>CM077909.1:92059332-94459332 GCA_039720435.1 Amazona ochrocephala
TCGCAGTGTGTGAAAAGAGGGGTGGGACCAAGGCCAGGCACCAAATCGCTGCTGTTGGCAGGTGCCTCACGCGACAGTGACGTGCGCAAGTCCATGGCCTGCCTCAGCATGGCTGCCAGGTCCTTCTGGTGAGGCCATTGCAGAACGCTCAAAGGGGCAGCCACCCGGCCCTCAGGAGCCAGCAAGGTGCTCCTGCCCGCAGCTGTACATACACTCTGGGCACCCACTGCTGCTTCAGCACTGGGAAAAGCAGCGGTTTGACAAGATTTCATTTATGAGCTGTGTCTGTCCTCTTACAAGGGAGAGCAGGGTACCCTCTCCTCAGCCACAAGCTCTGAGCATGGATGGCCTTTGGAAATTACATAGAAAGCATATCGTCACAGCTTACATGACTTAACTGCTTCTCTATTAGATGTATATTTTCATTACTTTTTGCTGTGCCAAACCTCTTCCTGTAGCAAGACAAGGAGGCACAAAAGCACAAAATGTAATCAGTTCTAAGTAATGTTAAGTTTGATGGCTTTGTAATGGAAAATAGCTGAGGTGCTTGAAGAAAGCTGACATACTTTTAGGTCCTTATGGCCTTAGTGCAAAAAGTGTAAGAAAAACAATAGAAAACCAGACCTGGGGATGAGGAGTATCTGGGACTAGCAGATGTCCGGGATGGAAGCAGTTAAACTAACTGACAAGTAGAAGGACCAGATAATTGCTATGTTTGTAATGTTAATGAAGCTGGTGCTTCAAAGACTGCCAGCAGTTATGAAGATTGCTGGAAGAAGTAAACGACTCTCAAAGACCACCACACATTTTCATATGTATGCGGGAAACTATCTGGAAAATGATGTAATTCATGTGTAGCCTCATGAATATGTAGGTATGCCCAGTGACTATATAAGGATGGCCTGCGTGGCAATACGGGGAGATACACGTTAGGAGGAGCTATCCCCTGCGTCTCCCGGCGCCGCAATAAAGAATACCTGCTTGCCAACTTAAAACTTTGTTGGCGAGTTTGTTCCTAGAGTTTTCTCCAAATCAGTAGTTTTGATTTCCCTTTGTGTAAGGAAAACACACCGACTTCCCTCACACCCCCACCACACCAAATAATACGAGAGAATTTCTCATCCAAGTAGCATTTGCAGGTATATAATAACATTAGTAAGGAAGAATACCAGCACTGGCTTTGGCCTCTGTGGAAACTGACATCTGTTGGTGGTAGTAAACTTGGTTAGTAAATTTTGGCCAAAACACTCTGGCTAGCTGAACAGCTTTCAGCAAACCACTACCCCGACCTCCCCGAACATGGCGGTATCAGGAGTGAGAGAGTACCAGGCTCTGCAGCCCTCTTTCGTCATCCATTCCTGTATTGTGGACGATCTGAGACTTTCATGGGCAGTAAGGAAATGGATGGCAAGGAAATGTATGTAAACTTTGCTCAGTGAGAGAAAAAGAAATAATAACCCAGAGTTGCACTGGAAAGCTTCTAAAGAGATTTGGGCTTTCTGGGCTGTGAGTGGACACTGATGGCTCATATCCATTGTTTAGCTACCAGTCGCCTCCAAATCGTCCTCTACAGGGCTCCCCTCAACCCATTCACCACCCAGTACGGATTGATGTGAGGTACTGCCCTGACCCACGTGCAGGACCTTGCTCTTGGCTTGTGAGACTTCACAAGGTTTGCATGGCCCCACTGCCCGAGGCTGTCCAGGTGTCTCTGGATGGCATCCCTTCCCTCCGGCCTAATCAACTGCAGCCCTCAGCTGGGTGTCATCTGCAAACTTGCTGAGGATGCACTTGATCCCACTGTCTCTGTCCCTGATGAAGACATTAAGCAGTACTGGTCCACGCAGGGACCCCTGAAGGACACCTCTCACTCACAGTTTCCGCTTAGAAATTGAGCCGTTGTTCGGAGGCATCTGGAAGTGTGCAGGGTTCATGGTGGTGCTTCTGGGGGAAAGCTCAAAGGCAGGAGACTATGAGGGGTCCTGCTAGATGCTGCTGCAGTCCCGAGATGCTCAGGGTTTGGAGCTTTGCTTTGCTTTATTGATCGGAACAAAGCCAAGGCATGCTTGGCTCAGAGAGACAGGCCTCATTCTACTGTAACGGCTTTTGGGAAGCAGGCAGCCTGTTTCCCAAAAAGAAGAGCAACACTGTCCTGTCTCCCAGCCACAGCCACAGTGTTTGGGGCTGGAGGAGTCGGGCTGCTGTTGTAGGGAAGTGTCAGAGAAAAGCTCTGAGGGCTCTGACTTCAGGATGACAGGACCTGCTCCTCAGGTGCGGAGGTGCCTGCAGGAGGATGCAGCACGGACAGGGATGCCAGCATGGCCTCTGTCCCTGGCACCCCACTTTGCACGGCGTTAGGACAGGAGTCCTGGCTGGTGGTTAAAGGACATCCCTGCCCCAGAGTTGGAAGAGGGAGGTGAGGAGGCTGGAGAGCACGTCCTGCTGTGCCTTGGGGGTCTGATCTTCACTGCCTTTCCAGGAAGGCGAGCAGCCGCCCCCTCAGAGCTTCCAGGTGCAGAGGTGCCTGCAGGAGGATGCAGCACGGACAGGGATGCCAGCATGGCCTCTGTCCCTGGCACCCCACTTTGCACGGCGTTAGGACAGGAGTCCTGGCTGGTGGTTAAAGGACATCACTGCCCAAGGGTTGGAAGAGGGAGGTGGGGAGGCTGGAGAGCACGTCCTGCTGCGCCTTGGGGGTCTGACCTTCATGGCCTTTCCACGAAGGCGAGCAGCCGCCCCCTCAGAGCCTCCAGGTGGTAGCGCGGGACGGGTGCCTCTGCCCGGCCTGCCGGGTGCTCTCCTGCATCCTGCTGGGCGGGGGCACCAGAGCGCCTCGGGGCTGCGTCGATCCGCGGCCCTCGGAGCCTCCCCGCAGGGCCCCTTCTCCTCCTCATGGGCCCGGGGGTGCTGGGACTTGGGAGCAGGTTGCTGACGATCCGCGCTCTGGCCACGGGCCTGGGCGGGCGGGCGGACGCGCTCACCACGTACTCCTGGTAGTCGTCGTCCGCCCGCACAGTGTGCAGGACGCGGTCGAAAGGCCTCCTGCAGAGAGGGCACACCGCTCTCCTGGCAGCCCACTGCCGGATGCAGCCGAAGCAGAAGCGGTGCAGGCACCCGTCCACGTGCGCTGCATCGCTGATGTTACTCATGCAGATGGCGCACGGGACGTCTGGCTCTGGTTCCTGCCTCCCTGCCCGCTCCAGCTGGCCGCTGCCAGCCATCACGGCAGAGCTGCTCTGCGGCAGGCGCTCCTCAGGACGCAGCACCAACTCCTGCAGGGAGAGAAGTTCAGGGCTTTCGTGGCGCTAGGAATGGAAATGGAGTGGAAGACCCAGAAAGTGGTGGGACAGGGGAGGAAAGGGCCTCCCAAAGGGTCTGCTGGTGGGCTGAGAAGTGGCGGCAGAAGCAGCCCTGTGGGACTGTTGCAGATTATTTTAAGTTTTACTGCATCTTTCTATAGTTTGTGTCTGATTATGAAGCAGTTATTCGTAGGAACATCTTGAAGAAGGTAGCCTCTACTTCAGCATGGCATGCTGTGTTAGCTTAGAAATTAGAAGCTGTGTAGCTTCAAGTCCCTGTTCTCTGTGACATGCTAGCCTAAGTCCTTACTCTTCAGAGCACAACCAAAGCACCAAGGGTCTATTGTACATAGGATGAGTTACGTGGCAGCCTGGCAAGGCAGAAATCTGGCCAGCCAACGTAAAACAAAACTTACTGTTAAGGTGAACTGAAGTAAACTGCCTTCGTTACAATACTAAAAAACACATCCAGAGATCAAGAAGACCCCTGCCCAAGTGAAGACCCTTCCCCTGCACAAGGGTAGTAGCAGAAGAGAATGACATTGCAGGTACTGCAATTGTATGTGAACCGCTAACCAGTAATTGTAACTGGGACTGTACTACCTTGTAATTTTTGTGTGAAAATGTGAGGATGAAATTGGCATTGGGTTTGCTTGATTTGTGGAAATGCCAGCTAGCACCCAGCGCTGCAATAAGGACGTGCCTGCTTCTTAATGCTACATTGGTGTTAAGGAGTTTTGTTCTCCCGACTTCCGGTGACGGGACAGCCAGCCCCAAGGGCTGCCCTCCCGCCCTGCCTGGCCCTCTCAGCTCCCCTCAGAGACGCTGCCCAGAGTCCCAGACCCCCACTCCTCTGCCTCTCCCACACAACCCACACGACTGGAGCTGGCACTGGGTACCTGAAGGAGGTGGTCAGGAAATGCAGAGGGACTGGCCCGGAGTCCTCAGTACTGCCCACTGCCACAGACAGCTGCGTGTGGGACACAGAGCACCCAACCGCACAAAGCTCTCCACAAAAGTAGCGCTCCAAGAGCAGGTCCACAGTCCTGGTGGAGCTTACACGCTGTGCGTGTGCACTCCAGGAGCCCTGGACCAAAGGTGCAGGAGCACAGCCCGCGGCTGCAGGGGACCACTGAGGTTGGTGACATCACAGAAGCCTCCCAGTGACATCATCACATTCTCTGAGGCTGTTCCCGAACCTGGCAAATGGCAGTAATGCAGGAGAGAAACCTCGGTGACGTCCTCGATGACAAGGGAGTGCCCTGATGCAGCTCCTCCAAGGGCAGCTGGGGAAGGACTCACTCCTTGTCTGCCGTGCAAAAGCCCACCGCTTGGTCCAGAAGGGACTCCTGGAGATCATCCCGTCCATCCCCCCTGCTCAAGCATGGCCGTTTTGAGCCGGCTGCCCAGGACCGTGTCCAGGTGGCTTTTGTAGATCTCCAAGGATGGAGACTTGATCAGCTCCCTGGCCACCCTGTACCATTGCTCCATCAGCCTCACACTAAGCTAGTGTTTCCGCATATTCAGGAGGAACCTCTTGTGCTCCTATTTGTGCTCACTGCCTCCTGTCACTGGGCATTTGTGGCAAGAGCCCAGGTCAGTGTTCTTTACACTCTCCCTCCAGGCAGTTGCACACCTTGATGTGTTACCTGCTGAGTCTTCTCTTCTCTAGGCTGAGCAGCCTCAGGTCTCCGTACAGACCACCAGGACAGCGCAGGCTGAACCCCATTTACTAAGTATTTACCTTACAGCCTGCTTGGCATTAACGTTAGCCGTGTAAATGGAGACGCTGTGCTACAGGTCAGCAGAGCGGGGTGTGCCATCTGAAAGTCAGGACAGGCCGCGGTTCCTGAGAGGTGCCGTAGGGAAGAAGCCCTCCTGCTCCTGGCGCCCTGCTCTCTGCTGCAGTGAGCCCTTTAACTTTAGACAACACAGTCACTGACTTCACAACCTGGATAAGCCTCGGGAAGCTTTCCAGTATAAATTGAAGTCTTTGCCTTACGGGGAGCGCCATGAAGGGCACGACTCGCACTCGGAGAAATGAGCAGCCCCGGCCTCTCCTCACAGAGGCCACCTGTGCAGCTGCCCCAGCCACTCTCTCTAGCAAAAATGATGGTGATGGATCAAGCCAGAAGACGCAGTGTGTGAAAAGAGGGGTGGGACCAAGGCCAGGCACCAAATCGCTGCTGTTGGCAGGTGCCTCACGCGACAGTGACGTGCGCAAGTCCATGGCCTGCCTCAGCATGGCTGCCAGGTCCTTCTGGTGAGGCCATTGCAGAACGCTCAAAGGGGCAGCCACCCGGCCCTCAGGAGCCAGCAAGGTGCTCCTGCCCGCAGCTGTACATACACTCTGGGCACCCACTGCTGCTTCAGCACTGGGAAAAGCAGCGGTTTGACAAGATTTCATTTATGAGCTGTGTCTGTCCTCTTACAAGGGAGAGCAGGGTACCCTCTCCTCAGCCACAAGCTCTGAGCATGGATGGCCTTTGGAAATTACATAGAAAGCATATCGTCACAGCTTACATGACTTAACTGCTTCTCTATTAGATGTATATTTTCATTACTTTTTGCTGTGCCAAACCTCTTCCTGTAGCAAGACAAGGAGGCACAAAAGCACAAAATGTAATCAGTTCTAAGTAATGTTAAGTTTGATGGCTTTGTAATGGAAAATAGCTGAGGTGCTTGAAGAAAGCTGACATACTTTTAGGTCCTTATGGCCTTAGTGCAAAAAGTGTAAGAAAAACAATAGAAAACCAGGACCTGGGGATGAGGAGTATCTGGGACTAGCAGATGTCCGGGATGGAAGCAGTTAAACTAACTGACAAGTAGAAGGACCAGATAATTGCTATGTTTGTAATGTTAATGAAGCTGGTGCTTCAAGGACTGCCAGCAGTTATGAAGATTGCTGGAAGAAGTAAACGACTCTCAAAGACCACCACCACATTTTCATATGTATGCGGGAAACTATCTGGAAAATGATGTAATTCATGTGTAGCCTCATGAATATGTAGGTATGCCCAGTGACTATATAAGGATGGCCTGCGTGGCAATACGGGGAGATACACGTTAGGAGGAGCTATCCCCTGCGTCTCCCGGCGCCGCAATAAAGAATACCTGCTTGCCAACTTAAAACTTTGTTGGCGAGTTTGTTCCTAGAGTTTTCTCCAAATCAGTAGTTTTGATTTCCCTTTGTGTAAGGAAAACACACCGACTTCCCTCACACCCCCACCACACCAAATAATACGAGAGAATTTCTCATCCAAGTAGCATTTGCAGGTATATAATAACATTAGTAAGGAAGAATACCAGCACTGGCTTTGGCCTCTGTGGAAACTGACATCTGTTGGTGGTAGTAAACTTGGTTAGTAAATTTTGGCCAAAACACTCTGGCTAGCTGAACAGCTTTCAGCAAACCACTACCCCCGACCTCCCCGAACACGGCGGTATCAGGAGTGAGAGAGTACCAGGCTCTGCAGCCCTCTTTCGTCATCCATTCCTGTATTGTGGACGATCTGAGACTTTCATGGGCAGTAAGGAAATGGATGGCAAGGAAATGTATGTAAACTTTGCTCAGTGAGAGAAAAAGAAATAATAACCCAGAGTTGCACTGGAAAGCTTCTAAAGAGATTTGGGCTTTCTGGGCTGTGAGTGGACACTGATGGCTCATATCCCATTGTTTAGCTACCAGTCGCCTCCAAATCGTCCTCTACAGGGCTCCCCTCAACCCATTCACCACCCAGTACGGATTGATGTGAGGTACTGCCCTGACCCACGTGCAGGACCTTGCTCTTGGCCTTGTGAGACTTCACAAGGTTTGCATGGCCCCACTGCCCGAGGCTGTCCAGGTGTCTCTGGATGGCATCCCTTCCCTCCGGCCTAATCAACTGCAGCCCTCAGCTGGGTGTCATCTGCAAACTTGCTGAGGATGCACTTGATCCCACTGTCTCTGTCCCTGATGAAGACATTAAGCAGTACTGGTCCACGCAGGGACCCCTGAAGGACACCTCTCACTCACAGTTTCCGCTTAGAAATTGAGCCGTTGTTCGGAGGCATCTGGAAGTGTGCAGGGTTCATGGTGGTGCTTCTGGGGGAAAGCTCAAAGGCAGGAGACTATGAGGGGTCCTGCTAGATGCTGCTGCAGTCCCGAGATGCTCAGGGTTTGGAGCTTTGCTTTGCTTTATTGATCGGAACAAAGCCAGGGCATGCTTGGCTCAGAGAGACAGGTCTCATTCTACTGTAACGGCTTTTGGGAAGCAGGCAGCCTGTTTCCCAAAAAGAAGAGCAACACTGTCCTGTCTCCCAGCCACAGCCACAGTGTTTGGGGCTGGAGGAGTCGGGCTGCTGTTGTAGGGAAGTGTCAGAGAAAAGCTCTGAGGGCTCTGACTTCAGGATGACAGGACCTGCTCCTCAGGTGCGGAGGTGCCTGCAGGAGGATGCAGCACGGACAGGGATGCCAGCATGGCCTCTGTCCCTGGCACCCCACTTTGCACGGCGTTAGGACAGGAGTCCTGGCTGGTGGTTAAAGGACATCCCTGCCCCAGAGTTGGAAGAGGGAGGTGAGGAGGCTGGAGAGCACGTCCTGCTGTGCCTTGGGGGTCTGATCTTCACTGCCTTTCCAGGAAGGCGAGCAGCCGCCCCCTCAGAGCTTCCAGGTGCAGAGGTGCCTGCAGGAGGATGCAGCACGGACAGGGATGCCAGCATGGCCTCTGTCCCTGGCACCCCACTTTGCACGGCGTTAGGACAGGAGTCCTGGCTGGTGGTTAAAGGACATCACTGCCCAAGGGTTGGAAGAGGGAGGTGGGGAGGCTGGAGAGCACGTCCTGCTGCGCCTTGGGGGTCTGACCTTCATGGCCTTTCCACGAAGGCGAGCAGCCGCCCCCTCAGAGCCTCCAGGTGGTAGCGCGGGACGGGTGCCTCTGCCCGGCCTGCCGGGTGCTCTCCTGCATCCTGCTGGGCGGGGGCACCAGAGCGCCTCGGGGCTGCGTCGATCCGCGGCCCTCGGAGCCTCCCCGCAGGGCCCCTTCTCCTCCTCATGGGCCCGGGGGTGCTGGGACTTGGGAGCAGGTTGCTGACGATCCGCGCTCTGGCCACGGGCCTGGGCGGGCGGGCGGACGCGCTCACCACGTACTCCTGGTAGTCGTCGTCCGCCCGCACAGTGTGCAGGACGCGGTCGAAAGGCCTCCTGCAGAGAGGGCACACCGCTCTCCTGGCAGCCCACTGCCGGATGCAGCCGAAGCAGAAGCGGTGCAGGCACCCGTCCACGTGCGCTGCATCGCTGATGTTACTCATGCAGATGGCGCACGGGACGTCTGGCTCTGGTTCCTGCCTCCCTGCCCGCTCCAGCTGGCCGCTGCCAGCCATCACGGCAGAGCTGCTCTGCGGCAGGCGCTCCTCAGGACGCAGCACCAACTCCTGCAGGGAGAGAAGTTCAGGGCTTTCGTGGCGCTAGGAATGGAAATGGAGTGGAAGACCCAGAAAGTGGTGGGACAGGGGAGGAAAGGGCCTCCCAAAGGGTCTGCTGGTGGGCTGAGAAGTGGCGGCAGAAGCAGCCCTGTGGGACTGTTGCAGATTATTTTAAGTTTTACTGCATCTTTCTATAGTTTGTGTCTGATTATGAAGCAGTTATTTATAGGAACATCTTGAAGAAGGTAGCCTCTACTTCAGCATGGCATGCTGTGTTAGCTTAGAAATTAGAAGCTGTGTAGCTTCAAGTCCCTGTTCTCTGTGACATGCTAGCCTGAGTCCTTACTCTTCAGAGCACAACCAAAGCACCAAGGGTCTATTGTACATAGGATGAGTTACGTGGCAGCCTGGCAAGGCAGAAATCTGGCCAGCCAACGTAAAACAAAACTTACTGTTAAGGTGAACTGAAGTAAACTGCCTTCGTTACAATACTAAAAAACACATCCAGAGATCAAGAAGACCCCTGCCCAAGTGAAGACCCTTCCCCTGCACAAGGGTAGTAGCAGAAGAGAATGACATTGCAGGTACTGCAATTGTATGTGAACCGCTAACCAGTAATTGTAACTGGGACTGTACTACCTTGTAATTTTTGTGTGAAAATGTGAGGATGAAATTGGCATTGGGTTTGCTTGATTTGTGGAAATGCCAGCTAGCACCCAGCGCTGCAATAAGGACGTGCCTGCTTCTTAATGCTACATTGGTGTTAAGGAGTTTTGTTCTCCCGACTTCCGGTGACGGGACAGCCAGCCCCAAGGGCTGCCCTCCCGCCCTGCCTGGCCCTCTCAGCTCCCCTCAGAGACGCTGCCCAGAGTCCCAGACCCCCACTCCTCTGCCTCTCCCACACAACCCACACGACTGGAGCTGGCACTGGGTACCTGAAGGAGGTGGTCAGGAAATGCAGAGGGACTGGCCCGGAGTCCTCAGTACTGCCCACTGCCACAGACAGCTGCGTGTGGGACACAGAGCACCCCAACCGCACAAAGCTCTCCACAAAAGTAGCGCTCCAAGAGCAGGTCCACAGTCCTGGTGGAGCTTACACGCTGTGCGTGTGCACTCCAGGAGCCCTGGACCAAAGGTGCAGGAGCACAGCCCGCGGCTGCAGGGGACCACTGAGGTTGGTGACATCACAGAAGCCTCCCAGTGACATCATCACATTCTCTGAGGCTGTTCCCGAACCTGGCAAATGGCAGTAATGCAGGAGAGAAACCTCGGTGACGTCCTCGATGACAAGGGAGTGCCCTGATGCAGCTCCTCCAAGGGCAGCTGGGGAAGGACTCACTCCTTGTCTGCCGTGCAAAAGCCCACCGCTTGGTCCAGAAGGGACTCCTGGAGATCATCCCGTCCATCCCCCCTGCTCAAGCATGGCCGTTTTGAGCCGGCTGCCCAGGACCGTGTCCAGGTGGCTTTTGTAGATCTCCAAGGATGGAGACTTGATCAGCTCCCTGGCCACCCTGTACCATTGCTCCATCAGCCTCACACTAAGCTAGTGTTTCCGCATATTCAGGAGGAACCTCTTGTGCTCCTATTTGTGCTCACTGCCTCCTGTCACTGGGCATTTGTGGCAAGAGCCCAGGTCAGTGTTCTTTACACTCTCCCTCCAGGCAGTTGCACACCTTGATGTGTTACCTGCTGAGTCTTCTCTTCTCTAGGCTGAGCAGCCTCAGGTCTCCGTACAGACCACCAGGACAGCGCAGGCTGAACCCCATTTACTAAGTATTTACCTTACAGCCTGCTTGGCATTAACGTTAGCCGTGTAAATGGAGACGCTGTGCTACAGGTCAGCAGAGCGGGGTGTGCCATCTGAAAGTCAGGACAGGCCGCGGTTCCTGAGAGGTGCCGTAGGGAAGAAGCCCTCCTGCTCCTGGCGCCCTGCTCTCTGCTGCAGTGAGCCCTTTAACTTTAGACAACACAGTCACTGACTTCACAACCTGGATAAGCCTCGGGAAGCTTTCCAGTATAAATTGAAGTCTTTGCCTTACGGGGAGCGCCATGAAGGGCACGACTCGCACTCGGAGAAATGAGCAGCCCCGGCCTCTCCTCACAGAGGCCACCTGTGCAGCTGCCCCAGCCACTCTCTCTAGCAAAAATGATGGTGATGGATCAAGCCAGAAGACGCAGTGTGTGAAAAGAGGGGTGGGACCAAGGCCAGGCACCAAATCGCTGCTGTTGGCAGGTGCCTCACGCGACAGTGACGTGCGCAAGTCCATGGCCTGCCTCAGCATGGCTGCCAGGTCCTTCTGGTGAGGCCATTGCAGAACGCTCAAAGGGGCAGCCACCCGGCCCTCAGGAGCCAGCAAGGTGCTCCTGCCCGCAGCTGTACATACACTCTGGGCACCCACTGCTGCTTCAGCACTGGGAAAAGCAGCGGTTTGACAAGATTTCATTTATGAGCTGTGTCTGTCCTCTTACAAGGGAGAGCAGGGTACCCTCTCCTCAGCCACAAGCTCTGAGCATGGATGGCCTTTGGAAATTACATAGAAAGCATATCGTCACAGCTTACATGACTTAACTGCTTCTCTATTAGATGTATATTTTCATTACTTTTTGCTGTGCCAAACCTCTTCCTGTAGCAAGACAAGGAGGCACAAAAGCACAAAATGTAATCAGTTCTAAGTAATGTTAAGTTTGATGGCTTTGTAATGGAAAATAGCTGAGGTGCTTGAAGAAAGCTGACATACTTTTAGGTCCTTATGGCCTTAGTGCAAAAAGTGTAAGAAAAACAATAGAAAACCAGGACCTGGGGATGAGGAGTATCTGGGACTAGCAGATGTCCGGGATGGAAGCAGTTAAACTAACTGACAAGTAGAAGGACCAGATAATTGCTATGTTTGTAATGTTAATGAAGCTGGTGCTTCAAGGACTGCCAGCAGTTATGAAGATTGCTGGAAGAAGTAAACGACTCTCAAAGACCACCACCACATTTTCATATGTATGCGGGAAACTATCTGGAAAATGATGTAATTCATGTGTAGCCTCATGAATATGTAGGTATGCCCAGTGACTATATAAGGATGGCCTGCGTGGCAATACGGGGAGATACACGTTAGGAGGAGCTATCCCCTGCGTCTCCCGGCGCCGCAATAAAGAATACCTGCTTGCCAACTTAAAACTTTGTTGGCGAGTTTGTTCCTAGAGTTTTCTCCAAATCAGTAGTTTTGATTTCCCTTTGTGTAAGGAAAACACACCGACTTCCCTCACACCCCCACCACACCAAATAATACGAGAGAATTTCTCATCCAAGTAGCATTTGCAGGTATATAATAACATTAGTAAGGAAGAATACCAGCACTGGCTTTGGCCTCTGTGGAAACTGACATCTGTTGGTGGTAGTAAACTTGGTTAGTAAATTTTGGCCAAAACACTCTGGCTAGCTGAACAGCTTTCAGCAAACCACTACCCCCGACCTCCCCGAACACGGCGGTATCAGGAGTGAGAGAGTACCAGGCTCTGCAGCCCTCTTTCGTCATCCATTCCTGTATTGTGGACGATCTGAGACTTTCATGGGCAGTAAGGAAATGGATGGCAAGGAAATGTATGTAAACTTTGCTCAGTGAGAGAAAAAGAAATAATAACCCAGAGTTGCACTGGAAAGCTTCTAAAGAGATTTGGGCTTTCTGGGCTGTGAGTGGACACTGATGGCTCATATCCCATTGTTTAGCTACCAGTCGCCTCCAAATCGTCCTCTACAGGGCTCCCCTCAACCCATTCACCACCCAGTACGGATTGATGTGAGGTACTGCCCTGACCCACGTGCAGGACCTTGCTCTTGGCCTTGTGAGACTTCACAAGGTTTGCATGGCCCCACTGCCCGAGGCTGTCCAGGTGTCTCTGGATGGCATCCCTTCCCTCCGGCCTAATCAACTGCAGCCCTCAGCTGGGTGTCATCTGCAAACTTGCTGAGGATGCACTTGATCCCACTGTCTCTGTCCCTGATGAAGACATTAAGCAGTACTGGTCCACGCAGGGACCCCTGAAGGACACCTCTCACTCACAGTTTCCGCTTAGAAATTGAGCCGTTGTTCGGAGGCATCTGGAAGTGTGCAGGGTTCATGGTGGTGCTTCTGGGGGAAAGCTCAAAGGCAGGAGACTATGAGGGGTCCTGCTAGATGCTGCTGCAGTCCCGAGATGCTCAGGGTTTGGAGCTTTGCTTTGCTTTATTGATCGGAACAAAGCCAAGGCATGCTTGGCTCAGAGAGACAGGCCTCATTCTACTGTAACGGCTTTTGGGAAGCAGGCAGCCTGTTTCCCAAAAAGAAGAGCAACACTGTCCTGTCTCCCAGCCACAGCCACAGTGTTTGGGGCTGGAGGAGTCGGGCTGCTGTTGTAGGGAAGTGTCAGAGAAAAGCTCTGAGGGCTCTGACTTCAGGATGACAGGACCTGCTCCTCAGGTGCGGAGGTGCCTGCAGGAGGATGCAGCACGGACAGGGATGCCAGCATGGCCTCTGTCCCTGGCACCCCACTTTGCACGGCGTTAGGACAGGAGTCCTGGCTGGTGGTTAAAGGACATCCCTGCCCCAGAGTTGGAAGAGGGAGGTGAGGAGGCTGGAGAGCACGTCCTGCTGTGCCTTGGGGGTCTGATCTTCACTGCCTTTCCAGGAAGGCGAGCAGCCGCCCCCTCAGAGCTTCCAGGTGCAGAGGTGCCTGCAGGAGGATGCAGCACGGACAGGGATGCCAGCATGGCCTCTGTCCCTGGCACCCCACTTTGCACGGCGTTAGGACAGGAGTCCTGGCTGGTGGTTAAAGGACATCACTGCCCAAGGGTTGGAAGAGGGAGGTGGGGAGGCTGGAGAGCACGTCCTGCTGCGCCTTGGGGGTCTGACCTTCATGGCCTTTCCACGAAGGCGAGCAGCCGCCCCCTCAGAGCCTCCAGGTGGTAGCGCGGGACGGGTGCCTCTGCCCGGCCTGCCGGGTGCTCTCCTGCATCCTGCTGGGCGGGGGCACCAGAGCGCCTCGGGGCTGCGTCGATCCGCGGCCCTCGGAGCCTCCCCGCAGGGCCCCTTCTCCTCCTCATGGGCCCGGGGGTGCTGGGACTTGGGAGCAGGTTGCTGACGATCCGCGCTCTGGCCACGGGCCTGGGCGGGCGGGCGGACGCGCTCACCACGTACTCCTGGTAGTCGTCGTCCGCCCGCACAGTGTGCAGGACGCGGTCGAAAGGCCTCCTGCAGAGAGGGCACACCGCTCTCCTGGCAGCCCACTGCCGGATGCAGCCGAAGCAGAAGCGGTGCAGGCACCCGTCCACGTGCGCTGCATCGCTGATGTTACTCATGCAGATGGCGCACGGGACGTCTGGCTCTGGTTCCTGCCTCCCTGCCCGCTCCAGCTGGCCGCTGCCAGCCATCACGGCAGAGCTGCTCTGCGGCAGGCGCTCCTCAGGACGCAGCACCAACTCCTGCAGGGAGAGAAGTTCAGGGCTTTCGTGGCGCTAGGAATGGAAATGGAGTGGAAGACCCAGAAAGTGGTGGGACAGGGGAGGAAAGGGCCTCCCAAAGGGTCTGCTGGTGGGCTGAGAAGTGGCGGCAGAAGCAGCCCTGTGGGACTGTTGCAGATTATTTTAAGTTTTACTGCATCTTTCTATAGTTTGTGTCTGATTATGAAGCAGTTATTCGTAGGAACATCTTGAAGAAGGTAGCCTCTACTTCAGCATGGCATGCTGTGTTAGCTTAGAAATTAGAAGCTGTGTAGCTTCAAGTCCCTGTTCTCTGTGACATGCTAGCCTAAGTCCTTACTCTTCAGAGCACAACCAAAGCACCAAGGGTCTATTGTACATAGGATGAGTTACGTGGCAGCCTGGCAAGGCAGAAATCTGGCCAGCCAACGTAAAACAAAACTTACTGTTAAGGTGAACTGAAGTAAACTGCCTTCGTTACAATACTAAAAAACACATCCAGAGATCAAGAAGACCCCTGCCCAAGTGAAGACCCTTCCCCTGCACAAGGGTAGTAGCAGAAGAGAATGACATTGCAGGTACTGCAATTGTATGTGAACCGCTAACCAGTAATTGTAACTGGGACTGTACTACCTTGTAATTTTTGTGTGAAAATGTGAGGATGAAATTGGCATTGGGTTTGCTTGATTTGTGGAAATGCCAGCTAGCACCCAGCGCTGCAATAAGGACGTGCCTGCTTCTTAATGCTACATTGGTGTTAAGGAGTTTTGTTCTCCCGACTTCCGGTGACGGGACAGCCAGCCCCAAGGGCTGCCCTCCCGCCCTGCCTGGCCCTCTCAGCTCCCCTCAGAGACGCTGCCCAGAGTCCCAGACCCCCACTCCTCTGCCTCTCCCACACAACCCACACGACTGGAGCTGGCACTGGGTACCTGAAGGAGGTGGTCAGGAAATGCAGAGGGACTGGCCCGGAGTCCTCAGTACTGCCCACTGCCACAGACAGCTGCGTGTGGGACACAGAGCACCCCAACCGCACAAAGCTCTCCACAAAAGTAGCGCTCCAAGAGCAGGTCCACAGTCCTGGTGGAGCTTACACGCTGTGCGTGTGCACTCCAGGAGCCCTGGACCAAAGGTGCAGGAGCACAGCCCGCGGCTGCAGGGGACCACTGAGGTTGGTGACATCACAGAAGCCTCCCAGTGACATCATCACATTCTCTGAGGCTGTTCCCGAACCTGGCAAATGGCAGTAATGCAGGAGAGAAACCTCGGTGACGTCCTCGATGACAAGGGAGTGCCCTGATGCAGCTCCTCCAAGGGCAGCTGGGGAAGGACTCACTCCTTGTCTGCCGTGCAAAAGCCCACCGCTTGGTCCAGAAGGGACTCCTGGAGATCATCCCGTCCATCCCCCCTGCTCAAGCATGGCCGTTTTGAGCCGGCTGCCCAGGACCGTGTCCAGGTGGCTTTTGTAGATCTCCAAGGATGGAGACTTGATCAGCTCCCTGGCCACCCTGTACCATTGCTCCATCAGCCTCACACTAAGCTAGTGTTTCCGCATATTCAGGAGGAACCTCTTGTGCTCCTATTTGTGCTCACTGCCTCCTGTCACTGGGCATTTGTGGCAAGAGCCCAGGTCAGTGTTCTTTACACTCTCCCTCCAGGCAGTTGCACACCTTGATGTGTTACCTGCTGAGTCTTCTCTTCTCTAGGCTGAGCAGCCTCAGGTCTCCGTACAGACCACCAGGACAGCGCAGGCTGAACCCCATTTACTAAGTATTTACCTTACAGCCTGCTTGGCATTAACGTTAGCCGTGTAAATGGAGACGCTGTGCTACAGGTCAGCAGAGCGGGGTGTGCCATCTGAAAGTCAGGACAGGCCGCGGTTCCTGAGAGGTGCCGTAGGGAAGAAGCCCTCCTGCTCCTGGCGCCCTGCTCTCTGCTGCAGTGAGCCCTTTAACTTTAGACAACACAGTCACTGACTTCACAACCTGGATAAGCCTCGGGAAGCTTTCCAGTATAAATTGAAGTCTTTGCCTTACGGGGAGCGCCATGAAGGGCACGACTCGCACTCGGAGAAATGAGCAGCCCCGGCCTCTCCTCACAGAGGCCACCTGTGCAGCTGCCCCAGCCACTCTCTCTAGCAAAAATGATGGTGATGGATCAAGCCAGAAGACGCAGTGTGTGAAAAGAGGGGTGGGACCAAGGCCAGGCACCAAATCGCTGCTGTTGGCAGGTGCCTCACGCGACAGTGACGTGCGCAAGTCCATGGCCTGCCTCAGCATGGCTGCCAGGTCCTTCTGGTGAGGCCATTGCAGAACGCTCAAAGGGGCAGCCACCCGGCCCTCAGGAGCCAGCAAGGTGCTCCTGCCCGCAGCTGTACATACACTCTGGGCACCCACTGCTGCTTCAGCACTGGGAAAAGCAGCGGTTTGACAAGATTTCATTTATGAGCTGTGTCTGTCCTCTTACAAGGGAGAGCAGGGTACCCTCTCCTCAGCCACAAGCTCTGAGCATGGATGGCCTTTGGAAATTACATAGAAAGCATATCGTCACAGCTTACATGACTTAACTGCTTCTCTATTAGATGTATATTTTCATTACTTTTTGCTGTGCCAAACCTCTTCCTGTAGCAAGACAAGGAGGCACAAAAGCACAAAATGTAATCAGTTCTAAGTAATGTTAAGTTTGATGGCTTTGTAATGGAAAATAGCTGAGGTGCTTGAAGAAAGCTGACATACTTTTAGGTCCTTATGGCCTTAGTGCAAAAAGTGTAAGAAAAACAATAGAAAACCAGGACCTGGGGATGAGGAGTATCTGGGACTAGCAGATGTCCGGGATGGAAGCAGTTAAACTAACTGACAAGTAGAAGGACCAGATAATTGCTATGTTTGTAATGTTAATGAAGCTGGTGCTTCAAAGACTGCCAGCAGTTATGAAGATTGCTGGAAGAAGTAAACGACTCTCAAAGACCACCACCACATTTTCATATGTATGCGGGAAACTATCTGGAAAATGATGTAATTCATGTGTAGCCTCATGAATATGTAGGTATGCCCAGTGACTATATAAGGATGGCCTGCGTGGCAATACGGGGAGATACACGTTAGGAGGAGCTATCCCCTGCGTCTCCCGGCGCCGCAATAAAGAATACCTGCTTGCCAACTTAAAACTTTGTTGGCGAGTTTGTTCCTAGAGTTTTCTCCAAATCAGTAGTTTTGATTTCCCTTTGTGTAAGGAAAACACACCGACTTCCCTCACACCCCCACCACACCAAATAATACGAGAGAATTTCTCATCCAAGTAGCATTTGCAGGTATATAATAACATTAGTAAGGAAGAATACCAGCACTGGCTTTGGCCTCTGTGGAAACTGACATCTGTTGGTGGTAGTAAACTTGGTTAGTAAATTTTGGCCAAAACACTCTGGCTAGCTGAACAGCTTTCAGCAAACCACTACCCCCGACCTCCCCGAACATGGCGGTATCAGGAGTGAGAGAGTACCAGGCTCTGCAGCCCTCTTTCGTCATCCATTCCTGTATTGTGGACGATCTGAGACTTTCATGGGCAGTAAGGAAATGGATGGCAAGGAAATGTATGTAAACTTTGCTCAGTGAGAGAAAAAGAAATAATAACCCAGAGTTGCACTGGAAAGCTTCTAAAGAGATTTGGGCTTTCTGGGCTGTGAGTGGACACTGATGGCTCATATCCCATTGTTTAGCTACCAGTCGCCTCCAAATCGTCCTCTACAGGGCTCCCCTCAACCCATTCACCACCCAGTACGGATTGATGTGAGGTACTGCCCTGACCCACGTGCAGGACCTTGCTCTTGGCCTTGTGAGACTTCACAAGGTTTGCATGGCCCCACTGCCCGAGGCTGTCCAGGTGTCTCTGGATGGCATCCCTTCCCTCCGGCCTAATCAACTGCAGCCCTCAGCTGGGTGTCATCTGCAAACTTGCTGAGGATGCACTTGATCCCACTGTCTCTGTCCCTGATGAAGACATTAAGCAGTACTGGTCCACGCAGGGACCCCTGAAGGACACCTCTCACTCACAGTTTCCGCTTAGAAATTGAGCCGTTGTTCGGAGGCATCTGGAAGTGTGCAGGGTTCATGGTGGTGCTTCTGGGGGAAAGCTCAAAGGCAGGAGACTATGAGGGGTCCTGCTAGATGCTGCTGCAGTCCCGAGATGCTCAGGGTTTGGAGCTTTGCTTTGCTTTATTGATCGGAACAAAGCCAAGGCATGCTTGGCTCAGAGAGACAGGCCTCATTCTACTGTAACGGCTTTTGGGAAGCAGGCAGCCTGTTTCCCAAAAAGAAGAGCAACACTGTCCTGTCTCCCAGCCACAGCCACAGTGTTTGGGGCTGGAGGAGTCGGGCTGCTGTTGTAGGGAAGTGTCAGAGAAAAGCTCTGAGGGCTCTGACTTCAGGATGACAGGACCTGCTCCTCAGGTGCGGAGGTGCCTGCAGGAGGATGCAGCACGGACAGGGATGCCAGCATGGCCTCTGTCCCTGGCACCCCACTTTGCACGGCGTTAGGACAGGAGTCCTGGCTGGTGGTTAAAGGACATCCCTGCCCCAGAGTTGGAAGAGGGAGGTGAGGAGGCTGGAGAGCACGTCCTGCTGTGCCTTGGGGGTCTGATCTTCACTGCCTTTCCAGGAAGGCGAGCAGCCGCCCCCTCAGAGCTTCCAGGTGCAGAGGTGCCTGCAGGAGGATGCAGCACGGACAGGGATGCCAGCATGGCCTCTGTCCCTGGCACCCCACTTTGCACGGCGTTAGGACAGGAGTCCTGGCTGGTGGTTAAAGGACATCACTGCCCAAGGGTTGGAAGAGGGAGGTGGGGAGGCTGGAGAGCACGTCCTGCTGCGCCTTGGGGGTCTGACCTTCATGGCCTTTCCACGAAGGCGAGCAGCCGCCCCCTCAGAGCCTCCAGGTGGTAGCGCGGGACGGGTGCCTCTGCCCGGCCTGCCGGGTGCTCTCCTGCATCCTGCTGGGCGGGGGCACCAGAGCGCCTCGGGGCTGCGTCGATCCGCGGCCCTCGGAGCCTCCCCGCAGGGCCCCTTCTCCTCCTCATGGGCCCGGGGGTGCTGGGACTTGGGAGCAGGTTGCTGACGATCCGCGCTCTGGCCACGGGCCTGGGCGGGCGGGCGGACGCGCTCACCACGTACTCCTGGTAGTCGTCGTCCGCCCGCACAGTGTGCAGGACGCGGTCGAAAGGCCTCCTGCAGAGAGGGCACACCGCTCTCCTGGCAGCCCACTGCCGGATGCAGCCGAAGCAGAAGCGGTGCAGGCACCCGTCCACGTGCGCTGCATCGCTGATGTTACTCATGCAGATGGCGCACGGGACGTCTGGCTCTGGTTCCTGCCTCCCTGCCCGCTCCAGCTGGCCGCTGCCAGCCATCACGGCAGAGCTGCTCTGCGGCAGGCGCTCCTCAGGACGCAGCACCAACTCCTGCAGGGAGAGAAGTTCAGGGCTTTCGTGGCGCTAGGAATGGAAATGGAGTGGAAGACCCAGAAAGTGGTGGGACAGGGGAGGAAAGGGCCTCCCAAAGGGTCTGCTGGTGGGCTGAGAAGTGGCGGCAGAAGCAGCCCTGTGGGACTGTTGCAGATTATTTTAAGTTTTACTGCATCTTTCTATAGTTTGTGTCTGATTATGAAGCAGTTATTCGTAGGAACATCTTGAAGAAGGTAGCCTCTACTTCAGCATGGCATGCTGTGTTAGCTTAGAAATTAGAAGCTGTGTAGCTTCAAGTCCCTGTTCTCTGTGACATGCTAGCCTAAGTCCTTACTCTTCAGAGCACAACCAAAGCACCAAGGGTCTATTGTACATAGGATGAGTTACGTGGCAGCCTGGCAAGGCAGAAATCTGGCCAGCCAACGTAAAACAAAACTTACTGTTAAGGTGAACTGAAGTAAACTGCCTTCGTTACAATACTAAAAAACACATCCAGAGATCAAGAAGACCCCTGCCCAAGTGAAGACCCTTCCCCTGCACAAGGGTAGTAGCAGAAGAGAATGACATTGCAGGTACTGCAATTGTATGTGAACCGCTAACCAGTAATTGTAACTGGGACTGTACTACCTTGTAATTTTTGTGTGAAAATGTGAGGATGAAATTGGCATTGGGTTTGCTTGATTTGTGGAAATGCCAGCTAGCACCCAGCGCTGCAATAAGGACGTGCCTGCTTCTTAATGCTACATTGGTGTTAAGGAGTTTTGTTCTCCCGACTTCCGGTGACGGGACAGCCAGCCCCAAGGGCTGCCCTCCCGCCCTGCCTGGCCCTCTCAGCTCCCCTCAGAGACGCTGCCCAGAGTCCCAGACCCCCACTCCTCTGCCTCTCCCACACAACCCACACGACTGGAGCTGGCACTGGGTACCTGAAGGAGGTGGTCAGGAAATGCAGAGGGACTGGCCCGGAGTCCTCAGTACTGCCCACTGCCACAGACAGCTGCGTGTGGGACACAGAGCACCCCAACCGCACAAAGCTCTCCACAAAAGTAGCGCTCCAAGAGCAGGTCCACAGTCCTGGTGGAGCTTACACGCTGTGCGTGTGCACTCCAGGAGCCCTGGACCAAAGGTGCAGGAGCACAGCCCGCGGCTGCAGGGGACCACTGAGGTTGGTGACATCACAGAAGCCTCCCAGTGACATCATCACATTCTCTGAGGCTGTTCCCGAACCTGGCAAATGGCAGTAATGCAGGAGAGAAACCTCGGTGACGTCCTCGATGACAAGGGAGTGCCCTGATGCAGCTCCTCCAAGGGCAGCTGGGGAAGGACTCACTCCTTGTCTGCCGTGCAAAAGCCCACCGCTTGGTCCAGAAGGGACTCCTGGAGATCATCCCGTCCATCCCCCCTGCTCAAGCATGGCCGTTTTGAGCCGGCTGCCCAGGACCGTGTCCAGGTGGCTTTTGTAGATCTCCAAGGATGGAGACTTGATCAGCTCCCTGGCCACCCTGTACCATTGCTCCATCAGCCTCACACTAAGCTAGTGTTTCCGCATATTCAGGAGGAACCTCTTGTGCTCCTATTTGTGCTCACTGCCTCCTGTCACTGGGCATTTGTGGCAAGAGCCCAGGTCAGTGTTCTTTACACTCTCCCTCCAGGCAGTTGCACACCTTGATGTGTTACCTGCTGAGTCTTCTCTTCTCTAGGCTGAGCAGCCTCAGGTCTCCGTACAGACCACCAGGACAGCGCAGGCTGAACCCCATTTACTAAGTATTTACCTTACAGCCTGCTTGGCATTAACGTTAGCCGTGTAAATGGAGACGCTGTGCTACAGGTCAGCAGAGCGGGGTGTGCCATCTGAAAGTCAGGACAGGCCGCGGTTCCTGAGAGGTGCCGTAGGGAAGAAGCCCTCCTGCTCCTGGCGCCCTGCTCTCTGCTGCAGTGAGCCCTTTAACTTTAGACAACACAGTCACTGACTTCACAACCTGGATAAGCCTCGGGAAGCTTTCCAGTATAAATTGAAGTCTTTGCCTTACGGGGAGCGCCATGAAGGGCACGACTCGCACTCGGAGAAATGAGCAGCCCCGGCCTCTCCTCACAGAGGCCACCTGTGCAGCTGCCCCAGCCACTCTCTCTAGCAAAAATGATGGTGATGGATCAAGCCAGAAGACGCAGTGTGTGAAAAGAGGGGTGGGACCAAGGCCAGGCACCAAATCGCTGCTGTTGGCAGGTGCCTCACGCGACAGTGACGTGCGCAAGTCCATGGCCTGCCTCAGCATGGCTGCCAGGTCCTTCTGGTGAGGCCATTGCAGAACGCTCAAAGGGGCAGCCACCCGGCCCTCAGGAGCCAGCAAGGTGCTCCTGCCCGCAGCTGTACATACACTCTGGGCACCCACTGCTGCTTCAGCACTGGGAAAAGCAGCGGTTTGACAAGATTTCATTTATGAGCTGTGTCTGTCCTCTTACAAGGGAGAGCAGGGTACCCTCTCCTCAGCCACAAGCTCTGAGCATGGATGGCCTTTGGAAATTACATAGAAAGCATATCGTCACAGCTTACATGACTTAACTGCTTCTCTATTAGATGTATATTTTCATTACTTTTTGCTGTGCCAAACCTCTTCCTGTAGCAAGACAAGGAGGCACAAAAGCACAAAATGTAATCAGTTCTAAGTAATGTTAAGTTTGATGGCTTTGTAATGGAAAATAGCTGAGGTGCTTGAAGAAAGCTGACATACTTTTAGGTCCTTATGGCCTTAGTGCAAAAAGTGTAAGAAAAACAATAGAAAACCAGGACCTGGGGATGAGGAGTATCTGGGACTAGCAGATGTCCGGGATGGAAGCAGTTAAACTAACTGACAAGTAGAAGGACCAGATAATTGCTATGTTTGTAATGTTAATGAAGCTGGTGCTTCAAGGACTGCCAGCAGTTATGAAGATTGCTGGAAGAAGTAAACGACTCTCAAAGACCACCACCACATTTTCATATGTATGCGGGAAACTATCTGGAAAATGATGTAATTCATGTGTAGCCTCATGAATATGTAGGTATGCCCAGTGACTATATAAGGATGGCCTGCGTGGCAATACGGGGAGATACACGTTAGGAGGAGCTATCCCCTGCGTCTCCCGGCGCCGCAATAAAGAATACCTGCTTGCCAACTTAAAACTTTGTTGGCGAGTTTGTTCCTAGAGTTTTCTCCAAATCAGTAGTTTTGATTTCCCTTTGTGTAAGGAAAACACACCGACTTCCCTCACACCCCCACCACACCAAATAATACGAGAGAATTTCTCATCCAAGTAGCATTTGCAGGTATATAATAACATTAGTAAGGAAGAATACCAGCACTGGCTTTGGCCTCTGTGGAAACTGACATCTGTTGGTGGTAGTAAACTTGGTTAGTAAATTTTGGCCAAAACACTCTGGCTAGCTGAACAGCTTTCAGCAAACCACTACCCCCGACCTCCCCGAACACGGCGGTATCAGGAGTGAGAGAGTACCAGGCTCTGCAGCCCTCTTTCGTCATCCATTCCTGTATTGTGGACGATCTGAGACTTTCATGGGCAGTAAGGAAATGGATGGCAAGGAAATGTATGTAAACTTTGCTCAGTGAGAGAAAAAGAAATAATAACCCAGAGTTGCACTGGAAAGCTTCTAAAGAGATTTGGGCTTTCTGGGCTGTGAGTGGACACTGATGGCTCATATCCCATTGTTTAGCTACCAGTCGCCTCCAAATCGTCCTCTACAGGGCTCCCCTCAACCCATTCACCACCCAGTACGGATTGATGTGAGGTACTGCCCTGACCCACGTGCAGGACCTTGCTCTTGGCCTTGTGAGACTTCACAAGGTTTGCATGGCCCCACTGCCCGAGGCTGTCCAGGTGTCTCTGGATGGCATCCCTTCCCTCCGGCCTAATCAACTGCAGCCCTCAGCTGGGTGTCATCTGCAAACTTGCTGAGGATGCACTTGATCCCACTGTCTCTGTCCCTGATGAAGACATTAAGCAGTACTGGTCCACGCAGGGACCCCTGAAGGACACCTCTCACTCACAGTTTCCGCTTAGAAATTGAGCCGTTGTTCGGAGGCATCTGGAAGTGTGCAGGGTTCATGGTGGTGCTTCTGGGGGAAAGCTCAAAGGCAGGAGACTATGAGGGGTCCTGCTAGATGCTGCTGCAGTCCCGAGATGCTCAGGGTTTGGAGCTTTGCTTTGCTTTATTGATCGGAACAAAGCCAGGGCATGCTTGGCTCAGAGAGACAGGTCTCATTCTACTGTAACGGCTTTTGGGAAGCAGGCAGCCTGTTTCCCAAAAAGAAGAGCAACACTGTCCTGTCTCCCAGCCACAGCCACAGTGTTTGGGGCTGGAGGAGTCGGGCTGCTGTTGTAGGGAAGTGTCAGAGAAAAGCTCTGAGGGCTCTGACTTCAGGATGACAGGACCTGCTCCTCAGGTGCGGAGGTGCCTGCAGGAGGATGCAGCACGGACAGGGATGCCAGCATGGCCTCTGTCCCTGGCACCCCACTTTGCACGGCGTTAGGACAGGAGTCCTGGCTGGTGGTTAAAGGACATCCCTGCCCCAGAGTTGGAAGAGGGAGGTGAGGAGGCTGGAGAGCACGTCCTGCTGTGCCTTGGGGGTCTGATCTTCACTGCCTTTCCAGGAAGGCGAGCAGCCGCCCCCTCAGAGCTTCCAGGTGCAGAGGTGCCTGCAGGAGGATGCAGCACGGACAGGGATGCCAGCATGGCCTCTGTCCCTGGCACCCCACTTTGCACGGCGTTAGGACAGGAGTCCTGGCTGGTGGTTAAAGGACATCACTGCCCAAGGGTTGGAAGAGGGAGGTGGGGAGGCTGGAGAGCACGTCCTGCTGCGCCTTGGGGGTCTGACCTTCATGGCCTTTCCACGAAGGCGAGCAGCCGCCCCCTCAGAGCCTCCAGGTGGTAGCGCGGGACGGGTGCCTCTGCCCGGCCTGCCGGGTGCTCTCCTGCATCCTGCTGGGCGGGGGCACCAGAGCGCCTCGGGGCTGCGTCGATCCGCGGCCCTCGGAGCCTCCCCGCAGGGCCCCTTCTCCTCCTCATGGGCCCGGGGGTGCTGGGACTTGGGAGCAGGTTGCTGACGATCCGCGCTCTGGCCACGGGCCTGGGCGGGCGGGCGGACGCGCTCACCACGTACTCCTGGTAGTCGTCGTCCGCCCGCACAGTGTGCAGGACGCGGTCGAAAGGCCTCCTGCAGAGAGGGCACACCGCTCTCCTGGCAGCCCACTGCCGGATGCAGCCGAAGCAGAAGCGGTGCAGGCACCCGTCCACGTGCGCTGCATCGCTGATGTTACTCATGCAGATGGCGCACGGGACGTCTGGCTCTGGTTCCTGCCTCCCTGCCCGCTCCAGCTGGCCGCTGCCAGCCATCACGGCAGAGCTGCTCTGCGGCAGGCGCTCCTCAGGACGCAGCACCAACTCCTGCAGGGAGAGAAGTTCAGGGCTTTCGTGGCGCTAGGAATGGAAATGGAGTGGAAGACCCAGAAAGTGGTGGGACAGGGGAGGAAAGGGCCTCCCAAAGGGTCTGCTGGTGGGCTGAGAAGTGGCGGCAGAAGCAGCCCTGTGGGACTGTTGCAGATTATTTTAAGTTTTACTGCATCTTTCTATAGTTTGTGTCTGATTATGAAGCAGTTATTTATAGGAACATCTTGAAGAAGGTAGCCTCTACTTCAGCATGGCATGCTGTGTTAGCTTAGAAATTAGAAGCTGTGTAGCTTCAAGTCCCTGTTCTCTGTGACATGCTAGCCTGAGTCCTTACTCTTCAGAGCACAACCAAAGCACCAAGGGTCTATTGTACATAGGATGAGTTACGTGGCAGCCTGGCAAGGCAGAAATCTGGCCAGCCAACGTAAAACAAAACTTACTGTTAAGGTGAACTGAAGTAAACTGCCTTCGTTACAATACTAAAAAACACATCCAGAGATCAAGAAGACCCCTGCCCAAGTGAAGACCCTTCCCCTGCACAAGGGTAGTAGCAGAAGAGAATGACATTGCAGGTACTGCAATTGTATGTGAACCGCTAACCAGTAATTGTAACTGGGACTGTACTACCTTGTAATTTTTGTGTGAAAATGTGAGGATGAAATTGGCATTGGGTTTGCTTGATTTGTGGAAATGCCAGCTAGCACCCAGCGCTGCAATAAGGACGTGCCTGCTTCTTAATGCTACATTGGTGTTAAGGAGTTTTGTTCTCCCGACTTCCGGTGACGGGACAGCCAGCCCCAAGGGCTGCCCTCCCGCCCTGCCTGGCCCTCTCAGCTCCCCTCAGAGACGCTGCCCAGAGTCCCAGACCCCCACTCCTCTGCCTCTCCCACACAACCCACACGACTGGAGCTGGCACTGGGTACCTGAAGGAGGTGGTCAGGAAATGCAGAGGGACTGGCCCGGAGTCCTCAGTACTGCCCACTGCCACAGACAGCTGCGTGTGGGACACAGAGCACCCCAACCGCACAAAGCTCTCCACAAAAGTAGCGCTCCAAGAGCAGGTCCACAGTCCTGGTGGAGCTTACACGCTGTGCGTGTGCACTCCAGGAGCCCTGGACCAAAGGTGCAGGAGCACAGCCCGCGGCTGCAGGGGACCACTGAGGTTGGTGACATCACAGAAGCCTCCCAGTGACATCATCACATTCTCTGAGGCTGTTCCCGAACCTGGCAAATGGCAGTAATGCAGGAGAGAAACCTCGGTGACGTCCTCGATGACAAGGGAGTGCCCTGATGCAGCTCCTCCAAGGGCAGCTGGGGAAGGACTCACTCCTTGTCTGCCGTGCAAAAGCCCACCGCTTGGTCCAGAAGGGACTCCTGGAGATCATCCCGTCCATCCCCCCTGCTCAAGCATGGCCGTTTTGAGCCGGCTGCCCAGGACCGTGTCCAGGTGGCTTTTGTAGATCTCCAAGGATGGAGACTTGATCAGCTCCCTGGCCACCCTGTACCATTGCTCCATCAGCCTCACACTAAGCTAGTGTTTCCGCATATTCAGGAGGAACCTCTTGTGCTCCTATTTGTGCTCACTGCCTCCTGTCACTGGGCATTTGTGGCAAGAGCCCAGGTCAGTGTTCTTTACACTCTCCCTCCAGGCAGTTGCACACCTTGATGTGTTACCTGCTGAGTCTTCTCTTCTCTAGGCTGAGCAGCCTCAGGTCTCCGTACAGACCACCAGGACAGCGCAGGCTGAACCCCATTTACTAAGTATTTACCTTACAGCCTGCTTGGCATTAACGTTAGCCGTGTAAATGGAGACGCTGTGCTACAGGTCAGCAGAGCGGGGTGTGCCATCTGAAAGTCAGGACAGGCCGCGGTTCCTGAGAGGTGCCGTAGGGAAGAAGCCCTCCTGCTCCTGGCGCCCTGCTCTCTGCTGCAGTGAGCCCTTTAACTTTAGACAACACAGTCACTGACTTCACAACCTGGATAAGCCTCGGGAAGCTTTCCAGTATAAATTGAAGTCTTTGCCTTACGGGGAGCGCCATGAAGGGCACGACTCGCACTCGGAGAAATGAGCAGCCCCGGCCTCTCCTCACAGAGGCCACCTGTGCAGCTGCCCCAGCCACTCTCTCTAGCAAAAATGATGGTGATGGATCAAGCCAGAAGACGCAGTGTGTGAAAAGAGGGGTGGGACCAAGGCCAGGCACCAAATCGCTGCTGTTGGCAGGTGCCTCACGCGACAGTGACGTGCGCAAGTCCATGGCCTGCCTCAGCATGGCTGCCAGGTCCTTCTGGTGAGGCCATTGCAGAACGCTCAAAGGGGCAGCCACCCGGCCCTCAGGAGCCAGCAAGGTGCTCCTGCCCGCAGCTGTACATACACTCTGGGCACCCACTGCTGCTTCAGCACTGGGAAAAGCAGCGGTTTGACAAGATTTCATTTATGAGCTGTGTCTGTCCTCTTACAAGGGAGAGCAGGGTACCCTCTCCTCAGCCACAAGCTCTGAGCATGGATGGCCTTTGGAAATTACATAGAAAGCATATCGTCACAGCTTACATGACTTAACTGCTTCTCTATTAGATGTATATTTTCATTACTTTTTGCTGTGCCAAACCTCTTCCTGTAGCAAGACAAGGAGGCACAAAAGCACAAAATGTAATCAGTTCTAAGTAATGTTAAGTTTGATGGCTTTGTAATGGAAAATAGCTGAGGTGCTTGAAGAAAGCTGACATACTTTTAGGTCCTTATGGCCTTAGTGCAAAAAGTGTAAGAAAAACAATAGAAAACCAGGACCTGGGGATGAGGAGTATCTGGGACTAGCAGATGTCCGGGATGGAAGCAGTTAAACTAACTGACAAGTAGAAGGACCAGATAATTGCTATGTTTGTAATGTTAATGAAGCTGGTGCTTCAAGGACTGCCAGCAGTTATGAAGATTGCTGGAAGAAGTAAACGACTCTCAAAGACCACCACCACATTTTCATATGTATGCGGGAAACTATCTGGAAAATGATGTAATTCATGTGTAGCCTCATGAATATGTAGGTATGCCCAGTGACTATATAAGGATGGCCTGCGTGGCAATACGGGGAGATACACGTTAGGAGGAGCTATCCCCTGCGTCTCCCGGCGCCGCAATAAAGAATACCTGCTTGCCAACTTAAAACTTTGTTGGCGAGTTTGTTCCTAGAGTTTTCTCCAAATCAGTAGTTTTGATTTCCCTTTGTGTAAGGAAAACACACCGACTTCCCTCACACCCCCACCACACCAAATAATACGAGAGAATTTCTCATCCAAGTAGCATTTGCAGGTATATAATAACATTAGTAAGGAAGAATACCAGCACTGGCTTTGGCCTCTGTGGAAACTGACATCTGTTGGTGGTAGTAAACTTGGTTAGTAAATTTTGGCCAAAACACTCTGGCTAGCTGAACAGCTTTCAGCAAACCACTACCCCCGACCTCCCCGAACACGGCGGTATCAGGAGTGAGAGAGTACCAGGCTCTGCAGCCCTCTTTCGTCATCCATTCCTGTATTGTGGACGATCTGAGACTTTCATGGGCAGTAAGGAAATGGATGGCAAGGAAATGTATGTAAACTTTGCTCAGTGAGAGAAAAAGAAATAATAACCCAGAGTTGCACTGGAAAGCTTCTAAAGAGATTTGGGCTTTCTGGGCTGTGAGTGGACACTGATGGCTCATATCCCGTTGTTTAACTACCAGTCGCCTCCAAATCGTCCTAAGCAGAAGCGGTGCAGGCACCCGTCCACGTGCGCTACATCGCTGATGTTACTCATGCAGATGGCACACGGTACGTCTGGCTCTGGTTCCTGCCTCCCTGCCCGCTCTAGCTGGCTGCTTCCAACCATCACAGCAGAGCTGCTCTGCTGCAGGCGCTCCTCAGGACTCAGCACCTTCTCCTGCATGGAGAGATGTTCAGTGCTTTCGTGGCGCTAGGAATGGAAACAGAGAAGAAGAACCAGAAAGCGGTGGGACAGGGGAGGAAAGAGCCTCCCAAAGGGTCTGCTGGTGGGCTGGGAAGTGGAGGCAGAAGCAGCGCTGGGGAGAGCCAGCCCTGGGGGCTGTGCTCCACCCGTGCCGGGTCCCCTCAGCTCCCCTCAGAGGCGCTGCCCAGAGGCCCAGAGCCCCACTCCTGTTCTCCCCCCTGACAACCCACATGGCTGGAGCCAGCACAGGGTACCTGAAGGATATGGTCAGGAAACGCAGAGGAACTGGCCACTGCCATGGACAGCTGCATGTGGGACACAGAGCACCCCAACCACAAAAAGGCACTCTGCACGAAAGCAGCGCTTCAAAAGCAGGTCCACAGTCCTGGTGGACCACCAACACCCCAGGTCCTTTTCTGTATAGCTGCTGCTGTCCCCGCTATATACTGGTTCTTATTCCTCCCAGGGGCAGGAATTTGCAATTGTCCTTGCAGAAGTTTTGTTGTTCCTTCCACCTTATCACCTTCTCCAGCCTTTCAAGGTCCCTCCGCTTGGCAGCCCAACCTCTAGCATATCATCCTCTCCTCACAGTTTTTTGTCATTAGCAACCTCGCTAATGGGCATATTCTGAGGTATATTCTAGGGTATATTCTGCCTCCTCATCTAATTCATTAATAAAGGCATCAAAAAATACTGGACCCAGCACTGAGCCCTGGGTTAGTTACCATCTTCCAGCTACATTTCGTGTCATTGATTGCCATGCTGAATCCATCTGCCTGAGCTCTCAACAAAAGTCTCCTCTCTAGCCCCTTCTAAAAACCCTATTTTAAGCTTCTGCAGTAAAATTAGCATTGTATAATGGAAACTTTGCTTGTAATCACATCTCAGTAGCATGTTTGAGCTTCATTATGACATTCTGGTGAGGCAGATCCTCAAAATTTTGTGGAGGTCTAATGCCCACACAGTTACTGCTTAGCAACCAAGAGTTTCTTTGGGAGAAAGCTAATCTTCTGCAGCATGGGAGTTGGTTGCTGTGACTTCCACTCAAGAAGGAGGAGAGCTGAAACTGTAAAGTGAGTGGCTTTCAGCACATTTATCTCCAAGAAGATACCAATGGCTTTATTCCTCTCATAATGATCTGTGTCACTATCTGACCTAAGCACATCTCAAAGCCAGCTGCTGCCTTGGAGATTTCACCAGTGTTCTGGGGCCATAAGGAAGGCTCACTTCTTTCCTCAATAAGATTATTGCTTCTAGGTCTGCCCTGTGCCAGAATCCAAGCTGTTCTGAAAGTGTTCTCTTTTATACACTTCAATTTATTCATTTTCTCAGCCCAGGTAGCATTAGCCCAGCCTTGAGAAACATTGGCCATGTGCCTAGTGAGGAGCTGGGGCTAGCTGAGTCTCACTACTTGCTTGGTGTAGTGGGGGTCTGTCACCTGACCTGTAAAATTACCACAGGATACCTGCTCCATAAGGTGCAGTGTCTACTGATCTCCTTCTAATGCTCTTTCTCTGCTATGAAAACAAGACACTGTACATGAAGAGGAGACAGCAGTTAAAAATGTGCTTCTCAGCTATGGTTCAGATGTTCTTTATGTTAAAAACTGACTCTGAATCTCTGATAACATTCTAGCTAACTCATGGCACACTTCTCATTTTTTCTGTCATTTTCAATGTCCTTTAATAGGTCCATTCTGATGCGTGATTTACTTTGCTCTAACACTTCTTAGGGTCCTTTCTGTACATATTAAGAAGTTGCCTTGGAATTGCTTCTATAAATATTAAGGCAGTCTTAACCAGCATCTTATATGGTCTCTGTGGCAACATTTTGGAGCTATTTTTAGGACCGCAGTCTTGAAGTGTGCAGAATTCATCATCTCTTTGCTCCAGGAGATTTTCTTGTCCAATAGGATTTTAAATTCTGTAACCTCTCTGACAAGCAATCTGGTACTTGGTATTCCTTATAGTTCCAGATTTTAACTTGTGCCAAGTGTAAATGTTTCTTGCTATGAGATAAGAACTGACCTTTCTCATAAGTGGCATGCAAAACCATCTATTTCCTTCTGGTTTGCAGATTTTACATTGTTGTGTCTCTGTTCAATCTTTGCCTAAATTCAATTTTTATTCAATTTTCTCAAAAGTTATATTTTCCACACCTCTGAGCAATGATTTTTCCTCATTTAGATGCTCTCCAACCACTCTGCTTTTTCTGTGGTTCTGTCTTCTTTTGTTTGATTGGGTTTTTTTTAACGCCATAATACAAAAATTTCTGCCTAATATAAGAAATAGAGTCCATCTAATACAGAGTCAAAAAGAGGATTTTCCTTAAGTCTTTCTTACAGTTATTTACCCCACAAAATGTTTGGCTTTTGTTCAATAGAGCAATGTTTTTGGCTACAGAACCATTGCTGAAATACTGCTGCAAAACAAATCTTTCTCACCCTGTGCATGTGCAACTATATATTCTTACCTAAGTTCAAGAGAATTTATTCTTGTTCTTCAGGATTTTCACCCTCTTCCTATTGTTAGGGTAGTTTTGGGCTCCACTTCTGTCTTCCAACAGTCTAAGGTTCCATGGGATACAGCCCTAGAGGGCAGGGGGGCCCAAGACTGTTGGTTGATATTCAAGGATCACCTGCTGCAGGCTCAGGAGCGATGCATCCCTACTAGAAGGAAGTTTAGCAGGAGGGCCAGGAGACCTCCTTGGATGGATAAGGAGCTGCTGAGCAAAATTCAAAGGAAAAAAGACGCTTATAAAAGGTGGAAGCAAGGTCAGGCGGCCTGGGAAGAATACAGGGATGTTGTCCGGGAAGCTAGGGACCAGGTTAGGAAAGCTTAGGCCCACTTAGAATTAAAATTGGCTAGGGATGTCAAGGATAACAGGAAGGGATTTTATAGGTACATTGCCAATAAAAGGCAGGTTAGGGACACCGTGGGCCCTCTCCAGAAGCTATCGGGAGAACTGGCTACCCCGGATTTGGAGAAGGCTGAGGCTCTTAATGACTTCTTTGCCTCAGTCTTTACCGGCAAATGCTCTGACCACACCACCCTAGTCTTGGAAGGCAGACGCGGGGACGGTGATGGTGGGGACCCTGGGCCCACTGTGGGGGAGGATCTTGTTCGGGACCACCTTAGGAACCTGAATTTATATAAGTCCATGGGACCTGATGAAATCCATCCTCGGGTCCTGAAGGAGCTGGAAAATGAAGTTGCTAAGCCACTGTCCATCATATTTGAAAAATCATGGCAGTCAGGTGAAGTTCCCAATGACTGGAAAAAGGGAACTATAACCCCCATTTTTAAGAAGGGGAAAATGGATGACCCAGGGAATTACAGACCAGTCAGTCTCACCTCTGTGCCTGGCAAAATCTTGGAGCGGATTCTCCTGGAAGGCATGCTGAGGCACATGAAAACCAACAAGGTGCTTGGTGACAGCCAGCATGGCTTCACTAAGGGGAAATCCTGCCTGACCAATCTGGTGACCTTCTATGAAGGGGCTACGGAACTGATGGACAGGGGCAGAGCAGTTGATGTCATCTACGTGGACTTGTGTAAAGCCTTTGACACTGTCTCCCATGACATCCTTCTCTCTAAGTTGGAGAGACATCAATTTGATAGGTGGACCACTCGGTGGATAAAGAACTGGCTGGATGGCCACATGCAAAGAGTAGCGCTCAGTGGCTCAATGTCCAGCTGGAGACCAGTAACGAGTGGTGTCCCCCAGGGATTGGTGTTGGGACCGGTCTTGTTCAAAATCTTTGTGAGTGACATGGACAGTGGGATTGAGTGCGCCCTCAGCAAGTTTGCCAATGACACCAAGCTGTGTGGTTCGGTTGATAAGTTGGAGGGAAGGAATGCCATCCAGAGGGACCTTGACACGCTTGTGAGGTGGGCTGATGCCAACCTGATGAAGTTCAACCATGCTAAGTGCAAGGTCCTACACCTGGGTCAAAGCAATGCCAGGCACAGCTACAGGTTTGGCGGGGAGGAGATTCAGAGCAGCCCTGTGGAGAAGGACTTGGGGGTGTGGGTTGATGAAAAAATGAACATGAGCAGGCAGAGTGCGCTTGCAGCCCAGAAAGCCAACTGTATCCTGGGCTGCATCAAAAGGAGTGTGACCAGCAGGTCGAAGGAGGGCTCCTGCCCCTTTACTCTGCTCTCGTGAGACCTCACTTGGAGTATTGTGTGCAGTTCTGGTGTTCTCAACATAAAAAGGACATGGAACTGTTAGAACAAGTGCAGAGGAGGGCCACGAGGATGATCAGGGGACTGGAGCACCTCCCGTATGAAGATAGGCTGAGAAAATTGGGGCTGTTCAGCCTGGAGAACAGAAGGCTGCGTGGAGACCTCACAGCAGCCTTCCAATACCTGAAGGGGGCCTATAGGGATGCTGGGGAGGGACTCTTCATTAGGGACTGCAGTGAGAGGACAAGGGGTAATGGGTTTAACCTTAAACAGGGGAAGTTTAGATTGGATATGAGGAAGAAATTCTTTACTGTAAGGGTGGTGAGGCCCTGGAATGGGTTGCCCAAGGAAGTTGTGAATGCTTCATCCCTGGCAGCGTTCAAGGTGGGGTTGGACATAGCCTTGGATGGCATGGTTTAGTGGGAGGTGTCCCTGCCCATGGCAGGGGGGGTTGGAACTTGATGATCTTGAGGTCTTTTCCAGCCCTTACTATTCTATGATCCTATGATTCTATGATTTTTGTCACTGTGACTGTCACCAGGCTCTTGTGTAGGTTTCTGTTCCAGCATCCAAACCGTTGAAGTTGCTCTGGAATAGCAGTGGACTCACAACTCTCCTGGCCTCCTTTTCCTACTTGTTACAGTAATCCTTCTTCCATCTGGGTCTTTTGGAGATGAGAAACACTAATTTTTCCAATAAATAGTTTGTAAATAATAGGGATTTTTCAAGATTGTTTTGTTGATATCTCTGATCACCTATTGTCCATAAGGGGGCAATATATTGCAAGAAGAACAGAAGTCTTGAAATGCACAGAAGTGTAGTCAGGACCCAAGATTAGGTGTATCATTACATTTCCCACTGGAGTGTCTGTTTTCCTTCATCTGGTAAAGAGTTTGAAGGATCCCAGCCCTATGGTGTTACTGTTTTAAAAGACATTATTACGTCTGATGGGTGTTGAGAAATTAAATTTTGTTCAAATACGGCCTTCAGTTAAGACAGTTGTGCTGTGTCTATCTTTTGTTGTGCTCCAAAGGCTGAGCAAAACATATTTGTAAGTAAACAGGCCAAAATTGTTTTCTTTTCCAGTATGCTGTACCAAGAACTAATACAAAAATATTGCTCATCTGACACTATATGATTTTGGAAAAAGAACTTTAGCAGAGATTACAGGAGGAATATCCGGTCAGCTCACTGACAGTTCATCCACTTTTATGCCCTCATAACAGTGCTCTGTATAGAACTGGCAGAAGGAAAGATAATTTTACACCTCATGTTGGACTTTGCCATTCTTGGACCAGTCTGATCCTTCACATAAAACAAAGAAGTCTTGTGGCCAGGTGCCATCAGTACCCAACAGTTGGGATTAGATAGAAGATGATATTCCAGTGATACTCTGTTTCCTTTACCTGCACTGCAGTTTTGGGAATGTGTTATAGCAGTGCACTGCCAGTAGCACTCTTCGGTTTGTGGCATCCAGGGCACCTGCCTGTGCTACGCACATTTTTTATTTATTTATTTATTTTATTATTTTTTTGTGGTGCAAAAATGGTAGTGTGGTCCTGTGCATGTCACAGTGATGTGCATTTGCACAGTTACTTTATATCACTCTGTCAGAAGATATCAGTGATCATTTCTGTCCTGAAAAGCATGTAGTGATATGCAAGAAAAGACGCTGTGATAGTTCCAGAAGGAATATCATGCAGAGAAGACCGTGTCAGTCACAACCTCTTTTCTGCTGGATACTTACTGAAATATCTAAGGAATTGTCAGTATGCAGATCCACATAGCTGAGGACAGTGCTTGTGAACGGAACACAAGGAATTGCTCCTGTTAAGCAAGTCTCTAACAGGTTTTGGTTGGTTCCAGCTGCTGTCATCTGAAAGTCCACACTGAGCAGATTTTTGGTGGTATGGTGACATTTCTGAATGCATGCCAGAAACCATAGCAAAAAATACCTTCAATGTATTAACGATTGAAGTCATTAGCTTCTACAGAGGCCAGGTTCCCAATACCATTTAAATACCAGGCAGTCTGAGTCACTCCTGATCATTTCTTGGGGGAAAAAATTCATTCCTTTGCTGAAAGATAGCACGATAAGGAGTGACCTCGCAATTACTCTGCCATTTCATGGGGTTGGTAATCTTGGTGTGGAACATAGCACATCTTCCCTAGGCTTGGGATGAGCCATCTGGCAGTCTACTCTTTTATGCCCAAATGCTGCAGGTGCATAAAAAGGTATTTCAGTCCTCATGATGCTGTCCTTCCCTTCTGCACAGCCTAAACCTTTTTTTTTTTTCCTGTCCCTTGTCCTTTATAGGCAGCAGCAGCTACCACCAGTGGATCTCTGATTTACTTCTCCATTTGAGTTTTCTCTTATGCCACTTCTTGTTAAATGTGTCACAAAATCCAGGCCAGGTTCTGTGCTGACAGAATTTCCGCCCTTTGGTAGAGATGAAGGATTCATATTTGTGCTGCCTAGTCTGAACCTTTAGCCCCAGTAGAACATTATGTAGGTAGTTAATGCTTCTTGGTTGGCTTCACATACAGTTACACACATCCCTGCTTCCCACCTGGGCCTGAGACAGTGGGCTTCAGGAGACCACTGTGTGGGGTTTTGTAAACTGCCCCCATCGCACTTGTACTGCTGCTATGGCTACAGCAAGCCAAAACAGAACAAGCACTGAAGTTCAAAGGTGTATCCTTAAACTCTTAAGTGTATACAGTCTCCCTAACTGGCCACACAACCCCTCACTTGAACGTATTCTCTGACTTTTAATGTCAAATATATGTTTAAAATTAGAACTAACAAGAAGACTAAGGAAATGGAAGAAGGAGATAAAGTGATTTAAAGTTCTAAAACTGAAAAGATTTTTCTCTTATGAATTTGATATGCAGAACAGATGGTCCTCAAAAAAAAAAAAAAGTTCAGGCAGAAGAAAGGAGCCTAGAAGGAGTCTGTATCCTGCTGCCACTGCACTGAGACCGTAAGCAGCTGAAAGGCTAATCATTTGGTTTTTTTGTCGAGTGGAAATGCCCATCCCTTAGCGGTTCTCTCTGCAGAGAAAATACAAAACTGCTCTGTTTTTTAATTCAGATTTCCTTCTTTTCAGGTTATTTTTCTTTCTCTGTAACCAGTGCGCAACAAAATCACATCATGTGACACTGAAACACAGTCAGTTGGAAAACTTAGCTTTCTTAGGACATATTTTTATTAATAATCTAACTGTGCAATAGCTAGACAATTTGGTGCTGTAATGGGATTGTTCCTCAAGTGAAGCAGTGAAGAACAAAAGGCAAATAGTAAGATCTCGTATTTTCTTTACCCTAAAATATATTCTATTTTCAGCCTCCAGATAATTGCTATGCAGGTCAGTGTGATTCTAAACAGCTGAACTGTTTTTCTTCAGAGATTTCTCTATAAAGCTCAGCTGTTGCTAACTTAAACATTAGGCTCTAAAATTTAAAAGCCATTAAAATGGGTTTGACCTGTAAGAAATCAGTCTGTTTTAAAAAGCTAGTATTTCTTTTCTCCCCACTCCCTTCCAACATTGCACAAGCAATAACTGAAGGACCAGTAATTCCTTCAACTCTGCTAAATATTTCTTGAAGTCGATCTATTACCTGCCTTTGTGGGGACAAGAAAATATATCAAAACCCTGAATCATCTTGTCCTCTTTTTCTTCTGTATTCACAGCTCTCTTAAGTGGCTTTCTAATCAACTGGGAATCATTTTGAAAGTGGAAGCCAAGCAAGTGGTTCTGCTGTGCTCCATTTTTGTTTCAAGTAATTGGGTTATTAGCAATTCATGCTGTCTTGGTCTCTTGCCGTTCTTTTGCGGCAGGTCTATGATAGTGTATTAACAAGGAGGGCTGCTTCTAGAATTAATATTCAAAGCCCATTTCAGATTGAACTGGTTAAAAACTTAATGTTTACCAGATGCCAGAAGGAGTATTTTTTAAGGCATTTCCTCCTAAATAAGGGTTTGGCCCCTTCATCTTGCAAATCAAAGGATGCTTCCTCAAAGCAAATGCTTTCTATTCCAGCTTTGGTATTGTGTTTTGTGCTGTCCCTTCACTGTTTTTCATTTGGCAGTACTGTAATTACAGGTCAGCCATGGACACATGTTCAACTGAGGCGAAGGACAGAGCATGAAGCATAAGAGTCTTGTTGAATTTTCAAGAAGCATTTTTCATGGGTGATTATCCTGTTTGCTAAGGCTAAAAATTCAGTGAACTTACAAGGCTCTGCTTTTTATGATTGCTTCTGAGCCACTGATCACAGTGATTTCAAAAGGGAACAAAACAGAGCAAGTTCATTCCAATTGCATTACGAACAAGGGAATGACCTCACAGTTTTATCTAGAGGAGCATGTGTCAAATTCAGACCGCAGCCATTCAGAAACTGCTCCATCTCCTCTGCAGAATAAGTCCCCTGATCTATAAAACCATGTTGTACCTATGCGTAACTCCACCTTTTTACTTTGTTGTTTCTTGGTCTTCACAGTGCTTTGTGTAGATTTCACTTCCTCTGCAGAATCAGTCCTCTAATCACCTATATCCCCTTCATGGCTTTGTAAGACCTGACTTTAACAGACCTACCTCCTGGTTTACCCCCTTGTCAGCAGTAGACAGTATATTCCCATATGTTCACCAATCCTGTGTACTCTGAACAGCAGGCAGTACAATAATATTAAGCTATGAAAAATAATCAGGAAATATCCAATTAACACGAGCATTTCCACAGAGGCAAAGGTAGAGGAAACTGGCTTTGCTGAAGAATAGGTTCTGCGTGTTCTGTTTATGGTTTTCATCCTTTGGCTGCTCCAAGTACATGTCTGGAAAGGGTCTTTTGTTTCTGAAAAGGTGCTGGAGATGAAGTATTCAGGAACTATACTTCAAAACATTGTCACAGAAAGTTCTTGTATACTGTAGAAGTTCCCACCCTCCATACGTACTTGTATCTGTTACTGCTTTGTGATACCTCTGCATGAGGGAAGACCATTTTTTGTGATAGGAGTTGAATAAAAATAGCACTTCAATGTGAAAGATATTTTCTGGGTTTTAGAACATTTTGATTTCTGGAAACAGACCACCTGCTGCGTAGGACCCTTGAGTCTCCTAGCTAATAATCTTCTCTCCACTTGGACTAATTTTAGCTATTGCCACTTGAAACTTTTAATGGTTTCAGCCACCTACTGCCTTAACGCAACTTTTCCAGCCACTCTCTAGCACTCTGCCTGTTCATATATCTGAGGATTATAAATAGTTTTATTTGGAAAATGGTCACTGGAGATGGAGGTGGAGAGACAGGAATCATCTGAGAGTAAATAGATTGTTAATTCCCTTCTGAGCACTGAGCTGCTGATTCATTCCCAATCAGTTCCCACACAGCCTGGGCTGAGTCAGCCCAGAGGGTGTTGAATAGTCAAGAGCAAAGACAATTCAGAGGATAATGGTTCTGCAAAGACCAAAACAGAAAAGTGATTCAGAAGGGGGAATTGAAAGAAGAAAAACACATACTGGAAAGAGTACAAAAAAACCCAAAAAAAAAACCAAAAAAACAAAAAAAACAAAAAAAAAAAAAAAAAAACCCTCCACCAAGGAAAAAAAAGAAAAAATAAAATGGAAATAAAAATAGACAAGCAACTTCTGTACTGTCACCTCTGTGTGAGAAACAAAGGTGTTCAGGGAGCTTACAGAAGAAACAGGTGAATGAAAGGAAAAGAGTGGATGGAAGAGGAGGAAAGGCATTAAAAACCAAAAATAATAACAGAGTGAAATCATCTGGGGAGAGCCAAAAAGGAGAAAGGATGTAGGCAGAAAATGAGCTCAGAGCAGGGACAGAGTTCCAGATGTGTCTCAACCTAGCCACTGACTTTCCATCCACGTAAGCACGCACATAAAAGCTTGCATCTTTAAATGTTATACCATACATATCCATGGGTAGGAAGTAGCTGAAGTGGGAGCCTACAGTCAAGGACTTTCTATCCTTTACAGATCAAAGAGCATGAGACAGAAAAAAAAAAAAAAAAAAAAGAAAAAAAAGGGTTGTATGAGAAATGAGCATTCTAGAGACATGTGAACAAATTGGGGAGAACATTCACCCAGATTAAACCCACGCTTCTCCCTTGGAGTATGCTGTCAATTCAGTGAAGATGGTGAAGCTCCTCACCTGAAGGCTCTGAATCAACCTGTGGGACATTTCTGCAACCTTTTGTTGCTCTGCTGCTTCAAAAAGTGCCTTAGTCTCTTCACTCCTTACACTACAGTGCTCTTAAATCTCAAGTTCAGTGCTGCAGCCTCTGGGCATACTTGGGCTCAGCAGAGACTTGGCCACAGTAATATAGGATCTGGTTTTCTTCTTCTTAAAGCTTCTTATTTTTAAAATAGTGTGTCTATATTTAAATATTTATATATATTTAAGGAGGCCATAGGGTAGTTTTGTCAACACCAAGACAGGAGATTGTTAGCAAAGGAATATATTGACTTGCAACTGGCAGATTTAGTGCATAGTAATGGTTAAGATTTAGACACAAATTAGTGACACTGATCCCAAAGCTTGAGGACAAGCACTTAAAGGCATGTCCATGAATGCATCACCACCACTGTCTGTACAGAGCTATATGTCCCAATTGACCGAGATGCCTAAGTCAGAAGTGAGTTTGCCCAGAGATATGTGTGAGGTGAGTGGAGAGAGGTGACAGCTGAGAAGATGATTTTGCTTTCAGTTGGACCCATTTGTCCTCTGCATGTTGCCCCAGTCCTTTTACTGAGTCAAACAGCACTTGTATTCCCAGCCTTATCACCTCAGGCAGCTCATTAAAGATAGGAGGGTATGAGCTCAAGTCTATGTCCCTAATCAAGGCACTAAAATAGGTGTTCAAGAGAGTCTGTGCAAGTTCCTCTCAGAGTATATCGATTACTTACATGAAAACAAGTTACAAGTAACTGTGATGTGAATGTTTGCGTGAAAATTAATCCCGCCTCATTTCTCTAGGTAGCTGACATAGACTCAGCATTGCATCTTAGCCTGCTATGTACTGCTCTCACTCCCAAACACTTTCTAGAACTGATGAAAAATAAAATTAACAGTTCTGGTATATTGTCCATAATGTCACATTTTCTGCCAAAGGCATAGACTGGTATGATTGTGGTTCATGGTCTGGTGAGCTCTTGAGGCTTGTTTAGAGGTGGTTGTTTTCCTCTAGTTTTGCTGTGTATCCACATCAGAGACAGCAAACTCTAAAAGCACCCTTCACACTTCTAGTAAATACTACTGAGCTTTGAGATGCTCCCTAGTTCATTGCATGGTGTGGGAGTCTCAGACCAGCTCCTGAGAAAGCCATATCTCATGAAATGTTGCAGGACCCCAAAATGGCAATGCCTATCAGCCCTTGCAATGCTTCTTATTGGCTGTAGATTTAAAAACATCTTACTGATTTTTTTATTTTATTGTCAAAGAAGAAATCGATTTGAGCCCATAGAAGAAAAACAATTGTCTGGAAAAAATCAAGCAAATAAAACCCATACTTTCAAGGTACCTGTGATAACTTTGGTATGCTAATGAAAAAGGAAAGTGGCAAGTTTTTCTATGCCACCAGTACAGGCAGTGGGCACTGAACCTGCTCTCGCATATATGTGTTTCAGCAGCATGCTGCTCAGTGCAGGGAGCTAGTAGCAAGAAGAAAGAACCATGGATCTGGTGAAGAGATCCTTGTGATTACAGCTTGAGTACTTATATTATGGGACAGTCAAAAAACCAAAAGTGCCCTTGACAAGAATTTTTTGTTTTGGTTGCCCAGCAAAACCAGAGGGTGCTGATGAGAGTGGAATAAAAGCCATACTGGTGTGGCTGAGATGAGAGGTTTCCAATGAAACGCTGCCATTGTCAGTGGCATTTCTGGAGGGCAAACACTGGTGCAAAATGATGAAGCTGCACTGTTCATGAGACACAGAGTGACCATCAGCATTTCCACCATTACTACACGGTGCGGGCTCCCAAGAACTGTGTAAAGAGGTTCACCCATCCAACATCACCTCCTGCCACTTTGGGCATTTTTAGGGTGGAAGATGCCATAGATGCACCATGGTAGCATGAAGCTAAATCACCTATGGGTTACTAATAGATGGACTGCTAACCCAACGGATGGAGCCAGTGAGTGTGTTAACTGTATTCCTCTCATTTCAGCAGGATTAGAAGATACGGTGGAAGAGGTGCAGAAATGTTAGAAGCATGGGCAAGAGGCCAGACTCAGAGGGTCTGAGGGGCACAGGCATCTGTGTGCTTCAACCTCTTGGTTTGCATGGGGAGCAGCTTCATGCTTGAGTGCCTTCAGGGGCTTCACAGCCCAATGAGGAGGTAACATGATGATGAACTCTGTGGTGCTCTGTATCATGCTTTGCTTGTTAAGTGTAAAAAACACTGTTCACAGATTTAAGGGGCTAAGAATTTTTCTTCCCCTCCTCCCTCTTCTATAAATGAGTGATTCAATAAAGATTGCTCTCAGCAGTAACACAGAGGAAATCACTTTTGATCTTAGTCATCCCGGTTTTACCTCTTGGTAAGAACATTAGTGAGGTCACGAATTCTCCAGAGGATGCAGTAATAGAGTCAAAATCACCCACCCCAAAATGTCAGGAAATAGATCTGACATGCACATGGCAAAGAAAAAGTACTGGATAAGAGTTGTGCCCTCTTCATTTTTTATTTTTTTTTCCTCTCTCTAATAGGAACTACCTTTAAATGACATAAGAAAAGGATGCTTAAGATTAGTTATTTGGTTCAAAATGCATTATTCTACTCACATGAGGATTTCTGTCAAGTTGAAGGCTTTTAAAGCAGTGAATTTACTGTACTTCATTAATCTATACTGCTTAGTAGGCCACTGATTGGTACAATATGGGACAGCCCCAAGAAATAGCAGTTCTATAGAGGCAGGCAATAAAACTCTGCTACAGCAAATGTTACCTCGCTTTACATGTTTGCTATTGCATTTAGGATACAACTTGCCAGAATTAATCACTTCAGGGAGGCGAAACCTGTTGGCTCTTCTTTTCTGGGGAGAAAAGTGAGGTGATACTGCTGCCTGCATCCCCACTTCTGGGGTATGGATATAGGCAGGCTGCTAGTGTAGCAGTACAGAAGCTCTATAGGCAATCATGCTGCCTATATCAGGACTGACCAGATTGCAGACCCTGCCATCAGTACTGGGTGGTGGTGAACTCTGCTGGGTCAGCTTGAAATCACCTGGCTTAGCCTGGCATTGACCAGAGTCATGACTGCTCCACAGGCACCACTCAGCTCTGTTTGTGTTCTCCATGGGCTGGAGGCCTGAAATCTCAGTGAGAGGCATATATTGCTCATCTCCGTACAGAGCTCTTTGCAGAGTAACTTCTTCATGTCTTACAGTTCTACAGGCTTAGGGCACTCTTTGCTCATCTAAGTCTCACACATGGATGGCTCAAAGCCGCAATGGCAGTGCAAGGGGCTCCAAGCAGATGTAGGGCCTGGGCACGCCTCTTCTCCTACCGTTGCATTGTGTACTTTTGTCCTGGGTTCAGCAGTAGCAGTCATTTTTCTCCTTCTTGGTAGCTGGTGCAGCACTGCGTTTTTGACTTTCGGCCTGGGAACAGTGCTGATAACACCAGTGTTTTCAGTTACTGCTCAGTAATGTTTTGGTCTGGCCAAGGGCTTTCTGAGTCTCATGCTCTGCCAGGGAGGAGGGGAAGCCGGGAGGAAGCAGAGACAGGGCACCTGACCCAAACTGACCAAAGAGGTATTCCATACCACAGCACTTCATGCCCAGGATGTAAAAATTAGGGCCAGAGACCCGGAAGGGTTGGGGTTTCGCTGCAGGATTGGGCTGGATATCGGGTGGTGAGCAGTTGTATTCTCTTTCCTTGCACTTCCCTGGTCATTATTATTATTGGTGGTAGCAGCAGTGATTTGTGTTATACCTTAGTTACTAAACTGGTCTTATCTCAACCTGTGGGAGTTGCATTCTTTCGATTCTCCTCCCCATCCCCCTAGGAGCGGAGGGAAGAAAGAGGGGGGAATGAGTGAGCAAACTGCACGGCTGAGAGGCTTAAACAACGACAACTTTGCACTGCTACCTAACAGTTCACTCTGGGACCTGCAGCAATTCCTTTGCTGCTCTCCCCACAAAGCTATAGTGGATTGATTTGCCACAAACAAACAACACAGTAGTGGGGACAGGAACAGAAATGGAAGTATCTGTACCTTTTGAAAAGCTACATCAGTAGGAGACATGTCAGCTTGAATTTTATCTTGCTTCACAGTGCCTTTTGTTTGATAGCTCTTATGCTGAACATGACATGCATTTTATAATTTACACGCTTGAACACATGCTTAACTTCAGAGAACTGTTCCCATAATTGGAGTTAAGTCTATGCATAAGTGTGGTGCTTAATCAGTGACCGAAGGCTAACACAGAAACATTGATTCATTATATAATAAGAATTACTAACACCTTAACATACTAACAAACTGCTAATTGGTTTCTGCCTTTTTGCACTGATAGGATTTAAGACAAAAGCAGCACACTTGCACAAACAATTTGGGATCCTTATTAAGCAGAAATGAGTGGAGTTGTCTTAATTTATTAGATTTGACTGGAAAAATGGTGTTTGTTTTTACTGATGGTGTAATTGATTGTGTCCATGTTCTGTGGAAAGTTTTTTATATTAGCTAGTGCTTTAACACATTAGGAAAATTTAAGAATCAATTTTTTCAACAGCTGAATGTTCCATGGCATGCTTCTGATCTGTGTATATGCTTGGCAGATGTGGACCTGGAATATTACTGCAGCTTTCTTTTGAGAAAAATGTTAAGAAGGAATAACAATAAGCAGGGTGGGTTTTTTTTTTAATACATTCTGCCCAGAAGGCAAAATGATTTTATTTACTTAAAGCATTAATTTTCTGTTCAAAATGGGACATTTCAAAAGTTGGGGAGTGCAGGTATCACAAGTAAATTAAGAAGTTTGCATCTTAACATGAAGACAAGTGGAGAACCCAAAAAAAGACTGAGGGGAAAAAAGGCAATCCTCAGGGGAAAAATAGTGAAGAGGTACTATCAAGTTAACAAAGTAGGGTATTAAAAAAAGAATATTAACAAAGTAGGGTATTAAAAAAAGAATATTAACAAAGTAGGGTATTAAAAAAAGAATATTAACAAAGTAGGGTTCACCTGGAAGAAGCCAAGCTCAAACTTGTCCATGAGCATCTGGCTTGGGATATATTTTCTCTCTGTTCCGTGGGATGAAGGTCATTATGCAAGGACTGTGTCTAAGGACCTAAGGTAATGCTTTATATCCATCTAGAAAATAGAAGACTGGCTTCAAGGAATTCGAACCTACTATATGCAGGATGTTTGATCATTTGGAAACTCAACCAGAGAGAGAGATGCTTCTACTACAGACTGCTACATCAGTATGCTGGATAGCTGAGTATCCAGGGTAACTGAAGTAGGTTCTTTAATTACCCAGTGCCACATTGGAGTTAAGAAATCAGCTAGGTTTTTTTGGGAATACTAGGAGAAATATTTTCTTCATATATGTGTACATATTTATATTTATATATGTTACATAGATATAATAACCACTGACTCGGTTAAAGTCTTAAAGTCTGAGCATATTAGGCAGTTCAGAAGAGCAGAATAAACAGTAACAGAGACCTGAGCTAAACCTACAGTTGGGAACAGTAGGTGCTCTGGGGACCAGATCCTGACTTGGGCACCATGGTATTTGAAAAACCTCAGTACAGATCCTCTGTCAGGGCTGTGTGGAGACCTCATAGCAGCCTTCCAATACCTGAAGGGGGCCTATAGGGATGCTGGGGAGGGACTCTTCATTAGGGACTGTGGTGAGAGGACAAGGGGTAATGGGTTTAAACTTAAACAGGGGAGGTTTAGATTGGATCTGAGGAAGAAATTCTTTACTGTGAGGGTGGTGGGGCCCTGGAATGGGTTGCCCAGGGAAGTTGTGAATGCTTCATCCCCGGCGGCGTTCAAGGTGGGGTTGGACATAGCCTTGGATGGCATGGTTTAGTGGGAGGTGTCCCTGCCCATGGCGGGGGGGTTGGAGCTCAATGATCTTGAGGTCCTTTCCGGCCCTTGCTATTCTGTGATTCTGTGATACTTTCAGACCCTCCGTCTGGGTATCTTCAGACAACACCCTTGAACTGGTACAATATACAACAGGCCCTTTACAAAAATGTCTCTTTCACTAAGCTGCTATTCTGGAGAAACAGTTAAAAAATGGAAGAAAAAAAAAAAAAAAGTAAATGCTCTCTATTGCACTTATTTATTTATTTATTTATTTTTACTTTAGTATTGCCACATATTAACACCCTGCTTTCTTCACTTGGGAAAAGTTTTTAATTGAAATTCCTCCCAAGGCCAGCTACATGAGGTTGGTGTTATTTTTAGCAAAGAATAATGTTTAATGGGGCAGTGCTAAATGAGAATGCCAGGGCTTGTATTTTTTGCTTGTCTTCCAATCCTGATGCAGAATTCTAGATGCTCCTGGTGTCTGGTCTTCAGATGACAGCTCTTCAACTTGCCTCAACCCTGAGACAGGTAGAAAAGATCCTCTCCTGTGTATTCAGCACCAGCTATGACTGCTGGGCCACTTAACTGGAGATTTTACACTAGTTACAAAAAGTCAAGAGGGAAGGTCCTCATCCCATATCAGCCAGGGCCCACTTGTAGCTTCACTTTTATTAATGAAGTCATACACAAATCGGGGGAGCCAGAGGCTGCTCAGAAGCTATTCCTCTGAGAAGATCCTGCTCTAATCTCATAGTTTACGAGCACTGCCACCTTTCTGTGCTGCTTGTCTTTCCAGTGGGAGTGAGGATGTTTGGAGTAGGAAGCGCTGTGAGCAATCTGCATGGTTTTGGAACATTTTCTTCTTGCAGAGATTTAACACTGAGTTCCAGCTCTCCCACCAAGATACCCTATAGCAGCCCAGATGAGATTTTAATCCTGCCATATCATCAGTCTAAACAGGGAGAAAACAGCCCTTATTGGATTGGGTAAGATTTCAACTAAAATAGATGGAATGCTAAAGCGGTACAAATGCTTAAGCAGTAAAGTGAGGACAGGATAAAAATGAATGGTTCTAGAAACCAGCACTGAGAGAGAAAGAGTTCTTAAAGGAGCCCAAGAGGATAATATGTCATATCTACCAGGGAGAAAAATAAGCAGTACAAAAGGAAAGCATATTATTATGGTGATAAAAAGAACTATGTTAGAGTGATTGTCTGCAGACTCCAACATCAAAATTAGAGTAAATAATTTCTTTTCCCAGAACTGTGAAAGAGCTGTTTCCTCTCCATGAATAATGTGTTTACCAAGTATTTTCTTGCGCTCTTCATTACTGAGCTGTTGCAGAAGAGAGCTCTAATTTCTTTCTTGGAATCCAATATTTGGCAGAGTAACACCTGAGGCTTCCTATGAGCCATCAGTCTGGAGGTCTGTACATTAGTGGACAAATCTGATGTTCTTAGTCTGGTAATACTCCTGGGCTTGCAGAAAGTTACAAAGTGTTTCCTCTTTGCCTGTGTTCCCAAAGTGTTTCCTCTTTGTGTGTGTTCCCAAATGACAGGCCTTCATAATACATGGAACAAGTCACCGTGAGGTAGAGATTCATGCAGTGTGGGGATGTAGCAGCCTCAAACAGCTGTCTCATTACAGTTCATGGTTTTGTAGTAGTCCAACTAAATAACTAGTTCTGGAGACCATTGAATATTCCCTGCCCAGTAGAGGAGTCTTTGAAGTCTAGACGTAAATAACCTGGATGGCTAAACTATACTTAGTATGACGGCATAATCATTTGCATGTGCATAATAGAACAATGTGTGGATAGTTCTTGCTTTTGGAAAGCAATTTCAATGTTTCAATGCTTCTATATCACATCCCAGGCAATGAATAGTTGAACCAAGAATAGCAGCAAGGATGGAGAAGCGAATGTGCTTGAACTCCATTAGCTCCTGGTGTGATCACTCAAGAAGACACACTTCTTGGGTGAGTCTCTGCAGGCAGCAAACAAGTAGAAACTGCCAGATGAAGGGTGAGGAAGTAGGACAGTGTCATAGTAAGCATGCTTAGCCCAAAGCAGTAGTCTGATTAGCTTGTGAGTACTCTGTTCTAACTAACCGCTTGTATTGCTGTTATAGTGGGTTAGACTGTCCCTGGGTCCTTGCTAAAACCTAGAAGTGTTCCTCTTTTTGCCGCTGTGGTTTGACAAAGCTTTGCAAGCAACAGGGCTCCTATGAGCCTCTCCTTGCACAGATGGAGTGGGGGGAGCTTCCCCACTTCTCTTTTCCAGTGCTGCAAAAAAGCATCACCTTTGCAGGCTCTAATTATTATTTTTTTTCTTTCTTTCTTACTCTGATTTGTGCCAAGGAAGACACTCTTCTGATGCAAAACCCCATTCTGCTTTGGGTACTGATGTGGGATCATGTAGACCTAGTCTGCCACATCAGCTCTTTTAGGTTCTAAGGGGTTGCTGTGGGGTTCTGAGCTTCATTTCACCATCCATGAAAGAAAAATATTCTGACCAGAAACTGCAGCTAAGAGAACAGGAGAATTTCAGTTCCCCTTTTCAAACAACCAGCAATAAGCATCTATCTGAATGGCTGTTGCTTCTGACAACAGCCTAGCAGAGCCAAAATGTTCAAAATGATTACTTGATCTCCTTCTGTGTCATGGTCAGCAGGTAGTGTTGTTTGCTCGGAAGCTGTTTTCTGAGCATGAACAGGGAAAACTTGAGCCTGAAAACTCAAAAGTTCTTGCAAACCTTTGCGCCATGAAAAGGGCACCAGCCCAGATTCACATTGTCTAGAAACTGTGTAAGGGTTAAGCATGCCTAGCAGTGTTAAGATCAGCATCTTGTATTTGTTGTCCATTTAGAACAGGCATCAACATACTCAGTGTCTAGATTTAAACATTTTTATTCCATTTTTGAGGGAATTTTGAACAAGCCTTTCTCTTTAGAAATGCTAAAGCAAACTCAAGCTCTGTGCCATGTTAAACTTTGCTCCCTGCACAAATGTTACCTTCCCTCAGCCAACAACTAGTCGCTGGTTGGATTTCCTGCCTTTGCCCTTTGCTTCTAGCCATATTGAATACCATCTGGTCATACACCTTAAAATGTAATGTGCTAGTGTTTCAGCTGTTCTATACTACACAGAAGGTATAAACATAGGAGAAATCAATGACCTGAATTTATAAGCTGTCAGAGAGAGAAGAAAACTAAGTGTTGGAAAAAAGATATGTCTGGGCAAAGTAGGGTGTTATTCCGGGCCTACAAGAGAAATTAGTTTTGTCTTCAGTGGCAACTGGTCTCAATTTTTATTGAGGTAGTTTGAACTGATTGTTAAGGAGAAGTGGAAGGACTGAGAAATGGAAAATTTTCAGCAACTCCGATTTGTTAGGCCTGCAAAGGATATCAGAAAGATAAGGGAGAGTGAACTTTTTTTGCACTAAATGTATTCTATAAACAGCTTTTGTACTAGGTTTGAGAAAGAGCCAGAATGGTCAAGATACTCTATAGTAAGACAATGCAGGAATTCCTCATGAGGTCATATTCTGCCTTCTTACTAGGAATTGGTGCATGAAAAGGCTAAATTTCATCACATTTATATAGCTGAAACTTCACTGTGGCAGTCTGGCAGCAAATAAAGCATGTCCCACAAAAGGCTGTGCCAGAAAGATCACCAGTGAGAATTCCAGATACTACAACATGCTAGAAAAATATGTATCATCTTTCAGGCTTAAAGCAATAGAAATTGCAATTTTATATCTGGATATCCTTTCAGATCCCCAGGCTTTATTGATAGGTACCTAGTGGAAAAACTGGGAGATTACCAGGAATGTAGTCTGAAATTTGCTGAGAAGTTTAGCCATAATATGTCCTACTTGTTGATTATGACTGCAGATGTCTGATATCCACAATGGGATTTTATTGCAAACCATGGGTGCAGTTAATTCTACTCTGGTCTTTTCCAGTTGTCATGAGTCTTTATTTTGCAGATTTGCTATTTTTGAAACTTACCACTAGAGATTCAGTTCCTCTCATAGAATATAGATATTATTGCCTTTAAAGTATTTTAACCCAAATGCTGTTCTGATTTACCAAGAAGAGAACTGACTCTGGTAATGATATGTAAACTTACAACAGCCCAAGAATAATGACCATTTTGGACATGCAGTATTGGTTCCACATCTCTCGAGAAGATTACCCGTGGGAAGGTTGTCTGAACACTGTTCCGTGCATTCCTCTGAGTCAGGTCTTCACTCCTCAACAGATGTCTCATTCAGAAGAGCCTGCATGTAGATAGAGGCTCTAGAAAGGGGAACATCCAATGGGCTTTCAGGAAAACGAGAAAATCTCTAAGGGTTCTAGTGCAGAGCAAAGGTATTAGTCAGATAAGTTGTTGGTATCCGTGGGTTGCAGGACACACTGGGACAAAGGTGAGGACACCGAGCCTGGAGACTTGCTTTTGTCTGCGTTTGTACAGCGTCTGTCCCAGACAGAGGCCTGCTCCATGACGAAGGCATTTGACTGCCCTCTGCAACAGCAGTGGAGCTAATTTCATTCAGCGGTCACTTGCTGAAACTTGTGAAGACAGTGAGCAGCCTTTAATTAGAACTGCTGTTTTAAAGTGCTCACCAAGAATTGCCAGCTTCACCCATCACTGAGATTTAATGTGACACTCAGGAGTATTTTCACCAGTTTTTTTATCTTCTGAAGGTGTCTCATTACAGTCTCTGAAAGTCTTCTCAAATCTTCCCTGCAACAAGCCCATAAAGCTGTTGATGAGATACGTTCAGTTGTATTTACAGCCAGGTAAGGATTTATTCTGTTCCTATTGGACATTGTGCTCCTGGGAAGACACAAGGATTTCTTAAAGATTTCAATGGCAATCCTCTTCCAAACTGGGGTGAGGCTAAGAGCTTTGGGCAGAAAAAAACGTCTCATGCACCCAAAACCAACCAGTAGTTCCTGAGTCCAGCTATATCATCTAATTTTCCAGTTCCTGGGACTCTGATACTCAATTGTGAACAGAAATTCAAACAGCATTAAGAAAATATGATTGGTAGGTCCAGAGAAGAGAACTGATGCAGTTAGAGCACGGCATTGGACCAGATGACCTTCAGATGTCGTTTCCAGTTGATACCATTCAATAATGTTACTGTTGTTAAGAACAGGCAACTTAACTACCATCTTGCAATTCCGATTGCAAGCTCAGACCAGCAAGTCCTTGGCCACTCTGAAGTGGGCAGGTTTTGAGAGAACGTGTTAAGTCAGAAAATTCCTCCTCAGCTTTCATATTGCATGCTCAGCTGTATTTCAGTTAGGCGTGTTCCCCGAGGGCAGCTCTTAACCAGTGTTGCCCAGTATTTTTTGATGATCCAGGTTTTCATTAGGATTTGTTAAGTCTGGGTAGGTCATATTCTGCTATCTGACAGTTTAAATGACCTTGCCTAAATCTTTGTGGGTTTGGTGTCTCTCAGCCCCATGTGCTTTACCTATGACAGGATTGGGTTTACCCCTAAAACCGTGTAGTGCATTGTTGTGATCTTTTCAACCTATAGCTACTGAGCTGGCCTTGTAATGCTGTCTTACATAAAAGGGTTGTCCTGGTAAGCAAGATGAAGTCTCTGAATTATTGTTGTTTTTTTCTTTTAATATGGACATGCATTGCTCTCTCTGGCAGCTCATTTACTTGTGGGTTAGAAGAAAATACTGAGGGAGAATCATCACTTCTTAGTCCATTCAGCTCCTGTCTATTCAGGCTACAAGGTACTTGAAACCTACTGCGCTCGTGAAGATACTGAGAATCTACACTTGCTTAGCAAGTATCTATCTCACAGGTAGCTGAATGATCCCTAAATATTCTTTGTCTAAATATTTAGTGCCAGATAACCAGCTGAACAATTTGATCCAGGCTTCCACTTATCTATACATAGCTTGTATTGCACTCAACAGCACCTGAACTCATGACATCTGCTACAGTGGATGTGGGCTTGGAAATCATATCAAATACAGCTTGCAGGATGTGGTCAGGAGAAATCCTCACAGGCATTTCTGGGTCTTCTTTCAGGAAACTGTCTGAGATCAGCTTAATCATTATATTCTTCTGTAAGAGTATCTCATGGGGGACTGCACCAGTTCTGACATACTTTTAGTTGTGACATTTCAGATTTCACCCATTTTGAATGTGCTCTTCCCTTCATGTATCAGCCATAGGCCGTAAGAACAGTAGCTGGCTTTTTTGGATGATGTGCATTTCTTTCACATAATTCTTCGCTGGTGTCTTTTAACTGCATGTTATGAATGTGATGGTTTCCCTTACTTAAACATCATACAAACAGAGGTTAAGTCACTCCTTGGCTTTAGAAACTTGCACTCCTTTGAAGAGTTTCTGAAGCCCCTGTGACACACTGATATTGTACACAAGTGAAATTTGTGCCAAATACATAATATAAAACCTCCATTCTGTTTCAGTGGTCCAGTTAAATCTGTACAGACTTTGTCCAGACCTAGCATGCATCTCACCTCTGCAGCTTGCCAAAGGTTTTGAATCATCTTTGATTCAAGGTAGCCCCTCCAGTTATCAAGGTATGTGACCCCAAGCCATTCCAGTCATGGGCTGAGGTTCATCTTTGAACCGTTTCCACGTTTCTTGTTATAATCCAGCTGGCATAAGCATTGCTTTGAATATAAAAAGAATATTGCAGATATCAAGCTATAGATGCCACTTCTCCTGAGGAGTTCTGCAATTGAGCAGTGATCTCAGGAATGACGCTCTGATCACCCTCACTTGGGATCTGTTTTGTCTGCTTTGATACACTCTATCTTCCAGTCAGGCTACTCCATGTTTTTCTAGTAATACGACAGATCTCACCTTTTGTGGGGTCTTCATTACAGCTGCCTCTGTCCTGCACCCAGATTCAAAGCACTTGCTCTGCATACACTTCAATGCTAAGAGAGTCAGATCCCAGGGCAAGCTCCCCCTTTTACTGCAACTTGCATACTTCAGACTACCTGCCTCACAGTTAGCAAAGACATTTCTACTTATTTTTCTGAAGTATGGGCACTTTTCCTATTTCTTTATAAACACTTTCTCTTGGCCTTTGTACCTTCCAGCTAGTAATGAGACATATCAAGCGTAAAGCTTGATTTCTGGCACTTTGTTTATTCTCACTTCATTCAGAAGCCATTTTCATTAAGTGGTGGAACAGAACCCTGCAGTGTTGAATCTTTCCTCTGCTGCTGTGGTAATCTACTCCATTCTTTCCCCTCTCCCACCCTTCCATACTACGGAGTTGACTTTCCCTTCTAGCTATTTGTGTTGGCACCTCAGGCAATAGCATTTCAGCCCCAGCATTCTTTCCAGGTCAGGAACAGCAGGGAGTTTTCCTTCTGACTGCTTCTGATAATTTCTTACAAGGTGAAAGAGAAGATCTGTATGCCCTGAGCTCCCAAATGGGCATTGATTTACATCTTTTGAGTTACAGGTCTAGACTGCCATTTGACTAATGACATTTTGAAAGTGCAAATACACCTTTTTTTTTTTTTTTAACCCACCTTCTGTCATCCTTTTCAATCAACAATCAAAATGTCTTGCAGGTGGGAGCTAGCTGCCATGGCCCCTGGGTATAACAGGTTGTTGGTTACTGCTCTTTGAGATCTAATGTTGAGAAAAGCAAGTATCTCTTAATAAAACTCCAGGGGTGGGCTCCCTTAGATGAAGTTCCCAATTGTAAATTAAAGTGTTATTTACTGTCCGTGCAGGAAGTTAGCGTAAGAAGGCTAAGCACAAGACCCTATGAAACAGGCACAAGATTTTAGTTCACAAATCTCTGTGTAAATTGCTTATACCCACTCTAACAAGCACATATTCCAAAGCCGCAAGACATACAGGAAATTTTCCTGACTTTCATTCCAAGTTTTTGTTATCTGTGCAGCTGTGGTCTGTTGTCCTGTTGGGAGAGCTGAAGAAGAATGGCAAGTGCACCAGACTGTGCTTCTGTTGTCATTCCTCCAGGCACCAGATTGTGGCTTTATCAGAGGACAGGCTCTCTGGTCTTGGTAAACAACACATTCCTCCTTGTTTACCGGCTTTATCTCTTACAGTCATGTCTTTGGCTATGAGCACAGGCCATTCTTCTAATCCTTGGCCTGTTTTATTTTTTGTCTCATGCTTTCACACACATATTTTCACTTCATTTTAGAATTGTAATATTTCTGTTACAAATCTCTGCACCTGCCAGGAGGTATCAGGTTAGCTTGGGGGTGAAGACTTTCAAACCATACCATATGGCAGGTTTTCTCACCAAGTGTAGTTCCATTATCACACAGTAATGCCCATACAACCCCACTCTGGGTACCTCACTGATACTTGGTTTCACAAAATCCTGAGCATCATTCTATAATCTTAAAGTAGTCACAAATTTTTGATAGTTATGGGAGGTGCTAGGCCTGAAGAAGTCTCTTCTAAGAAAAACAACTGAAAATTAAATTGGAGGGGTATGCCAGTAGGAAGCCACCCTTCAGGTTGGTTCACTTGCTGTTTACATCTAAAGCTGGCTTCTCTGCTGGAGCTTCATCCAACATATGAAGCAGCCATGACCGCTTTTGTGATGATACCTGCCTGGGTTGAGACCAACATTCCCAACAGAGATACACTGTGCCATCTGCTGTTTTCAGCACAGCAGAGGTATGCCAATCATTTTTAGTGAACAGAAATGTTGGAGTGGTACAGCAAGTAGTAATACTTTCAGTCTGTCAGCAGAGCCCCCTTCATTCTTTAAGAAGATCTGTTCTTAATCTTCCTTAAATCATCACTGGGCCTGTCTTTATTTAAAAACTACTCCTGTTTCTGCTGGTATGTGTGTAGAAGCCTATTTCTTGAACACTGAGCTCAAAAGATCTCACTGATAAGATGGCAAGCTTCCAGAGAGTGTCATGATGAAGTCCTTGTGAGACATGTGCTGCGAAGACCTTACATGAAGGATGCCTGTTTTCTTTTATTATTCATACTGGTTACAGACAAAGAACTTTGACAGTAAGTATAGTGTAAGTAAATAAATTACATGCAAAAAAAATTCAAGCATTGTAGTTATTCTATGGTTTTGTATAAAAACATGGTCTCTTTATTAGCTGTAAAAACGAAATTAGAATCATCTGCAGGATTTTGCAGCAATTCAGTTAATTTCCTGTTTTCTGAGTTATTTGACTTCTAGACCCTTTGTTAAAAGAGGGAAAAAAAGCACTGACTGTTTTCTTTGAAGACGGTGCAGGAAACTTAAATTTCAGAGATTAGCTGGTTCGTAAGAGGAATACATTTTACCAAGTCCATGTATGTTCCAAATAGTGAACTGACTGTCAACAGAGCTGCGGCGACCAGCAGCCTCCATCTGTTTTAAAAAAAAAGGAAGAAATAATGCTCTTCCCATATGTTGAGGGCCAGGAGAAAAGGGACATGCAAAATGGTTGTGTAACAGTGTTAGAAAATAGGCACCTGCCACCTTTAACATATCAAAATAGTTGAGGTTTTCTCTCCTCCCCACTGCCACTCAGTCCCACCTCCACTCTAATGTAAAGATCAGGCCTTCACTAATGAGTTCTTCCCCATCAAGGCAGTGCAACTGTTTTCCTTCCCACACCCCAAATCTAGAGCCAAAACCTCCCCTTCAGGGAAGCACAAGTATGTTGTTGGGGAGTAGCAAAGCCATCACGTCAGGTTTGCCTACAGAATCATAGGCAAGGGGTTTAGCTCCCAGTGTTCAATCTTCAGCAGCTCTGCCTTGTCCCTATGGAGCTCCTGGGCCTACACAGACCATGGTCTCACTCCCATTACTGGACTCCAGTCCTCTGGCCTCTGGAGTCCCTCAAAAAGGAGGCAACAAAAATGCAGCAGCATGAATGCGCCAGATGTAAAAGCTAATCCTAACGAGGGCTTTGGAAACATTCATATGGATTCCTCTCAAAGACTAGATGCAGCAACAAAAACAGTGGTGTTCATAATGCATGTGGCTTTATTCCTGCATCACCTGCTCCTAGGGCCCCATAGCAGATGTTGTGATCCATCCAAGTTTTAGGGTTAGAAAGCAAGAGCACATGCACAATCTCACAAATAAGATTCAGCTCCCCTCTAGCTGCTCAGCAGTTTCAGCAACCGTCCCCCCAAGCAAAGTGAATCTTTCAGGGCCTAAGATCAGAAATTACGCAGTGTTACTATGACTTGGCATGTTGAGGGAATGCCCTAGGTGCCCTAGTCAACAGATGCCAAACTCCTGACTCAAAACACAACACGTTTCTCCATGGCTTTCACCTTACCTCCTGGGGAAGAAAAGCAGCCAAAGAAGAAGTCTTCTTGGAGAAAAGCTTTTATCTCAGCTGAAAGGCAAGATCTTCAGAGAGAGAGGGATTAATGAGCTCATTCGCAAAACAGTTGCATGCTGCTACAGACAATAGCAATATGTAATTTCAGGCACTGAAACCTTTTGATTTCTCCCTTATTTGTAAGCCAGATCCCTTGAGTTATTCACTTCCAGGACCAAGCCTTAATTATGTGGCTAAAATGCAGGTCTAGTGTATGTAGATGAGCTGTAGACTCATGAAAGCTGGGCCGAGGAAACCTGGTATCTCAGTGCTGACAGCCCAGAAGACATGCTGTGCTCATCCAGTCTGAGCTTTTCTAAAACTCAGGTCAGATAAGCACCCTGACTTAACTTCAGCTTGCATTGCAGCAGACCAGTTAGAAAACCAGGCCTCTCCATTTTACAATTTCCATGGAGATTGAACCACTGCAACACTGCAAAGAAGTACCCAAACCTAAATATTCTCCCTGTGAAGAATGCAGTGCCATATTTCTGGTTGACTTTATCACATCTCAATAGCTGGGTATCCAATCTGCCTATACCATCCTCTGTCAGAACAACGAAAATTAACAACCTATTTCTGCATCCTTACAAGTATTCTTAGACTGTCATCAAGAACACCCAAACCCCCCTTTCATTTTTCTAAGCTGCACAGATTTGAGCTCCAGCAGTCTTTAGTAGAAGGCATTTTCTGATCTGTTAACCAGTCCTAGCTCTGCTCTGACAGCCTCTAATTCACCAGCATCCTTCTTGAACTGCAGGTATCAGGAGCCAGCTGAGCACTCCAGGAGTTGCACCAGTGTCAAAGACATACATGTGGCAACTTCTGTGCACTGGATGCAGGGCCATTTTCACATTCTCCTTTAGCACTTGTGGCCCCCATGTCACACAGGAAGCTTGCAATTAGCTAAATATTTCCCACAACCCCATGTCCTTCTTCAAACCGCTGGAATGACTTCCCTTATCCTGCAAACCTACACTGTTTTGCAGTCTTCAATGGATGATTTGCCATTTAGCTGTATTCAAATGTACTGTGTTTGCTTACCCCACACAGTCAGCCTGTCTAGGTTCCACATGGTTGTCTTTATTTTGCACTCCTTTGCATTTGGGGGTATTTTTTACCATCTGTGCTGCTAACAGGCAATGTGATAGAATATAAAAAGTGTATTAGTTATTCAGTCCAGGAACAGCAGGGAGGGTGACTACTCTTCAGCTCCTTCCTTCCCTTTTTTCTCTCTCTCTTGTAGCTGCTTCCATTTGCCCGAGTATCACGATTTTACAAAAGAGGACAGTGCATAGCAATGCAGATGGAGAAAAGGATGCTTTGGATTACAGAGAATGTGGGATCTGCTCCAGAGCCTCCTCTGTGCTCGCCCCCATGCAGTCCACAGGAGGCAGTGCATGGACAAAGGGAGGGCCACCTCACATAGCTGAAGCATTTGAGCTTCCTCTGCAGGTGCCTGGGAACATGTTCTAAGCTAGCTAACCAGTTAGTCACGGCAGCTATCTGTGTGGGCTCACCACTGCCATGCTCACTGAGGCTCCTTAGTAAGCCCTAGGTTGCCATGACTGCTGTGATAACAACATCCCAAGCCCATCTCTGCTATGGGCATAGCCTCAGTTGTGTATTATACACTCAAAGGCCATTCTGGATTCAGCAACGCTATATTTTTTAAGGTACTAAAACCACTGCAGAATCAAAGTCTGTAAAATATACCTCAATGCCTTTTGCCTTTTGACTACCAAATGAATTAATTAGTATCAGTGTGAGTGTAAGAACTATGGAAAGCAGAACAAGCTACATGAACTTTCTCCAGTCTGTTCAGCTCCCAGAGAGCTCTCATCAGAATTCATCCAAATGTCATCACCGGTTTGCTTCTTTCAGAAACCTACTATTCCTCTATATTTAAAATGATCCCGTGGATGTGCTGTTCATCTGAGCTAATTAAAGCCTGTAGACTAACAGGCACATTTTGCTCCTTTTTCTATCAACAAATGCTGGAGAAGCTATATGTGCAAAGATGTGTGTGGTAGATCTTGGGGTTATACTATGACAACTTTATTTGTAATAAAAGGGATGGATCTGAGCTGGTACTGTTTATGGCAAAACCAATTTTAAGAGTTGTTTTTTTATTTTAATGTTTCAAAAATAACCTAATAATTTTAATTCCAGGAAGGGGGAAGGAGGAATATATTACATTCTCATCTCTTAAAATAGTTCCACTCTTATAGAACCGTTCATACTGTATAGGTTTATATAATTTGGTTTATTAACTTTTCGAAATATTTTTGCCCAGCTCTTGGTATAGGTTTTTTTTTTCCAAATTCAAGTATCTTGGTGTTATATTTGAAGAATGCTGGCCAGGCATTTATTATATCTCTGGCTCTTAAATCTACATTGGTAGGGTAACTAAATCTATGGCTTTGGAAACTCGCTCTTTATTCTGTGTAATGAGCTATTAAGCAAATAAAACAATGGAGAAATCTAGTCAGGATGGTGTTGCCGTATGCTCTATTCTCATTATGTTGCAGCTACCTTCACAACATACTAAAGACTGCAATAGTTTGAACGCAAATACATACAAGGTTGTTTTAACAGCCAAACACAGAATGTTGCAAATAGACATTTCTGCTGAGGTTTAAAAAAGCTGTTCTTTAACTTTTCTTGTGTTCAGGCACTGGTTCATCTGTGATCCTCTATTGCTAGCTATCATTTGCCCTGTTGACTGCAATCACTTTTGAAAGCCTAAGCGCTGTTCTCTGCTTGCAGCATGGATCAGCAAAGGATGTTCCCATAGTATATATTAAGACCATATTGGAATGAAATGTCTGCGTAACAAATTAGACTTATAGACAGATTGATAAGACAGGCAAATAGATGAACTGGGGAGAGATCCAGTCCCAGCTGACATATGTTGAGTCAATATTAAAATAGCTGTGTTAAACCGCAAGCTTTTTACACTGTATATGTTGACAGGAGTTAAATGGTGGAGAACAAAAGCAAGCTTTTTCCAAAGCAAGGTAATGGGAATATTTTTTCAGTGATGATCTCAATAAGCCAAGGACATTGGTATACCAAAATGGACAACATTTGCTACTTAATACACAGTACTAGCTCACGTTTGCTAGGTTATCCTATAAAGAAAGAACTCTTTATAAGCATGGATGAATGAAGGCTAATGCAAAGAAAATCCCACTGCTCCTCACACTGAGAGTAACTGCTATAACTGGCACAACCTTCCTCCTCCCCTCTCTCAATGGCATGGGAGGGGGGTTGGTGAAAGAGGTATCCTGAGACTGGTCGGGCTGCATGACACCACCTATTGGAGGTATGCGCATTGCCACCTGATGACTCTGACACCACTACAACCTCTTACCTATTTTGGGATGTGCCTCATTTAATCAGAAAGTCCTGCTGCTGCATTATTATTCACGACAATGGTGCTTTAAATGTCTGCTGGCTAGGATCCTTAAACACTAGGCAGGACACAAAGTTGTAACAAATTATAGTCCCTGGATTTGGTGACCCATTCCTATTGCACTCAAGGGGAACCTTATCTCTGGTGCCAGTAAGAACTGTAGCATACATTCCCATACCTACCCCTGTGCGTGATTTGTAGTACAGCTCTCAGGCAGTAATGCACTGCCTGGCACTTAATCTCAGTAAGGTAAGCAAAACCTGTGATGAGAAATAATGGGATTAGTGGCCATGCTAAGGTAAAATAACCAGGTAAGGGGCAGAACAAAAAGCAATTGGTATCTGAAGATGAGTTTAAACAATTACCAGTACTTTTGGATTGACATAAGAAGCCTGGGAAGTGGGGTCCATCAGCAAAGATTAGGACCTTGAATATCACATTTTTCAAGGATAAAAACAAAACAAAGGAATCTCGAGTATGTGACAACACTCTCGTGCTATTCGTTTGCCCATTTCATAATGGGGAAACTCTAGAGATACAGTATTGTCAAATGATGTACAGCACAGAGAGTCGGTAAGAAATCCAAGTACAACAGAGTAGCACATGGCCCAGTGTAGGTGACGCTGTACACAGATATATGTGTGTCTTCCCATTGTAGCAGTTTCCAAACTGTGGGGTCGTGGAGCAGTTGATTAACTCCAGGGGTGATAATCCTTAAAAGCTGACGTAAATAGAAAAGACTGTTGTATAACCATTTTGACTGGGGAGGCCTTTTGTGCCTTGTAAAATGTAAAATCTCATGTTTCTCACCATCTTTTCTAGTTTAGTTTTCTATGGAGGGTTTTAACAACGTGAGAAGTAATTAGAAGTAAATATGAAGGTTTTCTCCATCTGCTCATATTTTAAATCCACAGTTGGTCAAGCCCAGCACACTGAATTTGCAATAGGTTTTACTCTCTGCTCCATACAGTACAATTCACCTAAAGCCCTAGTGAGAAGGCTTGCAGGAGGTGGCAGCAAAATTGACACAGCACTGGTCCCTTGGCTCCTCCATGTCGTGCAGTGCGATGGACAGCAGAACAAACCCTGCCACTTCCCGACTGTGGAGGGGATGGGGAGCTCTGGGTTGGGGGTGGAGTAATGCGCTGGGTGCAGGGAAAGGACTGCTGTTGGGCCCTGCAGTCGCAGCCAGGCAGGTCAGGACACCATCAGGACATCTGTCACCCCATCTTCCTCTGCTGCTGAAGGACTCACTAGCTCCACAGTTTATAAACTCTCTGCAATGGTGTCCAAAGCAATCCTGTCTTGGAAAAAGATAGATTTTTCCTTTCCTTAGTTCAGTGTCCCATCAAGCTAACTAGCTTGAAAGATATTTCTCCTAATGAATACTAGCTTATATTTTTTGTCAGAGACATGGTATAATGCAAAGGCATATACTTAAGATCACCTTACAAAAACACTTTGATTGCCTTTTCAGTTAGTGTTGACTTTCCAAAAGTTCAAAAACTGCTGATGTTTGAGAAGTTTGATGTTCTTGAGCACGGCAGGGACACAGCTGAGTGGTTTTGTTTAGGAAGAAGTGAAGGGTGTTTTTGTTATAAAATGCTGAGAGTTTATACAACAATCAGATGTGCTCATCTGGAAAAGCACATCTGCTTTTTCAGAGCAGGCAGAAATGCAGTTACAACATCAACATTTTGTCCCTGGAAACACTTGGGAAAGAAAAACAAACTCAAAGCTGGTCACTGTCTCCACCTGGAGGGAAAAGGCTGTCCGACAAAACCAACTTGTCCCATAGCACGAACCCCACTCCTGCCCACAGAACAGGGCAGCCCATGGGAACACGAGAGCCTCCAGAACCCCTCTGTGGAGATTTCCCCAACAGTGCGAAGGAGTGACCAGGTAGACATCAGGGCATCGTCCCTGCCTGTGCCAGGAGGGTTGGAACTGGATGATCTTTAAGGTCCCTTCCAACCCAAACCATTCTGTGATTCTCTGAATTCAAAAGACTTTCCAGTAGCCCCTGGAAAGCTGGGCAGCATCAGCTTCAGGTGTGGTATCAGCTGCTCTCTTTTCTTGGCTGGGTAACAGGCATAAGAAAAGCACTGCTGGCATTTAAATAAATAACAGGCATAACTTCTAATTGCTCTGAAATATCTCTGTTTCCAAAGGACTGCGGTACAAACAGAGTTTCCTGTATTCCTCAAGAATTCCTCAAGAATTTGCCTTTCTACTTGATGATAAGTTCTTCCTCTATTTCTTTCCGTAGTAGTTTCTATTGCACTTTTTCCTCTCTTTTTTTTTTTTTTTTGAGTCTGCCAGCTGAGGTACCTCTAAGCCACAACAGTGGTCTTCATCATTTCCCACCAGAGTACAGTTAGTCTCAAGTGAGTTTGAGCCCAGCATCCTGCAAGCATGTGCCAAGAGTGTGAAATGCTTGCTGATGCTGTAGACCAAAACATCCTCCGAAGAAGATCAACAGACCCAGAGACCAGCATTAAATGCTTATTCACCACCAGCGTGCGTGGAAAAGGGTGATTGGGGCCCTGTTTGATCTCCCAGCACAGGTCTAATATGGTGAGATGGAGCTCTCTGCTCATGGGGTCAGAACAGCAATTGCTGAAGAGAATAAAGTCAATTTAAATATGCCTAAACTCCCAACCTAACAACCCATGAAATGCATCCTCCTGCAAGACACAATGTTACCCAAGCCTCTCTGACACCACAGTGCCATCCAGATCATGGAACAGAGCTCTGCAGTGAACAGCGCACATTCTGGGAACAGACCAGCAAAGCTGAGTAGGCAGCTAGGTCAGTGCTTGGATGAATGGGGCTTTTCCGAAACAGCTCAGAAAAAGATTACTCTTTCATCTGATTCTCAGCCAGGAAGACACACTGTCCCCAAAGAGAAGACGCGACATGGTGCGGCGCTCTCTGTATGCTCTCAGAGGCCTCACCAGCAGTCACAGGGAAGGCAGCGCACATAAGTGGAGCATGAACCCTGCATTTGGTTTTGAGTTTGTTTTTATCCCCTGTGCTGTCTAGGAGGTGATCCCTCTTTTCCATTTCCCTGGAGTGACCATTACTAGAAGCAGGGATACGAACTGAAAAGCCACTGGAGCAGAGAAGGGACAAGATTTAGAGACACTGATTTTCCTCCCTTGAGAGGGAATTCCACTGCGCAAAAATGTGTGAAACCAGTGAATTTTAGCTGTGAGTTTGTGAGAGCTTGTCATGCTGGTTTTGAAATGCTGTGAGGCAGGGAAGGCTGGCCACATCTCTAGAGGAACAGCTGTGCAAACAGCGGGCTTGGTCCCATGGAGGGGCGCTGGTGTGCAGTGGTTGGGTGACCTGATCTGCAGCAGGAAGTACTCCAGTGTCCCACAGCATTGGGATGCAGCTGTGTGCACAGCCCCAGCCTATAATTCAGCAAGGAGCCTTGGTCAGGCTCTCTCTGCCAGTCACTTAACCATACCTCAGCTCCCCGCTGTATGTGGTGTGTGTCTTGTGGTTCTCAGACACACTGGAAGGCTGATATGGGGCTTCCAGGGCCGTGAATACCAGCTGTGTGTGCAACCATGGGTGCCATTCTGATGTCTACACTGCCAGTGGGAGATGAAAATTAGAACAGAGGTGAGATGAAGCTGAGATAGCGTCTAAGAGGCAGCAGCATCTAAAACGCCACATTAGGAAAGATCTCAGCCGTGTGCTCAGCACCGCCCCGCAGTAGCTAGCAGGCTGGACATACACATGCTGGCCCAGAAGTTCCACCATGCCGTCACCGTGACAACAGTTCTACTGTTGTGGTGAAGCCAGTATGTGAACCTGAACTATCATATCTATGTTCAGCATTTCAGTGTGAGGGAAGTCCAGGTTCATCTTGGTCTTTCTCATTTCCAGGGAGTAGTGTGATGACCATTATGTCAAAGATTGTCCAAGGCTGCCTGCTGGTCTCACCTGCTGAGCTCATTAGTTTACTCTCACCTTCCAGAGCTGCTCCAGCAAAAGGAGAAGCTAGTGTTTAATAAACAGCAGAGCATGACTGCCTGAGGAGCTCTGCACTGGCTTTCAACCAGCATGTTTCATGTGAGTGCAGCTGTGCCTGCCACATTGACACTTCCTTGGGCAGTGCTCTCCAAGGCAATGCCTCCACTTAGCCTGTCCCTGTTCTGGGATCTGCTAGAGTTTCATACTATTTCAGCTGGACTGCACCTGTGCAATGTAGTAACTCTAACGTCAACAGCAGCCACCCCATTGTTTGTCATCTCTTGCCAATGAAGCAGGATGGTTTTTGGATGACAGCCCTCCAAGGACCACTTCACGCTGCAACTTGTGGTGGCAGTGGCTGGCTAAGCAAAGTCCATTTTGAAAGAGTGTGATTGGAGTGTGCCGCAGGTCTTTGACATAAGGCATGAAAGAGAAGTCCTCACTGCTTATTGCTGTTCCTATTTCAGGAGTGCCTTTCTCTCTGTAGGAGTGAGTGTCTAGTAAAGCTTTAGCATCAGGATGCTAGCTTGGATTTACTGGCTGGACTCCAATTCAGGCAGTTACCATCTAACTCTACAAATTTTCCATGCTGTTTCAGTTGGCTACAGCACGGGTTTTATTTCATGTTCAAATACGATTAAATAGTTACTTCATACACTTGAACAATTCCTTTATTTCATACCCAGTAGTGGGTGAAAGGATGTCATGCAGCATATACTTGGATCCACTTCAGTAGCAGCTATTACCATCACTACTGGGGTTGCAATGCTGAACAAATATATGCTGAAGGGAGCAAGGTAGCAAAACTGGAAAAAACTTCATTGTAATACACAGCATAGGGCTTGTAGTGTCCTACTGAATATACTAGCAGCTCATGACAGAAATTTACAGTAACTCCAATATGTTATTAATAGTAAATGTTTAGTTCTTTAAAGGATTATTTGCGCTAACGCTAACCATAAGAAACGAGATCTCTCTCCACCGAAAACAAGCCAGTTAAACCCACAGCTTAGCCTCTGCAACAGCGGCCAAACCCCAGTCTACATGTCTGCATTTTCTGACACACCAAGAGGACAGAATCCTCCCCAGCTACTCAAGTTCCCTCATTTCACCAAGTAAACTTTTTTGTTCTCATATTCCAGTTGTTGAAATTCATTTGCCACCCTCTGCTCAAAACTCTATTTATCCTTTTCCTCCCACTTTTCAGAACTGTCATGGTTATCAGCTTAGCAATGTGCAATGTAGATTCTTGAGATCTGATGTCATCTTGCTTGGCATATGTTGCACACCCAAATAAGCTGTTGTGCTGAATAATGTACCATATGTATTATCTCCCAGCATTGTGAAGGCTTATTAATGCTCTGATTATGTACCACTCAAACCAGGATTTTTCTCCTTGCTCTGTAGAGCTTATAAATCTGGCATTACCAACTGAAATAAAATCCTCAGCTCACCCTCTCTTCTCTGCAGCATGCTCTTCTGTGTATCAAACCCTGAAAAGGTTCCGGGAAAAGCCTATTATGATGATCTTTTGAAGGATAAATTGCACTTGGTTACATATGCCCACTTATCCTCTAACACTCAAGGTGCTTCTTTGGATGGCATCTTTTCTTGCATGGTTTTTGTGTGCACGTAGGTTGGGAAGTGGAGTAGAAAGAAAATACAGCAGTGAATTTCATCCCACAGCCAAGGGAAACTCAACAGAAAGAGATAAACACCCCAACTGGTCTTCCTGCAGGGGTTCAAACAGCACACAGGGAGAGCCTCCCTTCCAGGGTGGCAATGCAGAACCAGATCAGCTCACCAGAGACAGTGTGGAGCCACTTTGTTGTAAGTTTTCTGGGGCTTGGCTGAGCACATCTTGTTCTGACCTAGCAACAGTCCTGCTCCGAGTTGGGACGGACAAGAACTCCCCAGCAGCCCCTTCCAGCCAACACTGTGGTGGTGCTCTGTGCCACAGTCTGACCACCCCGGCCTCAGACCCAAGCAGACCATGGCTTCAGGCCTGGAGGAAAAAGAGAAGAGCGACCCAGAGTGGCCAGAGCAGACAGGGTGGTAGCACGGTGCTCCTGCTCCAGCAACAGACTATGCCCAGGCCTTGGGCTCCCTTTAAATGACCCAGCAGGGAACAGCCTAAACCTGGAAACAATGAAGCAGGCAGCCTCTCCTCCCAGGGGCCCCTTCCTCCCTTTCTCCACAGGCGTGGACATCCCGCTGCAGACATCTCCCTGGGCGGGACTGCTTTGTCTCCTGCAGAGCACACTTCCCACCAGCTGTGGGCGCACCTGGGCGCTGAGGCAGTAGTCGCGGCACTGCTCACGTCAAGCCTGAAGACTGGGCACCTCTTCTGCCTTCTCAGATCTATGTAACAAGCAGACCCAGGGCGCTTCTGTGGTGCAAGGGGCTGCAAGCAGTGGCGCAGCACAGCAAGGGCCTGCTCAGACGAAACCTTTAAATTTAACTGAGGTCTCTAAAACATCCCTTTTTCAGAGAAATCTGTGTACCAACTTTTCTTGGAGGAACGCAATAACGAGTGCAAAGCAGTGCTCTCCATTTGTTACTCATGAACAGAAGCATTAGTTCTAATGAGCCACCTTTATTTTTTGGCTTTAATGCTTTCTGCATATATATGTTACTGTCATCACGTGTTTAAGTGATTCATATTTAAAGACTCTGAAGCCATTAAAGGAAACAGGAGTCTGATCACCATTGTGGTATCTGGTTTACAGTTAGCAAAACATTCTGTTTTTCCTGGATCACATTTGCACCCTGGGAAAGCACTAAGAACAGATGGTTTACTATCCAAGTTTTACAAGTGGTTCAAAGAGAAGTAGGCACCCTGCTTGCTGCGAATGTTTATAGAGGTTAAGCATAATCAGCTCCTGCTAGTCCCTGCCAACTGCATAAATTAAGTTAGTGGTGAGTATGGGGAAAAAGCCTAAGGAAACACAGTTTCATGAAATACTACATTATTCTACACAGTGTTTAAGATCACAGCTAAACAGCTGACATAGATAAAAGAGTCCCATGTCTAGAGCAGAGTCTTTAATTTTCTTGTTAGGTTATTTACCAATCCCAGTGACTGGCAAAATTAATCTTTAGTTCCTTTCACCCTGCAGATAGGGAAGGCTCTTAAAAAGTTGCTGTTGACTCTATTTGGAGTGATTTTTTTGTTAACACGGAGCACAGAGAGAGATGTAATGGGAAGAACAGGCTGCCAAACCAGGAAGACCAAGTGGATGAAGCACTCTATAGACAGATAGGTGCAGCCCCACATTCACCAGCTGTGGTCCTCATGGCAGACTTCAACCACCCCAGCATCTATTGAAGGGACAACATAGCAGGGCATAAGCAATCCAGGCGGTTGCTTGAATGTGTTCATGATAACTTCCTTCTCCAAGTGACAAAGGAAGCTACGATGAAGGAGGCTGTGCTGGACCTTGTTCTCACCAACACGGTGGGGAATGTGAAGCTGGAGGGAAGCCTTGGCTGCAGTGATCGTGAAATGGTGGGGCTCAAGATACTAAGAGCAGTGAAGAGGGTGCACAGCAAACTCACTACCCTGGACCTCAGGAGTGTGGACTTTGGCCTCTTCAGGAACCTGCTTGATGGGGTACCACGGGATGAAGCCCTGGAGGGAAGAGGGACCCAAGCAAGCTGAATAATATTTAAGGATTACCTCCTGCAAGCTCAGGGGTGATGCACCCCGACAAGGGGGAAGTCAAGCAAAACCATCAGGAGGCCTGTGTGGATGAACAAGAGCTCCTGGACAAACTCAGACACAAAAAGGAAGCCTACAGAGGATGGAAGGACAGGTAGCCTGGGAGGAATACAGAGAAAATGTCTGAGCAGCCAGGGATCAGGTTAGGAAAGGCAAAGTCCTCACAGAATTAAATCTGACCAGGGGCAGCAAAGAAAACTTGTCCTTGTTAAGGGCAAGAAGAAAAACCTCTAAAGGTACACTGAGGGTAAAAGGAAGATGTCAGAAAGTGTGGGACTTCAGTGGAAGGAAACAAGAGACCTGGTTACCTGGGACATGGAGAAGGCTGAGGTACTCAATGACTTTTTTGCTTTGTCTTCACTGGCAAGAGCTCCAGTCACACTGCCCAAGTTGCAGAAGGCAAAGGCAGGGACTGAGAGAATGAAGAACTGCCTGTTGTAGAAGAAGATGAGGTTTGAGACCATCAATGAGACCTGAAGGTGCGCAAGTGCATGGGACCTGATGAGAGGCGTCTGTGGGTCCTGAGGGAGCTGGCAGATGAAGTTGCCAAGCCATTGTCTCCCATATTTGAGAAGTCATGGCAGTAAGGTCAAGTTCCCACTGACTAGGAAAGGGGAAACGTAACCCCCACTTTTAAAAAGGGGAAAAGGAAGAGGCAGGGAACTACAGGCCAGTCAGTCTCGCCTCAATGCCTGGCAAGATCGTGTAGCAGATTCTCCTAGTAGTTCCTGTATGCTATGAGAGACGGACAATAAGGGGGTGTTTGGTGACAGCCCACATGGCTTTAGTATGGGCAAATCATGTGACAAATTTGGTGGCCTTCTATGATGGGGCCACAACACTGGTGGATAAAGGAAGAGTGACAGGTAATCTGTGTGGACTTGTACAAAGCATCTGACACTGTCCCACATTGCATCCTTGTCTCTAAACTGGAGGCATGGATTTGAGAGATGGACCACTCAGTGGATAAAGAACTGACTGGATGGCCACATGCAAAGAGTTGTGGTCGAGGGCTCAGTATCCAATTGGATACCAGTAACAAGTGGTGTCCCTCAGAGACCGGTGTTGGGACCGATTGTGTTCAACATCTTTGTCGGTGACATGGACAGTGGGATCGATGAGCCCGTAGCAGGTTTTCTGATGACACCAAGCTGTGTGGTTCGGTTGACACACTGGAGGGAAGGAATGCCATCCAGAGGGACCTGCACAGGCTGGAGAGATGGGACAATGCCAGCTTCTATCCCAAGCGCAAGTACAGAGACTAGATTGAGAGCAGCCCACTGGGAGAATGGTAGGATACTGGCACAGGTTGCCCAGAGAAGCCGTGGCTTCCCCATCCCTGGAAGCGTTCAAGGTCAGGTTGGATGGGCTTTGAGCAACCTGGTCTAGTGGAAGGTGTCCCTGCCCACGGCAGGGTCGTTGGAACTGGATGATCCTCCAACCCAAACCATTCTGTGATTCAATAATTTTGTTTTCATAGTGGGTCTTTGATGCAACTGAAAAAGTATCTATCTTTGGTGTTCTTGCTTTTGGACAACAGTTAAACTTTACACAACTCTTTCTTTGTGCAAGACAGTATGGGAGAGATGATGATCATGATTCACAAAGCTCTAGTTGATAAGGAAACATAGGACCCCATCTTTTTTAACTACATCAAAGTGCAACACAACAAGAAGGTCTGTCTTTATTATAGGATTTCTAAGTCTATTTCATTTCTAGGTGTATTTTTTCAAGTCCAGCAAGACCTGTACATCAGCAGAGATCAACAGTCAGTAGAACATACAGTTCTACAAACAAGAAATTTTTCTTCCTGTTTGTCCAAAGTGAAAGGTCTAATGAATAGAACACTCTTGCAAGTGAAGTATTTTTGTAACTTCGTCTCGATACCTGGAAATGTGAAAGAGCTTCATTATTGTGCTGTTAAAATCAGTATAGTGACTCATTTAATAGCTCAAACAGGTCTGCTCAGAGATCACCACATCTCATTAAATATCAGGTATAGGTTCTATTTCATTAGTCTGTAAGAGTATTGTCCTGGAGAAAAAGGTTTCATGTTAAATAAATACCACTAGCTAAGAGCATCCATGCCACAAATGGAGTTTGAAATTTGAAATATAGAGAGAAGTGATGCAATGGCCTTTAAGTTGCAAATAGGCTTTCTCACACAACCTTTACACTGTGTTTTTTTAAACTGAACTGCAGGTGTTAGTAGCTGTAAAATGTCCTATGGATGGAATACAGGTTGTTTATAGAGTTAATGATTCAAGAGAAAAAAAGTTTTATCTTCTGAGTCAGTATTGAAACAGTGTGGCACTCTGGTTATCTTTCAGGACACAAAACGTAGGTCCTGTTCAACTGGCCTCATTAACATACAGTAAATCTTTGTTGAATAAGTACGGAATTTTAGTATGACTGAGAACTTGATTTCTGGAATCTGAACAGAGTCGAAATGCATTTACTGCTCGTATTGTGGCAGCCAGCATTTTGTTTCCTGGGAAAATCTGCAGTGACTCTGCTCAAGCCTTGCTGAGAACTGAGACTGGTTGTTGTGACAAGGCATTGTCAGGCTTGGCACTTCCACAGCAACTGAAGTTCTCCTCTTCTTTCCAAAGCCTTAAGTACTTTAAAATACCTACTATAAAAAACCCCCACAGCTCTGCCTCATATGCTTGACTCCTCAGGAAGAAAGTTGCAGCTACGTTCAGTTTTCCATGAAGGCTTGGACACAATGGAAAATAAAATTCACTTATGCTCTATCACAACTAATGTTATTCAAAGAAATTCAAAGGGTGCGTATAAATCATTATGAAGTAACAAGATAAATGCTTCCATCAAGAAATAATTCTGTTGCTTCTCTGAATCATTTTATCAAAAGCTCCAGGTGATTTTTACCATTAAATATTCAGGGATAAATAAATTACTGTGTTGGTTCAACAAACAGAGAACACATGGCTTAGTATACCTGCCTGATCGCTCTTTTGAGGAACCAACCAAAATTTTAACTCTGCTTTCCCATACCCTGAATACCTTTGTCCTGTGCCAAAGTATTTGAAAAAGAATACATTTTTAGCATGAGGTGCTATAGCACAGCTTCAAAAAGTCAGGCAGTGGGATTACAGACTCACGTCTGTAAGTGATGAATGTACTATTAGATCAGCATGCCAGATCCATTCTTTGAATTTGTGGACATGCTGCTTGCAACTCCATGTCTTTCTTCTTGCTCTTCCATACCTTCCATAGGAGAGAAGCACCTCTCCTGTATAATGACAGGCTGAGAGAGCTGGACTTGTTCAGTCTGGGGAAGAGAAGACTCCAGGGAGAACTTAGAGCAGCATTTCAGTGCCTAAAAAGGCTGACAAGAAATCTGAAGAGGGACTTTTTACATGAGCATGGGGGGACAGGACAAGAGGGAATTATTTTAAGCTGACAGAGGGGAGATTTAGATTAGACATTAGGACTAGACACTGTGACTGCCCCATCCCTGTCAGTGTTTAAGTCAGGGTTGGATGGGGCTTGGAGAAAACTGGTTTAGTGGAAGCTGTCCTTGCTCACCGCAGGGGACTTGGAACCGGATGATCCTGAAGGTCCCTTCCAACCCAAACCATTCTATGATTCTTTGATGCCAGGCTCCCACTATGGTAGCCTTCTTCAGCTCTTGTTTTGTAACTTCCGTTGAGTAGTACTGTGAGCTGGAAAAGAGCTTCTTTGCTTTCAGCAAGAAAGATAAGGTGACTCCATCAGCAGTTGAGTCCTCAAGGGCACCTTGGTGGTCAGTCCCCAGAGGTGATGCAGTTGCACATCAGGCTGGAATATACAGAGGCCAAGCTTTGGAAAATCTTGTGACATGCCCAAAGAAGCTGTGGCTGTCCCATCCCTGGCAGTTGCCAAGACCAGGTTGGCTGGGCCTTGGAGCAACCTGCTCTAGTGGAAGGTGTCCCTGCCCATGGCAGGGGGGGTGGAATGAGATGATCCTTAAGGTCCCTTCCAACCCTGACCATTCCATGATTCTGATTGCCCAGCCTACAGCTGGGCTTAGATAGACATAACTAAGCACTAAAGACTCTTCTTTGTCTTGCTTCACTGTACAAGTGCATTCGTGAGGAGAGACTAAAACACAATTAGAAACAGTGTAGGTAAGTCCTAAGTGCATGTAATTTTGTAAGGATAATATCGTAAGCTGCAGTTCCAAGAAATAATATTATCCCTTTCAACAAACTTTCTTCAAGGTTTGTACCTGGTGACTGATGTCAGAACTCATGTAATTTTGTTCTGAGAGTTACACAAGGAAAGTGCATCCATTTCTTTTAAAAATAGTTAACTATATCCTCATCCATATGGTGAAGGAGACCCTAGGAAAATATCCTATTCTCCTTCCAAAAGGCAAGACCCCACCGAGCACAGCACTTCCTGCGATGTACCTGGAGTTACCAGTAACTTCTTGCAGAATTCAGCTACCAAGTAATTGGGAAAGTGCTGAAAAAGTGTGAAGACCAGAGGAGCACAGGGATGTAAATGCTTATGCCAGGTCAAGCTATTTCGTCTATTCAGTGTTGATGTTTGACCTGTGACAGCACCAGAGGCTTCTGCAAAAGTGCATCAGGAAAAAATTGGTTTTGTAAAAACATGGGAGAGGAGAAATTGGGAACAAGTTAATATATCTGTCTCAGATGTAGTCAGAAGAAACAAGTAGGCAAATTGAATGCATCTGTATCGATTAAAAATGTCTCTATCAATTCTTTCCAGGGTGTGTCACCTTCATACGCTAAATTATATGAACTTTGGTAGGAATTGTCTCAAACCGAGCCCAGGGCAACATCTGATAAACATAAACAGAAGGAAGTGCTAGTAACACTGAAAACACAAAAGAAAGTTATTGAAACATCAGACCACACTGAACTGACTGAAAGAGAATGCAAAGGATATGATTATTGTTGTTAAGAACTAATTAGCAGTCAATTGCTTAAGTTTGCATCCTGTGGGTAACATCCAGGAGCACAGCCTAGTTTATTTAATTCAAAGGGTTTTCGGAAGAAATGTGGTCTGGGTTTGTTCTGTACCACCTCCCTTGTGGCAACACACAACTTCAGTAATGCTTTAATACAGCAGCAGAGGAGTGAAACAACGCAGGCGCCAAGGCTGTGGAAAACTCTTCATCCAGTCTGACAACTCAGAGAGAAGATGTCATTCTGACACTGAATGATTCTCTCCAGGTGTACATCTTGCGATGCAGGAAATATGACACTTCTCTCTGTGCCAGAGGATAATTTTCTTGTTCAGATGGTGAACAAAGCACCTCTCAAAACTCGTGTTTCTTTTACATCGGAGTTTGCCAAGCATAAGAAACCAACAAGCATGAAAAGATTTGGGGTGCCAGAACTGTGAGTTGGAAACTTAAGCATGGAAAATGCAGTCTTATGCAGATGCAGGCAGGACTTTTCTACAGGCATGTGTCCTTATTGTGGAGGAGGTAAGGAAATCTTCCTTTACTTTGCCTCATAAAACAGCAAACTCATACTTTGCAAAGGTTTTCCACCTACAAATCACTATATAAACTTGGTGTGTGCTTTAACCAAGCTCTGGTAAACAGCCTCTCATATTTCTCAGGTACACCCACCTCTCCTGAAATCCTATGAGTCAGCCAACATCCAGGAGCCTTCTTCCAGGAATCTGGCCTACTCAGAAACCCAGCTAACAAGCACTGGCAATAATCACTGCAGAGGGCTGACACCATCTTGATAAAAGGGAAAAACCAGAAGAAGCTGGCAAAAACTCCTAATAAAGTCTATATTGACCATTAAACAAAAGGCCCTAAGTTGCCATGGACTCCTCTTCAACTGTTTTCCTTTATCAACTACATAGTAAAAGAGGACCCCACTTCTCTGTCACTGATACCCCAACTTCCCTCATTTGTTATGCATCAGGCTTGACTCAGAGTTAGCACATGTCATGGCTGTGTGTGAATTTCTGATGCCTAAAGAAAGAGAAAGGGCATCTGGTTTTGTCTACTGTCCTATTGCCAACCAGTCATTAAATCTCAGGACAAAAGCTGTAAAAGCAGTGATGGAAGTATCCTCACATGTGTTGGAACTTCCCAAACCAAAGCCAATAAGCAATGACAACTGGCAGCTTTAGGTTCGGTCTTCCCCGGACTAGTTAGACTGCAGGAGAGCAAACTGGCACTATGCTGGTGTCAAGATAAGCCAACAAAAGCCAGGGGCCTTCTATGCCAGGTGACCTAAAGCTGACCTGAGAGAAAGCTGAGATGACAGTATTAGGAGTAAGAGGGTAATGCTCTACTCTTCCCACTGTTTTTCACTGGGGGACTGTAATCCCAGCTGGCCTTGCTCTCACTGGTCTCTGTGGCAGCATCTGATGTCTAACGATCAGGGCTGCAAACAGCACAGAGCCCTTGGAGACTGCACTCAAGAACCGCCCACTGCTGGAGGTAGCATCTAGCAGGTACCACGACTCTCACAAAACATACTTCAGCAGAAAAAGTAAGCATCTTTCCTGCTGCAGTCCTTCTGAGCATGTCACTCCGTTGCTATGTTCTCTACACTGGGTGCCACTGACTGCCAACAGCACTTCAACACTTAGTCTTCCGTCTGCAAAGACAGCTACCTAGCTCCGCTAAAATAAGGAGGCAAATAGAACAGATGGGAAACTGCTTTCTTAGCCTGTGGAAGTCAGGGGGATTTCTCAGTTTTTCGTATCCTGCACTGAGGAAGCAGGACCTCTCAATGATTTTTGTGAAAAATAAGGTATCTCTGCCCACTGCAGAAAAACTACTAATCCACTGGCTCAGATACTTGGCTAGAGCTGCGGAGCAAACAAAATGAGTTCTCACTTTTTCTTATTCAGAGAGTGCTGAAATCCCTCTCCCACGTAATCAGGGAGGGGGATTCAGCTATTCCAGGCAAATTTGTGCCTGATCTGTATCCATCAGTCCCCTTCCACCTCCCTTCTCCCCCCAGATTCCTATCTGGGTATGAGCAATCTTTCCTGTACAAAACAGTACATTTTTTGTAAAGCATACAGTTTTCAAAAATTTGCATTTCCAACAGCGACAGTTTCAGCAGAATATGTCACTGGCCATGGAGGTGCTGCAGCCCTTCCTCTTCCCCACGGAAGGAATTTCTTGAGACATCTCTTACTGTGTCCGAGCTCAGGGCAGCGGGCTTGGAACCAGATGATCTTTAAGGTCCCTTCCAACCCAAACCATTCTATGATTCTTTGATGCCAGGCTCCCACTATGGTAGCCTTCTTCAGCTCTTGTTTTGTAACTTCTGTTGAGTAGTACTGTGAGCTGGAAAAGAGCTTCTTTGCTTTCAGCAAGAAAGATAAGGTGACTCCATCAGCAGTTGAGTCCTCCAAGGGCACCTTGGGGGTCAGTCTCCAGGAGTGATGCAGTTGCACATCAGGCTGGAATATACAGAAGTCAAGCATTGGAAAATCTTGTGACATGAGCAAAGCCCACTGAGAAGTCCTGACCTGAACATATGCAGCCCAATTTAACCAAATATTGGTCTTGTCTTTTAACAGTGAGAAGAAAAAAAATGTTTTTTCCTTTTTGTGTGTGTGCTTTTAATAACTCTCAGAACACAAAGACAACCCATAGCTGGAGCCCACATGAAAACCTAAAAACTTTCCCGTCAGCATCTGACTCTAATGCTATGCCATTCAAGTGAAAGTTAAATATAAGTTGGAATAACTGCCTGCAAGAATGGAAAAAGGTTGGAGAAGGAGACTTAAGATTAAAAATAAAAAAAACTAAAATGCATAGGGAAAAGAAAATCAGTCACATTTGTTTGAAATAATTACCTAAAGAAGAACAATTGCGAGTGCCAAAACTGGACAAGAGCATGGCTAGGTGACAACAGCTATGTGGAAGTCAAATGAGAGCGGTGCATCGAAGTTAAGAGGGCAGACACAGGGACCCTGTTCACAGCACAGTAAGGACAACAGCCTGGGGAGGACAGCTCCCAACATGACTGCTCTACCACCTGCACAGCTGCTGTTGTGCCAACAGTCAGTCAGCTGGTAGCAACTGATAAATAAATGATCATTCAGGGCAGCAAACGACAATGTGAGCAGAGCTGGATTCGCCCCTCCACCAGGCTGCTTTGGGTCAGTTGTAGCTCTGCAGAGACTTGCACTTGCTTGTTCCTCTCACCTCTACACTCTTGGAACCCTTGAAGTGTTTGTATGAACTGGCAGGCTGCCTGGCCACCCTTGTCAAAATGGTTTGGCAAATTTGAGCTGAGTACGAATTGCTCACACAGGGACTGCTTCTACTTAATGAGCCACTTGATACCCAAGGCACGCAATTTCTCTGCACTCTTAGTAAACTGAAGGACCAGCTACACTCTGTATCTTGATAACAGTAAATCACCAACAGACCACGCATGCAATACTTCAACATTGGAAAAAACTGGAACATTGACGTTCATGATGAAAAATACCCCACGCAGTTTTAATGAGGGAATGAGCAAAAGGGAGATGAACAATGCTGAGGAACATCCTGTGCCATAGGCTGATTTACTGCAAGACCTTACTTGCCATGGAACTAAAGTTGTCCTCCACTGCTTCCTGGTCTCAGATTTTAATAAAACTCAGTAAATCTTGCTTGCTCAGTCTTGCACTAGGCCACACTGGCCTAGCATATCACAAGTCATTTTCCTTCCCTTTTTTTTCTATAAAACCTGCAGCAAGTCATTGGATTTTCCCCACCTTTTGCACACAAGAACAGTCCATCGTACTTAGTGAGGAAGTCTTTCACAGTCTCAAGTACTGTGATACTGATAAATCTCTCAGACAACAGGTCACTGAGGGTGAAAGCACATGCCCATGATGCCTTTCCCTTGCTAACCTTTTCTTTCCTTCTCCTTCCCAGCTTCTGATTACAACCTGATCCAATTTCACCTACACCTTGGATCTGTTCCTGAGAGCTTTACCCCAGGTACAAACAGTAGACCAGTGTGGTACAGCAAATACTGCACCTCCTTCTTCCCTTCTTTAACATATCCCTAAGCTGGTACAAAGCCTCACCTGCCTTCCCAGCAGCTACCCCTGATATGGAGCTCTGTTCCATAACAGGCTGCCCCTGGCCCTCCCACTGCTGGGTTGACTTCCCTAGCGCAAGTAGACCTGGAGAGGGGGGCTTGGCTTCTACTCTGCTGCCCAGACCCAGGGCACAAGGTATCACCAGAACATCAAGCCGCACATCATCATCACCCCTGAATGGCTAGGTCTCCTCACACTCAGAAACCTGCCTATGCTCAGCCTCTTCCCCAGCTTCCTACTGCAGGCACACACCTGACAGGTCCCAACAACATGGTCCAGAGCACCTGTGGCGGCTAAAATGCCTGGGTCAGCTAGGTGGAAGAGAGTGGCTTTTGCACTGGCACAGTTAGGGCTGAACAAGTGGAAAGCTCTGGGTGGTGTGCTTTGGGATTTGACCAGCTCAACCCTCTGTGCGGCTCTTTAATAGCACATTCCAGGCTTAACAGCCTGATCCTGCATCAGTGCTCTAGCAAAATCCGTCACCTCACTGGCTCTGGTTAGCACCAGGCAGGATTATGGACCATTTAGCTGAATCAGGCCAACCACAAACAACAGACTAAAATGGTTTGTGAAACTGGACATTTGTACTGTGAAACAGTATATTCTTTCAATGCAGTGTCTTGTTAGTCAATACAGTCTTTAAGCGTGTTAGGGATTGGGCAATTCATTGCCAGCAGTGCACCCAGTCAGCTTTGAGCCACAGCATGGTTTGTCAGGCTAATGTAAAAAGCTGGTCCACCTTTCTGTATGAAAAATACCCAGCACTGTGAATGGTTCCTACTGCAATGCCAAGAATAATACCAAGCAAGAGAAGCTACTCAAGTGAGTCTGGAAACCATTTTAACCAGGAATCAAATACAACTGGGTGTTTTTCTTGATAGAGTTTAAGGTACATTAGCAAAACTGACGTGATTTCAGCAATGTTTAAGTGTTTATAAAAGCCTAATGCAGCAATGTTCTCAGAGGGCGAAAAGACATTTTAAAGCTGGCTTGGAAATGCTAAATATACCATATTTGTAGCAATTCATTCATAACATTTTTCATAGTATTTCTTCTGGAATAGATGAGTTCCTACAGCCAGCTGACAGAAAGATACAGATTAGCCCTGAAAATACCTACAATGCACTTCCACTGAAAGTCTGCCTGGGCATAGGAGTGTTAAATTTGCAGCCTCTGGAGTGGTTGAGCAGGCTTGCAGCAGGCAGCCACCTCCACTGGGAAAGCATGGCAGGCGGAGCTGCTCTAGAAGTAGTAACATCTTCCCTGCCATCACCTCCCAGGAGCAGGGCAGGGAAGAGAAGGCCCACCAGCTGTCCTGGCAGCAACAAGACAACAGAAAGATTACAAAACCTGTGCCTCCCCACAGCCTCCTCCCCCCCCAAACAGCTGTTGAAAGTAAAGATTGCTCCTGAAAAGCTGCAATTAAAATTTAACAAACCTTTCCATGAGGAGAAAGAAAAGTGTTCAAAAAACCCGACACTATTTCCATAAAAAACACTACCAGAACTCCACAAAAAGTCAAAAATTTTAATTCTGGAACAATGACCTTTTTACAAAGAGATTTTAGAGACTGAGTGTACATCTTCACAAAAGCAACAAACTAAGGCATGTTCTCCGTAGCCATGTTTAGAAATTAAGAGATTTTTAAAAGCCATGTGACTTGATCACATTTAAACCTTGTCAAGATACAGGCAGTAAAATTCTAAAAGTCTGACTTACTTTTAGATGAAGTGGACTGTCGGTTTACACAACTGCCATGAGTATGAGCTAGATTAATTTCAAATCACTGAAATAAATATTCTAGTAAGAGCATGGAGCTGAAACATTAAAGTGCTCTTTAGAAACCCAACATTTCAATTATAATTAAGAAATGTTAAAGATCTTACATTCCTTACACATCAAGTCTGAAAGTACAGTATGTACGCGATCTACAGTCTTGTCTTTATAAATAGGAAATAATTTATCTATATATCTCAAACATGACTACTAGCTGAAGGGAAGCTTAAAGACTATTTTGATTTGACCTGAAAAAAGAAAAAAAAACCAGTCATCCCATACATACAGATATGGGAATGCTGTATCCCCAGAACTGCCATTTTGGCTGATCTCCTTGATTAATTCTTTTCTGGCAGATACTTCACCCACTCATGAAGCATCTGCCAGCACGTTGCCGGTAGAGAATGACAGCATTTCCCTTGTAAAGGAATTGCTTGGGTCTCTAGAACTGGCAAGGCTGCTGCTAAGAGAATATGTAATGAGACATAAGTCCCTTAATTAGAACAGAAGATATATGCACTGCAATGTATTAAAGTTTGCAGAGATAAAAGAACTCTGAACTAGACTGTCAAACAACAAAAATTTGGATGTTTTTATTTTTTGAATGAACTGTAGTGCTTATAAAAAAGACAAAACTAACACAAGGCATTTGTGACAAAAGCCTATCTCAACTTTCTCATAAAGCCCTAATCAGTCCCTTTCAATCCAGAACCGCAGTGTAGTTGCTAGTCAAGTCTCTTATCCTGACAGGACTCAATCAAATCTCTCCAGCTCACTACTGGTGCTCTCTGATTCTCACGTAACCGTTCTGCAGCATGTGGCATTCCACTGTGCACAGGTTAAGCCTGCTTCACTCAGGCCTAATACCAGGTACCTGTGAAATGCTAGCAGTGTACATCACTGCACTCCCACATTGCACACACTTTCCAACAATCTCCCTCAAAGTACAACATGATAATGTTTTCAAAAATACAAACCACCTTAAAACACAGAAGTGTTCATGAATGTACAATAAAAATATTTTGACTTCCACCCATCACTTTTCATTTCTTGGCTGCCACAAAGAGCAACTTTTTTTTTTTTTTTTTTCCCCCTTCCAGTCTTTTCAATGATTTTGAAACAGGACTTTGTAATTTTCAGACAGATACAAGAGTATACCCACTCATATATAGTAACATGATTACAGTAAAATCAAAAGCCACAAAATAAAATTACGGTGAACATTCTGTAAGTGGAATTTAAACTTTTGGTCAACATTTCTGCTAGGCTAAAGGCAAAAATATGCTGTACAAAACCACTTTAACATCTGCAAGAATAAGCCTCTTGTTTACTTTAGCCTCAGCTTAGTGTGTGGTCAGCCTGAACTATGCAATTTCTTAAAAGAGCCAGTAGATAGGAGATTGTAAAGCTCTATTTCTTCCCTTGCGAAATGACATTCACGTGAAAAAATTTACTGTGGCACTCAGAATTCTGAGTTGAAGGCAAATGCAGGTGTATGAGCAACAAAAGTTGTCAAGGTGACAAACGATTCAATGGACTGCCTTCTTCCCCACCTGCAGCAAGCTTGAGCGTCTTTAGCTTTCGAGGGGGATGCTGGGGACTCTTACGAAGGTTGTCGTCCATCTGCAGGGAAATAATGAGAGCTGGATCTGGCAAACAGTAGAATACAGATTACACAGTTGTCTATTTGTCAGCACTGCCATCATTAATGCTGGTTTGGGGTATTTTTTTCCCCTGTTATTCCAGGCCCAGCTAAAACTGATGCCTTGGTTCCTTTCCACTCCCAAAGAAATGCTTGTGTTAAAGCAACTATACATTCCACTGGCATATGGTGCATCAAGCCCAAAGGGCAAACAGGTTGCTTCTGCTCAAATAATTTTGCCAGCATTACTGAAGAAAGCAACACTGCCACCTTATTCTAAGAGACCAATGTTTCAATTTTGTACAATAGCCAAATGCCAGCATTTGGGAAAAAAAAAAAAAAAGCTGAAAAAAAAAGAAAGCCGATCAAAAGTCTAACTGGTAATATCAATGGATGATTTTGCATGTTCAGCACCTTGCAAGAACAAACTTTTTTCAAATTAGAAATGTTCTGGAGGCGCTGGGTGAATTTAGATCAGTTACCGATTTCAAAAAGTATTTAATAAAGTACTTGTGATAAGACCTTTTCAAAGACATGTTAAAATTAATCTCTGAAATATAAAGATTCTACATTTTCACAGGAAATCAATCTAATGCCCTGTGCGTAATGTGGTATCAAAGAGAGTCTAGTAACTACAGAATAAAGCAAATTGCAGAAGACAGCACAGGGTCTCCAGAGATTGTCTATTCCATCCCACTTCAAGACAGGAGTCTTTAAAACTTCCACAGCCACTTCAATATCTCAAAGAGGAGATACAATCCATACCTAAAGCTACAGAAGCTGTTCATAGTTAATGATCTATTTCCTACTCTGGTCTTTTCCAGGAAGAAATGCCTTCTATCCTTCTAGTTAAAAGTGTTCTGTCTGCATCAGAACACTAATTCTTCACAAGTCTTTTTCACATGAGTTGCATAGCTTCTGATAGGTGCTGAGTGACACAGCCTTAGAGACAAAGAACACAAAGAAATAAAAGCTGGATGCAGAACAAGCAGAAGGAAGAGTGACTGTACGTTAGTGACTACAGCATTCAGCTGGGAGCAAGGAGAGCTGGCAATTGGTCTTAACTTGAAGGACCATTTCTGGGTCTTGATCAATACATTTGATTTCTTTCCTGGAATGTACCCGCAGAAAGACATCTTCTTTAGTTTGTATGCGCACTTGCAAGATAATGCTTTTGATTGTAATGAAAATACTTTTGAAGTACAAGGCTTCGTTATTACTTTCAAATGACATAATTCTTCCTGCCTCTCTACATAAAGTAGCTCACTTAGAAAAGAAGCAGTTAAAATAAAATGTCCACCACACAGCTGCATTTGCCATGCAAAAGTATCTGTGAACAAGTAACCACCAACGAAGCAGGAATATTAGAGATTGAAGCAAACGTAACCTTTTCAATCAAGTTGGATTCCTTATTTACAAGCTGTGTGAGTTTCTGCAGATTAGCATCTGCTGTATCCTGTCCAGCCGGAGAATGGCCTGGAGAGTGAAGGCAGAAAGATGAAGAGTGAAAAGGTATTTAGAAAAGCTTTTAAATCCTTAAAAATAAACCCGCATTGGAGAGAAAGTTCATACAGAATATTTACTCAAACAAGAATTTTAAGCCCAAAAGCCACTCCATGTGAGAAAACCAGGAGTATTAAGCATAAGCCATAGCATACATGTGTATTTTCGGCAATGCTTGACAGAGCACAACTTTAGAAGCCTTGCTACCTCATTTTCCCACAGAAGCCCTAGCATAAACTACATAAAATCTAATTCTGCCTTGGTTCACAGATGGAATACTGAAGTCCTAATCCAAACAAGACCACAGACAACAAAAAGGGGAAAATAAACAAAGCTTACCTGAGGCAGTTAACCTGAAGTAGCAAGTTAAAATATCATCACAGAATCGACATAGATTGGGAAGCTGTTTCAAATGCTCTTGTAGATGTACTCTGGGGAAGCACACTTTATAAATTGGTGCAAGGAAACCAAACACAAAGGCATCCAAGGTGGTAGGCCTGAAAAGAGTGACAAAACAAAAAACCAAAGTGACTGAAGTAAGACATTAAGACAGCTACAACATAACCGGGTTTTGTGTATGTCAAACACAAATTAGGAGAGAACAGAGCCAGCTTTTCCAGCATTCCATTTTTTCACATAAACCTGCTAAATGCTTTGTTTTCAAATCAATCTGGTAAATGTACAGATGATCTACTGATTTCAGCACCTCTGAACTAGAGACATACTGACAAGCTGAAACAGTAACTTCAGCATTAAAATCCAGTCACACTGTCATGCTGATTAGCCACTCCAAACCATATTTCTGCAGCATAAAAGCCAAGCTAAGGGACCAGGATCCTCTCTCACAAAGTGGTCCAACTTCACTGGCTAAAGGAACAGATCATCCTTTTTAGGAACTGCTGGCACTATGCCACTGGCAATATATGTTTCCTGCTCTGTCGACATACCACAGAAAGACGAGTGCCCCCAGACATACACCCTCCACCCATGAAGGTGCTGGTAACACCCCAGGCTTAAAGCAGTTTTCCTACATACAAGCACACGAGGCAACAATCAGAGGCTAGAAAATCACTCATTAGTGCAACACTAACTCATCAAGCACCCCACATTTCTTAGCAGCTGTAGTCTGCCACTCTGGAAAAATTCAGGATAAGGGAGACACCACACTGCCTTACTTCAAATGTCTCCTTAGCGGCCTGTTTATTTATTCAGATTTATCTGTAAAGCAGAGTGTGAGATGTGAAACTACTGTGCAGCACTTCTTACATTCTGACAGATAAAAAAACAAACCAAAACGAAACAGAAAAAGAAATTTGTGTTCACACAGTCATGTGGTCCTTGCCTTATTACTCATTAAAAAGAAACAAAACCTTCAAAACCAAAATACAAACAGAACAAAACAAAACAAAAAAATCACACTCACGTATCTCCAAAGAAAAACTGAGATGTTCCCAGTCTCTTCGACAGGAGATTTAGGCACTCCTTGGCATCCCTGTATATCTGATAAGACACAAAACTGTCTAAGAGCCCTAGGTTTAGCAAGGCTACTATGCATAGCATCATTCATCATTTGACAGTGTGCTAGACTGTTTCAGTTCTCGTCTTTGACAGCATCAACTTACAAATTCTTTATTACACAACACATACTTGTGCTTCCACTTCAGTGAGAGTGTAGAGTGGAGGCCCTCCCTTGGTCAGCAAAATCCTGTTCAGCGCTTCCCTGGACATCTTTCCAGGCAGATACAGACTCAGTGGGAAGGTAATACTTGAGGCAAACCATGGTTTTGTCACACTGCAGTAATTTTCAGCATCAACCCAGAAAGTGTGCAGCTGTATCAACACAAAGAAAAATGTGAGTGGAATTTGAGTAAGAAAAGTAGGTACTTCTCAAAAGTTTGATGTGCAAGGCCTCTGTCACAGAAGCAGTAGCATCAGGAATTACTGTAATTTAAAGCAATCAGGCTCCATAAAGGACTATACTCATAGTAGCATATAATTAAGACAACAGCTACCTTCGACTTAAAGAAAAACAACAAAGGTATTACAGACCTATACCCACATGCATAAAATTACATATACACTCACATTTATGTATGTGTATATATCCACACTCACACACACTATACATAGAAAATATATTACAAAAAATGTTGCAGGCATACAGCATCAGGTTGAAGTTTCTATAACACTCTTGTTAATTTTATACAAATCTTGAAGTATTACAAATGGTGGCTCATAACCTTGCAGGTCAGCTGAAGAGTCTAGCCTATGGTATCACCTGGTCAGAATATCTTTTCCTGTACAACTGAAGCCAAAGTCATTCAAGAGATATGAACAGTTCCATGTCCTTTTTATGTTGAGGACACCAGAACTGCACACAATACTCCAAGTGAGGTCTCAGAAGAGCAGAGTAGAGGGGCAGGATCACCTCCTTCGACCTGCTGGTCACACTCCTTTTGATGCAGCCCAGGATACGGTTGGCTTTCTGGGCTGCAAGCACACACCGCCGGCTCATGCTCAGTTTCTCATCAAGCAACACCCCAAGCCCTTCTCTGCAGGGCTGCTCTGAATCTCTTCTCTGCCCAACCTGTAGCTGTGCCTGGGATTGTGCCGACCCAGGTGCAGGACCCTGCACTTGTCATGGTTAAACTTCATCAGGTTGGCATCAGCCCACCTCACGAGCGTGTCAAGGTCCCTCTGGATGGCATTCCTTCCCTCCAGCGTATCAACCAAACCACACAGCTTGGTGTCATTGGCAAACTTGCTGCGGGAGCACTCAATCCCACTGTCATAGAATCATAGAATCATAGAATAGTAAGGGTTGGAAAGGACCTCAAGATCATCGAGTTCCAACCCCCCTGCCATGGGCAGGGACACCTCCCACTAAACCATGCCATCCAAGGCTATGTCCAACCCCACCTTGAATGCCGCCAGGGATGAAGCATTCACAACCTCCCTGGGCAACCCATTCCAGGGCCCCACCACCCTCACAGTAAAGAATTTCTTCCTCAGATCCAATCTAAACCTCCCCTGTTTAAGTTTAAACCCATTACCCCTTGTCCTCTCACTACAGTCCCTAATGAAGAGTCCCTCCCCAGCATCCCTATAGGCCCCCTTCAGGTATTGGAAGGCTGCTATAAGGTCTCCACGCAGCCTTCTCTTCTCCAGGCTAAACAGCCCCAATTTTCTCAGCCTATCTTCATACGAGAGGTGCTCCAGTCCCCTGATCATCCTCGTGGCCCTCCTCTGCACTTGTTGTAACAGTTCCATGTCCTTTTTATGTTGAGGACACCAGAACTGCACACAATACTCCAAGTGAGGTCTCACGAGAGCAGAGTAAAGGGGCAGGAGCACCTCCCTCGACCTGCTGGTCACACTCCTTTTGATGCAGCCCAGGATACGGTTGGCCTTCTGGGCTGCAAGCGCACACTGCCGGCTCATGTTCATTTTTTCATCAACCCACACCCCCAAGTCCTTCTCCGCAGGGCTGCTCTGAATCTCCTCCCCGCCCAATCTGTAGCTGTGCCTGGCATTGCTCCGACCCAGCTGGAGGACCTTGCATTTAGCATGGTTAAACTTCATTAGGTTGGCATCAGCCCACCTCACAAGCGTGTCAAGGTCCCTCTGGATGGCATTCCTTCCCTCCAATGTATCAACCGAACCACACAGCTTGGTGTCATCGGCAAACTTGCTGAGGGCGCACTCAATCCCACTGTCCATGTCACCCACAAAGATGTTGAACAAGACCGGTCCCAACACCGATCCCTGGGGGACACCACTCGTTACTGGTCTCCAGCTGGACACTGAGCTGACAAAGATGTTGAACAAGACCGGTCCCAACACCTATCCCTGAAGGACACCACTTGTTACTGGTCTCCAGCTGGACATTGAGCCATTGACCGCAACTCTCCAAAAGGCCATCCAGCCTGTTCTTTATACACCAAGTGGTTCATCTATCAAATTGATGTCTCTCCAATTTAGAGACAAGGATGCCATGCAGGACTTTTCCTTCTCTCTTTTGGTTTCATATTCTCTCCCGTTGTTATTTCCCTTATTGTTATCATTATTGGTGGTAGCAGTAGTTTTGTTTTATACCTTAGTTACTGGACTGTTCTTATCTTAACCTGTGGGAGTTACATTCTTTCGATTCTTCTCCTCATCCCTCTAGGAGCAGGGAGAAAGGAAGAAGCGGGGGACTGAGCGAGCAGCTGCACGGTTCTGGGTTACCAGCTGGGCTTAAACCACGAAAGAGAGTAGCGAGGTATTGGAACACGCTGCCTAAGGGAGCAGTGCTGGATAGAGTCTTGCGCAACCTGGTCTAATGCAAGGAGTCCCTGCCTATGGCAGGGACCTTAAAGATGATCTTTAAGGTCCTTTCCAACCCAAGCAATTCTGAGTCCATGAAATACACTCTTTCCTTTACAAAAGTTGCTAGGCAGTATTTCCAAAATTGCACTAATTCTAGCCAGGTCTACGGCTGAGAGACTTTGATGTCTCTCACATTGGGCGCTTCTTGTACCATTCACTTCCAAAAATTCTGACCATTAAAGTACTTCTCCATACTTACCAGAGAAGGAAGCAGCTTCTCTTCAAGTAGTGCAATATATGCCAATGTATCAGCGCCTTGTTTTGCAGACAATTCATAATCAGCATTATATTTCTGTAAATTAAGAAAAAAAAATTACATACTACAAATAGTGTTACTGGGAACATTCCAAAAAGATGATTAGCACAACCCGAAGTTGTTTCAAACTTAACAGCTATCAAGTCACCAAACAAAACAACATTTTTCAGGACAGAAATCATGCACTCACCAGAATTTCCTTTCTTCTTCAGGCCAGCTATGTCAAACCTCCTTGCACCTCCCTTTTCTGCACCCCCATTCTTATATTTTTGGGCCCTCTATTTCCAAAATAACTCGTGTCTCCTTCCTACTGCTTTCCAAGCAACTGCCCAGTGATACAGAGGCAATTTTTCAGTTCTTAGGGATGTAACACACCTCTGGAAAGACCTCACCTTTATTTTTGAAGAAGAATCTGGCAGTTTAGCTGGTGCAAGCATGAAAAAGGCACATATTCTCATCTTTTGCTTTTAATTACCATTCTGAAAGTTGAGAAATTTGATGCTAACAATATAAGGGACCAAATGCACAGCTGAATTAATGCAGTTACAGATGACTGAGCTTTTAATTCTGACACTGGATACTCTTAAAGTAGTATCTGAAGAGTTGATAAGGTTTTTAAAGGGGGGATGAACTTAGTCAAGTTAGAAACAAAGGGTCAGTGCTGACCCTTAGATATTTGAAATGCAAGCATATTATTCATAAGTTTTAAGCCAAGGAGGGTTTTTTTTCTAACATAAATGAATCTCTGGTATTCAAATTACTATGAAACTTCTGAATTTTAAAACAACTGTCTAAAATCCCACCTCAAATAGGCAGTTTTCAGATTCCGCTTTTCTGCCCCCAAAGATTAAGTTTCATTTTAAATCTTGACTAGGCAGGAACTGAGTTACTAATATAAAAGCAGAATAGTGAACTAGAAAACAACCTTAGAAATAAAAGGATGATGCAATGCTTTACTAGACATCTTTATACTTTGTCAAAGAAGAAATCATATAACTTCATTCTTTGTGAATAAAACATGAAGAAATCTGCAAAAGGCAAGCAGTTGACTACACGAGAACATGATGTGCATCAAGAAATGCTTGCAGACATTTTTACACTACAGGATACAGAAAAACTATGTAGACTAAAACCGACACTGTATTATCCTTTAAAAAAAGAGCACTCACAGATGATTATCCATTTAAGCAGTTAAAACCACACTTCCTAAGCTGTGATATCCTAAGTCTGCAAAGTCATAATGATGGTAAAAGTGTTATAATTAGGAGCAGCGTGTTCAGTGAGAAACTGTGCAATTAAGGCAAATTTGTTGTCCTTTTCAATGAATATTTTTCTCGCGCCTATTTATGTATCTTTCACATAACTAACCATCAAACTTTCAAACAACTATCTGTTATCCACCATTTTGTAATTCTCATGTATGTATTAGCAACAAGGAAGCTCTGGGTCTGAACTGAGTTCCAAGTCTTCAGAAACCTGTATCATTGTATACGGGGGACAAGAAGAGCCACTATGAGGCAGAGAAAACAAACTTTTGGAAGTGACCTACCTGCTTTCTTAAGAAGTTTAGTATTTTTGCTGGCTGAGAAATGACAATGTCTTCTGATATGAGGACTGGCACATCCCCTAGAAGGCATAAATAATACAGTCAACAATTTATGTGGATTGGTTCTAACTCAATTAGAAAGCAATCAAGTCACTTCATCTACTTGTCCTCATGTTTGGATCTTACTAACATGTACACACAAACTAGGCTTTAACTAGTAGGCGAGTTCCGCCGAGGTCACAAATACATTTAGGGTATTATGGCTTCCATTAGCAACAACACATAAGAGCCCATGTTAAATCAGACTGAAAATATTTTCTGGTAAGTCGCTGATACTCTGAGAATCAGGTTCCTTGTCTGGATTTCAGATACTCATTTTAAGACAAAAATTCTAACACAGTCCAACTGCTCTCTCAACTCATTCACCTCTCGACCTCTCCTCCCCTCTAGGCCTATTTTTCCCTGCCATTCCCCTCCAAATCACAGAATGGTTTGGGCTGAAAAGCACCTTAGATCATCTAGTTCCAACCCCCTGCAATGCACAGGGATAATTCACACTAGATCATGTCACCCAAAACCCCATCCAAGCCGGTACTGAACACCGCCAGGGATGGAGCATTTACCACTTCTTTGGGCAGCCTGTTCCAGCCCCTCACCATCCTCACAGTAAAGAACTTCTTCCTTATATCTAATCTGAACTTCCTCTGATTAAGTTTAAACCCACTACCACTTGTCCTGTCGCTGCAGTCCCTGATGAAGAGTTCCTTTCCCACATCCTTGTAGGCCCCCTTCAGATACTGGAAGGCTGCTATGAGGTCTCCACACAGCCTCTCTTTTCCAGGCTGAACAGCCCCAACTTTTTCAGTCTGTCTTCATACAGGAGGTGCTCCAGTCCCCTGATCATCCTCGTGGCCCTCCTCTGGACTTGCTCCAGCAGCTCCATGTCCTTCTTATGCTGAGGACACCAAAACCGCACACAGTACTTCCAGCCTTGCTAGAACCACTGCCCACGCTACCGCTGCACAACCATGAACCAAGTACTTCCCTTCTGCCAGAAGCCTACTGGTCAGATGTTGCTCATCAGATTGCAGGATCAAAGACTGCAGACTGTAAAATTTCTGTAATAGGTCTATCTTATAGCAAATTCACAACATAACTGCCACAATGAGCCTATCATGACTGTGCTGCTAAATACTATTAAAGCAACAATTATTAGAAATACTTAACCATTTGGATGTTTTTCTTAATGGATGTTATGTATTTTGGCTATCAAGTACTTGGCAAGCACACCCATCTAGTTCTTGGTATTTTCTGTTAACAGAAAACAATAAGCTTAAAAGCAAGAGTCAAAGGTACTACTTCTGCATGGATATAGTAATGCCTAAACTGATAATATGGTAAGTGTAAACAACAGATTACTTTAACCCTGCAGTGGTTTTACCTCTCTGGAATACACCAAGACAGTGCTGAGCAAACAGATAAGCAATACATAGAAGTATCTGACACAAAGAAGTCCTCTCTGACACCTGATCTTCAACTTCCCCAGCAACTGGGTTGTTAGTCACCTTTTCTGTGTCAACCTCTCTAACTCAGCACAGTACTACATATCCCAGCTGGTGTAAGTTTATACTCTTTGAGGCTCACATTCCACTTCCAACTGTACCAGCCCATTAAATTATGTATAATTCTTTAATTATATAACATTATTTACATACACAAGTCTAGTTACTACATCATAAACAGACAACGTGCAAAAAGCTTAAGAATTTGTTTTCATTATACCAACTTAGACTGCTGACAGGAACAGGTATGTCCTTGGCACCACTGCTTTGTTGACTGCCTGCTGCTTCACCCATACCCATTTTAATAAAGTGTCCTTTGAGGCACTTTATTTGTCTTCCTTTATTTTATCCCCACAGATTCATCACACTTGATCCTGCAGTCATTTATTGATGTGTGCTGAAAGCAGGCAGCCTTCACTGGGCCAGGTTACACCCTTGAACACAAAACCGAAGCAAATGCAGAAAGAACACAGAAAGCAGTACCTACGTTTATGACCTGGCTATGATTAAAGAACTCAAGGATGGTACCTTTGCGAGCTCTCCATGAGCTATTTATAGTATTCACTGTCAGGGGAGCACCAGAAAATTTGGCATAAGCCTGAAATAAAGAATGAGGGGAAGTAAGTCCGATGTGTAAGAGAAGAGTAAGCACTCCAGGAGTTGTTTTAAACAGCCGCGGGCACTGAGAACCGATTCAAAGGACACGCACCAGTAGGCGTGTTGGGTTTTAGTCGGTCGTCAGTGTCCGGATGCACTTCTAGGCAATGCCGGCCGCGCATGCCGAGGCCAGGCATCCCCCGCAAAGCACGATGCCTTCGGAAAGGGCAACAGCCCAGGACACCGCTCTCGCGCCACTCCGCAAGGACCCATCCGCCCTCACCTCCCACCCACCCCCGGCTGAACACGGCGGCGGCGGTGGCCCCTCGCCCAGCACAAGGCTCGGCCTAGGGCGACGAGGGCGGGCGCGCCCCGCGGCGCCGGCGCCGCCTCTCCTGGGAGGAAGAGTGCCGCGGACAGCCGTGCTCGGCGGCAGGCGAGTCCCGGGGAGCCGTCTCTCCTTCCCTCCCTGTGTCCTTCCCTCCCGGGGAGGATGGCGGCCGACAGCAGTTACCATGACGGTTAGAGACTCCGGGTGCACGGACGGCAGCCCCCAGCCGCCTCCCCAGCAGCTCAGCTCCATGGGAGCCGCCATCTTGTCCGCCGTCCACGCCAGAACGACACGCGCGGCGCTGCTGCCCTCGCATGGCGACGCCGGAGCGCCCCCGGCCGAGCCCCGCGGAAGGCAGAGTCGCCGGGTTGGCCGTGGCCGTGTGTCCTTGAGGCGGCGGGGGGGTTCCGTGTCACGGTGTTCCGACCCTCCCGATCGCCGCCGCCGCCGGCTGCCGAGGCCAGATGGCGAGGCACCTGAAGGTGTCGCTGGGGGTAGGGGCATCGGCTGCTCCAGGCTGTTTACCTGTGAGGAGACACCGCCTGCCCTGAAGCGCCGTCGTTGTACTCGGGGGCTCCTGCTGCCGCATTGCTTGAACACAGCTCTCTGGCTTTCTTACTACACACGAAGCTGTGACTTTCCAAAAGAACAAACATTGTGGCTTTAGAGCAAATGTGAAGATCAGTCGCCAGGAATTTGGCTTTAAAAATAAGGCATTCTGATCATATGGTACCAGTTTTGACCAGGTTATAATGATGACCCTTTCAGCATGTTGGTTTGTTTTTTTTTTGTTGTTGTTGTTTTTTTTTTTTTTCTGTAGACTATTAGAAGCATGAAATTGTCAGCTGTTTCATTTCAGCGTTGGTGCAGACATGCCAGAGCATGTCTATATATTACATCAAGTAAAATGTTTCCATCCTTCCCACACAATTGACTTAAACCCTGTGCAAACCACCCTTATTCATGTCTTCTGTGTATGAAAAGATGAGAACGAGATCAAGGTTTCATCTTCTCCCCACCCCAGATCCGTGGTTTCAGATCTGCATGAATTTTGTGGCAGAAACTCATAACAAATCTACAACACAGATCTTGAGTTCATTCTGCTCCAGTTTATGAGGAGCACAGGAGAGGAAACGTATCCATTTTTTTCCTCAGAAATAAACACACCACTGACAATGTTAACAGCAGGGGAAAAAAAACAATCAAAAAGAAAAACCACGCAACAAAAACCACTTTTTTTGTTTGGTTGGGTTTTTTGGTTGTTTCTTTTTTTTTTAACTGCTAAATTTCTTCCTGTAAAGAAGTACTTAAGGTGCATATTGTTAAGGACACCTTTCTTCTCTTTTCTGCCCTAGAGGGACCAGCTGACTTCTAGTCTCTGTCTCTAAGTACTTCTCTTTGGCCTGATCCCCTCACTGAGATGTGCAAGGGAGGCTCCGAACAGTGAACAGCTGTAATCCCAATCATTTGTTTCTATAAGGAGGATGAGCTGGCAGGACCTTCTTAGGCAGGCTGCAAGAAGGCTTAGGAAGTAAACAGTAAGAGTAAACTTTCTTTGCATTGCCTTAGGGCCCAATTCATCTCTGCGCTGTTCTGGAGTCCAGAACAAAGATGGAAGGCAATCTGCATCTTCCCTCCCCCATCCAAAAGCTCTTCAGGAGCTTTTTCCTCTTGGTTGCCTGAGTGGAATTCCTATTAGTGTAAATGAAAAGTTAATAGGTGCATCGAGAATGGATATGTGCCTTGACTTGAAAAAGTGGAGCTTGAATCCAAACTGTGTTTCTGAAAAAGCAAAATTTCTTCTGAAACCCATGTTTGAAACCCTATGTTCTACAAAATTATTTGAAAATGTGGCAGGTTCAATCGCAGAAGTGTTGACACAAATATGGAAGGATGTGGTTTAGAGCTGATATTTTGCTTTCATTAACTAAGGCTCTACATCTTAATGGACTCTTGCCCATTAATCGTGATTTTTAATCATCCATATAATTCCATAAAAACAGTGAGTTTCCTGATTCATATTAGGAGCAAAATATGAAAGCTGAATTAAGCAGCAGGGATTCCTTTCTACTTCCCCTACCTCATTACTTGGAGTTTGAGCAAGTCACGGACACTTCTGCAAAGCAAATTCTGTAATGTTGGCAGCTTATCTGTATTCTGCATGCTTAGAATTTTACTGATTTATGTAAACTAACCAGGAAAAATATTTTAACAGTTGAGGTTACCTGCAGATTCTACATATAAACTCATATATATTTCTGTAAAAAAGTTACTTACAAAATGTTACTGGCTTTATGAAAGTCTCCTTAAAAACAAAATGCCTTAATAATCACATTTTGATTCTTATCCAAGATACTAACCTTCAGTAAATTAAGCTGGAGTATATACTTCAGATAATACGCAAGAGTGAGAAGGCAATAGCTACTATTCCATTCTTTTTAATGAAAATGGCAATTGTAAGGTCAAATAGCCCCTTCCAGACAGCAGATAAACATTATACTTTGAGAAAATTCTTTAAAGAATGTTGTGCTTGAACACGAAATTTCAGGAGTATTTCTGTAACATTCTCAGATAATAAAACTCATCACAGAAATGAAAGCTGGAAAAATTGCAGTGAGCTTTATGTGTACTAGCTAAGTTCATCTAAACATGGACTTCAGCTTCTGCTTATAAACACTGTGAACTGATTCCTTTCTTTTATATTGTATTCTGCAGCATGCTGTATTTGCCAGTATTGCTTCCATGTGCATTCTTGATGAATAAGCACAAAGAATAAGCAGACAGAATCATAGAATAGTTAGGGTTGGAAAGGACCTCAAGATCATCGAGTTCCAACCCCCCTGCCATGGGCAGGGACACCTCCCACTAAACCATGCCATCCAAGGCTATGTCCAACCCCACCTTGAATGCCGCCAGGGATGAAGCATTCACAACTTCCTTGGGCAACCCATTCCAGGGCCTCACCACCCTCACAGTAAAGAATTTCTTCCTCATATCCAATCTAAACTTCCCCTGTTTAAGTTTAAACCCATTACCCCTTGTCTTCTCCCCACAGTCCCTCATGAAGAGTCCCTCCCCAGCATCCCTATAGCGTATTGGAAGGTATACCTTCAGGTATTGGAAGGCTGCTGTGAGGTCTCCACGCAGCCTTCTGTTCTCCAGGCTGAACAGCCCCAATTTTCTCAGAGCAAGAACAGAATATGACCCTCACAAAAATAACCAATACATAAAATACTACAAACAACACCCTCCTCCCAATAAGGCTGATAAGCAGCAGTGCAAGAGACTTCTCTGTAATTGAACGAGAAGTGAAAATTGATAAGTTATAATTATTTAACAAATTTTTTTGACAGAGAAGGGATTTTCTTCTTTTTTCAAGAAAATATTTCTGATGTTTTGATAAACTCAAATAAATGACATAATAAATGGTTGCAAATAATTGATGGTGTTCTCTTAGGTGAAAGCAAAATTTTACTCTCCTTTTATCCCTTTCTTTTGTCTGCTTAGTAAAATCTTTAACACAGAACTGTGATGATTTTGCAGATGTTTTTGTGGGCATTTAAGCCTTTGTTTTCAAAGAATGCTCTTTGGTGTTGCATGTCTTCCCCTTAATAGATAGTAGAGCAATATCAACACTGCTCTAGCTCCATCTATTAACCTCTGCATCATCTGTGCCACCTCCATCATTTAGGCTGGGGAGGAGTTCTGAACTGAGACAGAAGCTTCTAGGGAGCTTTTGGCACTGGAAGTTCTTCCTTCCTTTTTTGCTCCACACCCTTGCCTCTGGCTCTACCTCCTTTCAGCTTCCCTCTTTCTCCCTGCCCCATAGCCCTTGGCATCTACTGCTTTGTTTTTCTCACTCTACTGTGCAGCTCTCTTGCCAGCCTAATGACACCACCATGTCATCCTGTCACTTTGCATTGCAGGGGCAAAGATAGTGAAAGTGGAGCCAAGGCATTTCCTGTTGTGTGTGGACATATATATGGAAGGGCAGCAGTGTGAGGAGGAGGAATAGCTCTGTGCTGGGACACGCTGGATAGAGGGGAGCACCACCCACCCTGGCAGTGGGCAGAGGAAGGAATGAGCAACTGAAGGAGTGGTTTGTTATACAGAGAAGCTAGTAAGTAGGGAGTGATACAAGGTATGTACCAAGCAGGGCCAGCAACTACTGGGTATGTGAGTATGGTCCAGCTGGAGGTGTTTGGAAATTTTAACACAGCTGCACTGGAGAGGAGCCCACCCTCGTGCTCTATGTGGGGACAGAGCCTTCAGTGTGCCCTGCTGCCCCTGCCCTGCAGTGTGCTGTTTCCTGCCGTCGACACAATGAGCTCCCCGAGGGATGATCTCTGTGGTGCTTGTTTAACTGTATAGGCCAAGCGTGATGTGACTGAACATTATTCAGCACTACTTTTCTCACTGAACATAAAATTTCCCTCCTATTGTTGCCTTTCTTTTTGTGATGTAAATAATATCAGACAGTTACAGCTATTGCAACTGCGTGCTGGGTATGTAGCAAACTGTGAGGTGACCAGCCATGGCTTCCTGGGTTTCTTCTGATGTGACAGTCTGCAGGGCTGAGTCACAGAGAAGCACAGGACAAAGAGGGCGATACAGCAGGTTAGGAAGCCTAGTATGTGCTGTCAGCTCCACGGGGTCCTGTGGAAGACTCCTTCTGTGAGCAGGGGGGCTGCTTGATTGATGGTTTCCTGTGGGCGTGAAGATACCTGTGGCACTGCTCAGCCCCAAGGGGCTTGCTCACTCGCTCACTTGTTCCTTTTCTCCCATCCTTTCTAACCACCAGCAATGCAGAGGCTAGAATTTTCTGAACTAGAGGGGAAACAGTGGGATAATGACATCCCGGGGCACACACAGTACTGGAAATTGTTGTAGTTAAAAGCAGAAGGTTTTTTTTAAAAAATTAGTTTGGTAAAGTCATCAGGTTTGGGGGTTTGTCAAGTCAAGCAACCTTTTCCAGTAGCCTCAACCCAGTCAGTTTGAGCTCTCCTGATGTTCCTGAACTCTCATAGTGAAATGAAGGAGCAGGTAAGACATTCCTCACTTTGCCAGTTAGAGTCTTCTAGGAAACCAACCTGCCCAGTGTGCAATCTGCATGGCCCCTTTTGGTGACACTCTTACATGAGGAAAAGTGGAAGACTTAAACTCCTCCCAAGACCAAACCTACACACCAGTACATCTTCACCTGTTTTTAATTCAATGCCATTAAATACGCTTGTTTCCAGGGCTCCTCAAAGGGCAGACTCCAGCCACGATTCTGATAGGTTGTCATTTTGCTGAACCTCAGCAAGACTGAGAGTGATGAGACGCTGGCACAGGTTGCACAGAGAACCTGTGGCTGCCCCATCCCTGGAAGTCTTTCAGGCCAGTGGATGGGGCTTTGAGCAACCTGGTCTAGTGGAAGGTGTCCCTGTCTGCGGCAGTGGGATTTGGAACCAGTTGGCCCCTTCCAACACAAACCATTCTGTGACTCTAATCTCCGGCTCTTCCCGGGGTCTGTAAACCCCCACCAACGCCGGTCGCTCCGAGCTCGGCCCCCGGCCGTTCCGCCCCTTTCGAACCATCGCAGGGATCAACCTTTCCCGGGCGCAGCCCCACCCCGCCCGCTCAGGGGGCAGGGGGAGCCCCGGCCAATGGCCTGCCGCCCGGCTCCGTCCCTCCCCGGACCAGGGGCCACCGCCCTTAAACTGGGGGGCCCGGAGCAGAGGGTCTGCCGTCCTGCGCCGCTCTTGTCGGCCTGCGCGTCATGGGGTGTGCGCGCGGTGTCTCTCTGCTACTCCTGTCTCTCGCCCTGCAGCTGTGCTGGGGCCGCGCCGCCTTGCCCGCTCCCCGAGGTAAGCACCCCGCCCGCCCTGCTTCCCTCCCGCTAGCACCCTTGACAGTCTCCTCTTTCATCCAGGACGGCTTTGGGTTTGCAGAGCCTTGTCGCCCCAGGAGGAAGCCCTGTGCCGGCAGGGAAGGGGCTGGGGAGTCTCCAGCTCCGCAGGCACGTGCACAACCGCAGCCAGAGCCGTCGCGGGCAGCCTGGTCTGTGCTGGCCGGCGGGGCGCTCAGAGCGCCCGGGAGCCGCCGGCTGCCCTGGACCCCTTGGCTCGCCCGCAAGGGGGACCCGGAGGAGGTGGTGGTGTAGCCGCTCCATCAGCCACCCCCCTGAAATAAGCAAAAGATGCTCCGGTTTTATAGAGGTGCTGGTAGGTGTGCTGAACATCTGAAGAGCGCTTCTTCGGTTTCAAGTTGACTCGAGAGGGGAGTTGCTAAGCTAGGAAAACTCCTTGGAAAACTACTTCATAAAGTGCGCAAGAAAAATATTACCTTCCAAATCTAGAATTACTTTGGTAATATTATGCATATAGTAAGTCTTTGTTTTAGAGCATGCATAAAGTGTGTGGTATTGCTATCCAGCAGCATCTTCTGTCTGGAACCAGCTCAGCTACCAAATGCAGTAGTGTAACTTGATGCCGCCCCGGGAGCCTTAGAAACGTGCCTTCTCTCCGCGTTTTTAACCCCTCCATTGTCTTATTAAATGATCTTTGACATTTTAATCGGCTACTTCATTTCTTATTTAAGTGAAGCAGATCTCAATGATAGCAATTTACCTGTATTACCGAAAGCTTTTATTAAAGTCCTTCTAGATATAAACACATTTCAGAAAACTGTTATATTGAGAAGTAGGGTATTGCCGTACTGAAAAAAAAATAATAAAAAAATGAGGCAGATCTCCAGCTTGTCAGCGGCAGTGGCCTGTGAAAGATGACGCTTTCAACATGTAAAGTGTTCACCTAGTTAATAGTCATCAGTTGCAGTGGGGTTAGGGTTTCACTCCAGGTGCCTAAGTCATCATTACTTACCTTGAAAAGTGCTGAACAATGTTAAGTTTGCAGTCATCATGGTTAGCTGTGAGCGGAGAAGAAGCTTGGAGGGTCTCAAAAAGCTGGTGTGACATGGCAGCAGGATTAAGGGAAAGAAAAGAGTCTTTTATTTTTAACTCCGTTCTCTTCTATGCCACTAATTTCGCACCTCCGTGCCTCCGTCTCTTAGGGCTTTATGTCCTGTCTTTTAGTTCTCATCTGAAGGGGTAGCCTTGCTGTTTTTGGTCACATCTCCAGAGTGGTTTGCCACTGTCTCAAGGTGTAGCTGATCCCTTGTTAGCATTTTCATAGGAGATTGAGCAGCTCCCTTCTAAAAACCACAGGAAGCAGGTGAGGGAAAGAATTCCTGGTCAGTCTCATGAGTGGGCTCTGTTTAGCCCCATGGGTATGCAGGCTTGTGCTCAGAGGCATGCCCGAGTCTTCACTTTCCCTGCATGGATTGAAAACAGCTGCTTGTGCCTTGAAGCACTGGCAGTCCTTTTATATCAATTTGTTTTAAGTCTAGCATTCCAGAGAGATGAAGAGAGAAAGATGAGATTCTTCTTAAGATTGAATCTGAAATCCTTGTGAATCTTTTTTTGTCTTGTCCTTCCAAACAAGCAGTTGTCTCTGTAAGGTCTAAGAGCTGCATCTCTTCCAGCTCTACTGAGGATATAAAATTAGTTTTCATAACCCCATTGCTCTTCTGCTAGCCACTTTTTCTAGCATGTGTGTAATTTACGCTAAGGATAGATCCATACACAGACTGCATTTATGTGCCAGCCAGTAAAAATATGCCAAGAGAGGGTTCCATAACACGGGGCTGAAGGATCCAGTTCAAGCAATGTGCTTTATAGAACCCAACTACCAAACCAATTTGAGCATTGGTTTCAGTATGCAAATTTCGGCAACATTTTCCATGAGGTTAGACATACGTTTGCCAGTGTTTAGTCATTACTTCAGTAATATCTCTCCTATATTTTTAAGTGTTCAACTGTAGCAGAGATTAATTAGTCTCACAGAAATTGATATAAAATCTGTCAATAGACCTAGAAGGATTAGATAAAATGTATAGCTATATTTTATTCTGTCTGAGACTTAAGTACCGTATTGTGGTGCTCTAGCTGAGAAGATACAGCTCTATTTTATGAATTATTATTACCTGTAAAATGCTGTTGTACACAGTTGTGAGTTGCATTTCAATTTCTTGCTTAGGCAATTGCTTTGGTCTTAGTACCCTGAACATGATAAAATGCCCAGCCTTTTGCCTCTGCTGTCTGGGTTGCTGTTTTCAGTGGGAGCAGCAGTTGCCCTTGGATGCTGTAAATCTGAACTGATTGAAAAATAAGTCCTTTGATCAGATCCATCTCAGATATGTGTTTCTTACTTGTTTGACAACAGTATTATAAGTGCATGCAAATCAAGGGCCTGATTCTTATTGTATGGTGTCCTGGAAGCTATCCATAGTCATGGGATCCTTGGACCCAATACAAGTGTAGACTTAAGCAATGATCTATATTTCAATAGTTTCATGAGGTGAAGGGAAAAATCTCTTTATTTTGGGGAATTACATTATTGTCTAGATGAATGGATGCTTCAGAATGAGCAGTGGAAGCAGCATGAACCCAGGGTTATATACCCCATGGCTGAGTGTAGGTCTGTGTGCCTGTGGGATTGTCCTGAATGCTCTTCAGTCTCCTCCTGCTTGTAGCATGTGGAAACACTGCATTGGTAGGATGACCCCATCATCTTAGTCGATAAAGACAGCTTTGAGGTCATGCTGGGTAGAAAGGACTCCTATCCAAAGTTCCATTGGTTTTTGGCCTGGAAAACTTAAGTGGCACAACCACAGGCTTCAATCAAGGTAAGGCACAATGTGCTGTCCTGTGCTTTTGCTGTCTGCCTGGTGTTTAGGGCTCTTCTCCAGTGGCAGCTCTAGAGTATTTTGCTGGTGTAGGAGAAAAAAATTGCTCAGCTATGATAGGCCTATGGAGTCACAGTGGTATACAGTGGCTAAATGGGCGATTATATTTCAATGACACTTGTGCATAGTCATTCACCAGACTTTATTGGAAGGGCATAATATATAACTATATTATTGGAATATGTAACTATATATTGGAAGGGTGTAATATATAACTTCTTCAGTAACAGTGGGTTGAAATAGGAGATTATTGAAAAACCTAGTGGAATTGTTTATTGAGTTTGGAGACATCATGGATTTAGGAACATTGAGGAAAACCCCAGTTCATGTTTCAGTGCTGTAAGGGGAGATAGCTGACATGTACATGTGAGTATAATGTCGTATATATGTCATAATGCTCTTCACTGATGCATTGTGCAGAAATTGCAAGAAAAATTTGAAATGGCTTTTACTATGCCTTCAAGGTTTTGGGTTTTTTTTGTTTTTTTTTTTTTCTGTGGTTTTTTTTTTTTTTTTTTTTTGTGTTTGTTTTTTTTTTTTTTTTTTTTTTTTGGTCAGGTCTGTTTTTCTTTATCTGTGCCAGAAGGAAAAGATAAGTCTTATTTATATAATACAGCTTTTTAGATGTCAGTGAACTTAGGAGGAGCTTATGAACAGCATGTTACTTACTTTGCTTTTTAAAATTTTAATTGGTGCACTGTAGATGTCATCAAAATGGTTCTTAGGATAAGTACACTGGAAATCTGAATTTTTTTGATGCTGGATCCTCAGTGTAACTAAAATGTGAACACAAGCATCTGATTATGATAGCAGAAATAGATTAAAAAGCTTTCTGCTGAGGTGCATCCTCAGAAGAGCAAAATTTTATAGCTCTACCTGAAAATACTGAGTACTGCAGTTTGAAGACTAGGTATTTCTATATTAGTAGCTTACCAATAATTCCTGTTTAAAAAAAAAAGTTGCTAAAAGATAATCCATTGCAACAAAATCTGTATGATATTTTGACAAGACTCCTAGAATAGTTTTCATTGATAGGAACCCTTAAATATTATCTACTCCACCTGCCCTGCCATGTGCAGAGACATGTTTCACTAAATCAGGTTGCTTTAGACGTCCCTGCTGATGCCAGAGGGAATGGACTAGCTGATTTTTAAAGCTAATGTTGCTAATTTTTGTTTTTATATTATTTATTTTAGGTAGGACAACTTGGGTTCATTTTAAAATATCCATATGGAAATAGCAAAGAGCGTACAGTCTGCCATGGTTGGCTTCAGACTGCATTCTTCTTTGGTCATTTTTTTTTTAATTGCTGTTGAAACTCACTTATTTTTCAGTTTTTGATCTTCTTCCGTATTCCAACAAGAGAGTGGTAACAAACTTCTTGCAACAAGCACTTAGTGATCCTACGCTGAATGATGTGTACTTGCTCTCATCGTTCAAACTGCAGCCGAAGAGCACAGCCACTGTATTTGGCCTGTATTCACCAGCTGACAACAGCAAGTATTTTGAATTTACAGTAATGGGACGAATGAATAAAGGTGAGTTGTTTAAAGTACGCATGAAGTATTGTGGGGGGAAAGCTAGTGTTGGATCCATAGTTGTTGGTGTGTCATGGATGTTGAAAACTGCATGATTAACCTTTGTGCTTGAGTAATTCCTGTTGCATGCTGTCACCATTTAGCCCCCCCCTCCCCCCCCCAGATAAAATTGTTGGTTATGTCCTTTCTCACTCCTCTTCTCTTTCCTTCATCTTGCTGGATGCTGTTCTTTACTGCCCAGGAGAAGCTGACCTGGCAATCACCTGGTATCTCGCTATGCTCTGAGCAATCCTGAGAAAGGGGTTAAAAAGTGTAGTATGGAGAAAGGAGTCAGTTTGGGGCTTTTTTTTTTTTTTTTTTTTTTTTTTTTTTTCCTCCTGTCCCCTTTTTCTTTTCCCCCTTGGGACAATCACTGGTTCTTATTACTCAGGAATGTGATGGACACACGCACATGCCGCTTCATGCATATGAAAGGCAGGTTTTTGTTCTGCTGACCATGGAGGTTATATGTGACTATGCAAGACAAACATTCCTAATGCTTGCAGGATCTTTTGGGTGAATTCAAGTGTGTGTTCTCTGCTTACTGAAATTAGTTAATCAGGAATGAGAGTAGGAACGTCAGCAGACTTTTAGATATGGAGAGCTTTCATTGCTGTCTAGACCAGACGTAGGATATATTGCAATGTTAAGGTTCAGTGAAAAATTGGTGAATTATGCAAATTAGTGTTGCGCTGTTGACTTCACTACTGCCATGATAATTCGCTGCTGCAAATGTTGTAAGCAGGTAGCTAAGTACAGTATACTAAGAAACTCTACTGGTAAACTTTAGTTTATACATAGGGAAGTGGTTCTGTGTGCTGAGGCAAAAGCACACCTTTTGCTTGGAAAATGTAGAGGAATGACTTAGATATAATGTTGGTAGTTTCATCGCTCTGCCAAAGTCTTTCTGAGCTTGGGGAATAAGAGTGTTTGTCATGTGTGTGTGTTGGGGGTGGCCACACAGCCTTATTGGTGTCACACAATTCCTAACACTGACTTACCTAATTGGTAAAGAAATGATATATCATACATACATCCCCTCTCTCACCACCACCCTCTCATACACACACAATTATATGTGTAAATTTTATATATAGGTCTGCATAGGTGTACACAGAAATATGTCTATATCCGTACTATTGTGAATACATCAAACTCTTCTTTTGACATTCAAGAATACCTGCATAACTGATTGTTAGTGATATGCTTTAACAGACAGAAGAGATATACTGAGGGAAGGTTACATGGTTTCCTTTGGTTTTGTCCTCAGTATGTTAGTGTTATGTTTGAGAAGTGTCTGTGACAGGATGGTGGCATATAAATAGGCAACAACATGAAGAAACTTGTCCTATCAGTGACTAGTATTGAGTTGATGGGGAAGATCTGTAACCTACCAGTTGCAGAGGTCTCTTTGCCTCCTTATTACTTCAGTACACCTTGTTGAAGATATCATGTAGTTTGTAAGTAGTAGGTGGTATTTGCACAGGTGATTTTGCTGTAAGTGTCATGTGTCCCTTATGGCTACTTTATACAGTAAGTTAAACTGCATCTAGGAAATCATTGTGTGAGCTGAGAGTATGAGGTGTGGGGGCTGTTTGTGATCCTGTCAAGGTGGGAGATCACCACTTAAGTGGTCAGGCAATGTTGCCATCTTAGCAAAATGCAGGGTCTAAATATCTATGGTTTTGGAAGGGTGTGTATATGCATAGTGCTTCCTCTGCATGGTATTTTCCCTTATGCACCCAAATCTGATCTAAGTAGCCCAAAGCAGGCCTTAGTTATCCTTTATAAAGTGCCACACTGAGAGCTGTGTTCCAAATGGTTTGTTCTGGTTTCGTTGTGGTATATCTGATAGTAAAATGTTCATAATGCCTAAGTGTTTTAAAGCACAGGTCTGAATTACTGGCCAAGTGCTCAACTTGTCTTGGTTAGACCAATGTACTTTTCAGAGGCAAATAGCATTGGTGGGGTTTGTTTTGAATGATTCTGTTATGGAACAGTGGTAAGTGCGTAACAGTGATGTAACAACAATTCTGTGTAGCAGTTCGTATTTACTTGCAGGATTACTAATTTCTTTTAAAATCTGCTTCTTAAACAGTACAGGTGAGCCACTTACTCAAGTGAATGTCATTGTAGAGTATCATAGCAGCAAACATGAAATGCAGGGTCTCAGGTGATTAAATCTTGCAGAGGCAAAATCTCCCTTTGAAAGCCTGCTCTAGTTTACCAGATGGATATTTGGCTCTGCCTGAGGAAGGAATATTTGATCCACCTTCCAAGCCAGACTGCTTCTTGTCCCAGAACTATTCTGGCAGAGTCCATTATGTCTGCCATCATCTTTGCTTTCTTTCTCTAGCTTACAGCTGTGTTTGGTCACTCTGAATGCAGGGCCAAGATCCAAAGACCTTACTTTTATGTGACCAGGCATATGTAATATTCACACAAATATAATGCCTGCAAGGTGCTCTCTCCTGCCAGATCTTTGAGGTTGCCAAGAAATGCTACCTTTTAGCAAGATACAGGTGACCTCATGCGTCTTTGTGGAAATCTCAGTTCTGGCAGTGTCTTGAGATAGACAGCAGTAAAAATATTCCTGATACTCATCGCAGCTGCTGGGACATTAGCACTAGCATAGACTCTAATGATGGAGACATACCCTGACCTATTCATGCTGGTATAAATCTGGATTATTTTAATCATTAAGCTGAACAATTAAAAAAATAGTAGGGAACATATACTCAGTAACTCAGAAGGTCACCAGCAAACGGAGGTATTGCAACATCAAAGAGGGTACATTAGTAGTTGAGAGATGGAAAGCTAATTTGTTAAATGAATAGAAATGGGTTGAATTGAGTAGGTGTTATTAGCTCTGAACCTAGTAAGAGTTTTTCCCTTCACTCTATCCACAATTTGTAGTTTACCTCATGTTAATGTAGGTGCTTCATGAAGGTCAGAGTATTTGTGAGCTCTTCCTTGATGCGACAGTAGCAGCCCTCTGGACTTCAAAGAGATATCCACAAGAGCTGGTACTTAACCGTTCAGGTGCCCATCCTCTGTGCGGCTTGAGGTCTCAATGCACGTAACTTACCATGAGGAAATAAGAGACGTACAGGCCCTATCAGTGGGATCTTTGAAACGAGGTCTAACTGACACGATAGAGCGGTTATATACTGCCTAGATGCACTCAGCTTGTTGCTTCTGAAGATATGCGTTACAGAGCCTGGGAGAGATTTTGTGGAGAGAGCTAGCTAGTTGGTCTAGGAGATTAAGCTTGCAGATCCTGGTTTACCAATCCAGTTTCCTTAGGAAAGAGACATTTTTTCAATATTACACTGTAAGAGTTTTTGTTTGCTGTTGTGTTTTTTTGAAGGTGAATTTTACTTCATAAAATGAAAATTTGTTGTGTGAATTATCAAGTAGGTCTTTCACTAATGCCTTAAGAAGGGGCATAGTCATCTCTAGGGGTGGAATATGTCTTCTCTGCATTATATTTTGGTTTTACTGTTTGTTGCAGAGAAGTGCTGGTTACTGGCTTGGACTTATGCTTCCTTTGGTTTCTTTAATGCTGCATTTGGATACACTGTCAGATGGCCTCAATGCAGTACGCATCACTGAAACTGATTTTTCTATTTGTACATTTCTGCTGCAGAGCATTTCTAGGTCTATCAGATATGTACTTGCCAAAGTTGCTGTCTGTTGCACCCTTTGCTTTTACCACTTATGTTTTGGCGTGTAAAGTGACTTTGGCTAAGCCAGTTAGAGGGGCCTGGACAGAGCAGTGAAACACACTCTGCAGGCAGCAGTGTTTTAAAGATGGGGAGTCATGCAAGATTCCTGGTAATCCTGCTCTGAAAGTCAATGTCTCATTTATTATTACCATTTATATCTGCATATGGAATGCATTTACAAAAGCTAACGTGGAAAAATACCAGAAGAATTGCACATTTCCGCATGACCTTCCTTGACCAACCTTGGGTTATCTGCTGCCCTCTGATAGTCCTTCTGTGTATTTTGTACTAGTGGTGCTGCGCTATCTGAAGAGTGATGGGAGGTTGAATTCAGTGATCTTTAGCAATGTCCAGCTCGCTGATGGGAAACCCCATGCTGTTATCTTGTGGCTGAGCGGTCTGCAGCAGGGATCAAGCACAATAGAGTTGTATCTGGACTGCCTGCAAGTAGGCGCCATTCAGGACCTGCCGAAAGCATTTTCAGCGCTGTCTCAGATGTTGGCAGTGGTAGAGTTGCGCACTTTCCAGGAGAAGCCACAGGTGAGTGGAAAAACTGGGAGCAGGCTGAGCACTTAAAGGGATTACCAGGAATCCTCTGGATCATTGTCTCCAGACCTCAGCCCATGCAGTGGCCAAGCTCTGTACAATGTGCTTCAGTAACCTGAGTATTAACTTGTGAAATAAATATAAGTTCCATATAGAGCAGGCGAAATCTTAGTTTCATTGAAGCCTGTAATAGTTATGCTGTTTGTTTGAAACACAATTTTTAGCTTATTAAAAAAAAATAAATTGCTGCCTGTCTTATTTCAGGCTAGGTTTCTTGGGGATTGAACCTTTTGCAAGGATTTAGCTGATGCAGTAATGGCAGCTCTTCATCAGCTTCTAACAGCTTCTAGCAGCTGTTCAGTATGAGCAACCCTTGGCTGCGTAATGTGGCTTTCTGCTTCATGGTAAGCCACATGGACTAAAAACGCAAAAGAAGAGGGGGACTTACATAGTGTAAGGGTCCAGTCCTCATCTGTTTGACTACAATAGTGTTTTTTTAATCTGAGGTTTGCATAGCTTCCTGTCACCTCCATATCAACAGTATGAGGTGAACAGTGTCTTCTGCAAACAGATTCTATTGTTGTTGATGCAAAATATGCGTTAGAAGGTGCAAAGGCATTCTGCCCCCAAGGTTGTCCCATTGCTTTGTTTCATTTTGGGCTTGAAAATGGTCCTGTTTATATGGAGAATTGCTAAGTTTCCCATGTTCCTTACATTAATGTAAACCTGATTGGGAGGGGCGGGGAAAAGATTACTTTGGATTCAGTTCAACAGCAACAACAAAAAATCATTCTTCTGTGTCATGGATATAAAAATATGTGAACTTCCTGGTACATGAGATCATACGAATCAGAACAGTAAAAAAAAATTAAGTTCAAAATAAAACCACAGCTATGTGAAAGTCTGCAAGGCAAAGCTTAGGAATTTTATTACAATTCAGATGGTGATGGGTGGTCCTGAAGGGGATGGTATAGGGGCCCTGCTCAGGAAATGGACAACCTCTCCGAAAAAATAATTTACTTTCTGATATTTCACACTTCTTCCATTGTCCCAGAATTGTGAGCTCTGTTTTTCTTGTGACCCCAGGATGCACTAGATGAGCTGAAGCTGGTAACTGGAGGAACACTTGCCCAAGTGGGGAACCTGCAGGATTGTTTTCTTCAACAAATTGAACCTGTTCCTCAGTACACTGGTAAGGCCTGCTATCAGAAGTTTAAATTGTTCCTTAGGATCCCGGTGCAAGAAGCTAATGTGATGAATATTAAAAAGGTGGAGAAACTCTAGAGATAAGTAATAACAGTTGTTTGTCTGAGCTACAGCCATGATAATTTCCTGTAAATGTTTTAGAAATAGCTCAGTTTGGAGAAAAACCAGTCTGTGTTGCTGGTAGTAAAGCGATGAGGAGTGTTCCTAGTGAAGAAGTCTTCATGATTAAAAGAGGCTTTTTCGCCTAATTTAGAAGACAGACTTTTGTGATCATGATCTGTTGGAGTCAACTTAATAATGTTTAAGTATTCATGTTGCAGACAGGAAGCAGTCCTAAGTGTGATACGCTGCTACAGGCTTAGTGAAAATAGGTAGATAGAGTAGCAAGACCTGCCAACGTACAGTACAATGGCCAGTATTCACCTTTGGTCACTGGAGCGTACCTGACGGGGGGAATGGGACGTGAAGAAGGACTCAGGAGACTGCAGAGTGTGTTGGTGCTGCAGCTGCAGAGCCCATGGGTGCAGGAGACGAGAGCCATCGCAAGGCAGCCACTAGCCCTGCTGCAAGTCAGCCAAGGCTTGTGTCACCTGCTGGACTGGAAACCTGCTCCAGAACCAACTCCTTTTCTGCATGTGCTGAGCATTATGGAGACTGAGCAGGGAACAGGGAGGAAAGGAAGGAGCTGAAGCTTACTGGGATTTCTGCAGGTCCCCAGGAGCTGGGTGAAAAACCCCTGTGATGGGCAACGGTACTCTCTGACCTCTCAACCCAGTAAACCTGGGCTAGACTGCCCCATCTCTGCTCCTTCTTAGCCCCTGTTTGTCTGCCTTTCTGCTGTGGGTATGAGGGAGAAGAATGGGTGCACACTGTGTGTGCGGTATGTTAATATGTGACAACTGGGCAGGGGGAGAAGTGAGTTCCAGGTTTGAAATGGGATCACTAAGAAGTTCTCTCTCTCACACCATTTCCTGCCTCCCCTGCCTGCCCCCCCAACCCTGCAGCATTGCTACTTTTTATTAGAATAGTCAAGATACACAAATTTTATATGAGGGCATCCTGAGTATAGTATACGAACGTAGGAGTCGGTGGTGTGCAGCAGTAACAGAACCTGTTTTGCCTTTTAATTATTTAAATCCTCAATTGTATGTGCTTCTGTTTTCTTGCTCGTTAACATGTATATCTGGGTAAAAAATAGAGTTTTATCATCAAAGGTCTGTCTTTTTCCCCTAAATTGACAGACATTTACACATAGAAAACAAGGGCAATTCAGTGTTTCCTCCTCTAGAAACTCGCAGCTCTATGAATGAGGTTTCCAGATTGCAGACTTGCAGCATTCTCATTTATAACTTTTTGCTTATTAATCAATAATACAAATGGCAGTAACACAGAGACATATTGTCTCTCCCTGGCTGAGCCTCTCAAATTCAGTTGCTTATTACCTTCAAGTGGAATTAGTATCATATTAATAATTAAACAACTTGCATGGATATATTCAAAGTCTACATAGTCAAATACACCAAAGGAAAGGCGCAAATGTTCCAACAGCAATATTAACTCAGCTGCATTGCACTTTGTATATGCTTCATGGTGTCCTTTTACAGGAGCAATATATCAGACAACCACAATTTACCTTCAGCGAGAAAAAGCTGGAATGCAAATGCTTAGCTGTATAGGGACATGAGACCTATGTATCTTGGTAAAAGCATGTGTTTTTGTATTAATTGGAAAATAGTTGGGAAAGCACTGAAGAGAAGAGGGACCCAAGCAAGCTGAATAATATTTAAGGATTACCTCCTGCAAGCTCAGTGGTGATGCACCCCGACAAGGGGGAAGTCAAGCAAAACCATCAGGAGGCCTGTGTAGATGAACAAGAGCTCCTGGACAAACTCAGACACAAAAAGGAAGCCTACAGAGGATGGAAGGACAGGTAGCCTGGGAAGAATACAGAGAAAATGTCTGAGCAGCCAGGGATCAGGTTAGGAAAGGCAAAACCCTCACAGAATTAAATCTGACCAGGGGCAGCAAAGAAAACTTGTCCTTGTTAAGGGCAAGAAGAAAAGCCTCTAAAGGTACACTGAGGGTAAAAGGAAGATGTCAGAAAGTGTGGGACTTCAGTGGAAGGAAACAAGAGACCTGGTTACCTGGGACATGGAGAAGGCTGAGGTACTCAATGACTTTTTTGCTTTGTCTTCACTGGCAAGAGCTCCAGTCACACTGCCCAAGTTGCAGAAGGCAAAGGCAGGGACTGAGAGAATGAAGAACTGCCTGTTGTAGAAGAAGATGAGGTTTGAGACCATCAATGAGACCTGAAGGTGCGCAAGTGCATGGGACCTGATGAGAGGTGTCTGTGGGTCCTGAGGGAGCTGGCAGATGAAGTTGCCAAGCCATTGTCTCCCATATTTGAGAAGTCATGGCAGTCAGGTCAAGTTCCCACTGACTAGGAAAGGGGAAACGTAACCCCCACTTTTTTTAAAAAGGGGAGAAGGAAGAGGCAGGGAACTACAGGCCAATCAGTCTCGCCTCAATGCTTGGCAAGATCGTGTAGCAGATCCTCCTAGTAGTTCATAGAATCATAGAATAGTTAGGGTTGGAAAGGACCTTAGGATCATCTAGTTCCAACCCCCCTGCCGTGGGCAGGGACACCTCCCACTAAACCATGCCACCCAGGGCTCTGTCCAGCCTGGCTTTGAACACTGCCAGCGATGGAGCATTCACAACTTCCCTGGGCAACCCATTCCAGTGCCTCACCACCCTCACAGTAAAGAATTTCTTCCTCATATCCAGTCTAAACTTCCCCTGTGTAAGTTTGTTCCTGTATGCTATGAGAGATGGACAATAAGGGGGTGTTTGGTGACAGCCAACAACAGCTTTACTATGGGCCAAATCATGTGACAAATTTGGTGTCCTTCTATGATGGGGCCACAACATTGGTAGATAAGGGAAGAGTGACAGATAATCTGTGTGGACTTGTATAAAGCATCTGACACTGTCCCACATTGCATCCTTGTCTCTAAACTGGAGGCATGGATTTGACAGATGGACCTCTCAGTGGATAAGGATGGCCAGACTCGAAGAGCTGTGGTCAGTGGCTTTATGTCCAAGGGGAGACCAGTGACAAGTGATGTCCCTCAGGGGTTGGTGTTGGAACCGATCCTGTTCAACATCTTTGTCAGTGACATGGACATTGGGGTTGAGTGCACCCTCAGCAAGTTTGCTGATGACACCAAGCTGTGTGGTGCAGTCTATAAGCTGGAGAGAAAAATCATCATCCAGAGGGACCTGCACAGGCTTGAGAGGTGGGCCCAGTATAAACCTTAGGAAGTTCAACAAGGCCAACTGCAAGGTCCTGCACCTGGATCAGGGCAATCCCAAGCACAACTACAGGCAGTGCAGCACCGAGGAGAAGGACTTGGGAGGTGCTGGCTGACAAGAAGCTGAACATGACACAGCAGTGTGTGCTTGCTGTCCAGAAAGCCAACTGTGTATATCAAAAGGAGTGTGACCAGCAGGCCAAGGGAGATGATTCTCCCCCTTTTCACTCTCATGATACCCCACCTGCTGTACTGAGTTCAGCTCTGGGCCCCACAACACAAGAGGCATGTGCACCTGCTTGAGCATGTCCAGAGGAGGCCATTAAGATGCTCAGAGGGCTGGAGCACCTCTCCTATGAAGAGGCTTGAGTGAGTTGCGTTTGTTCAGCCTGGAGAAGAGAAGGCTCAGGGGGGACCTTATAACAGTCTTCCAGTACCTAAAAAGGGCTGGCAAAAAGTTCGGGGAGGAATATTTTACAAGAGTATGTAGTGGCCGTCAAGGGAAAATGGTTTTAAGCTGAGAGAGGGGAGATATAGATTAGCCATTAGGAAAAAATTCTTTCACTATGAGGGTGGTGAGGCACTGGAACAGGTGGCCCAGAGGAGTTGTGGTTGCTCATTTGGTAAATGAGATTAGTATGTTGCATATAATCATCATCATAAGATCATTTTGGTCAGAATGAATCTTTGGAGGTCATCTAGTTCATGTAGGGTGCCTGAATCTGACAGTTTAAAAAACATAACTATGTTGCACCAGACCAAAGGTTCTTCTAACCTAGCTAGCATTTGAGAGTATGCCAATATAGGCCCAGGGGCAAGAATTAAGACTGGAGTTATAGTGTGTTTTTTCCCTCAATGCTGTCCTGTTTTCCAGCAGTTCATAGTACATAGAGCCCTCCCTCAGAGATGGAGTCTTTGTATTTTGTACTTGTCCTGGTTAATTTTCTTCCTAGCAGCTGGTGCAGTGCTGTGCTTTGGCTTTAGTCTGAGGATAAAGCTGGTAAGGCACCAATGTTTTAGTTGTTGCTAAGTAATGCTTACCCTGATTAACAACTTTGCAGTCACACTCTGCCAATGAGGAGGGGTGCAAGAAGCTGAGAGGAAGCAGAGACAGGACACCTGACCCAAACTAGCCATAGAGCTATTCCATACCACAGCACATCATGCCAAATGCAGAGCAGCCCTGCGGAGAAGGACTTGGAGGTATTGGTTGATGAGAAAATGAACATGAGCCAGCAGTGTGTGCTCGCAGCCCAGAAAGCCAACTGTATCTTGGGCTGTATCAAAAGCAGCATGACCAGCAGGTCGAAGGAGCTGATCCTGCCCCTCTACTCTGCCCTTGTGAGACCTCATTTGAAGTATTGTGTGCAGTTCTGGTGTCCTCAACATGAAAAGGACATGGAAGTGTTGGAACAAGTCCAGAGGAGGGCCACGAGGATGATGAGGGGACTGGAGCACCTCCCGTATGAAGATAGGCTGAGAAAGTTGGGGCTGTTCAGCCTGGAGAAGAGAAGGCTGCGTGGAGACCTCATAGCAGCCTTCCAATATCTGAAGGGGGGCTGTAGGGATGCTGGGGATGGACTATTCATTAGGGGTTGTAGTGAGAGGACAAGGGGTAATGGGTTTAAACTTAAACAGGGAAGTTTAGATTGGATGTAAGGTAGAAGTTCTGTACTGTAAGGGTGGTGAGGCACTGGAATAGGTTGCTCAAAGAAGTGGTAAATGCTCCATCCCTAGCAGTGATCAAGGCCAGGTCGGACAGAGCCTTGGGCTACACGGTCTCGTGTGAGGTGCCCCTGCCCATGGCAGGGGGGTTGGAACTAGATGATCTTAAGGTCCTTTCCAACCCTAACTATTCTATGATTCTATTCTGTGATTCTATGCCCAGTATATAAACAGGAGTTACCCGGAAGGGATCTATTGCTGCTCAGGTTGGGCTGGGTATCGGTCAGTGAGTGGTGAGCAACTGTATTGTGCATCACTTATGTCTATTGGGATTTTTTTTATTTTCACCTTTTAATTTTCCCTTAGTTGTAGTAGTTTTACATTTTACTTTAGTTATTAAGCTGTTCTTTTCTCAGCCCACTGGGTTTACATTCTTTCAGTTTTCCTCCCGATCTTGCCCAGGGAGGTACGAAGTAGGGGGTAGTTAGTGAGTGGCTGTGTAGTACTCAGTTGCCAGCTGGTTTTAATCCTACAGGATATACGTTTCCTTCCATGCATCTGTCCAGTCAGTTTTGAATGCTTGATCAAGAATGTCTCCTGGTAAGAAATTCATCATGTCTGTGGAGATATCTTCTTTTGTTTACTTTGAACCTGCCTTTTCTAGTTCCATGTGCAACTTCTATATGTAGCTTCTTTGGTGGAGGATTATAGGCTGACAGGAAACTGTTCTTTTGTCAGGCGTGTTCTGTAATTTAATCATGGCTGGATCTCTGCCCAGGTAACCGTGGTCTCTTTGAATGATGTTTCCGGACTCTGACTTCGCCAAATGGGGCAAGTAGGGTACTTGAACAGGTATTGTTCCCAAGAAAGCTAGAAGTATCTGTGAGGCATTTCATTGTGGCCTGTACTTACACAAGCTAGTGTTTGTGCTTTTGTCCTACCTCTACCAATTAGCTGTGCAATGGAGCTGGTGCCCCCTGTAAATCCAAGGCCCTGTGCTGCAACATGTTGCCCAGAGAAGTTGTCAGTGGAAGTATTTGAAGTTAGGTTGGGCTGAGCTTTGGGCAGCTTAACCTAGTGAAATATGTCCTTGCAATGTCAAAGGTGTTGGACTAGGTTATTTTCAGCCATGAACTGTGTGTACAATGTGATGAGCTGCCTTTTGGAAGAAAAATTGCAGGTCTTAAAAGGACTGTTTTCATCAGAGCAGGCCCTCCTGATGCATGGTCAGAGCTGCACAGTGAGATTGCTCAGAAAGCTGGGTAACTTCACTTTGAAAGTATGCAGGAATCAATTGTAGTGACATGGAATACACTTACGAAGGGTGACTTCCCATTGTATGCTCAGATACTTCATGCCCACCTTGCCCTCCTGCCCCAGATGGGTTACCGTGATAAGCTTGAAATCCTAAGGTTTCACTTAAGGTTGCTGGCCTCGGGCATGGAGGGAACCCGTAGCACTGGTGGCATCAGCTCCTAGTGGTGTTAGGCCCTTCTAGAGAGCCTTGCCACTGAAATAATGGTAGAAAAAAACAGACTGGTTTTCTCTCCATGGAAAGATTTCTGCTTTGCTTGTTTCAGTGGTATACAGTGGAGCTCAGGTCAGAAAACCCTTAAGCATGCAAATCGCTATAAAAATTGGAAATAGATGTGTTTGGTCTAAGGATTCCTGCAGGGCTTAAGTAACAGTAATGTCTGCCCTCCTTAGCTCTTCATGGTGTTTCCATCTTGTATCTCGAAATTATCATGGCAAATAAGGGAGAGTTGTGTGCACACTTTCTCATTGCTGTTTTCCCTGCAGGTGATTTTAATAGGCAGCTAATGGGTCAGATGATGCAGATGAACCAGATACTGGGAGATGTGAAAGACCTTCTCAGGCAACAGGTACTGTATAAAGGCTTCAGTGTGAAATATCCCAAGCTTGCCACTTTTAATAAAGTCGGTGAGAAATTCATGTAAGCAATAAACTCCTGTGTAGAGAGTTCATTGCCTCAGAGGTACAACACAGTGGAGAAGAAAAACCATATACCCTGTGATTGCTATGGAGGATCACTGAATGTAGGGAGTGCTTATTAAGATACAGAAAATCTCATGTCTTAAGTGGAGAGAAACTAGAATAACCGTCCTAGCTTGCTGTTAGGTAGAGGTAGGTCTATCGGAACTGAACTTATATTTGATTCACTTGCTTGAGGGTACCAGAACACGGTGGCACAAGCCTTTGGTTAAGTATGTTATTCCTAAGTGTCTGTTGATGATGGCTGAACTGAAGTATAGCAACCATTATCACTGCCCTTAATTTTATGGTATAAAGAACATGTATTTCAAGATAGACTATATTGCATGGTTGGAGTGATATCTTGGGGAAGAAATCATAGAATCATAGAATAGTTAGGGTTGGAAAGGACCTTAAGATCATCTAGTTCCAACCCCCCTGCCATGGGCAGGGGCACCTCACACTAGACTGTGTAGCCCAAGGCTCTGTCCGACCTGGCCTTGATCACTGCTAGGGATGGAGCATTTACCACTTCTTTGAGCAACCTATTCCAGTGCCTCATCACCCTCACAGTAAAGAACTTCTTCCTTATATCTAACCTGAACTTTCCCTGTCTTAGTTTGAGCCCATTATCCCTTGTCCTGTTGCTACAGTCCCCGATAAATGATAATGGCTCCTCTGGCAGCCAGGTGCAAAATACTTGCCTGTATCCAAATAACATTTAGTTTCTATACTCTCAAGGTCAAAGAAACAACTTTTCTGAGAAATACCATAGCTGAGTGCCAAGCATGTGGTAAGTATTCCTGGTATTCCCAGTAAAAGGCAATCAGATCAGATGTACGGTCATTTAAAAGCTGGTATTGATTGCATCAGCTTTATATTGTTTCTAAGAAGTACTCTTAAAAAATATTACTTTCAGTGTTTTAGATGTATTGGACACAAATTTAAAACAGATTTTCATTAGAGAAAAAGCTTTCCGTTTCCATAGGCCTGATAATCATCTATCAGGGGATAAACCCCTACTAAATCAAGCAGTACCACTCACCTTGTACTGTGAGTTCTTGCTCTGCCATGTGCCAGAGCTGGGCCATGTGTTCCTGGGGAGGGAGACAATGCCTGCCAGGAATCTCATGAACAATCTTAGTAGGAGAACAAAGGGAGGAATCAGGTTCTTCTCTAGCTGGTATTGTCAGTCTGAGGAAGATCCTATGCAGTCCACCTGAAAGTCATCTGATTCTGAGTATGCAGTCACTGATGAAAAGCAGGAAGACCCAAAACTTGGTCTCCATCTTTCACAAAGTAGAAGCAATAAATACTTTCCTAAATGCCACTGCATGGATCTCCTCAGTGACTGACAATCAGGATATACATGCACTTAGTATAAAAAACAGAATACACCCTCACTGGGTGGGACAAAAGGATTTAAACCCGTCAAGCCTTTTAGCTTTTTTCTTCTCACAGCCTGTCAGCCTCATCAAAGCTCAAGTTGAGCTCCAGACAGATTAACCTTTATGTGTAAGTGCCAAAGAAAAAGTCTTTAAGGCCTGCATGCGTGGGTACCAGGGTTCAGCGCCTGCCAGAGTCTCAAAAAACTTTACTCTTCCTGGGGGCTGGTCTCTGTGCACCTAAGCCAGTGTGCTTGCATGTCTTTCTGTGTGTTCATGGGCTGCCAGCTGCTTCTTCTTTATTCCTCTTATTTGTAGACTGTCAGATGTGCTCTTGAAAAGTCATGGCACTGTTTTTTCTTATGAAGGGGTAGTGTTTCCAATTGAGCCAGGGAAATGTGTTGTACTATGACACAAGTCCCTTGAGGCATCCGAGGTCAGTGGCTTTCAGTTTCCTCCCACTGGCCAGAAGCAGATCTGTGCTGGGACTAACTTAGCAGGAAGGCTCCCATGTGTAGCCAGGAGAAGCACGTGGATCTGACAAAATAGCCTTAATTTCCCCTGTCTGGGGGCGCGACAAGCTCCTGGGCCATTCCCTGCAGGATGCCTCTTCAGCCGCGGCACAGCTGGTAGCAGTGTGGTGCAGAAACACCAAGCCCCTGCTGCACAGCTGGGGATTTCTTCAGAGCACTTGCCAGCTGAAAGCCATAATGGATGTTTCTTTCAATCGCTGAAACTGTTGTTCTTTCTGCGTTAAAGGTTTGGGAACTGTGAATTTTCCAACTCAGCTTCCTAGGCGCAGTAAACCCAAATGTGAAGTTAATTCCTGCTTCAGGGGAGTCAGGTGCATGGAGACAGCAGAGGGATTTCAGTGCGGCCCCTGCCCTGAAGGACTCACAGGAAATGGAGTTACCTGTTCAGATATTGATGAGGTAAAAAATAGTGACTTTCAATGAATTTAAAAAAGAAAAAAAAAAAATAGGGATGGGGGAAGAAAAAAAGCTAAAAAGCAACTGTTTCATACATATCAATGCGTTGCTGATGCTTGCTGTCCTCAGCATTTGCTGACTGCTTCCACTGTGGATATTAATTCATTCTGATTTGATTCCACCTCCTTATTTTGCTGTTGCTGCAACTTTATGAAGATTATATGTGTGAAAACTTGAAATACCCTGGTGAGTTGAGAAGTCACTCAAAGGACTTTAATTTTGGAAAAAAAAAAAAAAATGCCACCAAAACAAACAAAAGAAGCTTTTGACATAGTTGTTTCTATTCCCCAAGAAGATGCAGCAGCTTTTGGTACAGGCTGCAGAAGCCCTTCTTATCAGTATGGGCTTTGTTTCTTTAAACTGTAGTGCTTCTGAACCATCCTTGGAGACCAAAGTCTTCTCTTCAGCCCAGACTGGAGCAATGTTTTTCAGCCTTGTGTTAAAAGCCTGTGAAAGAAAATAAACCTTTATTGTTATTGTTGCTTTTTTCTTCATTATGGTTGTGTTGAAAGCTGATAATGTTGACTTAAATCTGTTTGGGTTTTTTTCCTTGTGTTATATGTTGGAAAGTCAGAGCTTGCTTGTACTAAGTTAATAAATTGACCTCTTAAGCAATTAAATAAAATCTGTGTTAATTGGAATGTGACATTCACAACAAACAACAAAACCACATCCCAGTTCACCACATTTTTTTCTGTATGCTGATTTTGCCATTGCTCTTTAGTGATTTTTCTGGATAAACACCTGGATGTAGTAGACCAGGGGACCAGGAGAATTAGGTCATTAATTGTGCCTGCGAATAGCACAGTACTACCAACGTGGCTGCCTAATGATGTAGCACAGAAAAAGCAATTCCTTTTTTCTCCTTCCCAGGCAACAGGAGATGTGCTTTGACTGCTCTTTTGGTTTACTCCCTCCTGTAGGCCATCAGCAGAAAGGATGCAATGTATCCAACTTATATCTGTCTGTGAAAAAGTGGGTTGGGTGTGGCAGTTTCCTGAGTTGCAGGCAATGTCTTTTGTTTTGCCTCCCATGGCATGGACTATGTCTGCTGCAACAGAAGGTGCAAAAAATGGAAGTGAAGCCCTGAAATGTGAATGCAAGAGGTGAAGCTGGAAGAGCTGGGGTGTGAGTTTCATGCCGCAGATAACCATGGTGAGAGTCTCAAGCCAGCCTAGCTGGAGCCTACTGGTACAGATAGTTTCCACTTCATGAGCCATACTTAGACTGAGTCAGAGCATGGCAATAATCTCCCTGCCATTTTCAGGGTTGGAGCAACACTACTCTTGACAGCAGTGGTAGGAAAACAAACCGAGACTGGTCTGTAGTATTGTGGTTTCTCGTATGAGGTCTTTGCATGAGCACTGCTACTAAAATGTCACCTAGTCTAACTCTTTTAACAGCTGGATTTTCACTTATGGTTGTGCAGGGAGGAAAAGAGGTAATAAATGGCAATAGCTTTCCATTTTCATTGTCTAATAAGAGAGGATGTGTCATATTTGTTTTCCTGAGTTAGCTAAGAATATGAAGTAATATTTTTTTTGTTATTTTTGGAAGCTTTTTAGAAATCTTCTGGGAGAGCACCTTTCTACTGACTAAACTATTTCTGTACTTCCTAGTAGCTGGCATTTAAAAAGAAGTTCATATGCAAATTTTGATAAAGACAGATCTGGAAGATGCCTTACTCAGAGCTGCCATCATCTTTTCTGAGGCTTTTAGCATCTCTGCAATATGCTTCCTTATTCATTACCAGTTAGAAGACATTACTTTCATATCCGGTATCTTGGGAGCTGCGGCTCTGCTCTGTGCATGGTGTAACTTGAGTGCCCTCTGCTGCCTATAATAAAAAATCCACAGCAAATAAGGAGCACAAAGTGTCTGTCCTAGGTTTTACGTTTTCCTTATGCTAGTTGTGGACCTACTTCTAACAGATCTTTCCATCAGACATGCTTTGATATTAAACATACCTTTGTTGCTCCGTTGCGTATGTGTTTAGTTACAAGTTGTATGTTTGTTGTAGGTGGATATCTTCTGGCTTGTTCTCCCTCCATCTTGCTGATGTTTTTCTGTTACTGATCAAGAAGGGGATAAAAAGGCATATTTTTAAAGTTCTGTTTCTTTCTCATGTTTCTTATTTACTGTTGTCTTTGAGCCATGCATAGCATGATGGTATGTTGAAGTTTTCAGTACCCTTAGAAATATTACTTAGTATGGAGAGGCAGCAACACAGGATGTGGTTTCCCAAACTGGCACCCACAAGGCCAGTGAAATGGGTTATAGCTGTTCTGTAAAACTGAATGATGGCAGTGAAGCAAATGGTGCCTTCAGGCCCAGGGTGATACTGTGAACATGTTTGATTTTGGGAGAAGTATGGAGGATTGTGTGTGAGCCTCCGGTGTAGAAATGTGTGAGTGCCCCTGGCACATCCCTGCTCATCTGCCTTATATTTGGGTTACTTCTGGCTATGAGATTTGCCCTAATGTAAATGAGGGAAGGTGCTGCTGCCACTTTTGTGTGCACAAAATGAAACTGGAGGACCATTTGATGGGTTGTAGTTACCCAGCTGTCTGTCCTGATATTGTGGTTGGGATGCTTCCCAGGGAGCTCTCAGCCTCCAAGGGAGCTGAACCCACCCAGCAAAAAGGACTGAGGATCAAAGCTTAGGGCATCAACTACAGGCTATCATGGAAGATTGCAGATAGCTGAAGATCTGCTGGGGTAAGAAATATCTGCACAGTCTGTTCCTCTCTAAGCCAGTTCTGAACAGAAGACATACAGACATTACATGTAGCAATGCCTTTGACTGAGAAGTCTGTGCACATAGTTAGGGTTTGGATGTTGCTGAAGCACAAACATGTGCTCGGTGCATTTTTTCTTTGCAGTGTCGTTACAACCCTTGCTTCCCTGGAGTGCGATGTGTGAACACTGCTCCAGGTTTCAGATGCGAGTCTTGTCCCCCAGGATATACAGGACAAACCGTGCAAGGGATAGGCCTCAGCTATGCCAAGAGCAATAAGCAGGTGAGTGGCAGCATCCCTGTGGCAACCGCCATTGCAAGTTGCTGGTTTATATCAATGCATCTCTATTGTACTTTATGTCAGTCATTCCATAAATGCCTTGTGCAGTTAGAGCTGAGTGTTTCAATCAGAAGGTCTGAGTTGTGTTTGCATGGCTTTAATGAGAGTATTAAGAGTCGAATACTCAGATTGGTATATACACAAGAAAAAATGTCATTATCTTCACAGGTATTTCTGATCAAGGGCACTCTGTTGATATCTGTAAACGGGCTTTGAACTAGGAAGGGCATGATGGAAAAGGCCTATTTTACTGTCATTTTTTTCATGTTTCTGTAGCACCCACCCTACAGTTGTCTAAACTCTCGTGGGCAAACCAGAAGCCCATCCTAAGTTTGAAATTTTCTGTATCACAGAGATCTATTGGAAGGTATGCCTGTGGGTATGTCTGTGCCATTCTGAGAGTGATTTCAGGAGAGTCTGTGACTCTTTTCTAGATTTAAATTTTAGTGGCTTTTCTTCAGACTTGGATCTCAGATTGACATTGTTCCTATTACATGATGATTTGTTTTATTGCTAGGTCTGCTTAGATATTGATGAATGTCAGAATGGTGGACTTGGACTCTGCGTTCCAAATTCCCATTGCATAAACACTTTGGTAAGCACCTTTTCATTTGTGGCTTTAAAAAATTGACTGTTCTAAAATTCCTTGAGGCTAGGATTGGATTTATGGCTCTGATTGATGAGCTGAATAATACAGTTTGTTTGTTGACTTCATCTAAACCAAACAATCCTTTCCTCTTTTCCTGTCTATTAATAAAAAAAAATCAATAATTTATTTGTCATTAACATGTCAATTTGAGCTGTATATCCTTATTGATTTCCCTGAGGAATGTCAGGAACTCTTCTCTCCACATTGTCCAACATGTGTGTTTGTGAGTATGCTGTTGCAAGGAATCTCCTTTGAAAGATTAAATCTTTGCTTCCCCTCTTCCCACTTGGGAACTGCTGCAGCAAGCTGTTCTCCTAGGTGCTCTTTTCATAGGAGTAATGTCTTTGCTTCGTTAGGGTATTTATAGAGTACCAGGTATCCTTCTCAATAAGTACAGAGAGAAGGAGAGCTGCAATTGGTGCAACATTTTTGATACCCATAGGTATTTAGTCTAGGAGAGCAAGCATAACAGAAGTAGAAACTGCTATGCTTTGAAAGGTTTAAAAGATGTTAGGCTCCAAAAGAACAGGATGCACAAACTTCTTAATGCTATGAAGCGAGTTAGACCTTTCACTTAGAATCACAGAATCAGAGTTATTTACATTGGAAAAGACCCTTACGATCATGAAGTCCAACCATTTGCCTAACACTGCCAAGTGCACCACTAAACTGTGTCCCGAAGTGCCACATCTGCGTAACTTTTAAATAACTCAAGGGACGGTGACTCAGCCACTTCCCTGGACAACCTGTTCCAGTGCTTGATAGCCCTTTTGGTGAAGAATTTCTTTCTAATATCCAATCACAACTTGAGGACTTTTCTTCTTGTTCTGTCGCTTGACACCTCATTAGGTACTTCCTTTCAGGTAGCTGTAGGAAGAGATAAGGTCTCCCCTGAGCCTACTTTTCTCCAGGCTGAACAACCCCAGTTCTTTCACTTGTTCCTTGTCACACTTGTGCTCCAGACCCTTCACCAGCTTTGTTTCCCTTTTCTGGACCGGCTCCAGCACCTCAATGTCTCTCTTGTTGTGTGGGGTCCAGAACTGACCACAGGATTCAAGGCGTGGCCTCACCACTGCCCATGACAGGGGCATGATCACTGCCCTGGCCCTGCTGGCCACACCTGATAAAGGCCAGGGTGCCATTGGCCTTCTTGGCTGCCTGGGCACAAGCTGGCTCATGTTCAGCTCCTTCAGTCAGCACCCCCAGGTCCTTTTCCATGAGCAGCTTTCCAGCCACTCTTCCCCAAGCCTGGAGTGTTGCATGGGTTGTTGTGGCCCAAGTGCAGGACCTGATGCTTTGCCTTGTTGAACCTCATACCACTAGCCACAGCCCATTGGTCCAGCCTGCCCAGATCCCTCTGCAGGGTCTTCCTGCCATCCAGCAGACCAACACTCCCACCCAGCTTGGTGTTGTCTGTAAACCTGCTGAGAGTGTATTTGATCCTCTAATCCACATCAAAGATAAGACTTTGATTACTTTGATTTACTATAAAATAAAGGTATTAAACAGAACTGGCCCCAGTACTGAGCCCTGGGGAGCACCACCTGTGACTGGCTGCCAGCTGGATTAACTCCATTCACATCCGCTCTTTGGGCCCAGCCACCCAGACAGTTCTTTACCCAGTGAAGAGTAATGAGCAGGCAATGAGCAGCCAGTTTCTCCAGGTGAATGCTCTGGGAAATGGTGTCAAAGGCTTTGCTAAGGTCCAGGTAAACAACAGTCACAGCCTTTTCATCATCCACTGAGCGGGTTACCTTGACATAGAAGGAGATCAGGTTGGTCAAGCAGGATCTGCCCTTCTTAAACCCATGTTGACTGAGCCTTGTCACCTGGTTGTCCCATATGTGCCACTTATGCTACTGTAAATACTGTTCTGCTATAGCTGGGTGTACAAAGCAGGCTTTCTCCATTACAAGGGGAAGGTTAAAAGTATCCTGTGGGTGTAAAAGTGGTCCTTTGTGCAGCTAGGTATTGTTGAGGCTATTAGTAGTGTTTGAAATGATGGCTTTCTTTGTGAATAACCTTGTTTTTCTAGGACTGCTTTGAATATTCGGTATGATTTGTGGTTTGGGTTCTATTGTGTGGTTTTTAATTTGGGTTTTTTAATATCTAGAACATTTGTGTCACATGCTGTATCTTACTGCATGACTAGACATAACTAGTCTTCTTCAGGAAGTCATGAGGACCCGTTTGCAGATGACAGCAAGTGGCCTGCCATCTGTCAAAACAGCAGTGTGGGTTTCTGACTCCTGTCTCCTTTAGAAACACTTTGGTCTGGTACTGCTGTCTTAAAGGCTATTTTAATGCATACCAGGGCTTGATATAGGACAGAATTTACTGAGTAAGTTCAGAAGACTCCAGAAGATATTAGCCTGGCATCCATTAGGAGAAAGTGCACAGGCTGGTTTGCTTTATATAGGCCATACCGTTTGCATAGCCCAGTGATTATTTTACTCTTCACTCATCTGCATATCTTCATCTTCAGCCTGGAAGTATGCAGATAGCACAGAGTTAAAGTTTGGGATGAAGCTAGGAACATAGAACAAAATAATACCCAGATGGGTAGTAAATGTATATCTCTGTGATGGCTGACTAGGACAGTCCTGACAGTTCCTTTTACAAGCTTTGTATGGGAAGAGTGAAGGTGCGAGAAGCGCCTCAATTTTACAAAGGGATAGATGCACAAGTTTGACAGAGATCTGACTGTTTCTGTTTCTCGACATGTCAAAAATGGTTATTCTTTATAAGAAAAAAAAATTGTTTTCAATTAACTTTTATGTCATAGGTTACAAACCTACAAGTGTGTTTTGATTTTTTTTTATTTTTTTTTTTGAGGTGAAAGCCACATCAAGGGTCAAAAGAAGAGCCCTTCTTACCAGCATTTATCCATTTGTATCTGTCATGTGATCATCCCAGCACGCACTTCCTTGGCTTAGCTCCTTTGGGTTTGTTTACACAAGAGAGTGGCATAATATAAAATACATATATGCATCTAGGTAAACCACTGCAAAAGGTGTGACATGGATGTTCTTATTGCAGTGTAAATGATGATGACTATGTCTTCAACTCCTGAATTCTTTTCTGAAGAACAACATTTAACTCAAATTGGCTTACAAACGTACAAGTAAAAAAAAAAATGGAGCAAAGGCGTGCTGAACTTTCTTGTCTCTCACTGATTAAAAATTGTGCCTAGTTGAGTTTAGAAAAGACTGATGGATCTGCTTTACACTGAAATAAGAGCATCCAGTCTGATTAAACAGGTGCTGCTTGCAATTTTACATGTTTTGGCTACCTGGAAGCTGCCTGGAAGCAGCTCAGAGTGATGCTGGCAGAGACAAGGCATCATGAAGAAGCTTTTGCTGCTACATGACTTTTCTCTGGCTTAACAAAAGATTTGTCTAAAAGGCAGCAGTTGAGCATATTTTTCAGCTTGGGCTGAGGGAGCCAACCTGATTTTCATGTAGGAAATAGTTTGTTCACAGTGCAAGGAGGCCTCATTGGAGGAAAAACTACACTTGTACAGCATAAGCAGTGTGGCATGAATCTTGTGATGTTTGATTTAAAAGAAGAGAAGTCCTGTTAAAGGGCTGGCTAGTAATTTTTTGTTCTTACAGGGGTCTTACCACTGTGGCCAGTGCAAACCAGGATACACAGGAGACCAAATCAGGGGATGTCAAGCTGAAAGAAGCTGCAGAAATCGAGCCCTCAATCCATGCAGTATCCATGCTCGTTGTATTGAGGAAAGGAGAGGAGAGGTGACGTGTATTGTGAGTTCATAAATTCATGCTTTTGTACGATGAAAAATAGCCTTTTTTAGGCTGGAACTGAGAAGGTCTTTGTGTTGGGTATTTTAACTGGATCTTAACTGCGCACATTAGCCCAGCTATGAAAATAACCAGGCTAAATCTATCTTGCAATTGCTTTCTTCTTGCAGCATCTCTGTAAGGCAGCCATGCTCATTTACCATATTTACTGTGTCTGTACAATTAGATCTTTTGGGAATGGCTTTTATAGACTTCTATAGTCTCCTCAGACAGGACTGTTGAATGTCACTCTACAAAAGACATCACAAGGACAAATTCTTCTCCCGGTGCTCAGCTGCATAGCTGTGGGATCCTCTCTGCATACCCAGTGTGCCTGTACTTACCTGCTGACAGAGATGATGTTTTTCTAAGTGAGACGAAGACCACAGATTCTAGACGTAGGTAGGCTGTACTGTGCTTTCCAGCCATGGGACCAGAGGAGCACCAAGTGGCACATAACTCGCATTGTAAGAATCTAACTGAAGTATATTACTTAATTTTTCCAGCTTGAAAGGAGAAACAAGAGACTAATCCTGTGTCCTAAATTTAGATACAGTGCATGCTTTTGCTGGCACTTGTTTTGTCTCATTTTTAAGTACATCTGTTTCAAAAAGAATCTGGGATATTTTAAGTCCATACTGTAATGGTAAGATAGCTAGAAACTTGTGTTAGGCAAGCCCCCATTTTAAGGAAAGGACTGAGTTTGACATGCACTTCTATGCATGTATCTTCAGTTACAAGACAAATTAGGCATTAATTTTAAACAGTACCAAGCTAATTGGCTAGGAGAAACTTGCATGCTATTGCACATGCTTTGCTGATGCAAATTTAGTAACTGTCAGCGCAATTCTATCTTAAAACTTCCTCTAGTTGCAGATATATTCTTGAGATACTGAACAAAACACAGTCATCCCATCTAGTCATGGGCCCCTTGCTGACTACTAGCTGCATATTCTGCCTAGGTCCCATCTTCCTGGTCAGTGTCTAAAATAAATCTATAGCTTTCACTGAAATTATTGTGTCGCAGACACACATTCCGTTTAGCATCAAGTCTTGGCTCTTTCTAGCTGTGTCTAGATATAGAAAGCTTGAAACAAAAGTTTTCTTTCCACGTTTTTGAGAGACGGTGAAGTATACCTCACTGTAGTTCAGGGACTGTCCATTTCTGGTGTACATTTGTGGTTTCAAGACTGTTGTGGGGTTTCCTTCTTGAATATTGCTACAGTGACTCATTAACCTTTTGGTAGTACTACCATGGTGTTTTATTGATAGTGTGGCATTGGCTGGGCTGGTGATGGTTATATTTGTGGAAAAGATGTTGACATTGACGGCTACCCGAACGAAGAACTCTCATGCTCTGCTGAAAACTGCAGAAAAGTAAGAAATTCTTTCTTAATCCTATAATAATTCAGAGCATGGGGGGGTAAAGAGGAAAAGTGGAAGAAACACGACTAGATGTATTAAATTTTTTTCAAGGAATTGAATTTATCTGGCTAAATTGTTTTAAATTTGATTCATTGATTAATTAAAACAATAATATAAAAAGTCATTGAAATTATGAAGGCATCCAGTTTACCCATAGAACACGAGACAAATCTCATTTTATACCTAGGACAATTGCAGATTTGTCCCAAACTCTGGGCAAGAAGATGCCGATGGTGATGGGATTGGAGATGCCTGTGATGATGATGCAGATGGAGATGGCATTCCCAATGAGCAGGTGCTGTGTATACATCTGGGTGTGGGGATCTGTGTAAACAGCAGGATTTCACACTACTGCAATAGGCAGTGATTTTGAAATACGGCTCACTACTATTTGCCAGTGATTATCCCATACCTTCAGTGTAAGCAGCTGTCTAAATCCTTTTTCTTTTATAGAATGCTCGCTATTATAAGACTTAAAAACCCCAGGCTGTTTCACAGAGCCTTAAATCCCTCTGTGAGGGATTTATTAATGTGTGCTCCATTATTTTATTTTATCATTGAATTCTAGAGTTTTTTGCATACAGAACTTGTGTCCTTGTCGCACTTTCTTGTAGCATGGCCTTCAGGAACATTGCTTTCATTAGTGTCTTTTTAAAGAGTAGGTTGACCTCACATCATATTCCACGAGGGATTCAAACCCCACACAAATTAATGGGTGTCTTGCCAATTGCTTGAAGAAAGCTTTGAATCATGTTCTGAAAGTGAAAGAGGTTTCCATGTGGGTACCCTACTGCAGAATATGTCAGAGATTAAATTCAGACCATAAAAGCTCGTCTGTGTTCACCCCGCACCCTCACAAGCCCACTGTTGTTCTACATGAAGGTCTTTCTGTGGTATTGCTTAGCACACTTCAAAGACAGACAAGAAGAACACTCTATTCAGATTACAAATGTCCTGTGGAGCTAGGGCTGACTGGCAATCACAGAGGGTCTGTCCCAGGCTGTTCTGCCACAGAGGCCAAGCCTAAATTCAGGTAGCTTGAAGCAACTGGTTTTATTAATGTTCTACAAGGAAAGGTATTAAATCCTCCTTTAACTGTAAATCTATGTGCAGTTTCAACACCTTTGCAACCGGTAACTTCTGTATTGTTGCTAAGCTGTGTTCTGCCTCCATGTGTGCAAGGGGGTGAGATCATAGGTGTGCTAGATGGCAAGGGGAAGTTTGCACAGGTTGGAAATAACGTCTTCTCCATGTGCTTCCTGATGGTCTTGAGAGTCAATAGCAGTTTGTTTGACAAAAAACAAACAAGCAAAACCAAAACCAAGCAACAACAAAAACAACTTGTACATTTTTGTGTCAGAAGAGAAGGTCATGTTTTTCGAAGTGTTTCAGCTTTGGTTTTAATCTCTACCAGAAGGGGGCAGTGAACTTTCACTGAGATCATCTGACAAACCCTGTCAGAGTCCCTGAACTACAGCTTTTGAGGACCATGTAAGGAAGCCAGGGCACCAAAACAGGTTATTCAGTTACTCACTGTGGACAAAATGAGAATCAGAAGTCAAAGTTATAATTAAAGCCTTATGATCTGCATGTTTATATTTAGGATTCCGCCAGTGTGTTTCAAAGGAGAGCTTTAAGGGACACATGGAATCTTATCTAGAGCTAATCATAGAATCATAGATTGTTTTGGGTTGGAAAGGACTTTAAGATCATCAAGTTCCAACCCCCTGCCATGGGCAGGGACACCCCACCCTAGACCATGTTGTTCAAGGCTCTGTCCAGCCTGGTCTTGAACACTCCCAGGGATGTTCCTGTTCCAGTATCTCAACACCCACACAGTAAAGGGTGTCTTCCCTATATCTAACCTAAACTTCCCCTGTTTAAGTGTGAACCCATTACACCTTGTCTTATCACTGCAGTCGCTGATGAAGGGTCCCTGTCTGGCATCCTCGTAGGCTCCCTTCAGATACTGGAAAGCTGCTATGAGTCTCCATGCAGCCTTCTCTTCTCCAGGCTGAACAGACTCAGCTTTCTCAGCCTGTCCTCATATGGGAGGTGCTCCAGTCCCCTGATCATCCTCATGGCCCTCCTCCGGACTTGTTCCAACAGTTCCATGTCCTTTTTATGTTGAGGACACCAGAATTGTACACAGTACTCCAAGTGAGGTCTCACAAGAGCAGAGTAGAGGGTCAGGATCACCTCCCTCGACCTGCTGGTCACGCTCCTTTTGATGCAGCCCAGGATACAGTTGGCTTTCTGGGCTGCAAGCACACACTGCTGAGTCATGTTCAGTTCCTTTTCTCATCAACCAACACTCCCAAGTCCTTCTCTGCAGAGCTGCTCTGGATCTCTTCTCCACACAGCCTGTAGCTGTGCCTGGGAGTGCTCCATCCCAGGTGCAGGACCTTGCACTTTGTTTTGTTGAACTTCATGAGGTTGGCATTGGCCACCTGTCATGCATGTCAAGGTCCCTTTGGATGATATCCCTTCCCTCTTTTGCATCAGCCGAACCACACAGCTTGCTGTCAGCAATATTCATATAAAATGTAAACTGCTCACAGTAATAATTTTTTATGAAAGTAGAAGTAAATGTAAGAGTTATATAAATCCACAAAAGTAGTAATTAAGTATTTGGGACCCAGTTCATGCCTGATTTGGATCTGTGTCTCTTGCAGGATAACTGTGTCTTGGTTCCCAATGTGAACCAGAGAAATAGCGACCAAGATATCTTTGGAGATGCTTGTGACAACTGCCGCAATGTTCTGAATAATGACCAGAGGGACACAGATGGTGATGGGAAAGGAGATGCTTGTGATGATGACATGGATGGAGATGGTTGGTCATTCTTCACTTCCAGCTTCTCTGATGTTCTTGAAACTTGCCCAGAATGTGCCATGTGTTAGGAGATTTCCTGTCACCAGTTGCATTGCCTTTCTTCATGAAACCTGTGTTTGCAGTCCTTTTCATTTACACTGATATGTAACTTTTAGCCTTCATTGGAAGCCCCAGACACTGTAACAGATAAACGTAGCCAAGGTTTATGTGTAAGTTAAGGTCATTAGTCATTCAGTAATTCCTTAAAGGTACAAACATGTCCCAGAATACTCAGCTGCTGCCTATCCCAGATACCCAAGAGCCACATAATTTTTTATTCCTGTAGGAGGTTTAAAAGAAGTAAAACAATCACAGCTCTTCAAGTGTAATAACAAAGGTGAAATGTTCCATCCTCTAAGCTGTGAAACAAGAACAGGATAGAATGAATTGTATATAATTAATAGTGTGTGTGATGGGGTTGAAAGCTGTTCTTTAGCAAGACGTTTCTAACTTCTTTTAAGTGAACGGATGCACACATAAGAAGGATCTGCTGTGCAGGCTTATAATGTCATTGCAAGATGAAGTAGCTGCTGAAAAGGAATAGTGTCTTGGTGTTTGTGTTGTCCAGTAACCAATGAAGGAATTGTTTTTAGCAAGCATCCTGCTTTTTGCTAGGTATTAAGAACCTTTTGGATAATTGTCAGAGGATCCCCAACCAAGACCAGGAGGACACGGATAATGATGGTGTTGGTGATGCCTGTGACAGCTGCCCTACAATCAGCAACCCAAATCAGGTCAGCAGGCACAAGGAAAAAATACCCTCATTTAGGGAGAGGTACTTTTGAGGTTAAAAAAGAAGCATGAGAATGAAGCAGCTCATGCAGGGTGTTTACCTTTTTAACAGTAGGTACTTGGGAAGGTTTTATGGAGCTTCACAGTCTCCTGACAATGGGAAAGAGGAGGTACTGGGTGTATTATCATAGTTTGGGATGTCGTTAGCACCTTTGCCCTGACAGTATCTTCTACTGGCATGCTTTGAAACACGGGCTTGCCCTAGTCCCACGGAGTCCAATGCCAGACTCAACACAGTAGTGTGATTTAGTTACACTTGATATTTCTTCATTTAGGACAAAATCCCAGTGTCATTATTTAGTAAAACTTTTTATTGCTGCTAGGTGAGAAGTCAGTGAGACTTTTCATATGTTTTGAATTCTGATTAAGCCCCTAAAAATTGCTGGAAACTTTATAGAAACATAGTAGATTTTCAAAGCTGCTGAAGACATCAACTGTGGTTAGAAATGAGGGATAGTTATTTCTAGTAGTAGAAGAATTTTGCTTGAACTACTCACCTTGCTTGAGCTGCTCCAATCAAGTTTAACCCTGTTTACTCATTGTCTGTTGGTTTTGTTTTTTTCTTTTTCCTTTAAATAAACTGTCTTTTTGGTTAAATGGATGATGCAAACAAGAAAATATGTTTTGTGAAACAAATGTTTTTCCATGCTTTTGTTTTAATTGCATTTGATTTGGTTGTGTTTTGGTTTAATACTGCCATTTTAGTAGATGCTCTCAGCAGCTGATACTGGAACTTTCACTATTTCCTTTTGCAGTCAGATATTGACAACGACCTGGTTGGAGATTCCTGTGATACCAATCAGGACAGGTATGCTGTGTTATGGCTTGTAACAGCAGCAGAGAAGGGGAGAGGCCTGTCTTGACTGAATCAAGCTCAAGCTTCCTGGAGAGCTTTAATCCATCAGACTAGCCTGGATTTAACTCCAGTACCTCCTCAAAGAGGTGTTATTTCAGAAAACATTGTCTGAACCATCAGCCTTGTTGGGTCAGTTCCCTGCAGCAGTACAGTTAGGAGCTTTTCACCTTTAGTCCCATGTTCACACAGACTTCCTGTGAGTTCCTGTGGAAGTGACATTCAGTGCAGTTCTCTGGCTTTAAAATCCAGGGCACTGCTCAGAGCTTTAGTGAAGTAAAAGGCTTTTTTCTTTTCTTTATTTTCATTCCTCTTTTCTTTCTTTTTCAGTCCAGCAGGAATTTCACAGTTAAGGGCTGCATGTTTTTCTGTAAGAACCTAGTGTTCCAGAAACAGAATTTTATTACCAAATGTAAAATAAAAAAAAAAAAAAAAAGAGATAAGCCCCTTTGCTGTAGCGCAGCAAGAGTGGCAGGGCTCCTCTCTGGCTTTACACACCCTGAGCATTCACAGGGACATGTCCCATGACAAACTGCTCACACTTGCCTGGAAGCAGCTTCTGCATAACCAGCATTAGGGGTGGCAAGTCCTCCCATGCTCTCCTTACCTAAATGAAGAAGAAAGGGAAGTGATAAAACCTGTGCTGGCACAGCATGTTGTCCACTGCAGGTGGCTGGAAGGTCTCACCCCCAGGTGGTTGGTGGGCGCTGCTGCTGGGATGATAAGTGCAGGGAGACCACTTCCTGACCTCCACAGGGAGCATTCCCAGTCTTGGGCCACTAGCTGCAAAGGGTCCAGTCTGAGAGCTGTTTTAAGTAGATATGGCCTTGTTTTTTTCCTGTTTTAAAAAGGGACATGATTTCTTTTCTTCAAACCTAACTAATATGTATGAAGCGTTTCCTGGTAGAAACATTATAGTTCTGCCTGAGGTTAACCTTGCAGAAAATGTATGTGCATGGTCCTCATTGCATTTCATCTTAAGAATATGCAAACATCAGTTGCTCTGACCTAAAGTAAAAGTACTTTTCTTAAGCAGTGAAAGATAGGCGGGAATATGCATAGGTGTAAGCTGCAGCACTGCCCTAGTTTGGCTGCATGTCACCTGCTCTGCCTGTGTTCAGCATAAAGCTACTGAGAGGAAACATGCCTTCTTATCACCAGAAACTATTTTATTTATGGTGTGTGTACAAGACACACCTGACTTCAGGCCATTTTTTTTGCATGAATACACTTAACTGTTGGCATGGAGAAACAATGCAGCCACCCCATAACTTCCCAAACTCTTTTTCTGTAACCTGTCCCCATTCCTTGTGACTCTTTAAGCAGCTGATGCTGGGGGGGTGCTTGGGAGCTACAGACTTCTCTGTTTCATTCTGTTCAGCTCCTCTGTGGGACTGTAATGTAATAAAACTTGATATGGAGGAGGGGGAAATTGGTGCTTGTTTTTTAAGCTAGTCTGATTTCCCGTGCTCGTGCAGAGCCTTCCATAAATTCTTATTCACACTGACACCTGCCTGTTCATGAGCACCAAGACACTTTTGGACAACATGTCTGACAAGGGACACCAGCTGTTGAGTACTTGCTGTTTCCTGGGAGCCTGTTGATTGATGACACTGCACTTGTTGATGACACTGCACTTGTTGGATATGTCTTATGCGTCCTTTAGGAGTGGGTGTCATTTGAGATCTTAGCCTCCAGTACCTTTTCCCACTCTCTGTAAGGTTTCTTTTTCTTGTCTGAGTATTTTTATAGCTCCAGGCTTAGTCTTTACATTCCTGCTGCCTTATCATATGGTCTGTGTTTGCTGCTTGTCTCCTTGCTGTTCAGCCACCTGAGTGACATGAGGTTGTTGTGCGCCTTAGTCTGTTTCCTGTTATGGCATGCCTCCAGTGCAATTCCCACTTGAGTACCCATGCTGTCCCCCATGCAGAGGCAAGAGCTGACGCTGGCATGCTGTTTCTTTTTGTTTCTTTGCTCATAGTGATGGCGATGGGCACCAGGACAGCACAGACAATTGCCCCACTGTCATCAACAGCTCCCAGCTGGACACGGATAAGGATGGGTTGGGTGATGAGTGTGATGAGGATGATGATAATGATGGCATTCCTGACCTCTTGCCCCCTGGCCCTGACAATTGCAGGCTGGTCCCCAACCCAGGGCAGGAAGATGATAATGGTAAGATGGGCCTTCAGGAGCCATTCCAGTGCTTAGGCACTACATCCTTCCGCAGGCACTACACATGTGCACCAGGATCCAGCACAGTCACTGCATCTGCATGCACTAGTCCCAGGAGGGAACCCAGCACACAGGGGCCCTTTGGCCCAGGCAGAGGACCTCGAGTCCCCTCCCCAGGCACGGCAGCCATCAGGGCTGAGACTCCAGCTGCTTCTCAAACACCCTGATCCACCCAGAGGTGGCTGCTTGCTAAACCATAAACCTTTCACTTCTCTGATGCATTCAGGTGATGGAGTTGGGGATATCTGTGAGTCTGATTTTGACCAGGATACAGTGATTGATCGGATTGATGTGTGCCCTGAGAACGCAGAGATCACCTTGACAGACTTCAGGGCCTATCAGACAGTGGTGCTGGACCCAGAGGGGGATGCACAGATTGATCCCAACTGGGTGGTTCTTAACCAGGTAAAAATACATCTGGTCTTTCTTCCCTAGCTGAGAAAGATCTTTTGACAGCTGCAGTCAAACTTTCTCTGTAATGGCTGGACCTCTGGCAAGCAAGTGGGAAGTGGAAGCTGTTAGTTGGTTGACTATTTTACAGGAGTTGCAACAACGAAACATTTTTTTTAGCACGTGATAGCTTTGGTGCTTCTAATAGTCTAAAATAACTACAGGGTGGTCAGCTTTTCCTGGGTCAATTTCACTGCTGCCAAGAAGGCAAACGCAAGACTTTTGTGTCACACTGTTGAAGTATTTCTGTAGCAAACAGTTTCATGAATCCTTCCCAAAATTTTGAAAATCTGACCTGCTGTATAGCAGAGCATTTGCTCTAGAATGGAGTCCAGTAACTGTTACTTGTGCTAACAAGTCTTGGTCTCCAGGAGGCTAATGTGTTCTGAGTCACAGGGAATGTGCAATTTATTCCTATTGGCGAAATTGCTGCCAAGCCAGCTGAGATGTATACACCTTCATTAGCCCAGTCCCAGCAGTCAGTTTAATCCCAAATTCCATGATCAAACTGTACAAGCCAAGCATAGGAAAAGCTGTCTTCCACCCCAGCCCTCTTTCTGACATCTCCCCAGCCCGTGCCCAGTTCTGGTTCAGTGATTTGCAAAATCAAATTCTGCAGTGGGAAAGGCAAGTCACTCCTGACTCAGGGCACACAAGCAGCTGAAACATTAGTATTTGATTATAGTCCTCATTTGAATTCAGATTAATTATAAATAAATAATTTATCATAAATTATTATTTATAATTACTTCATATGTTATATATTTTTATATTTAATATATTTATATTATATATTATAAATCTAGAAATATTATAAAGAAGTATAAATAACTATATAAAATGAATTAATTAACTACAAGTGTTATTGTGAGCGAAGGGAGGAGACGAGTGGAGGGGGTTCTAGAGGGAGGCAGAAGGGGCTGACAGGCGTGGCAAATTCAGCTCATCATAGACACCAACCAGCCTGTATTTACTCTTACAGGGCATGGAAATTGTGCAGACTATGAACAGCGATCCTGGCCTTGCTGTTGGTATGTACCTCTTCTGAGATTCAATTTTTACAGCAAAAAACTTAAGAGCATGTAAATTCATTTTCTTCAGACTTGATTTAACCTATGTGTGTCCCTCAGGTTACACAGCTTTTAATGGCGTTGACTTTGAAGGCACTTTCCATGTGAACACCGTGACAGATGATGACTACGCTGGCTTTATTTTTGGTTATCAAGACAGCTCTAGCTTTTATGTGGTAATGTGGAAACAGACTGAACAGACATACTGGCAAGCGACTCCCTTCAGAGCTGTTGCAGAACCTGGCATTCAGCTTAAGGTAGTGGTTGTAGCTCCTAGCTGGTGACACAGCAGTCACCATAGCCTGGCTATGCCATCCTGCCATGGGTTAGCTGTGCCATGGGACCATTTGACTGCCGTGGGCTAAGCCATCACGCTGTGCATTGGCCAAGCCGTCACTGCATGGTGGCTGTTCTGCCTGACTGCTGTTCTCTCCCTGCAATAGGGGCAAAACTGTCACGCAGCCCTTTCAATAGCACCATTTGTTAAGGAAATGCATCTGCAGTCTGCCCCTGCTCATCAGCTAGAGGGTTTAGTCTCTGCTCTCATTGTGCTCTGACTGTAGCTGGTCAAACTGCCTCCTTGTCTTTGGTTTTCCATGCAAGCAGTGGCTCCAGTTATACAAAAGAAGTTAGGAGCATGTGGGCAGGAGGGAGGGTGCTTCTGCAGACTTGCTTGCAGAAGGACTTAGAACTCCTGAAAATCACATTTCTCTGTGATTGGCATTGGCAAATTGTATTTCTGCAGGCTGTGAAATCCAAGACGGGTCCTGGTGAGCACCTCCGCAACTCCCTCTGGCACACAGGGGACACCACTGACCAGGTCAGGCTGCTGTGGAAGGACCCCCGAAATGTTGGGTGGAAAGACAAAGTCTCCTACCGCTGGTTCTTGCAGCATAGACCTCAGATCGGTTACATCAGGTAAGAGAGGAAAGGATAAATACAGTGAGTACAGATACATGTCTGCCTGAACTGTTGTTTCTCAACACCTAGTTCAGACAATAACCTGGGAACTTGTGAGATGTTTGAGCTTTACACTGATGAAGCCTTGTAACAGGCTAGACTTTTGAAATTCAGCCTGCAATACTTTTCCTAGGAAACATAATTCCAAGTTATGCCTGTTTGTAACCTGAGTTTCATACCATCTGGCTGTTGTAACTGGGTACTACCCTAATAAGCCCTTTTCTGGCTTTGATACCTTGTTTTCCAAGCTGATGGCCACGTATCTCAAAAACAGTGCATTTCAAAATTTCTTAATTTTAATCCTTTAGAATGTTTTTGTTGGAATCATGATAGTTCATTTACAGATTCTGGGATAACAGAATTGGTAAAAGTTGTCCACTTAAAAGGTTGTGATCCTAACTAAGATCAGTAATTATCCTGACAGGATAGATTTGAGATTACATAGTATGTATTCAGAAAGTTTGTCAAAGCTGTGTAATGCATGTTATTTATTTTGTTATTTGAAAAACATAAAAAATATCACCCCTCAGGAGGAAGCATTTCACTCTGCACCATCCAGGTCAGCAGGAGTTATACTTGTAGATCAAGGGCCGTGTTAAAATGCAAAAAAAACCCCAAAAACTGGCATCATCACCTCAGTTTTCCAGCATTGTAATAGAACAGAAATAGAGGTATTTGTTCTTCAAAAAATCACCACCCGGCAGTTGAGATGCAGTAGCTTAATATTATAATTATTCCAGTTTCCTGGTGCAGAGCATCATCTTCAGTGGTAATGGGAATGAGCGTGTTTGACTTTCTGCTAAAGTGGGTTAAGAACATTTATTCTGTCAGTTGTGTCCCAGCCACAGGGCAGTTGTGAATAGATCTTGGGTGGCGACTTTTGTTTAGTCCAAGCTGTTTGTGAAGCTGCTTCACAAGCAAACATCTGCCTGTGGTTGCAGTCTCTAGCCAGCCTGATTAATGCCCCCTGCAACTGGGAAAGCTAGCAAAGTCAGTGTCACAGTCCTTCAGAAACTAAAGGCAGCCAGGCCTAAAGTGAGCGTCTGCCAGCTCTCTGTCCACATCTTGCTGCGGTCTGTTTAGGCCAGATGCCACAGACCATAATGCGTCTAGCAAAGGTTTTCTGAGGCTTCAAGGAAGCATAGGAAAAAGTCACTTGAGCCAAGACTCTCCCACAGAAATTTGAAAGACAACAAATTCTATTCATTGTACAGATGCTTTTGAACTGCCTCAGCAAATCAGGAAATAAACTCAGGAACATAACAGAAATTGTCAAAGGGGAGGGGGGGGTTCTTATTTTATAAAAAGACACAAGAGCTTTCTTTCACTGCTGTCTGTTTTCTTGCATGTCAGGGTCCTGATCCAAACAGGGTCCTTCGGGCTCATCATCCTGTAAGTCACTTACCGAGTACCCCAGAGGCTGAGGACTTGGTGCAGACAGCACTGCAGCATCCCAGCTGGCTCCAGCATGGTTCTGCTGAAGCCCTAAATGCAGGGCACATGCTGGGAAGCTGGCAGGGTGCAGCTCTTCCTGGAGCTGCTTGGGAATTCGCCGATGGGTTTTCTAACAACGAAATGCCAGATCATCAGAACTGTTCCTGGAATTAATCGCAGTCACATTTTTAAAGAAACTCACAGAGAAGTTTAACATTCAAAATGGTTTGTTTGAAAATTTGCCTATTAAAAAAGAAAAAAAGGTTTAGCTTCAAACTGTGTGAGATAATACCCATCTGGCCTTCTTCAACTGGCCTAATCTGGTTCTCCCTTTCTCCTGTAACTGTTGACTGTGGAAATTTTCTGGAGTTAAAGCTCTGAACCTGACTGACTACACAAAAAAATATTCCAGGGCTTTTGTAGGATGTGTAAAAAAACCCCAAACCCACCAAAACACCCTCCCTGTCCAGCTCTTGACAGCATGCAGCATTATTTCAGTCCCCAGCCTCCAAGAGGAGCTATCTTAGCTTCTTTTTATCCTATGGGAAGGAGGGAGAATACCATTTCCAAGGCTGGAGCCACCACCGATAATGAGCTTGCTTTTATGAATGTTGCAGCCCTGGAAAAGACATAATGGACCTTCTGTTTGCTTTCATTAAGGGCAAGATTTTATGAAGGCTCTGACCTAGTGGCAGACTCTGGTGTAACTATAGACACCACGATGCGTGGAGGACGGCTTGGAGTTTTCTGCTTCTCTCAGGAAAACATTATTTGGTCCAACCTGAAATACCGCTGCAATGGTAATGTTGCTCTTACATCATTTTAGCTAACAGCTAGCAAATGACCATGAAGTAATGTGGTAGTGTGACTGCTGGATTAAGCCGTTTTGCATCCCTTCCATTGCTGTTCATTCACAAGTTATTCACAGCTGTGAAATGCCTCCCCTGACAGCAGCAGCATGCTGCAGCCCAGCCAGACAGGAACTGACACCTCACAACTGCTCCTCCCAGAGCAGTCACTCTGCTGCAGAGATTGTGCCAACTAAGTAGAATAGCTGTCATCAGAGAATTAGATACATTGTTTAAAACCAACCAACCATAAGCTGTGCACACACAATATACATTCTGAGGCCTTCATACATGTAGGATGCCTTGAGCTGTAAATATAGCATGAAAGAAATCCAGAGAGCCACTGGGATCAGTCACCAGGCACCAGTGTCACACGTGTACTTGGTTGCTCCGGTCTGTGGGAGGACAAGATCATGAGATGTGCTTGGTCCCATGGAGGAATCCTTCTCAGACTCCGTGGGAGCATGCTGGCTTACCCCTCTTGGGATCAGAGCCTCCCAGCTTAGCCCTGATCTCGCACTGTATGGAGTCACTCAGTCCTTGGTCACTCACACAGAAGCTGTTTGTGTCAGGACATTTCTGCCCTGGCAATGCTACCTTGCTGGTAGTGAGGTTGGAGGGGCTGCCCCACTCCTCTCAGCATCAACCCCTACCTGACCAAAGCAGCCTTCAGAAATCAAGTTACCAGCCAAGTTGGAATAGTTTCTTTGTCTGCTCTCTGTGGATCCAAGAAGCCAAGACTGTGTCTGCAGTGGACACAGCCACTGCACAGCCAGACCCTGGCTCTGTGGTGTGTTCTGATGGTGGACCCTGGTTCCTGAGCACTCAGTATGCTTATAGCTAGTGCTTGGAGGTCATGGTTAAATAGGGAAACTTGTAGACAGTGATGCTTTCAATTATAAATTACTTGATAAGAGTCTGAAAACAGACTCTGATGTTTGTGGTGTCCCAGACATATGTGGTTTCCCAGCAGTCATGTTTCAAAGCTGCTGCTGAAGCCGTAGATACTGTCCTGGCAGTGAGCAGGCAGTGACTTTGCTGCAGCCACTTCAGTAGGGCGATTAAACCCACTCAGAGAAGTCTCTGGAGTCCCCAGGTATACTGCTTTCATTTCAGGAAAAGCTTAAAAGGAATTTTCAAGCCTCAAAAAAAGGTCAACAAAAAGCAAAGAACTTGCCCTTTTTGCTGTATTCTATGTGTATTTACATAGTTACTTTTTGAGTTTAGTTACCTGTCCTGCATCAGGGTGGAAATAATCAAAATAAAGTTGAGGTCACACAGCTGAGCTTCTTTGTTGAGGCTCCATCTTTGGCTGCAGCTTTAGCTCTGTGGTTAGCTCTGTGGCTGTCCAGATACAATGGGACCTGGCAAAGGCCCCCTGCAAACTTAACACTTCCAGCAGAACTGTAGTCATTGTAGACTTTGACCCACCTCCAGCTCACTTCACCAGTGCTGAAGTGGTGCTCTTCTACCAGCTGCTATTGGTCCTTGGGTTAATGTTTCAGTCCCTTCTTGCGGTGTGGGAAGCCATCACAGGGAAGTTGAATTAGGAGCCATGAGAAACAGAGATGCTGACGTAGAGACATGTCTGGGGTACAGAGCAAGACAACCACATTTGCTTTCCGGTCAGCATTTGCTAATAAAAATATAGATGTGGAAGCCACAAAATTTTTGGATGGAAATGTAACTTGAAGGTTGGTAGTGCTCCATTATGAGCTGGCGCCATAGTGTGCACTGTCTAGTTAGCCTCCCTCTGCTTTTCAGTGGTATACAGCTAAAACTGAGAACAGTCCCTATTCATTCTTAATACGTAAACAAAAGAAAAGGCGTGGTACCTAAAGAAGAGTGTGTGGGTAATTCATTAATTTAAGTGCTCCCTTGTTTTGTCGGAAGAGACTAAACCTTTGCATATTTTCCTATTTTCAGATACCATCCCAGAGGACTTTCAAGAATTTCAAGCTCAGCAATTTGGAGTTGGGGATATTTAAGAACAAGCAAACTAACACTGCTATTGCAAACAATAAACCAATATATTTTAAATCCTTATATGATTGTTGTCAGAGTGCACACTGCAGCTTGTTCGCATTGATGTGACTATGTCAGACTTCTTTTTTTGTATAAAAGTAAAAATAAAAAGGAGACAAAATAGCCTGGAGCTTCACTTGGTTTTGAATTTACCCTGAGATCTAGGGAGCAGCATGTAATGGAGTGACACTTGGTTTCTCAGCGAAAGTTTGAATCTGTTGCCATTTTGGATTTGGTGCTAACAGGGTGGGAAGAAAGTGCAGTTTTGTCTATCTGTCTGGAGTGTGTCAGAAACAACAAGTTGCAGCCAGGCACGAAGTGGTTGGGAGCAGTCTGGCAAAGCCAAGGGCTTATTAGTACCTCTCCAGTCCTGCTAGGATAGAGTTTTCTCTCCTGTAGAGCAGTTCAACTCCTTTGGCAGACCTCCTGTAAGAGCTCTATTAGACCTCCCTGCCCTCCCATTCCCAGGAAGCTGTGAGTAACACTGTCACATCCTGTAGAAGCAAAAAAGCTGACTGCAGGGCACTGTATTCACAGCTTATTACTTGCATGTGACTAAACAAACAAAAGGACATAGGGAGTTAAATGCAGAATCACCTATACAGAGAAAATGATCTTTTCACGTATGCAAAGCCAGGCTTTGACCTGCTGTCTGTACTCAGAGCACTCTCTCAGCAGGTACTGTACTCGTGAAAAGTCACCAAGTTAAAAAACAAACCACTGCATGAAGCATTAGCAACCATTAGGAAAGGGCTAAAAAACAAACAGTAAAAGAAACCCCTATCTCAATGCACCCTGTAATTTGAAGTACAGAAAGGTGTTGGATACCATGTGATTTCTACTACATTCTTCTTCAAACTGGAGCTAGGAAAGAGAGGGAGACAAGTACCAAGGACAGCTGAAGAGAAGGATATTGCAGCCTCTAGGGTAATTGCTTTAAAAGGAACAATGGGAAACAGTATTCAGCAGACGGGGAGTACTGTGAGGGTTTAAAAATCAGAAGTAGCCCTGAGGAAATGAACAGCCGTGGCTCCTTCCCAGCACGAGAGCGCAGGGCAAATGCGGAGTTATCAGGTGAGTGCATCTAAGCAATAAAAAAATTACTGTTCTTGGTGCAGTAAAAATACCATTGAGGTTTATGGTGCTATCAAAGGCTTGGGCTCCAGGAAGAGTTTTCACTGTGGGCCTGTCCACAATTGCCAAGGCTTCCGGGAGCAGTGCAGCCCTGGGACCTGCCCCACGAGGGATCCCAGAGGCACAGCGCTGGAGCACTCACCTGGCTTGACACTTCACTGTGAAAGGGCCTCCAGTTTCAGTTCTCCTTTCCACTTGGCTCCACCAAACCCAACTTCACTCACCAGATTTTCAACTGAGGACTGGAAGGCTAGTTACTTTGGAGCAACACAGAGGGTATTGTCACATTATGCTTAGAAGATGAGAATAAACATCTTTTTCTAGCTGCACATAGGCTGTAACTGCGGTATTATTTGTTTATGAAAGAGAACACAAACTATGAAGCAAATCTATGTCTTCCTTCTCATGCACTTGCATTTCACTGGATGGAGCTGCCCTTCGCCTGGCAGAAATGCTCTCTGGATGGTTTGGGTGCAGTCTGAGCAGGAGCAGTTTCTCGTTCTGCGCTCACACACCATGGGTGCAGCACACAGGAAGCCTGCAGCACACGCATCTTGCACAAGCGGTCTGTTCCTCACAGTGAGTGCCACAGGCCTGCCCCACTGTGCCTTGCCTGCAGCATGTGCCAGTCGGAGCACGGCAGCACACATCAGCTCCATCAGGAAACATCCAAACACCTGCCAGCCCCTGAACTTCCACCCATTGTGTCACCTGCCATGGCTGTGGGCTCTCCTCCTGGTACAGGGGCTGGGAGGGAGCACCCTGGCTGTTGGTTGCACCAGTTTGCCACCTTTGAGTTTGGCCATTCCCTGGCTCTTTTCCAGTCTATGCCACAGCCACTGCCACTGGAGACTGGAAGGAAGGAGGCTCATGTGCTGTCAAAGCCAATTGCATGAACCTGTGAGCTTCTAACCTCCCCCAGGAGAAAACACACTGCCTTTGTCAACCAGCAGCCACAGAAACCAGTCGCAGCTCAGGCAGCCCGAGCTCTTCCTTTGTTTCAGAAGGTGCTGTTGGGACATTACAGCAGGCTGCCAGAGCTCACTGCCTGTTGCGTTAACACACCAACTGCTGGAACTGAGGGACAGTGAAGCTGAGGAATAGTGAAGTCCAGCTGTTGCAGACAAACATTTGCCCCAGGGTCATAGTCCAGGCTTGGGAAACCTCCTGCCCCTCATCTTCCCATCAGAGACAGTGCAGTCCCTGTGCGTGTTTAAACAAGCTCCTCTTGCACCACCACCTCTTTCTGGATGATTGTGCAACACAGACATAGCTCCATGTGTGGCCTCTGGCAAGTGAAGATGCTGCAATCCTACATCTTTCAAACCCTGTGTGACCAGCAGGTCGAGGGAGGTGCTCCTGCCCCTTTACTCTGCTCTCGTGAGACCTCACTTGGAGTATTGTGTGCAGTTCTGGTGTCCTCAACATAAAAAGGACATGGAACTGTTACAACAAGTGCAGAGGAGGGCCACGAGGATGATCAGGGGACTGGAGCACCTCCCGTATGAAGATAGGCTGAGAAAGTTGGGGCTGTTCAGCCTGGAGAAGACTGCATGGAGACCTCATAGCAGCCTTCCAATACCTGAAGGGGGCCTATAGGGATGCTGGGGAGGGACTCTTCATTAGGGACTGTAGTGAGAGGACAAGGGGTAATGGGTTCAAACTTAAACAGGGGAAGTTTAGATTGGATATGAGGAAGAAGTTCTTTACTGTGAGGGTGGTGAGGCCCTGGAATGGGCTGCTCAGGGAAGCTGTGAATGCTCCATCCCTGGCGGTGTTCAAGGCTGGGTTGGACATAGCCTTGGATGGCATGGTTTAGTGGGAGGTGTCCCTGCCCATGGCAGGGGGGTTGGAACTAGATGATCTTAAGGTCCTTTCCAACTCTAACTATTCTATGATTCTATAAATCCTTGTTTCAGACAACTGCATGGACTTCAGCACTATCCTTGGCCTGGAAAATATTCTGTTTGTGCTGTCAGAGGCATCCAACACATCTCAGGGCTCGAATGTACAGATGAATCTGTGCAACCTGTCATCTCATGAAGGTCACGCTCTGGAGGGATACAAAACCATATGGACAGGGAAGACATAATATTCCATAGGCCAACATTTTCATTGCTAAACAGTGTCCCAGTGTAGTGAATAAAAATGATCAATCAGTTTACCCTTACTGCCTCAGCAACTCCTTACCTTGTATATTTAAATATGTCTCAAGTTTCTCCTAAAACAAGTGGACTTTACAATTTTTCTATATCACACCAATTCATTTCAAATGTAAGAAAAACTTTATTGGTCCATTAAACATTAAATCTATAACAATACATTCACTCAGTATACAAAAGGAAGTGTCCATAAAAACCATTAACATGCTTTAAAAAAGGCAAAGCTGTTGACTATTTTATAAGTAAGATCTTAAAACTCTGACATCTTTACCAACCCTTAAAAGTCAAAGTGTTACAGTTACTACAGTCACAAAAACTTGCAAAAAAAGTTAAATAAATGAGCAAACCTCCACTTCCTTGGGCTACAGCTTAATAAAACAAAACCACACTTACACACCAAAAAAGTTCCCTTGAGATATTAAGAACCTTGTAAAAGACTAATTAAAATCCCCTCATAGCTAAGAAAATGTGTTTACATTTTGACTACTCTGCATCCAGTTTTCGAACATGGCATATACCACATCGGGCACTGCTCCTCGTGCTAAACAAAAAGCAGACAGTGAACCCGTATGTTCTCAGTAACTATTTTCTCACCTTGCATATGGCAAGTTGAACAATTTTCTCTGAAAGTCAATGCTCCTTGCCTTAGTCTGCCCATATGGATGTCCAATGACACCTAAGCACCTGGACATGTGTGGGTTAAAGGAGAAGTAAAGCCCTGGTACGATTAAAAGATATTATTTCCCCATAGCTTTCCAAAATTCTTGTTGGCTTCACACCAAGGCTTCTTTGGCAAATGCGTGGCTGCAGTGCTGCACCCCACAGCTCTGCTGAGCAAAAGCCCTGGAAGCTTTCAGCTGCTGGCATTGTCTCAAAGCTGATCACCGTGCAAATGGCTGCACAGCACAGCACTGGGAGCTATTGGAGACTGGCAAATGGGGCTTGCATCTGAAATAAATTCCAACTTTAAAAAACAGCATTATTGAATAGGTGGGAATGAGTCAAAACCAGGTTTGATAAAAAACTAACCAACGAACCAAGCCAAAGCTGTATTCAAGTCCCCCTTGACACCTGCAGAGTTTCATCAGGCATTAGAAAGCAGCCACCATGCCAGTCTCCTGAAGTTTCTACTTTAAACCCTGCACATTGTGCCTGCACCCCTGGCAGTGTTCAAGGCCACGTTGGACAGAGCGTTGGGCAGCATGGTCTAGCGTGAGGTGTCCCTGCCCGTGGGAGGGGTGATGGAACTCGATGATCTTAAGGTCCTTTCCAACCCTAACTATTCTATGATTCTATCCCCGCCCTCAGGCACATGGGCATTCTGCCATCAGGATGCTGGAAACACAGAGAGATACCAGTTCCCAACTTACGTATTCTGTTACAAGAACAAAAAGCCAAAGCTTTCTAAGCACTCGACCCCTGGCATTCCCTTGTACAGTCATGTGAAACGCTCAGTTCAAACTACTGTTTACAAAATTGAAAACACAAAGTAAGATGTCATGGCGCTGATTATGTGTTTTCCTCCCACAAGAACTCGTAGGCCATTTCAAAAAACAAAGTAGCAGTTTTCATAGAGGAAAACTGATCCATATAGTAAACTATGATCCTTGACTTTAACACTGCAGTTTGTCCTGCTATAAAAGGAAAGGATCAACAAGACATAGCAAAGAATTCTTTGCTAGTTTCTAGCACCAAAGGCATCCCACTTGACAGGAAGCAGAATGGGAGTGAAGCAGGTTTACAATGCCTTTAAAAACAACCCAAGGAGAAAAAGGCAAATAAAACAAGGAGAGACAACCAGCAAGCAAAAGACACTGCTTCTAAAGCCCAGAAGGAAAGATGAGAGCAAAACTGTAGCTTAAGTTTTAGCTTAAGTCTGCACGGAGACTTGAGCTCACCCATCTAGCCACACACATACAGCCTCATGGCATCATGCTTCAGCAACTTACTTAGGAGAAAAGCCTAACAGCTGATAGCAGAAAATCTTTATAGCATGTTTTAAAAGCAGTCAGCAGATTATTCTGTTACCAATCTGTTCAGAGATGCCCATGATAGCGTGGGCTGCTAGCCAAAGTCAGAGCAGCAGTGTCTTGAGCTCCCAGATTTTCCTGATGCACTGGTCAAAACCAGAGAACTGTTAAAGAACAGCTTTCTCGTGAGTACAACGGATGCTTCATTAACAGGAACGTTCTAGCCCAGAAATGCCCACACCAGTGGCTGATGAAGCACTCACAGGTGCACAGCTTATAATCTCAAAGTGCATCTAGATCTGTCAAAAGGTGCTAAACCAGAAAATAAATAAATAAATAGACATGCAGCATTTATGATTCTGTGAGGGGACAAGCCCTCTTTCTGACTATGCATAGATTAGCAACACTGAATTACCCATTTCAGATGAAAGTGGCCCAACCCAGCCACAATTTACCGAATTAGCTGGGCAAGTACAAGCTTTTTGAACCCCACGGAAATGCTTGAAGTGCAGAGCTAAGAGCATCACATATGTGTAACAATGCTGATGCGTGATCACAGTGCTGTTCCTTACTAGGCATCCAGCTTCAAGGGCTGCCTGCACGCTTTGAGGAACAAGGTGGTAAACAAGCACACTCATCTGCTTTTCAAACATTCTTAATGAGGTTTTCAGGTATCACTTATTAGTACGGCCATCTGGATTCAGATATTTGCTGAGTCCATCCCACTGATTTTACCCCAAACAAGAATCAGTCACGACTGCAGCTCTTGGCTGCCTTCATGAGAAAAACTAAAATTGTTCCAGTCTCAGACAGTGCACCAGTGAGGATCCAAATATCCTTTCCTTCGACAGACAACTTGAAAAAGTAGAAAGGTGCTGATGAAATTGTTTCACCTTCCCAGCAGAACTAACTTGTGCCAAGAGCCCGCTCCTCCAAGAGTCCACTAAACAGTACCATTAGTATTAATTAGAGGAAACTTAGTACAGGACATGTTCTCTACTCTTCCTGTGTTTGTAACAACAGCTTCCTCACTTCACACAGCCCAAAAATACTAGGAGCCAGAAATGCAGCTCTGCTTACATCTGGGAATTCAATGGACAATTGTGGCATAAGGCAGGATAGACACCACACAGCTAACCGCCTCAAGCAGAACAGACATCTGCACTTTCAGATATGGGGAGAGAAAGTTAACTGTTTACAGTTTAAATGTAAATGTAAGCAACAACTACCCATTTACTTACAACAGCATCAGGCTACTTGTGAGTTTTCCCAGATCATCTTCCACTGCATAGTAGTATCAGAGACAGTCTCCCCCCAAGAGGTTTGTCAAGCACAGATTATTTTAGTCTTCTGCATGCGCCATGGGTCTGACTTTAGTCTTGTACACACCAGTGTAATGTACAAGGCAACATTACCCAGTCACAGGCTCAGCTCAGGTTTTCCAGTTCCAGTGCCACCTGAATTATCAGCTATCACAGCAATAGGTATGAAGGCACTTCTTTAGAAGGTTTTAAAAGCCCAACTGTGTGAGTTATTTGGAATCTATGAACTGGGCATTTGAATCCTTGACCCTTGCTGAGGATTTGTTAAGTAGTTGCACATGGAAGTTCACAGTAGAGATTTTACAGTGAATGGTAAGGCTGTAACACTTGCCCGGCCAGCAGGAAGCCATGCCTGAGGATCTAGGGGTGTTGAACACCCAGGTGCCACCAGTTACTGATTCCTTAGAAAGGCCTGGAAATACACAGCTGGATCTGGGACCACAGCATGGACAAACAGGTCCTTGAAGTTATTTTCAGGGTGATTTTCCACAGTGTTTGCTCAAAAGTAGACAAAGCAGTGTAGTCAGGCACTGGTCCATTTCCACCCTACCTATACCAGCAGATCTAGATGCTTAAGGTCAATAGTGAAAGGAAATGATGAAGGAGCAGCTCAGTGAGGCAAGTGCTGTGTAAGAAGAATGGACTTATGCCTCGCTATGGACTTCACTCTTACAACCCTGTTTCCTCTGTGTAAAAACTATTTCCTTAAATATAAACTATAAAAAAATTGAGCACAATGAGGTGCAGGAAGTCCATATGCAGGCAGATACTGCCTACATAAAATAAGTCTTTTTGTAAACAAATAAGAACATCCATTGGCCAAGATACATGTTAAGGTCATCCACATCTGTGACTGCTATCAGAACCAGAAAACAGTTACCATTCCCTGCCTTATAACCTGACATATTGCATGCCTTCTTCTGCAGAGCTCTTTGCCCAGACTGTTCTGTTAGAAAACACACTGTTAATTTAAAAAAACAAGCTTAGTTTCTCATAGTACAACACGCACGGCAATAGAAGGCAACTCCTTCAAGCCTCTGTACTTTAGGGAAAGTCTTCACTAAGGGAGGAGCAAGAGCCTGGACTGTCTCAGCTGCAGCTCACAGCTCTAGCACAGGATCAAGACTGTTTGTCAGAATAACTGCTGTGAGTTAGGTGGGACAACTGTTAGTCATCATCGCACAGCCCATAAGCTCTTATCTTAGAGATGAGATAAAGGCTTCTATATTGACAACGCGTTAACAAAGGCCCTCTTCTGCTACAGAAGGATTTGTGTGGCTGGACTCCAAATGCAGAGAGATACACTGACAGGCCCCCATGCTTGCAGAATGAACCTTCCAGCAGAAGCAAAAGGAAAGGAAAAAAAAACATGCTTTCCTCTCCAGAGCAATTTGCTGCTCTCCTAACTCCATGTCCAAGCTAAGCTTCAACTGCTTTTTCCCCCTAGATACAAACAGGAAGGGTGGCAGGGGAGTCACCTCTGGACAGACTCTTTCTTCCCTCAGGTCTCATGACATGTATTTGGAGGCTTCTAATCACCAAGGGTAAGTGGCGTAAGTAGGCAGACCTGTAGATTTTGTTTGAGGTAAGAGTACATGGGATGGGGAAGACTGCATCACTAGCAAGCTCTAAGCAGGACAGAAGCCTTAAGATAACCATAGCAACAAGGTAGCTAAAAATGGTAACGAAAACAAGAGCAGAACTGAGATCTGTTACTTTAGGATTACTCTCCAGGTGTACATCAACAATTATTGCAACACATCAAATAAGGCGTGCAAATATTTTGGCCACCTCCCTGGCCTCTATTTTGTGCTTTACTTTGTTTTGCAGAAAGTACTGGTACTTTTAAGGCTCCTTCATATATCAAAACAAGAACTGCGATATCTGGTGATTTTGTTTATATCCTGCATATTTCACATTGTGTGTATATATATGTAGAGAGAGAGAAGCCAAAACCTCTGAGACTAGCATAAGTCAGAAATTCACCCCATTGGAATGTGGACAACCATACTACGTTCAATCTTATTCAGCATTTAGGGCATCTGAGCTGCTGTTCTACCACCATATTGTCTGCTTAAAGCCAATAAAAGTGACATTGTACAGTTTAATATTGCCAAGTCAGTCATATGTACTAAAGCGGCTGCTGTTACATTTCTGTCTTCTGGTTTTGTTTTTCTGACTGCTTACCCCACTGCTTGGAATAGAAAGTCTCTAAAAGAACGTTTAGTCTCCATTAATGGGTTGGTTGGCTAAGTTCCACCCCAACAGCAAAACTAACATCAACAGAGGAGTATAAAAATACAGCAGTTAGAAAGCCTACTTTCCAATCAACATGCAGGCAGAAAAGGAAGATGACACACCACAGCCCTTTTCTGACCATCAATGCATTTAAAATATTATAAAATTAGCAACAGAAACAGAAGTGAAGATCATGGGAGATCTTCAGACACAAGATGAAACAGCAAGGTCGGAGGGTAAACGAGCACTGCACCTTTAACTTTGACAGCAACTGGCAGTGTTCATGTAATTAGCATTTTGCCAACAGCAAACATCCTGAATACAGAATGTACCGTATCTTAAACCCCGGTGCACTATATTCAACATGCAATTTAGGACAGCTGGCAAAGCAAAGTTGGACAAATTCAGAGTTTAAGAATTTTTGTATAGAAATCCCCTTCTGTTAACCACTGGACCAGATCTGAATTGCATAAAATATTCAGGTGCCTTTAAAAGTTATAACAGAATAAATACTCTATTATCATTGGTACATTCCTTTCTCAATCTAGGTAGACAATAACTTAATATATTTAATATTTAGATAAAGAATTTTTAGTAGATGCTTTGGCAATCAAATTCTTACATATTCTCTATTTCTAAAGAAGTATTTAGTTACATTTCTGGAAAAAATTAGCTGGATAATACTTACAAGAATTATATGCTGTATAGAACAGCAGTCCAAATCATCATTGCAAACTGTAAAGGACACAGTTAATAGAACAGTATGGAAAGGAATGTATATTTGGTAGAAGATATCCAGCATTCACAGGAAGGAAGAAGATATATCTGCACCATGATTTTTTTTCTTGCCAATGAAGCCAAAGAAAGATTGTCAGTTATTTGAAAAGCATTTTCTTACTTCAGTTTATGCAACAACTGTGTTTCCTACACTTCACACATCAGTGTTACAAAGATTTAGAAGAGATTTGTAATCTCTTAGGTAACGCTTGTTCATGAAAATTAAAAAAGGTAAAAAACAGTCTTCAATCATGTCTTTAGTCAGACTAAAAACTTACTAACTGGTACCTTATGATAAGTCGGGAAATAGGTGTTTCCTCATTACAAAATTACTTGTATTTTATTTGTAACAGTGGGGGGGGGAAAAAAAAGAAAAAAAAAGAAAAATATAAAAACCCAGAAAGACTTTCTGAGTGTTCACACTGAGAACTCTCTTGTTGGGCAACAGAGTGGAGCAATGAGAGTCCACAGGTACAGGCAGACACAAACCCAACATGAGGCCATCTTAATCCAGAAGATGGACCAGGTTCCGGTGAAGAACTTTTCAATCTGAGCACTTTCATAACTGTGAAAGGAAAAAAAAATAAAAGCAATAAACTCACCATTCATAGCTCGGACTGCAGTATCCCCTGTTTTTCCAAATGGCTCACAGACTTCAACTAGGTTAACCCAGACACAGAACTGGGGAGAGGAGCCCTTTGCAGAGCAATACCTTGCACAGCGGTCACCCAGGAAAGACAGGAGTCACCCAGAAATGTCTCTTCCAGCTTCTTATTAAAAGAGAGGAGACGTGCTAATGGCAGAAGTTCCATTCACATCTCCCCTCTCAGTGCAGAGGACCATTAATTAATTAATTAATTCTCAGCTTTATAGAAATATACTTACTGGAACCAGTGAGTTACTGTCATCATCACGTAGAGCGAAGCCAAGAAGAAAACAAAGTGGAAGTAGGCATAACTGTACACTGTGCCTTTCTTCTCATCATAAATCACAGACTGGCCTCCCCTTTTTTCAACGTGCTCTTCAGCATCAGCTGTTAAGAGACAGGAAAAAGAAAGATTCTGTAAATTTGATGAGAAATGAAAGCAACAGCTGGCTTCACCAAGAACATAGCAAAACATCCATGTTGTGGTTTAGGAAAGCATGAATACAGAGCAACACTCTCCTTGCTTTCAGGGCATGGACCTTAGCCTTTAGTAAAAGAAACTGGACTGCCACTGAAAACCACCTCCGATCAGCTTTCTGTCCCACAAGCTAGTTTTTTAGCATTTGGACCTTTAAAGTGCTCTACCTGCACAACACTCTGGCAAGTTCAAGCTGATAAACCTGATTGTACCAAGTCTGCAAACAGGGCACGCACTTCCTCATTCACTCCTGAATTCCAGCCTATGCAGAGTTGCTGAGCCAAAAATCTAGCGGGCAGTCACACCCAGAAGCATGCAAAGAGCAGAGATTACTCTGTATGTTGCAGTAATGAAATGTCCTTTAAGAAATTATTAACTAGCTTGCTGTTTTAAAATGGTATTGATACATCTCCTGCTTCCTTCCCTAGCCTAACTTTGAGCACTTCAGCTACTCCGGTTTCATATGCAACAGCACAAGCAGGTCTGCACCTGCACCTGTGCCCTTACTCTCTCAGCTTTGGTCTGAAAGCTGTGAGTGAGGTAAATTGTGTGGTGAAAATGTGATTACCGTCTCCCTCAGGCATGCAGCAAAAGCAGCAACGAGCTACCTGTGGAACAGACAACAGGAAGGGTAAGAGTTGTGCTATAGCAAAGAGGTAGAACAGTTGCTAAAGGACGGTCTGTTATGCCTAGCTTACAGACCCTAATGTAAACAAGTCTAGTTTGTATTTCTAGCCAGGACAAAACTCAAATTAGGATTTGCCAAGTAGTTCATATAACAGTTTCTAAGCTTTGCAAAAATCTATTCTGTAAGATTTTGAGCAAATTAACTATTCTTCAAGACATATTCCACCGATTTTACATAACTCATGGTCAAACACAAGTGGAAATACCTATGACAAAATGGTGGAATAGCTATAGTACAGCAGTTGCACATTACTGGTTCAGAGGGTACTTACCTCGGCAGACGTGCACTCAAGTGCTTTTAAAATAAAAAATTTCCCTACTGAAATTAAAGGGTAAGGAACTTTCAAACCTTGCCACATGGGCTGGAAATCACAACTACACAAGTGTAAGTAGTCAGAAAGGTACTTATCTTTGCAAGATTTTGAGGAAAAGGAGCCAGAATGAGTTCAAGCAGAATAAGTAAAATCAGAAATCTGGCTTTACTCCTTTATATAAATGAAGATTTTTTTTTTAATTGATAAAAAAAAGGAAAGCTGAAACTTACACTTCTTGTGTTAAGCGGTAATGCAAATAGGAAATGGATGCTGACCATCCAATAAATATAAGTAAATGCATTTTCTGCACCAGACCACAGTGCAAGTCAGCACTTCCTATAGTGTATCACACACATTATTTGTCCTGATAAAATCCTACTCTGGGTTTTATTTTGGTTGTGGTCTGACGAAGACAATGAACTCTGTTAGGAAAATTCCCTTCCCCAACTATTATATCAATTGGGATTTATAATATGAAAGTGTATTAATTTTGTTTACTTATATTAGTTCACAGCATACACTGCAATGTAATGAGGTAGTGGAGTTTTACTAGAGGCTTTGGTATTGTTCATGCTTTAGCAAAATAAACATCAGGATTGACCAGCTCTGGAAAGAAGGACTTTGCTTATTGGAAGGTTACAGCTGTCCATGAAGCATGAAAGATGCCTCTGGACAAGCAAGATAATGCCAGCATCCTAGCCCCTCTAACATATCTTGGAAATTCTCCCAAGCATCCTAGATAAGTAACTATTGCAAGACTGACTCCAGGGATGCCTGGATCAACAGACAAGTAGCAAGAACGCTGCAGAAACAAAGTTGTTTCACGAAGTTTTACTATGACCAGTAAAACCCACCACACCCGGTCGTGTGGGTGTCAGTGATTAGTCAAACCTGAATGCTTGAAGGGTATGGTATGAGGACCCCGTGTAAAACCATTTGCGGTGCCCCAATTTGTCCGGGACATCCCATGCGCATGAACAAATATTTACCCTTGTAATCCTATACTTTGTGCTCTAGCCTCTCCCCTTGGCCGGCACAGGCCAGTTGCAAGTTTTCGTAAAATGCCCAACTGATACCTACCTTGGAGAAGTCTAACCACCCTGATAAACAATAAGTAAGTTATTGCGTGTGGACAAGACAAAAGGAAGCCATGGGACACTATATCCTTGAAACAGCAACAAAAGTAGACCAAAATGTTGGAATCAGCAAGTTTTGAGAAACACAGTAACGGACAACAGGGCATGTGCAAGAAGTTCATCTAGCAGACCCAGTGAGGAAGACCATCAAAGATCACCAGAGGACCCTGGACAACCACCTAAGAGACTGTGTGCACATGTGTATAGAGCACTTACATTACAATAATGAGTTATAAGAAAATTATGAATATTTCAATGGTTTATTGGAAAAGTAATGCGTATGTATGTTCTATCCCAACAAAAACCTCATAGTTAAACTGCCATGCATGCACGTTAGGTGGAGCGATCCCCCGTGTGTCCAGTGCTGCAATAGAGGATGCCTGCTTTCTAAAACTCCAAATTGAGACTTAGAGAATTCTTTGACTGACGTTCACAGTAACACAATAATCAGATAGTAAGCCTTTAAGGTAAATTGTCCAATGGGAACATAAAATGGCAGTTTTTACCCTGTATATCCATGACCAAATGTACTCAGTGGGTTCATAAATTCATAAAAAGCCAAAAAGCTTATTCTTTCCTGAGACTAGCTGAGTTTCAATAAAACCCTTACCCTGCATCTCTTTCTACTGCTGTGCCAAGCCTCACCTGCAGCACCAGCCTGAGCAACCCTTGGGCTGCACTCACATGCTGAAGTGATGTGACTTAATTGCAACCTCTTAATCAGTTGCAATTAAGTCCCTGCACACACAGAGCAAGGAAATTAGTAATGCTGACACACATACTGCTAGCCCCTTGTAATGCTTGTTTATCTCGAGCACAGAGGCGGACAGACCTTCCTACACTACAAGCAACTGCAGAGCCACATTCAGGCTCCTGGCCAGAAGACAAAGGCCCTTTGCAACAGGGAAGGCAATCAGAGTGCAATTAGTTGCTCTTCACCAGTCATTTCTTTATGTTTATGATTGGCCGCCCTTGTGCCTCTCTTTAAAACCAAACGGTCTGGAAATAATGCTATCAGCAAGCACTGGGAAAGTGAGCTGCACCTTCCAGGGACGGGGGGGACATCCAGGGCCCACTGCGTCAGCCACGCCAGCCCCATTGCAGCTCCTGCCACAGAAGATTAAAAGCAGAAGTTAAAACTGCAGATGTCAGTAACACCAACAGCAAGAGAGCTATGGATTCATCCTCCAAACACACACCCACATCTGGAGAGTGACACTAACAAACCTAATTAAGGTGTAAATGTTATACAGCAAAACACCACTCATTTCCCCGTGTATCCTGGGTGTTTCCAGGACAAGGTGGCCAATGAAATAGGCAGGTATAATGAAGAAACCGGTCCTGCTGAAGCAGGGACAAGAAACATAATCCAAGATGAAATCATAGGCAAAAAGAGAGGAAGTACTTATGTGTGGAAATAAAAATAAGAGATAGGATCTTGGGATGACTCAGTTGCCATGAGAACAAAGCCAGTAAGTACTGAAAATGTTCAGGAACACCACCACTTCTTCTTCTGATAGATTCCTAGCAGACTTTTCATTTAAATGAGAGGACATAAGCTTGTGTGGGGCACAGGAAGATTTACAGGAAGTGTGCAGGACGTTAAATAAACTACAAGAGCAGCAGATTATTTGAGTACATAAAGGCATCTCCATGGGACCAGCAAGAGCTGCAGAACAGCCAATGTGGGCAAGTATTCCAGTATGGACTCCGGATATAGCCTGATTTGGTCTGGTCTAGCAACCAGAACCAGCATGCTATGAACAAGCTTTTGTTTTCACCTAATTACAGATTAGTTAGCCATGAAAACAACAGCAAGAAAAGCACATGAGGAAGCCTGCACAGAAATCCTGCAGGAGGAAGCAAGAACTCACTTCACTTTCGGGTGTTCCATATATGCCCCTCAGTGCTTCTGAGCTTGCACGTGTTGTTGAGGTCAAACTAGGAGCAAAAGAAGACAATGTCAAAACCTTCAGCACAAGTATAAGCCTAAGTGTGATTTCGCAACACCACAGCAAACATAGTTACTTCCGTGCCTAAGCTAAGCATTGCCTGGATGTAGCATCAAGCACTAAGCAGCATGTGAAAAGTTTGTTCTGCGTGAGTGTACACCAGCCACAGCCAGTCACTGGCCAACTCATGATGAATCATAAGTTGAAAAGTAGGTCACTCCTGAAAGGTGGTGAATTCATCACAACCATACAGCAGCAAACAGCTAAACGCTCCAATCTGCAATTCAGAAGAGATCTCCCCTGCTGTGCACAACCAATGCTTTCATGTTAACTTTACAGCCATCACTTTGGCTCAGCATTTCTGTAAAGGCTTTGCTGGCTAAGGAACAGGTCACTGGCAGCAGTTTGATTTCAAAAGTAGATTACCAACAGTGTACCAGTGGTCAGAAATCACTTTCTTGCATGACTGTAGCTGTCTGGGGGAATCATATAATCAGTTAGGATGGAAAAGACCTTTAAGATCATTGAGTCCAATCCTTTCTAGTTTCTTCTGAGAATAAATATTTCTTTCCCAGCCTTCCCCCTTCAGAATGTGCAACATAAATCTTCCTTCACCCACAGGGAGATATGTGTTAATGCTTTGCTGTACACACTATGCCTTAGTAAGCAATACTTCGAAACCTTCCCCTTGAAGGCCTTCTTATCTACCCAGCTACCTGGTGCACTTTCCCTGCAGGCTATGTGAAAGTTGTCTGTGTTCCTGAAACACCTTCCTGAGGCACTGAAAATACTATTCTAATGCAAACTAGACACATAATATCCATATATTTCATATCAGAATTAAACAGAACACATGCATATTTGACAGCATAAGAGCAGCTGTGCTACCTCTTCAGAAAGTCTGGTTTTCACTTCAAAATTATAAAGGAGTTTCAGTGTGCGAATTTTGAAGTAGACTGATTCAGAAGCAGAACCTGCCCAACAACCTGCAGCAGACAGGCAGTGCTGTCTTTTGTAATGTGCACAGCCAAAAGAAGGCAATACAGGTGACAGTACATCACCTTTCAAACAAAAGCAACTCCCCACCTCCCCATCCTGAAGCATGATATTTATTGATGTGAGCTGCAACGATACAAGGTGAGCATCACAAGTGCAAGGGCACAAACAGATTTTTCTGGATAACGAGATCACTGGCAAATCCTGATTGCAATACTGCACTCACCACTTGTTCAAAGGAAGCCCTAAACCCTCCCAGACAGTTCCAGTAGTATGAAAGACCCTCAAGGAACAGTCAGCCTGTGGCAGGAGGCTACAGAAATTTCAGGTAGCTTTTTCAGATGGTCATAACTGCATAGAGTTTTTCTTGCAGAAACAGTAAATTCAGAATCAAACCACCCTGAGACTGTTTGAGACCCTTGACAGCTGGAAACTTTTTCCTCTCGCCTCTAGATGTAAAATACTCTATTTGGTTTTAATGAAGTGTATTTGTTTCAAAAGCTGTACTATCTTATTGAATATTTCTGGATAAAACATCTAACCATTCTGAAACTGGGGAGAATATGAACCTTCCAGCACAGTTCTATTTCTCCCTGCTACTGTGTCTGCATGAGGCATGCTATACACCTCCTCTAGTTAGACGATGACATTGCATTTACAGTGAGGTAAGTGCAAACCCCAGACTTACCAAGAATATAAAATGCAGCCAAACAAAATGGTAGTACCCAGGCCAGTAACCAGGTTTTCATCTCTGTGCAGGTCTTGACTAAATTCAGGTACACAGATTGTGATGTTCCGATTGTTTTCATCCAGGACTTCACAAAAGAAAACAAACAAAAAAATACAGTTAGCAAAGCTCATTTCACTGCATTTCAAAGTAGTCACCAGAGTGAAGGTATTCAGCAATGTATTTTTATTAATTCAGACACTGGTATATTTCAGTTGTTTCTATCTTCTAAAAAGATCATACAGAAAAAATTACATAAATCTGACCTGGCACATTCTGTGTTTCAGGCAAAACAAAAATGCAGCTAAGTAGTGTACTTAAATTTCTTGTTTGATGAGAGCAGACAAACAAGGAAAAAGACTGGTGAACTATGAAACAGGAAGTTGGAAGCTTACCAGCACTTCACCAGGACAACATATAAGACCAAGGTACTAGAGTCTCAAGACCACAAATTTCTTTGGCAGCAGAGGTGCCTTGAGGACAACTGTGAAATTCATACTCAGTGAAAAAAGGTGGTGTGTAGTTGCCCTGTTCTCAGATGCATATACAGAGGACCAAAGAAAAGGAGATGCACTGCTTACAGGCAAGATTTTATCTGAACGTCTAAACAAATACTACTCCTAAGTCCCTGAAAGAAATGAACTCAGTCCTTCTTCTAAGATGCATCTGGCTTTTTGGGGTCTGGAGTCAAGGCAAGGCAGAGGCAAGTAGAGGGCAATGCCTTCAGCATCACCCCAAAGCAGGAGATGATATAGAATCATAGAATAGTTAGGGTTGGAAAGGACCTTAAGATCATCTAGTTCCAACCCCCCTGCCATGGGCAGGGACACCTCCCACTAAACCACGTCACCCAAGGCTCTGTTCAACCTGGTCTTGAACACTGCCAGAGATGGAGCATTCCCAACTTCCCTGGGCAACCCATTCCAGTGCCTCACCACCCTTACAGTAAAGAACTTCTTCCTTATATCCAATCTAAACTTCCCCTGCTGAAGTTTTAACCCATTATCCCTTGTCCTATCACTACAGTTCCTAATGAAGAGTCCCCCCAGCACCCTTATAGGCCCCTTTCGGATACTGGAAGATACATCTGCACTTTATTTCAAACCAACAGGTTTTGGAGCCAATGCTGTTAAAGGCAAATTGCGTTCCTATCTCCTCTTTCCTCCATCAGCCACATTGCACCCCCACTGGGATAGCACAACTGTTTGTAGGAGCAGATGGCAAAATGCAGTAAAGGCTGCACCCGCGTTAAAAATAAACTCAAAGCCAGTCTCCTGACCTGCTAGGGAAGGACTTTGCATGGCCCCACAGAGCAGCACAAACAGCTTTATTAGCACACAGCGGGGACAGCATGGAGGTAGGCAAAAAAGAAGGGGCAACAAGCCTTGGAAAGCAAGATGGAACATCGTGGCCAGAGATGTGCAGAATCCCTCAAGGACATCTCTGCAGTGAGGCAGATCCACTGTTTAGCAGGCCTTTTAGCTAACTGTGGCACAAAAAAGCTAAGGCACATTGTGATAAGCACAGGTTCAGCAGACATTACCTTCTTAGGACATTTGCAACTCTGCTTTTTGGGTGTTGTAAATAAATACTTGTGGCATCCATTTACTTCAGGCCTGGTTTACAAAGTGGCCAAATGACAAGAAGGCCAATTTGAAAGTCCCTCCTTGAGGAATGAATCAGCATTAGATAAATTCATAGCAAATCTGAGTGACATGCCATGGAACACCCTAGTAAATGCCAGCACCCTGCACATTGTCCAGCACATGCCACTGTAAAAGCTGCAAAGGCCCGTATGAGAGCCCTTATCACACAGAATGGGAAGAAAGGAACATCTCAGAGAGGATGACAACCATGAGAGTTCTCTGACCTGAGAAGACAAGGAGGAACAACAGATTCAGAAGGTCTGAGAGAGTGTGCTTGATGCATATTCTGACCAATACAGTAACCACACTTGCAGTACATACAAAAAGAATCACAGCATTCATTCAACTGCTGAAGGCTTTGTCTGTCACAAGCACAAAATAACACAAGGCCAATGATTTAATACCACACATCACTCATCACCTTACTTTTTCTTCAACATTGTGTCAAGTCTTGCGAGTAATTCAGATGCCTTCTAAATTAACTTCTATGTTCGTTCAAAAACACGGCTTAAGCTCCATAAATAAATCTTCCACCTAAATACTGTCTGTCCATCTTAGCTCTAGAAGACATTTCTGTGTGTGCCTGTGCCTACACAGTTTGAGAGAGATTCTTTCCCCCATCTCTCCCCTTTCTTCTTAAGAAGTGTCTATAAAAACTTCTTTCTGCCAACAGACTTGTTTTCTTCTAGTTACTGTTTCAACTATTCAAGCTGAGCAATAATAAGGAAGGGTTCAAATTAGCATTACTAATTTGAACCGGAAAAGTCTTCAAGTGAAAAGAATGCTCCCTGTCCAAACAGGTGAATGTGATGGTTAACTGGGAAAAAGAAAGTTTGACTTGCATTTGTAATGTCTTGTTGTATTTTTGTAGCATAAAGAACTTAAAACTCCAGGGAGTTCCCTTCTGCTGGTTTGCAATACCAATAGTTAGAAGGCAAGTCGAGTGGAATACAGAAACTGTGCTGAAGAACAGTATCATCTCAAACAACTGCAATGTAACTCCAACTCCTTTCTCAGAATGTCTTCTTTCAAAATGGAAGATGAGTGGTACTCAAGCTTTTGCTCCACAAGTAGTCCACAGCTAAAGCTATCTAGCATAACAATTCTAGAAGTGATTTTAGTATCCACTGTGATGGCCAGCAATTACTAACTACTGGGGAATCTAGTAAACTTTTTGCTGGAACCGATCACACAGCTTCTTCCAGCAGCATCTAAGAGCCACTTGTTCCTACTCCGTTCCCATGATGTGACCAAATACATTATATATTGTATGAGAACATGCACTTGCCACACAATGAATAGGCTACAAGACTCCAGGAAATTTGATGGTAGGAAACAAGTACATGGAGAGTGCCAACTGCATGGTTTCTCTGCTGTCAGATTTATTTTTAGTGTTCACAGTTTCTTCTGCATAGGCCAGAAGAGACCAAAGCCAGCACGCCGATATCCCTACATTTTTTAATTCATGTTTGCTAAATTCTAGCTTTTAATACATGACTAAAAGTATTTATGTAGAGCATTACATAAAACTTACTAGTTTCTGGTGGCTTGCTGGAGAGGGCAGAGAAAGTGAGGTACATGACGTAGCAGCTGATAACTCCTGACTGCAGCAAACCAGAATGGGGCTGGCCTTTACAAGAAAGAGGAAAACAAGTAATTTTTGCAGACAATTTAACAAACTGAAAAAGAAATTCTTATCCTTTAAAGAACAGCACATCGGTATCCTTCAGAAGTGTATCTTTCATGTTTTACTTAAAGCAGTTAATGTTTTTAACTCAATTTAGATACACTTCCAGTGGCATGTAAAGAGAAAAGAGCGTCCTTTAGTTCTGATGGCTGTTTCAGAAAGGTATTAAAGATTCCTTGTAAGTAGTGAATCACCACTCTATTCTCACCAAAAGCACCAGCTTTCCAAAAGCTATTGACATGCTGCCATGACAGTTTTATTTGCCTGTATATTTTGTGTTGGAGTAACTCAAATTATTATTTCCAAGTCCAATATACACAAGATAATAACAACGCACATATATACTTCATATACTGAAGCATAAAATACTCTTGTCAACTCCTCCAGGCCCAAGCTTTACAGATGGTAAATCACAAGCAGTCAAAAGCAAATGGTGAATGAGTTTGGCAGCTATTACCCAAGTGTTATCACTGCAAGAGTTGTGTAAGCTCCACAACACATTACCAGCACACAGCTTTCTTCACACTATGACTGCCTGATGGCACACCCAAAATGTCTCACACTTTCTCGTAGTTTTTGCAATTGAGCTGATGACCGGCAACAGCACTTCATAGTGTAGATAAAGGACAGGGGCAAGAGCAGCAGCAGCTCTGAGCTATCTCGAGACTTTCTGCCTGGACATGGCTCATGTCCCCAGGCACACACCTGTAGCAGCACCAGAGATCCAAGAGGAAAAACAGATCAGCAGACTCACGATTCTGGACACAGGGCGATATGGCCACCAATGACACAAAGAGGCACAGGCCACCGTGAACACCGATCAGGACTTTGTTGTACATGCAGCCCTCTGAGTGCGTGTAGAAAAGAGCCATGAGGACCAGGGCTGCCACAGCAATGGAGTACAACATGAGAGTGACCAGAGCAAGCAAACCATTCCACATCTGCTTGTGCTTTGCACCTGCAGTCCTGCAGAGAGAGAGAGAGAGACAAGCACCTTATCTTTGTCTTCCCTTCCCTAAAAGAATTAAATTCTAAATTGCTGAATTGTTCATATCCTCTAACACAAAAGACAGTGCTTACTTTCCTGAAACGGGCAGGTCACTACATCAACAAAGCCCTTTCAAGGTTCCTCCTATGAAACAGACATAGACATTCCTTAGCATTAGTGTTTGCCTTCTGTATTATCACGGCCAGCTGTTTCTGTAATTATAGCCCAGCATGACTCCTAGACCTTCCAATCTCTGGGATCAGCGCATCTCAGCTCAGTACTTCAGGGATTTCCTCAGCAGACTCTCAGACTGTAGCAGGTTTAGCTAGCAAGCAGTGCTCTTCACACAATGACAGCAAAGGCATCTTGTTTGGCATGGCCTCCCTTCTGCTCCTTGCACCACCTTGACAGTTTTACCACCCCTTCATTCAAAAAGCCTCATCTCCATTTGAGTCTATCTCATCAGTCTCCCTCAACTAAGGTGTGGTTCACCTTGTATTCTTCTCTTCACCTTCCAGACTCTTGCAAAGATCACCAGTTTTTTAGGAGTAGCAACTAAAAAAGTTGTTTGGACACAAAGGGATTTTTGCTGCATGGAAGGTGGTTGTCTTTTTTTTTTTTTTGCTTATTGTTTTGTTTTGTGCAAACATGACTTATTTTTAAAAGAGTATCTAATGGAGGGAATGCTAAAGTTAAATGCTGCTGCGAGAAAAGAAAAGCAGCTACAGGAATTAGTCGTAATAAAACAGTGTGATATAAGGAGTTCTCACCTCTTCCTCCTTGAAAACAGGTACCTAACAAGACAAAGGTTCACTAAAATTCTTTCTTAGCAGTCAGTATGATAATTGGAACAAGAGAGAACTGCAAAGGTTTGTAGAGGAAGAAATGAGAAACAGAAAGGATGGAGGTGGAGGCAGGAGGTTTTGCATGTATGTGGGAGGACAATTTAAATATTTAAAATTTATGAGAGGCTAAGAGGTAGGAAGGTAATAGCAAATATGCCTGAACCAGAAATGAAGTAAATACCAAAATGGGGTACACATGGGTTGATAATGGAATCTTTCATGTATAGATGAAAAAAGTGGAAGAGAAAGTAGCAGTTCTCATGTCAAGAAACAACAAAAAAATGGATGCGCATTAAAATGAAACAAAAAAAGCAGGATCTACCAGTTTGTATCACTGTATACAGTTTCACTGTTACATTTTGCAAACCCAGTTCTATCCTCTCGCCCCACTGTTTCTTAGCAGATATGTTTTCATATGACATATAAAACAACTTCAAGGTTTTCATATGCTAACATGCTAGTGATTATTAGAACCTAAGCAATTCCATCTAAGAATAGATCAGCAGAGCAGAAGTGAATAAAGAGGAAACAGCTGGGGAAGGAAAAAAGTGGATGAAGCAAAGGTGAACAGCTCTAAACACTGAAATGAAAGGGTCTTCTTTCAAAAATTACATCCTATTTTTAAATTCCTTGTTGCGAGCAATGTAATGTTCAGGAGTCTACTAGAATTTCATGCAAATAACTACTTGCCCAACACACACCAATTTTTATTCCACTTGTGTGTGAACTCAACGAGCAGGATGAGCTGAATGGCAATGAAAAGGAAACCTCCTGTTGCTCCTACGTAACGCCAGGCTGCAAAGCAAAGGCAGAAAATAGGTCAAACTGCAGTCACCTTTCCCTTGAGATAAAGTGGAATCACTGTCTATGCAGTGAAGCCGTGAATGCTGTTTGAATATCTCAAGCCCACAGATGTAGCAGGAGATTTCAGCTGAAAAGCAAACTCAGCTAACTGAAGATTAGCTCCCTCATGAATTCAGCTTGCAATGTGCTCCACTTTCAAAATAAGCCTGTTAGGATACTTATTGAGTTTCCATAACCTAGAGAATTTTTGTGAAGAGGAGGAGTTACTATATTCAGACAGAAAATACTGAAACCTTTATTTGAGAACGGTGGCATGAAGGCACTTCACAGGAATCTAAACCCTGAAATTGCAGGGTACTGGAACCCAGTATATAAAGGGCAATTTCTTCCCATCCAGATTCCAGTACCACAGAAAAAACAAAGGCGGAGCTTATCTATTTACAAATGCTGTCCCCAGCCACTCCCAAAGAGATGGGAACACTTGATATTCACTGACTTGTTTTAAGACACGTTATTTGACTACTTAACTATTGACCTACATAGACCGTATTTAGGTAGTTGTTTGGATACTTCATACAACAGATTTCTTACGTACAACTTCAGAAGTCTCTGAGGAAATACAGATACCTATTTAAATGTTTAGTTGCTTAAACAGCTGTGCAGCATGCTATGCAGTACATAGCCTGTACATGACTCCAGGTATGCAGCTGATTTCAGGTGACATCTGTAAAACTCAAATTCAGGGGCTGACTGTTTAGCGGGATGTGCAGACTACAGCTTCAGAGAGAGAAGTCAGGAGGTAATTTGGGGAAGAAAGCTTGTTATGCTGTACCTCCGCTCTGGGTTAGATGGGTTTCCCTTCGAGAAACAGCATTCTAATCAACACAAAAAGTTCTGCTTTCCCTTTTCCCCAGACACTTCAGTTCCTGAAGACTTTTCACCATGAAAAGGGTCACTTGCAAAGATGATAAGCAGCTTTGCTTGCTTGTGAGTACAATGCATTGCACAAGTACATCTTTCTAATCCAAACAGTGATTAGATACTAAGGACAGGTACATATAGCCATCCTGTGACTTCATAGACAAGAGGAATAGGGATAAGGAGACCTTCACTTCTGGAGCATCTAACTGGACCAGGACCAAACAATGCCTGTGCGGTGCCAGGGTGTCTTCCAAAACTGGAATGATTCAAGGCACAGCATCCTCAGCAGAGCACCCCGAAGAGTCTAATTTTACCTTCATGCATTTACACCACCAGCCTGACAGCTAACAACATCCCAAATTCTTTTGCAGCATTGCAGGTTTCCAGCAGCAAGCACCAGCACCCAGAAAGGCACTGTGCTCTCTTGAGCACTGGCACCTCTCCATAACGCAGCATGAATCTGGCTGCTGTGCTACTGCAGAGCAACCTGCACAAGTCAAACTAACATGTGGCTCTATGCTCTTGAGAGAACCGTATCTTGTCCACTGGTACAACTCCCCACCTCTTAAACAATCTGCAAGACAGCACCTACCCATTTGGCCTGCTCCTGGTCAGAAAAAAATGTGCTCTTTACTGCATGCAAACTACATGCTCTTTTCTCATGAAAAGACCATTTGCTTTCAGGAGAAGACCATCTACTCTGTACACAGACAGTTCCTCTCAAACTTTGCTTGAAGAAACATGGCAATATTCAAGTTGATCAGACCTTTAGGCCTTACAGCCACCCACAAGGTAGTACAGAATGAAGCAGCACTACAAAACAAGGACATACCATTGAGGAAAGTGTCCTGATCGGGAATGAAGAAGGCTCCTGAGCACATTGCTGCCAGAAGTATAAGTTTAATCAGCCAGAATCTAGACAAGAGGAGAAGAGGGGAAAAAAAATCATTTGGTTACAATAGGCATTAGAGGTCTCTAAGTCAAGTATCATGAGACATCTTTATTTAAAGCCCAAGACTAAAAAAAGGAAAAAACCTCTTTGACGACTGATTGCCACTTTAGCTAGTTATCACTTGACTGCATGATTTCTGACAGAAGCAGTAAAATCAGCTTTTGGTTTGGGTTGGGGTTTTTCTGCTTGGTGCTACACCCAGCTGGAAAGCAGGCAGCACAAACTGGTAAAGAGAAGTGGAAATGAAGCAGTCAAACAAATACTCACCCATTATGAATGTATGCTCGGCAGCTTTTGCTGCTGTTAATTTTGATGGTGAATAAGAAGAACAAAAAGAAGAAACAGGCCATTCCAAAACACACTTTGTACACTGCAGAGTATCCCACCAACTTCTCGCACATCTCACCCGCCTGAATACTCTTGCACATCTGCTTGTAGAAGGGAATCTGAAAAGCATACGTGTTACAAGCTGTTAGATATGACACAGGGCTCTTTGTAACCAAGCATGTCTACATCTGTTCACCACCGACTTTTCACTGGCTTTGTTTAATATATTTCTTTCTTGATAACCCCTGCCTGGATTTAAGGGTTCAAGAGACATAAATAGAAAACACAAAGGATTGGAGTCGTCTAGAGCCTCCAGTCTCAACTCCCTCCACATGCTTTGGGGATACAAGTCCATCTTTCTTTCCTTTACTGCCCATCCCCTCACCTTAGGGACCCTCTCACACCTTCCCATGCTTAGCAGAAGACTTTGATTGCTTCAGTAATCAAGGTGGGGTATGCATGGGGCTGCAGGGCAGGAAGTTTTGGCTCATGATGCTCTCCACGTATATGTAGACCGAAGCACACTCAAGCGGCACAGGGGCAGCAACCCCCTCCTCTCCATCACAGCCTCTGAAAGGGAGTTGTGCCAGCTGCCCTGATTTTGTTTTAAATTAACAGAGAGGCAGGAAAATTCCACCTTTCTGTTGACTCATTAAATATTTGCCTTTGAGGCCCTGCTCTTGCCACGAGGGGAAAGCAAACAGCTGCACCTTTTGGCTTCAGTCTCACAGGCAGACATGACACTGGGTGCTCAAAAAATCAGGTCTGTGTGGCCAGGACCCAGTCCTGTGAGGTGCCTCCATGCAGACACCCCCCTCGCAGCCAGGGAGCCACCGAGCTGTGCAGAAATGCAGGCATTTAATTAGAAAACCACTACTGGTTTCAAAGAAAAAGCCTCTCTGTATGTTCACAGGTCTCAGCTGAGGCTGGTGAGACCAGCCGAACAACACACCAAACCCCCTGGAGCTGACTGCTGCTACCTGCACAGGTCACTGGAGGAGAGAGGAGACATGTCTGCCAGGATGCAATAGGTAGAAATAAATAACTTGGGCAAGGGAGATGGGAATCAAACTTCAGAAAGCATTCAGCCAGGTCAGATTTTGCTTAGGAAAAATATGCAAAGACTGTGGGCAACACAATCCTTGAACATTTCCAAGAAGTTAGCAAAGATAGCAGACACTGTTTCTCTCAGCAGGCAGGTCAGTACACAAAACCAGGACAGGAAAGAACAAACAGGACCCAAGAGCAAGTGATCAGGACAGTGTACCCAGCTGGTTAGAAAGCCATTCGACATGCAGGAAACAAGGGGTAAACATGTAAACTGCAGGCTTTCAGCCACTAGGCTCTGTAAGCCTGTTTCTGTCAGCAGGGTATGCAACTTCCCCTGACATGCCAGCAACCCAAACCAGTCAGGAGCTCAATAACCCTCTTGCAGCTTCCCAAAAAGAGCAAGTATTTTAGCAGCTCACAGCAATATTAGGTTGCTGTGCTAAGGGTATCAAACATAATTAGAGTACTGAGCTGATCCTAGATGGGCTAGAACCAGCCAAGGAGATGAAAAGCAGGTCTCAACACAGCTGCGTGGTGTTACAAGAACGGATTCAAGCTGGACCATTCTGAGATGCTCTTTCAGGAGTAACTCAGAGGTGAGCAGCCACCGTGTGAAAAGATGGACAGTAAATGAGGAGCTGTGGCTAACTTGCATCCAATAGTTTTTAGAGAGGTGCTGAGAAATCGCCTGGAGCAGCAGGCTTTTCCCAGGTCTTGAAAGGCTATAAACCATCAGATTGGGCAAACATGACAGCATTCAAAACAAGCAAATGGATTGACTGGAATAATTAAGAGACCTATCAATGGCACAGCAAAGCCAGGGCAAGCCAAGAAGCCACAGCAATGCCAAGGAAAGTAACTGGCCTATCAATGAATGCTTTCCAGTTCTTTGCTTATAATAACCATCAGTCAGCAGAGATTACAAAGACGTAAAATATCAAACTAACAATATTTCGGAGAAAATTGGAGATTTGCTTGATATAGATGACCAAGGAGACAGATTTCTGCAACATCTGTACTTGGAACCAAGCAACATTTTGCTTGATACTTACAGAACAAAACAAAAAGACACCCTGGCACCTGATTAATTGACTAAATTAAAACCAGATCTTTGTGTAACTGTAAATGGGCATCTTCTTTAATTGTGTAGGTTTCTACAGATGGGGTTTTGACCCTATATGTTCTTTTCTCCATTTAGTAGTAATTTCTTTACAGATCTGGCTGAGAGAAAATGGATGGATTCACAAGAACAATACCTCAGTTTGTGCCTACACAAGCAACAAAGACCTCAGCTGTCATGTAGTATGTGCAACACTATGCAGTAGCAAGTGATGGCCACAGGAAAGGTCCTGTGGGATTGAACACCCTTTTTGGAGACCCATGAACCTGAAGGAACAGAACAAGAATAACACCAAACTCTTGGGGACCCTGGCAGATAATAAACACAAGCACAATGCTGGGGACAAAAGCGCTGATATAACGAAAAGGGCATGTTTTTGTGAGAGGATGATCTACTGCTGGGAACAATTTATCAAGGCTTATGTGACTTTTTCACTGAAAGTTAAAAAAGGCTAGGTTTTGGGAGGGGTTTTTTGTTGTTTTGTTTTTTTTTTAAGTTCTCTGTCTCTGAAATACATTCAGCTGCTGAACAGCCTGCCCAGCCCATGTGATTTACCAGGCTTTCCATTTGCTGGGTAGTTTTGCCAACTGTTAAATCATAGATTAACTATTTGCCAAGTTTGATATAGTGAAATATTTACTTTAAACCTTTAAAAGCAACATAAGCTAAACTTTTTGGCATCTCAGTAGGAGACAAAGCATTCTTGCTGCAGAAACTCAGTATCTGCTCAGATAATGTAAATGCCATGATTGCTGCACAAGCAATGATGTTATCACAACAACGTCAGCAATTTTCCGAGCGCAGTGAAACCCTTTGAGATGATAGCAACATCTACAGAAACAGGGGCAGGCAGCCCTGAACTTGCTTTCCCCTCACTGTGAACCACTGCTCCCCAAAATAAATGCAGTGCAAGAATCAATTCAACACAGCAGCACAATGTCCAGGCTGAGGCTTGGTCAATTCTGAGCTTGGGTCTGCCTGCACCCAAGCTTGTGATTGCGGGAGTGCAGGAAATAGCATCGGAGGGGGAATGAGAAGGAAGAAGTGTGTAGAAATGGGCCTGAAGAGCCAGAATAAGACTGCTTTAGCCTGGATGTCCTCATCCAACAGACGGAGAATGTGGCAGATGAACTTTGTTATGGAAACAGAGGAAGCGTGAAAGAAAATCTGTGTAGGTGGTGAGACAAGGGCAAAACCACATGCTATCTTGCATCCTGATGATCTTAAAAGTCTTTTCCAACCTGGTTGGTTCTCTGATTCTATGATCAATGGCTAAATTCTCATCAGAAATATGCAATGGGCATCTGCACTTAAAACCCCCATTTTTGGTAGCAAATTTGGATTTTAGCACACTGTAATACAGTTAAGGTCCAAGATACAAACCTGGCTAGGGAAACAAGCCTGAAACCATGCTCTGCCAGAACACAAAGCCATCTAGAACTGAAATGCTTTAACAAAACTGAACTGGTTGTTACTGGGTTTTGCTTTCCTGAAAACACCTTTCTTAATTTTCCTTTCATTATTTAAGTAGAACCTGGATATTTTCAGTGAAAAATGCTAGTCTTGCAACAGGTTTAACAGTAAAAATTTAATTAAAGAAACCCCAAAACACTACTTCAAAAGACCAAAACAATTCTCTTCATTTTCTTCTCTCAATTACCCTTTTGAATCCTGTCATATGCAAGGATTTGCTTCAACAGAACATTTTTGAGTAAAGCTGTATCTGTTTTTCAAAAAAACCCCAACAGAATTACTGGAAAAAGAAAATGATATATGGATATATGCATAGAAGCACTTCAAGTTGGATGCTGCTTTGCTTCATTTTGGAACCGAATCAAGTCTCTAAACCATTTCATGTAACTGAATATTGGTCTTTCGTGTGTTTCTGTTTGCATTACTGAGGCTCTCATGCCTTGATTGATGCTCTACCCCATCATTTGGCTTGATACACAACCTTGCTCCTCTGAAATATATTCTACATGCCACTAGCCAAAATAGCTTCCTGGTCAAAACTACCCACTCCTTCCCTACCCCTCCAGTGCCTCTTACTTCTTCCACAGAAATCAAACACAAATGCCTTAGTTTCTTTGGACATTTTTCAGACTTTAACCCCTTAGGGCTCTCTTGGTGTCCCATGGGTGCAGGAACAGCTCAGAAGAAAACTTCCTCCACAAAAGACAAGTGTCCAATCCTTAAGGCTCATCACAAAATGCGATGTCCTTAAAATCCTGCTGGTTAGACTAGGAACTAAGGTTTTGAAACGATAATCATGTACCGTGTCCTCCCACTGACACATGGTTTCATCTATCTATCTGCCAGCTTTGGTGAGGATGTGGAAGCTGAGACCTCTGTGACAGGGACTCATTTTTTCAGCCACATTGCAGGATACAGGGAAGTCCCCAGCTCCCGGCTGCCAGCTGCAGAGTCTGGAAAACTGTCATAAATGTAACAGACAGAATGCATGACCGTGGGGGTAGATTAATACAACAAAACAAATACAAACATTTTTTTACAAGTCTGTTTAAGGTGTCCTTTAGAGATGCTCGTTCACTGCTGCTTCCTCTCAAAATAATGCCAAAGGACCAAGTGCTACAATAAATACTTTTAGAACTACTTTAGACTTTGGAATTTATAGCTTATCAACCAAAAAAAGCCTCTCACTGACAAGGGGGAGATTCCTTTCACGTAGCATCAGTGTATCTGAAATCTAAACTGGTAAAGCAGACATGTCCCTGCCCATGGCAGGGGGGTTGGAACTAGATGATCTTAAGGTCCTTTCCAACCCTAGCTATTCTATGATTTTATGATTCCCTGCCAAGATTATGGCTCCATAAAGGACTGCGTTAAAATTTCATTTTTTATTTTCATAACAATTTTTAAAAATCTGATTAAAATTAATTAGAAGTCTGTCTCCTCTCAAGGAAGAGGGTTGAGGTCCTAGAAGCATCACACACAGTGTTTGCTTACAGTTCAGCTTCAGGACTTAGGAGTGCTCCATGATCCAGCCAAAAGCAGAGGAATCAGTAAGTTCCCAGCACTTTCAAAATACTTTCAAAACACAGTTCATCACTGGGAAACTGAGGACTGGTTAGTCTGAATAAATATTTCCAAGGTGCGCTCTATTACACCTGGGCTGAATTAGCTTCAGGAGTCTTTGAACTTTCAACAGCCCCAAACATAATTATTATATTAGAGAGCAGATAGAGAAAGCCTACTTTCAGATGGTGCATTTACCATTCAAAGACATCAAATGCTCTAAATTAAGGGGGTGATTATCTTTCCACTTCACACTAACAGCTACTTTGTACTATTTCTTCCCACACTGAGCTTTCAAGACTATGAACTGGAAAAGGAATTTGGCAGTACTGAAAAGGATGTTGTTGAAGGCTTCCTGAATCACTTTTCTGTTGAATAGAGAGAGTATTTTTTGTTAGGGGTACAAGCTGCATTAAAACCACGCCACTGATGGAAAATGACTTTATGAAATTTGGATATGAGCACGTAATTTGTCTCCCACACAGCTGAGTTCCCTGGATTATTCACTTTTTTGCCAAGCTAAGCATCCAGTAAGTCATTCTTGGCAAGCAAATTCAGCACGCACATGTTGAGCAGTCACAGCTCACAGACAAGCATCATGCCTGTACTGGGTACTCTTACAGGGCTGTCAGCAACTGCTGGTAGCCAGGGGTAAGAAGGTGGTGGTAGAATAACTCAAGCAAAGTGCTAGTAAAGAAAAGAAAATCAGGACAGAGCATACAAAGAGGGTACAATGGGAAGAAAGAAAGGTCACTGGCAGCACAGCACAGAAACCCTCAAACTAGCCCTATCATAAGCCTGCTGGTTCATCTGTGTTGCAGGCATAGCGTGCAAACACCAGCTTCTGGATCTTGAATGATGCGGAGCTAAGCGTTTCAAGACAACTGCAAGTCAAGAGCAGAAGGTAAGCTTGACCAGCAATTGGTTAAATGAGGAAACAGCCTTAACTGTGCACCCACTGGCACTCAGTCTTGGGAGGGTAACACAAAATAACTATGTGACCACCTTAGTGAGGAAACCATTCTGAACCTCCAGGGCATGCACAGCCTCGAAGCAGGCCCAATGGTGAGTTTGGTGGAGAAACTTCAAGAATTAAGCAATCCAGCCATTGTTCCCTCTATTTAAAAAAAAAAAAAACAACTTCTCTTCTTGTAGCCTGTAGGGGATGAGAGAGAGGATTTGTGTTACTGAGAGCAGTTTGGGCAGCTGAAGAAACCAAACCGAAGACAAGGTACATCAGGCCAAGTGTGAGAGTGCAAGCAGGCTGCTGAGCATTTAGCTTAGGAAAGTTATATTAAGACTCTGAAAGAAACCTGAGTTTTAAAATCTAGTTTTAGCCACAGCTCTTTCATGCCTTGGAAGCTTTTTAATTAAAAAGACAATTAGAGATGAACAATATCTGCTGTGGTTACAGCCCATGTGAATAGGATGACTCAACACACACTGAAGAAAACCCCTTGTAAAGGATCTGCAGCATTATGCATGGCAGTAGTCTGTCACACAGCACCAAGAACACAGAATTAAAATTATAAATGCAACGCTCGAACAGCTGTTTTCTAATTTGCTACTTCTGTTACTAAACAAGTTGCCAGAGGCAAACTCTATGTCGGACTGAATTTATTTGTTCTACTATAACATATCCCCTAACAGGCTTTAGTGACACTACCTGTGCAGCAAACTTGGGATGGGTTCACTGCAGAACAATGAAAGAGGAGGAAGACTGCTAGTCCTGCGATCCTTGACTCTTCCTGTTGTGAAACACACTCAACAGGCAAGGAATTGACAGGAAGGAGACCCATTTCCTCCCAGGGCAGCAGTGGGTTCATCTCTCTTACTTACGTGTGTTTTCATTTCGTTAGCTACTGTTGTTGACATCATGACACAACAGATGATAGTCACCAGCATGAAGTAAAGCGCATACATGAAGCGGGTGCTGGTTGACTGTTTGATCTTGGGGCAGCATTTGCAGCACAAGGAACAAGCAGCAATACCGCAGCAGCAGGCCAACTGTAAAGGAAGACAAAAAACACAAGTCATTCCATCACCCCATTTAGGTTTCTGTTGCAAAAGTCAGTCAGGAAATCTGTGAGACTTCCTGTAAAACTCCAGAATTTCTGAAGTCCTCTCCTCTCAGCTGAGCACCATTTAAGTGGAAGCAGATTGCCTCGTTTATCAGAAGTCACTAGGTTGAAGCACATCAGTTTCTAGTTTTCCCACATGCTAAAGTTGAGTGAAGAGGATGAGGAGGAATTGATTCAGATTTCTTGACCCTGCTCTTGCAGCCCAGAAGGCCAACCATATTCTGGGCTGCATCAAAAGGAGTGTGACCAGCAGGTCGAAGGAGGTGATCCTGCCCCTCTACTCTGCTCTCGTGAGACCTCACTTGGAGTATTGCGTGCAGTTCTGGTGTCCTCAACATAAAAAGGACATGGAACTGTTAGAACAAGTGCAGAGGAGGGCCACGAGGATGATCAGGGGACTGGAGCACCTCCCGTATGAAGATAGGCTGAGAAAATTGGGGCTGTTCAGCCTGGAGAAGAGAAGGCTGCGTGGAGACCTCATAGCAGCCTTCCAATACCTGAAGGGGGCCTATAGGAATGCTGGGGAGGGACTCTTCATTAGGGACTGTGGTGAGAGGACAAGGGGTAATGGGTTCAAACTTAAACAGGGGAGGTTTAGATTGGATCTGAGGAAGAAATTCTTTACTGTGAGGGTGGTGAGGCCCTGGAATGGGTTGCCCAGGGAGGTTGTGAATGCTTCATCCCTGGCGGCGTTCAAGGTGGGGCTGGACATAGCCTTGGATGGCATGGTTTAGTGGGAGGTGACCCTGCCCATGGCGGGGGGGTTGGAACTCGATGATCTTGAGGTCCTTTCCAGCCCTTACTATTCTGTGATTCTGTGATTCTTTACTACCACTGTGCAATTCATCGTCCTGACATGTTTCACCCAGCAGAACAGGCACTGCAATGGTAAATCTCTGTTTCCTGCAATACACTCTCCCTCCTCTGTAGTGATAAAGCAAATCTGCACAAGAGGGGCACAGACCCCCAGATTGTTTACTTCTAACATAAAGACAAAACAATTTGGTTTTTAAGACAAGCTGGAAGCTTTGCTTCAAAACAAGCTGTGCAGATCCATTTCACTTCACCAGAACCATACTGTTCTTTTTAGGTCCTTTTCTGGCACGCACACAAACAAAAAACTGCTTTTTTCTTTTCTGTAATTTCTGATACTGAACTTTTTATGCTACTAAAGACTTTGAGCAAATCAAAGCGAAGAGGAAAACTGCTGGAACTCTTGGAAAACTTTCAGCAACACTCTGGGATAGTGGTGATGAAGGCTTTGTAAACAGGCAACAGCTGCAAAGAAAGCCAAACAAACCCAAACAAACAAACAACAAGCTACATCAAAAGTTCTAAATATTTTGGGCAGTAGAGAAAGACTCTGGAAATACTGGGCTTGCTGCGAACAAAGACAGCTGAGCTTGAAGGACCCAAAATACAATGGCATCATCCTGTACTGAAGAAAGCCAGAGAAGAAAGACAAATTCACAGTTATTTAGACATCCTTTGCAAAGCTGAAAATGGTGATTCCACATACAGGATGGCAAGGGAAAAAAATCACAGCTGCAAGGAAAATAGTAGCAAATCACACTTCAGCTGCTACTGTCTCCAGGGTTTAATCATTATTAGAGACAGAATTCCTTGTGTATTTTAGTTCTTCTTTACCTGCAACTGAGGGTCCATCAAGATAAAAACCAGGAAGCACAGCAAAAAGCATGTAATTGCCTTATTCAACAGGGAAAAGGTACTGGATAAATCCTGCAAGGGTTCTACCTCGATGCTTATTATTTCCTAACTGTTAACAGTATCATTAACTTTCAAAGAAGCTGTATTTACCTTCTGTACCTTCTACATTTACAAAAGTCATATATAAAAATATAAGCCTTATTTTTATACATAAGGCAGCACTGTTCTTGGCCAAGCCAGTCCTTGCAATAGGCAGCAGCTTCAAATGGCTCACTTGCTTGCCCCAGCAGCCATGACCACAGGAGGCATTTTTGGACATCAGCAGGCAGCCAGGCAGGGAACCTCTCTTCTAGGTCTCACCGCTGCCAACCCAGAGCGAACTGAGCCCACAGCACTCCCACTTTTGAGGGTCTCACTGTGGCTGGTGTGTAGCACAGGGGTGGTCTATGGCCAGTGCCAGGGACTTGCGAAGACCAAGACTGCTTTTTCCCAGTGTTTCCTGATCCCTCAGAGGGACCATGGATCACAGGATCCCCTGCTGTCTAGCAAGCAGCTGTACAAGAGGGATGGGTTTTCTCAGCCCTTGACAAGGGATTCAAACTCCGTTAAGTGCCACATTTGAGTCACCCAGACAAACTTTGCTGGCTTGTATGTGCCTTTTTCCTCCCAGGACATTTCTTCTCCCAGCACGAATGACTGTCCGACCCAGAAAAGGGGGTTTCATGTGCCGGTTTGTAGACACACATATCTGATGTAAGACCACAGAGTCTCACAACCAACCCAGTTGATCAAACATCATTTTGAAGAAAAGTCTTGAAAAGACTCCCATCTTATCGTTTCCTTGCCTTGTCTATCTGACGCAACACCCAAGCTCAGGCTTCCTCCCTTCAGCTCTGCAGAAAGCAGGTGGCAGAAGCCCTTGCCTCGCTCAACAACAGCTCTTGGGTTTGCAGCAGACATGAAACAGGGACAGTCCAAGCCCGCTCCCACGCTGCCCTCCTGTCCATCCGCTGCTGGATCCCACGCCAGCAGAGATGAGGGCCTCAAAGCACACAGCTGCTGAAACTGCTGCTGCTGCAAAGCAGAAATCCTCCCGGAAACACACAGCTCCAACTGTGGGGAATAAACAGAATGGGCTCGTGCTGGCACCAAAGCGGGAAATTGAAAGTACTACGTGCATAAGCACATCGTGCAAGTATACTTTCAAAATAGAAGGCAGTGCTGGCTGAGTGGCAATTTCATTTTTTATAGGTAGTGAAATTAAGTTAACTTTCACAGCATCAATACAATTCCAAGAAACAAGAAAGCTATGGTAAGTTACTGACTCAGCAAACAAATGGAATAATAGCAGTTCAAAACAAAAGCATACCAGAAAAGTATAATCCATCCATTTCAGAACTGTGTGAGAAAAAATAAAAAAAAATAATAAAAAAATTAAGATTAAAGGTCCTTTCAGTCTGTACCAGAGAGATCCAAAGATCCCACAGCGAACTTCAACTGCTGGACACAAGTACCATAACGTTAAAAACTACAGTCCAGAAGTAAAAAGGTATTCAGCTTTGGCATTTGCAAGGGAAACATTTTCCTAAGCCAGGCACTAGAGAGCTCTGCCAGTGAAATCCCGTTTGCATCCAGCAAAGTGTCTGCTCCAGTCCTGTGCCTCTGGAGCTGCTATTTAAAGAAGTGAATACTTATATAGAATATATAGCTCAATTTATGCATTGTTCCACATTACTTAGGAAGACTTTAATGATAGTTTCTAATATTGAACATGCACCCTATAAATTGGCAATATTCGTGAAAATACCAGTGTCTCAATCTTTTTCAGCACCCCTTTCAGCACTCTGAATAGCCATGGAAACCACAGAAAGTTGGTTAAGTTATTCAGCCACAGTGCCAGATTGGGTGTTTTGGGGTTTTACTCTCTTTTTTCCTTTTTTAAACTCTGGTTATGACTAACTACATTCCATAGTGGGCCACCATGAAATAAGTGTTATCCAAAAATAAATCAAAACAGTCTCTGTCCCACAGAGTAAGATGCTGGCCACAACCCACTGACCTGAGAGGTGTCAAAATCTTTGGGTGACAGGCTTCAAAGCCTGCGTGCACAACAAGTTCTCTGTTAAGAAGTTGCAATCAACATGCAGCTAAACTACACAGCCACTCTTCCATGGGCATGGCCCATCTCACCTGGCCTCTGCCTTTTGGCTGCAGAGAGGGTGTGCCCAGGGGCTCAGGACCCACTGGTGCAGAAGTGCAAGCCAGTAACAAACCCTTCCCATGTTAAAAAAGAAGGCTGTAAAAAAACGCAGGTAACGTCATCAATGTTTTACAGGTTTAGCTATCATTAAACTAAAGCTCCTCCGAAGGATGCAGAAGTAACTCAAGACACGGACAACCCAAGGCCGGTGATAGCTGCCCTCAGGCAGGCCTTGGGAATCCTGGTATGTATCTACAGAGCTTCTTTCAAGGCCAGCATCCCCAAGAGCACAGAGCAATGGCATCCGAAGGCCAGGCTGCTCTGGCAGGAGTCTGTCATGCTGCAGTGGGCTCTGGCTTCATCTTTCTCATTCAAAGACTCCCAGCGCCTAGGCAGTAAGTACAGCTGCCCTAGCTTCACATCCCCTCACCAGGTGAACACCACAGTCTGACAGTCATTGCAAGCACTATGCGAGTATTTATGCTTCCCACAAATACTTAGGATCAGCTCACACTAACCCGCTTCGTACACCAGCCGCCTGCTGTGCTCGGTGGTACCCTTTCAGGTCTCAAGGGGGGTGCAGTGCCAGCTTGCCTGAGGTCCCGAAACCTGAAAATCTAGTTAGTGTACTTGAAAGCAGAAATGCGCCGCGATGCTCACTGCCGGGACGGTGGCTGACCTGACTGCTCCCACAGCAGCTGGGGAAGCCTGTGTGGGGAGCGCTCCTGCTGAAAAAGAGTCAAAGCACAGCTTCACAGGCATTTCTAATGGCGGTCATGCTGGCTGCACAGCCGCTGCTCCCCCCAGCCTTTCTCCTCTGCCGGCCACTCACTCCTATCCCGCGTCGCACCTCAGTAGCCCTGGCTGTTGTTTCTGCTGCTGGGGATGACCAAACAGAGCAACTTACTGGCTAAAATAAACTAAAGAAGGTGTGGAAATGCCGGGTCAGGGCTCAGCTGCTGGTTTAGGGCACAACGGTGGGAACCGTTTTATCACTTCAAGTGAGGGCAGTGTACGGGTGGGAAGGGAGAGCAGAGGCGGATGTCCCGCACCAGTCCCATGTGCTTTGACCCTTCTCTGACCAGATGTTTCAGTGGCATTTTCCTAGCACCCCATTCAATTTGAGTGTAGTAGGGTATTGCTAATGAAGAGGAACAGTGATTTCTACATGCACATGGTGAGGAGCAGAAGCAGACTGTGTAACAGCCCTAACTGTGCAAACCACTTTTACAAGTATAGGCTGGCCTGAACATATTTGCATGCTCCCACTCTATGCCAGCCTGGGCAGTTGCTACAGTTAACAAGAGTTAGACAGGCTAACAAAACCAGGTAAAAGCAGGTCTACCAACCTGAGCACAAGCTATTGGCTCCCTGCAATTAATACTCCACCAACATACACTTAACATCTACCCCCCCCCCACACACACACACACAAGACTTGATTTTTGCAAGCTGTGATCTGATCTGATAGATCAGTGGAATGAGGTGTGACGGTAATGTTAAGCACAAACGCAACTACTTACATACAAGACTGAGAAGCGAAAAGAACGCATCCTGACTGAAGCACGGAATCAGACTCTACAACTCAAGGAGAGTTACAAAGCAGGTATGTTTATTACGGCGCCGGGGGGGAAAGGGGATCGCTCCTCCTAACTTGCACACCGAGGGGTTAAGCAAGCAGATATTTATTACACACAAACATGCATATTCATTAGGCTCCCGAGAGAGCAGCGGGGATATTACAATGAGTTTAGGTACTCATTATCATAAGTCTCCTCTCTTTTGGCGCTTGCACACTGCCCTCCGATGGTTGTGGGCAGGGGTCTTCAAGATGAAGCAAGCAGTCTTCCTCCCCGTGCACTTTTCACCTCTGGCACAGTTGGATGCCCCAGTAATCACAATTAGCTGAAACCAGCCGTATCTGCAAGTTTCTGAGAGCTGGCAAAGATTTAGAGCAGTGTGACCTTGGTACAAAATTTATTGCAAGTAAGACAGGATGGGCACACAAGGAGTATCCCAAGCTAGCAGATGTTCGGGAGTCACTGTCTCCAAACTAACTGATAATTAGAAGGATGGTAAGAAAGAATTCACTCATTAGAAGGACGGAAAGAAATAATTCACTCGTTAGTAAGACTACTCAATTCTGTTATCACACCGCAGACTTATAACACAAACATTGTTCTCTATCTTAGACCTAAGTAAAGTTAAAAGTATTTTAACCCTATGTTTTCCAGGCACTTGCTTTCCTTATATCAAAACATCTACCACACACACACACACAAGACTTGATTTTTGCAAGCTGTGATCCGATCTGATAGATCAGTGGAATGAGGTGTGATGGTAATGTTAAGCACACACGTAACTACTTACATACAAGACTGAGAAGTGAAGTGAATGTGTCCTGACTACTACTTTTAAAGCGACAGTGACAATTATAGAAGGTATTTTCCACAGATGTTTCCAAAAAAGTCTCAGAGGTCGCAGAGAATATTTTACGTAGCCATTAAAACAAACTGAGGAGTTTCAGGATCCCTTCTCAAAATAGCTTATGGCATTTTTAAATTATACAAACCATAGGGAAGTATCAAGCTTATCACAACAAAGCACTCTTCCTTTTGGGAGACTTCAACAGAAATGGTAACAAATCAAAGGGAAGAAGAGCACTGGGAAAAAAATAAAAGAGTACATACTTTAATGAAAGGAAGACTCAACGGTGTTTCATCTCTTCCCTCCCATCTGGAAAAGCAAAGCAGCCAGCCCTGCATGAACAGACATCCTGAAGCAGCTATACACCAGCCCTTGGACTTTCAGTTTCATGCAAGAGCCAACCACTTTGTTAGTGCACTGGTTCATGAAACCAAGATGCTTGATGCCAGGTGTCCCAAGCGTTAGGAGCTGGGCTCAGACTGTTATTGAAACTGCCCTCTGCTATGCTTCCACATCTTGCAAAGGTTTCTCCAACCAGATACATGGCCACACCGCAGTTTGTCCTGTGAAGTAACTAAATTCACCAAAGAGACTTCATTCTGTCCTTTGTCTGACTTAACTGGCTTTTCACTGCTGCTTCTTTACTGCTCAGACTCACCATGTGGCTTAAGCCAAGATATCTTCTGACCAGCATACCAGCTAATCAAGTGACAACCTATTTTTGGGAGTGCACCTCACACTGCAAACTGTACAAAATTAAAACCAACTTCAGAAGACAGTCACATCAGCCACTGCCCAAACACTGCTTTCAATGAGGCTTTCCTGCCTGCGTGTCCAAAGCAAAAGGGTCTGTGCTCTGCACAGCGGGCCAGAACTGCCACGCAGCACTGAGCGGCACAAAATCTAGGTGAGAAAACAGCATCCAGGACTGCCATGCCAAGAGCTAAACTGCACGTGTGCCGCTGCCAGGCGTCGGCAAAGCTGAAGTTAAGCTTAACTGGGGGCAATTCCCTTCCGTCTCCATTACTCAACATTCTCTCCATTACTCAACATTCTCAAGCATTACTAAGCGGTGACTCAGCTCAGCAGTAGACAACGTTACTGCAAAATGTTTAAATTAAAGACTGCCCAACTGGTCCTCTCCTGATGATTTTGGAAAAATCAAGACAATTGTTTAGTCTGCCATGAGCCTCGCAATGCATCACATCACCCAGCTCCCCTGCAGTACGGCTATTTTTCATTAGCGTAGACCATCTGGATTTGACAGCAGTATGAAGTGGACTGTCTGTCCCTCTGGTTACTTACAACTATCACCAACACCACAAAAAAACCCTCTCACGTTCTAATTTATCTGCTACAGTTCCTAGGTACTGTTCTTGATGCAGCTTTCCCCACTAGCTTACAGGCCTTTTAATTACCTGGTCTTTTCTCCCTGTGAAGCACGGAATCAGACTCTACAACTCAAGGAGAGTTACAAAGCAGGTATGTTTATTACGGCGCCGGGGGGGGAAAGGGGATAGCTCCTCCTAACTTGCACACCGAGGGGTTAAGCAAGCAGATATTTATTACACACAAACATGCATATTCATTAGGCTCCCGAGAGAGCAGCGGGGGATATTACAATGAGTTTAGGTACTCATTATCATAAGTCTCCTCTCTTTTGGCGCTTGCACACTGCCCTCCGATGGTTGTGGGCAGGGGTCTTCAAGATGAAGTAAGTAGTCTTCCTCATGTGGGAAGGGGTCTTCAAGATGAAGCAAGCAGTCTTCCTCCCTGTGCACTTTTCACCTTTGGCACAGTTGGATGCCCCAGTAATCACAATTAGCTGAAACCAGCCGTATCTGCAAGTTTCTGAGAGCTGGCAAAGATTTAGAGCAGTGTGACCTTGGTACAAAATTTATTGCAAGCAGGACAGGATGGGCACACAAGGAGTATCCCAAGCTAGCAGATGTTCGGGAGTCACTGTCTCCAAACTAACTGATAATTAGAAGGATGGTAAGAAAGAATTCACTCATTAGAAGGATGGAAAGAAATAATTCACTCGTTAGTAAGACTACTCAATTCTGTTCTCACACCACAGACTTATAACACAAACCTTATTCTCTTAGACCTAAGTTAAAAGTATTTTAACCCTATGTTTTCCAGGCACTTGCTTTCCTTATATCACCAGCTCATCAAATAAGGAACCCAAGCTGTTTACCCTCAGTCTCATTTGAAGGCTTTCAGACTTTTCCTCCCAGCACCTAAATTGTTTGGGTTTTTTTCCTGCACCCCTTCAGATTTCTCCTACAAGATCATGGAAGCATCATCAGCCCCACTGCAAAGCACTCAGCCCTGGCTCCTCTCCCCCACGTGTGCAGCCTCAGAGGGGGTGAGACTCTCCAGCAAAGCCTGCCCTCCATGCACACCTTGCACAGGCAGCCAGTGGCTGTACTTAAAAGGTAAGTTTTATTTGCACTGGGGCCATGCCACAGGGGTTACACGCAAGAGCATCTAGCAAGCCAAACACTTTGTTAATGGTTCAATAGCACCCTCTGCTCTACCTGCCCTTCAATCATGCCTATGCGCTTTTGGGAGCAATTTTAAACATACTCTTAGGTCACTGCTGAAAAGAAACTGCTATTTTCATCAATGACCTGATCCTGAAGCTTCCTTGCATTGATCCCTTGACAATCTTCACTAAGAGCAACATCTGCTGGGTTACAGGTTCAACTGTCCTTTCCTACCATTTCATATTTCACAGTTTCCTCATTCCAGCTCGTGCTTCAGCCACCTCTCTGCCTTTCACAGCAGAGGAGCTGCTAACAGAACAACTGGAAGACGAAACAGACAAATCAGCAATGCAAAGTCAGACAACTTCAGGCCATCACTTCATACAGTGAGCAGGTTTTCCCAAGTTAGCTCTGATGTTTGAGATCAGGACTCTAGACATAGAGTGGCTGATGCAGATGAAGTGTGGTGTATAGCCAGCGACAGAGATTGAAGGGCAGGGCAGTAACTGCCAAAGTCCATGTACCACTGCAGTGAAAAAGCAGTTCAAATGAAACGTCTGTATGCATGGACTTAAAAGCATATATCTGGAACAACTGCTTCACTTCTGAGTGAACTAAAAGCTCTGAGCTGTCCCACAAAGATGTCGTGCCTTTAAAAGGTGGTTCCACTACTGAGCCCAAGAGGACTTTAAGGCAGGAAAAAAAACAAAGACATAACAAAGATATATAAACACAGGCTGAGAAAGCTGGGGCTGTTCAGCCTGGAGAAGAGAAGGCTGTGTGGAAACCTCATAGCAGCCTTCCAGTATCTGAAGGGGGGCCTACAAGGATGCTACAGAGAGACTCTTCATTACGGCATGCAGTGATAGGACCAGGGGTAATGGGTTTAAACTTAAACAGGAGAGATTCAGATTGGATATTAGGAAGTTCTTCCCTGTGAGGGTGGTGAGACACTGGCACAGAGAAGCTGTGGCTGCCCCATCTCCGGCAGTGTTCAAGGCCAGGTTGGACAGGGCTTGGAGCAACCTGGTCTAGTTGAAACTGCCCCTGCCCATGGCAGGGGGCTGGAACCAGATGATCTTAAGGTCCTTTCCAAGCCAAAGCATTCTATGACTCTATGATTAACACTTCGTACAAAGTGACAGAAGCTGCTGGTACAAAACAAGCACTATTCCTCACCATATCATATAAAATAAAAAAAATCTGCCTGTTCAAAGCACTGTTAAAGACATTTCAGTTTAGATCAGTGTCACCAGGAGCCAACTTCATACATTTCCAGGTTGGCAGGCTCAAGATGGAGCCTATTCACATCTTCCATTGCTTACTTCTTGATAAGCATTCCAAAATACAGTGACTACTCAAGAAGTATCCTGAACAGTACCCCTGATCACTGTTTTGCCAGTGACTGTAACATAAACCAAGGGAAAAAAAGCCATACAAGACAGGTCTCTTCACACTAAAAACTCTTAAGAACGGTTCCTACTAAAACTCAGTGTGAGAGTTGACAAATTTTGGATCTGCCCTGTGCTAGACAGAAAGAAGTGTAAAACTTTTCATTTTCTACCTGCAAACATTTGTATGTTTAAATACTTGAGCACATGCCACCTCTAATTGCTGGAAGCTCCAACCACTAAACTGCACGCATCAGTCCCAGCATAGTTATCGCTAATTAAAGTGAAATGAGATTGCTGGGTGTGTCAGCACTCCCTTCAAAACAAACATGGGGCCACCTTCCCCCACATGCTGTTATGGGTGAATGCTACTGTCATCCCCAGCTCTGGCTGCCCCAGTTCCTCACTGTCTCATGCTGTAGCTCATGCTGATGTTGAAACCTGCCTCTTGGGTGACTTGAATAATGCAGTAGGCAAAATTAAGTTGGCAAAATGGTTGATCACAGCTTAAAATTCTAGGAGGCCAGGAAATAAACACTTAAAAACATATTAGATCCCACACAGTTAAGAAAGAAATGGAAGTGCCATTAATTCAGGTATGAGGATGAGAAGGATCTGGGAAGCAATCTAAGGTCCAAGCATCTTCACATGGCTAAGCTGAGAACACCATCTAGCCTCAGCAGGTATTTGGGATGGCAGTAGTCAGCAGCAGTTGCCAGCTCCATATGAGACCTTCGGCTTATCCTGTAGTCATAGCTCAGGCTTCCAGGCTCCCCTAAAACAAGAATGTCTTGCACCACCAACTGCGAGTGCATCCACTGTAATAAAAGTCTCAGTGACAGCAAAAGCACCATGTAATACCTACACTTGTGAGAATTAAAATAAAAGTAGTACTAGGACTTAAATCCTTCTGCAGAAAAGTATCCCCTTGCCCTTAAAAGTGAAGGTCCTGTTCTTATACTGCCTTCACTTCACAGCTGTAGAGCCATAGATATTTAAGCTGTTTCTTTAAACCCAGAATGCAAACAACTTGTGGGATGTGAGAGAAAAAGACTAAAAAAATATATTAAGCAGCAATGGAAGATCAAGCACGAACGACAAAAACTATCTTCTGCTAGAATGAGACAGAGTCTCTTCTGCTTCTTATGCAGTGCCAGGGCAAGAATTCCAACGTAGCGATGCAAGTGTCGAATGATACAACACTTCAAGGATCTCACTGTCTTCTGGTTGCCTTTTCTTCCCTATCTAATCACTTTTGACTCCGGCAGCAAGTTTTATCCAGCTACAGCAGGCAGATAGCGGCCTCCAAGATAGTACATTATTACGATTTCCTTGAAAACAGGCAAAAGGTTTAGCAGAGAAAAATGATCTCTCAAACACGAGCAACAAAAAGGCTGCAACATGAGTTCAGTATTTAACAGGAAGGGAATAGATGTAAGATACCAAGCTCAATGGACAAAGCTGCAGAAAAGTAGGCTTTGCTAATTCAGTTGTTCAGGCAGCCATTTATTTAAAACAAAACCTCCATGTTTCTGCAAACCATACTGAAAGTTAGTCGTTAAACAGGGTTGTGTATCTTTAGATTAATAGTAATCACAAACTGCAAATGCTCCTTCGCTTATGAAAACTGCAGAAGCACCCTTATCTCCCAAGGACAGTTAGGAGGGGGCAGAAGAACCAGCAAGGGGCATGCACAAGGGAAGAAGGTGAAAAGTTCAACCTTAAAAGTCTGTACAAAGGTCATCGAGGAAGACTCTTACTTCATCCCGAGACCCTCGCCCAAGACCACCAGGAGGCAGTGCGCAAGCGCCAAAAGGAGGAGACTCATGACAATGCATTCCTAGAACTAATTGTAATAGCCCGCCACTTTCTCGGGAACCTAATCAATATGCATGGTTGTGTGTAATAAATATCTACTCGCTTAACCCCTTGGGATGCACGTTAGGTGGAGAGATCCCCCGTGCATCCAGCGCTGCAATAAAGAATTGTTGTGGCTTAATTTGTGGTTTTTCCTTTTAGTATCACAGGGAAAAAAGTTCTTCCCAAGTCTGTTTTTCCTAACTGCATTTAAGTGGAATGCACTACAATACAGACCACAGACAGTTAGTTTCTTATTCTGTCATGATTAATAGCAGTGGCAGTGGCTTGAAAAGGCAGGATGTGTTTTGGGGAGCACAACATGGAGTGGAGCCAGGAATCATCCCACAGCACTGCAGCACATCACACCACGCACATGCTCCCACCAATGCCCCAGCATCCCCACAGGATGAAAACCTGGACGAGGATGACAGAGCCACCCTTTTCACCCTGTGATGAAAAGAGAAGACCAGGAAGACAGGACTGCAAGACCATTCTCAGCCTGCAGATGCAAAGAGACAGTACCAGAGAGGCATGCAGCCCCGGAGCACATGGCAGGGCTTCCCTCGCTTGCTCCAAAAGCCACAAGCCCCAGAAGTCGTAAATTGGCTGAGGCCAGTCTTACAAATAAAGCATTTATTTTCTATTAAAAAAAAAATTCCAAAACCAGACCCCCAAACCCCCGAACCTTAGAATAAAGAGGTCTGGGTATAAATAAAAATCTTACACTCTTATTGCATTTACTCTATCATATGATTTCTAAGTGCCGAATGATATTAAGAAAAGCACTCAAGATTTAACAGACCTTCAGAAATAGCTTTATAAACTTTGGTAACTACCAGTCCTTATTGAAAAATCCATCTTCTTGAAAAAATCCAGTTACAAAATACTGCCCCCCCAATTAATGTCAACTATCTAAATTACATTTATTTAACTCTGGAAAAAAACACATTCATTGTAATAAAGATTTTCTGAAACAGCTGCTTTTCTTAACCGTGATCTCAACTTTATTCCCTTGAGAATAACTACTGAAGAAAAGCCAAATGTAAAATCCTGTTTCCCGTCAATTTAAGCAGATGTTTTTATGTAATCAAAAGCATTGTGGAGGCCCAAGCCAAACTGTATTCTCACTGAGCTCTCAAAATAGGCCTACCAATGAAGCACTAGTGAAAGAAGAAACACTTAGCAAGCTTATTACAGCTCAGAAACCTAAAAACTGCAGTTCTCTTCAAAACAAGGTTGTACAATGCTTGATAAAAAACAACTTCAGAAATTACAACTTATAAATGGCCAAGTTCGCTCAAACCAAGTTCCCAGGGTCCCCTTGGCAAGGATACAAGTCACACAGCAACATTAATTAAGACTATTCTAAATAGTTTTTTAGTGCAAAATCAGCATAACCGAAGTACATTGAAGTTTGGCAGCTTGCCGCTGTATCCTTTAACAACAGGAATCAGGGCTGTGAAACCTGAATTAATTTATTCAGACAGGCACCATCAACTAGATATTTAGCACGGCTTGACCCAAAAGTACGGATCACTCAGTGTCTACTTCACACCAGGGAAATTTGCTGGCATTACTCACGGGGAATAAAATGGGTACTCAAGTGATGTTAACTCACAACAGAACTCTCATATCAGCTACGGACATCCATATAGGATAACTGCAGCTTCACAGCTCAGGACAATACCAAAGTTTTCAGGCAGTTCTAGGAAAGCAGATCCACAGAAACGGAGATGGATAAGAGATATATACAGGGCAAGAGTACTTTTCGTAAAAAACCCTTGCCCCACAGGATATCAAGCCCATTAAACCAATATATTTTAGGGGAAAAGGAGGGACCCAACCTGAGTGTAGTTTTTCAGGACTTGTATAAAGTTCCATCTTTCTTCAGGCACACCATCTCTGTTTCTGGAGACAGTGTCAACTTCATCTCCAGGGGAACATTTAAGGAGCAGCCAAATTCCTTCTCAGTTTTCCAGCTTGATTAACACTACCCATAAAATGCCTGAGGAAGCTGGGTTGGGAGGGAAAGAAGAACTTCTATCCCTTTTGTTTTTCTGGTTAATGTTAAGCAAACACCCCCTTATCAAGGTTGGAATAAATCAAGCCATGAAGGCAGACCATTCTTCTTTTAACAAAAGTTATGCTGCATGCTATTGAAATGTGGGTTATGCCATTTATCATCTTAGCCTATAAAAAGGTTATCCACACTAAGTTTGCTGGTGTAACTCGAGCAATATGCCATACTTAACACAGATAAGTCTTACATCCAGAATAGTGCTTCAGCCAGCAGAATACATCTCCCCGGGGTATTACATAATTCTGGCACTATGACTGCATCCACTTCAGGGCTTTTGCTTTGGCTCCAGCATCACTGAGGAGTTCAGTTTATTTACAGACTCCACAGTGACACATCAGTGTCAATAAAGCGCATTACTTTCAGATATTACTACGCAGTGGCTTTAAGAATGCCTCAGAGTTCGGCCACACTAAAGCCAAGCCACTCACCACACGAGCCTCACAATGGTTCCGTCCTCTTGGCATTGAGTTACTTCTCCAGCAGCTACACCGAGAAAAAGCCATGCAAATGCAAACAGCCACGGACCACGGCAGTAACAGCACCCACTAACAGCACTTTGTGAGCTGCTCCAGAAGCTGCTTCACACGCTGCCAAAATGGATGCGAAGCAGCAGTCTGGGAGGCGCCCTGCTCTAAGAGGAACATCAGCAAACATGGTTGGTTACTGCTGTCCCCAGCGACCACCCAGGGATGCTGGGCAAGGCATGGGGAGCTCCTGGAGGGCGGGCATGTGGAGGCACGCTCAGCAATCTTCCCAGCCCAATGAAGACTGGAAGAACCACAGTCAGAAGACCAAAGCTAGCCCGGGATTCAACCTTCAGGACCGACCTGAGGCTTTCTTCCAGTTGGTTCACACAAAAGCAAGAGAACAATGAGACACTGAGGGTGGGCAGAGTGATCAAAGAAGAAACACTGCTAGATTTCAAAACGCAAAGTGTTTAAACATGTAAAACAACAGGAATACACTAATTGGCGAGTCCACTGCATATGGGACATGGGCAGTAAGCAATACACATGTAGTAATGGGTTTCTATTGCAGAAGCGGAGATTTGGGAAAATGAAACAAAAAACAAAGTGCCTGGCGGAGATGCAGTCTAACACCACACTAGAGAGGCAACTAGTGAGGATAGGAATCCTTCCCTGGAGTGAAACCAAGGAGTAGGCCTGGACACGGCCTTGCGACCACCCTTCTCCTGCAAGTCCATGGTCCTTCATGACAGGTGATGCAGTCAAGAAACAAAGTGCACCCCGGTAAGACGTGGAACGCTGACCCCTCACCCCATAGATGCTGAAGGTCCTGCACTGCCCTCCATCACCGCTTGCTCTCATCTCTCACTTCCTCCGCCAGCACCTGCACTTGCTGAATCTTTCCACAAGCCAGATTCGCAGGAGTTTGTGGAAGGCTCTGAGGAGTGCCAGGCAGCCAGCAGCTAAGAGAGATGTTAAGTCCATTCCACTTCTTACACTTCTCACCTCCTCAGCACCAGGCACCAGTGACAATTACCTGACCGCCTCCCGTCGCTCCGAATGATCCGTCACCCCTTTGGGAGCTGCTCCTCGCAGTGTAGGCTGCAGTGTCCCCATCCCACCCGCACCCCACTGGGCGGCGCAGGCGGAGGTGCACCCAGGGGAGGCAGGCGGCGCTCAGCTTCCCCCAGAAACACCCGGGGAATCCACCAGGACCCTCCGCTGAAACACCGAACAGCCCCGCTCTACGGACAGGCACACCCGCGGCACTCGGCTCCCCCAGCTTAACGCCCGACCTGCGCTTGGAGGACGGCTCCCCCGGAGCCTCACCGCGGAGATCGCCAGGCTCCGGCCAGGGGGCAGCGGAAGGACGCAGACCCCTGGCCCTGACCTGTCCCGTCCTGTCCCGGGCTCTCCGTGCCCCGCCACGGGCGTCACCGCCCTGGCGCTATCCCGGCTCCCCGGACAGCCGCTGCACCGCGGCAGGGCCCCTCGCCGTGTCCCGGGGATGCCCCGCTCCGGCGCGCTGCGGTGCGGTCCGACCGGCGGGTCCCGCACCTCCCGCCGCGCACCTGCCGGCCTCCCGCGCTCCAGCCCCGTACCTGGCCGGCGCAGCAGTGCGCGGACATGCCGGCGGCGCGGCGCGGCCTGGCTCCCCCGCTGCCACACTCATGCGGGAGCTGGCCGGGCTGCGCTGGGCTGGGCTGGGCACGGCGCGTAGCGGCACCGCCTCTGCCCCGCCGCCGACCGCGACGCCCTCGGCCCGGCCCCGCTGCCTGGCTTCCGCTGTCGTCAGCCTGCGCCGCGGGAGGGCCCGCGCCCGCGCCCTCACCGAGCGTGGAGGGCGCCGTGCGGCTGTCGCTGTGTCCGCCCGTAGGCGGACCCCGCGGCCGCCGGAGGAGGGCTCGGTGCCCCCAGCGCGGCGGGGGTCCTGCACCGCGTCCTGCCCTGCAGCCCGTGCGCCGCAGGCGGTCCTGGCCCCGTCGCTTCCCGAGGCGGCAGAAGCGGCTGCTCCGCCCGCAGCTGACGCGTTAAGAGTGAATCGGTGCGGATCCGTCCCCGCCAGGCTGTGCCGGTCGGCTATGATCAGCTGCCTGCTCGTACACCCGCTAAAGCACCTGCTTTTTAGCAATCGGAATTTCATGAATTCGCTGAGTAAGTGGTATAAACAGGTGGATCTTAAAATGCCAGACATCAAATTTAACACTGCAGCGCACCAGCCTCGGGTTCAAGCTGCTTTGCGGCACCCCACGAGCATTAACAGCCCGACACCTTTATGGAAAAGTCAGGGTTGCTCAAAGAGTGGCTTGAGGGCTGTGCTTTCCTAGCAGAAGCTGAGACCTTTCCCGGTGTTTCCAAAATACTCTCTCCAGCATCAGTTGCCAGGACCCAGGTGTAGCACTAAAAGGTGGTTGAGGATTTCGTCTTTTCCTGGGGGGTGATGAGCATCTTTGCTGAAGGTCGCTATGGCAAGCCTCACCTTGTCTGCTCTCTTGCCTGTGTGTATGTGCCCTTTAATATTTAAGATGATTATTTGGAACTTTGTTTATAGTCTTAAACTGCCCTAACTTAAGGAATTTGGTGTGTCTAAAAGCTGTTAAAATGCATGCAGGTACACGCATGTAGATAATGTAGCTACACCTTCCAAAAAGGACACTGGTGTGGATTGCAGTATGTATTGTGTAAAACCCCTTCCCCGTTCCTCCTTTTGTGTGTGCAAACAAATGGGAAGTCAATACCTTAGGAAGCAGATCATCCAGTGAATCATTGTTACATAGTTTAGTGTTCAACTGGGGACCCAAGACAGCGGCGTTACCTTGAGGGTACAGTTTGTAAAAAGCAGACATGTGCTATGCTTTTACTGGTGCTCTAATATCTGCACACACTCAGCTAGAGACAAGCCACTGAAACAAGATTCATTCTGTCAGTCAGATGGTTATGTAGCTCAAAGGACACCACACCAGCCTATGGGCACCCCAGAGGACCCCACCACAGTGCAGGCACTGATGGGGATGACACTCCTGCCCTGAAGAAGCAAGAACAGCCCCAGCCTCAGGTCAGGACTCAGGGTTGGAGTCTCGGCACACCACCCCCTATCTTGCAGCTCCTTTCCCCAGAGGCAGGGCTGAAGAGACAGAATCAAGAATTGAATGACAGGAAAGCAGTGTGGCCAGGAAACACGCAATGGAAAAACACTGCTGGTTTGAACTTCAAAACATAGCTTCCTGAAGCACATGGTTAGGCATGGGAACGTGAGCCTCACAGCATAGTAACAACTCAGTACACTGCACTCATCTTCTATTTCTTGTCTAGGCTTCTTACACAATCACCAGATGCTGACTGGTCAGGCTTTGCTTAATTTCCACATCTGCAAAATCAACTCAAAACACGAAGGAGAATTTGAGGTTTAATATAGAAATGAAACTCTCTTGCGAGGAGAGGCTGATGAAGGTGACGTATGGTGGAAGAGCCCTAAGTGGCTGTACCACACATCAGCATGTCTGCAATGAGAAGGAGCATTCAGTGGGTGGAGAACACTGTTAATTCCCTGCTCCATGCAGCCCTCTAAAGTGCCAGCCAGCGCTGTTATCACCACACGAGTAAAGCCAGACTCTGCACTGAAGAGCAGAGCTTTGTAATGCACTTCCCAATCGGTCAGAGCCCCAGAGGCCTGGGATGTGCACCCTGGCTTTTTGAGTGAAAAACTCGTCACCAGAAAGGCTTGAACTTTCCTGCTGTGCTACTGGCAGGCATGAAGCAGGCTAATCGCAAAGCAATGAGCAGCTGTTACTGCATGAAAAGAACTGTCAGTCTGAAACTATCAATGCATTTAGAATAAGGTTTACCCATCAAATACATACTCTGAAACCAAAGAAGGCTAATCTGATTCACTGGCCAGGAATCTTCAACTCATAATTCCTGCCTCAAACTATTCATTTTGGCAGGGTGTCTCTTTGAAGGGATGCTAAATCCTATTTAGAGCTTTCAAGTGGCAGGGAGTCCATAGCATCAGCAGAGAAAGGCAAAATGCTTTGGCCTTACTTTGTATAAGGAATTTTATGAACGTATTTCTACAAAGATTTAATGAGACAGGCAGAATGGGGGCAAGAATTGGCCCCATAGGAAGTAAATCAGCTGACGGATCAAGTTGAGTCTGGTCTCAATTCAGGTGCCAGGGAGCATAGAATGAAGGATAGAACTCAGTTAGAAGCTGTAACCACATGGCACTTGCCAGAAATCCCCCTGGGCAAGAAGCCAGTTTGCCATGGGAGCAAGCCGCTTTGTCATTCGCATGTGCACAAGCAGAGCATAGTGGCAGAACCTGAAGCCCCAGGAGCACTTCCCTTCAAATCATTTACCTTTAGGCAGCCTACAAAACTCTGCCTGCAAGGTATCCAACCAGTTTCATACATATCAGTGACTATGGCACATCAGCTTTGCTCACTGGATCCCAACTGCAGTTACACTTGCAGATGTTAACACCTTTACATGCATCCACTTTGCTCATTCCCTCCTCATTTCTGCATGGATGACTGTAATAGAAGAAGGGGTTCTCACTGTTGTCCTTCACTGTGAGAAGAATGCAGTGTTATTACCTCTATAGAGAACTTCAAAGTTGTTAGTAGTGAAGCAGAAAGCTTTTTTGGCACAACACAGGGAAACTGTAATTTACCAGGGATGCTAAAAGGACTCTCTGCTTCTTCAGTACTAGTACAGTATGAACCAGCTCAGTGTGTTTTAGGGTAAGAATAGTAGAAATTATGCCATTTTGTTCATACATTCTAAAATTAAGCTGCAACTTGGAATGGTGTTTTCAATGTTCTGTAGTTTCAAGATTTTTCAGTAATTAAAGGATTTTGGTTTGTGCCAAATAGCAAAAAGAAGAGCACAAAGAGAGTGCATCCAATGAGAATGAGAAATCTACCACTTCACTCTTTTTCAGGTGTAATGAGATACAGAAAATCTTTCCAATCGTAAACGCATTCAGAAAAAAAACAAAACCAGATTGTTACACATTGTGGTAGCCACTTACATAAAATTAGTTCAGTTTTATAGTGTAAATTTAGACTTCATATGCTTTTTAAAATACAAAAGATGTGAAATGTCTTTTTAGGTAAAGGTCTATTTTGCTTGAGCCCAGTAATTAGACACTAGTCAAAAATGAGGTTATAGGAGGGAGGGGAAATGTTTGTGCAAGTGCATGCACACATTCTGAAAACCGCAGCTCGGATCCCAGCTGGACCTCTTTTACAGCTAATGAGTTGACTGCTGCAATGTTTGCTGAAACGGTTTCCTGTGGAAAAGGCATTCTGGTAAAGGGGAGCACCGTGCAAAGGCATGATCAGACCATCCTTGCCTCGCAGTCTGGGTGGCTGCAGGCCATGATAAATGCATGACTTTCTCTTGTTTTCCTAAGTATACACCAGCACTTGAATTATGGACCACATCTCCCCAAATCCTCTTAGGTAGCTAAAGGCTTTCAGAAACTATGGCCTTTGAACATCTTCCAAAAGCCAGTGTATCCAGGAATCATGCCAGGACCAGCTGGCACAGCACAGTATAGCCCAGCTGTAGACTGACAAAAAGCAAGGGGGAATCCCTTATAGCATACGTCAAATATCGCAGTTATTTATTACTGCTATAATTGGAGGATCACCTTCAAGTTTGTGAAAGTGTGGGGAGGCACTCAGAGCAACTGTAATAGCAAAGAGAGCACTGAATGATCTGCCAGTGCATGGCAAGAGCAACCTGCAACTACAGACCTCCTAGATGAGGCTGATAAGAGAGATTGTTGGTGCATGTGGAGACAGACAAGCATGTGTCATTGGCCTTTCCAGAATATCACACTGCTCATAATGCTAAATGGTGGTATCTTGTACTAGCTCTTTATTAGTGGTCTGTAATTCACACTAAAAAAGAAAAACAAAAAGCTGTGCACTTGAGTAGTCAAATTTGGGTAATTTTGATCAAATTAAATGTTTTTAATCACTTACTTGACTTGAAAGAAAGCATTTCATAGCATTTGAATATTTTAGTATTAAAGAAATCCCCAAGGCTGATATTTCCAGGTAAATCTGCTCAAAACCCCAAACACCTCACCTTTTGTTTTGAGAATGATAGTTTAATAAACTGGTTGCTTAGTTGTTTTTTCACTCCAGTGTTGAAGTGGATTAAAATCTGTACTGTCTATTAAGGAAACACACCAACTAGACCTTTCTCAGTGGGCTAATTTTTGCTACCAAAGTACAGAAGAGTAGCATTACACAGCTTTGTGCTGAACTCTCCAAGTGAGGCATTTGCAAGCTCATTGTTGACCCTTTTTAGCACAATACCATGTAATGCCAATAATAAGTGTCATTCTTTCTGATCTCCCAGCAACTGTGTGCAGTATCACGTTTCATTCTTAAATCAGGATTTTATTCTAGAATGTTTTGGGTTTCTTGATCACAGCTAATACCCTTACCTTGCAAATAACTGACACAGACATTTGACCCAGGTGACACTAAGGAAACATGGTGCTTGCAGAAGAGCCAGCAGCTTCTCCCAGCACATTTACACGTTTCTGGCACTCAGGTAATGAGCCAGCAGCAAGGAGTCTGGTGCTGCCTTGGGGCAGGAAGCCTTAATGGAGTTAATGAGTAAGAGACTGGAAGGTAGGAAAACTGCATGCCCCAGACTTACAAGATAAGGACAATTGAAGAAGTTCTATAAGAGTAAGAAGGCTAGCAGGCTTAAGCTGCATGCTGAGAGGGAGCCCGGTTCTCCATCCTTACAAGGAGCCTCGAGCTGGCCGTGATGATTCTCGGAGTCACAAGTTAAACTGGGTTAAGATCAGTTGTTACCGCATCCTACCACCTGCCTTATTCCTCTGTCAGATGCTGCCCCTAGTGGCGTAGAAAACTGATGCGGTTCAGCATTTCAACTCCAGCAGTTGAATCTGACAGATTAAAACTGGTTTCTAGCATCGTGTATAAAGATAAAAAACATGGTGGCACTGCCTTTCTGCACTGCTGACTTCCTCAGGATGCTGATGTGAGAAAATCAGAGTAGCTTCTGACACATGGGTAAATTTCAAGTAATAAGAAACAGACAGTTTGAGATCTGTCAACCTGGTAGTAGACTTCTTCAGAACTGCCAGATTGACATATTTTATGTCAGTGAGCTTCTTCTGGAGAAAGAGATATTCACTCACAGATGGCAAATCTGTGCAGCGTAACATAAGTATGCTTTGAGGATACCTGCTTACTAGCCTGGCCCAAACTCGAGGTTTCCCAAAACCAAAGCACATAGCTCACAACATATATTAAAGTCAGCTTAATATAACTATCAATGTCCCTACTGAAGTGGCACAAATCTCTTGTGGCAGGCCATATACTACGTTTTACTAACACTTTCTAAATTATGAGTAAGGTGATACGCCCCCTCTCCTCCTCTCTTCTTTGCATACCATTCTGTTCCTGTCCCAGGAATGAATGCTGTTGGTATGAATGTTTCTGGACACAGTTTGAGCTGACAGCACTAGAGGAAACGGTCACAACAGTGGTGGCCTCTGAGCTGACCACAGAAAGCCTCTTAGAAAAAAAACTAGTGCAGGACATGTCTGCCTGTGGATGGAAAAGACAGAAACACACACACAACCCCCTGACCTTTTGTTTGAAAGAGTTAAGAGCTTCTAAAAGTAAATAAATGAAGATTTTCTGAATAAATTGCTTGCAAATAGAAAAAAACAAAACCAGAAAACCTAGAATTTAACACAGATTCTATGAGGCTAGCTCAGTGGCATCAAAACTAAGATTTTACTCCAGCTGTGCTTGGAGAAGCTTGAGAATGAGAAATTGGCATTACACAACACAGTTTTGCCAAGTGGAGATCTCAAGCTAGCAAGAACAGGGCTGCTTCTGCACCTTTCCTGGCAGTGGTGGTGGAACCAGGGGGAACACGGGAAGAACAAATCTAATCCTCAGTAGGTCCTTGGGAAGATTAGAATTGACAGAAGGTTCTCTTAGGCAGCGCTGTATTTTGGAACCAAAAAGAGACTGCAGCCGCGCATGTCTTTTCCCCAGTCTCACACTACTGGGTTATCAGCAAGGTGCATGTCAAAACACAGCCTGCTAAACATATTTAAAGCATGCAGTTTAGTTCTGAGAAGTTTCTCTATCTCAACCTGACAAGCTACGTCCTAACTTATTCCTGTTTTATCCTGTGATTTTATTACAGCCTTGTTACCTTACCTCAGAGACACAGCTGAGTATGAAATATAAGGTGGAGCGGAGGAATTCAAAGAAAAGAAGGCCTAGCTACAGCCTCTTTTGTAACCATCTCTCCCTTCTCCCAGAGAAGCAAATGAGTATTAAAACGGCACAGGTGAAACCTGCTCCGTAAAGGAATCCTTGCATAGGAGCAGATGTAGCATTAACAGCCATGCACCAGAAGAAACCGCTGAGTAGGAGTTAAGCAAGCAGTGTACACGCAGTACGCAAAGCAACAACTGTATCCTACAACTCAATCTGGCTCTGAGCCTTCTGTGTCAGAACAAAAAGACTGCAGAGATTACACAGTGTTGGCACCAGTCAAGAACCAGGAAACAAGACAAGGCTGTGATAGTTAGCTGTCCTTGTTCCATGCTACCACAAGTAATCCTAGTATCTGTGAGAAAATGAAATCAATTTTGTTTTAGACAGAGAGCACCTTCCCTTTCTTACACTGTTGCCACAATAAATGTAGCAAAACTGTGTACTTCCCCTTCTGTATTCGTTATACACTGTGGCAACAGAGTGCAAGTAGAAAACAAATGTTTATTTGTACAAACAGTATGAGTACAATGCATAGAAGTTCGTCAAATTCCATTAAGTCTCCTGGTAAGAGACATGGAGTTTGCAAAGAAGAGTACTAACCTTTCAGAAAGAAAGAGCAGTGAGTGACTCACGATAAAAAGTTGGTAAGGGCAGAACTAATGTCTTAACCTAAGAGAGAAGGTGTTCAGATTATGTTCCAGTCTGCGCAACTGTACAGCTTAGACTTTTGCACAAGCACACGCAAGGAGGCTCAAGACAAACCATCCCTGACTGCTGGGGTTCTGAACAGAAGCCAAGTAGACTGAAGCAGCTGTACATTCAGTAAGTTGTTGTGATACAAGAGAGATTGTCAATGCTGAAGCATAATTAGCATGATAAAGATTACAAGGTAACCAAGTCACGAATTAAACAGTATTTAGATGACCCAAATACTCCCTTCAGAGTTCTGACCTGCCTTCGCTTATAAAGGATAGATTTTTTCCACATTTTGAAAAATATATGGGCTGGCAGACAGCCATAGGTACATCAAAGATCCAGGTGAAAAGGGCATTATTTGTAGTTTTCCTCCATAGGGTATGCATCTGTACATAACAGCACGTAATTCAGCATAAAGGTTCTGAGGAAATTAGGCTGTGTAAATCTGAAGCCATCAAGCAATTTTGACAGCATGAGACAAAGCAACAAGTCATCAAAACCAGAGAAAGGAATCTTCTTGCTTTAAAACCACTTTTATTAAAAACACAGGGTTAATTAAATCACTGTTTCATCAAGGAAATATTAAATTCACATTTTACATATTAAAATATTATAAAATAACCATCCAATGGCTACTACAGCTGTATTTCAATGACTGGGACTTGGGCCATTTTCACTTCCACAGCAATCAAAAAATCAGCTTTTTTGGTAATCCTGAAAAACATAAATCACATTGTTACCAAAGTAAAGGAGTACAGCCCCCTCCTGCTGGTATTCATTTGCTACCATTCCTGAGATGCATCTACTCTGAGCTGCTTAATATGGTTTGCTGCAGTAGTACATGATGACTTTTCCCAATAAATCTATGACAGGATGCTAGAATCCAAGCTAATCTGAATCAGTATGCATTCTTCAAACAAGCCCCAAATTCTGTAATTGTGTTAACTGCATTTGAGATACATGTAAGTATTTCTCTTCGTTGGTTTTTAAAAGCTAGCCAGTTAGTTGTACTTTTAAACCTAAAAAAGGCAAGCTATTCTAAGGCTTAACCCTGCCCCACCACACATACACTCAATGATTTTTCTTAGGTGCTATCATTACCCAGCAATAAGCTGTCAGCAGGAAGTAATAACCCTTTTAGTGTCTGCCTCATTGTTTAATCGCATCTTTGTTTAGTACCATCTGTAAGGATGATGAGGCAGTACTTTTTTGATTCTATTCCAGATCTTGTCCTTTCTTCATATGATACTTATTTGTAAGGTAGATAAACCATAGCTGCCTTCTGGGATGGATATCAAGCTTATTATGGAAGAACCCAACAGTTTTTACCTGCCCTATAGGCAGAGGCCTCCTCTAAAATACACTAACACTGAATCACACACATGAACTTTAAATGAATGCCCAAACAACACAAATTCTTAACTTTACGTACAATGTTGTTTTTTTTCCACAAACCAATATAGAATGGTTCTGAAGTAAGACAGGTTCGTTATACCACATTAACTAAGGAAAAGTTCAGTGCTGTATCTTCTATATCTGTTTTGTGAACCTACACCTCTGTAGAAATGCAGATTAATAGGACTAGAAATTGGTGTCCTGGGGAAGCAGTGCTGCTTTTGATTAAACGTTTTCCTTAAATGTTTTCCTCAGTGGAGAAGATAAGACAATGATGTCATCGTAGCATCAATGTCTCCACATACCTCACTGATAAGAAATAAGTGGTAGCAATACTTAAAAATGCTGCATGCTTAATACTTTTTATAGGCAGTCATCCATCTAATGATAGTTCCATCCTGACAATAAACACACGTTCTTGAGAAGTGCAGCTGCCGCACGTTTCAGTTGAGTAAACATACCCCACAAGCTGCAGAGGTTTGTTCTTGTGGAAAAGCAGCTCTTACACTGATGGCATATATCTTTTTCTCCTGGCAGCCAGCCCTTGGTACCAACATTTTAAGAGGGTACCCATCAATAATCAGTTCATCATGCTAAGTTCCAGAGTCCTACCTCACAGGGCCAAGGGAAAGAGAATGTACTGGGCAGGATGCAAGCACAGGCCAGCCTAAGAATTTTAGGGAATGCAACTTATTTCTTTGAAATAACCTTTGCACATTTCCACTCTTAATGAGAATAAAAATGTGCTGTACTTTCAACTTAATTTAAACAAAGACTGTAGGATATTCTTCCAAAGCAATATTCAGATTTTAACTTTAGATGATAACACCATGTAAGGATGTCACATGAAATCCAGGGTAGATTTGCTAGCTCTAACACTGGCTCTCTCCTTTAACATTTGTTGGCAGCAGATGATCTACCTTTGAGATGCTCTGATTCTGTCAGCTCAGCTAAGGCAGCTACAGAATATAACGGAAAATTCAAAACAGAAACCCCATTATGCTTCCATTTCCGTTATATTGCTTTTTATGCTGATGTTTAAATGTCTCAAAAAGTAATGCTGACTTCCTAAATGCCTTTGTTATAGCCAATCTCAAAACTCCTGGAATTTAACACACAAGTTTTATTTCCTCTTGCTGAAGATGAGACTTTTAGAAAGACATTAAAGCAATTAGTGTTCCAGCTTGATACAGCCCTAGAAACTGACCATTGTCAAATGCAAGACTTCAAATGGTGAAGACATAGAATTCAAGGAAGCATTTCTTCCTCGTTCCTGTCCTTTAGGTGACAAGCATATTTTAGGGCTTGTACTCCAAAACACTGATCATAGACCTCCACATGGCCTTGCAAAAGGACCTAAAAAGCTTAATTTAATCACCTATGCTATGGTAACTTGATGAATTCCAACATGTTGGTTGAACCATGGTACTAGAGTCAGCCAGAGTCAACTGGTTAAATTTTTCTTTGAGATTAGAATCTTAAGATAGTGAAGGAGTGCATTTTGCTCTTTAATCTGACAGAGACTGAGAAACAACAAGCACCTAAAAAGTAAGTTAGCCTCTAATAATGTAGCTGTCTCTCTGTATTTGAGAGAAAATGCACTTTCATGGAAGCATCTCCATTCTAAAAATGTATCACTCTGGTATTAAAACAACCTCATACTGGCAATAGCAAGAAGTTTATGCTAACCTGACAGCTGCTATCTGTCATATTCTAGCCGTTAAGATGCCCAACTCCAAGTTTAAGAACTAACATTTGCCATTCTACTAAGAATCCAGGTAATTCTAGGTAATTTATCTGCAAATACAGGTCTTAAGTGCTCAGAGCTTTTCTTGCCATGAATATATGAAGCACATCCTACTGTTAGGGGAAGACTGGAGGCTCCGTATATATGCCTTTTAAAAGAGTCACTGAAATGTGCTTACTTTCCTTACCCAGAGCAGTCTTAACAGCTCACTTGCTTCTTCACTTCCAAGAAAGTGCAGAAATGTCTTCTGAAACCAATTTACATTCTGCCATTTGCTAGAATAACATGCTTTGTTTCTCTCTCACACCCTTCTTTTTTTTTGTTTTAAGTGATGCAAAGTTATTTCCACCTCAGTAAGATGTCTCAGGAAAAAACAGCACAGGGCTGGGAAATCATAATAGCCTGTATTTTAATGGGCAGTACTAAACCCCATTACAGAAATTAACAGATTTGGGTATTTCTCCTAAAAAATAGATTCATAAGCATCACAAGAGATACTTTTTTTCATACAAGCTCTGTCAGAACACAGAGCTAAGTCATTCTCAGCCTAAAGCAAGAGTGGATTTGGTAGGAGGCTTGTCAGACTGGTCAAGGATGCTTTAAACTAGACGCGTTGGGGGAGGGGGGCGATCATTCCATCCCAACACACCCAGTCAGTTGCCAGCACCTGTAATAAACATTCAGAGCAACGTAGAGATATTCCAGCTGTTTCAGCCAATGAGCTGGCTTCAACTGGATCTCGGCTCAGATGCCTCTATGCAAATGCCTGTAGCATGGGGAACAAACAAGAGGAATTAGAGATGTGTGCACGCCTACAGAGGTATGATATCATAGGCATCACAGAAACGTGGTGGGATGGCTCCTATGACTGGTGTGTTGGAATGGAAGGTTACCGGCTCTTTAGGAAGGACAGGCCCGGCAGACGGGGAGGGGGAGTTGCTATTTATGTTAGGGATAGGCTAGAGAGTATGGAACTCTGTCTGGGGACAGGTGAGCAGTCGACAGAGAGTTTGTGGGTCAGGGTTAAAGAGAGAACAGTGACGGGTGACATTATTGTGGGGATCTGTTACAGACCGCCTGACCAAGGGGACTTGGTGGATGAAGCACTCTATACACAGATAGGAACAGCCTCACGCTTGCAGTCTCTTGTTCTCATGGGAGATTTCAACCACCCTGATATCTGTTGGAGGGATGGTATGGCGCAGCACAAGCAATCCAGGAGGCTCCTCAACTGTGTGGAAGACAACTTCCTTCTGCAAGTAATGGAGGAGCTGACAAGGAGAGGTGCCATGCTTGACCTCGTCCTCACCAACAGGGAAGGGCTGATTGGAAATGTGATGCTCCAAGGCAGCCTTGATTGCAGTGATCATGAGATGGTCGAATTCGAGATCCTCAGGACAGTGAGGAGAGCATGCAGCAAGGACTTCAAGAGAGCAGACTTTGGCCTCTTCAGAAATCTGCTCCGTAAGGTTCCATGGGATATAGCCCTAGAGGGCAGGGGGGCCCAAGACTCTTGGCTGATATTCAAGGATCACCTGCTGCTAGATCAGGAGCGATGCATCCCAACCAGAAGGAAGTTCAGCAGGAGGGCCAGGAGACCTCCTTGGATGGATAAGGACCTGCTGAGCAAAATTCGAAGGAAAAAAGAGGCTTATAAAAGGTGGAAGCAAGGACAGGCGGCCTGGGAGGAATACAGGGATGTTGTCCGGGAAGCTAGGGACCAGGTTAGGAAAGCTAAGGCCCACTTAGAATTAAACTTGACTAAGGATGTTAAGGATAACAGGAAGGGATTCTATCAGTACACTGCGAATGAAAGACAGGTTAGGGACAATGTGGGCCCTCTCCAGAAGCTATCGGGAGAGCTGGCTACCCTGGATTTGGAGAAGGCTGAGGTTCTTAATGACATCTTTGCCTTAGTCTTCACCGGCAAATGCTCTGACCACACCACCCTAGTCTTGGAAGGCAGACACAGGGACTGTGAGAATGAAGACCTTGGGCCCACTGTAGGAAAGGATCTGTCTCGAGACCATCCTAGGAACCTGAACATACACAAATCCATGGGACCTGATGAAATCCATGCGCAGGTCCTGAAGGAGCTGGCAAATGAAGTTGCTAAGCCACTGTCCCTCATATTTGAAAAATCATGGCAGTCAGGTGAAGTTCCCAATGACTGGAAAAAGGGAAATACAACCCCCATTTTCAAGAAGGGGAAAATGGATGAGCCAGGGAACTACAGACCAGTCAGTCTCACCTCCGTGCCTGGCAAAATCTTGGGAGCAGATTCTCCTGGAAGGCATGCTAAGGCACATGAAAACCAACAAGGTGCTTGGTGACAGCCAGCATGGCTTCACTAAGGGAAAATCCTGCCTGACCAATCTGGTGGCCTTCTATGATGGAGCTACAGAACTGATGGACAGGGGTAGAGCAGTTGATGTCATCTACCTGGACTTATGTAAAGCCTTTGACACTGTCTAGCATGACATCCTTCTCTCTAAATTGAAGAGACATCAATTTGATAGGTGGACCACTTGGTGGATAAAGAACTGGCTGATGGCCGCATGCAAAGAGTAGTGCTCAATGGCTCAATGTCCAGCTGAAGACCAGTAACGAGTGGTGTCCCTCAGGGATCAGTGCTGGGACCGGTCTTGTTCAACATCTTTGTCAGTGACATGGACAGTGGGATTGAGTGTGCCCTCAGCAAGTTTGCTGATGACACCAAGCTGTGTGGTTCGGTTGATAAGTTGGAGGGAAGGAATGCCATCCAGAGGGACCTTGACATGCTTGTGAGGTGGGCTGATGCCAACCTGATGAAGTTTAACCATGACAAGTGCAAGGTCCTACACCTGAGTCGGAGCAATCCCAGGCACAGCTACAGGTTGGGCGGGGAAGAGATTCAGAGCAGCCCTGTGGAGAAGGACTTGGGGGTGTTGGTCGATGAAAAAATGAACATGAGCCAGCTGCAGTGTGCACTTGCAGCCCAGAAAGCCAACCGTATCCTGGGCTGCATCAAAAGGAGCGTGACCAGCAGGCCGAGGGAGGTGCTCCTGCCCCTTTACTCTGCTCTCATGAGACCTCACTTGGAGTATTGTGTGCAGTTCTGGTGTCCTCAACGTAAAAAGGACATGGAACTGTTGGAACAAGTGCAGAGGAGGGCCACGAGGATGATCAGGGGACTGGAGCACCTCCCGTATGAAGACAGGATGAGAAAGTTGGGGCTGTTCAGCCTGGAGAAGAGAAGGCTGCGTGGAGACCTCATAGCAGCCTTCCAATACCTGAAGGGGGCCTATAGGGATGCTGGGGAGGGACTCTTCATGAGGGACTGTAGTGAGAGGACAAGGGGTAACGGGTTCAAACTTAAACAGGGGAAGTTTAGATTGGATCTGAGGAAGAAATTCTTTACTGTAAGGGTGGTGAGGCACTGGAATGGGTTGCCCAGGGAAGTTGGGAATGCTCCATCACTGGCGGTGTTCAAGGCCAGGTTGGACATAGCCTTGGATGGCATAGAATCACAGAATCATAGAATAGTTAGGGTTGGAAAGGACCTCAAGATCATCGAGTTCCAACCCCCCCGCCATGGGCAGGGACACCTCCCACTAGTTTTAGTGGGTTTAGTGGGAGGTGTCCCTGCCCATAGCAGGGCGGTTGGAACTAGACAATCTTAAGGTCCTTTCCAACCCTCACTATTCTATGATTCTGTACTAAATCATAAATCATTAAAGGGCTTCAGCTGGCATTAGTGCTCATGGGTGCAGCACATTCAGAATATTTGCTCTGAAACACCACAGGTCTCTCATTTTCTCTGAACATGTAGCAGGGTTACCTTGATCTACTCCATCTGTTCTTTTTCTTTTTAAATTTGGAAGTGCATTTTGTTGCTCCTTCACAACTTCTCCAGGACAGTTGGGTCTTGGCAACTGATTTCCTGGTGTTGGTCCTGGTCGGTTACTGAAATACTTTTGTTTCAATGCCTTAATGATAATGAGAGAAAAATAACAAAGTAGTTAAAATGACAGAGCACCAACTATAAAGAGGTTACAATGAAGTAAAGCAGTTGCAATTGGGATTTCAAAACTACTTCGATACTTTTGTAGTAGAAGGTCACCTTGGGGCAAAACAAGATTTTGTGACCTCAATGATACCCACTGTACTTCGATTTGTAAGCCAAAAAATAATTACTTTTGACTAGTATTCAGACATCCTAACAGAACTCTAGACAACACTGCAGGTGGTATTCCACAAACAGCAAGTTTCTAGCTCTGAAGAGCTTACATTCTGAATAGACAGATGAGACAAGAGGATAAGGAAGTAGTAATAAAGAAATATTAGAATATATCCAAAGTCTTGATCTCACCCAGGCCCTGGACACCAGCTGTTCTGCTAGCTTTTAAGATAGGTCTTTCCCCAAACTTTAACTGTGCTATTTCTCACTGTAAATTCTGAGAAAAACTTAATTTGAATTAGATCATAAGATAAACACAAGTGAGCAAGGTTAATTTCATGTACTGGAATTACAAACCCTATTTTAGAATTTTTAAGTTCCAGAGCTTCCATAAATGGTGGTTAAAGACAAGACGCTAAACTCTCTCTTAGTCCATCATTACTTTTGCTACTGTCTGCTACATGGCATTCAATGCCAGCTATACATTAAGCTAATACAGTAAGTGCAGGTTGTTTCCTGCCTTAAATTGTGGTGTCAATAAAAATGCCAGATTAGAAAAATCATGTATATTTAATATCCAAGTTACTATCCTATTATATTACCTGTAAAATTACTTCATATGTATGAATTAGTACAGACAAGTCCCAAGCATAGCAGAACTAACTAGTTGGAAATTTATCGTGAAAGTTCCTAAAGATGGTGATCAAAAAAAACCTGCATGTACTTTGAAAAAGTCTTCTAGTAAAAAGATACATGCACTAATGTCCTGGATTTGGATCTGCCTTGCTTAAGAAGCAATGAGGGAATCCTGCCCTTCAGGGGCCAACTCCTGCATGCTTCCCTAACAGTACAAGGTGATGGAATACGGTTTTGGAACTGCCAACTGCTGTATCTTCCTCATAGCAGAATGCAATATTCTGAAACAGAACATTCTGCAAGGTTTTAATTCAAAATCCTTCACTTGTTCCCATCAAGGAGTAGTGAAATCAAGATTGGTTTCTCCCAAGTATAATGGAAAAGGATATTCAGATCACAGTTCTGGTTTAAATCACCACAGAATTTTCATGTTAAAAAAGAATCCAAAATAAGCCTAAATGAATTGAAAAAGAGACTGGATGAAGTAAGGATGAAAGCCTTTCAAACCCAGGAAGCAAGACATGCTATGTTAACACTAAAGTTTCAAGCTTTACGTGGCTGAATTTTGCATGTCAAATATTAAGACTGTCTGAATGTCATGATTCATACAAATTTTAGTTGTCTACCTTTGCTATATATTGGAACAGGGATGGTCAGTCAGCATTATTCAGGCCTGAGTTCTTTCTACAGAAATATGTTTTTAGTATTTCATAGACAAAGGTATATGACATTACATTTCAAACCTGGCTTACTAGCTTCAAAGCACATTTATATCCAATATTAATGGTTAACAAACATTAGGATATAATGCAAATGTACTATACCTGAGTAGCTGTAAGCCTTGTGCAAGGATTAAATGTGAATAAGCCTTGCAGAAGATCAAGCAAATCATCACCAGCTGCACTGAAGATATGGTGAAGTGGCATTCCAGGAAAAGACTTAAATGTGACATAATCTGGAAGACTTGTCATCCCCTAGAAAGGTGTATAAAATAGCACATATGTTTTTCAAGTTAGCACAGAGAACTGCTGTCTTTCATCAGAAACAAACTATATTTCAAAACACCTTGCTAATTCTTGGTCACTGAAATAAATTAATTTAAGAATAGTAGGTCCTAAAGACTTGTTTTTCCTTCCTAAAAAAAAAAAAAAAAAACAAAAAACCCAAAACTGTTACAATTGTTTCACACATTCCTTTTCTACATGCTTTCCTTTCCCTGCTTTAGTGCTGACCAGTCCAAAAGGAAAGCTTGCTACAAAGAAAGGAAGTATGAAAGAGCTTCAGAGTGCAGACAAATGATGCAAAATTTATTTTTTTTGTTTGTCTCTTCTACCATGTCAGCTCACAAGATTCACCAAAGAGACAGTCTGCGTTTTCTTCAAGTTAATAATACAGTGTTCTCCTCCTCCAAGTTAGCTGATCATCAAAAGCATTTTGAAAAGCACAACTGAAACACTTTATCTGGGGAGCGAGGAGAGAGAAAGCAAACAGGCCAAGCAGGTAGCAGCAGATGAACTGCATGCTTTTTTTTCCTGTAGGTATGAAATCAATCCCATTGTACTCAAATTCTATAATAAAAATTATCTTCTGGCAGAGAATTACCCAAACATAATATTTTAATATTTTAAATATTTTAAATCTCTAGTCACCACACTTCATTAAGTTTACCCAAGCAAAATACAATATTAACACTGAAGTGAAAAATGTGCTCAGCTACAACCCTGACAATAAAGCTTTCAATTCTTGAAAGGCATGAGTTTGCAAATTTATTTGGGAATGCACCATCTCTGTCACGCTAGTATCTCCTGCTCTCTCCCCACCTACATCTTAACTCTTCCTCTTCAAAGCAAGCAGAACAGTCAGTGCAAAAATCTTCATGCTTTTCATTCAGAATCCCAATGCAACAACAGAACTGTGTCGGGCTACAAATGCCTTAACACAGTATTTCTCCATATGGTTATAGCTCCATTTGGTGATTGCTTACTACAGCATTCGAGCACCATTTACGCAAAGGAAAAGTGGCATAGAGAAGGAGCAGAGGTGGGATAGGATGACTTGTTAAAGTCCAGAGGGTGCTTCCACAACTCAGTTACAAAAAAAGATGGTCTGATCAGGGAGTTCTGGAGCCCCTGTGCCCACTGGCTGGTCCAAGCTGCCCATCTTTCAGAAGCCATGCCCTGCTTCCTGTCAGTCTGCCTAATAACCATGGTTAGACTAGGTCATTGTGTGCCCTGACACTATGTTTGACCTGGTATTACTGAATTTACTGTCACCCCAGAGATAGCTGTACTACTATTTTGTGTTTGTTACAGTACCATTAGTCTGAGATAAACTGCTTTCCCCAAAGCTGTTGGTCTGGTTTCTTATTATATCCCAAATCTTAAACTTATCTAGGCCAAATTATGACCCTAAAAATTGTTCCTACTTCTGAAAGTGATTAAAGGCTTTCAAGTTAAAGCAGACTAATTAATCTAGCATCTCAAAAACATAAAGCAGCAACAATAATTTCACACCAATATCCATGGGAAACTGAGGATAAATATAGAAAGGTAACCAAGAAGTTCCACTACTATTGCTTAATAATAAAGACACTGCTATACTGACCAAAGACTTACCAAGAGAGACAAAAAAGTCACAGCTGCTTATCCTCCGTTATGAGATCAGGCAGCTGAATTCTGAAAATCTACTTGAGTATTCTGGTACACTCCTTAATTTTGAAAGTTAAAACAGAGAGTTATCAAGTGAAACTAATGTCAGTCTGATAAACAAAAGGACTTACAGGCCATAGGTCTTCTGTCGGAGTGCCTAGTGTTTCAAATATCTTTGTTAGCTGGTCGAGATCAGAGTCTCCAGGTAAAAAGGGAACCTAGAAGGAGGCAACAACATTTGATCAAATTAACTTATGAATTTCAGTTCTAAACTGTGAGCTATGACTCATAATTGCAGGGCAAAACATCTTTGTGTATCAGCTGCCCACAAAGACACAGTATTTGAGGGTTTCTAATGATGTCCAAATAGATTCTGAAGGTTTCTTGACACCCAGGCTTGATAGCACTGATCTGATAGCAGAAAGCTAACTGTAAGATTAAACCATCAGCACATTTATGTAAAACAACTAAACACAGGAAAGGTTTTACATCTCATTTGCCAGTTTAAAGTTGATTGGTCACAGTGATCTTTCCATAATCTGCTCCCTTAAGTAAAGTTTTATATATAATCAAAACATTTAAAGTGAATTGTAACTAGATTACACAAGCAGCAGTAAGACTGATGGAATGAGGGAGAGTAGTGGCCCACTAGGACAGAAGCTGCCTAATCAGTGTCATACCTCATTTAAACTAAGCAGAAGACAGAAAAAGGGGTACTTGCCCAGTTCAACTTGTAGCTTGCATATCAGGTACCCAATGCCAAGAAAAAAGGGACTTTGTAGCCAAAGCAAAACTTTGAGCAATTATACGCAGTAATGAACAGAGACTTCCAAGGACTGTGATGCTTATGGAACCTTAGTCTATTCCAAACCTTCACTTTTCTTACTGCTACCAAGCTTTTGGAAGCTTTTTTCTCCCTCCTTTTTTTCCTTTCCAAAATCGCCTGCCTGCCTTTGCCTGCTGCTGCTAGCAGGAGAGAGGAAGCACCTACACAAGGTTGTAATGCACTGAAGAGCAAACCCAAAATGCTTACATTTTAAGACTTACCCTAAGAAGCAGTTCAGCTAAAATGCAACCAACAGCCCACATATCAACACCAACACCATACATTTTAGCACCAAACAATAGTTCTGGGGCTCGGTACCACCTGAAAAGAAAACACATTTTGGAAAAAAAAAAAACACAAAAGGGAATACTTTGCATATTTTGCAGACCTGCTTTTTAAAGCATACCTTAAATAAGCATGCCATAAACATTAATAAATATTTTAATTAGGTCAAGCTTTTGCCTCCTAATAGGTAATGTGAATAGCTACAAAAAGAAGATTTTAAGTGTCAAGAGTAACAAAAAGTAACAGCTGTCTTGCTCTGAAAGCCAGGCTCATAGTCAGATACATATAATTACCACATGTTTCAAAAGAGTATCACATACCAGAACAACCCCACAGATGCATGCTCCAGCAGCTCTTACAGAGACTTTTCTAAACTATGCTTTGGGAGGCTCTTGCCACTACAGCCACACCACATGAGCTGGATGTCAAACTTTCAAGATGTTGATTTGACACAGCACATTTCAACAGACACTGCAAAACAGCTACACAATCACTACGTAATTAGAAAATAGCATCTTACCTTGTTACTACCTGGTGTGTATAAACTCTGTTTGGGCTTCCAAAAGATTTTGCCAAGCCAAAATCAGCCAATTTTAAAACCCCATTTTCATCTAACAACAAATTATTTGGTTTAAGATCCTGTCAGTACAGAAAGCAAAGAATGACTTTTGTCAGTGTGGATAAAAAACAGGCATATAATGAACCTCCTGGCAGGCGTGCTCTCACAGTATTCTAATACACAGGCTTCTGATTCTATTGTAAGTTGACATCATGAAGAAAACAACCCTAAAAAAAAAAAAAACACCCACCAACCCTGGAAATCAAGTATTCAATCATACACAAAAATCATAGTGAAACACCCTGTCCTGGGTTCAGCGGTAGCAGTGGTTTTTCTCCTTCTTAGTAGCTGGTGCAGTGCTGTGTTTCTGACTTTCAGCCTCAGAACAACACTGATAAAACTGATGGTTTTAGTTGTTGCTCAGTAATGTTTACTCTAACCAAGGACTTTCTGAGCCTCATGCTCTGCCAGGGAGGAGGGGAAGCCGGGAGGAAGCAGAGACAGGACACCTGACCCAAACTGACCAAACTACCACAATACGTCATGACCAGTATGTAACTGGGGCAGTTACTTGGAAGGGCAAGATTGCAGTGAGCAGCTGCAGGTTTCTGAGTTACCAGCTGGGCTTAAACCAGGACACACACCCATTTGAATATTACCATATTTAAGCTGTGGAGTTGTTGGATTTAAAAAAAAAAAAAAAAAACCCAAGACAGACCACAACAGAACAATGCCTGCTAATAGGTTTCAGCTTTGCTGAAGTAACAGCAGTTCTATCTTAAGTCTATAGTTGCCAAATGTATAATAGAAAGACCCTGCAAGTATTTCAATTAATTGTAGAAATCATGGAAATGATACAATTTAATACAGCAAAAGTGTCCTGTGGGTCGACCCCTGTCCAGCAGAGATGCACCCACACAGCCACATGCTCACTCTATTCTGATTTCTTCTCTCGCCTCCTTCCCAGCAGGACAGAGGAGAGAACACGAGCAGCAAAAGTGAGAAAACTCTGGGAGCAGTATTATGGCAGTTTAACAGGTAAAGGAGAGAGGAAAAAACCAACAAGACAAGCAAGCAATGCAACAGAAATTATTCAGCACCTTCCACAGCAGACAGTACCCAGGCAGCCTCTAAACAACAGCCACCATGGAAGCTCCAACACCGCTTCTCCCTCTAGCCCAGTCTTTATTGCTGAGCGCAGTGTTGCATGGGATGCAGTATCCCGCACAGCTTGTGTCAGCCATCCCAGCTGTGTCCCCTCCCCAGTTCTTGCCAACCCCCAGCCTCCTTGCTGAAAAGCAAAGAAGCGCTGACAGCACCCAAGCACTGTTCAGCTATAGCCAAACACTGGTCTGCTACCAGAACTGTTCCAAGCACAAATAAAAAAACCAACCAAACACACACCACACATCTTACAGGCTCTTTTGAAAGTCAAATCCATCCCAGCCAGACCCAATTCACTGCTCATCAAAGTCACACTTAACTTGAGGCACTTCCATGTAAATATCTAAATAACTACACTAATGATTCTTACACTTCTGGTACTGCTACTGTGTCTCCAGCTAGCATGCATATTTAGCGACTAACAGCATCCGAACTTCAAAACTGTATCTTCATTAGACTTTAGACTCAAATTCCATCAAATGTGACTTTTGTTACAGCATCCAGGCTGTCAATTTAGTACATGCTTACCCTGTGTAGAATCCAGTGCTGATGTAAATATTCTAATCCTTGAAGGGTCATCAGCATATATGCCTTGATATGAGACTGTGTCAACACAATACTAGTATCCTTTATAATAACCTGTAAAGTGTTAGATTGACAGTAAGGCTTACCATGAAAGATTAACTTACTTCCATTCTTCCAGATCAAAAGTTATTTCATCCTTTAAGATCAAATTTAAATTGGCAATCACGTATTTTCTACCATTCTCACCTTTTTTTTTTTTCCCAGGAAAATGTCTATTCTGGAGGTCAGAAATTGAAATGGGGAGTCCAGACATCCTACATGAACTTTGCATAACAGGCAAATGAGAAAATGGGGGGAAATGCAAGTATATTATTTTATCTCAGTTCCAGTTTGATACCCAGGGTTTACAAGACAAAGATGTACACACAAAAATTATAAAAGTGTTAGTGAAGTTGAAATTATGTTCCCACTTATTCCTTCTTTCTTTATGCAACCTAAGTATCTGGTCTTTGGAAATGCAATGGTTTCCTCTTCTATTTCCAAGAAGATAGGAAGTATGACCACTTCACTGTATTTTAACAAATTGCTTATGTTTTCTACATTCTTTGCTTTTTTTACATGAAAAGTCTATGTAAACATTCTGTTTGAAAGTATTTTCTACATTATGCCCCAATGTGCCTGTTAATATTACAGTCCAGTTCAGTAATAGCATTTCCTAAGTTTAAAGCTGTTTGAGATTTATAAAAATAGCTAAGACTACACAAATTTTGATGCATGAAGCACATGCACAATCACAACAGGCTGCAGTCCAAAATGGTGACCTCAGTGATACCACAATACAGTTAAATGCTCCACATACCATTATGGAGTACAGAAGTATTTTATTCCTCTTTGTTCACTATTACCTTCTTCAGCTCTAAATGTTGCATAGCTACTAAGTCAACAGAATGAATCCTCTAGAAAGTCTACTCATTAACTTCTATTAGCAAAAACCTGATTTAACCTTCTCAGTCTTGCATTCACTTGGCTTTCAGCAAGCCTGTGAATCATAGAATCATAGAATAGTCAGGGTTGGAAAGGACCTTAAGATCATCTAGTTCCAACCCCCCTGCCATGGGCAGGGACACCTCCCACTAAACCATGCCATCCAAGGCTATGTCCAACCCCACCTTGAAAGCCGCCAGGGATGAAGCATTCACAACTTCCCTGGGCAACCCATTCCAGGGCCTCACCACCCTTACAGTAAAGAATTTCTTCCTCAGATCCAATCTAAACTCCCCCTGTTTAAGTTTGAACCCATTACCCCTTGTCCTCTCACTACAGTCCCTCACGAAGAGTCCCTCCCCAGGATTCCTATAGGCCCCCTTCAGGTATTGGAAGGCTGCTATGAGGTCTCCACGCAGCCTTCTCTTCTCCAGGCTGAACAGCCCCAATTTTCTCAGCCTATCTTCATATGGGAGGTGCTCCAGTCCCCTAATCATCCTTCGTGGCCCTCCTCTGGACTTGTTCTAACAGTTCCATGTCCTTTTTATGTTGAGGACACCAGAACTGCACACAATACTCCAAGTGAGGTCTCACGAGAGCAGAGTAAAGGGGCAGGAGCACCTCCCTTGACCTGCTGGTCACGCTCCTTTTGATGCAGCCCAGGATACGGTTGGCTTTCTGGGCTGCAAGCGCACACTGCCGGCTCATGTTCAGTTTCTCATCGACCAACACCCCCAAGTCCTTCTCCACAGGGCTGCTCTGAATCTCTTCCCCGCCCAACCTGTAGCTGTGCCTGGCATTGCTCCGACCCAGGTGTAGGACCTTGCACTTGTCATGGTTAAACTTCATCAGGTTGGCATCAGCCCACCTCACAAGTGTGTCAAGGTCCCTCTGGATGGCATTCCTTCCCTCCAACGTATCAACCGAACCACACAGCTTGGTGTCATCGGCAAACTTGCTGAGGGCACACTCAATCCCACTGTCCATGTCACCCACAAAGATGTTGAACAAGACCGGTCCCAACACCGATCCCTGGGGGACACCACTCGTTCCTGGTCTCCAGCTGGACATTGAGCCATTGAGCACTACTCTTTGTGTGCGGCCATCCAGCTAGTTCTTTATCCACCGAGTGGTCCACCTATCAAATTGATGTCTCTCCAACTTAGAGAGAAGGATGTCATGCTAGACAGTGTCAAAGGCTTTACATAAGTCCAGGTAGATGACATCAACTGCTCTGCCCCTGTCCATCAGTTTCATGGCCCCTTCATAGAGGGCCACCAGATTGGTCAGGCAGGATTTCCCCTTAGTGAAGCCATGCTGGCTGTCACCAAGCACCTTGTTGGTTTTCATGTGCCTCAGCATGCCTTCCAGGAGAATCCGCTCCAAGATTTTGCCAGGCACAGAGGTGAGACTGACTGTTTTCTTTTAATATTTTAAATGCAATCCCTAGTTCTTATCAGCATGTGTAATAATCCTGCTTAACAACTACATTAATTTCAGTCCAGAGTAGGTATAATGTGTGCATATACAGATCTGACATGAACTGCCATCTAGGACAGTTTTCCAAAACAAAAAATCTTGCCTCACACTATCTCATATAAAGACTTCTGCAAAACCAAACTGACCTACGGCCTTGGAGAACGAAGATACTGACTTGCAAGTACTTAGCATTATTACATTTTTAAGAATGGATCAGGTGCATGAGGCTTTAGCACCAGCTCCTCAATTGGTACACTTCAGTATCACACTTATTTGACCATGTTTGATGATATTACGCTTAGCACTTGCACTCTGAGAGCATGATCTATGGATTGAGGTACTAGAAAACTAACATAGCAGATAATCTGTTTCCTGAAGATCATGCTGACAAATATTTAAAAGTAAAGGCATTATCAGCTGAGAACTCACAAAAAATAGTGATATTGTTCAAACTACTTTTAAGACACGATCTTAACCAACTGACAATGTAAGTCACCCTTCTCACATGGGCAAATGTAATCTTGTTAAAACAGTATAGAAAAAAAATCAAACATTTGAAGATATGGAAATAAAATTAGTTAAAAGTCTTACCTCTAGATCCGTTTCCATAAAATCAAATACCAAGCTAATATTGGACTTGTGTCCAAATGCATCCTGAAGCTGTAAAACCAAATACATTATGATGAAGCTATTCTTCTACTTCCAGTTTTTTAAATCTGTGCACCATTGTAGTCTGCATGTGGCTTTTCAGCTTGCTGAACTGGTTTTTCAACTTGCAATACAAAAATTCTTACTCAGTTTAACTTCTTAATTCAGTCTCACATTAGTTAAAAAAAAAAAAAACAAACAAAAACAAAAAGACAAAAAACCAAAAAATTTCACAGTGTTAGCTACAACAGGTAATCTAACCTTGTCCTCTCCCCAAACTTTGCTGTTCTACAAAACTCCCACCCTTTTGAGACCAGACTGTTTTCCCATGGATTCATCGCTGTGTATGTATCTGCTTCCTGTAAACATGCAGTACTTAGAAATTTTCAAAGTATCTAGCTCCAGCTATCTGTAGCTGGAAGTCAACCAAAATGCAACTGAAAAGGTATAGGTTTTCCCCTTCCAACAAAGGTTTTAGATACCAGCACAAAAACCTAATAAGCCACATGAATCCCACTTTACCACTGCTTATAAAAGACTGCTTTAGGCTGTCACCATTTCCGTATGAAGCAAACAATCAGCTAAATTCAGCACTGTACTCACTTGCAAGTCTATCAAGAGAGATGCAAAATCAGGTAATCTAAATTTCCACAATTCTCGCCACCATTAATATTCACACAGCCCCAGGCTAAAAAGTAATAGGATTTCAAAGCAAACTACTTTGTCCTTGTTACTGAAACAGTTTGTTTGTTTTTTTTTTTTTTTTTTTTGCTATAATAATTGGTTTACTGCCCATTTTGGGCTAGAAAAAATAGCTCAAATAAAATTAAGCATCATGTCCATGACTCAACTAACTCTAAATTTCAGTCTGCGTCTGTACCAAAAGTATTTGAGGACTGATTCTAGAAGTAGCATTCACTTTACTTACACCAATAATATTTGGATGACTTAGCTCCTGTAACAATTTTATCTCCCGGAGGGCTGTTCTGTTGATTCCTACATTGAAGGAAAAAAAAAAAAAGGTAGAAAAAAACCCAAAGATGAGAGACAGAACAAAATTTAAAACTTTGGATTAGCTCCAAAGAAATCTCCCACTCTGTTAATCATGGATGATTTAGTACTGCAACATAACTTTCACACCACTCTCAACAATTTGTTAAACAACAAATATTGGCACAGGTGAGATTTCTGCAGAATAAAAGTGAATATACACTTTCTTCCACAGCAAATAAATTCTACACCACAGTAACCTCATTTAGATTATGAAGCAACATGTCCCCTCTTTGGCAAAGAGGGAAAGTTCTAGCAAAAGCCTGGGGGTGGGGGGGAAGGAAGAGAAAAATCACAAGTCTCTGGCAGCCTCCTCAGCTGTGAGGCCTTTGAGATCAGTGCTCAGTTTCTCTCAAAAATTCTCCCCTTAGAACAGAATTGGAGAATTCGGTACAAAGATTCTTCACTGGGAAGCTGGTAGCCTGATGCAGGATACCTGAAGAATGGCAGCCTACACACACACAAGATTCTACTGCACCACATGGGCTGTAAAAGAAGACCAGGATTACTGGATTTTTACTTGCTATATACATGCCTAAAGGCATGTGGCTAGTCAGAGCACATGATCAAAGAACACTACTCTATAGACCCAATTTCTGAACAGAAAACAAACCCATCCAGATATAAGAGTTACAAGATTGTTTTTATCAACTTTTATCTTACCAAAATCACAAAACTAGAACAAAGATAAGTGAAAACAAAGATAAGTTCTCCCACCCATCTTAAAATATTTAAGACGGAGACATGCATCAATACAAAAAGGTATTCTAAAAACTCAGTGCTGTAAAGATTATTATTCTATCCTATATATTCCTGTTTATGTTCATCTTAAACTGAGAAAGCTAAGTGGTTATATACTCATAATTAGACGTCTACCATGCATGCAGATAGCTCTGCTGCTTTTTTCTGCCCCCGAGTTTGGAAATCAAACCCCTACTAAGCCTTAAGTAAGAGCTGAGCTCATTTTCCTCAGCCAAGTTGAGGTGTAACAAATTAAAAGGTACCAATTTACAACAACAAAGCAAATAAAGTAGAAAGAACTTGTTTTATTACTCACCATCTTTAGCTTCTGATCTATGTCCCAGTTTAATCTGAAAAGAAATGTTTTGTATTATTGTCCTGGGTTCAGCAGTAGCAGTCATTTTTTCTCCTTCTTGGTAGCTGGTGCAGCGCTGTGTTTTTGATTTTGGGCCTGGGAACAGTGCTGATAACACCAGTGTTTTCAGTTACTGCTTGGTGATGTTTAGGCTGGCCAAGGACTTTGTGAGCCTCATGCTCTGCTAGGGAGGAGGGGAAGCCAGGAGGAAGGAGCGACAGCACACCTGACCCAAACTGACCAAAGAGGTTACTCCATACCACAGCACATCATGTCCAGGATGTAGGGACTGAGAGCAGAGACCCGGAAGGGTGGTGAGGGTGCACGGTGGTGGGGGTGCACGGTGGAGGGTGCACTGGGTGGTCGGGCTTGATATTTGATGGTGAGCTATTGTATTCTCCTTTTCCTTGTATCTGCCTTGTCATTATTATTATTGGTGGTAGCAGTAGTGGTTTGTGTTATACCTTAGTTACTAAACTGTTCTTATCTCAACCTGTGGGAGTTGTATTCTTTCGGTTCTCCTTCCCATCTCTCCAGGAGCGGAGGGAAGAAAGAGTGGGGAGTGAGTGAGAGAGCGACTGTAAGGGTTTATAGACTTAAACCACTACAATTATATAAGGTTCAGCCACCTGCCCCAAAGGTAAGTGACACATTCTTTAGCGCTGCTCTTCTAAGGCACAACGCGTTTCAGTATCACAAAGCTCTTTACCAGCCAGGGTTGGTTTTGGTTTGTATTATTTCCCTATAAAAATAATTGTCTCCACTGCATTAGTTTTTACAAAAGCTTAAGAATAGACAAGATGAGGGTGAAGTAATTGACAGTTGTCTTAGAATGACTGTAATAAAATCAACATACTCTGTAAACGGGAGCTGGCTTAAAGTCCTATCTCAGCCATCTACTATCCTGAAATTTTCAAGTCCAGAACCCTACCATTGATATTTCCAGGTTATAAAAGTTAGGAAAACATTCTGATAGAAACCAGAACACTTTACACAACATGGTGCCAGTAGCAGCCATACAGGTAAAGTATTAAAATGCTAAAAGGGATTAGTGTATCAAACAAAATTACCTACTATTGATACTGCTTGACTTGCTCAGTAAAGCAGGCTCTTTAAACAAAGCACTGTAATGTGCATTCTTTCAGCCCTTACAAAGCACTAAAGCTAATCACCTGGCTTTAATACAAAAGCTTCCTGCAACCTCTTCAGATGGTATGGACTGAAATTGAAATAAGATGTTGATATTTTCCATTGAAACAGTTACATCGTGTAAATGTCAAACTGCTTATTTCGCTTGGTTGTTCGCAATCTAATCTACTGTAAGCAAGGCCCACAAAATGTAACCACATTGCTAGAACAGGATGTAACCATACTGTAAAATGGACTCTTTGTCCATATGAAACAACTGCAACAAATGCTGAAATTAGTCCAAGGAGCTTATGTAATCGAACAGAAAATGCTCATGCTTAAACTAAAAGGTAACTAAAGGAAAAGTGATGAAGAAGGAAAGACCACCCGACGAAGTAAACGACCACCAGGAGGGACTAAAGTTCCAATAAATAGATCAGTAGATGGCAGCAGAGACCGTGAAATAACGAACTTCATGCATATGTAACCAGTGCTTGGAATGGGGGGGACACGCTATCTAATTTTCGAAAAGTTTATGTGTATGTATTAAGTAAGAAAATGTAAACTATGCACTGACAGCTATTACTCGGGAGCACTTATGGAGGAGAATCCCCAGTGCTACCCCAGCGCCACTAATAAAAACTACCTGCTTAACAGTACCTCGTGCTGAGTCACTTTGTTGTCACTTTATGACAACACACGTTTTCAACATTTGTATTCAAGCAGGTATATTGAAAGATCATTTTTGTCAAAAAAAAACCTACCATAAACTTAACCAGGGGTAACATTTCTGGACTGAAGGAAATCAGGGACAGTAGGAGGCAAGATTGCAGGGGGCGGAGCAAATTCACACACTATCAGGGACTAACAAAGTCTGAAGTTTGGAAATGCGTGTGGTTTGTTGTTTTGGGGATTTTTTTGTTGGTGGTTTGGTTGGTTATTGTTGGTTTTATTTTAATTTTTTTTTAGAAATCAAATAAATAACAGAAATTTCAAGTTGCAAACCAGGTTACCTTTCAGAAACACAAGACACAGACATTGAAGACAGGTTAACTACATCACTTGGAACAAGAATACATATTCTCCCATTATCAATCAAATTGGTAAAGAAAATAAAAATAGATCATTTGGTAAACCAAAAGCAACCGGACACTTCATCACTGCTGTGGTTTAAGCCCAGCTGGTAACCCAGAACCACACAGCCGCTCTCTCACTCCCTCCTCTTCTTCCCCCTCCTACTCCCAGAGGAATGAGGAGAATAGAATGAATATAAACCCAGTGGGCTGAGATAAGAACAGTCCAGCAACTAAGGTATAACATGAAACCACTACTGCTACCACCAATAATAATAAGGGAAATAACAGGGGGGAGAGAATATAAAACTAAACAGAGAAAGAAAAAAAGAAAACGATAAACACAAGTGATGGACAACACAACTGCTCACCACCTGCTGACTGATACCCATCCCAAACCCAGTGGCAATCGAGGCCTTCCAGGTGACTCCCCCCAGTTTACATACAGGGCATGATGCGCTGTGTGGGATGGAATACCACTTTGGCTAATTTGGGTCAGGGGCCCTATCTCTGCTTCCTGCCGGTTTCTTGTGCCCCTCCTCACTGGCCGAGCATGAGCCTGAAAAGCCCCTACCAGAATAAGCGTTACCTGGCAACAACTAAAACACTGGTATGTTATCAGCGTTGTTCTCAGACTGAAGTTGAAAATACAGCACTGCACCAGCTACTAAAGAGAAAAGGAACTGTTACAGCTGAACCCAGGACAATCACACAACGGGAGAATACTCTGACACTCACCTTTTTAATAGCCACGATTCGGTCGGTGTTCTTGTCCTTCGCTTTATAGACGGTAGCAAACTGAGAGGAGAGAGACGCCAGCGTCACTGCCGGGCAGGCGAACCGGCAGCCGTGCGGCCTCCGCTGCAGAGCTGCTGGCGCCTTCCCTCAGGAGGTGACCACGGAGCTGCGCTGCGGCTCGCTGTCAGGAGACAACCCGCCTCTCCAGCCGCCTTGTCTCCCCCGCATCCCCACCTCCGCCCTACACTCGCGGCACCCGCAGACTCACAGCGGCGCCGCCGCGCGCAGCAGGCGAGGCCCGCTCCGTGCCGACCGGCCCTGCACAGGCCGCTCACCTGCCCTTCTCCCAGGAAGTTCAGCTTCTCGTAGCGCTTAGCGCGCGAGCGCACATCCATGGCGGCGGCAGCAGCGGCGGCACCGCAAGGGCCTTTAACGCGGACCGACTCCGGGCCGCCAGACCAGCCCGCCCCGGCGACTGCCGCCTCGAGCCCCGCCCCCGCGAGGACGCAGGCAGCGGCTGCGCACAGCGCTGCCGGAAGTGCGTTACAACAGCTGGCGGCCCCGCCTCCCCCACTGGCGCAGAGGAGGCACGTACGGCGCCCAGCGGCGGATGGGTAACCGGCGGTGCACTGCACATCCGTAACAGCGACCGAGCGCGGACAGCGTCCTCTGGAGCGGCCAGCAACCCCCGCTGTGCCGGAGCACCTCAGTTTCACTGTTCTCCCAACCCCAGGCCTGATGCTGGGTCACTGCCGAGAGCAGCCGCAGCGGCTCTGCCACCACCCAGAACACTGCAGCGTTCCCTCCCTGTCCCCAGAATCGTTCCTCATGAGACGGCCCAGTCTTCTGAGGTAGCAATATAGAATGCCTTAGTTATGTGGTCAAGTGTGCAAATGGCTAGTCAGAAAAAATTTAATGGTGTGGACATCAAGTATAGTCAATACTAGTTACCCATAAACAGAAAACCCTCCTCAATCACAGATTAATATTGTGTATTGTTGTCAGCCTTCTCACCTGCCATATGAGAATTTATTAAAGCTATTGGTATACAATCATTTTTAACCTTAAAGGAAATGTCTTTATTGTGAATACAATACTTCACTCTCCAGCAGTGGCTTGTGAACCATCTTCCATACTTATTCTGGGCCTCCACGCTGTAAAAGAAAAGCAAGAGTTAAACATACTCCACTAAAGAATGTGAAATGGAGGTAAAATCTTTTACACTGTTACGGCCTAACCCACACTGTTCTAGTTTTAACTTCTGGTGTACAAATTGATTTTTAATCTATATAAGAACACGTGTGGAGTGTCAAATACCTGCATCTACTGCTAACAGCACATTTTTTCTCAGGGGAGGATACAAAAAGATCAGCACATGCAACCTACAATTACAGCTGCATCCACTTCTCTGAAGAAACCTGTCTTTGACTCACTTTAGAAAGGTCTGGCGATCACAGCAGTAAGAAGGGTAACTTTTTAAATTATTTTCCAAAGTAAAATTACTCCAAAGTAAAACCAAAGCCAAAGTCAGCCATTACAATCCTTATGAGAAATCAGAAAAGCATTCCATTTAGATTAAAAAAAAAAATATATTTTATGATCTACCACACTGTTAGAAAAATTATGCTACAGGTCAAGGAGTGCATTACTATTGGAAGCAACTAATTTCATTTCTAATTGTCATATTCTACCCACAAACACACAGGAAAACTGATTTAATCTACTAACATGTTTACACTGAGGGCGTCTTTATCATTTAACAAAGCTATGGCAAGCTGCTTTTCACATCAAACTCATAACCATCTCACATTTTTTTCATATTTTGTGCATCAGTGTTTGCAGTAGAGAACTGTTACAGAGCAGGTCTTCTTGCCTTTCATGTATGATACCTTATTTGCAAATATTGCAGAAAATATCTATATCAAGTTTAATGAAATGCTTCCACTACTAGAAATACAAGAGTTAACTTGCTAACAAATAACTTATAAAAAATAGTTTGAGAAGTATTCTGGACTTAAAGCCTTCACTGGCTTAAGGATAGACTCCTGTCCTCCCAGTCAACACATTCAAATTGCACACAAAAACAGCTGCCACAAAAAAAGCTGCAGTGAGGGTGATTAATGCAGACTGTGACTATCATCAGGTATCTACATGTCCGTTTTATGTCTGTATTTCTCTACTCAGCAATACACAGGCTACTAATTGGTGAAAATTGTGTCCCTTCAGCATTAAGAATTTGCAGGTTGGGTATTGTGCATCAAAGCCATGAAAGCTCAGAGCCCACATAAAGAAAGAATTGAGGTAGTAAAATATCTGAAACTGAAAAAGGTGTAGAAGTAACCTAAATGCCACATACATACACACAACACACACTAATAAATGAAACTTACTTGAATATAGCCAATCTCTTCATCTGTCATAAGTTTCCTCCTGTATTTCTGAGGTAAGGTTCTTACTAATTCATAAGTGTCTGGTGTACCTTGTACTCTACTAACAGACGGCAGTGCTCTGCCTCCCGGAGACTCCTGTGCTTTTGAAGCATGAACAGATGGCACACTTGCTGGTGAAGATTCCTGTACTGAAACCCAGATTGCAAAACCATTTACAGAAATGTAACAATGCTGTAAAATTAATTAATGGGCAGCAAATAAAAATTACTAATTATTAATGGTTACCTTCATTGTAACAAATACTTACAAGATTTAGCCATTCTACTTCTCACAGCATGTTTTTATTTTTGTTATACGTATCAAGAGCATAGTGAAAAAATTCTAACAGTAGGAGAAAGCATATTCAAGTGGCAGAAATACTGATGCAGGAATAGGAGATAAATCAGCATATATCCTAACAGGCCCTTTCACTGGGAAGCTGTACTTAGAGAAAAAACGTAGAGTGTGTGGAGGCAATTAGGTAGAAGGATAACCAAGATAAATAATTAAGATCCACTGAGATGATGCTTTTCGTTTACTGTGGCTGTAAAGTCAGACGTCTGAAAAAAAGGTAGAGTTGTGAGCTTTATCCTTCCGTAAAAAAGATAAAGCTCACAACTACAACATACCACAACATGCAATGCAGTGTTGTACCCATTTCTAACATCATAAAATGGCATCCTATCAAATTTTGTAAATGATGTGCAGAATGACCACCAAATACCAGGTATCAACAATCAATGTTAAGAAATGCAGAGACGAGGACCACATAAAGCACCACACAGGTGAGGGCTAGGGACTAGACTTAGGGATTCACATAAAAGAAGTTGTCTTGATTTTGAGGATAGGAGAAGAGATGATAAAAGGGCAGCACTGTTCAAGTCAGCACCAGAAACCTTAGGTGTATCCCACCATGGTTGATTGTAACACAGAAATACGCAGTTACCCCACCTGGCAGGATGGAGTCTCACAGCAGTACGCTTACTTCATAAGCACCCAGAGCACTGTATGTAAGGTTAAAACACCTGATAAAGTAGAAAGCTCCCACGGGAAGTTCCTCTCAGTACTTCTGAAAAATGAGCCAGACAAATACAACATCTAAACAGCTGGGAGTTTGGGACTATATAACTATATGCAGCATCAAGACTACATGAGTCAAAGAATGCAAGGAGTTAAAATACCACAGTGCTTCCTGCCTCAATTCCTCCTGTCTCTAACAAGGCCAGTGAGGACACAAGAGAGGAGATAGTTTTAGCCATAGTGGGCTTGAGACAATGGCAGGATCGGGGCGTAAGACACCTGCAGCAATGTGACTGAACCACTACTATTTTAAAATAAAAATAAAAAAAGTCACCCCTGAGAGGCATATTCACAAGTTTTCTGTCATAAGACTGTATCTGGAAGTCCCAAGTTGATCAGGTGGTTGAGGAACAATGGAAGGTCCCAAAAAGCGTGGAGGATGAGATCCCATCAGAAGGAGCATACTTTGAACAGAGGCAAAGTATTTTTGTTTCAAGAAATTACACACCTTATACAAGAAAAAAATAAGAAACGGTTTCTCCAGATTTGTTCCACACACCACAAAAATTTCTAGAGATTTGCCAAGGATTTTCCTCTATTTTAAGTTTCAGTCTGAAGTGTAGTTGGAGTACATGCATTAGCCAATTAAAAACAGCAGACGACAAGTCTCAGAAATACCGGACTTCACACCGCTGTTGCTTTAGCTCAGACACAGTCACTACTACATCTTCCCCTTCTCTGTTTGAGGCCATCATGTTGTAGGAGTAACGCAGTAACAATTTGGTTGGCCTTCCAAGCGCCCAGGCCCTAGAAGTTCAATATCTATCTGCAAAGCTCTTCCAGGCTAGGTAGAAGCAACAGCCTGGTACGCTGAAATGCAGTTACTGCTACAGCGTTCAAGCAAAATGAGGTAGACTGCAATTTACCAGTGAGATGACAGAACCTGGTTAAGGTAGAAAAGTCTAACATACTTAAAAGATATAGTCACAAAAATCTTCTGATGCAGACATAAACAGGAGGTAAGCAGCATGTTTTCAAGCCTCTTGAGATAGCAGCTCATTGGCATGAGAGGTGATTTGGCTGAACTGTGCACAACATACAGAATTCTGACAAAGCTATTGCAGAAAACAGTTCCTGGACAGTTTTGATGTGCACTGTAAATATTTTGGAATGTTAATGAATAAACTAAAAGCTAGGTCACAAATGTAATAATGCTGTGGCAAGTATTGTGGTGTGGTACCATTTATACGGAAGTGAGAATACTGAAGCAGAGCTCCTTCAGATGTCTCCTACTTTAGTTTCAAATGCTTTGCTGACTCAAAAGGAGTATTAAAGCAAATTACTGCTCATGTAACTTTGATGTTTAAATGCAACAGTATTGGGAATTCTGTAAGTATTAACACAGATGTAGGTATAAAAAAATAATGTCAAAGATTGCAATTAATTTTTTTTTCTCAGCATTAATTAGTAGCACAATAAATACTTGTAAAAATGCATGGCTATAATCATGGTTTTAAATACTGCAGACAGCACACACTCCAACTAAGATGAGGAAAATGCAACATAATTTCTGCAAATACAAACTGACTTGGGCATAATCGTTTCAGGCAAATATTTGGAAAAATGGGACTTAATACATAACTGGGAAAACACCACCAGAAATCTCCTGGAATCTGCCTTGACCAAGAAATAAAGCCATGCATGTATTATGTGTATTCCCACATATAGTCTGAAGAGTCAAAGAGCTGCCTTCAACTAAAACAACCACGTTGCAGAAACTGCTTAAAATCAGTTGACTTGCATTGCTGAAATGGAAAAACTGTGTGCCAATTCTTAAATAAAACAGTTAACGCAAAAAAAAAGTGTGGTGCAGATTGGCTCTACAGGTGAAATACTTACTTTTAGGTCTGGGACCACTCAATCTGTCAGGGAACTTAATTAACGGAGTATGCGGCTTTACTACCTAGAATAAGGCAAGGTATGGGAGAAACAATGAAAGTAAAATATATTTCTAGACACACATTGCCTCCACAATAGTAAAATGGAACATACAATGTGTTAAACAACCACTTCTATCCTGCTGCTTTCTCAACCACCACTGATACACTTACTACCTATTTAAATTCTGTATTTACCCCAGGAGAAGTGTCAACTTTAAAGGTATTCCTCTACTCTAATATCCAGAGCAGAAACAAGTGGTCTCTTCCTTTTCTCACTGCAGTCAGTATGTGTGTGTGCACGGAAACCGCAACTGCAGCCACACAAATTCGAACTTTTAGCACATGGACTTACCAGCTGCGCTCTGCCTGTATGTTTGTTCAGCTGGCTGGACGAAACTGACTACCTCCATTAAAAAAAAAACTCCTATAAATTATAAAGCTTGTAGCCGAAGCCACACTGCTTATTCTTACAACATGCCTTCTCAAGAACTCCACGTCTCACCTTCACCTTGAAGAAGGATGGCTTACAAAGGAACCGCCGGCTAGCCCCCTCCCCTGCTGTACACCGCACCAGATGGTGCCGCCTCCTCCACAGCATCCTTCGGTAACACAGCCCAGCACCAACAACTAGCGGGCCCTGCCGCGCGTCTCTCCCCCCGCGCCAAGGACACCAGCCTCCCTGACACTCTTCAGTCGCCGGCCGCCCCAGGCCTCGGGGCAACACACGAAGCGAGGCCCGCCTCAGAGCGGAGACGGGATCCTGGCCCCTACCACCCCTTCCGCGGGCCCCGTTAGCGAGCGCCGTTACCTGAACGACCCTGGCTGCGGCCGCCATCTTACTGCCCATGACGACCCCCCGCCACCGCGCCCCGCCGTCGGCGTCTGAGAAGTGCCGAGCCCCACCCACAGCGGCCGAGGCTCCGCCCACAGCGGGCCTGTGCCCGGGCGTAGGCCTGTCTCGAAGTACGAAGGGAAACTGATTTCACAGCGTTGACAAAACCAGCGTTTTATCTTTACTAGATGAGTACACGTTCCGCCCATCAGAAAAAACTTAAAACAGTCACCTACGAAGTTAAAAGCGACAGTATTTTAAAACTACATGCTATGATGTGTTCAGTTTGTCAAGCATAAAACAAGGATGCAGGTTATTTAGTGAAAAAGTCAATTTAAAATAGTGCTTAGCACAAAGTCATCCCTTTACCAGCACTTTGCCTAGCGTTGGCATATTTTGCTATGTGGGATCGCGGGCACAGATTGTATCCAGCGCTGGAAACTGGGCTGTAATTAAGCAGCACATACCACAGTCACAAGTGGTTGCTATGAGTGTTAAAACGTTTTGTGTAAAATTGAACATACATAAAAATCTGAACACATACATAACGTGTTAATAGGAAAAAAAAAAAGAAAAAAAAAGGAAAATAAATCCCAAAGATCTGATTTCATCTTCCAGTTTGGACTTTACATAGCGCTGGGATTAAGCTGAATTTTACATAAAACCTTGAAATGTATCAATTCTTCTTTTCAGCTTGGGAGAGGATAGCTGTGAAGGGTCTTTTCAGAAGACTCATTGGCCATGGATCCCGTTCAAACATTTGCTGTATACCAGGAACTAAATTCACTTCAAAGAGTTGTGTGACTAAATTCTCAGTCTCTTCAGTGAACAGACACCTGCAGAAACATTAAATTGTTTTCATAATGTGTATTAATTTATCAAATTTAGCAGAGTGAGTACGTACCTTACATGAAAAAATTAAAACCCACCTCTCCCTACTCAGACTTTTTTTTCAAGCTGTAGAACAACTGCCTTTAAAGATGGATCTTCCGCCCAGTTAACTCTGCTTCCAATTATGATGCACTGCAAGAAAGGAAGATTGGTTAAAAAAAAAAGCCATGAAAAATGATTATTCCCACTAAAATTCTCTCAAAATCTGTCTGTTTTTTAATTTTAGATTTGGAAGCCCTTTAAATTCACAACAGTATTTAAAGTAGGTGGGATGGGGCAAAGAGGAAAAGTAATTTAGATTCTATTGCCAATGCATAGGTAAAAAAATAACTGGTGTTTTGAACTCCCCAGAGGTGCTTGCACACTATCCCTATTTTAAACATAGGAATTTAGAGGATTTGGTTTTTTAACGCATAAAGGTTGCCCCAAACATAAAATACCACAGTTGACATTCTTGCCCTGCCATTCTGGACTGAAAAAAGGAATTATCAAAGTTAACCAATAAAAGATTTGCTCTACTTCTGGCTCAGAAGATCTCAGGAATACGAAACCAGGAGATCTAATCTAAACCCCGCTAAAAATGTTCTCAATTTGAGATGTAAGTTATCAACACAAGGCAGTAGCAGACGGCATGCAACACAAAACCATGCAACTCGCTTTTCTGTCTTTGAAATTCTTCCAATCATCCAAATTCATGGCGTGATTACGTCCTATCTTTACCTGAAGCCCCCCAATATGTCCTCTCTCTTCCCCAATTTAAATATTTTTAATGAACTTTGTGCATGCTTAACTGGGATTTCATAACCTGTTTGCAGATAAACTCAAGAGCACTGAAGCTGCAATTTACTGTGTAAATTCAGTATGCCTCCCATCTTTGTACCTAGGTCACTAATTCGTGTGGCTAGACAAAGGAAGAAAGGACAAGTTACACAGTGAGAGGCAGAGTTCCTGACTGCAGCACAGCATACATGACCTTTAGTGAAGTGTCCCTCTGAGCACAGGATGGTCCAAGAGGCCCCTCCACCCTATACCGAACCACAAGCTTTTCTTCCTCACTTTGTGTGTCTCCACACTCCAGATGACCTGCCAGCCAGCTACACGGATTCAGGCTAGTCTGCAGCATCTGATACCAAAAGGGTTACCAAAAGGATAACCAAAAGACACCACAGAAAGCTACTGGAGATGGGCCATTGTTGCAGGCCAAGGCTTTCACAAGGCTGCAGTGGGCAACACAGAGAAAGCACATGTGGTCAGAATGACAGACTGTGGAGCAGCAGCCTGGCTCAGTGGTATCATGGGATTAAGACCTACTTATTTTTCCTAACCATGAGACAGGGCAACTGATTTGGTGGGTGTAGGGGTGACTTGACTTTTAGTATAAGGAAATGCAGCCACTGCTTTAACACGTTCTTTGAGAAAATGCATTTTTTTTTTATACCTTTAAGGGAACAAAAGAGTAAGACAGATTGACAGACTATCTTGAAACTCCATAAATAATTATTTCAAAAAAAATCTGTGACAATTTCGTGCTTGCAACCGTTAAAGCAATAAAGTTTTCCTTTCATACAGCAGTTTTTCTGTTACTATTGTTAAAGCCATTAGAAAACAGAATGTTGCCCAAAGTTACGTTTTTCGGACACGATATTATTGTGACTGTAATGCAAAACTGCACTCTGGCTTCTAAAAGCTGAAACACCTTACCTGCAATACATTTTGAATTACTGAAGTTATCTTTCTCTCTTTCTGGTAGGCAGCATGCATCTCCTCCATCATTTTCACTTCCCTAGTTGCTTGTTCCTCCTTTAGTTTGTTCATCATGTCATGGATTTGCATTAGTTTCTGTCTTCCGACTTCTTTTAGTACTTTTTCCGTTATAAGGAAAATGAAGTGTTGAAGAGTAGTAAGGTGATCAGCAGAACTAAAGATCTGCTTTTTATCTCACAAGACACTCCCAGTACAATACCCTTAACTTTACACTCCATCCCTTCCCCCCAGTATATAATCAAGATATTCCTTTCACACAAGAGGCAACATATCCTGTGGGTACCTGGTACCAAAGTACACTAATTGTTTCCCTGGCTGCTAGCAAAACAGAAAGTACTTTGTACACTGTCTCTTATTTTCATCAGACGCGGACTGTAGTGCTAGTATCTGTTCTACATCTTGCCTCCAGTTGTCACAATTTTCATAGTCAGAGGTGTTTAAGATCCTTACTCCTTTTTCAGATTTGACTGAAACCAAATTCCAAAGTTGTACAAGAGGTATGTGTACCACATCAGTGAATATTACCAGTATTCTATAGGAAGCCAGGCTAAAAAATAGACTGAATAAAGCTATTTGTTGGAGGGATGGTACGGCCCGGCACAAGCAATCCATAAGGTTCCTCGATTGTGCGGAAGACAACTTCCTTCTGTAAGTAATAGAGGAGCCGACAAGGAGAGGTGCCATGCTTGACCTCGTCCTCACCAACAGGGAAGGGATGGTTGGGAATGTGATGCTCCAGGGCAGCCTTGATTGCAGCGATCATGAGATGGTCGAGTTTGAGATCCTCAGGACAGTGAGAAGAGCGTGCAGCAAGCTCACTGCCCTGGACTTCAAGAGAGCAGACTTCGGCCTCTTCAGGAATCTGCTCAGTAAGGTTCCATGGGATACAGCCCTAGAGGGCAGGGGGGCCCAAGACTGTTGGTTGATATTCAAGGATCACCTGCTGCAAGCTCAGGAGCGATGCATCCCTACTAGAAGGAAGTTCAGCAGGAGGGCCAGGAGACCTCCTTGGATGGATAAGGACCTGCTGAGCAAAATTCGAAGGAAACAAGAGGCTTATAAAAGGTGGAAGCAAGGTCAGGCAGCCTGGGGAGAATACAGGGATGTTGTCCGCGAACCTAGGGACCAGGTTAGAAAAGCTAAGGCCCACTTAGAATTAAAATTGGCTAGGGATGTTAAGGATAACAGGAAGGGATTTTATAGGTACATTGCCAATAAAAGACAGGTTACGGACACCGTGGGCCTTCTCCAGAAGCTATCGGGAGAACTGGCTACCCTGGATTTGGAGAAGGCTGAGGTTCTTAATGACTTCTTTGCCTCAGTCTTTACGGGCAAATGCTCTGACCACACCACCCAAGTCTTGGAAGACAGATGCGGGGACGGTGAGGGTGGAGACCCTGGGCCCACTGTGGGGGAGGATCTTGTTCGGGACCACCTTAGGAACCTGAATGTATACAAGTCCATGGGACCTGATGAAATCCATCCTCGGGTCCTGAAGGAGCTGGCAAATGAAATTGCTAAGCCACTGTCCCTCATATTTGAAAAATCATGGCAGTCAGGTGAAGTTCCCGATGACTGGAAAAAGGGAAATATAACCCCCATTTTTAAGAAGGGGAAAATGGATGAGCCAGGGAATCACAGACCAGTCAGCCTCACCTCTGTGCCTGGCAAAATCTTGGAGCGGATTATCCTGGAAGGCATGCTGAGGCACATGAAAACCAACAAGGTACTTGGTGACAGCCAGCATGGCTTCACTAAGGGGAAATCCTGCCTGACCAATCTGGTGACCTTCTATGAAGGGGCTACGGAACTGATGGACAGGGGCAGAGCAGCTGATGTCATCTACCTGGACTTGTGTAAAGCCTTTGACACTGTCTCACATAACATCCTTCTTTCTAAGTTGGAGAGACATCAATTTGATAGGTGGACCACTCGGTGGATAAAGAACTGGCTGGATGGCCGCACGCAAAGAGTAGTGCTCAATGGCTCAGTGTCCAGCTGGAGACCAGTAACGAGTGGTGTCCCCCAGGGATCGGTGTTGGGACCGGTCTTGTTCAACGTCTTTGTGAGTGACATGGACAGTGGGATTGAGTGCGCCCTCAGCAAGTTTGCCGATGACACCAAGCTGTGTGGTTCGGTTGATACATTGGAGGGAAGGAATGCCATCCAGAGGGACCTTGACACGCTTGTGAGGTGGGCTGATGCCAACCTGATGAAGTTTAACCATGCCAAGTGCAAGGTCCTACACCTGGGTTGGAGCAATGCCAGGCACAGCTACAGGTTGGATGGGGAGGAGATTCAGAGCAGCCCTGCAGAGAAGGACTTGGGGGTGTGGGTTGATGAAAAAATGAACATGAGCCGACAGTGTGCGCTTGCAGCCCAGAAAGCCAACCATATCCTGGGCTGCATCAAAAGGAGCGTGACCAGCAGGTCGAGGGAGGTGATCCTGCCCCTCTACTCTGCTCTCGTGAGACCTCACTTGGAGTATTGTGTGCAGTTCTGGTGTCCTCAACATAAAAAGGACATGGAACTGTTAGAACAAGTGCAGAGGAGGGCCACGAGGATGATCAGGGGACTGGAGCACCTCCCGTATGAAGATAGGCTGAGAAAATTGGGGCTGTTCAGCCTGGAGAAGAGAAGGCTGCGTGGAGACCTCATAGCAGCCTTCCAATACCTGAAGGGGGCCTACAGGGATGCTGGGGAGGGACTCTTCATTAGGGACTGTGGTGAGAGGACAAGGGGTAATGGGTTTAAACTTAAACAGGGGAAGTTTAGATTGGATCTGAGGAAGAAATTCTTTACTGTAAGGGTGGTGAGGCCCTGGAATGGGTTGCCCAAGGAAGTTGTGAATGCTTCATCCCTGGCGGCGTTCAAGGTGGGGTTGGACATAGCCTTGGATGGCATGGTTTAGTGGGAGGTGTCCCTGCCCATGGCAGGGAGGTTGGAACTAGATGATCTTGAGGTCCTTTCCAACCCTAACTATTCTATGATTCTGTGATTCTATTTAGAGGCAGTTCACACACTGAAAGAATGCTGACACAGCATTCCTCCCCTTATTTCTGAAGGTATTAGGGGTGTTCACTGTTTCTAAAAGAGAGATACTTCCTTGCATTAATTTCGTTACTGTCAACACACACACAACTTTGTATGCACAAAACACAGTGACTGTTGACAAACCTGGTCATATGACAGTAGGTACACTCAAGAAAATATATTCCGAAGATTGACCGCATCTAAATTTGACCCACTCTAAAAAGCCTACTGAATAGCAACATGTACAAAGGTTCTTTGCAAGTAAATCCCACCCCCTATTCTGCAAACATTTAATAAAGGTGCAGTCTGCAAAAAAAAGGTACTTTAGATGTTGATTTAAATTACTAAATGATGTGTAATTTCCTGGGGAGCTTACACTAATAATAAAACACCATCACATCCTTTGAGAATCTTTTTGTGGCTCCCATTCTAATGGTCAGTCTCATGCTCAAGTAGACAACACATCAGCTCATTTTTACAATACTTCCTACTCTTTTCAGAAGTTTTATAACTGTGTTGAGAGTCTGGCAGTTACTTCAGATGTAAATTAATATCGCTACAAGAACCTTAAAACATGAACTTTACACTCAAACATAAAACAAAGTCAGTATAGCTAACATGCTTACAAAGTCTTTGCTTTTTAATGTCAGCCACTTTCTGTTCCTTTTCACGTGTTTGCTGGAAAAAAAATAAAAAAAAAGTATTTCTTAGACTCTTGGTTCCAAAATATTTGGAAAAATGCTAACTCCAATCACAAAAGCAGTTAAGGGCAGCTCTAGAAACAGACTTTCTTACATACTCCCTTTAAGTAATAATTTCAGTAATTTTAACACCAGTAGGCACTGCACCTTTTGGGCCACGCATTAGCCTCAATAGAAGCCATAACTGCCACTCACCTGCTGATACACAACTACTGCCTGGCTGAGCATTACTATGTCTCGCAGAGTTTCCAGCATCAGTCTAAAGAAGGAACATAGTTGCATACATTGAGTATTAATGAGCCAACAGCAGAAATGTTTTAATCAAGGTTATTTGGATTAAACAAAAAAATTCCCAATCCCTTCCCTTTTCCCCCCACCTGCATTCTTTTTTTGTTTTTCACAGTAATTATACTAAGTATTGTTGTAGGAGCCAAATAGCCTCATTTTCCCTCAGTTTCTCAGTTTCAGTTAAGTCTGTCTAACATTTCAAATCACAGAGCTTTAAAAGGCATCACAGAAGCCTAGGCACTTGAGAATGCCTAATTGAACCTCCTGAATTCTGGCATGGGGCAGGGACATCATGACAATGCAATGTTTTCAGCAGTATTTCTGACAGAAGTTAAATTTCTTATATTACGCTTCAGATGTGTGCACCTGCTAACATTGGGCAGGAAATTAAAAGCTGATTTTAAACATATTCAAAACTTTCTCTCCTTTTTCAAGGACATTAAACTTCTACACAACAAATTAGTGAAGGCAGGAAGGCAGCACCAAGGCCCTGTTACAAGCCTGTAATATGTGCTCAGCTATTATAAATGCAGGTAATTCATGTATTAAAGGCAAAAAACTCTTAACTACAAACAGTTCTCACTAGTGAATAAAAAATTATGATCTCTGTAATCAAAGATTGGTTGGTTCAGATGTAAATCCACCCTGGGTATAAGAGTTCTGATCACGCAGATTTAAGCCAGAAGGTGGATGGTATATCATGCAGTCTGAACTAGAAGAAAGAAGCTTGCTTTTAAAGAAAGGTACAATGCAGTAATGTAGAAATGTGTCAGAGAAAACTGTGTAAAGACCATTCCTTTCCAGCCATCTTTTTCCCAAGAACACCTTACTCTGAGTCATTATCATTTTGCTTCATTTTGTCTCTCAGGGCAGCCATAACCTGCATCCTGCATAGCATGGGGAAAAAACAAAGCTGATGAGAACTGACATGAAACTGGAAGAAATAGATTGAGACAAGTAACAGAAAATGTATTTCCTAGGTTCCATTTATAGCTACGTTAATATTGGAATTATAAATATAAAATTCTTAGTACCTTTTAAATATCATACTTCTTAAATAAAGGGGCTTAACCCTCAGGACAAAAAATGTGAATCAATGATTATTTGTGAGTGGCAACTCCCTTCTCTCTTGCAAACGCACCAAGAAACCATTAATCCCAGAATCTGCGGAAGGTAAACTGGGCAAATGTGGGAATTCAAACGAACAGCCATGCAATACAGGAGATATATAACATGTATACTATCAACTACCTTTTCATAAGTATTTGTAAAATGCAGCCAAGAAATATGTTTACCGATTCATACACAGTCAGACTTCCACAGTTTTGCAGAAACCTTTGAGTTTACACATTTCAACTTGATTCCTCCTTCCTCCCCTCTCTCCCCAGTATCTCCAACTGCATTCCTACTGATTCAATGTTATTAAAATCACTCATGTTTGTACTACACCCTATACCACTTTGAAATCCTGTTTTAATCAGAATTATGTATATGTGCATGTGTGTATGCCCAAACAGAAAACCTCCAAATAAACCAGAAGAAAATTCTACCTTTGCAAGGCTAATGTCTTGCTCCAGAAAGACGCTTTTTCATTCTCAATGTCTTTTTTACAATCTTCTATGCCACTGAAGGAAAAAATAAAACCAAACAAAACCCCAAAACTAAACACACACACACACACACAAAACCCACAACAAAAAAACCCCAAGAAAACAGAATCCTAAACACTGTGAAGATATCAAAAAAATTTAAAAGCAGTGTCACAACTTTAGCTTGCTCTCTAAGTGTCTAAAGATTTTTTCCTGTAAACCACAAATTATTAAGGCTAGGAGTATTTTAGCATGCGGAACTTATATTAGTGAATTCTAGCCATCTGCAAAGAGCACTGCATATTTAGAAGCCACATCAGATACAAAACTACATCAGTAGACTGAGCAAAATATTTCTTCCCCATACTTTCCCATAATTTCCTTTATTCTCACCAGACTTCTGCAAAGTAATGATAGTTAATCCAGAGATTTACTATATAGCAGTAGCCAGAGAGAACCTCCAAACTCAGTTCTCAGCCCTTCTCTTTATTTAAAACACATTAAAAGTTTGAAGTTATCCAATGACATACATCTGCACAGACTTTCCCTTGACAGCATGATGAGAGTCAGCTGCTTTACCTGCAAAGAAAGAATGTCACTAATAAAAAAGGCACAACAGAGACTTTTGAATGCAATCTACAGAGCATAAAGCAGCCTGATAACTATATTAACAAAGTATTTCTTAATTCTCTCTCCACACCTTATCATCTCTTCCACTATTAGTGACAGTATGGCAGAAATTACTAGGCTTTACTACATTTCCATTTAGCACTTTTTAGACATGTCAGAGCCGGCTGGCAGCACTGCTCTATCTATGCAGCCTGGCTGGTTCAGTGGAAGATACAGGCAACAGAAAAACGATGGGAACAAGAAAAAAATCCTTAAATCAGTATTGCTGCCAAGCATTTAGGCACACTTAAATAATCATCGCTTGTCTGAGTGTCAGAGGAGCAGAAAGGGGAAACCGAAGGGGAGAAAGAGCAGCGGGCACTAACCGGATGGCAGCTTTATAAGCATTCAAACATGTCTCCAACAGCTGTCTAGAAAATGAAGTCAGATATTTGGCCAAGAAAAGCATTTCATTGTTATAACGAACACTTTTCATAATTTCAAAACATTTATGCCTATTACAACGTTACGTTCGGGGAAGGCAGAGGGGGTTGCAGGAGGGAGGGAGCCAGTGCAGGGATAAGCTCACCGGCGTCAGCTACAGCGCTGTTCTCCAAGAACTGCTGCTTTATCTGGTCCTTCAGGCTGCAGCAGAAGGACAATGGTCAGGCCCCGAGCAGCGGGCGCCAAAGGGGCCTCGCAGCAGCACCCGGCCCCCAGCACTAACCGAAGCAAACAGAGCACGTCCACCGCTTCTATGGCCTGCTCCCTGTCCTCCGGCTGCTGCTGCTTCTCCGCCGCCATGACTGCCCGGCATAAACGGCCCGCGCTCTGTTCGAGACGCGCGCGGCACGGACACCCAGCAGCCCGCGCGCGGCGGCGGGCGGGGCGAGCCGCGGGAGGGAGCCTACGTCGGCGGGGGTGCTTCTGTAAAACGGGAGCGCGGTAGCGGAACACCACACAAATGGGACAGGGGGCAGGCAAAGACTAGGTAATAGCCTCGGATCAGTTTTCTCCTTCAGGAAGCTACACGCAGTTAACATAAGTATACTATAGTAAATAAATACTGCGGTAATAAAGCTGCGCTGCCGCTCGACTAGTGCAGGCACCGCATCAGACATGCGCCTCTGCAGCCGCGGCAGAGCTCACCCACCCAAGCACTGTTCACAGCTTCCTCCACAGTGCCCCAGCTGTAGGCGCGAGTTACCTGTGCGACTACAAAAGACACAGAAGAAAATAAAATGCTTTATTAAACATCACAAAGTAAAAATACATAATAAACAGAGGTTTATACAAAAAAATTTTGGCACTGACTTTGCACAGGAGTTAAAGCTTTTTATTCACAGACCGGGCTAGATTCCAGATGACAGATGAGTTCAGCTGTTCAATGGTGCTTATCTCGGTGTTTTTAGAGCTAGCATACTTTTTCTTGATTGCCTGCAGAGGTAGATTTGATTCTGTTTACCCTGTTCATAAACTTACACTATTCCAGCTTTCCCAAGCCTTTGCTGGTCAAGCCAAACCCATCCTGGCACACATACCCAGTTCCTGGCTGGCTCACACCACTTTGGCAAGAGCTTCAGCTGAAGTTTGACAGCAGTAGCACAGCTAAGCCAGCCTCAGAGCACCACATATTCCCCACACATACTCCTCACCTGCACCACACATACTTCCCACCGGCACCATGAGATTCTTACCTCTGTCTTGGTGGTAGACTTATTCACAAGAACTACATTCTTTGCTATGTGCTGCATAACTGGGAGGAGGTCACTCTCAGTGTAAGATGTGTGGCGTTGTAGAGTTTGTGTCTGAAAGGAAGGGAAATCATTAGACAACCTTACCAGAACAACCCAAGTACACTGGTTTATTTATCTTCTCTTGGGAAATTGTGGTCTCCTGCCTGTCAGAGGAGGGTTAACAATTACTGCCCCTTTTTAATAGGCCACTGAGAGACAAGCAAATGCTGAAATACCACAAGGAAGCAGAAGGTGAGTACTTGGCCTTTTAAGCTGGTGCAGAGGCACAACAGGTCCCAAACTAGGTGGTCTGGCAAGCATAACTTACCCACTTGCATCCGTTGAGGAGTTTCAGAGACAAACAGGAAGCAGCCGCTGCAATCTTGGATGGAGGGAAATGAACCATATCATAGTCCACAATGGACAACTCCATCAGGTATTTGGCCAGAACACGCTCTCTTGTGTTTACCTGCAGAAAGAGAGTTGAGTATGGGCTACCTCTGAGGCAAGAGCATCCTGTCAAACCTTTGTTTAATCAAGCAGGAAGAAATACTTCCTTAGCAAACGTTTTGAGAGCTAGAGGCTCGAGTCTCAAGTAGCTTAATAGCAGAGCGGTTCTGAGCTGTATTAGGTGGCTCAGTCTAAGACCACTCCTTTTAATAGCAGTTACATGCAGCACCAGGCAGATTTTTCAGCTCTGGTTTTGGGTGGGTTAGGCTCATGTGACTGAAAGCAAGACTTGTTTCTACATGTGAGACAGGCCTTAACCAGGCTCAGCTGCTAAACTTTTGTAATACTCAATTTCTGAACCTTTTAAACAAGCTGCCACAGTTGAGAATGGCATTTACCAGATGCTGCTTGTATCAACATGTGCTCTCAGCAATACCTTTGCAACCTCTAAAGCCATCTTTAGGAATTCTGAAGCTAGGGGACGACTCAGACGAAAGTCCAGGGCTTGTAGAATCTGAATCTCCATCTGGATGATTTGTCTGGCTGTATAAGTATAATTGGTTACATAGGCAAGTTGTGCAGCACACAGGGGACACTGCTCTTCATATTTGCTGGCAATGAACACAGCTGTGACACCAACCAGCTGCAGCATCTTCTTGGAAACAGCATTGTCCTGTAGGAAGAAGCAGTAGAGATTTATATGAATCATAGGCCTGAGCTCAGAACACAGCTTTCCAATGTAGCCTTGTGGAAGATTTGTTCAATGGCAGGATGTTCATACTTGCATATACAGAGTAACTGTACATCATCTCTTGCAGTCATCTGCAGGGGTATTGGAAGGCTTTGAGATCAAATCGGGTGGAAGAGTGAGCAGTTTTGATACATCAAATCCCTCTTCATAGCTGAGGGGGTTATGTGGTGCATACAATTCAACACCAAAGGCCCTTTGTTGGTCAGCTGTATTTTGTTAAGGATTACATGTCTATTATGGTATTACAGATCAGTGCTGTCTGTGCTTTTGCTTAGGGAAGAAGGAATTTCCTGACACATGGCAGAGACACTCACCTGCAGGAAGCAATCTATGATGGCAACTGACATGTACAAGGTGTTCTGTTGGAGTTCGAAATTTATCTGTAGTTGCACAAGCCTGTCTATTAGTATAGCACGCATTTTCCCACTGATTTCTTTCCCAGTCAGGTATTTGGGTCTGACAGGTAGATTTTCCTGTGTGGAAGGAATATGATTAATAAATCTCATCACTTAGCTACAGCATTGCAATGTCTAGCCTCTGTAGCATCTTACAGCTTATCAGAGCTCAGTACAGGCACAACCTACGGGTATAGGCCACAGGGCACAAGGTTTCCTTGTTTACTAGAGATGGACTAGAAAGAGCATGGTATTAGTACTACTAGATGATTAATCTAACAACCAGTATCTGTTTACATAATCAGCTCAGTTTAATCTTACATTTTAAGTTGGGGGATCCCTTACTAGTGCCTCAGGAAAATTCATGGGTGAAAGTGAATACCAGCTCAAAACCACACCTATGACAGGGTAAGTGTGTCAGGAGCCCCGTGAGCTCTGACCTACTCCTACCAACCTCAAGCTCTCTCAGATACTGGTAGATGTCCTTCGCATAGTCATGGGAGTACTCTGGGTCGTTATCATCTTCAGCAACTACATTTTCCACATGAAGCAAGTCATGAGCACAAGCCTGACTCATCACATCATCTGATGGTGCACACACAGGTATTGCCATGGGGATTCGGGAGTGTGACTCCAGCTGCAAGGAAATTTGGGATCAGCCAGGGCAGGACTTCCCTCCTCAGCCCAGTGCGGGCCAAGTGAAGGAAGGCTCCTGTGGGGTGAGCTGCACCCAGCAAGGCACTGAGCTGCTCACGACCTCGATCCGAGGGCACTACTGAGGGCCCCTGCTCAGCACGGCCCCACCTCATACCCAGGCGGGGCAGCGGGTGCATGGCCCAGGGCCGTACCTGTTGCGGCTGGGGTTCTGGCTTTGGATCCGGGGCTCGCGGCGGCGCCCTCTTCGTGGGAGCGGCTCTCCCCTTCCTCCTGGTAACTTCATTCTCCCTGGGGCTAGAGCGCACGGGCCTGCTGCCCGGCTCCCGCCCGCCACCTCCACTCGCCGCCAGATTTCTGGTGGCACCCTGTGCCTTTGGCTCGGTGACACGGTTGCCGATGTCCACCAGTGCGGTGCGGGGACGCAGCGTCATATTGTGGCGGACCACCGCGGGCCTCCTGGGGACCGGCAGCTCGTTGCCTTTGCCTGGCTGCTGGGCGCGCTGCAGAAAGAGAAGGGGCCGGGCGGACAGCGGCACCGGGCCGCGCCCCTCCAGTGGGGACGGGGGACAGGGAGAGGGATTGCACGGCTGCACCCCCGAAACCGGAGAGTCGAGGGAGAGGGATTGGGGGAACGCTGCACACGCCGCGCTGTCCGCCTCCCCCCATCCCGAAGCCAGTGTGTCCGGAGAGGAGCCGCGGGAGTGCTCCAGGGGTACACGAGCACACACCCGCGAAGCAGGAGGGCTACAGACGCGACTGCTCCTGAGAGCTGAAGGGGAGCCCGAGGGGACCGAGGGAGTGCCCAAGGAGAAGCGTGCTCCCCACACCTCCATCCTCCCCGCTGACGGGGAACTAGGGCACGGGGAACTAGGGCGCGCGGAAGAGCTCAGGAGGGCTGCTCCGCACCTGCCCGAGAACCCTTAGAGCTTCGGGGCGGAGGGCGGAGAAGGTGTCAGCAAGACACGGAGGACCGCCACCCTCACATGAGAGCGAGCAGGCAGCCAGCCACCCAACCGTGTACCGCCGGGCCCGTCCTGTCCTTACCCGAGAAATCATCTGCGACATGGTAGGGCAGTGGCACGGAACGGGGAGCGGAGAGCGGAGGGAGCGGAGAGCGGAGGGAGCGGAGAGCGGAGGGAGCGGAGAGCGGAGGGAGCGGAGAGCGGAGGGAGCGGAGAGCGGAGGGAGCGGAGAGCGGAGGGAGCGGAGAGCGGAGGGAGCGGAGAGCGGAGGGAGCGGAGAGCGGAGGGAGCGCAGAGCGGAGGGAGCGCAGAGCGGAGGGAGCGCAGAGCGGAGGGAGCGCAGAGCGGAGGGAGCGCAGAGACAAAGCTTGAGACAGCGCAGACCGGAGTTTAGGGCTGCCTACAGCCGCTGCCCATTTATAGAACCCGTCCGCCGCCGCTCATTGGCCGGCCTCAGCGCGTTCCTGCGGCGACCGGCGACGGACACTGGCGTCCAGCGTGTTACGGCCTGGGCGGACGGGGGCGTCCTTGCACCGAGGTTGTGCCCTCCCCGCCCCGGGGTCCAGCGGTGAGCGCCTGGAGGCGGCTCGGAACCGTGACTCGGCGTCCTGTCGCGGGCCGGCTCCGGCATTGGCACCGGCCAGCGGCGAGCCAGAGCGCGGCATTCATACCGGCGGGTTCTCGCCGCGCTGTGTACGTCCTGCCGGATGTTTTAACCAGCAAAGCCACGGTGTACTGCATAAACCGGTACTGAAAACTACATTTATTCTTTCCTCGTCACATGTACGTAGATCACTTACTGCCAGTTTGCTGTAAATCTTTGTTTCGTCTTTGAAAGTGTTCTGTTACCACTGCACACAAACAAGTGACTACCTGGAACGCTCCCCCACCACAGCATTTATTAACACGTACATCAGTTGGCCCATACCTGTGATTTAAAAACCTGCCCTTACAGCACAGCTCCAATATATCTCACAGGGGGAAAGCCTAAACCCTTTTTTGGAGGATTACTGCCAGATACGGGCTCTTTTTAAACAAATTTAAGATAGACAATGTTCATTGCTGTTGCCTTTCTGTCAGGATAGCAGGAAAACCACTGTGCATGTGCTGGGGTCACACGGGAATAGCTACTGAGTGCAAGTGAAGATGCAGGCTTTTTCTTGCCTGTGAAGTACCCAGGCATGAGCTGATCTTCACTCCTGTGATCATCCAACAAGGTCCCAGCCACCTTTATTTGTTTGTGGTTTTGTTGATAGCAGCTGAAGTGGGCAATCAGCATTTGCTCAGAGTTGTCTCAAGCATTAAGGCTTTTCAGTGATGTTACATTAACTTGATTTGAAAAAGGAAGAATTTGAAAAAGGCAGGAAGAAACCACCTACCTATCCCCACAGAGCTACTGCTGGGTTTGTTGAAATGCTGCCAGCAAACACCAGCGGCAAATGTAAATAGTAACTGAAGCTTTTTGTTCGAGAATGGTTTTCAAAGCAAAGGGATCACCCTGCTTACAGGCTGAGTGTAATTGCAGCACTGTTATTCAAGTGACCTGGGCCTTCTGGAGGAGCTGATGTAAGAAAACCACTGCTAAAGGCAAGAATTGGAAGAAAACAGGATCGAGTTTGGGGCACTCTGCTGGTTCTGCAGCACAACCTTGAGAAATGAGGGACTGTAATCTGTGCAGTCAACGTTCATCACTCCAAAGCAATGCAACTTCCAGAAACGTTCTGAGCACAGTTTTTCAAGTCAGTCCTGTACTGCAGACAGTTTAACACAGCACCGGAGGAAGATAATGGAATGTAAACTTGTTTGTGTAAGGGTCACAGAAGAAACTACACTGTGTGTAAACAAGAGCAGCTGAATTTCTCAAGGACATTCTGAACTGCACTGCTCGTGGGTCTGATCATGTAATTCCTACCTCAGCCTACCCTTAAATTCCACTAACATGAAGACTGGCCTTTATAATGATACTCAGGTGCTGATCAGTATATCAGTCATATGAATTAATACCAGAACAAGAAAACAGTATGACAAAGTAAGGCTGCTGTGACACACGGATGAAAGATGTACTCATTCTCACTAACCACTGAACTGACTTGCTGAATTCCATAGGAAATACTTAAGGGCTTCAGACATGAAGGGGGCACGGGAAGACTGTAAACAGATGCAAGGGGAACTACCTCTGAAGACACGTTATTACCCTGTTGACAAGTTTTCACTAAAGACAGAGATTTGTTTTCCTCACAGTATGAAGACCCCAACACACATTATTTTTTCTTAAACACACTCTTTCTCTTTTGAGGCAAGAAGTCTGAATTTACAGTTTGTTTCTGCAACCTGTCAAGCCCCAGACTACTGTCACAGTTCACCACGCCAAACCTGAACTGCTTCCTTTGGCAATACTTGAAGGCAGACCTGGCTACAGGACACCTGCAGTTCTGCTATGGTATAAAACAATCAAGTCAACAACACAGTAATGTATGTTGAAGAGGTGAAGTTCAGGTGAGTGCTAGGGTGGTCACGGATTAATTACTTTAAGCTTTCAACTGTTGCATTTGCAGTTTTTTGCAGAAAAAGTACAAAAAAATCGTTTTACAGGGTTTTTTTCTGATTCTGAGTCTTCTCAGGAAACAGAAAAGTGTCCGCAACTCTCTCCCCTCCCAATTTCTCACTGTTAACCTCTGGATTTCTCTCCTTAAAAAATGTAATTTGATAGAAATTTTCAGTGGTAACATCTATTTGCTCACTAAAAATAAGTTTAGAGATCAGATCTGTTTGCCAAAATGTAACATAAAAACTTTGCATTTATATTATCTAACAAAGACTGCAAAACACATGACTTCACATTGTTTTTCACTCCCCATAAAAAACATGCTGGTTTTCACCCAGAGTCTTCAAGCTATGTCTGCATTCTAATATAAATTATTTCATTTTCCACTACTAACATGAAATGATAATCATGATGTTCCATACTTAAAGACAAAGTATGGAATATATCCCTGCTCATCCACAAGTTGCAAGACTTCTGTTTAATAAACACTAAGTACAGTATTTAAGATCTGCACAATTTTCATGTATACAGCAAATATTCAAGTGCATCTGATTTCCTTTATAAAAGCATCTTGATGCAATTTTAATAAAGACAATATGCTTAAAAATCTCAAATATATAGTACATTTGTTCCTGTACATGTATATGCAAGATCTCCTGGCAGAAATATGAATATGGAATCCTATGGCTTCCCCATTGACACCTCCTTTGGCAAATACAACTTTGTATCACATGATATAAGTACCATCTTTGAAGTATTTCATGGATTCTAGTTGCTGAGTCATTGCAAGGACATCCTGAAATCCTGTACTGAGTCCAGACATGTGCTGAAAATAAGCTTCCTTCTCCACTTGGACAGTTAGGTTGTTTACACCAGCATCTTTCAGAATTGCTGTAACCTGAACAGAACAGTATAGTTAACATACATTTCATATGCATCTCACAGTAACTTGCAGCACTGTGGCTCTGAAGTACTGTAGATTAAAAAAATATCATCATAAAGAATTCAGTTTTCTGGGAAGAGAAGACTATCTCCAGAGGGTATGGCTCTGCAACTTCTGCGTATCAGGTAGTTCTCAGGGTCTTGCATAGGAAGCAAGTATCCTTTTAAGGACAAGAGAAACCCAAGGCAGACAGATACTAGTAAGGTAGTTATAAACCCATGACTAGCACCCACCTATCCCTACTGTTTACTGCCTGTTTTGCAGCATGAAATTTACCTCACCTTCTTTTCTCAGAGCAGATGTAGTACCACTTTCAACAGTGAGGAAAAGCAAAAAAAGCAAACCACCTTTTCAAATAGCTCTTCAAGCAATCCCAAGCTAGCAGGCAAGGGGAGTACAGCACTAGAGACCAGCTCTGAGACATTAACTAATAGCTGCAAAAATAATCACAAGCAGCAGCTTCAAACTTCAGTTTATGACTGGTAACGGGTTCAAACTTAAACAGGGGACGTTTAGATTGGATATGAGGAAGAAATTCTTTACTGTAAGGGTGGTGAGGCACTGGAATGGGTTGCCCAGGGAAGTTGTGAATGCTTCATCCCTGGCGGCATTCAAGGCTGCGTTGGACATAGCCTTGGATGGCATGGTTTAGTGTGAGGTGTCCCTGCCCATGGCAGGGGGGTTGGAACTAGATGATCTTAAGATCCTTTCCAACCCTAACTATTCTATGATTCTATGAAATTAAAACATCAGGGTCTAAAAACCTTGCACTCACCTGCTGTACAATTCTCTGTTCCATCACATCTGATATCACTTGCACATGTATTGTACCTGCCACAACACTTGCAGAGTGACACCAAAAATGAGGATCTCTGTATGATATGACTCCCTCTGTTTTTTGAATCTGCAAACAAAATACATTAGCAGTATTTAATTTAAGAACACATTTTAAACTTGTGTATGTACATGGCTATTGGTGACAAATACTTCACAGGGAAACAAAATTGTACAGCAAAGCAGCTTTGCAGCTGAGATATATTCAGAAATATGCAGAACTGAAAAGTCACCTTGCTACTACTGTCAAAGACTAGAAGCTAAAAGTAAAACTAAATGAAAACCCCAGAAAAGTGCAATATTAAACAGGATGAAAAAAACCCCAACAAATAAACCTACAATTTAGTGTACAGATCGCAGCCACATCAATGGACAGACGGAAGAGAAAACTGGCTGGGTATTTATCTATTTCTAGGGCATCTGTTACCTCACTATCCAGGATAAGCAGCTATTTAGTTATCATAGCTGGACTTAAGTCAGAGATACAATATTTTCCCTTAACCTGTCACTTTTTAAAAATTGATTTTTGTACTCGGTCTGTCTGGGATGGATTGAACTGTTTTTTCACAACAGCCAGTAAGATGCTGTGCTTTGTGTTCTGGTAGCAGACCAGTGTTTGGCTATAGTTGAAGAGTGCTTGGGTGCTGTCAGCGCTTCTTTGCTTTTCAGCAAGGAGGCTGGGGGTTGGCAAGAACTGGGGAGGGGACACAGCTGGGATGGCTGACACAAGCTGTGCGGGATACTGCATCCCATGCAACACTGCGCTCAGCAATAAAGACTGGGCTAGAGGAAGAAGGGGTGTTGGAGCTTCCATGGTGGCTGTTGTTTAGAGGCTGCCTGGGTACTGTCTGCTGGGGAACTTGGTGCACTGCTTTACCCACACTCACCCTTCACCGATTAAACTGAGTTTAAATTTCTCCCCAATTTTTCTTGCTTTGACTCTTCTTGTTTTCTGCCATTCCACTGGCAGCAGTGGTAGTAAAGTGGGGAGCAAGCAAGCGACTGTGTGTACGGATGCCTGACTGCTGACTGGGGTCAACCTACAGCAAGCATATTGTTTTCATATGATGTATTTTTTTTAAATGTTTTTCCTATTATATTTTAATGAACTGCACTTTGACTGTTTTCAGTAAGTATTTTACTTTTCCTCAGTCTCCCAGAATTGCTGTTTTCCCTCATCATAAAGTGAAAGCCCACTGCACCTCAGTTTCCTTTCACTACACAAGCCTCTCACAGACAATTTCCATTTATTCTTTCTTGCTTTGCAAGATCATGGAGCAGATCCTCCTGGAAGTGTTCTCATGTAGACAAGTACGCATGTCCTCCTCTACTAATTAAGAGGTAATTACAGGCTCAAGATACAATTCTGTAGCCTGAACTGTACACATCAAGTTTAAAAAGACTACAGGCTTTTGGGAATTGCTATGTTACTTTCTCTGTACTAAGTACCTTTCCCACACTGTTACTGTACTTATCTGAAATCACAGTACTACACATAAAAGCAAAAAACTAGTTCTTTTAGTTGCAAAATAACTTTTATCAGTAGAACTTCCAACCCTGTCATATCTCTGTAGAATAGACTTAAAACAACTTCAGACATGAAGTTGTCTAAGATAACAAAGGCTGTCATACTGAACTGCTCAAGTTTCCCAAGTATTAAAAACAGCTACAGCTTTGGATGTTTGCATCTGAAAACATTAAGAATTGTAGTTCTGACCTTTTCTAAAGCAGCATGCAGATCTTTCTCCTGATCTGGAGGTATCCTCAACAAAAGCACTTGACAGGCATCTTTCAATAGAGGGATAACACTAAGAAAAATCAGTGTAGCAATAAAAAGAGAGCAGAGTGGATCAGCTATGAGCCATCCAAATTGCTGAATAAATATCGTGGATACTATAACACCAATACTGCCAAGAGTATCTGCTAACACATGCAGAAACACACCTGAAAAAAAAATAAACTGATTAAGTTGAACAGTTCTGTTTAAAAGGTATCTATGTGCTAAATAAAGGAAACACAGTACAGCTTAATAAAGATAATAAACACCCCTCAAGCAAGCGTCTTCCCAACCCGGTGCAAAACCACCCCAAAGCATTTATCTTTTCTATATTTAATTAGAAATCAACAATATTCAATTAGAAATCAACAGTTCAATTAGAAAAAAACAAAACAAAACATTTTTACTCGCCAGTGCAAAGATCAAAGCAGGCATTTGCAGATTAAACTGAATGTGAATAGTCTTGAAATTGTTAGTGTGATTTATACTACATAGTATAATCATTTAACTCCATACAGAAGGACTCACTGATTCTCAGAAGAGGATAAAAATATCACTGTAAATACACTGGCCTGCTAATGTGGTCAGGTATTAATGTATCATTTGGGTTTTGTATGCCAATTCTGCTCCAATTTTGTAAGAAGATTGTCTATCTGTTACTGCTAGGAACTTTATACGGTATACTGCTTTAATGGTGGGTGACACTCGATGGGCATAGGAAAGTAAGCTCTAACCATTTGTAAGGTCAGTGCTAGTTAAGCATCGGGATTTTAAAGAATAATGAAACAGCTAAGAGTATGGGTGGACTTCACAAAAAAGCCAGACAACAGAATACGAATCTGAATTTGGATGTAAAATAACCAACGGAATATAGAATCATAGAATCATAGAATAGTTAGGGTTGGAAAGGACCTCAAGATCGTCGAGTTCCAACCCCCCTGCCATGGGCAGGGACACCTCCCACTAAACCATGCCATCCAAGGCTATGTCCAACCCCACCTTGAACGCCGCCAGGGATGAAGCATTCACAACTTCCCTGAGCAACCCATTCCAGGGCCTCACCACCCTCACAGTAAAGAATTCTTCCTCAGATCCAATCTAAACTTCCCCTGTTTAAGTTTGAACCCATTACCCGTTGTCCTGTCACTACAGTCCTTAATGAATAGTCCATCCCCAGCATCCCTATAGCTCTCCTTCAGATACTGGAAGGCTGCTATGAGGTCTCCACGCAGCCTTCTCTTCTCCAGGCTGAACAGCCCCAATTTTCTCAGCCTATCTTCATACGGGAGGTGCTTCAGTCCCCTGATCATCCTCGTGGCCCTCCTCTGCACTTGTTGTAACAGTTCCATGTCCTTTTTATGTTGAGGACACCAGAACTGCACAAAATACTCCAAGTGAGGTCTCATGAGAGCAGAGTAAAGGGGCAGGATGAGACTATTCACTAAAATGCTTATGCTCTGACAAGCTTACGCAAAAAAAATCATTCTTTTCTAGTTTTTTATAAGCCAGGCAGTTGGTAAATAACTACTTTCTAACTACTAGGGCAAAAATTCCAAGCAACAGCTCTGCTGTAGTTATATATATATATTACCCTTCTTGGTTAGCTTCTGATTCTAGAGTTGAAAAAAGACAGTTTCACCTTTACCACCTTATCTTCCGAGTCACAGAGAGAAGCATATTCTAGACTGCTGGTATGCATTTGTTCTTTTACTTCTTATCCCTTATACCAGTGTTTTTACAACAAGAGGTCACATGCCACCTAGAAGCATGGCAATATCTTTATAGATAGAGACCTTGTACTTAATTTTCCAAACAGAACTTAGGAACAAGGACTTCAAGCTTATTCAATAATATTGACAATGACTATTTATTGATATTAGCAAACACTGCAGATTAATGCTTTCTACTGATCCCCAGGTATTACCCACGTCTCAGAAAGTCATGAAAAGAAACATTTCAAGTTGCGTTCCTTCAGCTTAAACTCATTAATGAAGCAACAGTTTGAGAAATTCATGTATACCATACTAAATGGCTGCCAGATCACTTCTGGAGAGAGATTTTAGGAATGATGCATAGCAATGGGTCTCATTCTGAAAATCTTCAAAAGCATGCTGGAAATCACATACACCATTTACAGTCCAACAATCTGTACTTGCCTCTCATGTTGGTGTTCATGCCCCCTCCAGAAGACCCATGGGGATGCCCATGGCCATGCCCATGGTCACTGTGCGAATGGCCATGCCCATGGCTGTGGCTGTGCCCATGGTGAGAATGGCTGTGATCATGTGAGTGACAGCCTGCCCGAGAAGCCCCATGGGAGTGCGCGTGGCTAAAGGCACAGATACCAACGAGGTTTACGATCAGCCCTCCAACAGAAACTGGCTGTGAAAAGGAGAAAAATTATTAACTTTATCGCCTCTTCCCAGGTATTCAAACTTGCTTCCTAGAACATTGTAATCAAGAGTCACTGTACACCTAATTAAGGAAAACTGTGAAAGCATTAACATAAGCAGAAAGATTATTCTAATATGGATTCCTCATCATATTCTCTTCAGTATACAAGCTGGTTTCAAAGGAGTTTTCTTCCCCACTCAAAAAGATCCAGTTCTTCCTAACCCTCTGAAAAGCGCCACCCAATAACCACCACCAGAATGCAAAACCTGATATCCACAAATCAGGGCAAGATAGCAAATTCAGTTTTAAGAAGGGGTGATTGATTTTATTTACTTTCAAGAAGAGATAAAGTGGTTCGAATACAAGCTTTGCTTTGCTTTCACTGGCAAAAAAGAAAAAAAAATTGTATATTGTATCTGGGACACACACACCCATCTGAAATTGTACTTAGCTGAAGAGTAAGCCAATTATTGCTTTACTGGTTGAGTTGCACATTTTATCTCTCTGCCTATTTTTCTACTCTTCCCTTGAAAAACTAACGAAGTGTAAGAGTAACACCAGCTAACAAAGGAGTTAAGCAAGTCCTGCTTGGGAATCATTAGGCCTCTTCTTGGCTATGCAAGCCTGTGCTTTTGTGGAGGGGGTAACCTCTCCCATTCCCAAGAAACAAAATCAGTAGTTAAAATGGAGCAAGCATTAGAGATTAAAAAGAAAGAAAAATCAGGCCTTGATTCCAGCATTGCACATTTCTTACTGTGTCTACATAAAAATCTTTGTTACCGAAGACAGCCAGAGAGCACAAGTTCTTGTGTGTGTGTGGGGAGACAAAACAAGTGAAGCTGAAAATGTGATAAATAGAACACTTGGATTTGCAGAGTCAATTAAAAAAAAATTAAAATAAGCCATTACATTTGTAAGAAACGTATGGAAGCTTGAGAATTTAAGTGGGGAGCCCCTGAAGAGGCTGTGGAAGGAAACACAGGTGTAGTTAAATTAACTATACACAGCTTCATGATTATTTATGCCACACTAACACACTCAGCATAATGGTATGAATCCTGTCTGATTTTTGAGCTTTCTCGGAGCCTAACACAAAATCTTTTCTGTAATAATTAGCATTGGTATATGTAACAGCAGAACCAAATTTAGTCTCATACAGATTATTTCTTTAGTATCTTTCATTGTAGAAAGACCACCATCTAAAAAGATCAGAGCTGTAACATCTTAGGAAAAAAATCAATTTAGCTGTCACAATTGAATTACATTCACCCCTATGTATTTTAAAACTAGATGTAGTTTGGATTTTAGAATTAAAATATGTCAAAAAGTCAAGGCACACTTTAGATCTCTTGAGTATGCAATATTTTTTCTTTCTAAATGAAGATGAACATAAACGAACCATTAACTGTCAAAACCGAAAACATTCAATCTGAATGATGAAACTTACAGTGAGCATATTTGTATCTATGTCTGGAGGATCTACAAGTCTGGCCACTGATTCCATGAAGACAAAGAAAGCAATTACCATCAGAAAGAGTCCATTAATAAAACCAGAGAGAATTTCTACACGTCCATACCTGAAAGCAAACACATGTACTTTTGAGAGTGAAAAATGGTTACTCTTAACAAATTTTAAAATTATAATATGTAATGTTACAATACATTTAATACAGTGTTAAGATGGCTTTGATTTTTTTCCCTCAAAGACACAGGGTCAGGCGTCCTGTCTTTGCTCCCTCACAGCTTCTCATGCCCCTCCTCACTGGCGAAGCATGAAGCTGAAAAGTCCCTGATCGGACTAAGCGCTTCTGAGCAACAACTAAAACATTGGTGTGTTATCAGCATTGTTCTCAGGCTAAAGTTGAAAATACAGCACTGAACCAGCTACTAGGAAGGAGAAAAATAACTGTTACAGCTGAACCCAGGACAGTATATAAAATACATAAAACTGCCCATTCAGGACTTGAAACTGCTAAACTGCTATGCAATTTAATCATGCAGATTTTGATTATGCCGGCAAAATTGAAATCCTCTTATGAATGCTGGCTTTCAACATGTATTTTTGTCTGGCATACATACACACACGGAGCAAGTCAATTTCTAAATCATATTAACAGTGATAAAGTTTTATTTGTAGAGATAAATGAAGATGATATTTCAGACACACTTTCACAGAGGTAAGAGATGAACAGCATGAACACAAATGGAACAGAAGAAACACAGCAAAACACTGACAGACACATGCACCACTAAAACATTCAAAACATTATCTATAGCAGGGTGTTTTGAAAATGAGAAAGTAGAATAATTTTCAGATAGTCCTTTAGGACCTAATATACATACCCATAGGAAAATATGCGAGTTGCTTTCCATCTTGTCATCAGAGCTGCAAAAAGCCCCATCACTAATGCAGAACAATCAAAAAGCATGTGAAATCCATCGGAAATAAGACCAAGGCTATTGGTCCATACACCGTAAAAAAGCTCCACAAAAGTGAAAGCCTGAAATGAAAAAAAAAAAGAAAAATAAAAAGCTTTATTTTTCCCTTGAATATTAACTTGTAGTTTGATGTCTTGGTAGCTAGCAGGAAAACTCTTTTCATAGGACACTCCGCAGTTTTGAAGGGTATTGTTTGAAGTATTTCTAGAACATTTTCTCCTCCTTCAACACAATATAAGTGATACATTCCAAGTCTATGAAGAGACATTTCTGAACCTACCCTCTCAAAAGCCTTAGACCTAAGGAAACAACCCTCTGCAGGAGTAAATTTAAGTTTTCATTTAGAATTTTAAACTAACGTTGTGCACACAAATTTTTAAGCATTTTGTCATTAAACAGTGTAACAACTCTGATCTGATCTATTATTAGTGCAAACACAGTGCTGTCTATACATCTGTTCTGTGAGAATTTTCTTGACAATTAGTTGACTGCTTAAATCTTCAAATTAGTTTTGAGAAGGGTACACAAGCAAACATTTTTAATAAATACATTTTCCCTGTATGGTTTACTATTATTAATTGGTATGCCTATAAACTTTCCAATCTTTCATATTCCATAATGGAATTCCTTAAAGTTATCATGAGTACTTCCCCCTATTTTCCTGGATAATTGCCAAGGGACAAAGAGAGATCTTTGCAAATGAGGTCCTATCAATTTTGCTTACTGAATCATTTTTTCCTACTTGAGAAAGAGAGAACCTAGAAATAAAACCAGCTTCCTCCAAAACGACACTGATTAATCCCACACTTACTACTTCATTGTTCCCATCCTTGAAGACCCTATCAGTTTCAGCTTATCTGCTGGTAACATTGAGATACTTCAATCTTAAATGTAGCACCATACAAGTATTTACTTACTGGTATAAGAGTTACAAAGAGAACCAGACCCGCAGTGTGACAACAAATCAAAATTACCTTCCACTTACCTTAAGATTATCGTAAGAATATTCTGTTTCAATATTTCATCTGATGGAACTATGCTATCAAGGGGCACTTTACAGCCAATTAATAACGGGAATCTTTTTAAAGAGTAACTCTTCTTACTGTACTATGCATGTACTACTGTGATTCGGTTTGAAAATAAGAAAACAAAACCCCATGCACTTACCAGGTTTAGGCACAAGAAATAGAAGATCTGCCTAGAGTCATACTCCTCAAGGATTTGTTTCAGTGACTCCTTAATAAACCGAGGTAATGACTGGGAGCTCTGCTGTAATGCATCACCCATGAAGTTATAGAGAGGAGTGCCTTCAGGGGAATAGCCAATAAGGGTACCCTTCTGCCCTTTCCTGGAGGGGGAGGACAGGATATTGGCAGCTGCAAGGAAAGTATTGAAGTTTTTGTTGCTGTTTCTAAGCTTCACGGCTATTTATAATGTGTTTTACCAGCAATCAAAGCTTACAGGAAATATGCAGGCAGCAATGTGATTGTCAACCTCATCTTGAGGCTTATCATTAGATTTCATTGCTGTACAAAATTAGATCATTACTTCCTCAACAGAACAGGCCCATTACTTCTTCATCCAAAGGAATTCTGCACCCACCCATTTTCTGACTGGCTCCCCAGTCACATGACAAACAGATTTATTAAAAGATAAATAAGAATACGTACATAAAATGAAGAAGACAGCACTCACTACCACCCCTCCAGAGAGAACGTGCTCTGTGCTTTCATGGTGTGGTGGCTTGTTCATAGCTCGAAGCTGGTCTGTTATTGGATGTGTCCAAAAGTTGCCAAAAAGCAGTGCACTAATGAAAGTAAGAAAGGATCCATATCGAGCACACGTGGAAGCTTCCATCTTGACAGAGCATATGGATTCCACATAGAAATCCAGGATCACAACAAAAAAGATGACTGTCATGAAAGGCATGATGAGAGAAGACCAAGACTCTACTTTGCTCTGCAACAAAAAATACATTTCAAACAGGGTTGTTCGCCATTAGATGTGGATATATGTACATTAACTAGCATTAAATATAGTTTACTTTAATTACAAATGTTTTCAGCAATCCATCACGACATAAATACTTTTATACTTTCAATTTATCATATAAACCCAGAATTCCAGATATAAAGAGACACATACAACTAATATGCACCGTAGTACCTTATTTTAAATACTTTCATGTCCTTACAAGCAATGCTATATGCAACACCATGTTTGCAAGTATACTCTCCCCTAAGCATGCAGGCATAGCAAATATATATTTAGATTACAACAATCTACTCCTCATGAATAAGAAAGCCCTGTATTTATACAGTCATCAATACTTGTGCAATGATAGTACATGAATCCAGGATATAGTATCTGAGCTAGAGATGAAATAAAGCTATCACACAAAAAAGAAAATTAAGATATCACACATATATACATCAAAATACAGAAGGAAAATTTCAAACAGAGCTTCCTGCAAAAATAAAGATGGCAACTTTGGTAATTTTAAAGCTATTTTAAAGAAAAGATTTAAACTGCACTTCACAAGAAGCAGCATTATAAAAAATGATTGATTTTTGTACTTGCTACCTTACCTCTGTTGTCAGAGAAAGGACAATGACCCAAGGGGACAAAAGAAGGGCAGAAACAAGATGAGACAATGCTTGAAGACGCTTGGCTCCACCTACATCTACAGACAGTTTTCTGGAAGCCATGTGAAAACCAGCCTTACAGCACAATGCCAGTACCAGAAGCAGTACTCCTCCCTGGAAACACAGAGGGATCATGTTAACATTTCTTAAGAGCCAAACACCTCACTCCAAAGTGACTGAAAAAAGATTAATATCCTTTCCTTATCAATAGAAGCCAAAGACAGGCTATTTACTGTAATTGTTACTCTAGGTAAAAACAGCAGCACAGCATACTGGAGCACCTCCCATATGAAGATAGGCTGAGAAAATTGGGGCTGTTCAGCCTGCAGAAAAGAAGGCTGAGTGGAGACCTCATAGCAGCCTTCCAGTACCTGAAGGGGGCCTATAGGGATGCTGGGGAGGGACTCTTCATTAGGGACTGTGGTGAGAGGACAAGGGGTAATGGGTTCAAACTTAAACAGGGGAAGTTTAGATTGGATATGAGGAAGAAATTCTTTACTGTAAGGGTGGTGAGGCCCTGGAATGGGTTGCCCAAGGAAGTTGTGAATGCTTCATCCCTGGCGGCGTTCAAGGTGGGGTTGGACATAGCCTTGGATGGCATGGTTTAGTGGGAGGTGTCCCTGCCCATGGCAGGGGGGTTGGAACTAGATGATCTTAAGGTCCTTTCCAACCCTAACTATTCTATGATTCTATATGCAGTTATACCTCAGCTGTACATAGGATATATACTATTATAGTATATAGGATATATACTATTCACAACAGCCTGGTATGACTTGAAGTTTAAAACTCTCAATAATGTTAATCTGCATACAACAACAGTGATTTGGTGTGAAAAGCACATGAGGAAAAAGAAAAATCACATGAAACGTGGCTTTCCGTCTTCCATTACTAAAAAAGTGTTGGAAGCATACACAAACCCCAAAAGTGCCATGTCAGCTTAGTTTCTAAGCTTCTCTTAACCTTTTCATTCACCTACCTTTAATTGCACCATACCACATTTCTCCACAATATTTCCTTTCAAAATTGTTCTATAAATGAATCACAAGATACACACAGAGCATCTCATCTCCCTTAGGTCACAGTTGCTTTACACACAGTTAACCAGTCTCTCTTAACATTTGATTTATTTTTACATAAATACTTTCTCAGCTGCTCCATATATATATTTTTCCCCTGGTTTAGTCCTCTGTGCAGCCACTTTATCAACAAGACTAAGCCAGGATTTGGCCTGTGGTACTGAAGCTGTTCAGAGTCAATCAGGATGTAAAAATTGACAGTTCCAACATGGGGTGGGAATGAGGAACATTTTGGTTTTGATTTAGGTTTTGGATTAGCTCTAAATTGGTGAAACTGCTCCCTACAAAACTTAGATAAATATTAGCCTACTAAAATACAAGTTATTTACCTTGTGATCTGCAACACCCAGGAAAGCAATTATTGTATACAGAACATGGGTAAGAGCACTGTCATGATGCCCCTCAGCTAAACAAAAGAAAGTTAAGGCAGAATTTCATTTGATGATTTTTTTTTCCTTTAATCCAAAGAGCAGGTAAAGGCTCTAGAAGACCACAGAACGCAGAAGTAAGCAAACAGAGCTTTAAGGTTTGTCAGATCCTGAAAATTTACAAAATATTAAAATATTTCCACAGAAGATAAGTAGTTAAAAATATGTGTGTGCATGTGTGTGTACATTTTAAAACATAAGACCATAGTCATTGCTGAATACTGCACAGCAGTACCACGGTACAGGATTTAAGTTAATTTTGGCAATCAGACTTTGAAAAATATACTCAACAGCATTAAAAATTAGATCAATTTTCATATAAAGCACTAAACAGTGATGTATCTTAAGTTTCATCTTTCCAGTTTCTAAATATTCAAACTTTGAAAAACAAAGAGTAATTGACAAGCACAATGCATCAAATATTACAACCATAGTAACTTTTGGGAAAACTAGAGGGCACTTTAACAATTAATTTACTCACTGAAAAATCAATTGATTAATCAATACTATTCCTGAATATACTATTTGCATGTTAAATTCCATGTTTTCATCCTTTCTTGACTAAGTTTACTGTCACCTTGTTTGTTTTTACTGCCCATTGTTAGCTGTACCACTTTTTGCCAGTATGCTTCACCATGTTGAGATGACCTGTTGAAAACTTACTTCAGATTTACTTCCAATTTACTCAGTGGCTTTGAAAGCATGTTAGCCAGCTTCCATTTTGCAGCTGAATGTCCATTGTTGTTGGAGCTACTGCAGGCTACTTCACATCACTTTTCAGCCTAGCAGACGAACTGAGATTACCACATTTGAAAAAGCACAGCCAATCTTCAAGATACTCTCTGTGATATCTGAGAACTCCTGGCAGACAGGAAAAGTCTGGAGACTGGAAAAAGAGAAACACTGCATCCATTTATAAGAAGGGTAGAAAAAAAGACCCTGGGAACTACCTGCCAGCCTCACCTCTCTGTCTGGGAAGACCATGGAATAGATCCTCCCAGAAGCTGTGCTAAGGTACTTGGAGGACAGGAAGCTGATTCAAGACAGCCAGTACGGCTTCATCAAGGGCAAGTCCTGCCTGACCAACCTAGCGGCCTTCTGTGATGGAGTGACTACATCGGTGGAGAAGGGAAGAGCTAGAGATCTCATCTATGTGGACTTCTGTAAGGCCTCTGACCAGGTCCCCCACAACATCCTTCTCTCTAAATTTGAGAGATGGATTTGATAGATGGGATGGGATGGATGGATGGGACCAATACAGGTCTGTATTGACACCAAGCTGTGTGGTTCGGTTGATATGCTGGAGGGAAGGAATGCCACCCTGACACGCCTGTGAGGTGGGATGATGCCAACCTGATGAAGTTTAACCATGACAAGTGCAAGGTCCTACACCTGGGTTGGAGCAATCCCAGGCACAGCTACAGGTTGGGCAGGGAAGAGATTCAGAGCAGCCCTGTGGAGAACGACTTGGGGGTGTTGGTCAATGAGAAACTGAACATGAGCCGGCAGTGTGCGCTTGCAGCCCAGAAAGCCAACCGTATCCTGGGCTGCATCAAAAGGTGTGTGACCAGCAGGTCAAGGGAGGTGCTCCTGCCCCTCTACTCTGCTCTCGTGAGACCTCACTTGGAGTACTGTGTGCAGTTCTGGTGTCCTCAACATAAAAAGGACATGGAACCATTGGAACAAGTGCAGAGGAGGGCCACGAGGATGATCAGGGGACTGGAGCACCCCCCGTATGAAGACAGGCTGAGAAAGTTGGGGCTGTTCAGCCTGGAGAAGAGAAGGCTGCGTGGAGACCTCATAGCAGCCTTCCAGTATCTGAAGGAGAGCTACAGGGGTGCTGGGGATGGACTATTCATTAAGGACTGTAGTGACAGGACAACGGGTAATGGGTTCAAACTTAAACAGGGGAAGTTTAGATTGGATATGAGGAAGAATTCTTTACTGTGAGGGTGGTGAGGCACTGGAATGGGTTGCCCAGGGAAGTTGTGAATGCTTCATCCCTGGCGGTGTTCAAGGCCAGGTTGGACAGCGCCTTGGGTGGCATGGTTTAGTGGGAGGTGTCCCTGCCCATGGCAGGGGGTTAGAACTTGATGATCTTTAGGTCCTTTCCAACCCTACTTTGTGATTCTATGATTCTACGACCAGTACCATTTAGTCTCTTCATCAGTGACACAGGCAGCAGGATTAAGTGCACTCTCAGCAAATCTGCAAATAACATTGAGCTGAATGGTGCAGTCAACATGCCTGAAGGACACGATGCCATCCAGAGGGACCAGGACAGGCTTGAGAGAGAACCCATGTGAACCTCAGGAGGCTCAAGAAGGCCAAGTGCAAGGCCCTACATCTGGGTTGGGGCAACCCCTGGTATCTGTACAGGCTGGGGGATGAAGGGATTGACATCAGTTGTAAGGAGAGTGACTTGAGGGTACTGACGGATGAGAAGCTGAACAGGAGCTGGCAGTGTGCAATTCCAGCCCAGAAAGCCACAATGACATGGGCTGCATTAAAAGAAGTGTGACCAGCAGGTTGAAGGAGGTAACCCTGCCCCTCTCCTCTGCTTTCACGAGACCCCATTTGGAGTATTGTGTTCAGCGCTGGAGTCCTCAGCACAGGAAGGACATGGATCTGTTGGAGTAAGTCCAGAGGAGGGACACAAAAATGACGAGAGGGAGGGAGTACCCCTCCGTGGGAAGGCCTGAGAGGGTTCAATATTTTTAGCCTGGAGAAGAGAAGACTGTGTGGAGACCTCATAGCAGCCTTCCAGTATCTGAAGGGGGCCTAAAAGGGTGCTGGAGAGGGACTCTTCATCAGAGACTGTAGTGATAGAACAAGAGGTAACGGGTTAAAACTTAAATAGGGGAAGTTCAGGTTAGACATAAGGAAGAAGTTCTTTACTGTGAGGCTGGCAAAGGCACTGGAATGGGTTGCCCAGAGAAGTGGTAAATGCTGCATCCCTGCTGTGTTCAAGGCCAGGCTGGAGAGAGACGTGGGAGACATGGTTTAGTGTGAGGAGTCCCTGCCCATGGCAGGTGGCTGGAACTAGATGATCTCAAGGTTCTTTCCATCCCAAACCATTTTATGATTCTATGATTAACAGAGCTGATCAAAAAAGTTTCTGGCAATCCTAAGTGGGCTGGTATGTGCAAATGGGCAGGGAGCCTCTACAATTTAAAATCTATAGCTATGTTCTAAGTTATCAAACTAAGCAATGCCATTTATTTGGCTGTAAATACTAATATTTACATGTAAAAGTAAGATTTTATGCCAGAACATTATTAGTAGGTAGGATTCCTAACAAGAAAAATGCAAGCATATTTAACTGAGTGCATTCAACTTTACGCTCTCCCTCCTCCTGTAATTATAGGCACTTGCTTTTACACATAGCAAGAAAGGATACGATGTTCTGCTATTTTAGCCATGAGGTCATCATTATCAAAAAGCAGTAAGCAGATTACAGCTACGATGAAAAACGCAGCACCTCTTGTCTGTAAAAAAAAAAAAAAAATCAAAATAAATGAAACAAAGACCACTCAGAATATTTTTATAATGTGCTGTAACAGTTTAACATAAAAAAATCCAGGAAATCAGTTCCTTCATTCCTCCCCTCCCCTGATCAAGATAAATGTATTTTAGTTCTGTAAGAAAACATGAGAAAGAAAACCTGCTACTTAAGCCTGATGATTCAATATTTTGTAGCATCAAGGAGCTGTGAAGAAGATCTAGTGGACAAACTGCAGAATTTTGTCTTCGGGGAATAAAGGCTAGAGCACTGTACAAAGGCTATGAGCAAGCAGAGCTCTGCAGCAACTGCTTTTATGGGGAATGGACAGAAGCAAGTATGAAATCTCAGCCTGCAGAGCTTTCACCACCCTGACTTAAAACACTGCAATTTTGGTAGTTATCATCTTGGCAAGACACTGAGGTCTACACCTAAAAAATAATATTACAATTAATTTTCTGGAACCAAATATAGCTATCACATTCTTGTTTCGGAAAGTCAGCTGTCTTCTCTTTGCCACAGTTCACTTCATAAAGCTGAAATATTCAGAGGACAGGGTTATCACTCCCTTGTTTCTGCTGCCTCACATATGAAGCTTAACTGCCAAGTGTGGTCCACTAAGGTACAGATTGACAAAAAACCTCTCTACACCTTTGGGTGACTGGCTAAAGATAAGATTTGTCTTCTAGATGAAGAAATTCATGCTGATCGCTATAGTGTCTCAGTTTGAGGGGGGGCAGGAGTGTCGGAGCAGATGACTGTGCTATTCACTCTAAGAGCACCCTAAAAGTAATTAGAGGACTACAGCAGCAGTTATGAGACAGAGATTTCAAAATTCCCAGCGTAAGGCAGCACCAAAGCCAGCCTTCCTCTTACACAATAAGTACTCTAGCCTCAGGTACATGATATTTTAAGTCATCCTTCTCCAACTACCACTATTTTTGAGTGAAAGTGGCCAAGAATCCTAGGTGCTGGGATAAGGTTATTCTATTTAGGGATGATTAGGCATAGCTAGAGAACACCTTGTGACATTGTATGTAATGGGACTCAGACAAAGGATGTCAGAAGTACAGATTTCTGATTACATGAAGGACTGTGCCCAAGCATTCAGCACATACAGGCTCACACAGACATTAAAGTACTTAAGAGAACCTTCTGGCAACAAAAAACAAAGTATGTGAAAAGCTACTGACACTGAAGAGGATAGGCAAGGATATGGAGGCTGTACTGTGGGACTGCAGTGCCTAAAGGGCAGGACCACTACATGCACATATGTCCTCTCATCAGTTTGAACCCCAAATCATGTTACAAAGATTGCCGAAGTGCAAACATAATTCTCAATATTCTTTTCCCCATATAAACAGAAAAACTTTTCAGGCATGTGCTACAGATCGCCAACAGCTTCACCCACTGTTTCTCTCTTAATGTTGTGTTTATGATTTCACTAATTAAACTACACAAAGCACAGTTTCTATGAGTATAGATCCCAAACACCATTACAGGTAAAGAAGTATGAGAACTTATAGCATTCAGTATTTCTTATATTTGATAAAGTACATTTTTAAATACCTTTGCTGGTCCTCCACCTGAGCTTGTGAACAAGACACTAAGGAGTGACAGCACAACCACATCACTGTGCTCAAACAGCAACAATGTCCTATAAAAAAGTGAAATTAACACTTATGTCCAGTCACAAGGAGTTTACATCACAAGCTTGATATTTACTATTTCAGCTAAAATTCAATGACAGAGCAGTCAAAGACATAGCCTGTTATTTGAACACCAAATTTAAACAATTAAAAAATCTATTTGCCTTCAGCAGCAATAGATCTGGCTGTGGACAGCTAGACATATCACAAAACAAGAACTTCCTAACTCAAGGAACAGATCAAAATTATTCATTTATAGACTGCTTTAAATTGTACTTCCTTCTAATAACACATCAAGATACTAACTTGATCAAGATGGAATTGTTATTCCTATTACAACACCAGAGTTACTCTAAACCAGAGTTTCTGGTTCCCAGAATAAAGAGGTCTTGTTCTGTTGTATTACACACTGTTTATTGAGGTGTTGATGATCTAGCAGTTTATGCAACCTCAGAACCTCTTAATTGCTGAAAAGAAGAAATTCTAACTTTCACACTATCTCCTTCAGATCACAAAGGCTGACTAACAAGCTATATTTACAGCTTTCCAGAGCAGAACATGAAAGTAATAATCGCTGTCAAGTTTACCAAGTGTTTCTGTCATTCTTTGCACACAAATACAGCCTGTTAGGGTCCAAGTTACTGGTTCTCTTTGGGAAGACTGCCAGCACCCAGAAATGCACTACAGTATTAAGAAATCCTGTTATTCTCTGGTATGCCGTTTCCTTTGTTGAGGCTAAAACCTCAACTTCCTAAAATGTACAATTTAAGGCTTTACCTGCCTCTCACTAATGAAAGATGCTTTCTAATACATTCACCTTCATTTTTGGAATTCACATGTTATTCTTTAATAGTTACTCAACACTGCTAACAAACAGCACAAGTGGTTTTACCAGGAGTATATATATGCACTAATGCTACCCAATTCCACCACAGCATAGGCACATGACCAGATAAAGAAGTGCCCTGTAACAAATGCAGAAACTGGTTCTAGTCAGCTGGTACAGGAATACAAGCTGCTACCACTAGCTGACAAGCCATGGACTTCAAACACTTAATTAAACAACTTGGGTTAAATTAACAAGACTATGGAAATTACAAAAACTACATTCGGTGTAACAGCCAGTTTTCTTGTTATATCATTCGCATCAGTAGTTCAAGCACTACCAAGAATTTCACTGACATCCTGTCAAGAATGAATAAAGAAAATTACAAGTTCTACAGAAAATTATATGTAGTTTTTCCCAAGCGCAACAGAGTTCACAGGAAAAAGCATAAAGATTTATTTAAAACCTCAAACACTAAAGCAAGAGACTGGCGTTATGGGCTGATGGACAGAAAATAATAAACAATGCAGCAAGACATGGGAAGATCACAAAAAATAGCTTAAAAAGAGAAAACATTCTTCACTGTAAATATATAATTACCTCAGTGGTCCACAAAGAGTAAGGCCAAAAAACCACAAGAGTGAAATGATACATCCCACAACAGCATGCTTAAGAATTTTGATCCACTGCAAGAGAAAGGTTTTTCATTATAAATTTCTCCACAGTTTCAAAATAAACACCCCATTATTAGTATTTTTTCAGCAGAGTAGCTGTGGAAATAGAGTGTAAAACATATGCTCTGCAAATTCTGCAGAATTTAGAGTATGATTATCTTCTTTCCTACTTTGCCAGGCAACTAAAGTTTGGACATATTATGAACCAGAATTACTTATTTCTTTTTTACCACAGTGGTAGATTTTCTAGTATAGTCTGAAGTCTCTTTTAACAAAAAGCCTGGAAAAAAGGCTGAAAAAAAATCAAGTTCATTTATCTGTCAAAGATGCTGGTCATTTTGTAATTTATTGTCTATATATCTGATAAACATTTATTGAACTAGATCAAACATCCAAGACAAAGAGACTAAGATCTTAAGTCTACAAATATTTATGCATATATCAAATTCTTTCTTCAGGAAGCATGTTCTAATTCAGCTATGCAATACACTATTAACTTTAAATGTAAGTTTTTAAATAAAAGTAATTCCTTTTGGAAATACATGAAACAAGACAAAGTGCCTATGACAAACATCATCTTCAAATCCAGGAATAAAATATGTTAGCAACAGTGAAACTATAAACGGACAGACTTTTCTGAACACAAATCAAAGATGCAGTTTATACCTGTCTAATCGTTAAAGCACCGGACATTTGGCAGCCCTTTAGATTCCTTCTACTTAGCATGTACCCCGACAACACTGTGTATGGATAAGGTTTTGTACACACATAAACCAAAGAGGAGTATAAAGCAGATGAAGAAAAATTGTTTCTTATAAACCAGCAGGCTCCAACCTCCCCTGCTCTAGCTTCTCAGGATACTAGTGCTGGAGAATGGTTGCTGGAAAATGGACACAACCAGACCGTGGGACAGTGGATGCAGGAGATTCAGAGTGCTACAGTGTAGCGCCATCTTAACGCGAAAGAAACAGCAAGGACACTGTAATCTTGACAGGCCTGGGAAAGTACCGAAGAAGCAAAAACAGGATGAAGAATGTAACTACAAAGGGGAAGGGAATATAAATGTAACTGTTAAGAGATAACTAATTGTATTTCGACTAACAAATGTATTCTTTAAGATGTATCCAGTTGTATTTTGACAAGTAAGCATAAGCAAGCTGTAAAAGGGTATATAACTGAGACCCTCAGATACAATAAACGAGCTTGACCAGCGATCATATTGATTGTTGTCATTCTCCCACCACTGGAGGGTCCTCGCCTACCGCAAAGGGCAAAAAGAGCCCTGGGCAAAAAGAGCCCGTAAGTAGCGCCCGAACAGGGACCCGAGGAAACTGAAGTAAAGATGCGGTAGAGTCAGAGGAGTGGTGCCGACAGGCTGCAGCTCGCCACAGCTGTAGGGCAAAAAGTGCCTGCACCAGGGGACGCCCAGTGCGCGGAGTCGGGAGCTACCTGCGGACGTGGCCCAGATGGAACAAGAGGTAGCCGTAAGTTTCCTCGTGAAGTTTCTTGAGAAACGGGGAGTAAAGACAGTGGGGATTAAAGAAGTTGAGACCTTGATCTCTATGGGAAGATCACAAGGTCTGTTTACAGAAACTGCTGGGTGCTTTGATACGGAGGAATGGCGGAAACTAGGGGATAAGTTATGGGACGATGTTATAAATGACAACAAAATAGCAAAGAAAATGTTGATTCCTTGGAGCGAGATCATGAACTGTCTGCAGAAATATCATGCAGAAAGGAGGGTGGCAGGGGAGGTGTCGAGGAAGCTGGGAGAAGACTGGGTGCCACCGCCATCGGGACGGACTGTGCGGGTAAAAGGAATGGCCACTGGAGCAGCTGCCGGAGGAGGAGAGGACTTTCCGCTGCCATCACCGCCTGTTTTGCCATCGTCTCCGCACCAACACCATGATATGCCCTCGCCGCCGCCACCGGATCCTGAAAGGCCAAGTCCAACTGCACTGCCACCGCTGTATATAGGAGACTACGACAGCGATCGCCGGAGGAGAAGAATGGGACGCGTTGAATGGGGGAGGGCTGCTGATCAGGCTGTTAGTGAAGGGCACTTTTCAGCAGCAGCAGAAATTATGGAAGGGATGGAAGCCGAAGGCGCCTATCCTGGTCTGTATGCTCAGGGAAACCAAGAGGCGGCATGGTCGCCGTTCGAATGGAAACTGTTAATGCAATTAAGAGCTACGGTTAATGAGAATGGGTTGCATGGGGAACCCACTAAGCAAATGTTGCAGTATATATGGTCTGGGGGGTTGTTATGTGCTGCTGATATTACGACTGTTATGAGATTGATTTTGCCGCAATCACAATTCATGTTGTTTATGGCTCATTGGAGAAGGCAGGCAGCTGGTAGGAGAAGGCCAATTTGCTGCTATAGAAATGCAAATGCAGACGGGGCCAGAGGTGTTGGGGGAGTCTACCAGAACAGCCCAGATAGCATTGAATCACATTAAACCAGAAGGGGGGCTACCATCATATATGAGTATGAAGCAGGGGCCGTAAGAGTCATTTGGGAAATTTGTAGATCGGTTAACAGGGGCATTGCAACGGGCTGAGGTCCCCGAATGGAGTAAGGGTGTATTTTTAAAGCAATATGTACTGGAAAATTCAAATTCTGCCACAAAACGAATTTTCTATCAAATGCCTCCTGGGGCAACTATAGAGGATATGTTGGAAAGAATGGCAAGGGTCCCTTGTGGGGAACAGGTGTTTCTTGTTGATGCCTTGAAAGAAGCGCTGGGAACTGCAACATTAAGCAAATCATAACAGACCATAGATTTGGAACCCCATATATAACTCATTTTATATAGTCTCTCTGTAATATTTATGTACTAGAGGTTTGCATATATAAGTATGTCCATGTTTCTATCGACCCTTGTAGACCTTTATAGATACTACTTGCTACTTCTTCTGATGTAGGCTGGCCACCTGCATTGGAATGAGTGTGCATTTTGGTCAGTATAAAGCCCAAGCCTCATGCAATGTGGGGAAGGCAGAGCCTCCACGGGGACGCCCGCTGAGATTGAGCCTGCCACCTTGCACTGTGATGATGCTGCTCGGAGCTGGTTTCCTGATTGTCTTCACAGGGTCGTTGCACTACGTTTTGTACGTGGGACCATGTAGTGGGAGTAATGATTGTCTGCATTTTGTGTTTCAAATATTGTAATTGTGTGGAGTGTGTTTGTGGGATCCCATGAATGTGTGTGTATGTGTGTCTGTTGAGGGCAGACAGTGTTCTGTGTATTTTTTGCTACTGGGTTCATGTAAAAGTTTTTAATGGGTAGCAGATTAACATTTTGGGCATGAAAGGGTTAATAGAAAAGTCGTGCTGCCGGCTGAGATTTATGACTGCTGCTCATCAGGGTGGCAGCTGTAGCTGCTGCTGGGCAGGCAGGCATTTGTAGCTGCTGCTGAGCAGTCCTGCTTAGTGTGTTTAAGGTAACCTAGGGGAGAATCCAAGCTTTACCAACCCCTACCCAAATGGCACCAGGGTGGCAGAGATAGAAAAGAGAAATGTAAGGATTTTCTTCAAACAGTTTGCAAAGCATAATTTGTACAAAAAGCTTTTGAATTTGTCTAGTTTTGATTCTCTTTCTGCAATACAGCATTTGTGACATCTAACAGATGATCCTTTGCCCAAACCACCAGTTCTATATAAAGACCTACATGATAATGAGTGGAAAGGACCGGAACCATATCAAGTTATAGAATGTAACAAAGGATGTAATATGACTGCAAGACTAAAGCAAAGTGTGCAAAATGATCCCAGTGGAAGTTTGTTATGCTGTTTTTAATGGTAATACGTATGTGACTAAGTTAACATAAGTAGAACAAAAATCGGTAAAAGAGCTTTGGCTTACTCAAGAAAAGAAAAGGGGGAGATGTGGATGATTTCTAGTTAGAGAATGGACATACGCCTGCTCTGAATGAAAGCAACTATGTGCAGCTGGCCGTGTGGCAGGGGTAACTGCTGGTTACCTCTGTGCAGCCGACCGTGGAAAAGAAGCAACTCCTGGACAGTTAATGAAACAAGAATGCAGGCCTGGCAGATAAGAAGGAGCTAAGATAAGAAGGTTGCTGAATTGGACTGTAAACCTCGCTTGCTTACAAAAACCACACTTTGGGTTCTCACGAGTGCAAAAGTTACAAGCACTCGCAGAATGGGACTGGTTTCAGAAGTTATTACAGGGTTGGGGTATTAGTGGTTGGCTAGGAGTGCTAATCAAACAAGTTTTAACAGTTTTAATGGTATTGATTATTATTGTTTTAATCTTTTGTTGTTTATGGAAGTGTATTGTCAGTATGCTATTTCGTACTGTAAATCAGGTCTGGATTGCTCAAAATTAAAACAGGGACATGAGAAGGACCAGCAGAAGTAAAGTATCAAGGCAAGGGTTACACATGTGTTATTACCTCTGCAGGGAGCCTGGAATGGAATTCCAGCTGATCCACATGGGGGGCCCTGTTTCCTTGGTCAATTAAGTTTGTGAAATGAAATTAATATAACGTCAGAGGTGTTAGACCAATTGTCTCAAGATGTAGCTAGCGTGCGCCATACAGTGCTTCAGAATCATGCTGCTATCGATTTTTTATTGTTAGCTCATGATCATGGTTGTGAAGAATTTGAGGGTATGCGCTGTATGAACCTATCAGACCATTCAGAATCCGTCCAGAAGAAATTAAAGCAACTAAAAGATGGTTTACATGAATTAAAGGAAGATTCAGGAATTTCTGACAATTGGTTAAAATCACTGTTTGGAAATATACCTGGGGGGTTGATGGGGCTCATAAAGGAAGGGATTCGAGTTATTGGCATGTTGTTGTTAATTATTTTAGTGCTTGGTATAGCCTATAGATGTATTATGTCTAGTATAGAAAAATTAACCAGACAAGCCTTAATTGTTCAAAAAGAAAATCGGGGAATTGTTGGAGAATGGTTGCTGGAAAATGGACACAATCAGACCGTGGGACAGTGGATGCAGGAGATTCAGAGTGCTACAGTGTAGTGCCATCTTAACGCGAAAGAAACAGCAAGGACACTGTAATCTTGACAGGCCTGGGAAAGTACCGAAGAAGCAAAAACAGGATGAAGAATGTAACTACAAAGGGGAAGGGAATATAAATGTAACTGTTAAGAGATAACTAATTGTATTTCGACTAACAAATGTATTCTTTAAGATGTATCCAGTTGTATTTTGACAAGTAAGCATAAGCAAGCTGTAAAAGGGTATATAACTGAGACCCTCAGATACAATGAACGAGCTTGACCAGCGATCATATTGATTGTTGTCATTCTCCCACCACTGGAGGGCCCTCGCCTACCGCAAGGGCAAAAGAGCCCTGGGCAAAAAGAGCCCGCATACTAGGAACTCAACACAGATCTGAAGAGCAGTTAGACTAGCCCCTCATCACAACCCACCATGCAGAAAGCACTCTTTTGGCATAGGGAACATGACTGGAGCGCTCTGACATTCTGGCAGTCCGGAAACTGTCCCACTAAACTGTCAAAGTCAGCGAAGTAGCCTAAGCTCTTTTTGAAAATCTAGTCCTCAAAATAGATGCTTGTATGGAGCCAAGGACCAGTCTTTTTACAATTCTCTCAAAAGGAGCTGACAAAAGCTAAAACACTGACCTGCAAAATTCTATTGTGCACTAGGCACAAAGTTATTTACACCCCTTCTGGAAATTGCAACCATATCTTCCAAGTGGAGTAACCTTTGTTTTGCTTTCACTTTTGGCAAGAGACAAGTTGTCAGGAATATCTACAAAGATGTGAATCACTATTACATAGACCAACTCACCTGGCGCTTGGTTACCACTTTTCCAGAGGAGAATGGTTTCTGAAACAAAACCATAAAAAATGCAGACCTGTTAAAAGGAGAAAATTTTCTCTATTAGTGTATTAGCACTCAGTTTTTTATTCAAAGCAGTTCAAAGTAACCAGGTCTCTCACATCAGGCTCAGTTTACAAAACATCTTCCTCTACATTTTTCACGAGCAGGCCACTCTGACTACACTCACTGCTTTTATTTTCCCTGCTGCATTACATGTGTCAGATACCAGTACAAATGGGATGACAAGTGAGCTTCAGTTCTGGAGAACTTTAAAGGCGAGTTCTTTAGAGAATGGCTAATGAGTAGTCCATCTATGCTTTACAGATTTGCTGATCACAGAAGTTTTGAGGAGAAATCATAGAATCATAGAATAGTTAGGGTTGGAAAGGACCTCAAGATCATTGAGTTCCAACCCCCCTGCCATGGGCAGGGACACCTCACACTAAACCATGCCATCCAAGGCTATGTCCAACCCCACCTTGAACGCTGCCAGGGATGAAGCATCCACAACTTCCTTGGGCAACCCATTCCAGTGCCTCACCACCCTCACAGTAAAGAATTTCTTCCTCAGATCCAATCTAAACTTCCCCTGTTTAAGTTTAAACCCATTACCCCTGGTCCTCTCACCACAGTCCCTAATGAAGAGTCCCTCCCCAGCATCCCTATAGGCCCCCTTCAGGTATTGGAAGGCTGCTATGAGGTCTCCACGCAGCCTTCTCTTCTCCAGGCTGAACAGCCCCAATTTTCTCAGCCTATCTTCATACGGGGGGTGCTCCAGTCCCCTGATCATCCTCGTGGCCCTCCTCTGCACTTGTTCTAACAGTTCCATGTCCTTTTTATGTTGAGGACACCAGAACTGCACACAATACTCCAAGTGAGGTCTCACGAGAGCAGAGTAAAGGGGCAGGAGCACCTCCCTCGACCTGCTGGTCACACTCCTTTTGATGCAGCCCAGGATACGGTTGGCTTTCTGGGCTGCGAAATAATACTGTGTTTTTTATTAGCAAGATACATATACCCATTTATATGGAATGTGAACACAGTATTGTTGAAAATGGTAAGAAACAGCACATATATTCCTCAAACAGGATCAAGAGTGAAGAGGAAAAAGACTATGATGCTTGGGAATATGCAGGCAAGGGGAGCATGCAAGCAAGAAGGCCAGAAATGTAAGCAAATTTGAAATAAAAGATAAACCCGAAGTTCCAAATGTTTCAGCCCTTGTAAGTTTATTAGAGAAATGCTCTTCCATATCTTATCAGTTAATCATGAAGCAGGATTGAATCTGCAAAGGTTGTTTCTGCATATTGGCTATCAGTTTCTACACTGTAGCTCTTCAGCAGGGGAAAAAGAGCAGTTGAAGCACAAAAAACCTACAGGAATACAAATTATAAGGAAGAAAGCTTGTCTTCTACACCCTCGAGAAAATTTGGACATGCTCAAGCCTCCTATAATCAGTACTGTTATAATGTGATCAATTTCGTAGTAGCAAAACCACTGAAGTTTCTTGAGGATATGGAGGAGTTACAGAGATTCCTGGATAAACCAGGAGATGGGCAATCACCAAGTGCATGAAAATTAACAAAACCAAGTACCAGAGTCTGCACCTGGGGTGTGGTAATCCTGGTTAATGCTGTATTAATTGTAGGGTGAGAGGCTGGAGAGCAGCCTCATTGAAGAAGATCACAGAATCACATAATCGTTGTGAATGGAAAGTACCTCTGAGATCAGGCAGCCCAACCCTCATGCAAAGGCAGGGCCACCTAAAGTAGGTTACACAGGAACACATCCAGGTGGGTTTTGAATGTCTCCAGAGAGGGAGACTCCACAACCTCCCTGGGCAGCCTGTTCCAGTGCTCTGCCACCCTCAATGTAAAGAAGTTCTTCCTCGTGTTGAGGTGAAACTTCTTGTGCTTTAGTTTATGGCCACTGCTCCTCATCCTGTCACTGGGCACCACTGAAAAGAGCCTGGCACCATCCTCCTGACACCCACCTCTCAGCCTCCTCTCAACTAATCAGGCCCAGCTCCTGCAGTCTCTCCTCATAAGAGATGCTCCAGAGCCCTGATCATCCCTGTGGCCCTTCGCTGGACTCTCTCCAGTAGCTCCTTGTCTTCCTCGTGCTGAGGAGCCCAGAACTGGACACAGGACTCCAGATGTGGCCTCAGCAGGGTCCAGTAGAGGGGGAGGGTCACCTCCCTCAACCTGCCGGCCACACTCCTCCCCATGCACCCCACATTACCAACTGGCGCCCCTGGCTGCTAGGGCACACTGACAGCTCAGTCAACTTGTCATCCACCAACACTCCCAGGTCCCTCTCAGCTGAACTGCTCTACAGCAGGTCAGCACCCATCTGTCCTGGTCCTTGGAGTTCTTCTTCCCCAGGTGCAGTGCCCTACACTTGCCCTTGTTGAACCTCATCAGATTTCTCTCTGCTCAATTCTCCAGCCCATCAAGGTCCTGCTGAATGGTGCACAGCCTCCAGGAGTATCAGCTCCCAGCTTCGTGTCATCAGCAAACCTAATCTGGAGGTCTGGGTTGATGGCAAGTGGAATGCAAGTCAACAGTGTGCCCTGGCAGCCAAAAGGACCAACCATGCCCCAGGGTGCACCAAGAACATCATAGCAAGCATGTCAAGGGTAGTGACTGTCCCACTTTACACTGCACTGGTGTGGCCCCACGTTGAGTACTGTGTGTGGTTCTGGGTGCCTTGACATAAGGCGGCCATCATGCTACTAGAAGGGTGTCTGGAGGAGGACAACTAAGATGTTGAAAGACCTTGAGGGAGAGACTTACAAAGAAGTAAGTCATTTGGTTTGCTCAGTTTAGCAAAGACAAGGCTCAGGAGGTGCCCTTACCACAGACTACAACTGCCTCAAGGGGGGGCAGCAGAGGAGGAGGTGTTGGTCTCGTCTCTATGGTGACCAGTGATGGAACATGAGGAGATGGAACTGAAACTGTGTCAGGGGAAGTTCAGGTTAGACATTAGGAAAACGCCCTTCACTGAGTGGGTGGTTGGTCACTGGAACAGACTCCCAGGGAAGTGGGCACAGCATCAAGCCGGTCAGAGTTCATGGAGCATCTAGACAATGCTCTTAGTTGTATGGATTAGTTTTAGGTAGTCCTGTCAGGAGCAGGTGGTTTTACTGATGCTCTTTATGGGTTGCTTTAAGCTTGAGATATGATTATGAAATTATAGCAAGTAGAGATACAAAGGGAAACCATTGCTATGAACAGAGCATTTCTTGGATCCACTGCTACGCCTTCTCCTCGATTACTCTGTAACAACATAATGCAGGGTATAAGCTTGATGGTGACAAAGAACGCCGTGGACAAGGCATGCTGTTAGGGCGGCGGACAAGGCTTCCCTCCCTCCCCGCACACTCACCCCAGCTGCACTATGAAGATAAACTGCACGAGGTGCACGGCTTTCAGGAGATCGTAAGATTCAAACAGACCCACGGCTTTCAAACACTTGGTGAAGCACAGCAGCGCGATGTACCGGGTCAGCCTGCAAGAGAAGACAGGGCAGCTCGGACCCGCCGCCATGCACTCGCCGCCGCTCCGGGCTCGGGCCCCGCCGCCGGCCCTGCCCTCCCCGCGGCCCGCCAGCAGCAGGCCACCGGCTACGCGAGGCTGAAGGGTGACGCCCGCTGCTGCCACCTCCCCACCCCCCCGCAGCCGTTACCGGGCGCTGGGCGCATCCACGGGCCCCAACACGCCGCCGCCGGCCAAGGCCTGCCCGCTGTACTTGTCCTCCATGCCGGGGCGAGCGGCGGGCGCGGCCCGGCGCTCCTGCGCGGGAAGGGAGCGAGCGCTCAGGCGCCGCTCACCCTCCGCGGCCGCCGCTTCCTTACGGAACCGCGGTAGGCCAGCGTCCCGCGTAAGCCACGGCCAAGGAGCAGGGAGCGGAGACGGGAAATCATTTCCGGGGCACGGGAAGGGGATAGAGCCTTTGTCTTCCCCCGTTGCCCTTTCCCTCCGTTCCCCCCTTATTCGCGTTCCCCCCTTTAGTTCTGCCTGTTCCCCCCTTTTCCCCGTCCCCCTGTACCCTGAGAACGGGACTGTATGATATCATCTGGTATCAGAAGTGTAGCGCAGCCGTTCTAGCTAATAAAACGATATATACCAGTAACTCATTTTCACAGGACACTTTCTGTCAGGGGAATAGCAGGAATTGGCTGCAGTGAATCATGTCGCCCTTTCCATATGAAGAAGTTGGTAAATATGTACCTTGCAATTTGTTTCATTAAAAGGGAAAGTGAACTGTGGAATTGCATTTTCTTTTTATGCAAGCGTGTCTATTTTGTATTATGTAGAAAGCCTTACTGTCCTGACCACTGTCAGGACCAAGCAGCAGGAAAGGATCTTCCTGCTCATGGCTCTGAGCTGGTAAGCGCTTCCACCAAAAATACGTTCAGTCTTTCACTTTTTTCCCCAGGACCACTGCTGCACATCACTCACAGTGTATCTCTTCTTTTCTTCTCCCCCATGAACATTACCAGTCTGGTGTGGTCCTAGTTTCCTAAATGAATTTCTATTTATGCAGCTTGCTGGGATCGTATTTTTTGTTTAACACCTATCAACTGAAATGGAGTCCACCCCCAGCAGCCTGGTGATTCTGTCAGTGAGCTAGGAACCTTGGCATCTGTGCCTTGTGAGTTGCAGAAGCACTATCATTGCTTTGAATAACCAATTATTGGTTCTTGCACCTGTGGCATTGCTTATAGTCATACTCCTTCCCTTCATGCCACCCTTGTCCCCCTCTTGGACAAGGCATCAACATCACCATGTTTCCACCCAAGTCTGATCCTGCTTGCGAAGCCACTGTATGGCTGTTTCTTCATGCATGCACTAGGTTGCTCAGGGTTTTCTGGTAACAGTCACAAATCTGGGAAGTCCTCCACAATAGTGAGTTTTGGTGTTTATCATTGAAATGCCTGACACCCAGTCAGTGTCACCTCACCTCCAGTGTGCCAGTAGGGTCTCTGCACATGGATTACTTCATTCACAGATGAAGTGGAGCAATGTGTTGGGTGACATGCCAAGTGTGTAACAGTTTGCAGAGATGTTACAGTGGAGCACAGGGTACTAATATGTCCAGTTCAAACTTATGGGAAAATTGAGGCAGGATGTTGGAGATGTCCGTATGGTGAGCTATCAGCTTTCTTCTTGGTTTCAGGACATCCCAACACATAGTTTTGGTCCTTACATCAGTGCTGAGGCAGATCAAAGAAATCAGAAATCAGCGTGAAGGGAGGTGGAGTGGAGGAGGAATGGCACAGGGAAAGGAGTACAGATAAGTGCCTCAGAGGGGAGAGACTGGAGAGGTGAGAAGGAGAAGGATATAAGTATTGCCCATTTCAAGTCCACTTCTGTGATAAGTGAATCTGAGCAATGGCCAGCTGCATTCTTTTTGGTTTCTTTGGATTTGAACTTGGGTAACTTTAACTGTAGGGATGGGAACCCAGAGGGGTATGGCTGCTGGCAAATAAAAATTTCAGAATCTCACAGCTCAGAAATCAAAGTGGTGGGGTTTGTTTTTGTTTTTTATTTTTTTTTTAATTTTTTATTTTTTATTTTATTTGCAGACTTGCAAATTGTTCCCATTGCAGGTGGAGTCCTCTGTGTGGCAAACATAAGCCATAAGACATGCTGGTTCTGCTATTTCAGCCTCCTTGTGAAGACCCCAGAAACGTTTAATCCACAGTTCCAAAAGCCTTCATTTCACAGCTTAAAGTTCCCTGAAGCCCACAGATCAACCAGAAGGTGACAGTAACGTTAGAAGTCAGAGCAATAAATAAATAAATTCAGTTACATGCCACATGCGGTGTGTCCGGGAGATGGAGATGTTGGCAAACAGCAGAAGCGAAAGCGCTGCGAACTAGAGGCAGGGGTGGGTGGACGGCCGAGGAGCCGAGCAGGGAAACCGAGTGTAGTGAGAGGGGGCTAAGGGTAAGGATCACCCTTCTGTGTCAGAGCCATGCGCAGCGGGAGAGAGAGAAAGGCTAGAGAGGAACTGAGGGGGGCTTTTTGGAGCCAAAACTGGGAGAAACACAACAAAATAGAGGTGTGAGTTAAATGACAACGTTGTAAAGACCAAGGGATGCAGGCATGGATCCCGAACACTTGGCGAGCCACAGCGGCTGTCCTGTCTCACCTGTACATACAGAAGCATACCTAGGATATGAGCTTATGCATGTGTAGTTCTGCCTGTGGTCATACTGGAAATCCACCCCTGGCTTGTTAGCCTTGTGCAGTGAGTGGTTGGTTTGGCCAAGAGGTGTCTTGGTGTCAGCGTGTGAACTCTATTATGTGTGAAAACATACGGTGTCTCCACTGGTTGTGAAAATACACATTACTGGACCCTGCCTGGGGTCAGTGTAAGAGTGATTAGAAGTGGGTATTCATGTATTAAAGTGAAGGATGATTACTGCCCTTTTGTAAATCTGGGGGCAGGTAACTGAAAAACAGAATTGCAGAAGAAAAAACACTTTGTGAAACTGGTTAGGATTGTTCAAGGGAATGGTGAAAACAAATGACTCTTAACTATAGCAAAGTTGGAGTCTGCAAGGACAGCTGAAGAAGAGAGAAACTGAAGTCTCAGAAAGAGCAGACCCAAACCCACAGACTTTATGATTAAAGAAAAGACATACATAAAGAGGATATGGGATTCATGGATAAGGTTTGAAAAGCCTTTTATTTAAAGCCTGCAAAATACACAGAAATGGTGAGAAAATTGAGACATAAAATCAGGTATAAACATTTATTGTGGAATAATAAATCTGATTGTTGCTGCAACCTAGTGAGAACCAGGGAAACTTGGAAGAGGAAGGCTCAGAGAAATTTGGGAGGATAATTGTTTTCATTTTTTCCACTAAATGAGATCTTGGGGGAGTTGGCTCAAAAAAAACCAACCAACCAACCAACCAACCAAACAAAAAAAAAAAAAAAACAAAACAAAAAAACCAACCTGTGCCACTTTCTAAGTGATGTGTTTCTTTTTGCTGTTTCAAGATTACACTTAACTATGGTAGATTAAAAAAAACAGCCAAAAAATCAATCACCCAAAATACCCTCTCCCTCAAAGCAAAAGAATTTGTGCTTAAATTTGTGTTCAGTGAAGAGTTGCACTAATTTCAAGTTTGGACTTTTGGTCTCTCAAAAGAAATTAAGCATTTTCCTTCTGGGTGGGAGGAAATTATTTGTGTGGGTGCCACCACACTGGACTGAGAGTGGTTATCTGGAGACCACTCTGGACTCAGGTCTGTGGGGGAGCACACTCAGAACAGTGCCAGATGTCCTAGTGGGGGAGCTCTGGCAGAGCTGTGCTGCCGGTGGGCATTTATTCCATGTTGCTCTTTTATTAAGAGTTTTGTTTAGAAAATATCTTAATAGCTTTGTATTCATTGAGTAATGGCAACACAAATACTGTTCCGGGAAAAGCTCACTAGGATTAACTAAGTAATTGGAGTGGCAGAACATGTCTTCTCTTTCTGATTTGGCATGAGAAGACAATGACTTTGCTGGGACTTGGCTTCTGCATTTCTTCCTTCTGATTCTAATGCTAGCTTTGCTCTTTCATTTTCCAGCTACCAGAGAATAACTGAGCGGAGAGCATCATGGAGAAGTGCACAGACATCAGTGGTTCATGAATTTCAGTTCAGTCATGACTGACCCACAGTAATTTGCAGAAAATTTTGAGGATTGGTGTCTGAGGATGCGTGGAAAGGAGAGCAGCTGTCTCTGAAATAGCAACATGACTTAGATTGCTGTGAATCTCCATCTCTTCTTGTGCTGCTGTTGTATATTCATGCACATCACTATGTAAACTAGTGGAATTACAGTGAGGAAAAAAAAGAGCTTCTGTTGTAGTAATTTTTATAAGATTAATGACATAGCAACAAAGCTTTATTTTGCCTTAAAAATGACATTTTTCTGCTACAAAGCTGCAGTATTAACTATGGAGCAGCCATGAGAAGGGAGAAAAGAACTGACAGAAAATCAGAAAAGCGCCTGAAAATCAGGGTCACTTTAGAGGCTTTACTGATTTCCTGTAATGTGACATAAGCCATCTATTGTGTTTTGCTGGGAAATTTGTAGCTGAGGTCAATGTAGCAGAAAATAAAAGTTGAGGAAACATACACAGGGTTGCTATGCTGGAATGAGTGCTGTGTTTCTTATCGAACTGTCACAGAGGATGGTGCCTGTTCAAATTTACATAAAACAAATGGTAGAGTGTCTGCTAGACTGTATTCTAACACGTGTGCTGCTTCCTGTCAGCCTAATTTTGCATTATCAGAAAGCTTTTGTTTAGCTATAAGCAGCTTTTGTTACTCAGACTCGATAACACAGGTCTCTGGCAATTGTTTTCCCTTCTCTCCCCACTGCGGTCTGTCGCAACGAGCAATGATGCTTGCTGCAGCCCCTTTGCCATCTTTCTATTGAGGTTTTAGCTCTGCCATGCTCAGCACAGATGGGGCCACCAGTGGGGATGTGGCCAGCTCTGGCACTTCCAGTCTAGGGGGCAGTTAACCTCTTCTATCTAGCTCTGCACTCAGGTGCATGTCCCTGCTGAGAATTAGCTGCAGTCTGATCTGGGTTTTCCTCAAGAAAAGCAAGAGTCCCCAGGGATTGGTTCTCCATGCCGTGTCCCCGCCTCTGGGTTTGGCCCTTTGGTGGCGGTGATGCATGCAGAGAGCTAACCATCTCCCAGGGTCATGCATGTGGTTTGCTAGAGACTTTAGTGGAGGAAACACATATAGCAAGGGCCAGCAAGGTGAGGTGGCTTCCCAGAGAGCCAGTTGAGCACTGAACCTCTGTCCTAGACCAGTGATTTAGCTAGGTCAATACCTCATTCATTATGACTTACCTAATAATAAAGCTGAAATAAATACTAGAAATTGTCTCAGAGAATTTTTTGCAACTTTCCTGTCAGGATTAATTAGGTGCTATGAGCAGAGCACCTGAAACGTTAGAAATGATTCACTGCTTTCCTTCCTAAGGACGTAAATTAACACATGTTCTGTTTTGCTGACAGAGTTAATTTTGCTTGAGGAAACTCAGAAAGCGGGGGTAAGTGTGAGTAGACAGATGCATGATGCTAACTTTCCATCTGAAAACAGCAACTTCAGTTAGCTCTTACTTAGTATTGTCTTCCCTCCCATGACAGTCCTAACAAGGAACACACGCTGCTCAGAAGCTGAAACATGCAAACCTCTTTCAACAGCATTTTGCCTCAAATTTCCCCCTTCCCCAGCATGGCTGAAGGCAGCAATTACGGAATCACAGTCATGTGAACAATAGCAATAAAAACATTGTTCTCTTCAACCTCCTGGATAATATGGAGATAAAAGCATTAATGGTCGGTTTACGCCAGCCCACCTACGTTTTCTAGCACTAGTAAAAATTAAAAAGAGATGGTAATGCAGCAGGGGGAATGATGGCGACATGGTGAATTCAAGGCAATAGATGGCATAAATGTTGTTATCTGCTTCACTGCCCTCCTGCCTCCCCCCAGATAATGCCCAGGGGCTTAAAAAAAAAAAAAAAAACAAACAATGGCATGCGTTAAAAAGTAATGATGAAATATGCTTTAAAACCCCTACATCTGGGCTATGTTCTGGTAGACTGTGCCTCACTGTATGTGGCTTTGTGCTGTTGTAAGCTATGTACAGCTCACCAGTGGGTGCTTGGACCTCCTGGCTGTGGAGGACTGCAGATATACAGCATGGATGGAGGGCAAGCCCAGCCTTGGGAACAAAACTGGCCCTATTAATAACTCATAGTACTCACAGGCATATTCAGAAAGCTCTCAGGGCTGACAGAGATAAATGGAAGCTGTAGGAAAGTGATAGAAAGCAGAGTTCAGACTACTCCCTGTGGGTGATATTCCTCTTCATGTTTTATTTCCAGTTATTTTAAAATTAAACCATAAATTGAAGGAAGAATTCACATTACACATTCATCTTCTCTTCTGCAGGCCTCTGGGGGACAGCTGGTCTACTTTATCAGAATGCAGAGCGAAGGGTTTCTGACCATTGTTGAGGTCTTGTGTCTGTGTATATGTATTGCTTGGACAGGCAGGTGTTTTCTTTTATGTTGTCCTGGGATATATCATACTTTTTTCCCACATTGTTACTTGTTAACATCCATACTGGTATCCCTCAGGTCTTGTTTTGGTAAGATGTAATATAGCGCCTGGTCCCTGGAGAACCAGGACTTATCCTGGGGATACTTTTTTGTCCCTATTGGGACATAGGGTTAAATACAAATGTTCTTTGGGTGTAAAAAATATCATCATGAAAGCAGGTAAGGTGAGGAGAAGCGAGAAGAAAAATGAAAAAAAGGCACTATGAACAAAAGAACATTTTAATTGCCAAAACCATAGCTATTAACAACATGTATATTGTCTAGAATGACTTTTTAACAACTGAATCATTCACTAAACCTGAATGAAACTTTTTGTACTATTGAGGCATTTAGGATGGTCTTAATCTAGGGGGATTCTCTGTTGTCTAATAGGTGGGTCAGACCTGTACTGAAGACTCTTCCCTAGTGGGATGCCAATGTAGGTCTCTCTCCTCCACCTGGCTGCATATTATCACAAACCTCTGGGAACTGAATGTTTCTAAGGCCTCTACTGCTCCATCAGTAGCTAAGGCTGGCCAACAAGTAAAAGTATCTTAGGAGGAGATGAAGGCAAACCCAGTGAAATTACCTGTAGACAATGCCTAGGAAAGCAGGCTGGTAGAAAAGCACACATCCAGCAGCAGTGAACCTAGCTAGGAAATTAAGCGGTGAACAAGCCTGGGCACTGGACTGAAGTTGTGAAATGGTTTGTTTGGCTTCTGGCACATGTGGCCAGGCTGTCTTGTGGTGTGGGCTTGGTTCTTGCCCCAGGGAAACTCATCGTCATGACTACTCACAGATAGTATACCCTGTGAAAGCTTGTGGGCTGGAGGCAGGGTACAATACCGGGTGGCTGGCCGGCCTCCCAAGAAAGGAGGTTTGTGGAGTTGCTGGGAGCCAAATGAGATAGCTTGTCCTGGTGTTGTGGAAGGAAGGGAACCTGAGGGATAAGGCCTTGTTGGAGAAGCAATGGAAATGGAAACCAAACGAAAAAATGCAGTAGGGGGGATTGCAAAGAAAGGAGCAATTGGGTTAAGATGGATGTGGTCTGATGAGCTACTTCTTTTTCTTTCGTAACCTGGTCCTGCCTACAGCTCTGAGTTCATGTTTTTGTACTCCTCAGATTGCTCCATCTGCTTCCACTTGCTCTTTGGCAAGGCTGAGTGTTTTTGCGGCTGGGCTACAGAGTACCTGGCTCTTTGGCACAGCTGGTGGCTGGGATCAAGTCTTGTGTTGCATTGCGTGGCTTGACAGGCCCTGCGTCCTCTCACTGCAAAGCCTTTTGGCTTTTGCCACCCAGGCTTGTTCTTTCCTGACTGAGTGTAGCCTCCTTCCACCAATCTAACAGTGCAGCATTACCCTCCCACCAGCAAGAGTTATCCCTTGTAAGCAGTACTAGCTTCCCTCTCAAACGGAGCAAGAACAGCCTGTGGTATAGAGGCTACAAACACGTTCCTTCTTACCTAACAAGTGAAAACTCTCTTCTAACACAGCTTCCTCGCCTTCTGGGGGTGTCTAAAGCACTGCAACTGTATTTCACACAGATGGTTCTCTGTTTCAGGCAGTAAAAAATAGCAAGAAATGACATGGTCAGCAAGACAATTCCCCCAATAACTGTGGAAACATGTTTAGTCTTATGTTGCTGTGAGTCCATTGTTTGTTTCTTGATGCTGTGATTCTGTGATGCCAGTAATCAGAACATTTATCGTAGCTGCTCTGAATTATCTCAACATGTCATGGTGTCATGCAGGGCAAGAGTCTCCCTTTGAAGTGGCCTTTCTTTTAGGAGGTGGAGTAAGCAAAGGATGAAGGATTTAGTCAGGGTTATTGGAACAGCCTGAGATCGCTGAGCTCACTCTTAGTGGATGCTCCTGCATGAACGGTTGTTTTGTTTGCACTAGGAGAGCAGCAGAAGATGGGTAGCCCTGTAGGATCATGGGTGATGAAGGGCAAGGTCTGACACTGGCATCCACAAGTGCACATCCACTGAAACCAGAGACTGGCCTATTGTCTGATCAGTCAAGTCTAAGTGTATAGACAGATGGGGTGTGGAAGAAGGAGATTACCAGAATTCAGGAGAAAGCACTTGTCTAAGTAGTTACTCCATACTGGAGATAATCAAGCTGCTTTCTGTCTTCTGATAAACAGTTACTGGGATTATGAGTTGAGGGAGATGTCATGTCTGAGTCATTATAGTGCATCCTATTACCAAGGCTCATTTTTGTCCTGTCCAGAGCAGCTGGAAGCACTTGAAATGTGCTGTGACATGGAAAGCTTGAGACTTACAGCCATGGGGCTGGAGGGATGGTGCTAGCTCTGCTGCACTCAGAGCTGGTCAAACAACAAGAAGCTCAGCCTGGGCCTGCTGTGCTGAGAGACTCAGCCAGAGTGAGTGCATGCTACATCCATGTAGTATTTCTAGTCAGCTCAGCATCGGGTTAATATGGCCATCTGATTCCAATATGGGCAAAGCAAGCCAGTTCCTTCCTTTGATCTGCCCCACAGATGTATCTAATGTGTCTGGGATGGTGCTGGTGCAAAACTGGCTTCAGCCTGGCAGCTGCTGTGAGTTCCCTCCTGCAGGTTGGGATGTCAGAGAAGTGATGCACTCTCGCTGAGGCAGTATATTGACCCTATAACCTCTGGAGATACGGCTCTGGAGAACTCTGAAGCTGCAAAGGGGATGGAGCAAGGAGGGACGGCAGGGCTTACATCTGAGCTGCCACGAGAGAGAGATTTCAGCTCTGCTGGCAGCCACATTGCAGAAGAGGGTCTGAGAAGAAGCCTAAGGATTTGATGGGGCTGACTAATGCACCTTACAGCTTGATATCTTCTGCAGGAGCAATAGAGCAACACCTGTATGTGTTCCTGTTAGGAAGTTGGGTGTCAGTACCAATAATAGGCAAGACTCACCCTTTTTGCCCCTTTTCCCCACAAAAAAGGGCTGTTTTAGCCATATGGAGTGCACCTCTGTACGCTTGCGCCTATCACGTGGACCTATGGGCTGATTCCAGCTAGAGATGCAGAAGCACTCATTCATTCCAAATAATTTTCATGAAAAGGACAGCCTGGTTAAAGAGCTGAGATGCCACTGAGGGCTCCTTTGAGGGGCTGGCACCAGTCTGTGTTCACCCTGTATTGAACCTCATAGAAAATCTACATGGGAAAGGGATATTCAGATGTTCCTCATTAAAGAAGGCTTCACACGAAGTTTGTGCTTGATTAGAAAGCCTAAGCCTGAGAGGCAAAGTATCAGGAAAGCAGGCTCCAGGAGCTCAGTGGCTCCTGGTGCTACTTCTCCTTCCCTCACTCTCTTTAATGGATGTTCACACTTGAGAGCCGGTTTGGCTGGGGGCACATGAGCATCCTGGCGAGGAGCTGAACTACATGGAGAAGCTCACCTCATTTACAGCATGCTGCTGTGCTGGGGGCATGCTGTGAGCTGAGCTTTGTGGGAGAGGAGGGCTGGGAGTGAACCAGGGAATGGAGCAGGTTTTGATGCTGAAGTCATGGAAGAGGCAACTCCATCCTACACACTTGTTTTCTTCTCCAGAAGCACTCCTATAAAGTGTAGTTCACTGAAGGGCACTGTCCCGTTTGCCTAAATATTTTGACACTGTTAGTTAGTATCTGGTTTTATTGGCATTCTTTGGGGTTTTGTTGGTTATGGAGACCAAGCCCTCAGGGCATAAGACAAGTGATATGAGCTAGAAAGACAATCAGCCTCATACTACAAGGAGTCACGTTTCTTTACTGTAAACATGTAGAAATTCTTTGCTAACAACACAATATGGGAAAAGCAAACTTTGATGAAAACTAGATCAAAGAATGACTAAGCCCATACAGTTCATATGAAAATAAAAAACAATACTCAAACTAACAAAAAGCCAGGAGCTTTCTTGGCTGTCTTGCAAGAAGTTGAAACATTTCAATTGTGAATGCCATTACAGCTTGTGTTTTTCTTGAGGTTTGCAAAATTACAGCTAGCCCTTTTGTTCTCCTTTTTGCATCTCCACACTTCTTATTTTTAGACATTACCACAGAAGAACCCATGTGTTATGAAAAAGATTGGTGTTACTATATTTCTGGCCAGATTGAAATGAGGAATCTTCAGAATCTTTCCTGGAAGAAAAGTCATGTGATGCTGTCATTTTCTAAATCAGGTAGTTTTGGACTCTGGAAAGCTATGCCTCAGGCTACTGGTTGCTCTGCAAATAAAAACATACAACTCCATATACTGAAATATGGGGTTACCTGTTTTGCTGAACCCTACATTGTACATGTAGCTATTTAACAGAGGCAAAATTCACAGAGCCAGCTTCCCATTTATATTACAGCTTCTTTGCCACCTTGGCCGTACTGTTGAATACTGATGCTGACATATGTGCGTACACACATCTGCACTGACAACTACAGACAAATGTATGCATGTGCTTATCATAAAATGCATACTCGTTACATCTGTATCTAGACACATTTTAAACAAGTGAATCCAGACAGCACATATAAAACTTTTGCTTTATGTGTGATGAGGCCCTCAGTGATGTGGTTTAGTGGTGGATTTGGCAGTCCTGAGGTAAAGGTTGGACTTGATGACCTTAAAGATCTTTTCCAACGGAGTTGATTCTATGATTCTATGACTGTAGTGTTCTCCTCTTGACACCAGTGGAAGATTGGTCATGTGAAGAGTCAAGGATCATCCCCTTTTGGCGTATCTGTACTGCTAATACAAACACCCCATCTAAATCCTGATCATGTAGAGATCAATGGCAGTTCTGTCATTGATTCCAGAACAATGAGGAGTTGGCCCAAAATTTCAATTGACACTACCTTCTTAATAGATTTGTCTATTAAATTTAAATTGCCAGAGACTATAAGACAAACATTGGGAGTAAAAAAAATGTAATAAAATGGTTTAATTTATTTCTGGGTCTATCAAACATTTGTGCTGTTCGTATTTTTATGTCCTCAGTTTTCATTTTGAAATAAACAATAACATTGTGACGGGACATCTCCTAATTTCCTGTTAATAGAGTTTAAATTGAAAAGCATTTTTCAATGGGAGAGCTGCCCATTTAAATTATGGATGGAAATTTTGCTCCATTTTTAAGTTCTTTTTTTCTGGCTGGAGATCCTTGAATCATGAGGCTTTTATAGGTTCTTTAACAATACATAGCAACAGCAGAATTGGCACTTCCATCTATAAAGATGTTTAAAGTGTATTATGGTTATAAAAAAGAAGGGCAAAATCAACTAATTACAAGACAGAGTCCTATTCACCTGCAGCCCCTCCCCAGCCCTGAAACCTGCATCTCTCTCCACCCGTGGTGGTGACTTGCCTGTGTCACCCCAAGACCAGACAAACAGAAGACTACTTGAAGTGAGAACCCCAGAAGAGCTGTGACCCTCAGTGAAGGGAGAATAGGAATGTCCCCATGGCCTCCTATCAGGCCTTCCGGAACCATGGTCCCACCTAGTTTAGAGCAGAGGGAAGGCAGTACTTAGGGACGGGATATAGCTCCTTTCCAGTGTCCTGAAGCTCTGAGGTAGCCTAGGCTGTGCAGCTGTATCGCTGGGCAGGATAACTGTGTGAGCTCATGCAGCAGTGAGACCTGCAAATGTTCGGAATCTCTAATTTAGGTGTATATACTCTATCTTTCCCTTCTTGGAATCATATGCATAACCATATCTGTATCCCTATCCACACACATAGATATATACAACCCATGTTCTCAGTAAGAGGTAGGAATTTCTTGCTTTTGGTGAAGCTGTGGGAATATCTGGTAGGCAAAGGGTGGGAAGGGCAGGTAGTGGGCAGAGGTGCAGGCCAGAAGGGGCATCTCAAGGTTATACCAAGCCGCAGGCACAATGAAATCTGAGTTTGAGGTCCCGCTCCTGCTGAAGTAAATGGAAAATCTCACACTGCCTCTAGAGGCAATATTTCATCCAGTATGAGCAAGATATTAAACAGGAACTGATTAGAAGGGAGAAACCCTGGTAACCAATGACCATGGAAAAGAAAACAGGAAGAGTACCTGACATCTTAATGAGGCTTTAGTTTAGCAACACACTTTATTCTCTTAGGGACTGATGCAGTGTAAGAGTGATTCCTTGACTCCAGATTTATCTGCTTTATTGGTTTTGTGTCACTGCCATAATTTTATCCGCTTCTTTTTTCCTTTAAACGTGATACTGTAAGAGGCCTCTAAAGCTAAAACGTACAGTGAGTAGACTCTTCTACATTCATTTTACTTTGCAAGTCAGGGTCCTATGTTTAAATTTGATGTCTCAGGGTGCACTTTGAGGCTTGTTGTAGCTTTATAAATGGCCACTATGTCAGAATAGGAAAAGGAGAATTCTGTCCTCGAGGCTTATTTTTGATGTCACTCTGATTTCAGATTATTACCACAGCGTGTTGCATCAGTCATGTTGGATATGCAGTAAATGACCTTGACTGGAGCCATTAGTCAACAAATCGTCAGCAAGATAAAAACTTGTTGTCTTTTCTTGTGCTTTTGGATATGAAGGATAGTGTCTAATTGTTCCCAAGCCACTGTAATCAGAAGAAAAATGCTGCTGGCTTCCTTGTGAGTTAGTGTGGTTTTGTTTTTCCTGGTACCAGGTTTTCCTGGTGAGGATGTGAAGTCCTGTTGGCTGATACCAGGGGATGTTTTGCTGGCTGTTCACCTGTTGCCAAGGAAGTTCAGAGGCTGGAATTTCTTGATTTTAAGGATGTGAACAAGTTATTTGGGAGAGCTTCCCTGGGGACTCAAACTGAAGGCAAGTGCACGGGCAGCTTTGCTTGGAATAGTGATTTTTAAAGACCAAATAAGCATAAAAAAAAAATCTGTATAACATGTGCTTCTGCTAAGCATCTGAAGGTTGTTGTATTTCTCATTCTGAAGGGGTGCAGGGGGGAAAGGGGAGAATGTTCTATCATCTTGGAGTGAGAGAAGATTCATATTTACAATCCACTGTTTTTTGGTGCTGCTTGTCCAGAACACTGGCTGCTTCTGTGATTCCCAATGTTTTTTGGTGTTGTTTGTCCAGAACACTGGCTGCTTCTGTGATTCCCTTCATTATGGCTCCAAGCTCAGTTCAATTTTCCTGACATATGTATTCGTATTTTACCCTTAGCAGAGTTAGATCTTAAAATAAGCATGGGATTTTGCGATGTTTCTACTGCTTGCAGGAATGCCTTAGTTAACCTAGCAGGTATGTCTGATAGAAGAGGCAGAATGTCAATAAAACTTGACTTGAACAGCCTTGAAATGTGGTACCCATGTGTAACATGACTCAGTGACATGCACTTACATCTGATTGATAGATTTTTGAAACATTTGAGGCAACCCTGAGCTGATGCAGCTTTGTGCAGCTCTTTCTTACATTTCCAGTTCACATCTGTAAATATCTACTCAGCCATGCCAAGCTCTAAAGAGGTCCCCTCTGTCCCTCCTGATAGCTTTGGATTACATTCAGTACTATACAATGTTGAAGTGAGCCTCAAACCCTGGCTTGCATCTGCTCACAGCACAATTCTTGGAGCCAGATTCATAGGATAACTGATAACCTCTACAACAGAGGAAATGCAGGGAAATTGTCCTTCGTTTTCAGCAGGAATATACCAAGAAACATGCCACATTCTGTTTTCTAAGTACTTGTATCTCGCTTTCTTTGTGTAGTTTCATGATTTGCAGTGAATTATATGTATAATCCACTTTGCTATTGTGTGATGCATTGCAAATGTGTTAGCAATATTTTTAGGGCAGGGACTATTGAATGGTCACGTGTGTGCACACACTGTGTATTTAACAGGAAGGGCCATGGTTTCTAACGGTTACCACATAGGTATACATTCTTGATGCCTGATAAAGCTGGGTCTTAAGTCTCAATTTTTGCCAAAGAAAGAGGTGCAATCATACCTTCATACTTCTGTGCAGGAGAATTCTGAAACAAACCCCACACCACCACTAGAACAAGCACACCCAATTTAAGGACATGAATAAATGTACTGTTTTGCATTACACACATTAAAACCATGACATATAGTACTCTTACCCACCCATATTTATTTTTGGTGATGATGGTAAGAGGGACAATTAATATTTCTTGTGGGAATCACAGAGATCAGCTGGTAATTCAGCTAAATTAGAGTTTTGCTAATGTGCTCAGAGCCTGACGAAATTCTGCTGGAAGTGAATTGCGTATATCTGTGAGTGCATGCATTAAAACAATAAAGGCTTGAGACAATATTATTGGGTTGCCATATGGGATGGTAAACCTACTTATTCCACTGGGTGACATGGGAGTTCAAGGAGATCAGTTGTAAGCAGGAAAACTAATCTTGGTCTTGCAAACACTTCAGCATGTGCTCAATTTTAAAGCCTTTCTAGCTCTACTGGTAGAGCTATCTATCCTCAAGGGCTTAGAGATGAGTTGATTTTTAAGAGCTAGCAGGTCTGTAGGCTAATAGCATCCCAGTATTGGACCATAAGAGAATAAGGAAGAAAATGTATCACAAGATGTGTCTATTAATTCAACAAATGTATTTAAGTTTTAATTATTTATACCATTTCAGAGTATATTAATAAATGTTCTGTAATGTATTGATACTAATAATGAAGTCTGAGTAATTCAAGATGTAATTACATCATTTTGCTATTAAATCATGCTTAGAAGTAGAACAGAAAGCACCAATATGAGTTTAAACAACAAAATATGATTCAGCAAAAAAAAAAAAAAAAGTGTTGGTTGCACAATATTTCTAAAACTTTCAGGAATACTGAATAGTAAGTATCTCTACTTATCTTAATAGATGGTGGGATTATTTAGGTCAGTTGGATAATTTGTGTATTGTTTTACTCACAGTATGCGTGGTAAGAGAAGCAGACTGTCCTATAATTAATATTTAAGTATCCACAACCCACAAAAAAACTCCCAAACATGCTCCCCCTCACTTTATTCATGGAAGAGGCATTGCTACCTTGCATAGAACAGCCTGGCACTGCAGGAATGAGACCTGACATATACGTGGTGTTGTGGGATTGACCAGCACAGATGTAAAAGCTACTGCTGGCCCCCACTGCTGATGAGTCCAGAGGGCTTGTCCTGGCTGTCCTGGATGATGAGTGTCATGAGGAAAATATCTCCCCCACAGAAAGCTAAAGCTAGATCCCTGAGGAAGCATCCCAGCTTTCAACCAAGACACTGGGCTGTGAAGAGGGCCGTCATGGCTGGTGGGCAGCTGTGTCTGAGATCCCTGCTCATCTTGTGTCATCCACTTTGTATTGCTCTGCTTTACCTCCTCTGTAGGGCTCTCATGGAGAGGTCACCAACACATACCCCTTATAAACAAATGGATAGACTGTAAAGCATGATCATTAGGAAGATAAGACCTCCCTAACTCATTGGCAATTATTTTATGATATTTCTGATTAATGGTTCCATTTTAGTCATTTCAGTGCTCAGCAGTCTTCATTTGTTAGTGTTGATTATGGAAGTCTGTGCCTTGCCTGAATCTGAGTTATTTTGACCAACAAATGTGAATTAAAATCAATAGAAATGTCATTAGCATCCCAGTCCTGTGAAAGATAATACGACCATTTCTCATGCATTCAGTTTATTAAAATTTGCTAAAGTGTGAAATATGTATGACAAGTAATGATGTTTTAATCTTTCGCCAAGGTAACAATTGAAAGCTGATTGATTCCATTCAGTAATTATAAAATCAAAATGATGGAAGATTGTAATCAAGAAGGATTCTGTCTCATACTTTGTCACGCCTCCATGCAAGATAAAATTCTCATTTATAATGTCTTTTTTATCTGAAAAGAAATCAAACTCCTATTTGCCCCAGTTTAAATCTCATGGCTAGCTGGATAATACATTTTTTTTTCTCTGATGAGAAGACAAAAGCAGCCTTCACCCACCAAGAGGTCATATCCTCATGTGTGCTGCAGTACATTAAAAGCTGAGAGAATGACTGTGTTGCACTGCTGGAGTGCTGGCAGTTATTGTGGTCTTTGTGAGACAGTTGAACACCCAGTCCTTCTTCTTTCCCCTCCAAAAAATGGCAATGTCTGTTTCTTAACCAAACCATGGAAACGTTCTCAGAGCCTGACAGGGTCTGTGAGCGATGCATGGAACAAGGCTGGGTGTGCTGCTCTGCCAGAAACATGCAGAAACAGTTCCATGGGCTGCTCAGCATCTCACTTGCTGCTGAGGCACCCCTGAGACCCTGGATGAACCAGCCAAAAGGCTGACCCTCCAAATCTGCTTGTGGATGTTTTGCTTGAAGTTACCCAACAGAGCTGCCACTCTGCTCTTGGTTGGCATTTCACTGTAATAGTGAGATCCAGTGATAGGACAGACCTGGCTTTGTTTCCAGCTGTGCAGTTCATCTTCTCCATGGACTTGGGCAAGTCCTTCCCTTCTCCGTGCCTCCCCTTGCCACACAACCCTCTTCTGAGCTGCGTAATGGCAGTAGACATGACTTGCTGCAGTGCCGTGGCTGGTTGGGTCTACATAACTAAATGAATAAGAAAGGCAGAATGGTGTAATTTTTTAAAAGGATTCAGCTTGGCAAGGTCTTGTACTAACTAGAGATTAAAAACATTGTGGTGTGTTGAGGTTTATCCACTTCTACTCTCTGCTTACCTTTGGAAGAAAGGGGAAGCTCACAGCTGGGGAACACAATCGTAGGTGGCAAGTTCCAACCTACCAATGCAACTAGAGGATTAATTACAAATGGTCTGAAACCTAAGCAGGGAGTCAGAAGAAACCCAGCTTATCTCTTCACTTTCTTTAGAGTGATGTAAGTAAGAGTAGTCTGCGGACCAGACATCTGCTCAGAGATGTCCTGGATCAGAAAGCAGCTTCCTTTCTGAACTGCTTGTTTTTGATATCCAAACTGGGGAAGTATTCAGCTATTTTTAAGTATAGAAGCACGTATCTCTGAAACACTGACATTTTAGGGTAGGCTGAGTGCTCTGCCATGAAACCCCAGATGCAGTGCTGTTGGTGGGTGGCCTCAGACAAATTTCAATGGGTTTTGGAATAGGGCCCAAGCATATCCCAAAGAACAGGAGAAGGAAGCTTTGGTTTAGCCAAATCTCTAAGCATGTGCTTAACCCTTGAAATTAATGAGAATTAAGCATATACTTCAGTCTTCTGCTGACTTGTACCTTAACAGCTGGCTTAACAAATACTGATCTGCTGAGACACTGCATGAAACAGGGATATGCACAATGGGGACACACCATTTACAATAGCAGATTTCTTTGTTTTCTAGTGACATAGCAAAAGCAGAATTTGGCCCTGTGCTCTGTGGAAGAAGAAAATTTTTAATTATTATTAGCTGCAGCTTCTCACTGCAACATTTTACATGATGCAGCTCAATGGCTGTCTGCTAGAAAAGAGGACTTCACTGTTTCAGTCCTCTAACAGGATTTCTGGCATCCTGATCATTAGAAGGGTTATTTTCTTTAACCATATTGCTGTAGGAATGCATCTTTTAAGTATCCTACTGCATTATTTTGACATAACCTTCATTGCTTTTCAGCTTACAGTTCCTGGAATTCTTTTTTCTCCCAATAAGAAGTCATATTGCTTTGTGTGGTTTTTCTGAAGAACCTTGATGGATGATCAGGGAAAAACCCTAATATATGCTTTGGCTTGATAATTCCAGGGTCAAACTGATTTTAAGAATTGGTCTTCTTGCACTTGCTGATGAATCGGAGCAAGCAGCTAGTGTACGAGATCTAGCCAGCAGCACACAGAACACATTAGGAAAACAAAGAGAATGTGAGACTAAATTGAGGCAAGAACAACATTTTCTCACCAGTCTGCATGAAGGCAGAAGATGCTCTGAATGGATACAAACTCAATTTTCTTATTGGACCAATGGCCTCTTCCCCCATCAGATTATTCAAAGGTAAATTTGCTTTTCGCTTTCTCACACAGACCATTTTTCCCTCACTTGTTTATTAATAACATTATGTGTAAAATGTTAACTTCATTGTCTGCACTGTTATGATGTTATCTCTATGTGCTTCTGTGAGAATGTAACAATGTCATGAAAAAAAATTATGTAAAAATGAGGTGGGTACATAAAATGGGATTGACAAAATGTAATAAATCACTGCTGGGCTGAAGAACAGAGCTGCATGTGTAATGAAATATTTCAGCATTACATCATCGTTTACGTAACATCTGGCAGAGCCTTGTATTTCAGTGCTGCTTTGAATCAGGATCATTTTTTCTCTCCGAGAAAAGAGAAAAACAAGCCATTAGGTTTTGCACATAGAAAAAAAAAAAAAAAAAAAGAAAAAATGAAACCCTTGAAACGTCCACGTGAGGTACCCTGAGAAGTTCTGCTGTCCCCATCTTGATGCAGATAATATAATATCTGAGGTGCCTGATATCCAAGGAGGATTTTTTCAGGTTTATAGGAGAAACACATCTTTAATGTGAAGGGATGTTTTGGGGTTGCACAGTTAATTTCCCCAAATTGGAGTTTTTCTAATTTGCATCATTATACTTAACCTGGGGCCAGGCTTCTAGCAAAGACTCCAGGTGTGAGTTCCATGTACTTGAATGTTTTCCAAAAGGACCTTATTTTTCCCCAAAGGAGAATTTAATTTATCTTTCTGCCATTGTGCACTCCTGGTCCTGTCTTGCACAGACATTAGTGTTCTTTCAGTATGGACTCCTCCACCACAGGCTGCAAGCACAGCCTTTCTTATCCCTGGGGTTAATCACTGTGCCCAGGCTCACCTGGGATGCCAGGCATAACAGCATGATATGCCACTGGTGTGAATGTTAGTTGAAATTAGCAGTTGCAATAAATGAAGTCAGAAATGAAAGTGTCTGCTACAGAGTCTCTGGCTGAATTCAGCAGAAGTTTTGCTATTTATTTTGAGGGGACTTGGCTTTTGCCTTGTGCCTTTTGCCCCAGAAGGCCCCTGGGAGGTCCTGGTGTGGTGCCCACAGTGCTGCGCACTGTGACGCAGGGACACAGACTACCGTCCCTCCCAGCAGCAGTGACACTCTCCTTCTCCATGCTCTCAGTGGGTGGCAGCTGCCCAGAATGCAGGTAAGGGGCATTGGCAAGAACCCGCTCTATCTAAAAATGGACTTTTTGCTTTCTTTTGTCAATACTTTACAGTTTGAAGAGGAAATAAGACAGGTTCTCAGAGACGAACCACTCTTTGATTAGCTCCTTTTCAGTTAATCAAATACCAGGCAGATAAGCCTCTGTTACCATAAGCACTCCAGGGATTTTAATGCAATACATTTATCCAGCAGCATAGGTCTGGCTATACATAAATACATACATAGAACTAGTTGTTATAGCTATTAAACTCCCCCTTCAAGTTTTCCCAAGGTTGGTTCAGAATGGTAGATCTTGATATGCTGTAAAGTGCAATATATGAGTTTGGTTTCTCATGGTAGAAACGGCAAGGTGAAGTTTGGAGTGGTCTGGACACAACAGTTAGTTTCAGTAGAAACAGAAAGAGTTAGTTTCTGTGGAAACCCAGTATGGCGCAGGCATCTGTAGTACTTTTGTTCTTTCTGAGCAACTGTTGGAGTTACTGAGAAATTTGTTTGCTTAATTTTTTAGACCAGCAGTGTCTTCTATTGATGTTCCTTTGGAGGAGAAGTAATGTGCAGCATGAATGCTGCAAGCAGGACAGAATAAAGTTGACAAAGGCAAAAGAAGGAGGCAATGGACATATGATTGAAGTCTAAGATTTGGAATCAGGATGTCTTATTCCTATTTCTGATTTTCCTGCAGGTAACCTGGGGAAAAGAAATCACTATCAAGGGTGAAAGCTGACCATGCATAGGGCCACAATGACTCTTACTAGCAGCAGAGGCGGCAGTGGGATGTTTTAAGATGAAAACCCCTCTTTTCAGCACCTGAGGTTTTTGGATGAACATGTTTTCCCTTTCTTCTAGGAATGCCAAAGTACAGCTGACCTAGGGATTTCTAAGGAGAAGGAGAAACATTTTTTTCAGTGCAGAGACATGTCCATTATATTTTTGACTGTGGGCATTGCAGGAGTAGAAGCAGACTGCTGCATCAGGGTGGTACTCGTTAGGAGCAGGGTAAGCTTTGAGAACAAGTGATGGTAGAGGCTAAGCTCACCTTGGGGTGAATATGGAGTTGTGATGATGCCACCTCAACCAACTTCTTCTCCCATGATGAAAAATTAATTGCCGTGGCCTGAGTGGTGGGCCTTTGCAGTAAAGTAGCAATAAATGATGCCTCTCCACTGGGATTTTGCAAGACACCAAGTGAGACCTCCAGTGATCTTAGCTCTTCCTTTATATTTACAGTTTGTATCTGTGCCCCTCATACTGTCATAGCTACAATTTAAACAGAGTAATAGAAGACTAAATTATCTAATGCTAATAAGGTGCTTTCAGTCCCCTGGGAAGGATCACAAAAATAGAAGCTGACAATGCGAGAGCATCAGTGAGGACTCAAGGAGAAAAGAAGAGTTCTTATTTGATAAAATACTGGCTGAATGGTGGGTGAGACTGTTTTTGATCTCTGGTTTCTTCACTTTCCACAGCCTGTTCGTGAGGAAATCTGGGTCCTCTCCTGGGCTGAGGTGCCTTTGTCATACAGCAGTTCAGGATCTCCTGGTTTCGACAACTGAAGCCCAAGGAAAGACATACAGCTTGCTTCTTTTTCCATGCATAAACTCCTTCTCCCAGTGCTTCAGTAACCAGGAACTTTGGCCCTTAGCTTCATGCCTATCCTCATGGGATCACAGCTCTGCTATTAGGGTGTCCCTCCTTGTTGAAGACTGAGCTGTATTTCAGTAAAATAGAATGAAAAGACCCTCTCTCTTGCTGTTCTTTATTTTGCCCATGTCAAGGTCATGAGTTGGTGAGAAACTGTTCCTGTTTTCTGCTTTTTCAGAATAATTGCTCCTGCCTTCTTCAAAACCCATTTGGGATCTTTGTGAGAGCAGTGATGCTGGTTGGCACCACTGATCCTACTTAAACACTTGAACAATATGTGGAGACTAGTCTTCATGGTCACAGGCCACATCTGATTACGTGAAGGCTGTCAGGCAGTCCTCTACTGTGCCAAGCAGGAAAGAGCATTTTACTCTCTAAGAGATCAGTAATGTGCTGAAGATTTATTCAAGTGCTAGGTCAGGTGCCTAAATGTGTACCATGGGGACAAGAAATGAGTATGCACAGTCTGCCAAAAAGACAGTAGCATTTCTGGGGGAGTGAGAGGGGTCGCCTGCTGAGGGAGAGGTCTCAAATGGTCCAAGGAGCAGTGGTGCATGGAGGGCAGAGGTGCTGGAGAGGGCTTGCTCCTGCTGCTGGCCCTGGGAGTAGTCCCTGTTTGCACAGTCACCAAGGTCCTGTGGCTTTGCAGCAAGGTCTCTTGTGATTTCACTCTGCACAGGAGGAGATAAAGCATGGTTTTTTCCATTTCTGTCAGCCTCTGGCTATAATAAGCTTTGCAGCCGTGCTGCCTGTTGGGATTTATGGCTATATTACTCACATCTGTTTGCCTGATGACTTGGCTCAAATTAAGGGCAAGTTGAGGCTAGGATCCAGGCACCTCCATGCTGGCAACCATTAAAATGGTTCTGTTTCCTTGCAGCTTGTGCCCAGTGCATGGCTTGAGGTTCCCCTCACTGCACCAACAACTACACTGAGCATGAGCAGTTGTCACCATCACTGCCACCACTGTCCACTTGGACTAAGGGCTGCGAGTAACCAGCGCGGCATACCAGCCTGCTGGCAGGACAGTAACCAACAAGCCTCTGGACATCACTCAGCAATTAAAGTGTTGAATAGTCTGAATGAGTTAATTCACTACCTAGCAAATGTTTCGCTTCTGGCACAACAGATAAAGGAGCAGTAATGGTCACAGGGAAAGAATTTTGTATGGGGATTCATAACAGTGTTATTTCAGATTTGTTTCTATTTACTTTTTGACAGCTGTTTAGCATTGCACAGTTGTATGTATCAATAATTTTTCCCATCATTTCTACAGCATGAAGCAGCACTTATTTCCCAGATCTTCTATTTAATTCAGCCAAGCAATATTCAATTACGTATTTAAGCAGGAGGTTGGGAGCAGGCAAGGCTGGGCTAGAAGAAGAATCAATTGGTAAAATTACAGTCTTTGGAAAGGCGCCTCCAGCAGTCTCTGCTCCCTGCATCTCTTTCTCTCGATTCTGGGGAGCTGCAGGGACAGGGGAAAGCAGAAGGTGGGCAAATCCTTCGTCGGCTACCAAGGCTCCCTGTTCCCACTAGGCTAATACTGTCTGGCAGGACTCTTCTGACAGGAGAAATACTAAAGTGAATGGCTATCAGCGTCAGTTGGTAGGCTGAAGACTGCCACCAGGACGCAACATTTCAGACCCATGTGAAGCATTCAAAGAATTATGGCTGGCTGAAGTTTTTCCTGCCTTGTTTCTTCCCCATGATCATTATCTATGGTGACCATTACTAAAAATATTGTCCTATTCATGATTGCTCTTCCATTGTGTTTTGTTTGCTTTGAGCTGGTGATGTTTGGCTGACACATGACAAGTTGTTCCTGATTTATTGCTGATAAGGTCAGAATTAAAATCATTATTTAAATACAGTAAGTTTGGGATATAGAGTTTGTTTTATTTTCGTTCTTGTTGTTGTTTCCCCCCCACCCCTTTGTTCTCTGCTATTTGCTGATTTGCTTCCAATGTTCCTTCCCACTGACTTCCAGTAGAGACTTCTTGCTTTATAAACAAATAGATTGATTTCCAATATGGACTTTTACTTCCTCGAAAAAATATATCCTCAGGGGAAATTGGCAGTTCTCTCTGTACGTATTTTCTTACTTGCATTAACTTGGAGGGGTTTGGAACCCAGAGACAAGATTTAAGTCAACAAATCCCTCTCCCTCTTCTCCAATTTAGTTGTTTTAACATAATACAACCATTTTCTAAATCAAACTGATGGAGTTCTTCCTAAAGGCATTACACCAACTGTATATCTGGAATCATATTTGCCTTCCTTTATTGCATTAGCACCAGGCTTGAACTTTTCAAATTTGCACTGTGCGTTGCAGAAGTTCTCAGGATATTTGAAGCAGTTTATAGCTGGAATCTGGTGTGTTTTAAACAGAGACTGGAGAGTGAGTTATAGAGTAAAGCTTGTGTAGAGATGAGATTTTATTTTCATGGAACAAGTAGAAACTGGAATGCGAAAGCAAGAGGAATATTGCATTTGTTGGGTGGTTTTCAAAGCACCACGAAGTAGGTGCTGTGTTACCACAATGATTCTGGATGTCTCACCAGACCCTTTAAAAGTTTTTATTTCTTCCCTTTGAAAAAGGTGATGCACAAAGGTCTGACATATGGCAAAGGTGTATAAGCAGAGAGTGCCAAGGGAATTGCACTCAACACCTGGGATGTAATCCAGCAATGCTTCTGTGCTGGCTTTGGCAAGTATGTCTTTTGGTATTTGAACCATGTGGTATTTTGCCATATGGGCTGCCATATTGGGCATCCTTCTTAAGATACGCTTGTAATACTAAAAAGGAGAATTTCAAAGACACAAATGAGACTCTTATGCTTATCTGTGCTTTTGAATATCTCCTCCCTTGTTCCTGAGTGGTTATTTCAGTGATATTTCTTTGCCACCTGGAGCAGTGGATAGTTAGGAACGAGCTGACTAAAGCAAGCTGTACAGAAAATGAGCCCAAGAATATACACCTGAGGTGTGACAGGAAAAAGAAAGCTCAGATGGCATCAGTTCAGGCAAAGAACTGAGGTCCTCAAGCTACAGAATTGAGAGATACGTTGATGCCCTCTGTATGAATGAGACCTCAGTGGCTTTGGCCCCAGGGATGTTTGCTTGAAACTCTCCCAGTTTCTCAGTGGTAGAGGCATAGTTGAACCACAGCCCAGATGACTCCTCACATATTTGTGAGGTCTGACTGTGCTTAGATGATAAAAATCCCAACGTGCTCATAACTGAATGCCTCAGGGCACTATTAAAAGGTTATGGAAGTACCTGATTGCAGCCTAGTGTCATTTAATACTTCTTTCCACCTTCCACAGAAGAAACCAACTAATTCTTTTGTGAAGTTGTGTCTCCTTCACACATGGGTGCAAGGGAGGCTGTTGGTGTGTAGTGCTGGGTCCAAGAAATCACCTTTCAGAAGAAGAGTAAATTAGCAGTGGAACCCTGAAGGGTACTTGCAATTGCAATTCCTGTATGATGACTCTGGCTCACTTCAGAAGCATTCATTCCCACTCCCTACCCTCCTCCGAAGTGCCACAACCAGCTATAGGACAATAGCTTAACATCTAAAAAAATAGTATCAGGATTATCAATAATGAATCGGCATAAGGTAGATGCCAGATGGGGAGTATTCTTTGTTTTAAGCGCAAACCATACACTTTAATAAATAAATAATAATAGTAAAATCAATTTTGAGGTCTGTACCACAATTCTTTGAACAAGATTACTTAAAAAAACCCAGTGAAGCCCACTACTTGCTAATGACACGTAAATGAATGCCTGGGCTCCCAGTATAGACATGTAAAAAGATTCTCTTGGTATTTTTCCTGCAGGGCATATCCTGCCAGGTGTGGCAGGCATTCCTGGGGCATAGAAAATAGACTCATGCCCACTTGAAGGATCAAAGAAACCTGTGTGAGGGCCCCTGGCCAGGAGTTTTGGTGGCCAGGGGTTAACTTCTGATGGTTTGGTGACCTCTTCACAAATCCACGGAAGAAGGTGTGCTCAGCAAACCACGATATAAGGAAGAAGTTCTTTACTGTGAGGGTGGTGAGGCACTGGAATGAGTTGCCCAGGGAAGTTGTGAATGCTCCATCCCTGGCAGTGTTCAAGGCCAGATTGGACAGAGCCTTGGGTGATATGGGCAAGTGTGAGGTGTCCCTGCCCATGACAGGGGGGTTGGAACTTGATGATCTTACGGTCCTTTCCAACCCAAACCATTCTATGACTCTATGATTCTATGATCAGGAAAGGTATTTAGCCTGGGTCCTTTTAGCAGTAGGTGTTCATAACATGGGTCATTTGGGATCTACTGACACTTCTGCTCCTTTTGCTCTGCCCTCCCTACGGCAGGGAGTATCTTCTCTCTCTGTAGTAAGGATAGGGCATTCTGTACTCTGCCTGAAAAAAACAAGTTAAGCATTGCTAAATTTGTACCCAGTGCACATTTTCCACTAAAACAAAAGACGATTTTGTGGTATGGGTGAGCTCTGTGGTCTGGCAGAAGTGGCTCCTGCTGACAGTGCACTACCCCCACCCCCACTGATGGCTACAGCACCCTCTCTGAGATGTTAAACAGAGTGTTTAAAGCATCTCAGTGCTTACCATTGACTGGCCACATGAGCAATTTTACTTACAGCCAAATATTTCCTTTACTATTGATTATATTAGGAAAGAGATGAAAAATACAAAAGCAGCATTTTAGAGAACAGGTCAGTTTATTAAGGCTCTCTCTCCAAACTGGCTGTTTTAAAATCCAATAGATGATCATAAAAAGCTGATCTTTGTGAGAAAAAAAAAGCATCACACAGTCCAGTCCCACTGCTTTTCATTGCCGGGCTTTGCAGGGGAACCACGAAGCTGAAGTATGCTTGACCTCTTGCCAAATGATTAATAGCATGTTTTTACCTCAGATAATCACATTTTGTCACCGTTTCAAACTGTACCAAGTTGTCATCATCTACCAGATGTATTTTTCCTTGCTGTATGTCATTAATGCAGTTTTTCTCTGTGTGTTATCAAGCAGCTTTTAGATCAATACCTCAACATGTGGTGCTCAGGCTTTATGCAACTAATAAATACTGAAGGGGCTCATGATATTGTGATTTTGAGGGATCTCTCTCCCCAGTCTAGGCCTGTACAGGCGTGCTTCTCTCTCCTGCATGTGGCTAGTGACAAAAACTAAGGGGACACCACCATGGCATGGTTCTCACTGTCATTGACAATGGTGGTGAAAGACTGCTGGGGACACCTCTTAGCATGAATGTCTTTGTGGGGAAAGATAATAGAAACGCTCAAAGCGTGGTATCCCTCTCTGTGCTTTTTCATGCTTTTCCTTTTCTGTGTTGTACATCACGGACAACCAAATGATCAAAACTGCTGGCAAAATCCCAGGGAGGGTTATGATCAAGATGTGTCAAAAAAGGAAGGATTGCCTTCCTGCCCTGGGCTATGACCCTCCTTGCTCACAGACAGGCACTGCGCTGATTGACTTCCAGCCACACACCACTGCCAGCCTGCACTCAATTGGCTGTCTGATCTCCTCTAGGTTTATTTCAATCCTATATGTTTAAAGGTGAGAGTGTTGCCCTAGCAGAATTGGTACAGGAGGACATTTGCTGTAGTAGGACAGAAATACAGAGCCAGAGAGCTCATAACCCGCACTTGGATGACAGCCCATGTGGCACAAATGGCAGGCCAGGTTTATGTCTTGGACAAGAACTTGAAATTCATTGTCCATGCAATGGGTGGGGATATTCAGTGTGTAGGCAGCGGATGGGGAGTGTGTCTTCTCCTTCTCAACTCCCCAGCCTCAACTCTCACAGGATCATCCTTTGGCTTACATTGTAATATGTCCTCTAATATCAGTGTTTTTTAACTCGACAGTTAAACCGGGCTAGGAAATCAGCAGCAAACTGTCCTAACTTGATTTTCCTAAACTGGGATCTTGTTCACCACTATCTTCCCAGCACACAGATTTTCAGATGTCCTTGTTTCTTTAATGTAGTTATGAAAGGATGCTGTTTTGTATAACCTTACGGATCTACTTACAGGGTAGAGAAGAAGCACAACGCAAGCCAAAATTTTGCTTCTCCTTAATCCGGAAATTAATTTACCAGCAGAGGGCTCTTTCATGATTATGTTTTTATATTTGCTTTTTTTTTTCCTTTACCAAGGTTATACTGAGGTTTAAAAAAAAAAGATAGAGAATGTATGAAGCTATCTATGTCCACAGAGTTTAGGGCAGATGTGGACTCTAGCTCTCTGGGTGTGCTGGAGGTATTGTTTCTCCATGTGGGGCAGCTTGGGGAAGCATGAGGCGGCTCTTGGCCATGGGACCTGTGCTCTGCGGGCACATGACACCCTAGGGATGAGGGAGCTCATGAGATTTTGCTGGGATAAAGGGCAGGGGTTTGGAAAGCCCATTCTGGGGGGAAAGCTTCCAAACTTGACCTGGGCTCCAGCCAGCATCCTGGGAGAGGGAACTGCAAAGCACAATCCCATGGATGATCAAGGGAGGGTGATAGAGAGGGGTGGCTGCTGCCAGAGGCTCATCAACCAGAGCCAAGTGACCCAGTGAGCAGTATGGAGCATGCTGGGGGGGAGTGAGAGCAGGGATATCCCCTGCAGACCCCTGGGAAGATGCCCTGGCCTCAGCACCCCTGTGGCTGCTGCCCTTCACAGCAGGCAGGGCACCGAGGCTGGCACGGGGCTCCCTCTCTCTTCCTTACCCTGAGCCCTTGAATGGAAACACACCACTTGGTGCCTGTGTCCGTCTGCTAAATACTTTAACACTGTCACAGTAAATGCTAATGATAACACACAGCAAACACTACATATTGTTGCATATGAATCTGTTTGAAAATAAACTGTATGAACTCTCTAGATTAACATCTGTTGTATGTCTTTTGCAATGCAGTGATTTTTCCAGTCATAGAAGTCAGAATATTAATTATTTCAACTGAGTTCTTAAAAATACAGGGCATGAATAAAATCAAGAGGAAAAGTGGGGTTTTCAGAGGGTTTGCATAGATCATAATGTTTATTCTTTTTGCCTTCATAGTGTAGGCAGAGGACTTTTGTCCCCTTCATCCTTTTGGTACTTGAGTGGAGCCAAACAACAGGACTTTAATTTATCAATTGAGTGGATATTTCAGGAAAAGAAAACCTCACTTTATTATTTTGATTTATGAAATGTGAAAAGTGGTGAGGTTCACTGTATTTTTTTATGACTTTGGAACTCACCTAGTGATCTCAGAGACTTATAACCTTGGCTATATAAGCACATGTAAAATCTGTGTCAGGATATAACTAGGCCTAAATGTGTTGAACTTTAGGAGGTGGTGGTCAGTCCTCGGCCAGTTGTTTGGTGCACAGAGGGAGTGGGAGCTCGGGGGGCTTTCCTGGTCTTCAGGACTGGTTGAATGAGAGCACTGTAATTTCTGAATTACATTGTTCTCTGGACATGCCTATGAGATAGTGTCTCTGTTTGCGGAGGTGGAGGATGATTCACAGAATGGGCTGAGCAGTTTATCTCCAGGATCTGAACTCATGTCTCTAATGCCCCAAAACAGTCTTCAAGCCACTGGGCTGTTCTGAACATAATACCTGGTGCCAAAAGATAATTATTAGAAGCCTATAGGCTATATAATCACCACTGTTGCTTGGAAGCCCTGGATTTCCGCAGACAATATGACCAAAATCAAGTCCCTTCATGGCTGCTTGGCACGTCCTGTCATTTTGGATGCACACCACACCAGAAGTGGTGAGCTCCTGTGATAGAAAGGTGCTTTCCTCCTGCAAGGGAAGGGAGCCCTGGGTAGACAGCTCTGGGCAAGCAAATGACCATCACATTTCCTACAGTGCAGGGGCCTCTGCTTCATCAGGAAGATTGCATCTTATCTGAGGTGAAATTTGCTGCCTTTGATGCCTTAAAAAAGAGCTGCACTGGAGCAGTGTCTTAGAGGAAAATTCCAGTGATTTCTCAAAATTCTAGCCTGTTATTGAAAGCAGCGGGATTACCTTTGGAAAAAAAATGAATGTTGTATTTATATGAGACTGATCATCAATCAGTCAAAGAAAGAAGAAAACCCAACAACCGAAAAAGCAATGGTGGTAAAGATCCCAGATAAAGTCACTCTTCTCAGCGTGCAGCAAGTCTGATGAACTGAAATAGAAAGTCCTTCCCGTTTATTTCACCTGAAAAAGTAATTGACTTTGAACTCTTTGAGTAAATTGTGGTCTGTATTTAATTTCTTTTCCAAGGGAGAGAATGTCATTTTGTTTTACTTGTGGGTCCTATTAGCTTTAATGTCAGATGCACAGCTGAATCCCTTGCATCAGGTTCCAAATTTACCCCAAATTTCAGTGTGCTTAGGACTCAAACAAAAATCAGCCTTTCATCTGCCAGTTGCTTAAAGGATCATGCCATAATACCACATTTATTAATTCAAAATCTCTCTTGTCTGTACATGAACTAATGGAGCTGAGTATTCAGAGGAAGGCAGAGAAAGTGTGAAGACTGTAATTTAACTCTTAGACATTAATGCAGCCTATTAACCCAAAAAATTCTTACACTTCTAGCAAATGTATGCATTTTTGCCCTTTGACTGCCTGAAGAGATATATTCAACAGCTCAGGCAGCCAAGGTCACAGATCCAAACTTTTGACTTTCTTGCAGAACCTCATTACCTTTTGAATAACATATGTATTTTGTTAGATTTGTCATCATCAGTTCCAACATGCATGGGGTGTCCACATCCAGCTGATCCCTAAGGATGTCCTGAGGAACCAAGTGGAGTTTCCTCATGAGTTTGAGTTTGGGTGAGTTCCTGTTAGTGTTATATTAGAACAATCATCTGAAGACAAACGAGTGGTGCTTGGATTCGTGCATCATATATTGTCTGTTCCAGTATGAAGGACATGATCTGATCCCACAGAGCTTCCTGAAATAGAAACATTGCATGTGCACTTGTTGTCTGCTTTACCTGGATAGGTACAAGCTCTCTGTAAAAACTTCTGTGTTCTTTACTTATCACATTGACTTGTTTAGCCAGAGAATACTTAGAGGAGAAAAGAGTTTCGATAATTTAATGACAATGATTTACCCAGCAGTTTGGAGACATTCTACTTTCAATCACAAGCACAAAAAAGAAGATTGGAAAGCTCATCCAGAAGGACATATTTATGGATAAAAAATAATTCTTGTAAAGCCATGGCTCCATATGACAGTGTGTGCTGGAAAGGCAGCAAACATTAAACATGAGCCCCCTTGAAACACCCTTTAATATTCTTGAAAAATGTGAGCATTTTTGTGACCATTGTGTGAATGAGGATTAGGGTCCATCTGCTTTCATTTATCAGCCTGTGTTCTGGAAATTAAGGCAACTCTGTATTTCTGAAGTGCTCTGGTAGGGAGAAGCCATGAACTTGAGGCATGGACAGGAGACGTGGCTGTGCCTGGGTCCCCACAGGGAGCCTTCTTTACTTAGGACAGAGCATCCCTCCCATTCTCAGAGTTGAACGATGATAAAAATCTAAATGAAACTGGAACACTGGATCATAAATCTGTTTTAAAATGATGCTATACTATTTCTAAGAGCCTCTCCTTTTTAAAAGAATGAAAAAGAAGTTTTATGTGATCCAATACATCTGCTTCCCAAGAGAATATCACTGTCTTTTTGTGTGCGGAGAATCAGAAGAAGAAATTTTTTCCGGTGGTGGTGTCATTTTGCTGATACTTTCTTGTATTTTTCTGATAAAAACAGAAGACAGGTGAAAGTAGTCCTGCACACCAGTGTATAGCAGTGTATCCAGAGGAACCCAGCCCATGCTCCGGTGATGCTGCAGGAGCTGCTGGGATGTAGGTGCTCATGTCTGACTTTGTGTGGCCCAGTATTCTGTGCTATTCTTCATTGTGTTTATCTCCTCTTGTTTTTCATGACAACAGACATACTGATCTGCTCCACTTGGATCAAATTCTGACAGCTTGATGTTGTTTCTAGAAGGACATTCTTGTACCTGTGGAGTATCAGTTCTGTTCTTGCTTTTTACCTCTTTTTTCCTGGTTCGTACACTCTCCTTTTAGCCCTGGTTGTATATTCAATCCATCCAATTTTGTCATCATGTTTATCCCCAAACTGTTTCTGTCTGTTTTCCTGGGCTTATCCCATGAACTTTCAAGAGCTCCTTTTCCATAGCTCAATTGAAGGTTTTACAAACCACTTCGTACTGAGCTCTGCTACAGGTTTAAGGAATTTTTATTTTCCCTAATTGCAGACTTTCTATTTGTCTTTTGGCACTATAAGCTGTCACAGACCATTTTGTTTGAGATCATGACTCTTATTCCCACCAGTAACAGCAATATTGTTGTCAATATTACAATCCTGTGAAGGTCATAGCAGAAAGGGCAATCTGAGGAGTTGTAGAATAGCTCCTCTGTAAAGGTCAAACCTGTATGTACTGCACTGGATGGACTATGTACAGCACTCGAGAGGCTCAGAATAACACATCTGAGTAAATGAGTAATGAAACTAAACCCGGAGGTTATTTTTTGACACAAAGGTCCGATGTGGTGTACCTGAGGTTGCTTTTGACCAGAATTACCAATTTTACACAAGGATCATTCACGCTGCCTAGAATACTGTGGCCTTACAGCATCTCTTGTCTTTCAAAACAAGTGCTAACCTTCCTCCAGAGCTAAGGTATTTGGACCCAGCCAAATACCTTCAATACGGCAAGCAGATACAACTTACCAGAAAGACTTACCTTCATGATAGGTGAGTAATCATCTCCTCCACAACAAAGGCACCTTTCCAAATTTGAGATTTCATCAGAGGTCATGATATAAAGTTAGTTCTGTTGCAAACATCTCCTGAACACAGTTGCTTCTGTGTAACAGGCTACAGACACCAAGAAGGATTTACTATTTATTTTTAGTGTACTGTTAAGATCTTGTCTGAAGATTTTGATGCTGCTGGCTAAGCACTATTGCTTTGATGGCAAGGAGATGATGCTTAGAGGGCCATGGTTTTAGTTCTTCACAGCAGACATGCAGAAAGCTGTAGAAGCATCTGACTGTACATTTCTAGACTGACATATGCTGTTTGTTGAAGTCTTACCTGTTTTCTGTCTTCTTCAATGCATTCATGAGAAATTTCCTTTTTATGGCACATATGTTACCACAACATCTCAGCACTTCAGCATCTAAGCTGTGTTTATCCTTGCAACCTGCCACAAATAGGGAATCATTTTTATCCTTGCAGTTTTTGTAGAGTGAAGAATTGCCAGGAAGGTATTAAGTGACTTGTTGAAGATCACAAAGCTATTACAGGCCAGGAAATCCTAAATCTGAAACTCATATGGTAATGATTATAGCATCCTTCCTCCAAGACTCTGAGAAGAGGCACTTTCCAGCATAAGGGTCAGCTTCACCAACAGGCTGGTAACACATGAATGTGTCTGCCTTGTGAGCCTGGTGTGACTTGGCAGATCCCTTGGGCAGTGCTTTCAGTTGGAAGTGTGTGAGTGCTTTTATCTTTGGAAACTTAATTCTCAGAAACATTTGGTGGAAAGAAACATGTATTTTCTCTATGTTTGTGCTTCTGAGGAAACCTGGTTAGGGGCAACAGGCAGCAACAAGAGCTTTGGTGTGTTTTTGCTAGACTATTTTTAGACATAGGTGTGAGACATAGGCATTTTCTGTGCATTGCATCATATTTGCTGGCAGCACTTTTATCTCCTGATGACAGTGAAGCACCAAAGTTGTGCTTGTTCAACATTCACTTGTTGGGAAGCGGCAGAAATGGTCACCAATTTGAACTGAATCACCATCTGATTTCCAGAGCTGGCTTCAGAAAACAAGTTCTTGAAAAAGTGTTCAGAAAACAAGTTCTAGACAAGGTTTTCTGAGGCACTTGTTGGATGAGAGGACAAATTTTTCTGCATGGAGTAGCTGTGAAGTTGTAGCACATGTAGGTGGTTGACTTCACACTTTACGAAAGTCTCCAAATCCACCTGTCTTTTCTTTCTTCAGGTCTGGAAGAGTGGTTAGCCATGGGGAAGTGTTTGAAATTTGAGGTGACTGTAATGATGAGATCTCTCCTAAACCCCATGCTATTCAACATTGTTATCAGTGACCCTTATTCCAAAGGTAAAAGAGCTTCTGTTTAACGTTTTCTGCTACCACAAGGATTAGTGGAAGTTGCCATAAGGATTAGTAATTGCTGCTGGGAACAGCACACTCAGAAGAAGTGCACCCATTTAAACCAAGTTTCAGTGTATTAAACTAAGTCATACACCAAAGACAGAGGGCCGCTGTACCTTCTTACCATGTGGGACACCTTGGGCACCAGCACTGACCTGGGCAAAGTTAAGGCAGTGATTTCCCTATGAGGGTCTTCATCCTCTCAAAAGAGGGTTCTGGAGAAGCTGGTCCCACCAGGCTCACCTCAATTTAATGCATGCAGAATCTTGGATGAAAGCATTGCTCCCTGTGTTATCTATTAAAGGGGCGATTTACTTGTGGTGAGTAACACTTTGGTGGGGAGAGAGTAGAGGCTCTTAAAAGAGTATTTAATGTAGCAGGGAAAGGCCTAGCTGGTTGGAGCTTTTGTGGATGGTATTTCTGGAACAAACGACAGAGGCAGGAGATGGAGTTTCTTTTTCCTGATGTTTTCATACTAAGATTGGATGCTCAGACAGACCAAAATGTCCCAGTCGGACCAAAATCAACTGCTCTTTGGCCAGGTGAGATGAATCCTGCCCAGCATCCTCTGTAGAGATGGTCCATGTTAAATTGAGCAATGTTTTATAACCTGAGTTGTCCCGAGACCTCCTTGGAGATGATCTCTAAAGGATCTCACCAGGTGCCCAAACATCCCCTCTGCCAGATGTGACAGCCACAGGCAGCTGTGCTGTCACCTTATGGGTGCCCTGCAAAGACCCACTGCCCTGTCTCTGCAGGTGGCAGCTCAGCGTGCTAATCTGCTGGGGCTGCTGCATTGCTTCCACCTTTGAAGGGAGCCTTCTCTAGAAATAATCCAGTATCTTTATTAATTACACTTGTTATGTTTGTGATTTAGAGAAGCCCATTTTGAGACTGGCATATATGGGGTCACTTTCTTGAATGGATTTTATTTCTAAGAAACGTATCCATAAGTATATAACAGATAAGAAATTGTTTTTACACCTGTCCTTTTATGCAGATGGGTAGAAATCAATAAAGTTTACAAATAAACATCCCCATATGGAAAATGCAATCAAAACTTACACTGCAGGCAACAATCCAGTCACAAAAGAAGCTGTTTTAAATATTCTGCTGATTGTCCTCTAGCCATTAGAGTAGGGGATTAACAATCATGCAGCAGGGGTCAACCCATCAGTCACTGATCAGTGAAACTGTTCAGAAACTTCTTCCTGAAGGGAAGAGTTGGAAATGCGAGCGGAGCCTCTGGTTAGGGCTAAGCACAGGATGATGACCCATGAGATCCAATGATGTGCACCATGTGTGTGGGTGTGAGAGAGGTCAGTGTGCAGGTCCAACAGGCTCGCTGCCTGTGGTGAGGAGGTAACGTTGGCTGCTGAGGCTAGCACAAGCGAAATGTCACTGCGTTTGTCAGAAGCCAGAGGTAAGACAGACACATAATCCAACACAATTTCAGTCTGCTGTTCACAGGAGTAATTTACTTTTTGCAGTTATGCCCAAATGCTGTTTGGTCACATAGGGCCATGTCTGAGCCTGGTGATGCTCCAGTCCTCAAGGTGCTGTGTTTTCATGTTCTGACTGCTGACTGGAGGGCCACCAGGTAAAAGCAGAGCTGTTCAGGAGAGAGGGCAGGAGGTGCTAGGCTCACAGCTGTGATGGCTGTAGGGGGCACTGACCAGGGTTTCCTCAGTGATGGTTGTAAGCCAAATGCCAGGAAGAGGCTGCTGAAGCATCATTCTCCTTGAGGTAATTTTTCTTTGGTGAGGAGTTTAATCTAGGTGTCCCTTTCTCAGAATTTTTAATGATATCTAGCACAGGCAGTTGTTCTGGACCACAAGTTGGTATTCAAATTCGTGTTGGTGTGTCACCTTCACCCTCTTTTTTGCCTTTCTGTACAAATCCTGCCCTGTCCTCTTCCTGATGTGCATTTGGCTTTGTCAGTGACTGATTGCTGTTTGCCAAATATTTCCCTCACTCCTCCCAGCAGGTATTGCAGATGGGTACTAAAGAGGTCTCCAGGCATCTAAATTTACTGTAGATGATTTATTTGCTCCTGCACACACTCTGGATTTGTAAAGTTCACAGGCAAGAGTTCTTTCCCTCCTAGAGAAAGCATCTGAGGAGTGACAGACACAGAGATAGGGCAGATACTGGCCCACCCTCTCTATTGCCACGGTTAGCCTGGAGCATCCCTGTTTCCTTTTCTGAAGTGAAATGGTCTAGTTGTGGCAAGTGATACGCGCACTATCCCTGGTGCACATAAAAGGGCACATGCCCAGGCCGCCACACAAAATATCAGAGCAGGCTTGCTGGCTCTGCAGCATGCCCCGGAGGTGGCTGCCCCTGCCCAGGGCACCAAGAGGCTGACAGGGAGCTTCCCACCACCTTTGCAGATGTGGCCTGTTTATATGACATCATAACTGTCAGCAAGGTGGCACAGAGAGAACCCCAAAGGCTGCCTTTCAAATAAGGCTTATCAATCATTTCATGATGGATATTCCCATCTGCATAAAGTGAAAAGTGACATTTATTCTCTTTTTACTGGTGCCTTAAACTTTAAAATGGAATGGAAAAGAATTTGGTTTTATATGGCTCCTCTCGCTCTTCCCCATTCCAAAGCACTTTTACAGAGCAGTTAAGTTAGGATATAGTGCTGGTAATGCAGTGACTCTGGGAAAAAGGGGCCATCTGAACTGCACCATGTATCACTGCACCCACTTCTGCTGGATGTGATGCACACACCATTTGATCTTTTTAAATAGCTATTTCGTACCTGCCCTTGATTTTGACCGGTTAAGTCTAAGCTGTTAAATATGTGCCTTGGTACCTTTTTTTTTTTTTAACACCTTTTTAAAAGGGAATTTAGCTCTTGTAAAAGTTGCCAGATTGAGGTAGGTTTATGGAATATGCAGTCTTATTCCTTACTAAGGATGACAAGGCATTCAAAGCTTCAGGGGGATTGTAAGAAGCATCAAATCAGCTGCCAAACCTCTCCAGAGCTTCATATGTCTGTAGGGCTTCTCTAGCAAGACTGGCCTGATTTGGTGTCCATTTCTTGCATATAACACTGTTCCCAGGGTTAAAGAAATGAGCCTTTTCCTTGAAGGAGCTAAATTTTCAAAACAAATGACAACTCCCTTTCCTTGCAGACAGCTTTATTTACCTGTAAAATACAGTGACTCCTGCGTGTTGGGGAGGCATGCAGGTGGCTGCTATGCCCTGTGGTTCCTCTGCAGGGATGTTGACACTGACAGCAGGGCAACACAGGGCAGCTCCCCTCAACCAGCCAGCCTCTGGAGAAGCAAAAGTAATTTTATCCAGCTTTTTAACCCGGTCAGTGCTTCAGAGCAGCAGGTGATGCCTTCTATTAAATATGAGCTGAGGCTGCAGCAGCTGCATAAAGCTTTGAGATATTATTAATCCAGAAATACTGGCATATGAGTTTATTAATAGCCATATACTCCTAAACACACTGCTCCATACCGGGTTGTAGCTCTTGTGATCATTCATTTCTTGTCCTCCCATTCTTGACTTTAAAGTGAAGTGGTGAATGGTTATTTCTGTACCCCAGACTCTTCCCATTAGTCTTCATTAATGATTATTTTTGTCACTTTCAAGCTGGTTCAGTAAAAATTATGCATGTATAATTGACAAAACCCCTCTCTCATTTCCTCTCAGGCAACATTATTTGATGTCAGGTGAAAACATAATCCCACTGAAGTGTATATAAGAGTTGAATTTGTCTCAAAGGCTACACTGTACTAGAAGCTTTCCTGCCCTATTGTAGGTTGTAACCAATATTTTTACTGTTAGACATCATGAGCTCATTAAATGCAGCATCATACCTCTGAAAAACCATCAGGACAACATGTAACAACTCCTGTTGAAAGAAAAAATAATTAGGCTTAAAAAGAACTTCAAACTCTCCCAGGATATTTAGGGCTGCTATAAAAAGAGAAGCACACTGTATTCCAGTTGTAATCAGTAACAGTTAAATTCTTCTTTCAGGCTCTCATAAATCAGAGTAGCCCCACTGTCTTTAATAGAGTTATGCTGAAATTATGCTGGTGTAGACAGATCATTTTGGCCCTACAAACTTGGCATTTGTCATTGTAGGTCTGACCCAAGCCCCATGGAGCCCTTGGGAATATTTGTATTCAGATAATGGGATTTGGATTGGATGGTGTAAATTTAACATGAATCATAATTAGCTCAATTTGGTAATTGTATGGCTCATAACATGTAAGACAGCCATGTGAGCACTGGTCTTGTTGCTTAGGAATGGAAGTGAAACAATCAAGTCTTTCACTTAGTCCACCTAATTGCAATCAGATTTGGTAATTTAAGCAATTACCAAACCAGAACAAGCTTGGGGTGCTGACCTCATATAATGGGTTCTGTCTCCTGATGCCAGGTTTCCAGAGAAGTGATTCTCCTCTTTTACTTCTTGTAAGTCTTGTCCATTTACAACACTCATCTCATAATGTTGGTGTTGTTAATTGCTTTTTATATTTTGTATGCTACAGGAATAGCATTACCTTGCCTACTGTGTCTGCTTAGTTCATTATGTTTTATGCATGTAGTGGGCACAAGGACACAGAGGTCACAAAGCCTGTTTCTGACCTCATTTACATTGGAGGAATTTGATGAACTTTGATGAAATTATTCCTAATTTATAGCAGTGCAGCGTAAGTACAAGGATGAGATATACTGTAATGCTCTCAATCTGCTAGAGTGATACTGCCCATAGGAAGAATGAGAGCGAACTGCGGTTGACATATATATGTATATTTACATAATGATTCTTTAAGACAGCTGTTCATGTTCAAAAGGAAAAAAAAAATACTTTGTGTTCACCGGAGATTTTCTGGAGATGCTATACTGGTGCTGACGACAGCAAAATTTAGCCCAGTGTGCTACATGCTTGGAAGAGAAATAGCAACCAACACGCACATCCCTTTTCTGAAATCCTCTTGCTGTAGAAATTCTCTGTTATCTTCTATATTGATGAAAGGAAACTAGCAACTACCAATTGGTATAAAGAGAAGACGCTTTTCTTCCAGCCCATATCTAAGAGACAAGCAGATGAAGGAAAAGGATGCTTTTGTATCAATATCACATAAAGGGTAATGAAATTGGAAATAGATTCATGATTTACTGTTCCTCCAGCAGCACATTTCAGTATATGGGAAAATTGTCTTTCAGTATATACAGTAGCTGCTTACATAGCATGACTAAAGAAAGACCCTGTGAATATGAAAGGCCCCAGATGAGTGAGGCCTGAAATGGAAAACCTCTGTTGCTATAGCAGATAGGATTGTGTTGCTTTGTGTGCCTTGCTAATAATTTGCCTTTGATCTTTGGCTAGTGGAGACACTGATTTAGTGGGCTGTAAAGCCCTCTTTCTCCATCTCCCATCTAAATGGTTAAAAATCATTTTACAACCATCCTTTTTTCTTGGTCAACTGGAGAAGCCATCACCTGGGGAATGGGGAGAAATGGTGGTGTAAATCCTGTTCAAGGTTCCATATCACTTACTATGCCAGAGAAAATTCAAGATGTGTCTCTCAGCTGCAGAATGGTTTCACTATGGCACGGAGGAGGATGTTCTAAATCAGTCAGGAATGGAAGAGTATTTGCTAGCAGAGGTGAGCAGGACCTCCTCCGAGGGTCATTCAGAGGAGAGCACAGCCCATTAGGGGGGAACAGTCCCATCTGTAACATGTTGGCTGGTCTTTTCCAATGGAGCTGCTGTGCCTGGGGAGGCAAATCCCCTCTTTTTCAAGTGAATGACCCTAGACTCCTGCTGTGCTTTACCACATCTCTCTTTTTGTTAGGCTGGGTGGCAAGCAGCTTCCCAAAGCCTTGGTGCTTGTGACTGTGAATGGGAAACCAGCTGAAACCTCAAAATGCTGTGTGGTACTGGAGAGCCTTGTTTCTAAACCTGATTTGAGACAGCACCAGTCTGCTTGAGATGTGATCTCTCTGTGCCAGTGTGCATGATGGAAGAACAGGCTTGGGTGTGAAGCACACAGGCTCCTTGTGTAACCCAGCTTGCAACCAAGTGTGCAGTGCAATTTCTTTTCCATATTAATATTCCTTGGGCAGGCCCTGGAACTGTATCTGTTTCTTAGATCTCTCCACTTACTGAAACGGCCAAATACAATCATCTAGCAATAGAATTGCACTTCAGCAATACAAACAAAAAGATCCTAATTTACATTTGTGCCAATACCGTTAATGTAAATTGGTTATTAGCTATTTATGCTAAAAAGCTGTAACAAAAAGCAGAAGGGTAGTTTTATTAACTACATTTTGTCCCACAAAATCCATGCTAGAAGGCACATTTTGCAATCAGTGATTTTCTTTTCTCAGAGAATATGGCATTTTCTCCACCTAACTAACATATTTATGAACAAATTACTACCCCCTTTTCTGCACTCTGCATTTTATAACACATCACTGCTATGAAGTTAATAGGACAGCTGTGTGCAATGCCTTTGTAATTCAATTGCAATGTTCAATTGTTCTTTATCCTATCATCCTCATGTATATGTCAGAAGGGGTAATTAAAGAAAAAATGGCATTTACAAACAATTATAATGCAGGAATAACAAGGAGGGAAATGGGTTTCAATCATTGGTTTTTAATAGGGATGTGGGGAGGGAAGGGGATAGCAGGAAAACAGAGCAACACCTGATTGTCCCTTCTGGGTTTATTCTCCTCATACATCTGGGGAAAGGTTTTCTAAGGTGCATGGGCCAGATTTTCTCTTATGTGGTACTGCAATACCCGTGCTGATGGAAGGGAGAGCCTGTGGTCGCCTTGATTTCTATCACAGCCATTCCAGTGTCATTCTGCATCACCTGGGCCTTTTTACTGTACTTGCTTGAGCACTAGGTCCCCGGCCCCATTCATCAGGTACACAGGCAGTGATGGCCAGAGGATGGCTGCTGAAAAGCAGAGAAAGGAGGTGGGAAATGGCATGCTATGTGGAAAGAAGTCCAGAGGTACAGTGTACACGTGCAAAGAGGATCTCTACCCTAGTGCTGCTGTGTAAACTGACAGTGCAGATTAAAACGTTGTATGAGGCATGCAGTCCCAGACATACCAATTGATGTTATCACTGAGGTAGGCTTGGATAAGACTTTCTTTTGGCAGCAGAGCCAACTAAGCAGTGCTGACCTCTGGCTCTCCTTGTCCTGCCTCCCCTGGTCAGCCACAGGTCTCAAAAGCAGCCTTCAAAATGCAGCCCAGCAGAACAAACCAGCTTCACTCGGTTGGTCCTGCAACACAGGTGTACCCACACCAGCCAGCTGACCTGGTGCAGCTGAGGGGCTGTATGAGGGCTGACACCCCCAGCAGGAGGAGTAAGAGGGAGGAAGGAGAAAGGAGTGACACTGGGAACTGCAGCCTACGTGTTGTGCAGAATGACTTCTACTGCCCACTGCGAGCGATGGACAGGGGGAGGTCACAGACTGGCTCTGTGGGGGCTTGAACTTCCATGGGCATTGCAAAATTTGGCATCAATGTGAGGAGGCACGTGGTGAGGTCTGAGAGCTGTGTGGGAGCTGCTACCAGGTGGTGAGAGGCTGTGTGCTTGGGTCTCCATGCTTCTAGGCACAGTCCCTTCCAAATGGCAGGCAGTGTGCCTGGGAGAGCACTCGTGCGTGCTCTCTGTCCTCACCATGGCAAGTGGCTGGGGCTGAGCCTCTTCTCTATTTCTCTGTCACGAGGAGCTGTTTTTTGGAGCTGGATCTGGGTACCTTGGCATGGGAGCAGCTCCAGGGCATTTTGAGTCCAAGGAGTGATTCTGAGCAAACAAATGGAGCTGGATGTGATTTGAGGGTGTCACATAAGCCTCTCTCAGCCACCTGCCTCTTTTAGGGGTAGCACATCAGACCTCCAAACCACACCTTCTGGTTTGGCTTTGCCACCACACAGGTGGTGGTTTCAGACAGGTCCTTGAGTTGCTTGCTCTCTGTAACTCCCTTTGACTGAAGCTCCTTTGGAGAAGCCAGGAATGAGAGACATGAAAGATGCATGCTTTTCCTTTTCCAGAAATTGAAATAGTTTTTAATTCAAACAAAACTGCAATATCCCTAATAGAAACTGTGATTTTGGAGGTCATTTATACTATTTTCTATTTCCTTAAAGAATACATTTCATTCTGAAGAATGATAATAACTTCAGTTTAATGAATTCACATATTCCAGTGGAATTTTAATCTTTCACATTGGTATTAAAGGTTAGCATTAAATTATATTCATAAATTATAGTGTTATCTAACCCAGCAATGTTTGATCTCTAACAGGCTGATGTTAGTTATCTTAAGGCAAATAAGCTAGTTTGGGTAAGAGGGAGGTAAATCTGTTTTATGTGCAAAGAGATTTACAAAATTGTGGCTAAATAATATCTAGCAAGTAGCTTCTGTGCACAGAAATATTTTTAACCCCATGAACACTGGCATTTGCCATGTAAGGATGTATAGGAGAGTCTGAGCATATATATTCCATGAGACAAAGTACTCTGGTGCTCCAGTTATTCTCGTAAAGAAGAGCACTAGGCTATTTTTTGTTGTGAGTCATTGTTGGAGGCTCTTCCGTTGTTTGCATTTGGTGACCCTGAAGTAAGTTGTTCTTAGACGGTTGGTTTTGGTAGCCAGGAAGGGAGTGCCATGCTCTCCTCTGGCCACCTGGTTGGGAGTCATAACATTGGTGGCTTTGGCTGCAGGGTAAAGCGTGAAAAACAAGTTAATAATTGGCTTATGCTCCTTGTTTTTCATTCTTGGGATTACAGACATAGAAATGATAACATCTGTTTTTGAAAACCCTTTTTATAACCAATAGAATGTTTTTTACATCTCATGTTAAAAACAACAACAGAAATGGTAGGCCATGGAATGGGTGATTTGCTGTCTGTTTTTAACAAGTGTCCTTTAAAGAAGGAGAGATCAGACACCACCAGGGGATATCGTGCAGCATTCAAGAAGCTTTGTGAATCACCCGCGATAGGCTGAGACTGCCATTCTTTGTATGACTTTCCAAGTTCACATAAAGGTTATATGGCTACCCAGATGAAAAGCAGTCTCATCTGTTTTTTTTTCTACCACAGCCTTTTTCCATTACTAAAAATGAGGATTGTGATGAATCATGTCTTAAGCTGAACATCAAACACAAGTCTGTAGTCTTCAGTGAGCATTAAATATAGATGTTAATATAAATAGAGAAGAGGAGGTTATTATGTAGGAAGGAGGAGGATAATAGCAAGGCACAAGTCAGCTATTTAACATGTGCTTTCTGTCCCTTTGGTATCCTATGTTCTTTAATCTGGGAAGAAGAGGGCAATGGGTTAGCAAGACCCTGGCGTAGGCTATAGGGTCTCATCAAAAAATTGGGGATGAGTCATTATCATCTATGAAGCAACTGTGGTTCTGCTCTATCTTTGTAAATATCTGAATGCATATTTCACCCCACTTTGTACTTGCACGGCTTCTTCCAGCAGCATTTTGTGTTACTGCTAGCACACATGGCAAGAAGGAACCCCTGAACTTAAACTTTTCTCTTTCACAAAAGGACCTGGTTGTAGAGAGCCTGCAGCTGAACCTGTCCTTCCCACCAGCATCTCTGCTCAGGACCTCAAGGCTCTGATCTTCCCTCCATGCCCTCTGCCAGCAACAACAAGCAGTGCTCTGCTCTTCCTCATTTGACCCAGAGCGTGAACAGTTTTTGTCTTCAGATGAAGATTTGTTTAAGTTGGTCTGTTTATAACATGCTGCCACTCTAGCCTTTAACACTACAGTGTTCTGCTTGCTGGGACACTCCTGGCTGTGTCTTTGTCAGTCCTGCATCTCCAAAGGCCTCAGTGCTCAGCCCATGTGCTGGATTTCAAGCCTATCACCCCATTAAATCAACAAAATTCAGCAATTTCTCTCCCCAGACTACCTTAGATGCCCCCTCCAGCTGCCTGGCTTGTTGCAGATCCTGGTGAAGGGAACAGACTGTAATGACCTTAGAGTTTGGACCAGCTCCACCATTGCTCCCAGTGTCACTCGTGGTTGTTTCACAGCAAGAGATGCAACACCCTTACATTGCACAGCACTCTCTTCTCTCCTCTCCCAGGAGGCCTCTCCTTCAGAGAATTCCAGGCAGGCAGGACACCCAGCACATTGAGGGAATATTACTATAGGCTGAAAGCGGGATGGGCTGCTGGTCCTCCACGTGTGGCTTCAGGGCAGAACCTGAGAGGTGTGTAAAAGAAAATAAACTTGACGGTGCAGGCAACCATTTTGATCAGGCTGAGGTCAGACCTGTCACCAAGCTAGCTTCCTTTCGATAAAGAGATGCTTGTCATCCATCCGCTCTTAGAGAGTGATGGGTCTTCCTATATTTCAATCTGTATTAAATCACAATTATCCATTTGATTTGATGTTTCAATCATCCTGTTCTTCTATTGAGAAAATACAAAATGCCCTTGTTCATTAAAGCACCCAAGCTAGTCACCTTACTTTACAGATAACCCAAATTATGTTGTGCTGAAATAACACATTTGTACTTTTTGGACGTGGAGTTCATCTGATAGAGAGTTTTAAAGACTTGATTCATCTGGTTACTCAAAATTAGAAACTTAACAGTGAGATATAATGGATCAGTCTTTGATGTTTACAAGTACTTTGTAAGTCTAGGTTAAGATATGAAAATTTTCTAAACCCATTTAACACTTAGGAAAGAGAATCAAAAGTCGTAATTCAAATACAGCCCCTCTAATTGATTAATCCGAAGGTACAAAAGGGTCCTCTAGAAAGTCTATGAGAATACTGCTAGCAGAAAAAGAGTCATATCTACTTTTCATATACATGTCTTCAGTGAATGTCTTCAATGAACAGAAGAGCCCTTTATGATTGCGCTTAATTGTTACTCATCAGCACCACGGCACCAACTGTCCTGAAGTGGTAGTTTAGGTATTAGTGCTCTTCAAATATCAGGATATTAAATTAATCATGAAGGGGTTTTCATTAGCACTGGAAAAAACCTGCCTCAATTAAAAAGATTTTCTTTAAAAAATTTCTGGTCAAGGATCATTGCAACCTTTAAAGGAAACAGAAATACAGGTGATAAACTCAGCAAAGCTGCTGTGCCCTGTTCTGGTCCTGACCTCTCTGGGAACTCCTATTAGCACTGTCTCTGGTCTTTCCCTGGAAGTCCTTCTTGCTTTAAATATCTCATTTTCCCTCATATTTAGTAAGTCTTGAGGTAGCACACAACATTCTCTCCAGACTCTTTGCTTGCCTTTAGCTGCTTATAAAGTCTCAAGTACGTTATACCACAAAATAATTTTTGCTGTGTACTTGCCAGAAACTTGCCACTTGATTTACTTTAATAATGACCACCAATACTTGTCCTTGAAAGATGAAAGTTTCTTATAAAAAAGAGATGTTAGGAGGGGTTTGAAGTGCCCCTGCTAAACTGTAGGGAAGTAGACTCCAGGCAAAACACTCTGCCAGATACCTTTGATATCTGTCACAGGTTTGAAGTTGCTTGCCCTGGGGATGTAAGCTAGCTGAAGCCTCCACGGACACAGAAGGCAAGTCCTAGTGACTTCACAGAGGCTAGGGAAAACAAGTTTTTCAGCATAATGCTAGGAGGTAGAGGTACAGCACAATCCTTCCAAGTAAGCAGCCATTTGAGATATGCTGAATCTAATTATGGGAAACTTCTCTGAAACGAACTTTCTGTTCCTGATCTGACTTAAAGATGTATGTAACTATTAATGTGGTGTGACTCTAATATCTCTAAAGTTTTACCACCTGTGAAACATGAAAACTTGCAAGTCTGGCAAGACCCTCAAGAGCTCGCCAAGTTTGTCTCCTTCCAGTGAGTTAAGGTGGATTATTTTTGTGACCATCCCTCTGTGGAAGGCTTTGGAAGCAGTCTTTGCAGGTGAGTTGTTCCAGAGCTTCTCTATCCTTGCTCCTGGAGAGCTTCTCACAATGTCTAGCTTGCGTCCAGCCAGCTTGCTGCAGTACGCCTACTCTGTCTGCTCTGCTCCTTCACAGACATGGGGACAGCCAGTTTGCTTCCTCTTTCAAATACATAAAAGGTCATGGGAAGTTGAATTCCTTGCAGTCACTGTCTTGGTCAATGTTTCAGAGATAACATTCTCCAGGAGTTTGGTGCTCCAAAGCTTTTGGAAAGGCAATGGAAAGCAACAGCTGTCTAAACTCTCCCAGCCACTGCTAATAAACTTCCCACTCTCTGCCCTGAGCTGTCTGATGGCACATGCCCTGAAATGTCAGAGATGGAAAGCCCCTTAGGCACAGATCCCGTCTTTTCTTTGAAGGATGAGAGCGACTGACTGCGAGTCTGTCTGAGCTGCTGTAATGATGCGAAGTGCAGCTCTGCTTAGTTCTGCTGCCCATCCAGCAGCCCACGCAAGCCTATGATTTTCCTCGCACTCAGTACCTGAACATGTGGCCTCTAATCATGTCCGAAATGGGTATTTATGGTCCAATTATCACTGTTAGACTTTACTGATAATCTTGAGAGTCAGCTATCAGCATTTTGAATTCCAGTTTGAACAGAATTTGCAGTACAGGCATCCTTTCTTGTCTTTTCTTTCCTGTATATGCTGAGATGTAACAATGTGATATACACCCAGGAGGATTCAGCACCATTACAAGGAGTGTGCTGAAAGCACAGACAGAACACCCTATTTGCAAGCACCGGAATAGAGTCTGAGCATCTTGAGCACACAAAATGACTTGATTACAGTGATTCTTTATTTGAAGTATTAATTTTTAAATGATTCTTTGTTCCACAGTTGAAATTATTTACACTAATAGTAGGAGCTAATTGCTTCAGCCCCACTGATGAGACCAGGAGATGAACCCAAGAATAACTCCATGAGTGATGGGACCACCTAGCTGCTGACAGATTCCATAACAATTTTTTGTGTTATATATGGCAAAAATCTGGGCACAAAATGTATGTCTGGTTGTATTACTACCTGATTCTTGAAGTCACTAAGAATGCAGAGTGACTTTGTGCTTAAGCTGTAGCTTTTCAGCTTGACTACCTATTGTCTTCCTAAGAAATGTGGGAAGTCAGTAAGTATCCTGGGGTTTAAAGGTGGGATCAAGGTACCACAAATTGATGGTGATTCAGCAGGCTGAGGACTTTACCTGGAAGGGTTTTCTAAGACTTATCTGAACTTACTTTGGAATACCAGAGCCTGTGTGTTTCAATGTTCTTCACCAACACAGCAGGGGAATCAGTGTGCCATCCCCAACACAGGCATTACATCTTCTCGTATTTTCTCACTTGGGTTTATTTACTAACAATTTTCTCTCATCATGTATCTTTTCCTTTTCTCTTAAAGGTCTCCCAGGAGCAATTTCTGCAGGAGCAAAGAAGGAAAGTGCATGCACCTAGGTTCTTGTATTTGACCTTGGTTGAGGTTAATGAGCCAATTAATTGTACACAAGGTACTGGCTCTTGGACTGTTTCACTTTGCTGTGTAAACAGTGTAACTAGTAACACTCAGTTGCTCTCTGCACCCTTAAGTTAAGCCTAAAAATTATTAATCAGGATTCCATGAAAGCCTGAAATATGTTTTCAAGCAACAAAGTCTCTCAATAGCAAAAGACAAGAACTATCTGTTAAATACAAATTCATCCCCTCTCTCTCTCCTCTCACCCCTTCTGTTATTACATGAGATTTAAAACCATGTAAAGAGATTTAAATCCACTCAAAGTCAGGACCTACAAAATTTTTATTTCAGTGACATTTGAAAACAGCGGGATTTAATGTGCAGTTTTATTTATGTATGCATGTAATGCTTAGCCTGTTGGGAGTTCCTTGCAAGATGCTCAGTTTGCTGTTGCTGAGGAAGCTATAGCACAGTAGTGGATGAGACCAGTGTAGAGTTCAAAACCTTTGGGGCATGAGCATGCTACATATCCTGGCCTGCAAGAGGGCTGTTCCCAACACCTTGATGAAAGTACTTAACCAAGTACTGTGATGGATATGCGCATTCCATGTTGAAGTATGGATGGATAAGGAGCTGCTGAGCAAAATTTGAAGGAAAAAAGAGGCTTATAAAAGGTGGAAGCAAGGTCAGGCGGCCTGGGAAGAATACAGGGATGTTGTCCGGGAAGCTAGGGACCAGGTTAGGAAAGCTAAGGCCCACTTAGAATTAAACTTGGCTAGGGATGTTAAGGATAACAGGAAGGGATTTTATAGGTACATTGCCAATAAAAGACAGGTTAGGGACACCGTGGGCCCTCTCCAGAAGCTATCGGGAGAACTGGCTACCCTGGATTTGGAGAAGGCTGAGGTTCTTAATGACTTCTTTACCTCAGTCTTTACCGGCAAATGCTCTGACCACACCACCCTAGTCTTGGAAGGCAGAAGCGGGGATGGTGAGGGTGGAGACCCTGGGCCCACTGTGGGGGAGGATCTTGTTCGGGACCACCTTAGGAACCTGAATGTATACAAGTCCATGGGACCGGATGAAATCCATCCGTGGGTCCTGAAGCAGCTGGCAAATGAAGTTTCTAAGCCACTGTCCATCAGATTTGAAAAATCATGGCAGTCAGGTGAAGTTCCCGATGACTGGAAAAAGGGAAATATAACCCCCATTTTTAAGAAGGGGAAAATGGATAAGCCAGGGAATTACAGACCAGTCAGTCTCACCTCTGTGCCTGGCAAAATCTTGGAGCGGATTATCCTGGAAGGCATGCTAAGGCACATGAAAACCAACAAGGTGCTTGGTGACAGCCAGCATGGCTTCACTAAGGGGAAATCCTGCCTGACCAATCTGGTGACCTTCTATGAAGGGGCTACGGAACTGATGGACAGGGGCAGAGCAGTTGATGTCATCTACCTGGACTTGTATAAACCCTTTGACACTGTCTCCCATGACATCCTTCTTTCTAAGTTGGAGAGACATCAATTTGATAGGTGGACCACTCGGTGGATAAAGAACTGGCTGGATGGCCGCACGCAAAGAGTAGTGCTCAATGGCTCAATGTCCAGCTGGAGACCAGTAACGAGTGGTGTCCCCCAGGGATCGGTGTTGGGACCGGTCTTGTTCAACATCTTTGTGGGTGACATAGACAGTGTGATTGAGTGCGCTCTCAGCAAGTTTGCCGATGACACCAAGCTGTGTGGTTCGGTTGATACATTGGAGGGAAGGAATGCCATGCAGAGGGACCTTGACACGCTTGTGAGGTGGGCTGATGCCAACCTAATGAAGTTTAACCATGCTAAGTGCAAAGTCCTCCACCTGGGTCGGAGCAATGCCAGGCACAGCTACAGGTTGGATGGGGAGGAGATTGAGAGCAGCCCTGCAGAGAAGGACTTGGGGGTGTGGGTTGATGAAAAAATGAACATGAGCCGGCAGTGTGCGCTTGCAGCCCAGAAGGCCAACCGTATCCTGGGCTGCATCAAAAGGAGTGTGACCAGCAGGTCGAGGGAGGTGATCCTGCCCCTTTACTCTGCTCTCGTGAGACCTCACTTGGAGTATTGTGTGCAGTTCTGGTGTCCTCAACATAAAAAGGACATGGAACTGTTAGAACAAGTGCAGAGGAGGGCCACGAGGATGATCAGGGGACTGGAGCACCTCTCGTATGAAGATAGGCTGAGAAAGTTGGGGCTGTTCAGCCTGGAGAAGAGAAGGCTGCATGGAGACCTCATAGCAGCCTTCCAATACCTGAAGGGGGCCTATAGGGATGCTGGGGAGGGACTCTTCATTAGGGACTGTGGTGAGAGGACAAGGGGTAATGGGTTTAAACTTAAACAGGGGAAGTTTAGATTGGATCTGAGGAAGAAATTCTTTACTGTGAGGGTGGTGAGGCCCTGGAATGGGTTGCCCAGGGAGGTGTGGATGCTTCATCCCTGGCGGCGTTCAAGGTGGGGTTGGACATAGCCTTGGATGTCATGGTTTAGTGGGAGGTGTCCCTGCCCATGGCAGGGGGGTTGGAATTCGATGATCTTAAGGTCCTTTCCAACCCTTACTATTCTATGATTCTATTCTATGATTCTATGAAGTTCTGTTCCTGCTGCGCTAGCAGTGAAGGGGAATCATGGGGTGAGGGCGCAACTCAACCACTTCTGATCTGGGCTCTATAGGGTTTCTTCCTATCTCAGGAGCATCAAACAGGGAGTTCTATCCCCCTGATCTTGCTCAGAGCAGGGCTATTGGTGTGCATGGGGGCCTGTGTCACATCCCTTGGATAAAGCTTGTATTCCATCTGTGAAGCCAGATGGAAGATACTAGGAAAAGTCAGTTTATTTCCTGTTTTAGTGGTCCATGAATCTCCATGTAGACTTACAGTATAGCATATAGAAGGAATAGCAAGGAATCTGCTCACTCCTTAGCAAGACTTTCCTGCTGCTGTCTCTTCTCTTTGGGAAATATCTCTGAGGATGGGGTTTGGGGAAGCAAGCAACTTATGCCTTGCTCTGAGAAGTTGTGACAAGGCAAGACAATACTGAAAACATCATTCTTTCCAGTGTTTCTACCTATGTGCCTGCTATCAGTCAGTGAGAGTTCATGTTGATTCATTGCCAGTGGAGGTCATGAAAAAAAGATGAGAATCACGAAAAGTGGCTAAGAATGGAAAAGCAAGAGTGGTAAGAAAAGTTCTTGGAAGGCACTCTATTGCGGTCTTCTCTTTTTTTCCAACCTAAGACACACTCCCTGACATTGGAACTGTTGCTCTCTAGAATAGACATAGATCAGTTCAACTTCTTTGTTAGTGTTTCTCATCCTACAGGAGAACACAATATGTTAGGTGGAACAGGGAAACATAGGCGAAGGTAAGCTGGCTAGATGGCCTAGTTAGTGGAGAGTAAAGCAGTAGGAAGGCAGAAGACTAAGGACAGTGTGGAAGGAGCTGGCAAGAGCCAGAGACAAGCCCGGGTCTAAAGTGCGGCTATAGCTGGAGTGAACCACTTGATGGAGTCTGAGTTTGAACGTATGCATAGCTACCCATGACCACACAGATGTTGCTACTGCTGCCCCTGTTATTTTGGGATATTTTTTCAGATGTGTTCGCTTTTCTTTTCCTTCCTTCTCTTTCTTTGGGGTATCCAAGAAAATACTTCATCCCAGATATCACTGCTGGGATATATTCCGAACATGTAAAGAACCACCCTGTTCAGCAATGATCAGATTATTCCTTATCTTGACTGCTGCTGTGCTCTTGATCTCTTAATATTTATCCTTCATGAGTACCAATGAAGAATGGCCTTGTGCCCAGTTAGTTATTATCTGACTCGATGTTGCCAGTCTGCACATAATATGATGCGCATGATAAGTGAAGGTGTCACTTTCATCTTTCAAAATCTGTTTCATTTTACTAGAGACGTAATAGCAAAACCATCCCCAAATGATGTAATTTCTAAAGCTTACACTTGTAAGTTCTAGTTTACTGAGGCTCTTGCAATATTTTTTTTTTCCATTCCAGCTCACCTTGTCAGTCTCAAAATTTGAGTTTTAAAAAGCTCAAAGTTAAAGAACATTGTAGTGGTTTGACGTGGTGGTTGACTAGTTTGAGATGCAGCTTTCAGTGGGGACTCCTCTGTCTGACCTCAGACTCACTTGCAAACCAAATCAGCTTGGAAAGATTGTAAAGCTCTTGTTCATTTGTCAGGGAGCTGGCATAAGATTTGTGTAATCGTACTTGAGGAGCCATGATAATCTATCCTGCAAATGCTCAGGTGTGAGCTTAAATTCAGCTGTTGTTTTCAGTGAAGTACTTATGTACTTGAAGTTCAGCAGGAGCTGATGTGTTTTCCAGAACTAGATCCTAATTAGGTCCTGAAATTGGTACAGGTCAAATAAAATCAGAAATAATATGTGAAAAGCAGGTGCGTGTCATGGTCTAAATGAGACTGTACCTTTACGTTTTCCTCTGTCTGGCGGGATCATGTGATACGAAACAGTCACATTTGTCTGTTTACTAGCATTCTCCATGACATCTTAATGAAAATTAAGAGATGCATATTTTCTGTGCCAGCATCACCCTGGCGTTTATTAACTGCTCAAGCTATAAACTAACCTTAGATAGAAATAATGAAAACATGAATCCAATGTGACTTGATCTCTATAGTTAATGGTCTCATTAGTAATGCCACTGTTTTAAGTGATAGTAGAATTACTCAATATGCACATTAATGTAACACAGTGATAGATTATTAATTATCCAAATGCTGAAATAATTCATTCCTCATGTAATTCCAGGGAAGTCACATTATTCCAGAAATAAAATTGATCCATGTTATTCTAGGTATGATTTTTATGACTCAATTAATACTGATTTACTATCTAAACATCCGATAAAATCCAGACAGGCTTTCTAAACAATCAGAAGACCATGAAATGTGTATCGGGAGCTTTTTTAGGTTTGTAGAGCTGGAAGGCCTCAAAAGGCTGGAACACAGGAGCAAAGATGCCCAGGTTATTCGTGGCAGATGTTTGGCTAATCTGCTCTGAAGAAATCTTGAATGATGGAGATTCCACACGGCAATCTATTCCCCTGCTTGACATCTGTAGTGTACATAAATCACAAGGCATTTGGGGATGCTGAAATCAGACATGCTGTATGCCTGCCTCCTCTAACAATCAAAAAATATTAAGGACTCTAATAATTTTGATGATTTGGGAATTTGTGACCTTGATTTTTATTTGTTACATCTGAAGGTCTATGTACTAATCAGACACATTGAGATAGATCCAAAATCACGTTGTATGGCCTTACCCACTATATAATGACGTTATGATGTTAATATAAAACAATCCCATCCAGAGAGTTGGTCTGTATTCTAACTTGTTAGGTAAGTATGTGCTGAGTCTTGTGTGAATGCCTCTAACTTGACACCAATGATATCACTGAAGTACTCTCACCTAAACACCCCCACTTTCATCCAGCTAAAAAGAAGATTCAGAGATCTGATTTTATCAGAATTCCATGATTGAAATAAATTAATTTTCTCAGTAACCATTAGGGAACAAGTTTGTGGTACTTTAAGGATGTCTCTGCATGAATCAATGTTTTACACAGAATTGCCTTGACTTTCGCAAATATCTAGAGGGTGGCTAACTGATTGCCAGCCTCCTTAAGCAGCATTGATTTCACTGCTGCAATATTCAGGTGATGAGGTAATTGCATCTTATCAGCTTATTGCTTATTGAATAAGTCTAGTTAAAGCAGTCAATGGCCATGGACTTATTCAACTTCCTCATTTCTCTTTGGTTGCTGTTCTCATTTTTCTCTTTTTTTTCTGATCCATTGGGTCTGAGCTCTGCAAGGTGGGGTGGAGGTCATGGCATTGTTCTATATCCACAGATATAACAGGTTACAACTACTTTTCCCCATTCTTGGCAAAGGTAGCAGCCTGTAGAAAGGTGCTGATGAACTCAGACCTTCAGTGGTGCTCACTGTGTTGAGCAAAGGAAGGTAACTGGAGTTTGGCTCAAGGGAGATTTTGTGCAAGAAATAGGTGTTAGGTACCATGTGAAGGTGATATAGTACCTGCATGAGATATTCATGCCAATAGGCTTTGCAATAGGAGGGGAGATCTGGGAGTCACCACAAGTGTGATAACGCAGGCTGCTCATGCTGCGAAACCTCACTGCCTTCTGGTGCTCACATTGACACGAATGCTGCTAAATGCCAAATTGCCCAGGCTGGTCCAGAGCACTTACAGGCATCTGATGGTGTCCCAAACTTTGTATGCAGTCCTCAAGACCCTTGTCCCAATCTGAGCTGTGCTATATCTTCACAAGGACCTTCTATATTTTTAGATTACTCTGGCAATAGCCTATTGATCACCAGCTGCCAGAAACCTTAATGTTATTACAGGCAATAAAACTGGTTTCTATCTCTGGCGCCTGACTTAGATTTCAGAGCAAGTATGACATCACCCCTGCTTGCATCTGTGTTGGGTAGCTAATGAAATTACACAAGGGGTTTGAAGACCATTAAAGTCAATGTTGATCCTTATTATTATTAAGAGCACTTTCAAATTTACTGCACTACAGGGCAGGCTTGAAAGCATCATTTTTCAAAGGTGTGTGCTTTGCATTGGATTGCAGAGAAGAGCCCTGCTGGCTGTAGAAGATGCCAGCAGAAAAGAGAATAAATTCTGAAATTAATTGGCGAAAAGTCCACATATCTCCTTTTCTGCACAGACCTAAACATCCATTATTTGGTGATAGAGGGCAAAATAGTGACCCTGGGATAAGAAAGCCCCTGGTGGGCTCCTGTGTGTGAGGAGTCAGTGGTTTGCAGAGGTTTTCTTCTGTAGCCTGCTGCGGCTACGGGGTTGCATGGGGTCTCCTCTCCACTGTGGACACTGCTGAGCTCCAGGCAGGGGCACAAACCCCTCTCACTAGTCCCAGCATAAGTCTTGGAGTCCTCCCTTTACCTGATCCTTCAGAATGGTTGGGTTTTTTTCTTCCAAGAGTTGGTATTGACGTTTTGAGGCTTCAACCAAAGATCCCTAGATTCTTGATGATCACTTACGTGAAATACCTCAGCTCCTCTGCTTTTACTTCTGTAGCTGTCTCAGCTTTTCTGTTTTATATGAAGGTGAATCCAAATGCAACAGATAAATAGTGATACTGCCAAAACGCAGAGCTATTTTGTGCTGAAGTCTTTGTTCTGCTAAACGGTTTAAAGCACATTGTAACAACCTACGCAAGTTGTTTCCTTGGATATTTTGTATCTGAATATTCATTGCAACTGGTGACATTGTTTATTCAGTCCATGTCCAGGATAAAGGAGAATTTTACTCCAAGCGGTGTAGATTTTTTTGTTAGAGTTTCTGACGGGTGAAATTGCTGACTGTATTTTAGAGACCCAAGAAAGTGGATGTGGAAGGAAGAGTTTTTTGCCCTAGTTTCAGTATGAGCGGGCTGAGCCCCTGAGGATCCCTGTATTTTGCTTAGGGGAAAGTGTTCCTTACTGGGCTTTAGTTAAATATAAGGTTTTTAAAAACAGTGACAAAAATACAAATTGCTTCATGTCACATGGCAGCTTTGAAGTCCAGGTCAGGAAGATGGCTTAAAAACTAAGCTGAGCAAGCACACAAAGTTTTCCTGAGCATTAGAACCTGCAGGCTGACACAGGATGGTAAGCATGCAGATGTCTTCTCTGCAGAAGTGTTTGGTATGGGTCTCTGCAGCAGTTTGACAGCGTTTCAGAGTCCAGACTGTCTGCTGTGTTAGGCAGTGCTGGCAGTGGTATTACTGCCATCTTTTCTCCTCTAGTAAGTTTGCCGCATGGAAAAGGCTGTCCCCAGCACAGGAGCAGGCTGGAGACATCTCTGCCATAATTCTGAGTTGTTGCTTAATCTCCTTAGTGGACAACAGGAATCAGCCCTGGCCTTGTGATACATGCTCACAAATGGCTGATACACAGCAGTAGGTCTCAGGTAAGCGCACAGGAGCACTGGGGCCTGGTGCAGAACATTGTATTTTGCAGATCCAGCAGTTTGCAGGTGGAGCTGGAATGCTCATTCATTTATTTCCTACCTGCCTTTTGGTGTATTTGTGAGGGGAGGAGAGGCACATCCACAGGAATCCTTAGAAATGGTAATTTCTGCCTTTCAATTTTGCACTGCCTCATCCCAGCAGGCTCACAAAGCTTTTATAATAGTCTGTCTTGTCTGAGAGGTGGCTGTGGGAATCGTGTGCTGGTGGATAATGGTGCATGATTTTCCAAACTGAGGCCATTTACAGCAATGGAAAGGGTATAATCAAAATGAGCGTGTCATATGAATACTTTCTAAGCATTCCTCTATTGAATTTCAATTTTATTTGAAATTGAATGTTTGTTTTATTTTTATTTAGAAATTTATATTTATGTATATAAAGAGCCTATCACCATGTTGATAAACATTCCTTCAAACCACTCAGAGGTACAGCACCAGCCTCAGCACAACAGAGCAGCACCAATTAATACTAGCCAGATAAGAAACTGCATAAAGAGTCAGCCCAGGCAGAGATGGCCCTAAGTAAAAAGAATGAATTTAAATCAACAGGCTAGTCTGAGGAGCTGCCAAGAGGTCCGCATCTCACAAAAAGAAGTCTCCCTCCTGCAGATACCACAGTTTCACTGTTTCTAAATATAAAAAGAGGAAGGGATAGAGGCAGATTTTTACAATAATTGTGTGCTGTCCTTCAAGAGTGTTTTTGTTCTCTGTAGCCGCATTTCCAGGTGTTAATTTGGATGGAGAGGACTCTGACTTACGATAGATTTTTTTACCAGGTACTTGCCATGTCAGAACCTGGAGGCTCTGCCGCTGGCACAGCTAGGTATATCTCCTAAAACCATCAGCCTGGTCAACAGCAGTAAGGTACTCTTTTCTGGTTAGCAGCCACAGATTTTCCTTTTTTAATGTTGGAATTCCACTACCAGTACATTAAACACTATGACTGCAGTAATATTAGAACCAGTGTCCTGAAAATCGGAAATTCCAGTGAAATTATGTACTATACAAGGTATTTTCCAGCCCTCTGCACCATTGCTGAAGCCTTGCATATATTTTGCTCCTTCATTTTCATATATATTGTATTGCCCACCAGTGTGCTGCAACATTTTGCAAACCAGTGAGAACTAGTGGTGCACTGCTTGGAGGTAGAGATCAGACTACAAGCATCTGATGTGCACTTGGAGCTTGTGGCTTTGAAATATGGAAGTTCTTTTTGGAAACTGCAAAAAATAATATTCCCTTTTTAGGTCAATGTCTGCTGGGGTACTGCTCAGGCTGCTCATGTACTAGGGTTTCAGTGGTGCTTGGAGAACTAATGGAAAACCAGTCACTCAAGTAAGAAATTAAAATTGGGTTATTCAGTAAAAGCCAAACCTGCAAGGTCCTCAGGTTAGAAAAGACACATACCACTGCAATGAAATCAAGACTGTGTCTCCAAAGCCATAGAATACAAGAGTTGTCTGGACACTAGGAGCAAATTTCTGACAAGCCTGAATAAAACCCCTAGAAGCAAGAGCACCTAAAGTATGTAATTATATAACCCCCATTTTTAAGAAGGGAAAAATGGATGACCCAGGGAATTACAGACCAGTCAGTCTCACCTCTGTGCCTGGCAAAATCTTGGAGCGGATTATCCTGGAAGGCATGCTAAGGCACATGAAAACCAACAAGGTGCTTGGTGACAGCCAGCATGGCTTCACTAAGGGGAAATCCTGCCTAACCAATCTGGTGACCTTCTATGAAGGGGCTACGGAACTGATGGACAGGGGCAGAGCAGTTGATGTCATCTACCTGGACTTGTGTAAAGCCTTTGACACTGTCTCCCATGACATCCTTCTTTCTAAGTTGGAGAGACATCAATTTGATAGGTGGACCACTCGGTGGATAAAGAACTGGCTGGATGGCCGCACGCAAAGAGTAGTGCTCAGTGGCTCAGTGTCCAGCTGGAGACCAGTAACGAGTGGTGTCCCCCAGGGATCGGTGTTGGGACCGGTCTTGTTCAACATCTTTGTGGGTGACATGGACAGTGGGATTGAGTGCGCCCTCAGCAAGTTTGCCGATGACACCAAGCTGTGTGGTTCGGTTGATACATTGGAGGGAAGGAATGCCATGCAGAGGGACCTTGACACGCTTGTGAGGTGGGCTGATGCCAACCTGATGAAGTTCAACCATGCTAAATGCAAAGTCCTCCACCTGGGTCGGAGCAATGCCAGGCACAGCTACAGATTGGGCGGGGAGGAGATTGAGAGCAGCCCTGCAGAGAAGGACTTGGGGGTGTGGGTTGATGAAAAAATGAACATGAGCCGGCAGTGTGCGCTTGCAGCCCAGAAGGCCAACCGTATTCTGGGCTGCATCAAAAGGAGCGTGACCAGCAGGTCGAGGGAGGTGATCCTGCCCCATTACTCTGCTCTCGTGAGACCTCACTTGGAGTATTGTGTGCAGTTCTGGTGTCCTCAACATAAAAAGGACATGGAACTGTTAGAACAAGTGCAGAGGAGGGCCACAAGGATGATCAGGGGACTGGAGCACCTCTCGTATGAAGATAGGCTGAGAAAGTTGGGGCTGTTCAGCCTGGAGAAGAGAAGGCTGCATGGAGACCTCATAGCAGCCTTCCAATACCTGAAGGGGGCCTATAGGGATGCTGGGGAGGGACTCTTCATTAGGGACTGTGGTGAGAGGACAAGGGGTAATGGGTTTAAACTTAAACAGGGGAAGTTTAGATTGGATCTGAGGAAGAAATTCTTTACTGTGAGGGTGGTGGGGCCCTGGAATGGGTTGCCCATGGAAGTTGTGAATGCTTCATCCCTGGCGGCGTTCAAGGTGGGGTTGGACATAGCCTTGGATGGCATGGTTTAGTGGGAGGTGTCCCTGCCCATGGCGGGGGGGTTGGAACTCGATGATCTTAAGGTCCTTTCCAGCCCTTACTATTCTGTGATTCTGTGTAATTACAAGAGCAGTAAGTGAAAGTCCAACTGAGCACAGACTGACAGCTAAGTCTTTTTAGGCTTTGAGGTGCAAGGAGCCCTTGAATGCCTCAATAGTGTGAGGGGAGGCTCTTGCCTATCTTTTCAGTGGAAAAGACTTTTCTGAGCAATGCAAGAAAGTGAGGGGGGTAAGCATGCCATTTTGGTGACTTCACAGCTCTCCTTCCCTAATTAGGGAAGAATGAAAAATCTTAGCCCTTGTTGGACAGCCTCCACTATTGAACAGCATTGCCTTGCCCTCACCGAGACACTGCATTTGGCAAGGGTGAAAATAATAGTCAAAGATCAGCTACCAGCTCTATTAGGGTAAAGAAGGTCGAAGATCTTGGTTTATGGCTTTCTTTATCAGTCCAAGGTCTCGGGTCAAGTGATGGTAGATGAAGCAGATGTCCCAACACAGCTACTCCGTAGAAGAGCAGCTACTCTGACATCAGCCTTCATTGTGAATATAATGAAAATATGATGATTAAAACTTATAGCATAGTGTTTATTTCAAAACATATCTTCTCAAACAGGTTCTTTTGGGGCACATGATCTGGTACAGACACAGCCTGTGGTAGTTAGTGTTTACCCTAGCTACTGCTATCTATAGCTGCCACGGTTGACTGCGGTACCCAGCAAAAAAACATTTAGGAAATTGTTTTAAAATGACATCCATAGCAGTAGAGAACAGCCATCTAAAAGCAAGTTTGGAGTCACTAAGTGAGCTCACGCATATTATCTACAGTAGACTTAGTTATCATCCTATTATGGAGGATAATTATTATTATCCATTATTATTATCCAATATGGAGTCTACAGACTTCACTCCCAGCAGACTGTGAGATATTAAGGTGAGTTTTTATGAGAATAGCCGTGAAGATATCTCTTTGTTTAAGACTTATGCAGAAAGTACCTGTGATTCAACCACTTGTGCTAGTTGGCAGCTTGGTGTTAGCCAAGCCAGAGAACAACCTCCTATTTTTTTTAATCTTCCTTCACCTTTTCCTCATGTATTCACCTTCCTGTTCACCTATCTATCATTGATCATAAACTCAATAACAGCCCCACTGCTAGCTGGCAAGATTGCATTGGTCCAGGTTTGTTCTGAAGGGCTTATTCAATAAGTCTGTATCAGGCCCTGGTTTTTTTATCACTAGCTGAGCCCTTTTCAAAATGCTAGAAATTTTCCTTCCCATGTCAATTGTTACATTTTAGTAGAGTGAAAAAAGAAAAGACACAGGAAAAGAAAAACCAAACACAAACACAAAAACTTAACTAGCATAGGGTAGAAGGATAAATTCATACAAATGCATGGGCATACTGGAAAAGACAATTCCTTCTCCACTGATGCTGTCTGCATTTTGAGATTTCAGACCTAGGCTCTTCCTTCATGTTGATCAGCCTGCGGGCTGTAGAACCACACTTCAATCACAGTCCAAAAAAGTACAAGTTTTGTCGCAGGTTGCATTAAAGAGCTTCGACTAATTTACAGGCTAAACCATGATATATTTCATTAGCCTTCCACATTTCAACATTTCAACACATTTCAACATTTGCTTCAGAATAATTTACTGCCTATGCATTGGGTGTTCTATCTATACAAAACCATATTGTGGGCTGTTAACTTATAAAAGATAAGAGAGTGAGAAACCAGTCTAATTTCTCGTCAGTGCAAAAAAAGATAAGAAAAAATATTAACGCATTGGATAATAGGTTTCTGAATGCAGTGGGATGGGTTTGCAAGAGAGGAGACATAGGTACTGATCCTGGTCTTTGTTAGCTCTGGAATAAATTCACTGGAATCAGTGTAATACATTATTCCCAACTTCAGGAATAATAAGTTTTTAAAAAAGCAATTTATACAGGCCAGATTCTGCTTTCATCTTCACAGCTATGGATCTGTTAAAATGTCATTAGTGTTAGTGGTGTCTCTGGTTTGTGTGAGTGTTGCTGAACAGATTCATGGGGCAGGAATCAACTACAATCTGGTTTTACATTTCATAGTCACATTCAAATGATAGCTGAGGACCTAAGAATAAGTAACATATGATGAGTACAGAAAGCTTTGTAAAAATACAAAAAATGCATTTTGGTGGTGTTGTTACACTGCTTGCAATAACACCTAAGCTGGCTTGGCTAAATGAGCTGCCCCTAGGTGTGTTTATAGGATCTATCATGACAGTGCTGTCTGCTGCATAGGCTCATGCTTGGCACCTCAGTCTCTAGGCTCCTGTGCTGCCACTCCTGTTCTCCCGTGTCTCCACCCGTATTCTTCCGTATTCTCCATATTCTCCCATATTCTCCTCCGTATCTCCGAGTGATAAGCACCAGCCCAGCACCATGGCAGCTTGGCCAATGTGGGCTGGGTTTAGGAAACCCAACAGTATCCGAATGTCAGCGGTGGAGGTGATAATTGTGGTGGTGGGTGAAGTGAATGAGAGCTGCCTGAGAAAATCAAAGGAGAGGGGCTGAATTTCTGCAAGGGACAGTAGTTTTCTTAATTGTGCAAAGTTTCAAGTGCATTGGAACATAATGTACTGTTTTGCTGCCATAATCTTTCTGTGGGAGAGAGACTATTATCCCTACTTCACATTTTTTGGAGAATGGGTTTACCAAGGCTGTAATTTTCAAAGATTGGAAAATGTTTTTCTGCCTTAATTGTGGAATGGGTGCTTCAGTCTTGAACTTTTTATTTCAGAGAGATGACAGAGATCAGAAAGGAAGTCAGCTGGAATTACTCAGAGGTTCTTCTTTAGTTTAATCAACCATTTTATCTTTTTAATGAGAAGGCTGTTTATCCTTTATATTTTTTTTGTCAACTAAGTTATATGAAAGAACCCTGCAGGAAAGCTTGTAGGCATCTGCCTACCTTTGGGGAAGTAAAACAGAAGTATAAGCAGAAACGAGCCCTCATGAAGACTGTCAGTTTATATCCCCTGCAGAACCTTTTTCGCAGTCACATCTCCATAACACTTCTCAGGTGTCTGCCGGCAAATGCTGGCTCAACCTTGGAATGACAGATGAGCGTACATCAGGTGATAATGGAAGCCTACTTGGAAAAGCATCCTTTGTCCCTCAGGAACTACTTTCCTTCTTTAAAAAAAGGACAGGGAAGGGAAGGGAAGGGAAGGGAAGGAAAGGAAAGGAAAGGAAAGGAAAGGAAAGGAAAGGAAAGGAAAGGAAAGGAAAGGAAAGGAAAGGAAAGGAAAGGAAAGGAAAGGAAAGGAAAGGAAAGGAAAGGAAAGGAAAGGAAAGGAAGAAAAGGAGAGAGAAAAGGAGGAAAACAAAGGAAGGGAAAGGAAAGCAAAGGAAAAAGGAAGGAAAATAAAATTATCCCACCCTCTAACCCATCTACCATACTTTCTGATGAATGGTTTTCAAGCAATTTGAAATCTCATGCACTTTTCAACTTTGAATTCAAACAAACTTTGTCTGATGTAGTAAAATCACCAGCTAGCTAAGCCTGTTATCTAGTGGAAGATGATTAGTTTTCTTCTGATTATGGGAATGACCTTATAGAGAGGATTTGAAAGAGGCACGTTTTTCCTGCCATCAGCCATGTATTCCACCATTAACCTGCTTAACTAGAAGATGAAATTTTATTTACTTGTTTTCTCAGAAGATACATGGAAAGGGTTTTAGAACCTGGTTCTTCTAGGTTTTGTGTTAAAACATTCCATGGAAATTTAGAGGATTGGACTGAAACATCTTTTTGTCTTAGACTAGACAAGCAGGAAGGCAGTAAGGGAAAAATTACCAACACTGAAGGGAAAACAGTGGTTCCTTATAGCAGTGCAACATGGCCTCAGAACTTGTTTCTGACCCTTACCACTCCAGATTAAATATGTCAGGTCTTCAGCAGAGTCCCTTAGAGTTCCTACCTGTGTGAAAAAATTTATGGACCCTATCTTGGGCAATGTGAATTATATTTTTAGCTTAGACTGTCCTAAATAAAGCTGAGGGAGTTTGCAAATTCTCATCTGTCTATTGTTTCCCAAACTTTAACATCCCATCTCTGTCTGCATTGCTCAACCAGGGCCCACACATGGCCAGGAAAGCCTTCTGGGACGGTGATACATCCTATCTTGAAGCACAACCATAGGTTAGCTCAGATGAATTGCAGCCTGCAGTTACTTACACTACACTATATGTCTTCTTCGGGTGTTTGATCCAAATGTTGGTGTCACACTACATCCAGCCCTCTGAGGATGCTCACAGCTCTGATGCTCCTGAGGACCTGGCTCCAGAGTCTACCCGCACCTTGCCCACAGACCAGGACCTTGTTTTAGCCCACTGGGGCCGACAAAGGTATCTGACTATTCCCTCTAGTGGATAGCAGGAATTGTGAATGCAGAGGTAGGCAAGATCACCAACACATGTTGCCTCTTTGGAGCTGGAACAGCATCAGTGACGTGGCTTATCCTGTGTTCAGGGGCTGCCATCCTGCCAGTACAGCTGGTGGCTGAGCTGTGATGGTGGGAGCCCTTTCCTTGCAGGTAGGCAGTGCTGCCAGCCCTCCTTGGAGTGGCTGTGGGGGCCTAACCTTAGACCTGTGGCTGGCAGGACTGCCTGGGAGGAGACACTGTACTGCTGTGCCTCCGAGGGACTGCATTGCTGTTTCTGGGGTGATATGACAACGTAGAATCTGCAAAAAACCTGTAAATACCAGATCTGCAGAAGGAAACCTCAATCAGCTTCTGTCGCCCTGCCTATTTTCACTGCTTCCCTGGTGCCCCTTATTCTTGCTGAGCTGTGGTATAACCTATTGCTGCATCCCTGGCTTCACACTGTGCAGAGCACTCTCATACCTTGAGCATAAAGGTGTTATAAAAATGTAATTATATTATATATCTGATATTAATATCATATTCTCTCAACTAATGGGAGACTTTGCAGTGCCCATTTAATTTCTCTAATGTTAACTTTCTAGACAAATCTAGCTATGGTACAAAGGTTCTATGTTGAACAGGATTTTTCCTTTGAATTTCCTTCCTGTTCTTCTTTTTCAGCTGAAGGTCTGATTCAGTAATGCACACTGTTCTCCCTACTAGGTTGAATTCAGCACAAATGTCAAGAAGCTGAAAGAGTGATAAGGCTGCCTTTCTCTGACCTTGACCCTTGTTGTGGGTCTGCATTTTTATTAAACTGGAATATTCACACTCTAAGGCACTGGTGGCTGAAGACAAAGAGATAACCATTTTCCTCATATATATGTATAACAGAGAATCTTATTTACAGTGCATTACTTGTACTATATTTAGTCAGTTGTTAAGCTGTGCCTTAAAGTTTTCTTTTAAAAATTAGGAAGTGTTAACTTACTCCATCTTGACCGTCTGAGGGCAGTGTCACCTAATACTTGCTAGAAGTGATATTTCTGGTCACTGGATCCTGCCTGCACTGTACCCACCCTCTAATAATGTCATTTGAAACTCAGAGATGTCAAAAGGAGCCTTTTCACACATCTGAACTGCATCTTGGACTTGGATAGGTTGCACTCAATCCCTGGGTTACAGTTTCTATTGGTACAAATCTTCAATGACACTGAATCCAGTTTGGAGGCATTCCACCTAATGGTTTCATAGACCCGAAACTACATGGGACCATGACAGACCTCTAACAGACATGCAAAGTAGTTTGCTACAAAGTGCTTCCTGCATGAAGCATTTAATGTTTGGCCAAAGTACGACTTTGAGAAGACTCTCCAGTCTTGTTTTAAAGATCTTAAGTGGTAAAGAATCTACAGCAGTATTTGATAAATTGTTCCATAGACAATCAAGCTTGTTGTTAAAAACATCCATTTTATCTTAGATTAAATAAGTTCAAGTTCCAAAAGAGCTGGTTTATATTCAAGGATAGCTTAGGAGCTGCGCATTCCCATGAGCAAGAAATCAAGCAAAGGGGGCAGGAGGCTGGCATGGATGAACAAGGAACTCCTGTCAAAACTCAAACACAAGAGGAGATACACACAAGTTCAAAATTAGGACAGGCTGCTTTAGATGAATACAGAGGAGCATGCAGAAACACGACAAGGAGAGACAAAGGTCTATTTGAAATATCCGGCTAAGGAGGTCAAGGACAACAAGGGCTTTTCCAAATGCATAAATAATGGAAGGAAAACCAGGGAAAATGTGGGCCTACTACTGGATGGAGTAGGGATCCTGGCAACAGAGGACGCAGAAAATGTGGAGATATAGAGTACCTTCTTTGCTTCAGTCTTCAATGCCAAAGCTATTCCTCAGGAATCCCTGGCCCAGGAGACCAAGGAGAAGATCTGGTGAAATTAAGTCTTTCCCTTGTTTGAGAAGCTTGTGTTAGAGATCATTTAGATGAACTTAACACCATGGGCTCTGACAGATGCACCCACAGTTCTGAGGGAGCTGGCTGACACCATTGTTAGGCCGCTCTTCATTATCTTTGGAAGGTCATGGCAACCAGAAGAAATGCCTGAGGACTGGAAGAAAGCAAATATCACCCCAGTCTTCAGAAAGGGAAAGAAAAATAAACCTGGGAACTACAGGCCAGGCAGCCTCACCTCCATCCCTGGAAAGGTGATGGAATGGCTCATTGTGGAAGCCATCTCTAAACATGTGGAAGACAAGAGGAAGATCAAGAGTAGTCAGCATGGATTCACCAAAGGAAAATCATGCTTAACACAGCTGATTACCTTCTGTGGTGGGACGACTGGCAGGGTAGATGAGGGGAGAGCAGTGGATGGTGTTTACCTTAACTTCAACAAGGCTTTCAACACTGTCTCCCATGACATCCTCATAAGCAAGCTTGGGAAGTGTGGGCTGGATGAGTGGACAGTGGGGTGGACTGAGAGCTGGCTGAACGGCAGAGTTCAAATGGTTGTGATCAGTGGCACAGAGTTTAATTGGAGACCTGTAAGTGGTCTCCCCAGGGGTCAGTTTTGGGTCCAGTATTATTTAACTTACTCATCAATGACTTGGATGAAGGGACTGAGTGCCTCCTCAGCAAGTTTGCTGACAATACAAAACTGGGAGAAATGGCTGACACCTCAGAGTACTGTACTGTCATTCAGAAGGACAAGCTGGAGAGACGGGCAAAGACAAACCTTTTGAAATTCAACAATGGGAAGTGTGGGGTAATGCATCTGGAGAGGTGTCCAAGTTCTAGAGCAATGTCAAATAATCAGGAAAAATCAAAAACACAATTCTGGCAGAGGTGTGTAAAATACCTAAAAGCTATCTTTGTAAAGACAGGCTGAGAAAGTTGGGGCTATTCAGCCTGGAGAAGTGAAGGCTCTGTGGAGACCTCATATCAGCCTTCCAATATCAGAAGGGAGACTATAGGGATGCTGGGAAGGGACTCTTTATTAGGGACTGCAGTGAGAGGACAAGCGGTAATGGGTTCAAACTTAAACAGGGGAAGTTTAGATTGGATATGAGGAAGAAATTCTTTAATGTAAGGGTGGTGAGGCACTGGAATGTGTTACCCAGGGAAGTTGTGAATGCTCCATCACTGGCTGTGTTCAAGGCCGGGTTGGACAGAGCCTTGGGTGTCACCTATGGCAGGGGTGCTGGAACTAGATGATCTTAAGGTCCTTCCCAACCCTAACTATTCTATGATTCTATGATTTTGTCAGCATAGTAATCCTAATGTGTTAAGAGTTGTTCACCCTGAACCTGTTGTCAGCTTAAAGCATTAAATGTAAGAGGTTCTTCTTTCATATTTTCCAGATGATTTGTGCAGAGAAAGCTGGATGTTGTCAGCAGAAGTACAGGGATAAATGCAATACATTAAAATACACACATTTAACTAAAGCACCAATGTATGAAATGAATGTTAGTAGTTGTTTAGACACTAGTAACTAGCTCTGGGCACTAAGGGTGATTCTAAACACACTGGAGAACAATTTTGGAAATAGAAAAATTTGCTGGAAATTTGTGCCTGGTGGGTGGGAAGTTGGCTCAACCATTTCTCTTTCCTTTACATATTTTTGAAGATCTTATAACATGTGAAAACACTTGCAGTATTGAACTGAAATCAGAAAAGTCTGGTTTAGGGTGGTACAGGACAGTGGTGAGGGAGCTGTGTCATTCTCTCCAGACTAGTTACTGAATTGCAGCTAGTCCCTGAACTCCCCATTAAGACTCACTGGAGCTCCTCACTGTTGTGACTTCCTTTCTGGGGAGCCTTCCAGGAAGTGCTGATTTTGGCAGGAGCTTTTTCCATCTGCTCCCTTGCCTTGGCCAGGCTCAAATCCAGAAACCCTCGCCTGCGTGGGGAAGAGCAACCACCAGCAATTCCCCGGCCCAGGCTCCCTGCTTGGTTGACATCTCAGAAGCACTACATCAGCAGGCAGGGAAGAGAAGAAGGGTGTTGCTTCTCATACTCAGTTTTTCTTCTTTTGGCCCAAGTAATCTGTAAGCCCAGATAGTTGCATAGTTTTCCCCTCTGTTTTCCAGCTTTTACTCTTTGAGTACTCCTCTGACAGCCTGCTGTGTGAATCTTCTCTCTGCCTGCTCGAACTCCAAGTCCTCCACAACCAAACCACTTCATTCTGGTCTAATGTGTGTTAGTGACTCTCTCTTTTTCAACTTTGGCTGGGGGAGTGAGGAGCTGTGTGTTACATGGGCAGACATAGTAGTGTATAGGACCTGCAGACCAAAAGTATGAAGCTTTTACTTTGATATGTTCAACTTGGACTTTATGACTACATAGAGTTCTAACTTGCATGAGCTTCAGACACTTGGAGAAAGTCCTGTAAATCCCCAAGAGCTTTAGAAAACGTTCTTCGCATGGTTAGCTTGGTCCAACTTAACTCATATGTACAAGCACAGAAGACTTGGGTTGCACATGGCACATCGCGAGAATTGATAACAGTCTCTACAAATCCTCGTGTCTTGGCTACAGCCTGTCTGTCTTGGTTGCTTCCATCGGCTTTAACAAGTGCTGGTATAAATAGCTGTCTGGGTCTCCACATCTGACTTAACTTCATTTACTAGTCTCATCACTAAGTAGACCTCCCTCCATTTTGTTTCTTTTGGTTAGTTACTAATGATTTTCCTACCTTGTAGCTTCTTGATTTAGCCACCCCAGTACTGCTGCTCTTACCATCTAGCGTAATCTCTGGAAGATGAAAGGTCAGATGTGGTAGTGGTTCAGAAATGGAAGAGTTTTTAACATCGCTACCTTGAGTAATGATCCACACCAGCCATAAATAGGAGAAGGCTGAAGAATGCCCCAGGTGATGGTACCCTTACAACACATGATTTAAGTTTTTTTTTTTCTTTTTTTTTTTTTTTTTTTTTTTAAAGAAAAGTAAAAAGAATAATGATGAGACATCTTCCTGAAGGACGTACTGAAACACTTTACACAGAGTATGTTACCTGCACACAGATTAGCAGGTATACCCTAACACGAGCCACTGTGCTTTTGACTTCATGCAATCTTGCTTGCAAATTTTCCTATTATGTGGAAGAGAAACAGAAGAAGGGGGAAGGATGCATTAAACTGACTCCACTGGCTGGTCCATTGGAGAGAGCAGGCTCAGACAGACACAGTGCTGGAGTGAGATATGAGTGCATGACTTCTGCGATCTTCATAGAGAGTTTCAAACCCAAAATTGTAGAATGGAGTCATGAGCTGGCCAGATGGAAACATGTGTTCACTCCATGGTACATGGAAAAAAAAGTTCATCATGTTCTGTCTTTACTTTGAGCTATTCTTGGTGACTTCAGCCACCTCCTGGAAAGACTGAAGAGGAGGAAGCGCAGAGGGGAGCCAGTAGGCAAGTGGGTTAGGGGGATTGGTTTATACAGTGCTTAGGGAAGCTGTTCAGCTTCAAAGAAAAATACCCGATTGCCAAGGAGGAGCATACAAAATAATTACGCTGATTTCTTAAAACCTCATCACCACTTCTTAGTATTTGTATTACCGCTGGTTTTATGCGGCAATAACCCTTCCCAGGCAATGTTATAATGGCTGCAATTTGATCTATCACCTACTTATGTGACAGGTGGGGCTAACAAAAGAGTTACAAAACAGAACTGCCTTCTTGACTGGGGTCAAAAGGTAAAGCACTAAAAACTCTTTTTTTGATATTGCAGGTCTTTGTTTTTATTGTTGTTTAGACATACAGGTGCCACCAAAAATAACTTTGGCTCATTTGTCATTTCCTGTTTCGGCAGATGCACAGTGCTTTGCTATTCAGTTCTCTGATGTTCTAGCAAATAGCCAGACAATTTTTAGAACAAAAGTTCTCTTAGAGTTTGCATATTTTTCCTTCTGTTCATTTTTGGGTTTGGGAAATGGAAAGAGACTTCAGAAGCAGCCTAAGTTTATTTTACAAGCAGAAATGTGTTCACCATCCATTTTTTCCCCTGTACCACTGTATCTTTTTCTCCATTTTATTGTCTCAGAGTTGATGACAAATGTGGTTTTTTTAGGCATACTTTGGATTTTCAGGATTTCTTAAGCACCCTTTTCTATGCATCATAGAAGTCAGAATCCATTTACTGCCAGATGAGTAATGTTCACCCATGTTGCTTAGCTGGATGATTACAAGACTATACATATATTTGATCTATAATGTCCCAGAAAAACCTTTCTCCTCTCTTTATCTCATTCCTCTGTGGCATACCCTGCTTTCCTGGGGAGACAGAACTTATGCAGCCTCAGCCTCTCTCAGCCACTCTGGTGACTTTTGAACTAGTTTGTTGATTTAAATCAAATTTGCAGGAGGTCAAGAGTGAGGTTCCTGCACGTTTAATGAAAGTAGGAGGTCCATTAACAGATGGCTGCACTAACAGTATTGGCCACGCTCCCCGTCTTCCTGCATGCCCCGCGCAGCTTCAGGCACAGGGAATGGATGCTGTGCTCAGAGCTGAACCCCATGGTGATTCTGAGCTGGATGAAATGCCACAGCGATCACCACGTGCTTTGTCCTGTGCTGTCAGCACAAGTGCCATCTCCTGCTTCGGGCTGTGGCTACCACAGGGGAGAAGTACTGCACTAAAGGAGGAGAACTTTCAGGGAAAAAAATGCAGAACTCCAGCAGCTGGCACTGTGCTAACTCTAAGTGGCTGGGCGACGTCACTGTCTGCAGTGTCCATCCCAGCTTTCCGGCCACTGACGGATATCGCAGTCTCCTTCGTGGAGCAGTCAGTTGCCCCAGTAGGAACTGCAAGGATCATATGACATTACTAGGGGCTTTTTTAAAAAGAGAATGGCAAGAGCATCTACCTAGAAAACTCCTCAGCACATGTGTGTGTATATCTATCTATCTATCTATCTATCTATCTATCTATCTATCTATCTATCTATCTATCTAGATATCTAGATATCTAGTTATCTATAGATATATATCTTGGAGAAGCATTACAGCCTGTCTGAAGCAGAATATGTCACTTTGAATGCCTTTGGTGTACCATCACTGATACACTAATACACCTTTACTTAAGGCTCAAATGGCTGGAATGCACATATGGGAGGTGACTCTGTGCTTCTCTGTCCTTGGGAGACAGTCTTGAATGGGCTCTGAACCCCACAGATGTCACTGATGCTTTTACAAACACACTTGTGTGAAGGGGCCAAGCTTTCTGCACTGCGCCGTGTTAGGAAAAGCCATCCTGAGCTCAGCATTTGTGAGTGGGGTGTGCTGCCCCATGCAGTGTAACAGACCACTAACTTCTTGGGCTTGGACCTGGCCAGCCTAACCTGGATGTCTAACTTTGGCACCTAACTCACTCTTACATTTTAGGCCTCTAGCGAAGCAGTTTTGCTGAAGCGCCTGTGCTCCTTGCGTAAATGTGGGCAGGCAGGGTACTCCAGGAGGCTTTCAGAGCCCTATGTTCTTTGGTGCACAGAGCATGGGTACTTATGTGAAGATTCTGCTTTTTTTGCAGACTAGCAGTTTACAGACATGGCTGCAAGCACGTGCCTGCAAGGTGATCTTGCGCTGCTGCGAGCAGTGAAGTGCCTTACTGCACAGATACAAAAACACTACTGCTGAAGGCATTACTGTAGATTTGGGTGAAACGTGCTTTGTCATTAAAGGCAATTTTCCTGCCACCACTCCCAAACCTATGACTTTGCTGGAATATAAGGAAGGCTTCAGTGCCTAGACATGTCCTGAAGTTTATTTAATAAAAGGAAGGCAGTGTACACTTGCGTGGCTTCAGGTACGGCTGACATGATGCTAGTTGCTCAGGTTTCAGTTATTCCTAAACAGTAGGAATAATCTGTAACATTTCCAGCCAGCTGATTTTTTTATTTTAGACATCATCACACCAATACGAACAAGGATGGCTGAAGAAGCAGATACAAATAGCAGTGAATATAGCTTGGACTACCAAAGTCCCAGCACATCCTATTTATTGTCCAGGTTTGAAGAAATGAAAGTGTGGATTCATGGATCCACAAATTCATGTATGAAGTTAAACACCTATTTAATTTTTTGAGGAATACCCCTTTATGAATCACAGCAGTTTTATTAAATCTGCAGGTTTTAATGCATTTGTAGATACTTCAGCTTATTTTTTTTTACTGGGCTTACAAATTATTATCTTCACAGGGGTGGTACCTCCGTGTATTATACATTTTTTACTACACATTCAGTATATTAAAGGATAGAGTAATTTAAGTGCCTCAACTTTTGAGTTTTACCAAAAATCCAAGTTTGATCAAATATCACGTAATGCACGTGGGTGGATTATAAGATATAGTGCCTGTTTGTTGCTTCTCTTTTTAATGATTTATATATGACAGTGGCTTTCTAGCCAGCATTTAACTTTAGAGGGAAGCACTGTCAACAAATGGAACATGTTCCGTAGAGGAAAATAGCTTCCATTTAGATCATGTGGATCAAGTGGATCAATCTACTCACTTATATTGTGAAGACACAAAAAAACAATCTCTAGATAAATAACAAAATAAATAGAGGCCATTACTCTGGGTTCTTTTTTGGTCCTTCACACTGTTGCCATCTTCAATTGTGCAGCAGCCATTGACACTGGAGAAGCAATTCTAGCTGCCTGGCAGTAACCTGAGGCTCCATCATGCAGAACAAAAAATGAAAAGCAAGGACAAATTCGAAGGGAATGTAGGGTACAGAGAAAGCTTCTTAGCAAATGTTTATGAGTGGAACAGTTCTTCAATGTGCATGAGCACAATAGAAAGCAATATAACCTCTAGGGCCCCTGTCTTTTCAGACAAAAGCCTGCAAATTCGCTTTTTGCTCAAGATGTCTTTATTGTAAGTACATCTTGAGACATGAGAAAAGAGTTGGAAGGGTACAGAGTAACAGATGACAAGTATGCAATAGTGATAAATAGGAGTTAAAAAAAAAAGGAGCAATACAAAAATTATACTTAGAACCCACACTGTTAAATGGAATCGAGTCACAGTGCTTTCTTTCTTGGAAAAAGAATAGTCATTTGTCTTCAGCTTTGGCAGACGAGCAGCATGCATAATAGCAAATAATGTTTGAAAGTAGAACAAGCCGACATGGCACCAAGTGAGATAAATGCTTATCTCATAATCATTAACTCCTGGCCTAGCTACTGCTTTGCATTGCCAAAAAATCAAGGATTTGGAGAGCAGTTATATAGGCTATAAATAATAGTTCCAAGGAGCAGCATCAGAAAATAGTTGCAACTGTATTTGCCTGTGATCATGAAAGTACTATAAAAACGAAGAAACAAAGAAACAAAGAACATCTCCTCTTGGTGGTCCCAAATCACAGATTTGGTGTGGCAACTTCTACTTTTTGCTGCAGAAGGAAGTGACCTCTACGTCAGTCATGAACCAAATGCTGGCTTTTACTGGACAATCTTATCCGTTACCTGCCTCAACAGAGAAGCTCTGCTGTTCCTAGAAGCAAAGCGGTTGCAACAGCTTCTACATGACAGATCAAAAGTGTTCTGGCCTCCTGCCTCAGCATGAAGCCAACCTACTGTGTTAAGCCATCTATTTAGTAAGATAACCATCTGTCTGGAGTAAGCTTGATGAGGTAATGGTTTTATTAATTTCTTATAATAAGTAAGATGAGCAGACGAGGCTGCCTGTGGCATTCAGATATGAGTATTTGACCTTTACAAAATTATCTGCCTTCCTTTCTGGTGCAAAACCCGATCATCAGTGTATCAGAGTCATTACTGGATGAATCTTCCCAGGGCTTTGCAGTGAGCATGAGAAGGTCCGAACTTGTTTTTCACATCTGCAGAATAGGCACTTTTCAATCACCATGGCTAAAGCACGAAAAAGCTATTTCCTCCAGGCTATTCTGTTTCCTCTACACTGAAGGGCATTGCATGTTCTTCTAACTCTGCTAGATGAAGCTAAAATTTCTGAAAAGCTATCTGCTCTTGGCTAGAAGAAGCTATTACTTTCCTTGGTACTTGTCCAAAGGTTGCCACCCACAGTATTTAAAAACAGTGACCTCTTCCTTACCTTAATTTCCTTCTTAAACTTCCATCCACTAGTTTCGCCTGTGCATTTCACCTGGAGCTTCAAACGGCCTCTAGGACTCAGCATTTTCACTGCCTAAAAGGAGGCAAGGTAAAGCACTTTGCTTTGATCAGTAAAGTGTGTGTTCTGATTGACAGTGTGTTCACTTTACCCCCACCACTTCATCACCCTGAGTTTTTCATATTCAAAGCTTAATTTGCCACTTTATTTTACTTTTCTGGTCTTCCCCTGGGATTTGTGTTGGAAAGCACCAAACCCAAAAGCGGCTGCCCCAGGAGAGGAGTCATCATTGATGAGCACTGAACTCAAGGGGGAAGGAGGTGCTTTCAGCCTTCAAAGAGCTCAGCAGGTTGCTCCTTATGGTCATCAGTAAATCACCACTGCAAAGTTTTTCCCAGTTCTCAGTAGTTGTCAGGGCTGTGCCTTAGAAGTTATGGGTGATCCTGATCAAGGTTATTCTTGTTCACCTCTGCCACTCCAGCTTCAAACAAAGCCAGATGCTGTTACTTTTGACATGGTAAATGGGTTGGCCTCACTGGCAGGTCTGCAAGTCCCTCCTCTGCCTCTGCATGGGGACCTCCTTACCCCTGGGTTCAGACCCTGTTTGGGCAGCAGCCACAGAGAAGACCCCGCAGACGAGCTATGACTCGGGTCAACATGTTGTGGTGTCACCCTGAGAATAAGAGCCATGCTCACCTCTTGGTCCGTGCTATGGATGGCCCTCACTCACCTGAGGACACTGCGGTAGCCTTTGCTGGTGCCCAGGAGGACAAACTCAGCTTCAAGGACTGGATGAATTCAAACCAACTTTGGGCATACTGCAGCAGCTACAGTAAGGGAAGAGACATTCCTATAGGGAGAGGTTTTTCCCAAATTAACCTAAATCTGGTCTGAAAACATGGCACATGCCTTGTTAAGTTTAGATCTGCTGAAACATAATTCTTCCAGAAATGCTGCCCCATCAGCACTGCAGGGAGGCATTTCAGATTGAACAGGGAAAAGAGCCAGGGGAAACGTTTAGCCAAAAGGGTGCATGGCAGAAATACTGGTAGGAAAGCCATAGGCCAGCATTACAGAAACAGGATGGCACAAAGACCTCATGAATTAGAGACCTTCTTCCAGAACACCCAAAAACTTTGATGATGGGAGTGAGGATAGGCACAACTCAGAAAAGGTGTGTAAAGGACCAGCTCAGAAAACTAGTACTTGTTAGCCTGCTTTGAACAAGATCACAGAGGAAAGGAATTTAAAGCTGTTAGGTCAAAATCCAGTCGGCATGGTCAAAATCGGCACTGCCATGGTCTGTGACAGGGTGAGGAGAAATGATGGGGCTTGCTGCAGAAATGGTGTGAAAAGACCACCAGCTGCCACGTGGGTGTTCCCTCATCCTGCTACTGCAGTGGCCTTTTCCACAGGATGTCACATGTGTGGAGAAGGCTTGTTTCTCAGGGGGACATGCACCCGCTTGGGGGGAAAGGTGGAGGTTGATTTTGCTTTTTGAGTGTTTCCCATGGATATTTGTGAGGTGAGAGAGGAGTCAGTGTCAGAAGTAGTTTACCATCCCCCAGGTGTCTGGTCCCCAGAACACCAAATTCTCAAATAACCACATCCTGTCTCTTCAATTCTTTCCTGGCTTCAAGGAGAGAAGGTGCTCTTCTCCTTCCTTCTTTCCTGGCTGTGGCAGGCCTGCTTCTGCAGTCAAGTGCTGCTCCCAGCAGCTGCTTTTCGCAGTTGCTGTGTGCGACCTTGTGCATCCCTCTGGAAACAGTGAGTTTCCTTAGAAATAAAGAAGATTGCCATGCACTTGCACCATGCTTTGCTACCGAGTGAAGACACTGGGGTTTTCCATTAAAAGTTTTCACCCATGTAAGAGTGTAGTTTGCTTTCATGTTGTACTTGTATTATATCCACCTTGGTGCTAGCACTGAGGAGAGGCAGGGCACACGTGCAGAGATCGCCAGTAAAAAGGGTTAAAATAATACAGGCTGCTTGTAAGTAAGTACCCTCAAGTGAGTAGCTATTAATAGTGTGAACATCCTGTTTAGAGGTAACTGAGCCACACTTGGAGAGAAGGACCTGATATAATGTGGGCTCCTTGCCGTGTGCCAAGGTGTCTGGGGCTGGGGTCTAGCATGGCATGCCACTGCCAGGTCAGCACTTATCCCAGTGAGCCTTTCTCTGGTGACTTACGGAGGACAGCAGCTTGTGGACCCACCCTTACCTTTTCCTTTACCAGGCCTTGAATTTGTCCTTTGTGCAAACCCACTGCCTTCACTGACTGTTTCCTCCACACCTGAAGGAGAAGCCACCCTTGGGTGAAAGCTGAGCTCCTCCACCTATTGCCCCAAGGCAGCAGGGTGGGCTCGTACCTGATGGACGGGGTGGTGGAAAATACCAGTTCAGCTTCTCTAGCTGCTGAAATTGAGCAGTGAAATCTCCGCTGTCCTTCAGAGTGCCAGCTCTCCGCAGGGGTGGCATGGCCCAGGCTGCCCTGCTGTGCCCCCCCCGGTGGAGGGGGGTGCCCTGGGAGCCACGCGGGGCCCATGCTGGGAACACGTGTGTGCAGCAGGGGCAGCACGTACCCCCCTTGCCAGCAGCCCAGGTTCAATGTCCCTACAGGTGCCGAGTTCCCTGTGGCCACCCTGAGATGCCCAGGGTAGTGATGCATGGGGTCAGCTAGCAGCAGAAGTGTCTGGGGCTGGCTTGCACCTCAGGCTGAGAGATAGCTGATCACTCATCTCATGTTTCTGTGTTGGAACCACACACAAGCTGTGCCTCACCCGAGCTGCCCAATGAGCGACGGCAAAGGGGAGCTGCACTGTAGTCACAGACATAAACACAGATGCATCTGACCTCCTGAGGTCCTGACTTTAATCAAAATCACACACAGCTCTCTGCAGCAATAAGGGCCTCCTTTCTAAAAAACACAATGAGAAAAGGGCAGTGTTCCTGTAAAAGGGAGCAGTTCTTTAGGAAAGGAAACCTCATGAATTAGTGACAAGGATCCATGCGTGCTTGCACAAAGTTGAAATAGTCTTTAAATAGCACAAATGAGTTCCTGGGGATGTGATTATAAATGCCTCATCAAAATGGCAAGGGAAAACCCAAAGAAAGGGACTTGCCTCTTTTTTTTTTTATTTTGGTAGACATTTCTAAAGAATTTCCTTTTAAAGTAAATTTCAGCCCTCCTTTAATTTTATTCTGTTCTTCACACAAGAACTCCTAACTTATAAACACTGAACTTGCTCTATTGCATAGTCCTTGAAAGAGAAGACCCAATTGCTTCCTTTCTGGAGGGAGATGGGTATTTTATCCATAGATTATGAAACTGATCTAATTACAATATTGCGGTTATTGTAGAGTAATTATTTATATGTGGTTATTGAATATTGAATTTTCCATTGGCAAGTTTTAGTTGTCCAGTGTAGGTACTGCTCGTGATGAGGTTCTCGTCTTTAAAATTACTGTGATACTGTGGAGCTGGAAGATATAGTGTGAAGGTGGTGTCACTAAAGTTCACTCTAACCCTGCATATTTCAGGGGATTTCTACTGGCTGCTGCTTCTAAAAATTAGTCTATCAACAGCCAGAATAGGGGCAAGGCAAAATTTTATCTGTTCACTAGATCACTACTGACATTATTTGCATGACAAAAGTGCGTGTGGTTGCTAGAATACCCAAACAGGAGGAGGTAAAGTCATTCTTCTTGATAAAAAAATGTCTCTTTTTCAAATTGTTTTTTAAATATGAAAGTAAAATGCTAAAATGAGTAACAATAAGTCAGCCTGCTCCAGCTGGGAATCTGCCCCATGTAGTCATACCCAGAGAAATGGGTATTAATCTATTATTCAACTGCACAAAGTTCAGCAGAATAACTGTTCTCACTAATTGCTAATGGGTGAAATCGCTGGTGCTTATAGGGAGATATTCTGGTAACAGATAATTAAGCAACTAAGTAGTTGAAAATGTCAGGAGAGAAAAATGATCTTTTCACCTCACCGTGTTCATTTTTAAAACTGTGTCAGCTGAGCTCACTCTGCTCCCACACAGGCTGCCTGCAGTGCTGCTGGGGAGATGGACTATGGCCACCATGCACACAGAGAGAGGGGAAAGTGATGGAAACCCCTTTCCTTGGTCCTGCTCCAACAGCTGCCACCCATGCTCAAGGAGGAGCTAGTACTCTCCAGCAACTGCTATGTGCGGCTCTTGTTTGCATTGACTTTTAGAGCTAGGCCTTGATCATCGCTTTCTTCATGGCTGTGATGTGTTATTCCTTCCCACTAGCCATGTCCCTGTGCTACTGCACCCAGAAGGTTCTCCTCTGTCCTGTGGTTCAGGCGTACTCCTGGAGCTGCTCCTTTTCAGGAGGCGCTTCCTTTTACTCCCTGTTTCCCGCTGTTTCAGCCCCAGGAAGGTTGCGCATATGAAATGCTGGCTGCCCACTGAGCTTCAATCTTCACTACCAGTGTCAGAGTCTAAATATAACTGCACTTTGGTAGCTATTTATGGACATCACGATGATGCCCTGAACCATTCTCTCAGGTGTGAGACTTTCCCTGTTTGCACCTGTTTGTGGTATGACAAACATCTCCTTGCAATTCCCCGTAATCCAGATAGGTAAGAGCAGAGAGGGTTTTCCAAGTTTTGCTGCGGACCACAGACAGCTCTTTCTGATTGTGTGTTAATGAGTTTCTAATGAAGAGCAAGGCTCCCAATAAACAGGCTTTGCTCCACTAAGTCCCAGGTGCTGTCTCTCCAAATATCACCTCTTTCTGCAGCCCTGGCTGCCCACTCCATGCCAGTGGCAAGCTGATGCAACAAGGAGCACATGTCTACTTTTAATGGTAACTGTTACAGTGAAATATAATAAATAGTGCAGCAACTTTCATCTCCAGGATGGCTGCAGAATTGCCAGCGCATACTTGTCCAGATGTTCATGTCGTGCTGGGCAGAGTACAATGCCACTCAGAGCCCTATACTGGGGTTTGAGAGCTCAGTCTGGGTGACTAGGTTGCATTAGCTCTCAGTTGGAGCAAATTGCCCTCATAGTCTGAAATTAAAAGTCTTTGAGGTATGAGTGACAGATGTAGTCCATTACAGGTACACTTAAAAATTTTTCTATTGTGCTCACATATGGCCTGTTTAAATTCACCCTCACTGAGCATCAAGAAACCTCATCAAAAAAGAGCCCCCTCCAGTAGGGCTTCAGCAGAACAGACAAGAGCCTGCTTTTCAAGACAGGCTGAATGCAAGGCGGATGGAAAGGATGCAGTGGGCTTTTAGTCAAACCCATATTGATTCTCATGTAAATAAGACGCAAGGCAGATGTTCTCTGCAAATGACCGCCAGTGACTTCACATAATGCCCCTACTCAATCAGAACTAACTATTCTTTTGCAAATAGCATTCTTTGAAAATAAATTCATGGGTAAAGGGGAGAACCTATAAAAGAGTAGGTAGGAATTAGACTAAACATAAAGCAGTAGGAACTAGACCGAAATGGGGAGACATAACAGAAAACTTAAAGAATTTGCCAATTACCTATATATTCAGTAGATGAGAACAGTCAGCAGTCAGGGTCAATTCTGCACAATTACCTGAAATACTAGATGGGGGATGAATGTACATGTGGGTTCTTCAGGACCAAGGACATACTGGGATGTAGGCGAGGTGTTTTAGTGGTGCTCTTGGCAGTCCTGGAGTAATGATTGGACTTGATGATCTTAAAGGTCTTTTCCAACCTAGCTGATTCTGTGACTCTATGGTGGGCTCATGAGGATGCACAGGAAGCCAGAGGCTGTGGGTACATGAAAAAGGGGTGTCTGTGCCAATAATCTGATAATCTATAGCATTGTGGGGTGAATGGCAAGTTCAGGTGTTCACTGTGGGGCATTAGGCTTTTGTCATGTCCCACTCTTTTCAGCCCAGAATGGATGTGCTGAAACAATGCCTCTTTGCCTGTCCTTGTGCAGTACATCTGAGTGAAAATCAGGCTTTATAATTGTGTGGATATTCAAAACCAAAAATTACAGGAAAACCACCAAATAAAAAAATAAAATTTTAAGAAATCTCGTTGAATTATTGCCCAAATGCTGGCTGACCTGTTTAAGATATTTCAGTTTAATTTTGGCATTGCTTAATGCTCTCCAAACCCCTTTTCCTGTTTTAGGCTGGAAACAGGACCAGTTTCAAGTACAGAATAAAGAATATAAAATTCTGTTGCTCAATATCAAATGAAAATAGTGCAGTATTTCTAAAACAAATTCCCAAATGTCAAAACCCACAAAGAATATGAGCTTTGAAATATTTTTGCCGTTTTTTTCCTTGAAAACTTATCAAGTTTGACCCAATTCTTTCAAAAATAGCTATTTAAGAAATTCACTCTTTGAGAAAAAGACTCCTTCCCTGTCTAACCTAGGGTTAAAGCTGTGAGCTCAGCTCCATGAGTTAAGCTTTCTCACTGGGTCTGTAGCAGGCTGGTGTCTTCTCCTGACATAAATTCACCAGTGAGCCTCATAACTCAGGAAACTATAAAATTGTTGGAGCTACACAGTTGTAAAACCAGAGCCATGCAGCAGGGAATTAGGCATAGGCTGCTAACTTCACACTGCTGGGGAAAAAATTGAGTTTAAAGTTAATTAAAATCAAAAGGATCCCTCTGTAAATTATGTCTGAGGATGGTGGGGTGAAAAGGACAGAAGCAAAATGAATATTGAAAGTGGGGAACTTAACTAGCTCTGGTAGCAGCTGGTATGGCTCACCTTTGGCCTTGCTGTCTTTTTTGCATCTAAAGAGTTACTTCTGCTGGGTCTGCCCCTGAAATGCAAGGAGGGTCTGGAGCCCTCCATCTCCTGGTCCCTTGACTTGGACCCTGAGTTTGTGCATTGCTTTAGGCTGGGTGCTGGAGAGGCACCTGTCTTTTTCCTTCTGCCCATGGTGCTGGCAAGGGAAAAGCCCCAGGCTGGCCTCTCAGGCACATTATGTGTGCAGAGGCACACAGGGAGGCACATGCTGTGAGGTACCACTGGCACAGGCATGAGCAGTCAAGGAGAGAAAGCCATGGGGTGTGGAATCAGACCTGCACCTTCTACAGCTGAAAGGGCATTTGGGGGCAGAGGGTACCTCTGGGGAGAGGAGTGGGGGACTGGCAGGGCTCCATCTGCAGAAAAGGATGCTGCTAGTTAGAGCATCCCTTCCTGTGTGCCCCCTGCACACAGGTGTTGTTTTCCTGCTTGCTGCTGGATGGCATCGCCCATCATCCAGCACCTTCTGCTAGAGGGGTGCTTCTTTGCACAGCTTGGAGGATGCATGAAACCTGCATGAGTCTTCCCTAATGAGCTTGGTCTTAATCCATTGCTTGGCATCATTGGACAAATTATGTTCTTGTTTAAACCTGCATAGAACTGAAGTAGCTCCACCAGAGTCTGAGGTATAATGCAGATTTATGTTATGCTGATTAGAAGCAGAGTCTGATCCTGTTATTTTATAATGCAGTGACTGAAGTTTTACTAGTCCTTGCTGTACAGAGCAAAAGTATTTGTATTTACTTGCTATGAATTTTAAGTGCATTTGGCTGTGATGCCTTACCTAAAGCGTCTTTGAGAAGTGTGGATCTTTCAGATCAATATATTCTCTTCTGCCAGTGAATTGTGGCCTAATGTCCTGAACCATGCAGGATCCATAAAGTACTAGTCTGTAATAGCACTTCACCTCAGTGAATCTAGCAGCTCCCACCACGTTATATTCAACATTAGTCTATGACCTCTCAAAGGCCTCAGCAGCCAGTAAACCCACCCATCTGTGGCCTGCCTTATTGTCTTTTCAGCTGGCGGGTAACCCACTGTCTTGTCATGACATGCACATTTTCCTTGGGTGAGGCACCACAGCGCATAATCAGTTTTTCCTTGTGAAAGAAATCATTACCCAAAAGCCCATGAGTATATTTATGGTGAAAACCCATTTTTTCCATCTCTCATGACCAGCTCTGTAACAAAACAAGGTGGATTTTACCGATTATGAGTAGCAGTTTTGCATCTAATGGGTTGCTACTTGCAAAAGCTTGTCAGAATGTCAAAATGCAGCAGGATGGGAATTCACCACACACATCCCTTTGTGCACATTAAGTATTAAAAGCACTTGGCCCCCCAGCCATAAAACCTCTGCCTGTGGAAGTAGGACCAGAAATGTCACCTTGCAAACAGGTTGATGGGGGCAGCAGGAGTCAAGTACACTCTAGGACTTGTTCTTCTTAACTCTTTGTTCTGGTTATGCTGCTAATCATTCCTTTGTGATGGAAGTAGTTGCTGTTGCAGTCCTTCTGGAAAACATTCTAAAGCTGTAGCAGGAGCCTTAAAGCATCAAAATGTGACAGCTCATGAAAACACACAATCTAAGTAAAAAGTGGAGCGGAGAAATTAAAGCCCTCCAATGAGCAGCATTACTTTATAACAAGAGAGGGAATTGTAATTTAGTCATGGTTGAATGTTTCCTATTTTCTCTTAGCATTCACAGCCCCTTTTTATAATTGTGCTTTTGTGGGGAGAGAGGCGTTGGGATTCTCTGAGGTTTTGCGAATATCCTTGCATTATCCTGAAAGCACCTGTCTGTTCCCTCCACGACACAACCTCTAATCCTGCCCTGGGTGCAGTGAGACGAAATGGTCTTCCGATTTCATGGTTGGAGTCAGAAAAAATAATATCTGCTCAGTACCCTGCATAAAAATTGCTCTCTAGCATAAGCCTCCTGGAATTCTGCTTTTGTGTCATCAAAAGGATTAGGACATAAGGATCCATCCGAGTGTGCATGATCTTTGTACATGCTGAAAAATAGAATATCAGAGTTGCTTGATAATATATAAAATTTTAATAAAAGTTGAGTCACATAAAGCCTTTCACTGCTTTCCCTTTTTATTTTTAATATATGTTCTAGCTGTGTCTGTGGAATATATCTTGTCAGTGTACGTAGGTACAATCTGATTCATGTTGACATCTTGTAAAGACTGGGGAGGTGTTATTCAGGCAGCTGCAAGGGCAATTCTCGGAGAGTGGGAAGAAACCCTGGATTATGCCCCCTCTAATGTGAGTTTTTAAAGGTTACCTCATTTGTGCAGCATGTTCAGAGACATCAAAACCAAGTTCCAGTAAGAAGCAGTCAGGAGAGGGTTAAGGAAGTCAGTGATGCCTGATGTTAACATCTTTCCTTTTTTTCAGCTTTGTAAAAGATAAATGTTTCAGATTTCAATCTGTGGTTCCCAGCAGTGCTTTGGGAACACTGCAGTAGGCCCGCAAAAATTGCTAATGCTGGGCCAAACCAAGATAATGCGTCTCAGCAGGAATGACATAATGCCCTAAAAGAAGACTATGATGTAATGCATATCGCACAAATCAGAGCCAATTTCCTTTAGAAAGCATTGAAGTCTAGCACTAATACTTCAATATGCAAAACTTTGGGCATTTAGATATTTTCTTCTTTTTCTTTTTCTTTTTCTTTTTTCTTTTAAAAAAGAATAATTTTGTAAGGCTTATAGCATTTGTGCAGTCTGTCTCAATTACTAGAGAAGCTTCTCTCTCATTCCACACTTCCTTGCAATTCGCCTGCTTACTGAAAGCCATTAAGCATTTCACCTTGGTTAAGGTGCCTGCAATATGTTAATAAGAATGCTGTAATTTATGGAGTTAACATGGCTGTTTTTGCAGGTGAGACATAAAGCATATATAGTATATTACAGTAAATCCTGCTTAATGAAGGTGTTATGCAAGGATTTATTAGGCTCACTAATGTCTAACGGAAAAGTTAAGCAGTATTTGTGCTAAGCTCAACTTGAGCTTCAGACAGTGCAACTCCTCAGTCCTTGGTGGAGTCGCTTCCCGAAATAAGGTGAGCCAGATATGGGTCCATGCAGTTTATAAACCATCTCAGTTAGTTTTCCTGTCTTTTGTTAATAACCATGGTGTCAGAGCAGCAGCCTCACTTGCCTGCTGCTCAGGGTTCCTGTGGTGCGTGAGCCAGTGAGACCGGCGTGCTGGGAGCTGCTGCAGGGTTTCTTTCCAAGCAGGGCATCTCTGAGTGAGCCTGCCAGGGTCCTGCACTCCCCTTCATCTCAGCCCCTGCCAAAGTGGTGGAATGTCCTGGAGGGTCTCACTGTCCCCTTGGCCCCCTCATGATTTGCTGAAAGGAGATCATTGTGATTCCCAGGCACAGAGATACCTATGGGGCTGTGGCCCTGCTCCCTTTGTGGACCATTCCAGGGGCAAGAGCCAGAGTTGCTGCCATCAGCTGGCTCTGCCCCTTGGAGCAGGACAAAGAGGGAGGTCTGGGTCTGCAGCCAGGGGAAAGCCATGGTGATTCCTGGCATTAGTGGGGGTGACAGCAGCCCTTGCAGGGTGTGATGCTGCCCTGGCTACTGTGCAGCCACATCAACCTCACAGCTGTAACATGGCACTATATACCCCTTCACTATGTCTTCATCTCACAAACGCTATGTCATTGGTGTCGGACCTCACATGCTTGCAAAATACCTCCAGTTCTACAGAACCAGCCCTGATGAGGGCTGTGCATGCAGTTCAGGGCTGGGACCATGGACCAAGGACTCGTCGAGATACTATCCTGTTCAGGGCAGGGATCCCTGGGCCAGAACCTATTCTCCCAGGAAAAGAGAGCCATATTGCAGCCTCACATCAGCCCACAGAGATGTCCCCAGGGATGTATACTGAGCAGCAGAGTAACTTCAAGCATGTGTGCAGTGGAAACCAGTCTTTAACAGATAACCAGTGAGACAGCTCATGCACTGCAGCCCTATACCATGGCAGGCAGCTGCCAGCATGATTTTGACTACCATGGTCTCTGTAACAGAGAGCTGAACTGTGCTGATTAAACCATCACAGTCAAGCAACTGAGGTATTAATATGTAACCTTAGCTGGCTCTTGTAAATTTGAGGTTTACATTTTTGCTTCTCTATGTTAAGAAACATTCGGAGTGTCAGATATTGAAGGCTTGTGTTTACTTGCCTACAAGATGCGACGACACTAACTGAGATTGAGCTGGCAAATAGACTCATGACCTTGTTCTGAAAATTAATAAACCTCCATCAGTACCTCAAAGAGAGGGGAAAGCTGGCATCTGCTCCTATTAGTTCAAGTCTGGACCTGCTTTTCATTCAGAATGACCTGACTGCAAATGAAGGCTGCTGTATTTTCTGTTACAGACTCCTTCTGAAGGAGGCTGACCCAAGATGCATGGCATCATTCAATTGGAAATAATGCTGGACATGCACTGCAACCACACAAGTGAAAGGTGAGTTGCTGCCTGAAAGTGTTTTAAAAACTCATTATCAATAATAAATACCAAGCTGTGTTATGTGCACCATTTCATTAAAAGAGGGTAGCCAGAAGGAGAGCTTAATTGTCTTGCTCTAGCAAAAAGCTCTAGGGTCAAAAGGGGAATGTATAATTATAGTGTCAATATGGCCTATCAGCCTGCTGGTGGACTGGTGAGACAGGGACCCGGCTCTCTAATCGTGACCTGGCCTCTGAAATATGTGCCTGTTGGGACAAGTCATTTAACTTCCTTTCTAACGTGGGAGCTCTCATACTTCTAGAGCTAAGTAATTGAAGTGCCCTGGAGACTAATTTTTGTATAAAGACTGGAGCATGTGTAACATCTTTTGGCTTCTCCCCTTTATGTTTATGTATACTTCAATCCCTCCTCACCCTGTTCCAGCCGACTTGAACTCAGGAACCAGGATTACGTTGGCAAAGGAGGCATTGAATGACTGAATACCATGGCAGACAGTACACAGCCACATTCTGAAACTGCCCCACATCAGTTGTCTGAAACTATGTAGAAAACAACATAGCTGCTCATGTGGCCACGTAGGACTAATTTTGGCATGAGTTGAGGAAAGAGAAGCGCAGGGTCAGGTTAGTGGTATACCTACAACTACAAACCGAGTGCAATGGGTTGTACACCTCCTAATCAGTGCCAAGGGTGTTAGGGAGTAATAAAACTGTATTGTACAACACAAACCAGTGCAGGATGTCCAGGAGTCTAAAGTATCCAGTGATACTAGATGTTCACCCACATCCCCTATCTTTGCAGCTGCAGCTACCACTCCAGTCGAAAGAGTGCCATCACATAGATCTGGCCAGCTGTCTGCTGTTCCAGAGGTGTACTTCTGTGCAGCCATGTACTGCTTTTACCTGATAAACTGCTGTTGGCAGCTAGTCTGCTGCTTTGTGTACCTAATTAATTCTAATAGCTACATTGCATGGTACTCAGTGAAACATCTCACACGGTGCAGAAGTAGCTTGGGTTTATGAATGTCCCAAGGCTTTCAGTGGCATTGGTATGGTATCATGGGGGAAGCTTGCCTTCTATTACAAACTGCTATTTGGTGGAGGGTGAATCTCTGTTAAGCTAGCAGATGATGGAAAATAATATACCCCTTTGCAGTACAGTGCTAATGAGGTGAACAGCATAGCCTTTGGGCAGGTTAGCCCAAGAAAAACAACGAAGTTGTACCATGGCACCTTTGGTGACAAAGCTTCCTTCAAGCTATGCAGGGTCTCTTTGTGCCAGAGCTTCAGGGATGTGCGGATGGTCTTGTTTGCATGGCACCACTGCTTAGGGGAGAGCTAGGGGTCAGTCCTGCATCCTGCCTTTCTACCTGAGCATTTGCTGTGCCTCTAGCACTTCTCATTTCTGTATCTCAAAGGCTGCTCACTTGTTGAGTCTCTCATCTCCTTTTTGAGTGGAAACCACTTAATCCTGATTTCAGTATATAGTGCATTCTACTAAGGAAAAAGAAGTGGTCTGCTAAGAAATGCTCCATAGGAAGAAAATTACAAGAGCTATGGCTAGAGAATCCTTTCCCTAGGTGAGCAAGGAGTTGAGAGAAAAAGCATCTGAGAGAGAACTCAGCAGCTCCTCCCTTCTTTCCCTATCCTACATTATAAGAACAATAGGTCTCTATGACATTAAAGGCAATAATTTAGAAGGAATTAGAAAGGATATTGCTTTGCACACTGAATAGACAGCCTGTGGTCTTCACTAATGCAGACATTTGATGTCAAGCATGTACAGATGAATTTTTAAAAAGCATTGGCTAATTTAATCATCACTGGTTACCACATGTAGCTCTAAGATAATCTGGGACTGGATTTCACCCTCCTGAGTTGCAACTGATTACCCCTGGGGTACATGCCTATGTGGGAGAACTGTACAACTAAGTGTATCCTAGCTTTTTTTCTTCCTCTGAGTCTTTATTTGTATCTGCAGAGACGTCAGGCTGAACCAAATGGACTAACAGTGGAATGAGAACATCCAAAGCTAAAAGTCAGATCCAAAAGGGTATTTGGGAATCAAGGTGTTTCTTGTTTGCACATCCAACCTGGCATTGAACTCAGTAGGAAGTTGGACATAAATGTCTTTGTGGGTCTGATCCTATTACCTAAAGTAGCAGCTGTGAAACGCATGTACTCTACGTAACTGAGACTGGAAGGAAAGTGATTGCTGTCATCTTTGCTCCCTGAGAACTCAGAACATCCTCTTTTATAATTTTGAAGGCACCTTGTGAGCTGCTTCTAGGTGCTTCCAGTGCAGTGATCTTGCAGTCTCTGTGGTCTTTTGTTAGTTCTGAGCAAGCATGCAATTGATTTTGTTGTGCCATGTGGCGGCAACTGACTGTGTCCCCACTGCCGGTAGTGATGAGGCTCAGATTTGGGCGACTGCCCACCCCTGTGCCTGGGTTTCCTCCCTCCAGACTTCCTGGCTCTCTCAATGATCTTAACTGAGATGATGTGGAGGGTGGAGAGGGGGTGACGGAGACATTGGGGTCATGCTTGATCAGGTGATCCTTCCTCCTCTTGATCTGAAAAGAACCCATCTGTCAGTGCCTGAGCGTAACTCACAACACCAACAGTACAGCAACCCACTCGCCTTCCCCTTACAGAGAGCAAAGCCCCTCGAGGGCCATCACAGAGAGGTTTGGGAGTTCTGTGCCACTGCATGCCTAGCCCCTGGAAATTAGGCATGCTGCAATGTCTCTCTCTGCTGCTATCACTGTTCTAGTGTCTTCCAGTTTTCCACTGCTAAGGCAGGAGTGATACACACTTGAACACTCTCTTCACCCAGCAGCCCCTGGAGAGACAGTGCCTGTGGGATGGTTGCCTATTCCCTATTGCGGGCCATCAAAATGGTGACTTCTGGCTGCTGGAGATCACACTGAAAGCAATGTGTATACCTGGGCATAGCTGAGTGCAGTCCTGGCCTCTCGCTCCCCTGCTGTTTTGCAGAGGGATTCACCTGCTCCCGGCTCTGTAGAAAAGAATAAGTCACATCTTCAGCTATAGGCAGTGAAGCTGAGGGCAGCAGAGCCAGTGCTGAGTACAGCACAGTCCCCTGAGACCCCATGTCCTGGGCAGTTAGGAGTCAGTGACAGAGCACCTCAAGATGCCTTTGGGCACTCCTTTAATTTCACTAAGCAGAACCTGTTACCAGCCCTGCATTAATGCTCTAACAGGCTACATTTTCATTTCACGTTTCTGGTGGGTACTTGGAGGAGCTGAATATACCCAGGCTGCAGGATGCTGCAATGCAAGCAGCTGCAGATGAAGCAGAAGACGTGTCAACCCTGGTGCACAACAAGAGGAGAAATGTACGTTTCTGAGTCCCTGGCAGAGACTGCAGCCTCTGAGGGCATTGGTAGCTCTCAGCAGCATGTCAGTGATGAAATAAATGCTCTAGATGACTTCAGCTGAGGGAAAGCTGCGCTACCCAGTGCTGCTGTGGGCCAGGGAGGTTTCTGATTGTGAGGGATGGGTTGCTACAGCAGCCAGCCCTTTGGTGTCATGAGGGCAGGGGTGGCGAGACCTCCCCATCCAAAACTGTCACCTGGTGACCAAATGCCCTGACACCCTGTCAGGGCAACCACCACCCTTCCATTCCCCATCGGGCTTTGTACTGTCACTCCTGTGAAAGTCCCATGAGATGCCAGGGCTGAAATGAGTAATTCATGACTTGGGGCAGAGCTGGTGGCACCTCCTGTTAAGAGGTCTGCGCAGTATTTTCCCTTGTAAGAGTCTGGTTTTAGTTGCTTCTCTTTGAAAGTGTATCTGTCTCAAGCTGCTCTCTTATTTGCATTTAATCCAAAATAATGTCACTGTTTCTGAAAGTGAGGCACTGGAAAATATTCTTTTTGTAGTCCATACTTAACTGGGTATGTATACATGTATGCAATATCTGACTATGCTTTTGTGTTGTGCATTCTGAAATGGGTGTGCAGTCAGCAGGAGGAATTTTGCTGCAAGCACTGTTCACCCTGACTCATTGAGGGTCTACCGGAGCTGTGTGCAGACCTGGTTTCACCATGGCTCTAGCTGCAGTGAGCCTGCCAGCTTGTGATTCCACAGGGGTGATGGTGAGCATGGCACAGACCCCTACTCATGCCATACCACTGACCTCTGATCTGGCTCATGCTCCTCCTGCCCTCGTTACCCATTTTCCTTGTCCCTGCTATAAGCAGTCAGTGCTCAGCTACTGGCCATACATGCCTACCCCAGAGACAGTGATGGAGTGGGTTTCTATCTCCCCATCTGAAGATGGGGCAGGGACTGAAAGCCATGGAAGAGATTTTGAAAGTAAGTTAAAAACAGCGGGAAAAGGGGCAGCAGAGGCTTTACTGCAGGGTCTCTGCCCATGGAAAACCAGCGCTTGTGGGTCCTGTGTCTTGCTGTGGGGCTTCTCTAAATACAGGAGGTGATTTTTCCCTATCTTTGGCTGAGTGGTGTGGGAGCAAGCGAGTACGAGAGGGAATATGAGAGTGTGACTCAGTAAGCAGTAGAAGGAGGGAAAAAAAGCTGTATCCTCTACTTCTGACAATTATTTGCATGAGGATTCGTGCTCTGTCCAGTGTTAAGGATCCAAGGTTCTTGGTTCACAGGGACAGGTTTTCTTTGAAAAGAATAAATTCTCTGGATGTAAATGATGTCTATATGTAAGAAATATATGTGCTATGTGTCTATATGTAAGATATATACATGCTGTCCCTGTAGTCTCTGTACTAAGAAATCTCAAACATCACACTGACAGGGTACATGCAACAGCAGTAGCCCAGAGCCCTATTTTTGAAAATGTTCTCATACAGAAGCCATTCTGCAGCTCTTTATATTTCACCTGAAGCTTCTAATGTGTCTCACGTATGTGCCACATCTGCGTGACTGAAAGGCAGCTACCTCTGGGACCTGGAACCGAGGGGTAAGCCAGTGCATTGCCCCCAGTGGGAATTAGGGCTATCAGTGCAACAAGCCAAGAACCTTGTAGCTAAATGTTTGTCCAGCACCTAGCAAAAGGAGGTTTAATCCAAGGCTGGACTCCTAGTCAGGCTGAAATTGAAGTAATAGAATTGTAATACTATAAAAATCAATAATTTTAGCCAGGGGTATATGTAAGTCACCCCTCATATGAAAATGACATTAGATTCCACAAGCTTGCACACCAGATATTTCTTGTTTGTTTGTCTCTTACTGCACGACTCTCCCCTTCTCCACCCACCCCCCTTTCCTCCCAAGCCTAAACCATCGTTAAACTTCTAGTGGCTCCAGGTTTACCTACACCCAACACAAGTTCACTCTGCAAGATTCCATGCTTGCTGGGGCTTGTTTGCACTGGGTGTGGAAACACCTGATGTCTCAAGAAAAGGATTTTGAGGGGAAGAAAGATCTGCGTTGCTTCTCTGGGCTGTAGAAACCCCATCGGACCTGCCTCATTCTGCAGGCAATCTGCAGTTCTTTCATCTATTTCATAATTTTCTGTGATCTTGCATCTATTTTGCCATGTTTTTCAAGGCACCGGCAGTCTCCCCAGTGCTGTTACAGCACCTAGCACAAGGAGATCCTGACCTCACCTGGGCTTTTGCATTGCAAAAATGTAGTTTGTGCTTTCTGCTTGTTTTTGTAAACTGCAATGCCTTATACTGACTCCAGGGGAAATATGCTGCCAAAGGAATGTGGCCATAAGGAAGGGAATGATGTTACTGGATTGCACCAAAGTTCAGTGAAACTATCACTTCATTTTGGTGAGGAGTGGGTGCTCAGTGGGCAGCGGTACAACTGTGCTTTCCAGCAGCTTCCTGAAAGGTATCCTTTGCTGATTGTATTTGCCAACTTATACGTAACACCAGCATTTAGATTAAGGGTTGGGCCACTTCTTGCTGTGGAAATCCTTCTCTTCCAACACATTCCCAGCATGAAGACAAATGATGACCCCTGATGGAGGCAAACTGGGGACGTTTCAGTGAGAAGCCCAGTGGCGAATGCAAAGGCTCTGTTGCAGGCAGCAGGCTGTGCTGGCCTGGGGCACTCACCAACATTGCATGCTCCCCTGAATGCCAGGGGATTTTGGGCAGCTGAATACCTTGCTAGGCATGCTGATGAGGAGATCTATCTACACTCCAGGATAGCAACTGAAATGCGAAGTATCTCCTTTACCAAATGCTTGCCTGGGGCTATAGCTGGTCTACTGACAGAGAAGTAAAATGTTCTATTACTATTCCCACACACTTCAATCAGGATGCTGTGGTGTGCTACTGGTTCTATACAGAAAAACGGCAGGTACCACAACAGCACCTTTACTTTCCCTGTTATTATTCTTTGGGCAAAGTTGCATGGGGAGCTGGGCTCCAACATTTCCTCACTATTGAGTTTGTAATACTGTGGCTGGACTGCCTTTGGTCCTTTGGAGACAGTGCACTTTCTCCTCAAGGTAAATGTTGGTCTGTGTTTCATTTAAATATTAATTTGGGTTGGCACAATGTAGTGTGTAATATTGCCACTCTCTGTGAGGATTAGAGTGATTAGGAGTCTCAGAATACACTTTAATCTGTCAGTTCAATACTGCTGAGATTTGCAGTCTACCCTTTCCCATGCAACAGCCAGAGTCTTTCTACATGCTAACAAAATTGAAATGAGTTCCTTCATCTTAGACAAGGATAATTAATCTTCAAACACTGTTTATCTTAGCCCAAAAATCCTCAGAATTCAGAACCAAATTAATTTAAAGTCTAAATCTGCTTTAACTAGTAATTGGTTAATCAACGGGCTCAATGTGTAATTATATTCTTTGTTCACACTCCTTACAGGCTTGAAAAGACCATCTAATTCCTATGTTGCTTTCATTTTTATAATTAGACCATGTGACATACAATGCTATATGTATAGAGAACAAATTCTTTCCTGGAATAATTTCCTTGAGATTGTTTCTTACAGATGAATTTCGCCTTTTTTTTTTTTTTTTGAACTTAGAAAAGCTTTTATATGATTTCTTGGTTATTTTGGATTTCTGTGACTCATTTATAGATTGTGTGAAGAGTTTTAAGCTTCCAATCTTTGCTCTCTGCCTGTCACTGAGGAAACCTACACTGTGTTTCTATTTCCCTTACTTGCACTTGACATAGCTTTAATAGTTAAGGGATCCTTGCTCCTCTGAATATTGATAGGATGTGGCAAATTCAAGATATTGTCATTCTTATTATCTTTCAGAACAGAGCAGCCACAAAACCTATTAGCCGATGTTATTCTTGTGGAAAGGAATTATTGTTGATCTTATGAATAGGAAGTCTGAGAATAAATTGGAGAAGGAAATCGTGGTTTTCTTAACACAGAGTTGTGGGTCGTCTTTACTTAGTGGATACTGTCATAACCCCATTGTGGTCAGTGGCCTGGTCAGTGGTTTTCATATTTCTGTTCACAGAATTTCCTGTTTCCATCAGCTTCATGAGTGCTTATGTACCAGTACATATTAATACCCTCTCTTCTTCAGTAATTTCTTCTTGCTGAAACCTATTAAAACCCAATGCCTCTTTAAGACTATGCATACCTAAACATATTCCATCTCTCATTCTTGCTAATGACACATAGATTGTAACTTTAAGAAACAAGTTGAAAACCTTCTCCTGATGAATGAGATGCAGGAGAGATCAACTGCCAGTAACTTACTGATAAATGTTCTTAGAAGACAGGGGAATATTAGGTTTTTAAGTGTTTGGACCCAAACTTCTGTTGATCTGTGTGGACCCATCTTGCCATTTTGCAGAGTCCTTAGAAACGGAGCATTTTAGCTATGTGAAAACATTTAAAGCCTTAAGGAAAAGTCCTCTCTTCTGATACTTAGCTAGGAACTTCAGCTGCATGGAGGAAAATGGAAAGGGGAGAGATGAGAGAGTTCAGATTAGCAGCACTGGATGTGATATGTAGGCTGCAGGGGAGCCCTCTCCTTTGCCAATAGCCAGACAGCTCTAAGGCACGCATTCATCCTTGGTCCCAGGAGTGTGGGGCCAATATGAGCTGCCTGGGGCTCTGTGGGAGAGGTGGAGGGCAAGTAAGTAATTTCAAATCTGTTCAACATCAGGTCAAGAAATAAGCAGTGAGCTGCAGTCTCAGGGTTGTTTTTCTGGATGTACCCCACTGCCATAATGAACCTCTGGTTGGTCAGGAGACAGGGTCTCCTTTCTCTGGAAGAAGCAGAAGGTCAGACTTACCAGAGGTATTGTCAGAAAGAGTCTTTTCCTACAGGAAGCAATATCTTTCAAGATACCTACCCTTGAAAAGATTTCCTAGTGTTAGACTTCCAATAGCAATGCCAAAGCATGTTACGGATTGAGAAAGCAACTGCAGCAATCATCTAAATCCATGCAGCTGAAGAGGCTTCCCTTCCCTCTCTACCAAATCCTGTGAGTCCTTCTCTGACCATTTGGTATTTTATATCCTTGTATTTCTGCTAAACAGTTCTTCCTGCTTGCATTCACTGCTCCATACCTCCTTGCTCCTGAACATTAACTACAATAGTATACGTTACAGTCCAGGGTTCCCTCACTTACTCATCTTTGCTGAAAACCATAATGATCAGAATGTTTCTCACCTCCTCACCTAGAAAGATGCTGCTTCTGCCCTTGTGCTGAGCCTGATTCAAGACCCTGGAAGAGGCTTCCCTGGGCTTGCAATGAGTCACCCTTTTAATCTTTCTGCCAAGCAGAGTCACAACTAGGAGCTCAGAGATTTAGGCAGAGAAGCAAACACTTGCAATGACTTCTGTCTTTCCTAGAGGTCTTTTTACAGCCAAAGGGTAGAAGCAAGGAATATGCAGCAATCCTGAGTTACTCTTCACCAGGCATGCGACTGAGCCCCCATCTGCTTCTTAGGCTCTCTCTGAAGTATCTTCATTCTGCAGTGGTGAGGTTATGGGATCATTAAGTATGTTGGTAATGAGAAGCAGTTGAAATTCGGTTTTAAATCTCAGCATGTAAAGATTGCAAGAACAAATCAGCTGATCAAACCTGACCTTCTGCTCATGTTTGTCATAAAGGAAAATGAAATTTGGAGAAAGAAATACAAGGGTTTGCTTTGGAAATGCTTGGCTCAGCTGTGGCCCAGAGTCTGTGACCACTCTCAGCTTTGGGAGTCCAAGCCCCGGGGCTGGCCCTATGAGAGGATCTTGGGACATGCTTGGCCTCTGCCTAGGGCTGTGAAATGAGCCCCATATAGAGGGCCTGCATGCAAAAACCATGTGTCAGCCTCCTCCTGTCCCACCATGTGTAATGCTGGCTTTGGAATTATGAAGCTGAAAATCTGTATTTCCTTTCATATCATTGCCAGTTTTGAGCTTCAGTGAGTCACGTTTTCAAGCTTTTTCTTCATATACATTGGGATGAAAAGCACTCTTGAAATGTTCTTAAAAAGAGAAAACAAAGAATAGCCCAAATGACAACTGCGTTTCTCCTGCAATTTCCTGCCTTTGACAGAGAGACTTTAAGAAGGTAAACATACAAGATGTGATAAGATTCAGGAAGCTGGGGATGACGGAGAAATGATTCTTTGCCTGGGCTTTGTGAGTATATAGCAGTTCCATTCAAGCCATTGGGAAGGTGGAAAGAAGAAACATTCTGAAATTTCTATATTGTTTCTACAAGAAACCAGTTGAATCAAACTTGTTTTGAAATTTACATCACTTCAATATTTTAAGAAGATGTTATTGACACCTTGCTTAGAAAGGTCATAGACTATTTTAGTTAGTGAAAACCTTTTATTCTGACACCTAAAGAAGTTGCTAAGACTGCCAGTAAGAACTTTGTATTTATACAGCAGAAAATGGTGACAATTTTTTCACTTCATGTTTGTAAAGAGGAAAAAGTATCTCTCTCCCCATTTTCATTTCCAAAGAAAGCAATCTCTTGACTCAAGGACCCATCCACCTTGAAAAATTGTGTTCAGAGTTGCTTTGTCCATCTCCTTCTGGGAGACCTGGAATTTCATTGCTCAGTTTTCACTGTACCCCTTCACAGTCAACCCTAGAGCAAATGAGGAAGGAAGTCTTTCATTCACTCAAGGTACAACACCTAGACACTACAGAGCTGTAAGCTTTGTTTTGTTTCCTATTTTTGTAAAGAGAAGCTGAAAGAAGAACAGAGTTAACACAGCCTCATATTGCTTACAGGACAAGTGTTCAGATATCTATGGTCTGTATAGGAGACTACATGTCACAGAAAGTGTCATGGGTTCAGTAGCAGCAGTCATTTTTCTCCTTCATAGTAGCTGGCACAGCGCTGTGTTTTCAACTCTCGGCCTGGGAACAGTGCTGATAACGCCGACGTTTATAGCTATGGCTTAGAATGTTTTAGTCTGACCAAAGACTTTCTGAATCTCATGCTCTGCCAGGGAGGAGAGGAAGCCAAGAGGAAGCAGAGACAGGACACCTGACCCAAACTGACCAAAGAGGTATTGCATACCACAGCACGTCATGCCAAGGATGGAAAAACTGGAGGCAAGAACCTGGAAGAGTTCACTTCACAGCTCGGCTGTTGGGTGGTGAGCAGTTGTATCCTCTTCCCTTTTATTTCCCTTGTCATTATTATTATCGGTGGTAGCAGCAGTGTTTTGTGTTATACCTTAGTTACTGGACTATTCTTATCTCAACCTGTGGGAGTTACATGCTTTCGATTCTTCTCCCCATTCCTCCTGCCCCTTGGAGTGGAGGGGAAGAAAGAGAGGGCAGTGAGTGAGCGGGCTGCATGATTTACGGCTTAAACCACACCAAAAGGTACACTTTGAAGACTTCATTCTGCTTCTGTGCGATTAGCAGAGCAAGGAGAGTTGACACAGGACAGATGGATGTAAAAAGAAGCCTTTCACTGAGGGACCGGGCAAAGGAAATTTGACAGTGTGTTACTGCTCTAGTTGATATCAGGACCTTTGCTCTACCTTGCCCTAAAATTTTTATTTAATAAATAAATAAATTTAGATAAAACTCAATATTTAGACTAATTCTGTAATATATATATATAAGCTTGAGTTACTCAGAGATTTTCAAAGTCACAGTTCTTCCTTACCAATGTGATGACACTGATTTTAAACTGCCAGGAACTGTCTGTCTTTCCAGGGCTCCCAGTACTGGAAACAGAGATACACTGAGGACGGTATTCCTTTTGCTCCGCAATGAAATCCCCTTTCTTGCTTTACACTCCTGCCCACTGCATGGCAGCTTTTTGAGAGGTGCGTCATGTTGTGTGATCTCAGCATGACTCTGTAAGCTCCTTTGCAACTCCTGCACTTGGGATCACTACCCTTTACAGCTCTGGTTTTGGGAAGCCTCATACTCTGCAAGGCTTTGATGTTACCTTTAGAATGACAGCTACCGCAGAGAACGCATTTCTGCTGTGCAACACCTCTGCAAACTGCTATATAGAGTGGGCAAAAACCTACAGGAGAATTTGGACGTAAAATAGTGAATTTCATTTTGAAAAAGAATCACTCCAAATTTGTATGTTAACAGCCACAGTTACAATATCTGCAGGACTATATTCCATAGGGAATATTATGCATGACTGAAATCTCTGAGTCTCCAGGCTTTTGTAGGCCTCTGCACAGACACTCTCCTAAGAAATGCAGTGATATTTCTGCTTAATTATACAAATATCCTCTGGAAAGTGTATTTCTTTCCCTTGCAAATTCAGCCTCATCATAGATCTAAATTTGCAGATGGAGGCAAGTACATTACAATGGTGATGACTGATACGTGAAGATTTCTTGGGTTCAGAGTGTTCCCTAATGTAGGCCATTTTTCACCATCTAGAGCTGCCCAATAATGGTATTATTTCCATTGCTTGAACGTTGAAGCAACATCCACTTATCATGGAATTAAAATGACTGTTTATAAGGCAGCTAAATTGTGTTGTTATCCATTTAGGACAGTGTTTGCTTTGCTTCTGGGGACAAAATGACAACTGGACTTTCCTAAAACTCATCAAACAGTATGAGAATGCCAAGAATACAGATCTGCACTGTGTCAAGATGGGGGGTGGGTGAAGAGGGAGAGAAAAGGGAGACAAGAAAAAAGGACAGCTATTTTTGTCTGAAGATGTGATGACCATCAGATAAAAATGACAAAGTTGTACTTGTCATAAAATAAGTCACATTGCTGATCACTGGATAACTTTGATGTAATATTCCGCAATCATTTAACTGAGATTTCATGGCAAGATTAATGGTGAAGTTTTTTAAACATGCATGAAGAAGAGCTTTCTTCTAACATCCAGTTGTCAGGCAGTCCTTATCTGGGGCTTATATAGATTGATTGTGATTGGGATTAAACTAGAACATGACTTCTAAGTAAAAAAGAAAATCATGCAGATTTGAAAGTGAACCATCAGGCTTTTGGGTCTCTTTCCTAAACACCTCAAAAGCCATTCGCGGCCTCCTATTGTTATATATACATATGTGTTGTTATATATGCGTACATGTCTTTGCAGAATCAGTCCGGTTAACGTGAAAAATCAGCAAGGAAAAGCCTCATCGAACTTCTCTGTCTTCTGTATCACAGAATACTGAAAATTATGTTTAATACATCACTTTCAACATACAGGACTCACGCTGAAGTTAGTTGTTTATGAAATTCTATGTGATCATAAGCAGTGCACATATTTTGAGTGAAAGCAGACCAATTTTGTTTGACAAAAATGCTAGTTTCTAGTGTATGACATTGGATGAATTGTTGTACATACTTTGGGATGGATGGTGACTGTAAATCTCACTTTGGACACTTCATGAAATATTTGCAGCATATTTTAAACTGGCTCAGGGGCTCCAATTATTCGCTAATGCTCAACACCTATCTTCTGTTTTCATGGGGCACTTTGACGATGATGAAGTAAGTTCGGATGGTGCTGTCCAGCCACGGTGCCTCCCAGACTGCAGCCAGCTGGAGACACCCTTGTGCCCAAGAGCCTCTCTTCTGCAGCTAAACACTGAAGAAATGCAACAGGACTTTTCAATTTCACCCTCCGTTAACTCCCCTCAAAATCAAGGAGGTTCACAGCGCTGTTATGTGTTTTACCTGATCAACCACTGAAAATGGATTTGGAGTAGCTAGGCATACGGAAGGCTTCTGGGAGATACTAAGTTCAGCCATGACAGCTCTAAATACCACCTTGTCCTGAGCAAAGTGATCAGAGCAAATAGAAGATGCCATTCACCTTCATATTGTATTTCTTTGTACAGCACAGCCACACAGCTTTGGCTGAGGTTGATGCTGTGTTAGCAGGCCACAGCATGCCTGCAAGCTGGTTGGACCAGCATGCATGGATCCCACCTTTTGCATGCCTTACCAGCACTGCATTTTCACTAGTGCACTGGCCTCTCCATGTTTTGTCTGAAAGAGATTTTTTGCAGCCTTCTTGAGACACATCACGTAATGGGGAGTTTATGGAGCTTGCTTAGGCCTGGTGTAAAGTGCTGCACTGTTACATTGATCCTTAATTGAAAGTCATAGCCAAATGAGAAAGATGAAACAGGAGACAAATAAAGCTGCCCTGTCAGAAGCTGGGGTGTTACACTGAGAAGAAAAAACAAGGATGCTCTCCCTCACTACAGAGTGAGGCTTCAGGTACCTCCAAACCCTGCTTGAGTTGAGCAGGGGTACAGATAGCAGATGCACTTCTGAAGGGTATCCATGTCTCATCTGTCACATCCATGCTTGAAAAACATGTGCGTTCCAAAAACAAACAAACAAACAAAAGTCTTAAGTCAATGCATGGGAGATCCCCTCTCACTAAAAACAGGGGGACAATAGAAGCGGACTGTGGCAGAATCCGAAACATGAAATTAATTTGCATTTAGTTGTAGAGGAAAATCACCATGGCAAAGTCCTGTCAGGTGGCCAGTGATTAATTTCAGAAAGGTACGCTTTGGCTCATAAAGGGCTGAGAAATCCTTCATGGTAACTGTGCTTCTTCTCTAGCTTGTTCCAGGTGCCTGTACTGCAGCTGAGCAGTGCTGAGCTCTGTGGCATATGGAGAAGCTTTTGCACGAAGAGGTTCAGCTTACAGAAACAGGTGTTGTTTTCAGGAGAAATTCACTCCCTGCTCCTCACCTTTTTCCAGTCAGTTATGGAACGGGGAGAGGAAATGGAGAAGCAGCAGAAATATTTCCCCACTGCTTCCCCAGGAAAAAAGGCAGGACTAGTGAAAGCATATTTCCCCATGCTTTTAAACCTCTTGTTTCCCTTCTCAGGCATAGTGGGTTTGGGGGCACCTCTTTTCCTAAAATTCTTAGAAGACTGCATTCAAAAAAAGATGTGTAAGTCCAACAAATCTTTTGTGGAGAGGTTTTCAAAATAGACAAAAATATATCCATCATCTCTTCTTTCTCCTGGACCTTTTTCAGGCTTCTTATTTGCATCATGATCTTATTTGGGCTAAGTATAAAGAAGGCATAAAAATGGGCTAATAAGACTTTAGGATTTGTAGCTGAAAGAGAAATATGTAGGTGGGAGATACTGTCAAGAACTTGATTTTCAAAAGGAAATGTAAAGGGAATGGAGGTGGAGCCCTGATAATTTCTCATGATCCTGGGAGTGGAGGCTGTGCTGCAGATTAGATTACTTACATGAGGGACACAGGTAAAGGTGGCACAATCCAGACCCAACTTATAAATTTTGACTTGAGTGAGGATGTTCATCCAATTCTCCCTCAATGGTTTTATATATAATATTTCAATTTTTGGAACTGTGTGAAAACATCTGACTTGAAAAATTAAGTAATGTTCAATCATTTAAAATAAAACAGAAACCTGTTTTTATAAGTTAAATATCTAGAGACCAAAATCACATTATGTCTGCAATCTGGGAAAGAATAAAAACAATAGTAAACATCGCTTTACAGCAATATCCGCAGTTTACTTTGCAATACTGTAAACTGTGGTGTTGTAACAAAAGTGTCATGAGTTTTTATGGCACAGGGAAGCATGATAGAACAGATTTGTATCAAAGTCTATTATAGCAGAGAGTCTTCTAACAAGAGCAGAACGTATTTATGTCGTACTCAAAATGTCATTTCAGTCACAGACAAGACTGATGAGGAAAAATGATTAGATGCAGAGATTCGGTTTATCTTTCTTTTCCAGAATGGGGACTTTTGATGATCTCCCTTTAGGTTGCCATGCTTAAACCCCAAATTTGCAGCCTCTGTTTGCACTATTTTCCTTTCATTTTTTACCTAGCTGATGGAAATCAATACAGCTTTGCTAGTAAAACAAAATCTTTTGGTCCTATTTTCTTGTAGATGAAGCTGAAGAATACCCCCATCGCAAAGCACCACTACATTTCCTTAATTAATTATGGTCTGAATATGGAAACAAATCCTCTTATCCTCAGCCCTATAGGTGAGAGTTTTTGTGTTAGCAACTCCACCAGCCCTACTCCTCCAGTTCTGCATCCTTGTCCTTATCACTGCAAGCATCTAACACCACTACCAAAGCCTATAGATGGTATACTCCTAGGGAGTTTAAGGAACTTCAGAGCAGCCTTCAGAGGCTTGGTCTGCTATCAGCACTTGTTTCAGTCACCAAAGAAGTTCAAAGTTCCCAGACACCTACATATTGCCATCTTACTTGGTAAAACTTCGGGAAAGTTTTGAGGGCTGATGCACAAAGTAAAATGCTGTAAGTGTTCCCAAAGAGAGTTTTTGACCATACTGGTGAGATTCAGCCACTGCTGTTTTCAGTGAGCTTGTAATTGTTACTGGCAAATTATTCTCAGAGTTTTATAGAAGCTGAACCCCCCCCCAGCTGTATTTCAAGTTACGCTTTTTAGTGGAAAAAAGGAAAAGAAATGAAGATCTTCCTTTCTTTGTATTTGCTTAATTCAGAGCATATGGAATTTAATGAATTTGTGCAATTTTAAAATCAGAACAAAGTTGGTTTGGGTAGTAACACCCCTCCCACTCCTCCCCTCTCGACTTCAAAGCAAATGACCAGATATTTAATCCAAAATGATGCTGTTGCAGCTAGCTGGATTTACTGCGTATAACTTTGTATGCACTTTTTTTCCTCCTTGAAGAGGCTATATATACACAGCCCTTCGAATGTCACTGGATGCCCATTCCTAGAGAGAAAGCTTTTTTTTTTTACTGAAGAGCTGCTTTGTCAATACGTCCCGGACTGCGTTGCAGTTGTTAGCCTCATGGTTCCTGCATAGGCACCAAAATTACACAGATTCTCCACTGCCCATTGCTCCTAGGTAGGTGAAACTTGCCCATCCTGTATTCTTCCACACCTCCTTTCCCCCATTTTTTACTGACTGACAGTTTCATGGGGGAAAAAATCAAGGTGCAATGGTTTGATGTCATGCTTTTGACATCTCTAATGAACTCACAGCATGACAAATACTTATATCTCGCTCTGGTCCAGCTTCTCCCATTTATGTTGCATCACATGTGCAGGATCACTAACCACAGGGTATTAGCCAGAGAAATTGCTGTCCCATAATTTAAAGTACAAATGTATTACTGGAATTTCAGAGCAATAGAAAAGGAGCTTCTATTCACCACGCATCAACATCTTCCTGCTGTTCAGAGACTAAACATGCACAAAACCAGTAGGAGGTTGTTATGTTCCAGTTAGCAACTACTGTACAGAAAAAGAAAATCCTGATGTGAATTTTTCAGACTGTCAAAGTCAGACACATTGCATGACCTTGACAGCCCTTCTCTGGATTAAATTCAAACATCTATGGCTATGCAGTTCAAAAGGTGCAGTGGTAGCAGCAGCCCAGGAATGAAAAACGTAGACCCAAGTGTTGCTGTCAACACAGCCACATGGCACAGAGGTAATGCATTGTAATATTTCTGCTATATGTCTTCCATGCAGTGAATTAAATGCCTGCTATTGCTTTATGGATTTTGCAAATCTGACCAGGAACCTTAACATTTGGTTATGTTTTTCTGGCATTGTTTTTGAATTATACAGGACTAAAAGCATGACATGTCTTTCTTCCTTTGATTTAATTTTGCAAATTTGATCTCCCTTTCATAATACCACCTATTAAAGCACAGATTTCTTGCAGATTTTAAGTCCTGTCACAGGGTAAATCACCCTGATAAGGAGGCTATTTCTCAGCACGTCACTGCCTCACTACACAGTGAATGCTATAGAGAAGTGCAAACGCATCAGCTGGCCAGTGCATATGCACAAACCTTTGAGCAACCTGGGTCCAAGTTTTTTAAGGCTCTGTGCCTACGCGAATGGTCCTGTGTCTGCATTGGTGGGCACACGATCACTTCAGAGTCATAGTGATATCTCAGTAGCTCTGACTCATTCCTCTTCTTGCACCAGCTCTGTCAGCCCAGAAAGGACTGGGAGCATGTAGGCTGGGTGGGAGCCATGGATTTAAGACAATTGAACACTCATGTTCAAGTTAAAACAGGAGGAGTGGTGGCAAGCAGCTCTCTCCATTCCATTACTGACTCTGGGCTCACTCCTTCACTGATATCTCATACTTCAGACCTCTGGAGAGACTTCAAAACCTACCTTCTCTCCTGCATGTGCAGGAGCAGGCAGGTGAATGGAAAAGATAATGTATCTCTCCATGGAGTGTTACAAACACACTGTCTTTGCCACAGGTATATGCAGTTCAGTGTATCTGGTATCATAATATTGGGATTTTTTCCTCTCAGTTGCACATGTTATTAGAAATACAGATGAAGAAATTGGATCTTTTTCCCACGCATGTGTCAGTGAAGAGCAGTGTTCTTTCTGCGTCATCTAGAGGAGCTACTTCTTTTGCAGAGTTTTGTTTTCTGCTGTATAGTAGGGTCAGAAGGAGAGAGAAAAGGTGCCCAAGTGAATTTTTCCAAGGCTAGACTCTTGTCTAACAATGACAACATAAGACATCTTCCTGAAACTACAGAGAACGTCCACCCTTCCTGGTGGTGTTCAGTGAAGTCAGCAATAAAAGAAGCAGAGAAACTGAACTGGCAAGTGCAAGCAAACATATGTATCTATTTGGTCTAAACAGGCTTGAGAGACAGGAGCATCCTCACTGCTCCCTTTTGGTTGAGTAAAGGCTGATGAGAGAAGATTTCATGGTAGCCAAAAAGGTTCTCTAATGCTACAGAAAAAGGCCACATGGGTTAAAATGTGCTGTAGGAGAATAAAAAAAATTGTGTAGCAGAGAAGAAAGGAGTAAGAAAGGTGTACATTACCTTGAAAGAGACACTGTTTAGACCAAATTTATGCAACTCAAAGAGAACAGCAGGTCAAATTATACATTCCTGAAGGTCTCTGTGTACAGCAGACTGCACAGATTTCCTGTTGATGCTAGTATGAAATGGTGTATTTTTCTGTACAGCATATAATAAAGTCTCCAAACTAGGAAACATTAATTTTCATAAAGGCAGTAGAGGTTTGAACTTACGGTCTTCCCATGTGTATGATGCAAAATTTGTGAGCTCAGATAATTGACATTGCCAAGGAAGGTCATGAAAGTGTTATCACTGTATTGTACCAGGGGATTTAAGACTCACATACGTTCTGAACTGTGATAATAATAATAATACAAAATGCTCTTTTAAGACAGCGGTACTAGCAATTTTAGTTTGCTTTTTTTGCTGGGAGAAGGTTTTAATAGACCACAGCTATGTAAATGTGTACTAGAAAAGCTTTCACGTAAGGTGTGTTTGCATTCCTAGACAAGTGTTATGACAGCACTCTGTACAATAATTTTTGCTTCTAAACTTTTCACAAACTTTGTATACAACAGCAGGTTGAGTACTGCTGCTTGCTGTTGTGTATTTCTAAGGAACACATTTGGTTGCGCAGTTGCTTGGTTGCCAATTGTAATTTTTCGATGTTTAGGTGGTTGCTAACACTGAAGGTACCAGGATAAAATATCTTCAAGAATACTGGATGTGTTACTGGGGATGGCTTCCAAAACCTTGCCAATCCACAAGAACTGTAGGTGAATGAACCAGTACTGAAAATAAGACACACACACAGCAAAGTATCTGACTGTGATTTAGAGTGGAACATTTTGAAAGCCACGTAGCTTAATCCAGCTCACATCCTGGTTTCACTTGCGTACAGCATCACATCAATCTGGGAATGCTAGTGTTTATTTTCCTACAAAGCTTACACTTATTTGGGGCGGAGAGAAATATTCTGACTAATGCATCGTATAGTATAGTCCAGATAGATACACTGCAAAGTTTCTTTAAAAGAGTGCTTAATCCTCCAGATCGCCTAGCTGGAACTTATTTTAAATAAGAAGAAACACCTGAAAGTCCAGTAAGCATAATGAGAACAGCCTCTCTTTATGAACTTCATTGTTCATAATACAGAAAATATTCTGTTAGAAGTGCAATCTCACCAAAGGTAGCTTAAAATCCCTTTCCTCCAACTTCTGCAGGAAGGTGGAAGAAATCTCACTAGATTTTTTGAGAAGTTTCTCAGTTCTCTTTACTTTTTAGCAGTAAAGTTTTAGATACTGGTCAGTAGGGTTTGCTGGGTTTGGGGATTTAAAAAAGGCTCCACAAAGATGGTTGCCTCAGTGTAGTGCATTCAACGCCACTGGGATGTTGGCTCAAATGACTCAAATGATTTTTGAAGACCTCACTCCAGCAACATGGCTAGAAATACTGTTTTCTTTCAGCAGGTAATGACTGGTATCAGTGAGTTTGTAAAGTCATCCCTGCCAGGCAGTTGGTTTACAGACACTGTAAATTTGCCTGTGATCTGTACGTATCAACTAAACCTTCTGTTGAGTTGAAGAAGTAAAGGCTGGCAATTGGCTTCCTTCATTTGCCTCCTGGCAATGAATGCCTCACATTCATCTTGTGATCTGGCATTCCTTGTTTACCCCACACTCTCCTGAACCTCCCCACTAACTTTAAAAAGAAGCTGACTTTCTCACTTTGTATCAGGCACATAGACCGAGGCACTGCTTTCCGATAGCCATAGCAATTGAACAAAGCTGGCCACGTCTTGCTAACCTGACGAATTTTTCTCCTGTGAATTCATGCAAGAGAATGATTTATTTCATAGTGAGTATAACATTTGGGTAACATCCTGTATTTCAGCAGCTACTTTCAAGAAAGAAGGAACTTGGAGAAATATTACAGCAAATCATAGCTTTGGTGTTTATATCAAGGCAAGATGTATGAAAGACTGAAGACATGTCTACTGGCCTCAGGGCAGCAAAGTGTGTGGTGACGCTGTGAGCCCCAGGGCTCTGACTCTGACTGGCTTTTCTCCTTTTCTCTTTCTCAATTTCTGTTTAAAAATTTCATGGGATTTCTTTAAGAAGTACTTAAATTAATTGGCGAAAGCGTCCTTGCCCAATCAAACACTCAAGTAATACGGTATATTTTTACACATCCAGCACACTGAGATGCTATTTTGGGAACCTGGCTAGCATGCAGGCTGAGTAGTCCAAACACGCAATTTTCTACATTTAGTATACTGGTTACCAGCCAGCCCAGGTTGATGGGGACTGACATTTCTTCATAGTGCCTTGTGACAGCTTATGTGATTGCAGCAGCTGATCTTAAGTGGGTATCAGTATCAAACCATTCAATCAATATCAACATTAAGTGGGAGCTTTACTGCAAATCCTCCAAGAGAGAGACTAAGACTCAGGGAATACATTGGACTACTTAGCCCATATCTCTTAAATACGCAGCAAGGCTTGAGGATAGGCTTCGACAGCAACATGAATTTGGTAGCTGGTATCAGTAAGAGCCTTCTGAATGGACTAATGGTGCTGCTGGGTGCGTGGTGGCCTTCCCCATGGCAGGGCAGGACTGGAGCTGGGAGCAGAGCAGCATTCCTGGCTCTGCTGCCGTACTGGCTTTGAGCAAGAGCAACTCCATTAAAAGAGGCAGCAACATTTATAAGGAAGAAAGCCAACCCCAAACCCCAAACATGTACCTGGAAAGGCAAAGTGCATATGGCAGTGACATTTGAGGGAAGACACATGAACTATGTCTTTGGAAACACCATAGTCATTTATAGATATAGACAGGCTGTCAAAGCAACTAAAATTTGAAACTGCTTCAGTAAATACTTGTGTGATTAGAGATAAAGCAACTATTATTCAAGGCACTGGTTAGAGGGAAAAGACATTTTTTTGAGACAGGGACTGCAAATGGCAGATGATCCTGGATCAACTTGTTAAATAGCAGTCAGGAAAAAAAGCAGTCAGGCAAAGCAAACCCCAAAAGCTCATGACCATGAGAATGAATATGGTAAGACCTCAGGCAAAGACAGTAGAGGACAATTACTTCAGACTTAATTGATAGTGTCTCAACTGTACAATACATCCTAGCTAACACTATATTACTTATCCTAGTTACTGAGAAATTTAGGATTCCCTAATGGAATGCAGATGGTTATAAAGACTGATAATGTTAAAGTGAAAAGCTGTAAGTCAGAGGGGCTACTAGGTGCTTATAGTCAAAGAGATGTTCTCATTTTCTGGTGTGTGTGCCATTTGCAGCTCTTTGGCTTTGCTTCCCATGGGGATTGAAGAAACTAATGTCTGAGTAATGGGATATAGGATTTTAAAAAGTTTTCTTGAAGTAATTAAACAACTGAGTGATGCTATCAGCAGCATAACTTTACCCTGTTGTATGCATTGGGAAAAATATTCTTTTAAAAACAAATAAATGCTATAACAGGAGAGAGCTATGTACATCACAAGATGATCAGCAAATCTGCTGCATTCATAGAATCACAGAATAGTTAGGGCTGGAAAGGACCGTAAGATCATCTAGTTCCAATCCCCCTGCCATGGGCAGGGACACCTCCCACTAAACCATGCCATCCAAGGCTATGTCCAACCGCGCCTTGAACACAGCCAGGGATGAAGCATTCACAACTTCCCTGGGCAACCCATTCCAGTGCCTCACCACCCTTACAGTAAAGAATTTCTTCCTCATATCCAATCTAAACTTCCCCTGTTAAAGTTTGAACCCAATACCCCTTGTCCTCTCACTACAGTCCCTAATGAAGAGTCCCTCCCCAGCATCCCTATAGGCCCCCCTCAGATACTGGAAGGCTGCTATGAGGTCTCTAAGCAGACTTCTCTTCTGCAGGCTGAACAGCCCCAATTTTCTCAGCCTATCTTCATTCATTTAGGTATCTTCTTGAACATACGAATTTTTAACCATACAATAGAGTTGCCCAAAGTATTACTATAGTATCACAGATTTTTACAGACTATGCTCATCAGCGCTTGAATTTAGAGGTGAAATGATGTGGAGGAGGAGAAGGGAAATTCCAACATGCGTTACAAAGTGTACAGGCAAGCTATTTCGAGGAACAGCCTCATACATCTTTGACACATAGCAAAAACCCTGAAGAAGCTACTTGAGTTTTATATTTTGGTGACGCTGTGGATAAAGTTTTTGCTATCTCCTGTGATTTTCTCAGAGGATGTTTCTCTTCCAGACAATTTTCGGAAGAAAATGCTCTTGCATTTCATGGGAAAGTGCAATATTAATTCTGAATTATTAAACTGTTCCAGGGAAGGATTCATAGCATCGCAGAGTTGAGAAATGTCAAACATCTACATCCTGTATTCTATCCTTCTGCTAATGCCTAACTATTCCCTGTGCTATGCAGAGTGTGTTCTAACCCATGGTTATTTGACTCAAGGGACCAGGCTTGCCATAGTATCAATTGAATGCCTTTTTCCAGTGTTCAGTCTGTATTTTCTTCTACTTTTATATTCTTGAATGCAAATTTGCCCCTCCCTGGTGAAACCTCTTCCCCACCTCAACTCCCTGCCGTGCCACTGACACATGCTTCCTTTAAAAACCTTTCCAACCTTAAGTATCAGTATGCTTGAGGTGGTGAAACCACCAAATTCACCTCAAAAAGCAAATGAAAATTAGTGCTGTTGATTGAGTGATAGTGGACAGAAAAGTGTGTGTGCCTTCCGTGGGGAAGCATGGCAGTGCTTGTGTGCCATAGCAGGACAGAGCAAGCTGGAGACAAGGATGGACTGCCACCAACCTCCTCCCATAGACAGAAACACTGATTTCCACTTCCTGTTGACTTCTGAAAGTCTAAGAAAGACATAAAAATGTTGACATGCTCCATATCGAAGTGATTGCTTTGTCCAGGAGAAATATTTCTTTCAAATGTTAATTTAAGCAGAAAAATAAAAAATATACTGTGAGTCAAGCCAGATGTCATTTCTTGTCTTGACCAATGAACCAAAAAACTGGTTCATCCAGTAGTCCTACTTAAATTCTAACATAACGTAAAAAGCTGGCCGTTGCCCAGTGTAACATCCTAATAATTTCCCTGTGATCAGTATTTCTTCCTTTATTCAGTCTGTTATTGTACGTGGCTGAAGAGATATGAGATACAAACAGATCTCATCCAGGATTTCTACTATTGTAGTGAATATCAGACAAACAAGGCTTTCAGAAATTTCAATCTTGAAAATGACTTCAATTTAAAAAAAAAATCAGTTCACGTGTTGCAGTCTGAGAACGTATGATTAATGCATCAATGAGCTGGAAGAATTTCTCTGACAGACTTATTTGATGTTGATTGAATAATGCACATGTTAAGGCACATGAAATTTATTTTACTAATTAGCGAAAATGGTGACTAAATTGATGCAATTTAAAGCATATCAACATATCATCAACATATATTTTCACTTGTGTCAGAAAATAAAGTCTCAGGAAGCTGAGATATGTTGAGCTGAGCTTTGTGTTAGTTCTTTACTTACTCTAAGGATCTGATTTTCTCATGGACTGACAGTCAGAAGGGGCAGACATTTTTAGCCTGGATTCTTACGTCCTAGTATGAAATGCCTGGGATTCATACAAGCGTTGTCTCTTGGTTCAAAAGTAGCAGATTCCTGACTTGGTTCTGTACTGTTAAAATATTAAAATGATCTCTGCACTTCCAGCTTGCAGCCAGGCGGCACTGGGAAGATGGGATGCTGCAAGCGGGGATGGAGAGAGAAAGATTTTGGCAATGGAGCTGCATCCCTAGAAGACAATGTGGGAGGAGGGGCGTCTGCTGTCCGAGCCCTTGTGCTGCTTCAAAGCCATAATTTCATTCTCTGGATGCTGATTAACAAGGGAATGATTCTAGCAAAAACTGGCAAATTCTGTGGCAATTATCATTTGCTGTGGAGACGGGTATGAAATCACCAGAAATGCTGAGCGCTGTGGCTGGAGATCTGGGCTGCAGAGGACAAAAAAAATCTGATTTTATTGGAAAACCTAATAGAGGAGTAATATATGGGAGGGGAAGAGAGGAAGGAGATGAGGAGTCCAAAGATGTTATTTTGTCATTTCAACCTCATCTTTGGTTTATTTCTCTAATACCAATGAGACTCCCTGTCTCTTCCCTGGGACACAGCGTGACCTCCCTGGACGTTTGGCCTGTGGAAGGCTGAGGAGAGGACACCAATTTCACATGCAATGTTGCTTTATCCCACATCAACAGGGACAAAAGACAGTCCATCTCCTTTTCCTTCTGACTCATCCGCGAGGGTAAGAAAGAGCACTGCCTGGGACTCCAGGAAGCCACACAGCAGCCACAACCCTGACCTTGGGGCTCCCCTATTTTTAAGACCTTTGTTTCTAGCCAGAGCAGGGCTATGAGTATATTGCAGGGAGGCCATCAACTCCACAGCGTGGGTGTGGGATGCACAGGGGGACCCTCTGTAGGGACCTAATGTGGCCGCCAGATACGGGTTATCTGGGCTGTTAGTGACAGTGTGACAAATTATACAGGCTGCTCCAGGCAGATGAGGTGCATATAAAAGAGAGAATTTTTAGCAGTATTTCCTTTGCTTTTCAAGTGAAATCCTTCTGCCTTCTTTCCTCTCTTTCTCTTGCTTGTCATAAGCTGTAAACAGCTGATGCACCATATTTTGCTGTATTTCAAGTGGTAAAATTGAGGTATTGTTTTTGGGTAAAAAAAATAAAGGATGCAATCCAAAAAAATATGGCTATGATATACAGTGAAGAAAGGCAATGTCTGCATAGTAGCAATGGGCTTACAGGCAAGACAGGGGTCATGTAAAAATAATACATTTAATAATAATCACATTTCATGAAAAAATCATACTGTTGTAGAAGGGAAAGGAGAGAAACATGGGAGCCTTGTCCTTGTTTCAGGAAGGTCCTGTGAACACAAGTGGCATTAGCTGACAAGCGATGGCTGGTCCTGCTGCTGGCATGGCTGTGCCTTGGGGGAGCCATGGGGATGGATGTCAGTGTGGGTAGACAGGGCTAGAGCCAGACTTCTTCAGTCACAGTGAGGTAGAAAAGACAGCAGAGGCACCAAATTAAGCTGGAGTGGTGTCATGCAGCCGACTTCTCACATGCTGAGTGGCAGCAACGTCCAGCAGGCAACATACTGCTGACCTTCTTGACGTGTTGGATACTTTGAATCCTGTTTGGGGCTGGTTGCATGCTGTGGGGATCAGGACTTGAATTTCCAGGATATAACATCATGTTCACACCAGCAGACAAGACGGGGTCAGAGGCATCCTGCAATGGCACCAGGGGCGAGAAGAGTGGTGGCCATGGTCGCTCCTCTGGAACCACCTCCAGTAACTCAAAGTGAGAAGATGGAGGGTTGTGAATGCTACCATTCTGCCAGTGCTGAAGGAGATTTGGGTGTAATTGCTCTCTTTATAGATCAGAGCGACATTGGCTTGAACAGTTTGTCCTTTGGGTCTGTTTTAGGAGAATCAGCTTACCTAACTGCTTCCTCCCACATCACAGCCGTCATCGCTCTCGCTGCATTAAAAAAGGCTCCCCATTTAGCTGCATTTTTCTGAGGGAGGATCTGCAGGCTTGTCTTGGGTGAGGATTTAGCTGAGACACCAGAATAGCAGGCTCTAGCAACTAAATGGCATTGAAAATCTGCTGCAAGAGCTTAGTGTCACCAGTGTGTGGGAAAAGCTGTGGCTCTGGAATAAGGGACAAAACAATCACAGTTGATGTAAGAGGAGATTTACCTCCTTCATCTTCTCATGTCACAGTCACAAGCAGGAGACCAAACCCAGTCTGCTCTTCTCTGATTAACTAGACGGTGTGCCCTGCTAAGTGCAAGAAGAGTTCCAGTACAGCAGAGGCAGAAATAAGAATTAACTGAATACAAGAATTAACCGAAAAAGACAGTTGGGCGTTCAATACAGAGCAGTGCAGGGAACCCTGGGACAGCTTGGTTCACCAGTGATTGCTCCAGTGAGCTCCGTACTGAAGTAAAGAAGAAATCAGAGATTCTAAAGACCTGCCATGTACTGAGGTCTCCAGGTCAGAAGTGGCAGATCCCCACTTTCTTGGTCAGTGATATATAAAGTCCCCCAGGTGAGGCATGTGAAACTCCGAAGTATCTGCCTTCCCATCACTCACACAACCCTTCTTATCCTTCTTGCTGAGTGGCTTTTCTACACCAAAAGCCACCTGTGTTTTTTTTTTTTTTTTTTCATTCACTCTGGGTCTACTGACCTCTGACACACTCAAGAAATTGAAGGTAGACAGGCAAAAGCTGCGATGAAGTTGGGTAAGTGTCATAACACTTCTGACACCTGGTTTGGGTGCATCTCCAGCAAAGGATGCAACTCCTGGCTGACAGTCACCAGGCTGTACACTGGCAGGACCAGCCTTCTCCTTGCTGAGGACTCAGGAGTGAGATTCAGCAATGCCTGGCATTAATGAGGGTCTCTGTCAATGTAGGAAGCTCCTATGTCCCTTTTGCCCTCCAAATAAGAATTGCAGAAAATGATCTGCTTCCTAATGAAAATGCTTCTGCTTAGGAGACACAGGCAGGTGAGCTGGTGCTTCTGTGAGAACAGCACCAGAAATCCAATTTGAACAGTGCTTCTGCTGCTACCTTCTTCCTGCAGTTGCCCTATCTTTATGAACAAGTGGCATTTTCCTGTGATTTTCTCCAGTCGCAGAATGATTATCCACATTTTCTCCAAACTTGTGTGGGCCTGGGGTCTGAGTAAACCAAGCTGCTTCATCTCATGACCACCTGAACCAATTCCTTCATAGTTACTGTGACTTTTGGGGGCTGTCCACCAACCACACCTTTCACCTACTGAAGGCTGACATAGCCGCGCTGCCACCACAAATCGCTAAGCTGAGCAAGCATCCTCAGCAGCACATCTCCTATTAATATTGTGGAATATTATTTTATGGACTAGGTTAACAGCTTTCCACCTTCCTTTTCCTGAAGTTATAGCTTACAAGTAGGTGAAAGATCACAAAACATCTCTCTTGAACTTTCCATCTGACCCTGCTGCTTGTCAGCAGCTGGTAGGGTTGGGAAAGTGAGGAGGCTCGGGGCCCTGGCCCGCGGCATGCACGTGGCTAGGGAAGCAGTGTCTCACATGCCTGCCTTCACCCTGTGGTATGCCGCAAGCCAGACCATGTCAATGCTAGCTTGTGGCATGCCATGGCCTTAAAGCAGGTGCGGGAGATGCCTTTCAGTCCGGTGGTGAGCATACCACATGCTGTACCCCTAGATATCCACTTGCTGTAGTAGTTCCCCCTCTGCTGCAGCCTTCTTCATATGGAGCCCCAGGGACTCGTGAGTGGCATAAAAACATATGTATTTATAAGAAGATTTGTTAATGAGGTGCAACTCCATATAAGCTCTTTGCTGGGTTATGTTTTCTAATCTGTACTCAACCTGATGCTCATTTAAATTCTGATTTTTTAAAAGGAATTAAAACCTTATAACAATATATTTAAAATGGACTGCAATAAATTGTGACATTTGCTTTCTTTGTCATTCTGCTTGTGAGACCATACTAAGATTTAATTGTTATGAATAAAGTTTGGAGATGTAAATACTCTTGAAAAAGCCCAAAGCAATTGTTACTGAGGTCAATCAACAAAATTATGCAACCAGGGAAAAGCAAAAGCGTCAAACAGAAACTGGGACTTGCAACTATGCCAAATCTGGAAGCAGTAGCATGGGGGTCTCCCTGTGGGTGAGCAAGAGGAAAAAGGGAGAAATTAAAAGGTGAAGAAAAGATTCAGTGAAACTAAACACCAAGTCATCTTTTTTTTCTTTTCAGTACTGCTTTTTCTTCCATTCCTTGAAACAACCATTCAATGAACTTTGCTCTGCAGAAAATTCAGAGATCTTCATTGTTAAAACATGATTTTTAACAGATGCCCTTTTTTCTGATATGTAGCTCTGCACTGTCTATTTAAAAAGGGACTTCCCTAAGAAGCATCTTTTCAGACATACATAGAGTCGAGGGGACAATTCACAGTGAATAATTAATTTAGCACATTTTGTCTCATTTTCTGCTCCCAAATACCAGGAGGCAATTGTGATTCCTTTGAATATATTGCAGTTTACTCCCCAAAGGTTTTAAGGATATTATTTTTAGATTGAATTCATGACTGGATATGATACTTGTTATTTGATCTCTATTGGCCAGCTATTATTAGCGTCCAGCAACTATTCACAGTTGAACTAGACACAACTTATTTGAAAAATGCAGTTGAATTTCTGTTTGTAAATTATTCCCAATGAAGTCAGCTTTTTGTGGCTATTTTATATTCCACCTTCTATGAGCCATACATGCAAATAGACATAACAAGGCAAACGCTCCAAAGCAAGTTGAGTATTTGATGTTCATTTCTTCTCATTTCAGCAGTGTGATGCTGTGTTAGCTTCCTGATCAGCTGCTGAGCATCACATATTATATATACTTACATTCAATAACCATCATCTGATATTCATAAACATTCAATTAATAGTTCAGACAATAAACAGAGGGCCACTTTTGGTGCAAACACTCCTGCAAACATTTACTGACTGCTTTTCATTGACATAATATGAACATCCCCATGAATATGATTCATTAATTTACAAATTTTCAACCATGCTTGTTAGAAGAAGGATGGATAAAAAACAGTTAATCATAAAGTTTTGCACACAATGCCACTTCAGTATGATATATAGCTGCAGTTGGTCATATAGCTAATAAGATATTGCTCCTGTTCCCTGGCTAGTCAGTAGCATCATTATCTTATTGGGGAAGCTGCAAAGGGCGGCTTCTACCTGCAAACAGTAGGGTTTTCACCAATTTTGGTCCAGGGCCTTCTTGTGCCCAGAAAAAGACTCATGGAGTCTTTAATTCCTGCTCATAAACTGAGGATTGGGCACTGAGTGGGGAGAAGATCCATGTCAGCTCTACCCATTTTCTTCTGTTGAGTCTGTGGTCTCATGTGAGGCTGGTGAAAGCTTTTTTTCTTCCTCATTCTCAGGCTTCCTGTTGCTCACCTTAGCTCAGAATGTTTTAGAGATAAATATTTTTTCTGAAAAAAGTTTTATTATGTTTCTGAGACTAAGCACATTTGGGAAAAAGTCTCTGCTGCTATCAGAGCAATGTTAAAGCTGGCAGGAATAAATGTTTCAGCTGGAGAGCACCCAGAGCGCCAAAGACAGTTTTCTGTTGAAAAGAATAAGTGGATGCTGTAAAAAAGGCATAAAAGTATAAAGGGTCCAGGTTCATGTACTTTATACTAGATTGCAGCTCGCTTCGGGATGTAACTCAAAATGCTGCACATGATCTGTAATAGTGTTGGGATTTAAACCGAGCTGCCAACTAAGCGCCACAAGCTACTCCTCTCTCCCACCTGACTGGGCAGGATGGGGGAGAATCAGAAAGTATAAGTGACAAAACTCATGGATCAAAATAAAGGCAGCTTAATAGGTGAAGTAAGAGCTGTGCATGCAAGCAAGTAACAACAAGGAATTCGTTTCCCACTTCCCATCAGGAGGCAGGTGTTCAGCCATCCCCAGAAATCACAACTCCATCCTGCATACCAGTTACTTGGGAAGACAAAATGCTGTCACACCAAATGTCCCCTTTCCCTCCTTCCCCCTCTTTTATATGCTGAGCATGATGTCATATGGTGTGGAATATCCCTTGGGTCAATTCTGTCCCGGCTGAGTCCCCTTCCCAGCATCTTGTGCACCCCCAGGCTGCACTCCGGTGGGGTGGCATGAGAAGCAGAAAGGCCTTGGCTGTGTGTAAGCACTAATCAGCAATAGCTAAAGCATCTCTGAATTATCAACACTTGCTACCACAAATCCAAAACAAACCCATACCAGCTACTATGAAAGAAAAATAACTCTTTCCCAGCCAAACCCAGCACAAATAGACCCAGTGCTTTTGGCCTCATTTGACACTGCAGCTGCAGCTGCTTTTGCTCTACCCATGCAGAAAGAATGTTGTGGGCTGTCCTTACCTGACATATCACAGATAAATGTTTCAAAGAGGCTCCGTGTGCACCTTGCCCATATATCCATGCTTGGGCCAGTCTATTGGAACGGCTGACATCAATGCCCTGACACTGAAGAGAAATGGTTGCCTTATCTTGAGATGCAAAAGCAGAGGGAAATATTTACTGGTGCCTGGATTAGCAGGTAATTTCACCAAGTATCAGCATTTACAGAAGTTCTGATTTCAGAAGTATGTATCGGCCAAATCCCCATGGAAACCAGTCACTGCCATTACTTGCAGGGGAGCAGTACCAGGGGTATGTCCACACTGTGCCTCCATCAGCAGCTGAGACATGGGATGAATGGTGGCAGCTGGCTTACTCACCCACGTCTTCACCACCTCAGCCTTGCAGGCAGGTGGATAAATAGGAATGTGTGCAATTAAATTTATATTGGTATTTTCCTATGTCTTCTGTTTACAAAGAAACACAGTAAAGTGCTGTCACTCAAACTTCTATCCAATGCTTCATTTATTAGTGCAATTGTTAGCAAAGAAAGTGAATTTCATATGAAATCAAAACAGTATTTCATGCTGAGTTCAGACTTCCATTTGTCTTTGTTTCCCCCAGGGTGTCCATGCTTTATATAGGCAACAGCTGCAATACCTTTGTTAAGATATTTGGCTTGGGCTCTATTAATGCCATCATCATCGTTGCAGACATGGCAGAGTTTGATATCTCTTTTACGTTTTTGCATCTGTTGCATTTCTTTTTCCCCTGGTGATTAGTGGGTGAAAATGAGAGAGCTTCACTTCACTGTCCTCTGAAAAAGTCACAAATTTCATTGCAGCTCAGTTTAACTAACTGTATGCAGCCAGAACATTTCTAATTAATACTGTTCTTTCTGAAAGAGAAATGTTCTTAGTAGAACAAAAAAAACCTTGCCTGTTCAAAAACTACTCCAGAAAGTCAAGCAGAACGATAAGCTAAATGAAGTTTTGGTAGAAGCAGCTGCTTTGCCACAGTGACGGAGCTTTTTAATTGCTTCTGTTGAAATAGTACTTCTGTTGAAGATTTAGGTCTGTTTAAGTAGCAGAAGTACAGCAATTTCTGAGTCCAAAGTGAGCTTAGCAACAAGAAGATGCCTACTCCAGCCTGGTGCATATGGACAGAGCAGCAGTGAACATGGGGTTGAGCAGCAGAATCTTCAGGATGGAAACTGCAGAGAAAGCTTTTTAATGAAAGAACAGAATAACATCATAGAATCATTAAATAGTTAGGGTTTGAAAGGACCTTAAGATCATCTAGTTCCAACCTCCTTCACCAGAATGAAGTTATTCTAACTAGTCCAAGCCAGGCTGAAGTTTCAGCCCAGCAAAGCCCATGCAAAGGTGATGTTAGGTGCTGGTGGGAGGGATCCTGAGTGGCCAGCTGTGATGCTCCAGCCCTTCGACATGTCCCTGAGCTCCTGCTGGGATCACCAAGGGCCAGTGGACAGGAGCACAGGGATGTGTGTTTGTGGTGCTGGCTGATGCCCTACTGCAATTGCACCCAAGGATTGTACCAAAAGGCTTGAATTCAGCAGAAGCTTTGTCAAAATATGGACTAGTACTTCTGGCTGGTTTCTCTTAATTTTTGCTCCAGTCCCAGGGTCCCCTGTGTCCTGCTACTCTGGCTCCATGGCACAGAGCAAGAAGCCAAGATTGTGGACTGAGAGATGGGGCCAGGTAGCCAGCTCTCTAGGTGCTGGCTGTCCCTTTGGTTCATGAGTGCACTGCTTGTCCCAAGCTGCTCTGAGCCACTGCAATACAAAATTATTCACTGGAAGCTTTTGCCTTGGGGAAACTGCAAGCTCTATTTCTTTAATGATTTTAATGGTCAGAATTGTGCCAGGTCAAGCCATTTAGATGTGTATTTAATTAGTCATCTGTATGCATGCAACTTAAAGGCATTCAGCTGTGCTATTTTACAGGGATTAACTAAGCAGGCAGTAAATCATCTGTGCCAGCAATAAAAGTATTTATAGCAGTACTTTATTTTTTTTCTTTTAACTATTATTACTGCTTTGTTTACTGGTAGAGGCCTGCATAAGGATAGATTTGCTCTAAGAGGTGAGAGAAACAAAGTTTGGGGTTTTGACTGACCCTGACTAGAAACAACAGTGGGCAGCACTGAAGGAGCTGAAATGTGAACTTCAGATCCAGACAACTCAAAAAGTTATTGCCAGCTGCAGGCTTGCTGTGTTAAAGAAAATAAACATGCAGGCAACTTGGCCCTGTGGAAGCTTATGATTTAAAGAGGGCTAAGAGAAGAAATATGACCTGAACTGGTAAGTAGTAGTTCTCTGGCTTGAATAAGTCTTAGGAGTATTTGGCTGCTAACAGTTCACAAGTTTGCACTGGCAAAATACTGCCTGAAATCAGTGCAGTTAGCCTCCTAGTCTTGCTTATCCTGCAAATGAACAAACTGTTTTATATGTGCCAATGAAATGTTGCAGGGAGTTATGGGACCAGGATTCTGCATAGATAAAACATGTGTTTTGAAGTGGAGAAGTTTTTCTGCACCTACATCACATGGAAAGCCCCTCCACAGACATAATGTGCTTGTTGTGAGTTTTGTGCAAATGTGTTCCATGATGCCTTTCACAATAAATCTTTTAGGGAGAGCACTGGCAGTTTATAATGAGCACTGACCTGTGAAACAGAGGAAAATAGATGTCATGAAAAACCTTGGCTTGCTCACTTGGAGGTCATGTGGCAATGCTGGGTAACTTTTGAAGTGGGACGGCGAGTTGTCCGAGCATGACACAACTGACAGGAGTGTGTAAGCCTCTGTGCTATATAGCATATTTAGCCCAATAAATAACATCAGTAGACGTCCATTCCCATAATGTTATTCCAGTGTGACCCAGAAGCTCTTGACGTGTGTGGTTTGCTCTTGGAGAGGACAGGCAATGGATCTGGGTACTGCTGAAACATTGCTTCTTATCACAATCCTCTCACCCTCAGCTCCAGTGGAAGCAAACAGTAGGAGACAACCTTTTGGGGTTGTTTAGTCCGGATGAGGCCGTTTAGCCTGGAGAAGAGAGGGCTCACAGGGATGTTATCGCTCTCTACAACTACCTGAAAGGAGGTTGTAGTGAGGTAGGGGTCAGTCTCTTCTTCCAAGTAGCAAGTGATAGGAAAAGAGGTAATGGCCTCAAGCTGTGCCAGGGGAGGTTTACTTTGGATATTAGGAAAACTCTCTTCACTTTACTGGAAGTGCTCAAAAAACACATAGAATCATAGAATCATAGAATCATAGAATAGTTAGGGTTGGAAAGGACCTCAAGATCACCTAGTTCCAACCCCCCTGCCATGGCCAGGGACACCTCCCACTAAACCATGCCATCCAAGGCTATGTCCAACCCGGCCTTGAACGCTGCCAGGGATGAAGCATTCACAACCTCCCTGGGCAACCCATTCCAGGGCCCCACCACCCTCACAGTAAAGAATTTCTTCCTCAGATCCAATCTAAACCTCCCCTGTTTAACTTTAAACCCATTACCCCTTGTCCTCTCACCACAGTCCCTAATGAAGAGTCCCTCCCCAGCACCCCTATAGGCCCCCTTCAGGTATTGGAAGGCTGCTATGAGGTCTCCACACAGCCTTCTCTTCTGCAGGCTGAACGGCCCCAATTTTCTCAGCCTATCTTCATACGAGAGGTGCTCCAGTCCCCTGATCATCTCATGGCCCTCCTCTGCACTTGTTCTAACAGTTCCATGTCCTTTTTATGCTGAGGACACCAGAACTGCACACAATACTCCAAGTGAGGTCTCACGAGAGCAGAGTAAAGGGGCAGGATCACCTCCCTCGACCTGCTGTTCACACTCCTTTTGATGCAGCCCAGGATACGGTTGGCTTTCTGGGCTGCAAGCGCACACTGCCGGCTCATGTTCATTTTTTCATCAACCCACACCCCCAAGTCCTTCTCCGCAGGGCTGCTCTGAATCTCCTCCCCACCCAATCTGTAGCTGTGCCTGGCGTTGCTCCAACCCAGGTGGAGGACTTTGCATTTAGCATGGTTGAACTTCATTAGGTTGGCATCAGCCCACCTCACAAGTGTGTCAAGGTCCCTCTGGATGGCATTCCTTCCCTCCAATGTATCAACCGAACCACACAGCTTGGTGTCATCGGCAAACTTGCTGAGGGCACACTCAATCCCACTGTCCATGTCACCCACAAAGATGTTGAACAAGACCGGTCCCAACACCGATCCCTGGGGGACACCACTCGTTACTGGTCTCCAGCTGGACATTGAGCCATTGAGCACTACTCTTTGCGTGTGGCCATCCAGCCAGTTCTTTATCCACCGAGTGGTCCACCTATCAAATTGATGTCTCTCCAACTTAGAGAGAAGGATGTCATGGGAGACAGTGTCAAAGGCTTTACACAAGTCCAGGTAGATGACATCAACTGCTCTGCCCCTGTCCATCAGTTCCGTAGCCCCTTCATAGAAGGTCACCAGATTGGTCAGGCAGGATTTCCCCTTAGTGAAGCCATGCTAGCTGTCACCAAGCACCTTGTTGGTTTTCATGTGCCTTAGCATGCCTTCCAGGAGAATCCGCTCCAAGATTTTGTCAGGCACAGAGGTGAGACTGACTGGTCTGTAATTCCCCGGCTCATCCATTTTCCCCTTCTTAAAAATGGGGGTTATATTTCCCTTTTTCCAGTCATCAGGAACTTCACCTGACTGCCATGATTTTTCAAATATGATGGACAGTGGCTTAGCAACTTCATTTGCCAGCTCCTTCAGGACCTGCGCATGGATTTCATCCGGTCCCATGGACTTGTGCACATTCAGGTTCCTAAGGTGGTCCCGAACAAGATCCTCCCCCACAGTGGGCCCAGGGTCTTTATTCTCACAGTGCTTGCGTCTGCCTTCCAAGACTTGGGTGGTGTGGTCAGAGCATTTGCCGGTAAAGACTGAGGTAAAGAAGTCATTAAGAACCTCAGCCTTCTCCAAATCCAGGGTAGCCAGTTCTCCCGATAGCTTCTGGAGAGGGCCCATTGTGTCCCTAACCTGTCTTTTATTGGCAATGTACCTATAAAATCCCTTCCTGTTATCCTTAACATCCCTAGCCAAGTTTAATTCTAAGTGGGCCTTAGCTTTCCTAACCTGGTCCCTAGCTTCCTGGACAACATCCCTGTATTCTCCCCAGGCCGCCTGTCCTTGCTTCCACCTTTTATAAGCCTCTTGTTTCCTTCAAATTTTGCTCAGCAGGTCCTTGTCCATCCAAGGAGGTCTCCTGGCCCTCCTGCTGAACTTCCTTCTAGTTGGGATGCATTGCTCCCGAGCTTGCAGCAGGTGAGCCTTGAATATCAACCAACAGTCTTGGGCCCCCCTGCCCTCTAGGGCTGTATCCCATGGAACCTTACTGAGCAGGTTCCTGAAGAGGCCAAAGTCTGCTCTCTTGAAGTCCAGGGCAGTGAGCTTGCTGCACGCTCTTCTCACTGTCCTGAGGATCTCAAACTCGACCATCTCATGATCGCTGCAATCAAGGCTGCCCTGGAGCGTCACATTCCCAACCAGCCCTTCCCTGTTGGTGAGGACGAGGTCAAGCATGGCACCTCTCCTTGTCGGCTCCTCTATTACTTGCAGAAGGAAGTTGTCTTCCACACAATCGAGGAACCTCCTGGATTGCTTGTGCCGGGCCGTACCATCCCTCCAACAGATATCAGGGTGGTTGAAGTCTCCCATGAGAACAAGGGCCTGCAAGCGTGAGGCTGCTCCTATCTGCCTATGGAGCGCTTCGTCCAGCAAGTCCCCTTGGTCAGGCGATCTGTAACAGATCCCCACAATAATATCACCCATCGCTGTTCTCTCTTTAACCCTGACCCACAAACTCTCTGTCGACTGCTCACCTGTCCCCAGACATAGATGAGGACCTCAGTGACATAGTTTAGTGGTGGTCTTGGTAGTCCTGGGGTAATGGCTTGGCTTGATGGTCTTGAAGGTCTTTTCCAACCTGCTCGACTCTACAATTCTATGATTACAATTTTCAAGGAACTATTGACCTCTAAATTTCTCCCTTGTCTTTCAGTCAAGCCAAGTGCTTGCTTGCTGCCTTCTCTCTTGTTTTAATTCTATTCCTGCTACAGGAACCCAGACAAACATATTCTACTGTCTGCAAGCATAGTATGTAGCCTAAGGCTATGTTGTTTAGCTTCTGCTCAGACATTACCATGTGCCCTCTTGGGTGCTGTGCATCCAGGAGGTTCCCACCAGGACTGAGGGTTGTGGGCAGCGTAAAAATCTGCACAGAAGTGTTGCAGAGCTCTTCTGGGTTCCTAGCTGCTGAGAGCTTAAAATGACTGCCTCTCTGACAGGAGGGACAGGGCCCTGGACTTGTGCTGTTGTGGGAAATGGCTGTAGAGAGACGTGCAAGTCTGATGAGAAGTTAAATAGTCATCAGGTAGGATGAAACACTTGATAGAATTCAAGTGATGTTTGGCAAATACTTCTATCTAAACAGCTAATCCTGAGTAGCGAGAGAGGACTGTTGAAAGCATGATTTTTTTTTTCCTTCAATAAAAAAAAAGTAAAACAGGCCTTCAGGAGTAGCTTTTCCCATTTTGAAGGAAAAACATATTTGGTTGAACAAAGCATGTTCTTTGTCCTGAAATAAATGAAATAATGCATTGCAGGTAGAGCAAGAATAGCTGCTATCTGCTAGTCAGCCCCAGACTATTGTCTAATAAAGGTAAGCATCTGCCTGTGAGTAATGATTTTACCCTGCTCTCCTGCTCTTCAGCTTCTTTGCTGGTTCTGTTTGTGCAGATTTGTCCCCACTTCCCAGCTGAGCCATTCTTCACTGTGTTCGCTCTTCTTCTCTATTAAATTAACCAATTGAACAAATCTGCTGCTCTTCCAAATAGAGGGGTGCCCTCTCTTTCCCTCACCATCCTGAAGTCACCTAGAGCAGCCCATGGCTGAGGGGGTCTCCCTGGAGGAGGTGTGGGTGTCTGGGTGCACATAGCTACTGGCCAAGAGGAGTACACTGGCATTTACCTCTTTGTTGTGAGCCAGCTGGGATAGGAAAATGCTTTTTGACAGATCCACCAGCATGCTGCTCCACTGAGGGCTCCCAGATGTAGATTCAGACACCTGCTTTTCTCTTCATCCCCTGCCCAAGCAGACAATCCTTTGGAAATGTAGGACTCTCCTCAGTCAGCACTGGAAGAGCTCTTTTGTCTTTCTGCACAACTGCACAGGATCAAACCAGGAAGGATAGAGTTTTCAATTTCCCCCAAAGCACTTGGAAGCCCTTCCCAGCTTTCACTGTACTTGCTTGCCGCCAGCCCCTGCAGGAGCTCTGTTTGCTCTTCCTGCGACTGCAATTACCAGCTCTCCCCTTGGCAGCTCTCCCACCCTGGTACATTCCTTTTTGTTATGCTAATAGACTTATAACCAGCTCCAGCTTCTGAGACTGTAATACACCCCTTTTAATTCTCTAATCTCCTTCTCTCTGTGCATTAGGACCGAGAGTGGTTTGCCAAGGGCCCAGCAGAACGTGTTTAGCTGACTGATTCTAGTTGTTCCTATTTGATCTTGGCATGCTTCTAAGATTTCTCACTTCCATACAAATCACACTTCTAATCCTGGGGTTTAGCAAAGTTTGGATGGATTTGGATTCTACTACATCTTTGTTAGGGGAGATGATAATGCGCTGTGATGAAAGATCTTTGGATGAAAAACCTCTGTGCTAAGGACAAGCATGAGAAGAACATCCTTTTGGTACAACATTCTCTCTTTTTTTAGTGTAAGGATGAGTGCCCATGTCAAGAAGGCAGTGTGAGTGCACTGAGGTTCTGAACTTGTACTTGATACCTTGGGGGTGAAGGTTTGATGTACGGTTGCCATAGAGGCATGTACAAACATGGACTTTACTTGGATCCTGCATTCCACAATGTGGCCCTCATGGAGCTGATCACTCAAATTACATTCCCAGGGTGCTGTGCTTCCCGATAGGAACCCTTTGGAGTGTTCATGCCTCATGGGACTGTCTTTCCTCAGAAAAAACCATAAGTATTTTCATAAGTCTTAAACAAGACTGTATAATTAAAAATGTTTCAACCTGATTTTATGGCCATATTCCTCTTCCATTGCAAAGATGGCTGGCCTTTGGAGTGGCAGTCTTTAGTATCTGTATCATTCTACAATTTCACCACTGCCTTTTTTTTTTCCTTTCCACAGATGCAGGAGGAGCAGTTGGATTTCTGGCATTACTTCTAAAGGTCATATAACAGCCCCTTCACTGTATGAAGTTTGGACCGCAATATCACATGAGGGATGTTATGCTGTTCCACATCTAAGCAAAGCACATATCCTACCATAAACACCTATAAATGGGAGGGGAGGAGGAATTGTAGCCCAGCATTCAAGACAGGGAATTGTGATGTGAAACACAACAAAGGCAGTTACAACGGCAAACACAGACGGGTTTGGCAGGTGTTCAGGTACAAGTGTTTTTGATTTCTTCTTCTAAAGTAAAGGCCCTTCTCTTCCTTACAAACTTCACCTCCTATGACAATTGCTAATGGGGCTGCAGCCTAAACCTCACTAAGAACTCATTTGTGGATTGAGAAATTGGAAGGGAAAGATTCCCATGGGGTTTCTGATGGCATGGACATCAACAAAATTCATATGCAATTACTTTTTCAGTGTCACAAAATGAGGGTCAGGTCTGTGGTGGCTGTCATAAAGAGCTATATGCCAGGGTATCACATATGAACACATGGGAGGGAAGTGTGATAGTTCTGAGTAGCATGAGCAGGGATGAAATGGCATGGCTGGCATGTGATTTCTTCTGGAAGACAGAATGCTGCTGCCTCTGACCAGATTGCCAGGCTCTCCCTGGGATTTAGTTTATTTGTTTAACCTCTCTCTGACAGTAAGTGAGACTTCGAAGAGCTTCCAGTTCTGGAATAACAGAGGCTTTGCCTTGATACAAAATGGGACCTTTTAATGCACCAGCTTGGAATAGATAACCAGCCAAAGGTGGAGAGCCCTTCCACAAAGAGACACTTTTCAGCCACCTCCAGCCAGCTCTCAGGGTGCGAGCGCCAATGTTAAGCTAATCCATTTCTCAGGCGGACATGGTATTTTTGCAAGTAGATATCTCTGTCTAAAGGGAAAATGTGTGCAGTGCTGCCCTCTGAAATCTGCTGCAAGCAGCCTTTTCACTGCCTTCACCACTTCTGGGTAGCTCCCCAGTAAAAAATCATGCGGATTACTTTTCATGTGCTTGATGGCTTAACAAGAAATTATTGCGAAGGAATTAGATGTGTTTCATGTTTGGAAATTTGCACTGTTATTGTTGTTATGTTGGTCCTAACTTTCCTCTGAGAAAGCAGCTGCTCCTTGTTCCTGCCCTTACCGTTGTGGAGGCCTGCTCACTCCCAACTGCTGCAGGACTTCATGCAGGCAGGGAAGCAAAACGTCTGCCTGAGAGACTATCAGGACAAGTCTTTCTCACTGGGAATTCTGCCCTGATTATTTTTACTTTAACAGCACAGCAACTCTGTTTTTTTAAAGATCTGCACAAAAAGGGGCCAGCAAAAATGGCCATGAAAAAGTCCTCATATGAGATCAGAAATCAGGCACTGCTTGCGCCTCGGGCCTCAGTAATCCACTAATAAGAATTAGTGTAGCAAGGCAGGGAGTAAGTTAGGTATTGAGAGAGACTACTTTGTGCGGTCGGGAACCTTTTGCCAGAGAGGTTCTGCTACACCATGCACATCAGATTTCCAAACCTGCTGTGCCCTGGCAGGCACTGCCAGCTGCTCGGTTTTCGAGTACTGCTTCCCACCCTTGCAGGGATGGATCTGGGGCAGTGCACAAGGCCCTGAGCCCCTGCCTCTCCCTGCACTGCCCCTCTGCACCCCTGTGGCTCTGTACAGCTTGTTTTGCTTTGGTGATGATGAAAATGCCTGTGGTAAACATTTACCCGATTTGTGCATGTAATCAATTACTTCACTTGGAATGAGGTGCCTGGGTGCACGTGGTAGGTACAATCATCTTGCTAATTGGCATACCGAGTGCAGTTGTTTTTCAATTGTTGGTCACATCGTGCCTTGTGGGTTTTTTAGACACTGCAAAGTCAGGCTATGCTGCAGTCGGGATTTAGGTTTGTAGCAGTCCTCTCGTTTGAAAAATAAAACCATTAGCAATCCCCAATTTTTAAAGGCGATAATTCCAGTGTGGAGGGGAAGCCAAGCTGGAATGTTCAGAAAACTAACAGCAACAAGGAAACACAAACCATGCTTTTATCTGGTCTCCTGTGGAGCCTGACTCCACTTGGCCTGATAAATGAAGCAGCCCTGATAGATGCACACTGCCTGGGTATTCCTGGCTGAACTATTTCCAGCACAAGTGAGAGGTGATTAAAGCAGTAAAAAGCCACCTCCATAATTTTTTTGTAAGTAACACTCTGTGTGTGTGTATGTCACCAGCCACCCTACCCTGCAAGGTGTATAGTAGGAATAGACGGAATAAAGGTTCGTTATTTCCTCTACCATGAAAAACACAGTCATAATCACATACAATTCTGCACATTAGCCACTTTTCTTTTACAATAAAGCATCTCTTCAAGAAAGACAAAAATGGAGAATACAGTGCAAGTTATGATGACTTCATTAGCCATTATATCTAAGGAATACACTTAACCCCCTTCTGTGATGAATCTGGAATTGATCTTCCATTTATACCCTCTTTTTAAGCATGGTTACAGCTTCAGGGCCATGAAATGATTTCTGTGTGGATGGTAATCTTGTTGTTACTGCACTTAATTTGGTGAGTAACCAAACTTCACTTTCTAATTCTCCCTTCCTAACACCCTGTCCTGCACCTTGGTTGCTGATACAGGGCAGATAACCACTACATCTTGCCTGGTGGCAGCTGGCACCTGCATTTCATACCAGCTCGGGCCACAAACTACGTGCCTTCCTGTTCTGGGGAGAAGCATTTCATGGGAAAGAAGGAGGTTTAGCATGTGGCAGCTTTGCATGCTTGAAAGTGCCTGTATGTTGCCAGGGTGATAAACAACTCTGCTTCCCCAGTGCAGGAGGAAACACTTCCTATGCTTCTCCAGGGTACAGCTGCGATGAAAAGGCAAGGGGATGCTGTGACCCAATAGCAGTGAGCCCACTGAGAGCACAGGTGCATCGACTTGCCCGGCATTCCTCTCAGCCACTGCACTTGCAGGGAGCGTCCGCAAACCACCCAAGCATCTTGTGTTCATGCAAACAGGCTTAGTGATATTCTGTCCATAAACCAAGGTGGCACAGTACCAGGAAGACAGGTGGGAGAGCTGCATGCCCTTCCTCCTGAGACTTCTTGCAGCAGCTATGCCTAGGGAATGCACTCTCCCAGGACACAGGGGCTGTCCAGACCAGTGCAAGAATAACCCCACATTTCCTCTCTAGTGGAGGGCACTACAGGCAAAGGTGTTATGTGAAGACACAAACCCAGTCACTGAACAGGGCTGTACTGCCCTACATACAATCCAGATGCAGATGCAGCCCCTGTTAGACCATGCACAGACTGGGGATCTACAAAGGAATAAAGCTAGGGACACTGTCAGGGACTAGAAGGAGTGATGAGGTGGCACAGTCAGCCTGTGCAGCTGCAGCAGCTGCAGATTGAGGCTGAAGAGCTGTTTTCTTTTTAGCATCACAAACGAAAACTTCAATGAAGGTTTAAAGGACAATAAGTGAGGTTGGGGTATATTCATGGAGTGTTCCTTCCAAGATTAAGTGCAGCAGGAGAGAAAGCATGGGAAGGCGTGTTTGAACCCTTGCAAGGCAGATGATTAAGGCAAGCACCACCAACACCAGAGAGGTCAGTGCACCTGTGTGGAACAGGTAGTGATGAGTGATGATGAAGGATAAAAAACTGCCTCCTCCTAAACCGCTCTCCCAGGCTGATGCAATGGAAGCTATTTTAACTCTTACAGTTGGTACAAACTTCCTGCTGCCAGTGCCAGATCTTGCGGACTATCACAGGTTTCCTTATTACCATTCAAAGTGACGTTAAAGAAAGCCTGAGATAATGTCACAGATCAAAAAAGACAGGTTTGTTTAAACAGTATTTTCACAGGCAATATACTGTTTCAATGGGTAACAACATCTAACAAACAGGAACCTGCATGAAGGTGCCCGACAAAGCTTGGCTTTCATCCTCTGCATTTGAAATAAATGATTACATGGGCAATATTATAAATCAAAAAAGAACATCCAGGAACATTGGAACTTTTGCTGGAGCAAAATTTTGGCATTTCTACAGTCAAATCACTCACTGACAGTGCTGAGGCTGGGATTTTTTGCAAGTCTCTAATGAATAAACAGGACAAATGCAGTTTTCAGTCTTCACTCAGACTGACATGAGTCATTTAAAGATTCCGGTGGCTCCTCTGAAACACGCTTAGTTGGAGCTCAGACAAATAAAGTGCTGATGTAGCCAATTAATGAAATACAGCCTTAATTTTACTTGTGGGTTGAAATCAGTGCAATCATTAACCTGTTTGAAGTGCTTTGCTGAGTTAGGAGCTGAGATTTTGTAAGAAGATGAATGCAGATTGAATTCCAATGACATTTTGCATAAACTTGATAAAGCTTGGAAAAGTAACTTTTCTAGTCAACGGAAGTGTCCTCAGTCTTGTGAAATGAAAGTAACACTTTGGAATAAGTCCATCCCAAGTATGGGGAAGGCCTGCTTTAATGTTCTTTCTTTCATTAATGAATACAGCCACTTATGGGGTAAAAACTAGGAAAGCACTGAACAAAGCACAGCAACAGCACCCATTTATTCAGGGAAGAAAATAAAGGTGACAAACTGCAGGGAACTCTTAAGCATCTTCTGAATATAATATCCAAGGTACAGATTTTGTTCTGGACACCTTGATTAATACCTCCCACTCTTGTATGGTGCCACGGGACCTTTTAAAGACCACTTGCTTTTACAGAGCCTCTAACAGCCTCTAACCATCTGCTGGTGCTGGATTTCAGTATTGACTTGGAAGAATACTATACACTAAATCACCAAAACTATTCTCTGGAACAACTCACTTTCATTTTGGTGATCTTCTATCCAAGTAATAGCCCAGGTCAACATTTTATGGCAGTGACCTGATTTCTTTTCTCTATTCAGTTTTGTTCCTAATATACTTGTAGTTTTGCCATCAAAGCAGACTAATTTTCACTCTCAGTCCACTGGCAAAGGCATCCCATTACACCACCCATAAACCTCTGTTTGACCGTGTCTGTAGGAGAGCACATGTGAGGGTATGCACAGCCTAGCTATTCAGAAACTGGACCTCTTGCCTGTTTTTTCGACTTTAAAGAAAAATAAGCCATCTTTTATTTACTCTTGATTTTTTCCGCAAGTTGTTGTGCAAGCCAAGATAAGAGCTGACCTTGGTCTAAAACCCCTGTGCTCATTTTCAACCTCCTTCTGTAGACACCAATATGGTTTTTGTTCTGCTAATGCACTGCCTCACATCACAACCTGTGTGCAGCAAGGAAACCACAGAAGGAGGAGGCAGAAGCATGGAGGTGCTGCCAGAAACAGAAATCTCCAGCAGAATACTCAGCACCAGTGGACAGAATCATAGCAGTTAGTGATGCAGCTGCCACCTTATGACAGGGTATTCTATAATACTGCATAAGACAACTACAGTTCCACTGCTACAACTCTCCATTTCACTAAATAATTAGAGTATTACAGTCAGTAGAAGCAATAAAAAAAAAAATGCTTCATATACAATGTATCTGAAATAGGCTGTATGAGACTTCAGATTTTAATTCTGTATCTTTTATTCTCTATCCTGATTGGGTAGCAGAAATCTGATTTCTCCTTTTCCTGATTTTGAATACTTATGTACATTTTTTCTAGTGGATTAACCCCATTCTCCATCTGGAGGCCTGAGATTGTACCATATTTTCCTTGCTTTTACAGTCAGCTGGAAAATCTCCAGCTCTGAATGAGGCTGTATGCCCTTGGCTTTGACATTTGGTTTCTAGTCTCTGCTAATAATCAGGGTTAATTCCTTTGCTTGTCCTGATGATTTGTGGGCTTTGAATTGCCCTAATTTATACAATGCTCTGTCTCTGCAGCGGGCCTCCTGTCCTGTGGCTGGCATTCCAGCAGCATCTCACTCGGTGTTGGGAATGTGAGAAGCACATCCTAAAATAGGTACCTCTCTGCTTTGCTTTGGTTTCCCCTGGGGAGGATGAGAGCGTGCAGTGTGTAGGCTCACTAGTTACCTGGTTTTATGTCTCCTCTTCCTCCAGAGCTCAGCCTTTTTCAACTTCCTCCTCAAACTGGGCAGTGACTTTTCTGGTGAAAAACAGAGATAAACTGGCACCATCTTTTACTGTGTATATAGCTTTCTTTTCATAGAATAATAGAATCATAAAATCCTGAAATAGTTTGGGTTGGGACCTTAAAAATAATCTAGTCTAACACTCCTGCAATTAGCAGGGACATCTTCGTCTACTTCAGGATGCTCAGAGCCCTGTCCAACTTGACCTTGACAGGGTCATCTACCAATTCCCAGGGCCATCTACCACTTCCCAGGGCAACCAGTTCCAGTGCTTCACCACCGCCATTGTAAAAAATATCTTCCTTATATTTTGTCTGACTCTTCTCTCTTTTAGATCAAAGCCATTACCCCTTGCCCTATAAAAGTTCTGTCCCCATATTTCCCATAAGCCCCCTGTAAGTACTGAAAGACTGCAAAAGCATCTCCCCAGATCCTTCTGTTCTCCAGACTGAACAACCTGAACTCATTCAGCCTGTGTTCATAGGAGAGGTGCTCTGTCCCTCTGATCTTTTTTGTGTCCACCCTTTGAACTCGCTCCAAGTCCATGTCTTTCCTACACTGAGGGCTCCAGAGCTTTCACAGTTGCCTTGCTCAATCTAGGCAGTGATAAAAAAATCAAAATTGCATGATCAAGCAGCAGCCCAAAGTTCAGTTAAGCCCTGAACCTCCCTCTTCCCCACAGATCTCCTTGTAAAGAGAAACACTCATCCCAGCACAACAAGTACCTTGGAATAGAGCAAACATTGCCACATTAGGCATAAAGAAGAAATTGAAAGGTTAAATTATAGAAGTGTTAGAGAGCCAGAGACATTAGGGTAAATAATAGCTACAAATTACTTCGGTCTCTCAGGACCAAGAGGCAGTGTGTGTCACCCCTGCCAAGACGACCATTTAAGAAGCTTCATAAAGGAAGAAGAGAGCTGTATCATGATGAACTGAGGAAGACAATATGGAAAGTCATCTTTCAGGGCTCTTTTACAGGAGATCAGATGACTGATACCAGATGATGTATCACTGAGCTACTTGAAAAATGCAGTGGGAGGTAGATCCTCCTGATCTCCTCTAGAGGCTTCCACTGGGACAAGGCATTACTCATTCAGCGACCCGAAAATAAGTGAAATAGATCATATGCTGAACGTAAGAAATATAAATTCTCATATTCACTGGTCCTGCTTTGCATCTGTAACAAGACTCCAGGATGGCTGTATATTATTTCTAAACCCTTTTACTCTGACAGCATGCTGTCAGGCTACATTCTTGTAAATGGGATCAGATGCATGGCTTGCCTCTGAGCAGAGGGCAGTGCGGCATACCTGCAGCACGATGGTGGGCAGTCCTCCATGCCAGGATAACTTATCTGTGGAGAAACTATCAAAATCTCACTTGCATTATGCTTTGTTAAGCCAAATGTACAGTACCTGACCAACAATTTCAACAAAGCAGAAAGCTGTTGGGGTTTGCTAGGAGAGACAATGAAAAACATCGTTGTTCTGAGTAAGGTTTTGATTAGATCCCCAACAAAGGATACTTGGAAGCAAAGAACTGGCCATGGGATAAAGGGTGAAGTCCTTTGGCAATTAATATCTGGGTAAGCAATGGGCAAAGAAAAGATCCCAGGGTTTGCAGTGAGATATTTCAGCTGAGGAATGATGCAGGGCAGTATGGCTATTTGGAGCTTACGAGATTTAACGTATTTATGCTGAAAAACAGGCAATTCTTTTAGTATGTCTTTTATCTGTGAGAAATCATATCTTTTGCTGAAGATGGTAGATGCTGTATCTAAGGATTAAATGAGAGGAGTTCAATCTCCCCTCTTCCCCCAAGTTAAATGACAATAGATCCGATAGGTGCTACTCACAGAATAAAAATGGGTACCAGATGAAGCAAAAGGCCAAGGGGCAGTAAGATTTTTGAGCATTTTCGGCCAGCAAGAGGCTTAGAGTGGTGAGCAGGGAGGTGACCAATGGCACCGGGGGAAGCAGGATATTTGGCAGTGCCTTGCAGAAAAACCAGTGTCAGAGAAAGCCTCGACAAAAACATCAATTTCTCCTCCTCATAGAAGCAATCTGCAGCACCTAGAATTGAGGTTAAGCATTTGGGATAATCGCTTAGCAATATCCTACTGAGCTGGGAGAATTAAAAATGGTGACCTGGGAAAGCTGGCTGGGAACACTACATTGCTTTAAGCAGTAACATTGATATGCTATGATTTTATTTTATTTTTTTTCCTTCTGTTTTACCACTTTATTTCCAGCTTCCAAGTTGCGGTGATCTGGAATAGCCTGTCAATAGGAATATGAAGTCCTGACTGCTTTTTTGATTTACGAAAGACTGCTATTGCCATAGTGCCATTGCCTCTGGTGGAGGAGGACCACATTCTGCAGGAGAGAAGGGCTTTTCCAAGCCTTAGCTTCAACATAAAGCTCCCTAGAAATATAGCATTTGGAAAACTGGACAGTGGCTAAAAATTTCTAGTTTAAATAGGAAACAGTATATCAGATTATCTCCCTGATGTCCACAGCCTTGGGCAGAGTAGTGGCTGAGCACTGAGCACACTTTACTTGGGGGAAGAGAACTGACCAAGCAAGGAATTATTAATACACTTGGAATAAGTTTCCCATTTAATAGCATGGTTACATGTGTTTTCTATGAACATTAATTGGGAGAAGGGACACATGAATGCCTTGCCATAGATGAATTCAGGAAATCCCATCATGGTTTAAATATGCAAGGATATTTTGGAAAACACACAAAAAAACCCAACTGTCAAATGAGCGGTACATGTGGAAGGGCCCACCCAAAGGCAAAAGTCTCATTTTTTTCCCCTGACTATTCACAGTGGGTTTATGGGAATGTTTATTTGGCTATTAAATAAATAATGGCACACCTCCCTCATGCAATGCACAGTACTTAAGCAACTGCCTTGGAGCTAAAGATGCTTTACCAAGAGCAAGGGCTGTCAGGAGACCTGGAGCAGTTTTTGAAACGTTACATGTCCCCTTGGTCAGACACTCCTATCCTTCAGCTACGCAGGCTGGAAAGAGCAGAATTTGTCCCCAGGGATCTAGATTGCTCTTTCTCATCTCTCCTCTAATGTGAATATTTTCTATAATCAATAGATCAAAATGGAGTGGTATCTGGGAAACTGTAGACAAATTATTGCCACTTAGCCATTTAAAGTACAAGTTATCTGAAGTTTGGTCTTTAGTGATGGGAGAACTGACTTTCCTAAAGCCGAAGAGAACTTTCTGCTGAAGTTCAGACTGTTTTTGAGTGGGACTGTGAAAAAGCTCACACAGTTTTCCTCTCCAGTTTCTGGTTGGTGGTACTCCAAGCTTTCATACCGTTCTAGATACTGCACTATCTGTTTCTACCACTTAACGAATTAAACTCCCAAACTTCTTGAGAAAAGCTGCAGAACTGTTAGATTTACTGTTTTTCTTTGTCATCAGGTATTTGATTTTTTCTGTCTAGGGTTTCAAGTTCCTGGCCTGTGTGAGGAAGAAAACGCAGCTAGCGCCAGGAAGCAGCAATTCTGCCAAAGAGCTCTTGTTCCTGAGATTCCCTCTTCATTTTCTGGTCCTTGGATACATGTGGAAGGTCTGAAGGCTGGTTTTACCTGACCATTGAAGGCCAGCTGATACAAGAATACTGCTTAAGCAGAGCTGTAATATTTACCCTTGTTCTACACTGCTGCTTAGTACTGTAGATTATAAATATCATCTTGCACTGTGATCAGCTGGAAAGTCTCCAGGAGACTATGGCTAAGATCTCTAAAAACCTCTGCTACAGAAAGCCAAAACTATAAACTATGCATGGGCAGAGGAGCTCACCGAGCCTCTACAGCTCTTTGGGATGGGGTCCTCCTGCCAAGAATGGAGGATGGGCAGCCCAATATGTGCAGCAGCCCCCCTCCTGGCAAGGCATTGCATCTGTCCTGCTGCACTCTCTCTGAAATGCTTGCAAATCAAAATACAGGGGTCTTCCTAGCTGGGGAAGTTAGCCATAGCTTAGGATGTGAATGTGGAACAGGGAGACCTAGTAAGATATTTATCTTGCTGGGGTGGATATGTGTGTGGCTTCAGACTTAGTCTTTGTTGAGTCCTTTTTCCTCCCTTGTTCACGGATGGCAGGAGACTCCCAGTCAGGGTAGGTGTCCCTCAGCTGGGGTAGTCCTGGCCATTTCCCAGACCCATGTGGGAAGATGTGGAGAGAAAAGGACCCTTTTCTCAGGATGAAGACTCAGTGGGGTCTGTGTCCAAATAATTGCAAGCCCCTGTGCTACCCCCCCAGAAGATGTCTGCTATGTTCCCAGGTGTCGTGGTCTCCCATTACCTTTGCTCTCTACTTCTCTTGCCTGTGCTTTACACATGTACAGAAAATGTCTGGGAAGTCAGGAGGATATTCATGCTCTAACCACCTGGCATTGCTATTCCCAGCACCTGGAGCTCCAGTCCCATCCTTGGCCCCCATGAAGTATGTAAAAATGCATTTTCCAGACACATAGATCACTATCTCATCACTCACTGACACTCCATTGAAAAGCTTTGAATAGTTTAAACAAAGACATCTTTTATGAGAGTTATTCAGCAGAAAGCAAGCCTTGTATGCAGATGCATTTTGGCCATGCTCTCCCACCTTGTCTTAGTCCAGGCTCTCTATCTTGCTGGCAGCATCTTCAGCCAGTCAGCCTTCCTGCAGGCAGCAGGCCCTGCCAAGATGTGTATTGGCTACATCTGATCAGATATTGCTCTCCCTGGAGTAGAAAACCCAGTAAGGCTCACACAGTGGCTCCCACCTGATCTGATACCCCTTAAATGACTGTGTGTGCCCCTTCTCCAGCAAGCACAATCCTGGGACTTGCCCCTAGGTGTAGCCTAGGTCAGGCTTGTTTCCAAAAGAGGGTTTGAGTTGGACCAGTCTGTTTTGCAGAGAAGAGTGTTTGTGGGCTGCTACATGAGGATGAGAGAACAACCTGTTTTATTTATTCATTCTATTTATGAATTTATTAATTCTATTTATTACTAAAGACATAACCATAGCTGTAGGGACTAGAGAAGCCCCATGAAGGCATTTCAAAACAGGCTACATGTGTTTGGGGAGGAGCAATTTGTGCAGGCCAGAAGGATTCCTTTGAAAATTACAAATCTTGGGGGTTTTATGTTGAAAGAGAAAGAGGTGGGCAGATCCCACTGCTGTTGCTGTGGGAGCAAGACATGCGGCATGGCTGGATTATCTGGAGGAGACCATGTGGAATTTTCCTAATATTTCGGCAGCATAACGCACTGGGGCAGCAAATGACTGGAGGCAAATGATTCATTGTGCTAAGTACTGTAAAGCCAAGAAAACAGATGTCGTGGCTGGACTGAGGACAAAACAACACATTGATTTAGTAGATTTATCAATAGAACAATTAATATTTTGTTCAGATTGTTGCAAGGTGAGGTCTTTTTGTTTTTATGTCCTAAACCATTATAATTAGATAAAGCATGAAACCCTCCAGTAATAGTTACCAAAGTCCTTTCCAGACTGAAACATTACCCACATGAAAAATAACAATTTAAATCTGAATATACTGAGATTATTACAGTACCATGCAGCTGATTTTTACCCATACATTGTCATTGATATCAATGGGACTGAATGGGTAAGAGTAAATTGAATATATGGACCAGTGATTTTGTATTGATGTAGAAAGCAGAAGGCTTAATTTAAAGTTAATACTTGCTGGAACAAGAGCCTCTTTTGTGGTGTTATATGTATAAAAAATGACATAAGCTTAAGGCAAATGTGCAATACTTGCGCAAAGGTTTTGTTTCCAAAGCCTGATAGGGCTACCTATACATGTGGATGCAGTCTAGTCCAGCAAGCTTACAGTCGTGCTACAGGTTCTGAGATGGCACCTGCCCTCAGGAGGATTGGCACAGAAGGATTTTATGGAAAGGTAGCTGAAGGTTTCCTCCAAGCTGCACAGAGCAAACAAAGCTATGTGGACATGGTCTAGGTCTCCAGCAGCTGGCCAGTAAGGGTTTGCTTGGTTCCCAGCACAGGAAGGGTTGGTGAGACTCTTCATAGGGACATTCAGACCTGCTTTGTTCCGGGAAGTGTTTAGGACAGATCGAAGCATTGGTTACAAACCAAATGCCATTTAGCCACTCAAAACTGGAGAAAATATTCACAAATAGATGTTTTCTCAAGGGGCTGTCTGTATTGACATCCCTCAAAATACCTGGAAAGCTACATTTCCGGGGCAACATCACATGATTGAATCATTCATTCCAGAACCTGCTCTACTATTATAGCGCCCTGCTCTCCAGTCAACGTGCAGATCTCTCCAGGATGGACCACCAGAGCCTTTCCACAGCCCTTTGAGGCAACCAAGCACTCTCAGAGTGGTGGGAGACTCAAAGGTTTGGTCCTGTATGTGAAGATTTTGAGGAATTTTCACAAACAAAAAGCCTAAAAGCCATTATGAAATTGCCCATGGGCTCCATATAGACTATGCCCATTGCCGATGTGCTTACTTCTTGCTGCTTGAAAGAGAAAGAATACTTTCCCTAAGGAAAGAAATGCCACCCCTTTCCCTCCTTATTTTTAAGTAACAAGCAGCCGCAAAGCTCCCATGTTGTGAGCATTATTGCTGCTGTGTGTTCTAATGAGAGTGCAAGAAGGAAATGTAAGCCTGTGAAGCTTGCTTTTTGTCTTGAGCAGATAGTGACCTTAATTGCACAGCATGTCCTGACTCCAGTCCTCTCTGCTTTGTTCATGCTGATCCATTACTGCATAACTGGCAGGTCTGCCTGAATGCGGGAATGATCTGTGCTCTCTGATCAGAAATTGGAGTCATATCAGTGTGGTGATAGAAATCTTAAAATAGCAAAAATATAAGGAAGAAATGCAGATGATCAAGGTTTTGGGGTGTGAGTGGGGGAGGCAACAATGGCTAAAGAAGACTGTGCATTAATCACTCCCCATAATACTCCTGAAAGTATCTTACCAAGGCATTCATTTTAATCTTTACAAGTTGAACAATTGCTGCAGGTTGCATTTAACTTTTCACCTCTGATGGAGCGGCCCATTCCTGGAGTTCACAGTCTTCCTGTTTATCCTTTCCATGGAACTTCTTGCCGTTTCCTCTTTGCAGTGCACTGTGTGGTTAGATCTGCTGGAAAAATAAAAAGAAAAAGAAGAAAAAAAGAAGAGTGGAAAGTCACTGTTTGTATCATAAGTTGTTTATTCCACTTGAAAGGGAATCTTTGCCCCTTTCATGACATGATGTGCTTTATGTATCCCACCCCCTCGACAGAGCATTCAGGCTTCAACAAAGGAGCTGCAGCCCTATTTCATCCTCACCAATCAAGGACAACTTGTTTAAATGCCTTCTCTATGCTGGGGAAGCTTGCTGCTTGTGACTGCCTAAAGACATGTCAAATTGGGTTAACTGCTGTCTCGTTATTATTGGCAACTGCACTGTCCGATAATCAGACTGGTTCAGATAAGCCAGTCTGCTGAAGAGGCAAAACACTGGGAAATCCCTCTTTGGGACAGATTATAGCAAAGCAGGGCATTGTTTCAAATGAAAGTCTCCAGATGGGATATTGGCAACTGTAGGGTATGTGACTAGCAATACCCAAGATGGTCTGACAATCAGCATCATACAACATTGTTTTCTGCCTGTCTCAAGGATTCCCAAATGTGACTGAGAATCCCCCTCCTGCAAGGTGAGTAGTTGCCACCAGTATCTGGAAGATTAAGATCTACCAATGGCAAGCCATTTTAATTCCCTAGCAGACAGATCAAAGCAGAGAGACCATACAATTGCCCAAGTGCCAGTGGCCCAAAATAGCATACAGATTTTGGGTTAGGATTAATAGCACTCAGACTGCTTGTTAAAGCTAATGCATCTGGGAAGCTGATCCTTACCTCTCCTTTTTTGCTCATCCCTCATCTGGGGCTCAATACTCAGGAGTGCTTTGCAGCTATTTGAGGTGCTCAGGTGAGGGACCAGGTTTCCAGAAGAGCTTATTAAGGGTTGTATAGTGCCTACCACATGCCTCTGAAAATCCCTCTGGAAAACGTGTGGAGAGTGGTGACTTGAGGGGATTTGGAGTGAGGAATATTTGAGGATCTGGATCTACTTCTTCCAGTCCTGTTTAAAAAAAACCATATTCTGTCAATGGCAGATGTTGCTTTCAAAAACATAGCACTTCAAAGACAGCAACTTAAAAGGCGTTATGAATCACAAACCATGCAATTTCTTTGTGCTTAGGGGAAAAACCCTTTTCCCAGTGGGATCCATCACATTATTGTGGAAACTATATCTTTTATTCAGAGTGCTTCTCCTTATGTCCTCTGCAGTGAGTAAGGAAAAGATGGAGAGTAGCAGCAGCCTCTTCTTGTGGACTTGCTTTTGCCCACAGATGCCTCCTCAGATGCTGTAGGATTAGGCAGGTAGAAGCAGTTCAGGCCCCTGTCCTGTTCAGTAGACCTCCCGCAGGTGGTCTTCTGTTGCCTTTGAGGCCTACTTGTGTACACCCCGCACACAGCCTTGAGAAAAAACAAACCCAAACGCTTAGTAGTTTGACCACTGTGCACAGTGACTTGGCTGCTTCTGAAGTAGAGGACAGGCTAGATGGACTGCAATGGTACACATAAACCCCACATATGCAGAGTGCTTATCTGACTTCCTGATGCCCTCCATTCTGTGTGCGATGAAAATGAGATGCTTAAGTGAACTGTGAAGGTGATGAAGAAGTTCTCTGTGCCCTGGCCAACATGGCTTCCTGACCATCAGCCACACAAGTAGTCAACACAGCTGGTATACTTCTGCATTAGTTTCAGTCCTCACATGTCTCACGTCTGAGGCAGTGGCTACTCCTAGTGTCCAGAAAGCCCTGCCTGTGCTGATGTCCCTGCATCTGATTTCCTCTGTGCAATTATTCTGCTGCAGCTTGACACCTGTGGTCACAAGCATCAGAACTACCTGCCTCCTCAGGGCACCAAATTCTGGTTGCCAACATACATCTTGGCCAGCTGCAAACAAGTAAACTTGTCAGTAACCAAAGACTTGTTCCCATGCAAGACATCAGTGTGAAAGATTGAACTCCCACCTTCTCTGTTAAAGCACGAGGATCCAGCTCTTTGCAGATCAAACCCAATATGAACACAGAATATTTTGACCTATGAATCCATGTGAACAGGAATGTTCTTGCTGCTCCCAGGGACCGATGCTTTGTCAGGGAATAAATTCAGATTGGTGCCCCCAAGGAACAGGTGATTTTTCTCCACTGTCTTGTTTTAGAATGAATTACAGAACAATTTTGAAGATGTATCTGAAGATAAACTGCAGAATAAATAAAAGCTAGAAAGAGGGATGCTGGGAGAAGTTACTGCTTGGCTAAGAAGTTGGAACAGACAGAAGAGGGATAGCTGGTGGTGTGGTTGGATGTGCATGTGGGTGTGCTTGCTTATGTTACGTACATGTAATTTCTCTCCTCCTCACTCGTCCCTAAATAAGTCAGAGATTTTGCTTGTGTGGTGGGATGACACTGGGCCTGCTATCTCTTTGCCATCTAACTGGTCTGAGCTTCACTGTGCTAGTGAAGACCTAAGTTGGGTTGATCATTGTTTCTTCCTGAGTGTGTATGGCCATTATGGTGTGCCACAGCACGATGAAGGTCAGTGAGTGCCTGAAATGGGAGAAGATAATTACTTTCACAGCTAGAAAATATTAGCTTAATCCTAAGGCTGATGAGATGGTCTATCAGAGCTGTGTTCAGACTATGTAGTGTAACACACAAACAACATAAACCTTTTGCACTCACCAGGGTCATTCTTTGCCTGGGGCTGGACCCTTGGAGTAACCAGCAGCACCTCAGGAAGAGATGCCCGCAAGTAACATGTAAACAGCACCTTGCAAGCACGAAAAAGTGTTTTGCCACATTAAATGGACGAATTTCAGTCTGCTTGATAGACCCTTTCTGATCTGATCACTAGGGGGTATATTGCTTCTTTGTATGAACACACCGCTCACATACTATTAATAGGAATTATAATAAGTGTTTGCATCAAGAGAATTATACACCCCTGAGGAAATTATAAATGGCCCTGAAGTCTTTCAATGCATCACAACTGTAACTTCCAGAAGGCCAATAGTCCCTCAAAGCCTGGAAAAAAATGTGTGTGTGGGTACACTGTAAGTCCTAAGAACAGGACTGGGTAGGGGCAAAAGAGTGAGCTTGTTGTTCTTTTACTTTAGTGTGATGCCTGTGCCAGTTTGGTCAACTGCCAATGGCTGAAGCTCAGGTCTGTGACAAGAGGTTTGGGATGGAATCTTTTCAATTTCACAGTCTGTCTGGAAAAGCCCATTGGAACTTTGAAATACGGAAGCCTCAGCCCTTCAAAGGCATGAGATCAATTGATATTTGTCCAGAATTGTGGAAATGCCATGCCACTTATTTTTCAAAATAGTAACATTTCTAGAATAAGGTAGTCTAGAGGATCTCAAGTCATTTTGCCTTCTCCTCTTTGGTCTATGTCCATCTCTCTGTTCAAGTCAGTACTTTACCTGCAAAAGTAGTGATTCTCTAGCTGGGAGACATAACAATATTCTGAATTCCCTAACCAGTCTTAACTATATTTAATAAAAGGGACATTTTTTCTCTCCTTTCTTTCTCTGTGTTGTAGCAAGATTGGCAGCTCAGCCTCAGGATGTACAGCAAAAGAACACAGGAAACCTGCTGGTTCTTTTCACTGAACATGACACTAAAAAAGGCAATCCAAAGCCACAAACAAGATGCACAAGCAAGTGCATGGTTAGCTGTTTTTCTTCCAGACCTCTAGGCTGATGTGCACCTACTTCCCCGATACCCCCACACAGTGTAGTGCAATGTCGTGTTGGCAGCACCAAGATCTCAAACTCAGTATAGGGGTTTGGACAGATCGTAGTCCTGTTAGCTCTGGTGCAGCACCACATAGGCATGCCTGTGCTACTGATCTTACGTAACTACGTGCAGCCAGCTCAGTCATCTCTGCTTTCCTCCACCACAGCTCGCTGCTCTCAGGTGAAAGCTGGCAGGCCATCACTCTGATGCTGGTTTTGCACCATTACTCCATGTCAGTCAGTGGTGGGACCTCTCCTGTTTCGATATGACACCCATTTCCCCTTTAGATCAGGACATGTTTTCAGCTTTTGGTGTTTATTATTTTCCCCAAAGCCTCCCTGAATGTGCAATTGAGAGGCTGACAAATTCGTTAGGAAAACATTTCTGTGTTAATCCTACTGTGTATGCAAAAGGTACAGAACTGAAGGCTCAAAATCTGTAAGACAAAACATTGAATTTATGAGAATTTTCAAGACAGCATCATGATTCTTACTTACAAAGTCTAGATATTTGGGGCTGATAATGTACGTAAGCCTCTTTCTGTGCCCTCCACCCCTTGCCTTTCACTCCGTCTCCAGCCCCAGCTTAACAGCTGCCTCAGGAATTTACCAGTTGGGCTCTCTGTTGCAATCATGGTTAGCTGATTTTGGGGATGGGGTAGCTGCATAATGATCTGGGTACAAATTTCCATGGCTATTTTTGAGCTCCATGAATTACCAATAAGCTAATAGCTGATGATTTCTGAGTAGCTGATTTGCCTGCACGTTCATAAGTAGGAATACAAACTGGTTCCATTTTTCCAGTTTCATTTTGCATGCTGTTATCCTCTGATGTGGACTAGGGGCCCTGCTACAACTCAATTTAATTTGAAACAGCCAGCCCATTAGGACTGGAAAGCTGACTACTGAGCCAATTATGCTCAGAACATTTTAAAATGCTACTCTGTCCTGGTACTTACCCTCATGATGGCTTCATGCCACCCACTGGCAAGATGCAGCAGGCAACGAGAGTAAACACAATGCATTTTTTTAACATGAGATGGGCTCCCGGAGGGTATTTAGTGCAGATTCTGACCTTAACAGAATCTGTTCTAACTCCACAGGTTTTCATGGCATCATTCTGAAATTATTTGTCTTCAGTGGAATGAAAAATGTTTTTTTAGAGATGGACTTCAGGCCCTAGAAGTGACATTCTTGCACACAGAGGTGCAACTCGCCCAGCACAGGAGGTCTGTACAACTGCACTGGGCTATGAAGAACAGCTTGAGAGGCAGTAAGCCAGTAGTCTGTCTGTGCACAAGGCAAATTAAACAAAAGAAGAATTGTGGAAGTAATGCAGAAAATATTTTTTAAATTGGCAGGACACCATGTTACGTGAACATTTCTAATTTATCTCAATCAGGCCTTGATGTCGCTAAGAAGAATCTGTAGTACACATTTCTAGTTAAAATTTTTGCACCATTTGAAAAACAAGGTCAATGAAATCACTGTGAAAAAAAACAAAGAAGAAAACCCTGAAATAAACCTATGAAATTAATGGCAAGGCCGCACTTTTTCGCGCAACACATGAGCAGAACTCATTGACACAGGATATCTTATGGCCCAGTGTATAAAAGGTAAAAAAACCCAAAGCACCTAATAAGGTGGAAGAAGGTTCCATCAAGAGCTATTGAAGCTGAAGGCCTTGGTGTGACATCTGGCTCAGGAAATCATCAAACTACTGATGGCTGGACTGTGGTAAAAAACTCAGCAAGGATCATGTTTTCCATTAGCAGCTGCCAATAGTCACTGACAGAAAGGATGCTGGGGAAGGTGAAACTCTACTGTTGTAAGTGTGAATGCTTCATATTCTCCTGACAAAAACATAGAGATGCAGGTGGAAAGCTGGTCTTCCTTTATGCATTGTGGTGCTCTTCATCAGTATCAAAGCACCTATCTAATTTATCTTTACCTTATTACACCTGGTTTTGGATATTTAAAGATAATTTTGTGAACCAAAACATCAGAAATTTTTACAATTACACAAAAAATCAGTTAGCTGTCTAACTTCAAAATCCAGGAGGACATTCATGGGTGTGTTTCCTACAGAGTTTGGAATATTTTTTTCTTGCAAAAGAATACGTTTTAAATTGTTTTGTTTGTTTGTTTTTGTTTTCTGTTGCAAAACCAGCTATTCTAACTTTGAAAACATTCTGGCCAGACAGCCACCTAATGCCCAAGTAGCCTAACTCCATAAATATGCTGCATCATAACATCTTTGGAGAGAGCTCTTGAAGGTCAGTGTGGATCTAAATGTTAGCCCAGACTCTATAGCGTAAAGATTAATATTTAGTGGCAGAAAGAAGATTATTCTTTCTCTCTCCCTCTAGTTCCCTATCCAGGCAAATTTTCTGTGGCCCCAAAATGTCATACTCCTATTTGGCTTCTATGGGAGTTAGATCTCTGTAAAGACTTATGTGGTGAAGTTTTAGAATTAAATGGCCTATTACTGGCAGAAGTAATTTTCCTAAGTGATTTTTAGCCCAATACCATTCCTTCCAAGGGATGGGAAGGATCTCTTTGGTTTAGGCACAGTTAAAATTCCCTTTATCATGAATCTATAGGAGAGATTTCCAAAGCTAAATGGTAAATTATACCATAGTCTCATTGGCAGATGAATAAAAGAGAGTTAGGTTGGCATCCTTTTCTGTTTTTCAATAACCTTCGCTGAACTTAGTTACCTGTAAATTATACAACCCCAGAGCAGGTCGGACAATAGAGAGGAAACCAAGTTAATATACATACACTTCTGCTTTAGCAATCACAATAGTGATCAAGCAGCCTGATTAATTTTGTCTTGGCATCAGACAGCAGCTGGCATTTAAATTCTCCAACTTGTTTTCATGACGTCTCTGTGCCTCAGACCTACTGCATAGCGTTTCCATTCAGCAGTTGAAAATAAGAACCGAATAGTCCTTCTTCAGAGGTCGGCAGGGCAAAGAATAGGCAATGCATGCTGTGTTCAGCTCTTCATGGAGAGGATGGGGCCCTCTCTTAATGCTTCTGGGCAATGGCACAGCTGTCACTGCAGACAGGAGTGGGGCACAGCATGTGACAGTGGCTGTTAATGCACTGGCTCCTTGTTGCTGCCAAAGTATCAGCCAGGTCTCCCCACGTGGGCTCCCCCAAACTCTAAAGGGGCAATATGACCATCATCAACCCTATAACAAATTCCCTCCATTCTCCCTTTATCTATTCCCTTCTGACTCAGAGCTGTGAAATTGCCACAGTGTTTTCTGCTTACCATAAAACATGAAAAAGTGCATTGATCTGATGTCCATGTCTGGAATAATCAGTTCTAAACAACAGAGCATTAAACATTTACAGACACCATGTAGACTGGAAACTCATGCCTTTTCTCAATGGAGAGCTGGAAGCCTCCCTGCCTTCTCCCCGGATTAATGTAAGGCATTTGTTTCAAGTTCTGCCTAGATTTTCGCTACCTTAGTTTATAGGAAGGCTGGTTTATATCATCTCTAGAGCTCTTACATTTTCCCAAATTTCTCCTCCTCCCTCATGCTCCTACTAAGAATCCCTTGGTGCTGAAACAATTTGGCTTTGGGTGAATACAAAGATATGGGGAGAATACTCATGCTGATGTATAACTTTTTCTGAAGGTGTGGTCTAAGTACAGTCCATGTCGTTCTGTGATAGTTTGACTGTAGCTCTGGCTGTCATTTGGCCAAAGCAGTGAATTACCCGGCCAGTGCATGCCGATGAGCAGCGTGCACTGCTGTCCTTTGCTTTCCTCAATACAGTCTCTTCTGGTGCGGTCTGCCAGCTGCAGTTCTGTGCTTCTTTAAAATGTGCCTTTTCCTGATCCTTTGGCCTTGTCTTCCTGCCATGGAAAGGCACAGGACACCAAGGAATCTGGGGGAAAAACAAGTAAGTAAATCGTTGCATCAGAGCATGCAGTGACGAAGTCAGTGCTCTGCTCTTCCTCAGCAGATCATTACAGTGGTTTGCAGCTGCAAAATGATCCCCTGCTTCCCCACTGCATGCAGTGTCCTCGGAGGTTGTTGGGTTGAAGTTTGCAGGTGCTCATCTGTGGTGCCTCCAATGTGGGGTTCTGTGCTCAGGGTAGGGAGTGTGGGGTTTAACTCCACAATGCACCCAGGCCTTATATCATCAAGAGGAGCAAAGTCTTGCATTTCTTTCATGTCCCTCAGAATTAGCAGTCCAGATGCAGAGCCAGGCTGCCGGACCAGGGAGCTGGTGTCGTAACACATGCAGATGCTGTGATGGCTGGGGGTGACTTCAGCATGGTCAGCTGCTGCTAGCCCACCTGGTGCTGCCTCTTTCTGTGTTCTGCTTCAGCCTCATACACCAGCAGCAATTTGGCACTGTCCCTGCTCTCAGTGGTAGCCAGGGGCTGAATGTTGTCCCCTCGCACCTGCAGTGCCCCAGGCAGGTGGCTGCCTTGGCTGGCAGAACTGGCATTCTCAAATATCTGGTTTCGTTCCAGGGTGGCTCTCTTTCCACTGACGTGAGGGCACTGTGCCCTTGATGAACATCTATTTTATAATGCACTTAAACAAACCAGCCCTGCAAAGTTCACCATGGCTGGCTGACACCTGGCTCACCTCCAACAAACACGGTGAGATGAAAGCAGTGTTGATGGGCTTCTTCCTTTACATTCTCAAAGATCTTGTCCTTTTGACAAATGAGCTACTTGTACCAGATGGTGGAGAAAAGGTCTGCGGTACAGCATAAGGAAGGATGGAGGGGATAGAGAGAGTTGGAAACGGGGATCTCAGAGAAGAATACATGCGCACTGTAGAAATAGAGATCATACTGTTTACGGAAAAGAGCTATGGAAACCCAGCATGAATGTTGAGAACCAGATGCTCAGCCTGCCATCACTCCGTGCCAGCCTGGGAGTAGATGACAGCTGTAGCACCAGAGTTGCAGGGGGCCTGCCGGGACCCCAGGGCTGACGTATGTACAGACCGTGTAAAGCGCCTTCACTCTCTAGTGTCACTGACCACGATTTGCCTCAACCAAAGATCAAATGTCCTGAACCATTGCAGAGCTCTGCCTTGACACTCACAACTTTATCCTTGGGGTTTACTGTAAGTAGCACTGCACGTGCTTGCTGAGTTGATGCCAAGTCAAATTCAGAGGGCTGCCTCACCTTTTGCAGGAGAGAGGGTATGGTGGTAGCTCTGATTAGGCAATGATGGGCGAGTTAGCCCAGCATCTCTAATGAATGACTGGATTGCTTCAGGATAAATAAGGCAAGGGGCTGGTCTATTTTTCAGTGTGTTTCTATCCTGGTGGTTGTTCTTTTCTTCAGTTCCACCTTCTCTATGAGCACAGCAGCCCTGAATGGTCATGAACATGACTAAAAGATGCTAAAATTATGCAGTTTGCTTTGAAATTACTTCATCAATAATTGCTTGGTCTTTGTTTTGTTTTTGAATTTCATGCATTCTGCGAGCATGTTTGGAACATGTTTTTCTCCTCTCTCATCCCTCTATTTCTCAGAAACATGGAAATACACAGGTATCTTTATTTCTGAATAGAATACAGAATACTGTACAGAATACAGTGCCTTTCTCAAAATAACAAAATACTGCAAAAACCCGTGTCCAGACGTAGGAACACCAACTTTGCTTTCTGTGTTTTGAGGGGTACCACCAAGTGTCCTTAAGACTAGACACGTTGTCCCTCAAGAGCACAAGCTGAAACCTTGACCTTACATGTAGCCTGAGGCCTGTGTCCAAAGCATGCAAATAGTTACATGAAGGTGTGCAGAAGCCTACTGCTGGGTACCCTCCTTGCCCAGTCAGAAAATTGACAGGCTGTTCTGGAAGTCCTCAGGTGTTTTGCTTTGACTTCAAAGATGGGTATAGGTCTACCCATTTCACCTAAATAGAGCAGTCTTGAAGCCATACAGGTTAGCTAGTTTGAAGAACTCATTAGAGAGGTGATGGGGCTGGGGGGAAGGTATTATGGCTGAACCAAGAGTAATATTTCATACTTTTTGCAACTAAGTGGAAGGTGAGTGAATGTGCTCCTAAAGGGGAGTTTTGCAGGGAGTGTGCCTGGCTTTCATGGTGGTCCAACTCAGTGCAGAGGGTCGGCTCTTCCAGCACATACTCTTCCTGATTGACTTGAGGCACAACAACCTTAGCAGGCATGGAGCAGAGATGGTGGTGGTGTGGGGTGACACAGTCTGAGTCCTTTCTTGGAAGTGGGTCTGAGGAGAGGTGTAAGCTGTATGCTGTGATAGGTTGATTCAAAATAAACCCATACCATGTGTGTAAAGTTACAGGGAGGTGTTGAAAAGCAAATGCCAACATCTGTGCCCTAAAGAAAGTGTTGCTTGTTGGTAGAGACCTTTCAAACTATCCTCTTGTGTGCAGTTACTGAGCTAGGATCTGTAGTCAAAGCAAGATGATATATGTGCGTATAACGAAAGAAGTAATCTCTCAGCGCCCCTAAGATCCCAGCTGGCAGGCTGTGCTGCCAGGATGGAGGCTGAGGGCTGCTTAGGGCTATGAAGAGCAGGACTGCACCAGTCACTTTGAAAAGATGTGCTTTGCTTCTGCATCACCTAAATATGCTGCTTTCTGCAGGGAAGCAGCAGGGACCCTTGCTGCTGGTCACTGCTGCTGCAAGCATAGTCTCTGAGCCTGCTGTGTCAGCTTGTCCTTCCCCAAACCCTGTGTTTGCAGACTCCATCTGAATTCTGAGGACAAAAGCAGCTAGGGTGAAAATGGCATGAAGGCTCACTGTCAGAAGTCCAACAGCACTGAGCCTGACACACTTAGCACCATCTTTTTGTTCCCCTTGCCTTAAGTCCTTCTCACAAACAGCTTCAGCATGTTCATTTTTCTTTTGTCCTTGCCAGCCAGAAAGAATTAAAAATAATGAAGACTTCTGTGTAAACCACTCGCAGTTCTAGGAAAAAAAGAAAGTATAGCCAATACTGGGAGTGAAGGACTCTAGCAAAGTACTTGAAGCAGAGATTTAATATGAAGCATATGTGCAGTCCTGCTGAAATCAAACTTCTTGTAGGATTTTCTGAAGCACAGCCAGCTCATCTGCCCAGGTACACCATGCAAAGGCAATGGGAATTACTCACATTCTTAGAATCAAGCAGTGTGCTTTGCCCCCAGTGGATGAGGATCTATGTGCTATATTTACAGGAAACTGGTTTCAGAAACAGCTTGCACAAGTGTCCTCTGCCGTTTCACATATGCACATTGTCTGGATAACTGCATATGCAGATGCTTGGGCCTTGTGCATAGGCAACAGATAAATTTCATCCAGGTATTGGCTTCAAATGGGCCTTCAGGTGGAATCATATCTGATTTCCCAAACCTTTTTTTTCCTTATGTAGTGAGCCTACTTCCAGATTTCTGAAGAAACAGCTAATGCCACAGCATGATACATAATACATAGTAGCAGGAGGTTGGCAAGTACTTAAAAGAGCTAAAAAATGTTATAATGAAAGAAGCTGAGATATCCATGAATAACAACAAACGTGATCTTGGGCTATTTTCTTTTTTCTATTTAATTTATAAAAACTAATCTAAATTATTAGTGATTTCTTTCATCCTGCTCCCAGAAGATGTTCACTGTTTCCGGTTAAATCCCTTAGGCCCCTGAAGGTCCTCACAAGATGTCGTTCTGCCCAATCTACCATTCTCAGTTGCCTGAATGACAGCTTAATCCTTGTGGTACAGATCCTGGCTCATTGTGCTGTTGACAATATGTAAGCCCTGAAGTACTATTAAATGCTGTAGGCCATATACAGGCATCGGGCAGATGAGAAGAAACTGGTATGAAAACAATTTAAACTCTGATGTACCATATGTCCTGGAAAAAAATAATATGGGTGTTTGAAAGATTTATAGGCTTCAAAGGTTTGGGACCACATAGCTGATGGTGCTGGTTGAGCTCAGTGCCTGATTGGGCTTCACCGGGATGAAGAAATGTTCACTTTTGTGGGTGGAAACCTCTCCCCTCAGGATACGATCAGGAAAGAGAGTTGGTATGTTACTCTTGTGGCTGGGCAGTGGAAACAGGTATACCTGCCTATGGGTAAGTCTGCCCTAGCTTCCCATTGGCAAGGGTAGGTGGCCCCATTTGGGGTGCTCTGCTTGTCCCACACGATTGCAAAAGGAGCGGAGCTGGGGCCGAGCACACCCTCTTGTTCTGGGGAATTCTGAGGCCTTGGTTTCATTAGTCACAAGAGGAAAAAGCTTGTTATCTCCTCAAATGACAGAAAACAATTGGGTTAATTTGAAAAATGTTCAAGCCTCTGTCTTATCTCATCTTGCAATTTCTTCCGCCCATATTTTATTGTCTGCTTTGTGCAGACACACTGGAATTAAAAGAGAAAAATAATTGATTAGTGTAATAACATGGAGCTTATTTTAAACCCAACCAGCTGAGACCTAAGGATGAAGCCCTCTTTGAGGTACTCGTGATTTTGCCCAGATAAAGCCGTAAAGGAGCCACTTGAGATCTGATGGGCCAGACTTTCATCAAAGCACATTTCATGGTGCAAATCATTTTTATGTGTTTGCTCTTCTCTGTGACACAAGTTGGAGATCTGGTCTGTTCTCCCCAGGGGTGAACTGAGGAAGAAATAAAAAGAAAAGGTGAAGACACGGCAGGTCCCCTGCCATGGTGTGGGGCACGGCAAGATGGGTGCCAAGGAAGCAAGCCTCGCTGGACATGAGCCATCCTCCACATGGCTTTGAAACACCAAGGTCCACTGGAATACGGCCCCTTGTGTACTCAATGTAACTGGGATTGCCCCCATGGAGCTAAATCTGTGTATTGCCTTAAATTTTCAGATTGCCAGCTCTGAGGTTACACTAAAATCCTTTTCCTTTAAAAGACAGAAATGCAGCTAATGATCTTTCACTTTCCTCAGAACAGCAGACCAAGTTATCAATTTTAAATGCAAATATTTATTATCCACCTCTAATTGGGGATTGGGTCAAAGAAAGCAAATATGAAAGTTAATGAAACCCCGTGTTCAGCAAGTGCAAAGCCACTCATTACACACAGCTGAGGATGAAGGTAAAAATCAAGTTGCTTTTCATGTCTAGATCTTATGAATACAAGACAACAAAGATTGTTACGGTGAATAATCAGAGCCCCCTGGTACTCAGTTTAGTTGCCATACTTTCTGGATTTTTCAGAACTGCAGTTATCTGTAGGGTCAACATGGTTTTGTCTTGCTGTCTTGCAAATTGCATGTTTTGTCTTGCAAGCTCTTTTATGAGAAAAAAGAGACAAATATTAACGAAGATAGATGGTCTATTGAAGAGATTATTAAAAATTGGTCTGGAGTCTTGTGAGAGCAACACAGTAGCTGCAAATTGCAAAAGAGAAGCCCATGCAAATCCAAAGCAGCTTATTATTTCTTCTGCAATTACATGAAAGTGGATGGATTGTGCCACTTACACACAGTGAAAAAAATGAACTACCAGCCAGCATGAAAAAACCTATTTTTTAGTTCTTTCAAGTGTTAACTTTTTTTAATGTATTATTTCCTTTAACCTCAAGTACATATTAACTTTCATAATGAGTATAAGCTTGGATAGAATGATCAGCATTTTTACAAGTTGTCACAATATTGAATATTCAACTTTTAGGCACCCAAATTCAGATTTTTATAGGTAATTCTATCCTGTATTTTGGACATAAGTCTGAGCTCACTAGCTTGGATGTAAGATGACGTAGTTGTTGGCATTACCAAACTTGGGGCAGAATGGATGAGAAAGAGGGGAAGGTTAGGATCTTGCCATCTGTTGGCGCAGCCTTAGCTGTGCTGCTGTCTGGTTTGGTACACACAACAGTTGTTTGCTATGTTACTGACCAGTAAGAAAGACAGAGGCCACAAGGCTCCTCTTGGAAGGGTTGAGCCAGGGGCTAGCGGGGTCTTGGTCACCCCTGTGCAGTGTCCAGCAATGTGGGGCACCTGAAGAAGAGCTGAGGAACAGACTGGGCTTAAACATGCTCCCTAGTGCACTTCACTAAGGAGAGTACAGGCATTTAGACCAACAGGTAAATTTGATCACATAGAGTCACTCAGCACACAGGCCGCAGGTATTTTTCTCATTTATTCTTTTAACTGTTGAGTCCATCCAGAATTTTCTTTGTTTTACCATGTGGCTTCATCATTAGCATCTTCATCCTGCTGAGGGCTGTGTGGAGTGTGGAAAGGATGACTAGACTAACTACAGTGATGACACTTCAGTTCTACTTCAAGTGCCAGGAGATGGTCTCTGCTGCTGGCTGGATGCCACTGATGCAGGTAATAATAGTGGAGAAAGGCAAATGAGCTGTTTACATAATAAAAATATTAAGCTCATTCATCCATGAGTGGTTGAGAGTTAACAATGTCGCAGATGCAGAAACAGGACTATGCTGCTTTGAGTGATGTCTGAGTGCTCAAGCCTGTGGTCTTCCATCACCCTGGTGCAGAGCTGGAGCAAATACCACTGAGGAGGCAAAACCAGTTCTGGGTAGACTGGGCTGGAGGCAGGCAGAGCCAAATAAAGTCCCTCATCTTTGTTAACTGAAATACTGGCAAAAGAAAACTCGTTCAAATGTGGCCCAGGTTTTGTACTTTCAAGGAGTGAGAACAGCTGGCCTCCATTTCCTAGGTGTTGTAGTAGGGATTAAGGACTAATTTTTGTTATGGTCTGAGTAGTAGGAGCCTAATTGCCCTCAATGTCTGTTACAAAACAATTGTAATAATCTCAAATGTTTCACCAGATATTGAAAATGCAGGGCAGACATTGATTTCAGATACCTGCGTAGAAGTGTTTCATGTCTTCACACTCCCAAAGAATGAACCAACAAATCCTCAATCCAAGAAAGAAAAAAAAATCAAAATGAAAGAATGGAAGAACACCTAAATTATTTAATAATTCCTATTTCTGACAGAACTGGGTTGTCCTCTCAGCTTTCTTGGAAAAAAGAAAAAAAGATAAGTAAAAGGAGATGTTTTAGTGTGTTAGTGAACAAAAGGAAACTAGGTCAGCATGAGACTGCTGGTCTATTTTACATTGAACTGTGAGGTATTCCTTTCCCCCCTGTGATAGCTGGGCATTACTGGAATGAAGACCTTCTGTGCTGAGAGTGAGACCATGCCCCTCAAAAATTTCCCTTTACAGGAAGAGAAATTATTCTCCCCATTGCTCTGTCATCTAAATAGTGAAACAAGATGTTTTAAGTACCCATTTTGTACCAATGACCTACTGCCCTCAACTTCCTGCATCCCGGGGAAAACCCTAGTCATCTTTGCAAAATCTTCTTAAGCAATCATTTATTCCACAGCTTTGTTGCACTACATGGGCTGGAATCAATTCAGAAGCAAAACTTCTACACCAGAAGAGATTTCAGCACTGCTTATATAATTCTAATACAACCTTCACAAGGACCTCCATCGTCCTTGAAGGTCTGGGAGCGTCCTCCCCGCCAGGCTGGACCCGCCGCTCCGGCCGCCGCACGCCCGTCCAGGTGAGATTCCCGGGTTTCGGCACCACTTGCTGCCTCTGCGAGGCACGGTGACCTGGTTCAGGGTCGGCACAGGCAATCACCTACTCGCGATTGCGGGGTCCATTAGCACGCAGACACCAATGTGGTGGACAGCAAATGGCGTTTATTGCAGAGTGACACCGCATTATATAGCTTTGGTTTACAACGTCACTTCCGTCTGCTTACGTCAGAAAGCTAAGACCTGGGGAGGGGCTCTGTCTTTCCGTTACAGCGCGACGTCTTCCGACCGCCAAGCCCTGGCTGCCTACACACCTCAGTCCTACTTTTTTTCTTGATCAACACCAGAACTCAAAAAGATGGCATTTACTACAAAATTCAGTTCTTCATGTATTTAAATTTGGAAATGCTGAGAATGTCTTTAAATGAAATATTCTATTTGTAAAAGGTCTCTGTGTCTTATTTTGGTTAGGCTTAGACATCTTGGTCTGACTTCTTTATCATTTAACTTCGAGGTAAAGATATAACAGCATAAATCATACTGGCCTATCATATAAGAAGCCGCTGGTTTCACAGTTTTTCATTGAAAACTACAATCAGTGACCAAGTATTTCTCTACTGGATTTTTTATATTATCAGATCAGTGTTTTCTGAAGGAAAAGAAAATATCACCTGGAAAATTTCCAGCCAGTGTCACTGGAAACAATGTTCACGCTGTTGTGTCCATCTCCTTTGAGGTCAGCAGGTTGATTATTTATTGGCAGGGATGTATGACAATGAATATGTTCTTATGTAAGTCAGCTATTTCAGCTATTTCAAAATCAGCAAAGTTTATTTAGCACAGCCATGAAATCCAAAGCTAACAGAAGGTGAGCAGAATGTAACCCTGTACAGGCTATGATGACTATGACAAATATTGCTAGCCTGGCTTGCCTACAAAACTGGAATCAAAGAATTTGCTAAGCCAGAGGAGCCTTATATAGCCCAGAGACCTGGTGCAGTGGGGCACAGCTTCCCGGGGAGCCCTTCTCAGGGTGTCTCTGAGGCCTCGCGTGTCAGGAATCGCTGGGCTGCATCCAGCAGGAGCAGGCAGCAAACCTCTGCCCACTGTTGGAGAGGCTTTTCAGTGCTCCCTCCCTGCTGCAATGGGAGAGAGGGCCTATAGGCTCTCCCTGGCTTTATGCCGAAGTGCTATCACCCTTCATTAGCTCCATGTCTTATGTGCACAGTGGTAGACAGCCAAAATGTGCCCCATCAGTGAACCGCCTGCTTCAGCTGCCCTTCAGCCAGGGAATACTGGCATGGATCAAGACACCATTACTGTGGACTGTTTGGTTTAAACTGAATCTTAATTTAGACCTGTAAAATATTATGCTAAAATACTGTTTTAATCAATATAGAGTAACGTGTATAAATAACAGGGGAATAGTATGTTTGCATCAGTTTCAACACAAGTGTAAGAATTAGAAGACCCCTCAGCAGAAACGCTCACTTTGAGGGAGATGTCATACCTGCTGCTGAACCCCACCCACCCTACGCTCTCTGTTAATCCTGTCCGTACAGTGGCATTGTAGATGTTGTATAGTGACACCAAGCTCCACTGGTGCAGTGCCAGCGCTGGCGGCAGCTTGAGCCAGCAAGCAGTGGGTGGGTGTCTCTCAGGACGCCAGCTTATGGTCACGCTGAATAGTACCTCAGAGAGTTGGCATGAAGGAAAGGCAGGGGGGCCTGCAGTTTAGAACACATATGGGTCTATGCCCCACCAACTTAACCCACAACACAAATCTCATGCAGATGAGGTGTGAGGACCCAAAGCACATTTCTACTCAGTGTCAGAGGCATGGAGCACAGCAGTAACACTTCCCTCACGTCCTGCACCATGGATCTGACCAGTCCTGAGCTGCTAGCAAGCTTGCAAGGACAAGTTACTCTTTCACAGATCATTTTTTGAACAAATGTGGGTAGGTAAAGCAGGTCTGCACCAGTTCAGAGCTCCACAGCCCTGTGAAGGTGATTGACCTGAAAGTAAAGCGCCAGCAAACCAGGTTTAGCACCTCAGATCTGGGGCCAGTGACTGCTGGTTATTCCTAGACAGACACTATCATGAGTACCTTTACAGATATCATTTATTTGGTTATATATTTCCTGTCTGGCCACAAGGCAGGAAGGCCAGTTATCTGGTTTGGGGTTTTTGAATGTATATATATGAAACCCCTTTATCTAGGAGGAATCAGCCTTTTGCTTGCTAATGTGCTAGTGTATTAGTTTCTTGGGCTGAAATTTTCTTTTGAACACTGAAGAAATATGAACTGGTTTGTGCACTGAGTGCTGTCACCAAAAGATGGTAAGAGCAAGAATGATTTTGTATTCTAAAGCTCCAGCCTTGCGCTGGCGGCTTTATACTCATGTCCCACTTATTGCCCAGGGCTGTCTAGTCTTTCCCCTTCTCTTTGCCAGGCTGCTTCATGCCTGCAGAATGGAAACTGTCTTTCTAAATCAGATTGTTGCTGTGTAGACACCACATAAGTCTCTAAAATGCATCTGGAGGGCTGTGTACTTGTTTATTTGAATTCATTATCCCACTTTAGTAACTTTCTCAATTCCTTCTTCTCACATGACATCCTTCTCTCTAAGTTGGAGAGACATCAATTTGATAGGTGCACCACTCGGTGGATAAAGAACTGGCTGGATGGCAGCACGCAAAGAGTAGTGCTCAGTGGCTCAATGTCCAGCTGGAGACCAGTAACGAGTGGTGTCCCCCAGGGATCGGTGTTGGGACCGGTCTTGTTCAACATCTTTGTGGGTGACATGGACAGTGTGATTGAGTGCGCCCTCAGCAAGTTTGCCGATGACACCAAGCTGTGTGGTTCGGTTGATATATTGGAGGGAAGGAATGCCATCCAGAGGGACCTTGACACGCTTGTGAGGTGGGCTGATGCGAACCTAATGAAGTTTAACCATGCTAAATGCAAAGTCCTCCCCCTGGGTCGGAGCAATGCCAGGCACAGCTACAGGTTGGGCGGGGAGGAGATTGAGAGCAGCCCAAGGAGAAGGACTTGGGGGTGTGGGTTGATGAAAAAGTGAACATGAGCCGGCAGTGTGCGCTTGCAGCCCAGAAGGCCAACCGTATTCTGGGCTGCATCAAAAGGAGTGTGACCAGCAGGCTGAGGGAGGTGCTCCTGCCCCTTTACTCTGCTCTCGTGAGACCTCACTTGGAGTATTGTGTGCAGTTCTGGTGTCCTCAACATAAAAAGGACATGGAACTGTTAGAACAAGTCCAGAGGAGGGCCACGAAAATGATCAGTGGACTGGAGCACCTCTCGTATGAAGATAGGATGAGAAAATTGGGGCTGTTCAGCCTGCAGAAGAGAAGGCTGCATGGAGACCTCATAGCAGCCTTCCAGTATCTGAAGGGGGCCTATAGGGATGCTGGGGAGGGACTCTTCATGAGGGACTGTGGTGAGAGGACAAGGGGTAATGGGTTTAAACTTAAACAGGGGAGGTTTAGATTGGATCTGAGGAAGAAATTCTTTACTGTGAGGGTGGTGGGGCCCTGGAATGGGTTGCCCAGGGAGGTTGTGAATGCTTCATCCCTGGCGGCGTTCAAGGCCGGGTTGGACATAGCCTTGGATGGCATGGTTTAGTGGGAGGTTTCCCTGGCCATGGCAGGGGGGTTGGAACTCGATGATCTTGAGGTCCTTTCCAACCCTGACTATTCTATGATTCTATGATTCTCCTCTACCTTGTTCTCCTACCCTGGCACAGGCTTCAGGGGCAAAAATAAACAAGATTCTTATTAACCAAGGCTGAATGTAGACTCATAGAATCATAGAATCATAGAATAGTTAGGGTTGGAAAGGACCGTAAGATCGTGTAGCTCCAATCCCCCTGCCATGGGCAGGGACACCTTACACTAAACCATGCTATCCAAGGCTATGTCCAACCCCACCTTGGACGCCGCCAGGGATGGAGCACTGTGAGGGTGGTGGGGCCCTGGAATGGGCTGCCCAGGGAGGTTGTGAATGCTTCATCCCTGGCGGCGTTCAAGGTGGGGTTGGACATAGCCTTGGATGGCACGGTTTAGTGGGAGGTGTCCCTGCCCATGGCAGGGGGGTTGGAACTCGATGATCTTGAGGTCCTTTCCAACCCTTACTATTCTATGATTCTATGATTCACAACTTCCTTGGGCAACCCATTCCAGTGCCGCACCACCCTTACAGTAAAGAATTTCTTCCTCAGATCCAATCTAAACCTCCCCTGTTTAAGTTTGAACCCATTACCCCTTGTCCTCTCACTACAGTCCCTCATGAAGAGTCCCTCCCCAGCATCCCTATAGGCCCCCTTCAGATACTGGAAGGCTGCTATGAGGTCTCCACGCAGCCTTCTCTTCTCCAGGATGAACAGACCGAACTTTCTCATCCTATCTTCATACGAGAGGTGCTCCAGTCCACTGATCATCCTCGTGGCCCTCCTCTGGACTTGTTCCAACAGTTCCATGTCCTTTTTATGTTGAGGACACCAGAACTGCACACCATACTCCAAGTGAGGTCTCATGAGGGCAGAGTAAAGGGGCAGGAGCACCTCCCTCGATCTGCGGGTCATGCTCTCTTTGATGCAGCCAAGGATATGGTTGGCTTTCTGGGCTGCAAGCGCACACTGCTGGCTCATGTTCATTTTCTCATTGACCAACACCCCCAAGTCCTTCTCCTTGGGCTGCTCTGAATCTCTTCCCCGCCCAACCTGTAGCTGTGCCTGGCATTGCTCCGACCCAGGTGTAGGACCTTGCACTTGTCATGGTTAAACTTCATCAGGTTGGCATCAGCCTACCTCACAAGCGTGTCAAGGTCCCTCTGGATGGCATTCCTTCCCTCCAATATATCAACTGAACCACACAGCTTGATGTCATCGGCAAACTTGCTGAGAGCACACTCAATCCTACTGTCCATGTCACCCACAAAGATGTTGAACAAGACCGGTCCCAACACTGATCCTTGAGGGACACCACTTATTACTGGTCTCCAGCTGGACATTGCGCCATTGAGCACAACTCTTTGCATGCGGCCATCCAGCTAGTTCTTTGTCCACCAAGTGGTGCACCTATCAAATTGATGTCTCTCCAATTGAGAGACAAGGATGTTGTATGGGACAGTGTCAAACACTTTGCACAAGTCCAGGTAGATGACAGCTGCTCTACCCCTACCCATCAGTTCCATAGCCACATCACAGAAGGCCACCAAATTGGTCAGGCAGGATTTCTTCTTAGTGAAGCCATGCTGGGTGTCACCAAGCACCTCATTGGTTTTCATGTGCCTTAGAATGCCTTCCAGGAGAATCTGCTCCAAGATTTTGCCAGGCACAGAGGTGAGACTGACTGGTCTGTAGTTCCCCAGCTCATCCTTTTTCCCCTTCTTGAAAATGGGGGTTATATTTCCCTTTTTCCAGTCGTCAGGAACTCCACCTGACTGCCATGATTTTTCAAATATGATAGGCAGTGGCTTAGCAACTTCATTTGCCAGCTCCTTCAGGACCCGTGGATGGATTTCATCAGGCTCTTGGACTTGTGCACATTCAGGTTCTTAAGATGGTCTCGAGACAGATCCTCTCCTACAGTGGGCCCAGGGTCTTTATTCTCACAGTGCTTTCGTCTGCCTTCCAAGACTAGGGTGGTGTGGTCAGAGCATTTGTCGGTGAAGACTGAGGCAAAGAAGTCATTAAGAACCTCAGCCTTCTCTAAATCCAGGGTAGCCAGTTCTCCCGGTAGATTCTGAAGGTGGCCCACATTGTCCCTAATCTGTCTTTCATTTGCAGTGTAACTTTAGAATCCCTTCCTGTTAACTTTCACATCCCTAGCGCAGCTTAATTCTAAGTGGTCCTTAGCTTTCCTAACCTGGTCCATAGCTTCCCGAACAACATCCCTGTATTCTCCCCAGGCCGCCTGTTCTTGATTCCACCTTTTATAAGCCTCTTTTTTCCCTCAAATTTTCCTCAGATGCTCCTTATCCGTCCAAGGAGGTCTTCTGGCTCTCCTGCTGCACTTCCTTCTAGACAGGACTCAACACTCCCGAGTTTGTAGCAGGTGATCCTTGAATATCAACCAACAGTCTTTGTTCCCCCTGCCCTCTTGGGCTATATCCCACGGAACCTTACTAAACAGGTTCCAGAAGAAGCCAAAGTCTGCTCTCTTGAAGCCCAGGGCAGTGAGCTTGCTGCATGCTCTTCTCACTGTCTTAGGGCCTTGATTAATCAATATTTTCATTGCAAGACTAGAAAAAAATTGCAAGAAAGGACAATGTTAATAAGAGCACTCCATGTGGAAACTGGGTACTTTTCTCATGCCCAGGCTCTGCTATGCAAGAGCACCAAAACTCGAAGATCAGGGACAGAGATACAGCAGCACCTGTGTGGTCACGGACCATGTTTTGATGTCACAGGGTCCTATATACTCCGTACCTATAAGTACCCACTTTTCCCTCTTCTTCTGAACTCCTGCTTTACTACAGATTTTCACTTCATTTCTTGTACCCCTCTCATTTACTGAGACTAGGGATTTTAAGTAAAAATGCAAATATCATAGACAGATCATTTAGGAGGTGGGCTGCTTTAAGAACTCCTGGTTCATCTCTATCAGCTTGCTGTTTAGTTGCTGCTGCCCAATAGGAGCCGTTTAATGCCTGTGCCTGCATACTAAATAGTACCAAGAGTATAAAATTATATAACTATGTATGTGTACTGAGAAGGTGTGTTACTAGCCTTCTTGAGGGACCACGCACAGTGTATTAGAGAATCATAGAATCATAGAATAGTTAGGATTGGAAGGGACCTTAAGATCATTGATGATACTCATGATAGACTTGTGAGAAAACTATTTCAATCATCTTCTACCTCCAGGAATTTATTAGTATTAAGAACTTCGGTTTCACAGCTGGACAAAAAGTTCAGAGTAAATATTCTTCCCCTGAAAAATTATATTCTGATACATTTAGATGAAATATTGGATGCAATTAGGTGAGATGTGTTGATTTCATGAGCTTGCATTTAGAAAAATTAAAATCAATTGCTTGGATTCATTTTTTACCTTATCAGAACAGAATATTTTCATATTTCATTTTATATTAATTAGCTCTGAATTAATGTGTTACAAATTATAAAAGTTTATGTTGCTTCTATTTTCACTGAATTCTGGTCCTATCAAAGAAAGGCAACAGTCTTATTTGAAATGATTGTGGGTCTGGTTGACCTATAGGTACAGGTAACTGTACTGATATAACAGCTGACATCTTCAAGACATCCTGCATGATAATATGATTAAAGCACATGAATGATGCAATTTATGGGGATCATGCTAGGTGGATTAAAATTCATCTATTGATGTGTCTCAAGATGCAATCAAGTCACCACTGAGGAAGGATCAAAGAGCATGCATAGGGCTGATCCTGTTAAAGTTTCTCACGCATCTGTTCATTGTCACTGAATGTTTTATAATCTATATACAGATATAATCTTGTCATGGAGTCATCATCAAATTACAAAGATCAACAAATGGTCCAGGTATTATGAGGAACACATTGGGATGTTTAGCAAAGAACATTAGCCTTGAAGGCTGAATTAATCTTCAGGAGTTCTTTCATGTTTGCAGGAGGCTTTTTATTAAATAGTTGTGTGGGTCTGCATCTAAAGCAACAATACGATTGTGGACGCATTTAAATCATGTGAGAGGGCAAGGGACCTGACAAAGAAGTTTTAACTTCAGTGTGATCAAACCACTTCCTATAAGAATGGTTGCCAGCTCCTCCAACAGGTACAGCTGAAAAATCATCTCTAGATGGTATCAGCCACAGTATGGCCTATAAATCTGATTTCATTTTGTACACCTTTTTTTTTTTTAATCTATGAAAGAAGGAAAATGAAGAGAAATTATCTTACTGTTTTGTTGTATGGTTTTTGAGGCAACAAAACAACAGTGCATGTTGCCTCTGACTTTTGCATGATTACATCTGCATATTGTCAAGTGGCATGGAATGAAGTTCCAGTCCCTTGCTTTGTGTGGGCAGTAATGCTGGTCCCCCTCAGGTTCAGTCCTGTGATAAGAGTAATTGCAGTGACCTACTTCTAACTTCGATAGAGTCATCACTCTGATTCTCACTGACATTTCAGTTTAATGAACTCATTGTCACTTGTTGCTTTTACCTTTCAAATTGCTCCCCTGAATATTTATGTATGGAAAATATGTCATCCAAAAAACATGCTCCCTACTCTCCAAAGAGCTGTTCTATACTTTCCAAAAGAATGATTAAGGAGTAGCAAACAGACACTTTTTTCCTTCTCCAGAAATTCCTCATTAAAACCCAGCTAAACAGGGGAAGAACAAATCCCTAGTGTAATTGGGCCACACACAAGATTCATATATAGGAGCTCTTGGTAACAGACACACACATGCACATAAAAGCATTCCAGCTGCAGTCTCAAGCTTTTTCCGGCCCTTTATTTGTTCAAGGCCATCCTCTGAATCGGGGTATCTATCTATACTTTCTATTTTCCTTATTAAGAGACATGGATATCTATCTGTGAATCTTCATTACCAAGCCACTGTCTTCTAGGTAATGCTTTGAAAATCTACCTTCATTGAGGTGGCAATAATACCATCACTAATTGTACCTTGGTCTTCTCCAATCTAGCTCCTGCTGTCGTAGAGATTGACTGGTTTAATAGCCTCAGATATTTTCTTGGGAGATTGTGGCCCAAAGCATTGTGTGCTCCAGTGATCTGGAACTGAAAACGTTTGCTTGAGATGATACAGTCATCAGCTGGAAGAGAGCTATTTCATTTCTGTTCTAGGTTTGGCATGGAAAATGAAAGCAGGGTTTGAGCAGAATGATCTCTAGTGTATGCACGCCATTGACAATGACAGAGAGCAATGACAGAGAGCAAGACAGGTCTGAAGGTATTCTTTCTTTGTAGTGAACCACTCAGTTCATGTTGCTGGAACCAACAAAGTACTGTCTACAGAAACAACACCATCTTCTTGCTTTTCCCATGAAAACAAGGATGTCCAACAAGGCAGTTGGGAGGGGCTAGTGAGATTTACACTGGTAGGCCTTGAAACATTCACCCCACAGGTGTGAACTGCTTATCTTGGAGATCACAGCTCTTTCCTGGCTTACCAAAACCTGTCTACTTACAAAATAAAATGGCAGATTTTCCTAACTGCTTTTTATTTCGACACAAGGTATCAACTAGCAGAAGAAAGTTTTATAGATGTTTGTCATGTGTATCATGCCTGCATGTATGTATCACACATGTATTTACAGAGGCATCATGGAGATCACATATTATTTTGAACTCCATCCCCAGTTGAAATTCAAGGCAGAAGTTATGTACATTTCTTCAAAAACAGTATAACCAGTTTTGGGTAGTCTTGAAACATCTTTAAGAATCATACAGGACACTCAGAAGGATAGCGTATAAGATGGGGAGCTAAGTATGAGACTGGCACTAGATCTAGTGTGTAGACCTAAGGTCAGGAGTACCTCAGGAAAAGGTCAAGTACAGGACTTTCAAAAATAGCAGTTTGTGGCTTACCCTTCAAGTCTTTCTCTGAGATCTTCTCACAGTAAATAATGAGACAACTCCAATATCAATCTTGCTACGAACAACTTTACAGAGGTAAGCATACACTGTCATGCACAAAACAAGCCTTCACTTTATGACAGAAATGCTTCTGGTGTTAGGTCACATCAACGTATATCCTTTGCTAGTTTATTCAATCTTAGTTGAGTTTCTCTTCATTAGGAACACGTATTATCAGTGTCAGAGTTGCTTGGAGGTTCTTTTTTAAGCTTATATGAGTTTAATGAGTATTTCTGATATTTGAAGTAAAAGAGCTGAATCCAGCAGAAAGCTGGGAAGTATGTTTAAGAAATTGGTTTTTTATCAAAGGTACATTGCAACAGATGGATGTAAGTTAAGGAACTTGGCATCTTTTTTCCTGATCTAAATTTATTACATATAATTTCTGTCTACTATGCATATTCTTGTGTTCAAAGCTGTGGATCAAACTCAGATGTTATAAAGGGCTCCCCTTTATGAAGATGAGGAGGAGGAGACACAATTATTTATTCAAGGTGCTTTCAAAATCCTACAACTTTCTGCGCTCTATTCCTCATCTCTTCCCCATTGTGGCTTTCCTTCACAGCACAGGAAAACTATAAGAGCTCACGCAGAGGGGGGGGGACCTCACACTGGGTGTTCCAAAGGATGGAAGGCATCCCACTGAGCAAATAGCTGTCCTGAGATGACTCATTGGTGTCTTGCCCGTGTCATCACAGAGCCGGTCCTGCTGCTACTAGGGTCCACCTGGATAGTTTTCTCTTTGCTGACTTGCTGGAGAACTGTGCTGTGCCTGGGTCAAGAAATGATGCAGAAGCATTGCAGGAGGTCCACTTCCAATTATCAAGGCAGGGAATGCAAAGAAGCAATCCTGCTTCCCCGAGGCTGTGCTCCCATTGAAGTACCAGCCACACAGTAGGAGCACTGCATGCTGTAGCACAGCTGCTCTGTAGCTGGGACCTTGGGGACATCCAAGGCTGATGTGCAACACACAGGTCTTGCACCTTATACCTCCTGCATAGCTAGGAACACGAGCCACAGGTCACTGCTAATACTTACCTGAAAAGAAGCAGCTGCATGGAGTCTATTTCCTATGAAGTACTAGTTAAGGCAGGATCAGCTCCAAATGCACTGTTGTTTGATTGTTTGTGCAGGTATCTCATGGAGGACACCCATCACAGCTATCAGACAATTGTAAACTATGGCTGTGATAATCATGTCTCTAGTTGGTTGGGCTTCACTGAAATTTTTTAGCTGAAGAGATGGAAGTACCACAGGAAACATGGACAGCTAGAGAGCAAAGAACAGAGACCACTGACTCTGGGACATGGAACTTTCTTCCAGGACTGAGAAAAAGCTGGGCTTTCAGGATTTAGCCAGTGTAGAAGATCTGTGAAAGAAGACAGGATATCACCAGGAAAAAAAAGGCTTATCTGGTTATATTGGAGAAGACATGTGTTGTGATTTAAGCCCAGCCCGTAACCCAGAACCATGCAGCCGCTTGCTCACTCCCACCCTTCTTCCCCTCTCCTGGTCGCAGAGGGATGGGGAAGAGAATCGAAAGAATGTAACTCTCATGGATTGAGATAAGAATAGTCCAGTAACTGAGGTATAACACAAACTCACTACTGCTACCACCAATAACAATAAAGATAAGGGAAATAATAAGGGGAGAGAATATAAAAATGAAAGGGGAAAAGGAAAACAATAAACACAAGTGATGCACAATATAGTTGCTCACCAGCCACCAACTGATACCCAGCCTGACCCGAGCAGTGTTCTGGGCCTTGCTGGTGACTCCCTCAAGTTTATGTACTGGACATGATGTGCTGTGATATGGAATACCCCTTTGGCTAGTTTGGGTCAGGTGTCCTGGCTCTGCTTCCTCACTGCTTCTTGTGCTCCTCCTCACTGACAGAGCATGAGAGGCTGAAAAGTCCTCAATGAGGGTTGCTCTCCTGAGTAACAACTAAAAACATTGGTGTGTTACCAGCATTGTTCTCAGACTAAAATCGAAACATGGCACTGCACCAGCTACTGAGAAGAAGAAAAATATCTGTTACAGCAGAACCCAGGACAATGTGTCATCTTGCAAATAGTGAACTTGCATTAGATCAGAAAGTGATATCAGTAGTGAAAGTGTTTTTCTGGGACGAGATGATTTGGGCTGAGCTAGTACAAGTAAAAGTGATTTTTCACAGGCAACATTTATTCTGATGAGCCATATATGTGTCCTGCACTTGTGGTAGCTGGCTAACTGGGAACCTCAAGAACTGAAGTTCAGCTGCATCCGAATGCCTGAGCACCTGGGAGGTTTCCAGTGAGTCTGCTGATTGGACCTCTAGAAGGGTCAAACACAAATCCAGAAAAGGCTCATGAGGAAGTGTCCAAAGTGTAGCAATGCACGTCCTGCATCTGAAGGGTTCATGGAGAAAATCCTGGAGAATCAACCACCGTCTGCCAAGCACTCTGAGGGAGAGGTTGGACATGCAGTAGTTTGACTTTAGGACAAGGAAGGCTGAAGAATTTGCAAGAGCATCATCAGTGGGTGAACCCACAGCTCTGTCCTGCAAGGTAATTTAAAGAAAAGTTTGCTGCTGGCCCACAGAGCTAGTGTGTGTTATGTGTCTAGGGTAAACATAAGAACAACAGCTGGCTATGAGAAGGAGGAAACCACACCTTCATCCAGAGCTCTCATGCAGCCCATTGCACTGAGTGCTGTCATTTCCCTCCTGTTGTACAGATGCTGTACAAAAGGAAACCAATAAAACATTATCTCAGCCATTTAGACACTTTGAGGTTGTGCTCTGCCCACTCAGGATTCAGCACAGATCTCAGTTCTTGGGAGGAGCAAGCCCACGTGCCTCAGCTGAGTCACAATAATGAACTATGTTTTCTCTCAGCATAAAAGGTGGTAATTTAAGCATCAGTGAAAGGCATCTGACTCTGTGCATTTGAGGCTTGAAGTATGCATGATCACACTCTACCTCAGCTAGTGCAGAAGAATCACCAGCACAGGAGGAGGTCTTTCCCACCTAGTGGGTAACCCCATGGCTATAGCAGCCATCAAAAAGATCATATATGAAAGACTGAATTATAAAACTGTCAATCTGTCACTGCTGCATCTCCATGTGGAGAGAGCTATATAGTACAGCACAGAAAGCAGAGAAGTTGGCTTTGGGGGACACTGAGACCCTTTCTATGTGGAAGATGCCACAGAAACGGCATTCTCATCTGCAGCTGGGAAGCAGTCAACTGCTGGGAACACTTGCCTCCTAGTGCAACAGGGACCTTGGCACAACTCTGCAGCAATGTGCATTTAACCAAGGCAAGTCCTTTCCTCATCTCTGCCTGCCACAGAGAGGACAACCTGCATTCCCAGACACATACCAGCAGGTTTCTGAGGCTTGGAATGCCAACCTCCACTGCCTCCTTCCCCAGCACCATCTATCCTCTGGAGCTAAAGGGAAAGACAGAAGATCTTGATCGTGGCTCTTGGGAAACAACTTTTGCCTGCTGCATGCTGGACACTTATCCCAGGCAGTCCAACTAGAAAGGAGCTTTAGTGTCCACTCATAAAAGTGGTTTGCATTTACAAACTTCTAGCTTGTCATAACTGTTGATTCACTTGATAAAAATACTTGCAACTGGTGACTGTACCAGAGGACATTGAAAACCTGTGAACTATGGAGAACACATCTTGTTCTCTCAGACATGCTGCCACATGTAAGAGGACAGACATGAACCTTAACAAGTTCAGTTCTTTTGTTTTCATTGTTTTTTCTAGAGTATCACTCCCAGAACACTATTATTAACTTTATTCCTTCCACACAATAATGAAACAAAGGCTCTGCAATGTGTATGATATATAACCTTCAAAACTCACAGAAAGGAAACCTACATGTTCACATTTGAGCTGGTAATACAACCCACCCAGTGCAGACATTGTTTAGATCCTCTAGGTTTATACAGGAAAACAGACCATTCCTCTCAAAGAAACTTATGCTGCTTATTCAGAATTAGAAATGAGTAAGGGCCTCAGAGGTTGTCCACAGATGCCGCAGGCAGATCTGTTTTCCTTCTGAAGGTCCATTAGACATTAGATACGTTAGTTCTGTCCTAATATTACATTCCTCTCAGGATTGTCCCTAAATAAAATGGACAATGACGTTGGCTTAAGAACAGAATTGTCAGGAGTGTCATGATGTTTAGGGAGGACCATTGTCATTGGAATACTGTTGCTGTTTGTCCCCTCCTGTGTGTGCTGTGTTGTCTGGCCGCTAACACTGTTGCGGTACTTCAGTCACATTGGAGGTGTCAAACTCTGTGCAAGGGCAAACAGGATGTGGCTCCTCCTTCAAAAATGGCAAAGTCTGGTACAGTGGAAAACGACCAGAAAATAGAAATAACTCTTCCACCAACCGTGACTGTGTGTGTGAAGTTGCACAACAAAGAGCCATTCTGACCTGCAAAGGCCCCTTAACTGCAAAATCAGCACCCCTCGTAGAGGCTATTAGGAGGTTATTGCTATTTTTTATTACAAGTGAGTTAATGAGTAATGGCTACTATAACTTTCTTCATCGGGGCATTTACTCAACTCTTTGTAGTTTCATTTTTTGTTTCATTAATTTTTTGGATTGACACTTGTGTTGGCCACTTTTTTTTCTATTTTTTTTTCTTTTCTTTTTTTTTTTTTAGTTGGCTGTACTGTTCTTTTTACCAACTTAGCAGTTATTTGTTAACCATTTTTCATTAAGATCCTTAAGTTCATTGTACTTCCTGGCTCCTGCTATGGCTTATGCTACTTAGTTTGTGTTCTCATAGAGCAACAGAGATTCCTTCAGTAAGCTGTTACTTCAGTTCTTCAACTAAAGTGACACTGGTCCTTCCAATAAATAATCTTCATGAATGTAATTTCACTGTAATATCTTGCCACATGAGACACTGAAGAGCAAAATTAACTCTTAATAGTTTTTGATTTCCAATTCTACACATAGTATAAAGTCCGATTATAGCAAAGTACATTAAGAAAGAGATTCCACACCTGTTAAAACTTCATGTGACTTGTCATGAAGACGAAGCTTTAAAGTCTGCAGTGGCAGATGAAACAAATTTCTAACAATAGATCTGAGGTTTTTCACTGTCTTCTTCACTCATTGGGTTGCTACAGCAGAATTAGTCTGTACAGACACTCAAACTGCACCTAATGTTCCTTGTTTTTCGTCTGAGTTCATTTCTAACCCTACCATTGAATTTTTCTTGGGCTAAGGAAAATTTGAACATTTCTTTAGCTTTTTTCTCTGCTCAATCTGTGTTATTCTAAATATCTGATTTAGCTTAACTTTGGGTTTTTAGCTGAGGAGTTGCAGGTGTGCATTAAGCCACCAGCAATGGGTCAAGCTGACACCTAAACATGAGGTCTGTGGTTTGAAGACATGTTGTGAACCCACTGTTAATTGTGGGCAGCCAGGTAGGCTGATCAGTGGCTTATGCCTTTGTAATGGTCTCATGTCTAGTAGCTTTAGTGTTGAGAGAAGTGTGAGCAAAACTCCCCATTCAGAATAACTTTTTAGAATTGATAATTGGTATGTATGTTATTTTAGAGGTAAAAGTTCAGATTTCTTTCCTACATGAAATGTATTAATATCTTGCACATGTTAAGCGCAGTAAGATACAGGTATGGAAAATGAATAGGAGAGCAAACATTATTAACCCCCCCACCCTCCCTTAGAATAACAAGGCTTGCAGTTGGGAGTTAATCACTGACTGTCAGACAGTGTCAAGAAACAGTGGGCACTAAAACTTACAGTTCAGCTCTCTAACCTAAAAAAGCATTTCAAATGAGGTGATTTAGCCACTTTTATCATGCCATATAGGGCCTTCTTGGACATACCGTTTTTCAGGTGGATCCGAGAAGATGAACAGGATTACTTACTGTATTTCTGTGTATTGTCTTATAATTGACTGATGACTTCTGCCTTTGTGATGGGAGTATGTGCAAGGCAGAGCAGGTAAGCATTTCATATTTGTACTGCCCAAAATTGTTGCAAGGGATAAAACACTGAAATGGACAGTTCTGTGATCGTTTGTCACTCTTGAGGGAACATTTTCCATAGCAATGTTTAGTATTGCATTGATTTCCACATCAGTTCAGGTATATTTTACTTGTCCAATGTGTCTGCTTGCAACATGGAAAAGTATTCTGTAAAAATATAGTTTGACTGATGGTTGTATCTTCCTCCCACTTCACATTTGCCAGGGCAGTTGCCTGTTTCACACTAGATTTTATTAAGTCCTGCATGCAGAGCCATCACAGCTGCTGCAGATGCTGTTCTGCTGCAAGACATACTCTGTCTCCCTAGAACGCCAGCAAAATTTTCTTTCTTAATCACATGCTGCTGACAAAGGTTCATGAAATCCCAAGAGTGCTGCTTGATATTAAGATAAAGATAGAGGTTCTGGCGTGCCAAAGGAATGACTGTCTTTTGGAAGACACAGAGAGTATATGTAATGGATGCTATTTTCAAGGCAGGCTTCTTTCTTACAAGAAGAAATGTCACAGTGTTACTATGTGATATTGCAAGTTGGAAATAAATGGTAGGGAAGAAATGGTGATATGACAGTGTGACAGCTTCTGCAGCAGGCTCCTGCTTTTTTGAATCTATGTTGAACCATTACAATCAGCAGTGTGCACACTCCAGGTAAGCAAGGTTTCTTTGTTGTGATTGTACCGGGTCTGGTGGGAGTTGTGTTAGCATTCTTCATGGCAGCCCATATTGCATTTGTAGCTAAAACTGTGTTGATAACACACCAATGTGTTGAATATGGTTGAACACAGTACCAAGGCTTTGTCTCTACTCCCTCTCCCTTACAGAAAATAGGCTGGGAGCGGGCAAGAATCTGAGAGGGCTCATAGTCAGAAGAGCTGACCCTGACGAAACGGATATCCCAGACCATTTGACATCACACTGAGCAATACATACTCAGGGAGAGGAGGAAAGAGGGATGTTTGAAGTCATGGGTTTTGTCTCCCACAGCAACCCTTATGCCTGCTGAGGTCCTGTTTTCCAGGAAGCAGCAGGACATTCATCTGCCAGCGGGAAGCAGTGAATGAATTCCTCTTCTTGCTTTGCTTGTGCATGTGGCTTTTGTTTTCCCTAATAAAAAATCATTATCTCAATCCACGAGTCTCTTCACATTCTATTTTCTCCCCATCCTGTGGGAGAGGGGAGTGAGTGAGCGTATAGTTGGGAGTATGGCCAGGGTCAACCCTCTCCAGTGGTGATATATTTTTTACCTTGCATGTGGTTATTGACACATCAAGATCTCAGAAGTTACATTGATTAATTCAACGATGTATAACACAGCAGACAGCAAGTATGGAAGTACATGGAAAATTTCTTTCAGCTCTTTTGTCCAGGGAGTAATTGGTAAGTTTATTTAGCATTGCAAAACTGTTCACACTTACACGTCAAAAATAGTTTAGACGTGATGGTCCACTTCTAAATCCAGTAATTTCAGACACAAGAATCTAAACTTCAAATATACAGCAAGAACAGATTGTTCAAGTTGTGACTATTGTATTTCAATTGAAATATTTCTTCTCCCTGTGGTAGTTACAATGTACTGGGGCTTCAGCTGAGGGTGGGAGGCAAAAAGACTTCACAGATTTTTCCTGCCCATACGCATCTTATGGACTAAGTAGCATGGTGACTTTCTTTTTAATCATTAATTACAGTAGAACTGCCAGGTACACATGTGCCGAACTTCCCTACAAAGATTTGCTGCTTGTCACCCACACCCACCCAGCTCACGTGAGACATCATTTTGTCACTGGCCAACAAACTCACAGGCCCCATGTGAGGACTGGACATCTTACAAAACACTGCCGATTGCATAAAGCCATCAGATCTACAGAAAACCCAAGTCCTAAGAAAAACAGCTTTTCACATCATCTCCCTGCTTACAAGTACTTCAGCTGTAGCTGACATTTCTTACATTTCCAGGAGGTGAGTGATGTAGTGTGACCGTCTGGTTCCCCAGTATTCATGACACTAACACTGAAAATGCACGAGTGCCTGTGGAAAGTGAGTATGAAAGTCAAAGGTGACTGAATATACATGAGTTTTCAAACACGAGCAGGTTTTCAGACATTGCTTTTTTCCTCTGTGTGGGTTTGCAGTGTTGAGAAAGAGAGAGCTCAGTGAATGTGCTGACCTCTGGGAACTGCAGCACCAGCTTACACAAGAGTGATGGAAATTCATCTTCTTGTTCTCAAGATCTTCTTCTACTTTCTTTGCTCAGAAATACAAATATCTTCGAATTTCCTTTGAAATGTGAATTCTAAATTAAATATTTTTGTTACAATGTTTATTTTTTCTAAAATGTGTATCTTTTAAATTGTTTGCATATGTGCTTTTTTATATCACATGTACAACTACTGACTTGTGAGGAAATACGGAAGTAAAGCAATAAAAAAGGTTTTAAAAATCTTCAGTTAACAAAATAATTGCATTCCAAACAAATTCTGTATTGAAAATATTATTTGGAAGATTATCAAACTTTGTTCAAAGTGTTTTCCCTCTGTTGAATTTTGCTACACTTTAAGCATTTAATGGAAAAAAAATACATTTTCTAACGGAAAAGTCTTTTAGACAAAAGCCCCTGATCAGTTATTACCTGATGAGTTTACTAGATGGTACAAGGACAGTCTTTTCTAATTTTTGGGATCATCCTGTGATCAGGAGGTGATTAAAGCTGGTTTCTCATAATATTTACATAATATTTACATAATATTTACATTAATATTTATATGCTCACATAATATTCACTTAAACATTTGCTTTCCTCATCACTTACAGAACCATTAGCATTTGGTATGGGCCTTCCTTATCATAATTATTATTTTTATTAAAACAACTACTTACATTTTATAAGCAATTAACAGGTACACACACACGTACTTGCAGATGGAATGTTTTTGACTTTGAGCTAGAGTTGCTTGCATTTCAGTTCTGAGCTAGGCTGAGCTGCCTTCCATGTGTCAAATTCCTGACAAGCCAGTGGTTTTCAGATGACAGTGTAAATTTTTTACAAAACATGCATTTTAAGCATGGTGCAGGAGTGGAAGAAAACTTTTTTTAAATTGTTTTTTCGGACGATGTTTCATGTATATTACCAATGGTTGAACAGCTGTTTCAGTTCAAACAACGTTACAAGTGTTTTCATATACCAACTCTATTTTCAGCTTCTGCGTTCTCACTTCAACTATTGCCTATGACTACTGATTTTCTTTTACAAGTTTTCATATGAAAAAAAGAAAAGTTCATGTGGGTGCTTAACTGGATTTTGTTGCCAATTGTTTGGAACTTAACACTATAGAGGATGATTCTGGTGGCAAAGAGGATTGCAGGAAAAGGCTACCAACTTCAGTGAGCCAAGGAAATACCTACCAAGTCCTGTACTTTACAGCTGCAGTGACACTACTGAGATTTCCAATCAGTCACCATTAAGCCAAGAAAGTTACACTAATGCAGCTATGAAGCACTTTGCTATAAAACAATTTATTAGTTCTCATGTTTCCTAAAAAAATTGCTTGTTCTTAAAAATCTGCAAGATCTGTATGTCACAACTTTCATGGATGAGTATTTTGGGTTCATTTTGTGGTTTTGGGTGTTGGGTTTTTGACTTTTTTTTTGTTTGTTTGTTTTGTTTTGTTTTGTTTTGGGTTTTTTTAATCCAAGTTGCACATTTTTAAAATAAAACGTTATAAAATGATACTATCTATCTCACCTGTCTGAACAGTGACTTGGCAGTGGTGTGTATCACCTTCTCACCTCCTTGTTTGAACAAGATACTGTCCATGTTCAGCTCAAATTTACCCCCTCATCCCTGAAGCTAGCATCTCCTTAGCAATAACAGAATTTCTAGAGACAAATGAAGGATTCTCACAGATACATTACCTTTTGGTGAGAGACGCAAAGCACTACATGACGTTTGATTGATAAAATATTCCACCCTACAAGAATAACTGTATAGATGCTGACAAAGTTATTTTCTGCATCTCTTAATGACCATGAAATAATACTTTTAAAATATTAAGACTTAGCCGTGGCCTTAGCCAGCATAAAGCCAAGGCCAGTTTAATGAGCTACTCCTAATCTAACATGAGTAACGAATGCCAGAATGGAAGGCCTTATCCAAAGTTTGTACATGTCTGCCTGTTCCTATCAAAGGACAGTGGAGCAGGTTTGGGTTTTTTGTCTGCTGAACTATAAAGATTTTCCACATTTTCACATTAAGTACTGCAGCACAGACATCAGTAATGTAAAGATGTTCTGAATAAGCGGTTTCCAGAAATTTATGTTCCCTAGCTGATCTCAGTTGTAGGTTTCCTGCTTTTTCTTGACAACATACATACCCAGACTGATTTCCCATAAGGTGGCAAACTGTTGAAGCTTTGCTATTCACTTACATGGGCTTGGAGCAAGATACAATGTTAACTTCCGGGTAGCCGGATGCATCCTTTTCTTCCTTGTGAGGATGAAAATCTGAAGACTCCTTAGGGAAAGCTTGGGAAAAAGTTATCTTGAGACTGTAAATGTGATAATGGCAAATTAAGAAGAAAGTTGAGTGCTTTACACAGCAGGGAAGAGCACCATACCTTCCAAACATCATTAATAATTCTTCAGAGACGATCACACACCATAGTTAGAAGCATACTCCTGCAGGATTTTCTTACCCATGTTTCTACCTGTACAGAACTTCTGTGGGACCCTGACTTTCACATGGACATTAACCAGTTTTTTCCTCACTACAGAAGTTCTGGCTACCTTCACATCCTCAGTGCCAAGGAATTCCAACAGCGTGAAGTGCAAAGTTTAAAAAGAACAAGAAGGAGCAAGCTAGATGATAGAAATCTGGAAAACCAACACTATTCCCAAAGTTATAGTTTTAAAAGTTGATAAAGAAATCAGAAACAATCTTCTCTATCCCACAACATGACACTCACCTCTCTGGGCAGAGCAGGACCAGCCAGTCACACTGCAACTCGAGTGTGTGTTTCTGAAAGCACCTTGTAAACGTAATTCCTGCTTTGGTCTGAACAAGCAAACCTGGACTTAGTCTCAGAAGTCCCTAGCATCAGCAGCAAGAAGGTGTCCCCAGATTCAAATGGAACAGGGGTTTTGCAAGTAAAAATTCTGAAGTTGTGAGATAAATATAAGACTTTAGGAAAGAATTCAGTAACAAATAGTCCATTCATAGGAATGTAAAGCTGTAAACGGACCAGTAGTTTTCTGATACAACAGTTACTTAATTACAAAACACACAAGTGCAATAAAGAGCACAATTTGAATGCTAGCCCACATGGCATAAAGTGCTTAAGGTGATGTTGTATTTGTAGACAGGACATTAGGTAGATTACCACAACGTAAGTTCAGTTAGAGATAGAGTGACGTCTTACTGCTTATGCTCAAAAGCAGCAAAAGGAACCTCACCTATAATGAACACTTAGCTATCTCTACTTTGTTGCTGCTTCTAGTGTTATCTACATGAACATGTCTTTTCTATATTGCAGATGAATTTGGATCTCTGTAGCCTTTAAATAGCAGGATTTCCCTTTCTCAGCTCAGTGTTCTGAGTGTTGTCAATGAGGTCATGCATATGTTCTCAGTAGTATAATGGTAGCTTCAGCTTAACCACCAAGATATAGATTTCACCCTTGGGAAACTACCAAGCTGGGCATCATTAAAATAACATTTGCCACTTCACAGTGATTGCAGTAATGCAGTATCGCCTCTGGTGCACCAGAGAACAGCATTCCCCCTTACTGTCCTTCCCACAGTGAAAGCTGTGTGTTAAGTGGTGCCTGCTTCAGGTGACAATCCATACATTAGTTCACCTTAGTACATTTGAAATCAAAATTACAACCTAGGCTAAGATGTGGTTTCTTCCAGAAACAAAGGAGAAGTCATGTAAAAAACTGTAATGACTTCACCTAAGAAAAATAACTATCATTTATGCATCAAAACTAATGAGTACCATGTGATCAAGATCTGATTTATCTCTCTCTTACGTGACAAAGTGCTATGACCCCTTCACATCAAGCTCGTAAATTGGCTCAATAATGACTTAGAGAATGCTACCTGTGCTTCCCACCCAGCAGCTGAGCTTTACTACAAGTCCTCTAATTGGAAATACAATTTTCCTGCTAGGCTTTCTTTTGTAACAAAGGTTTTGCTCTTGTGAATATCTTATACTTGCTTTGTCTTAAAATGTAATAGTTGGCATATAGAGTATGTGCTTCTGAATAACATCCTTCAGTATAGCAAATACAGCCAAACATGCAGTGTCAGGAAATGGCTTGTTGAGAGCAGGGGCCTGTTTTCATTAACATGGGAGAAAGGCACCTTGCCGTGCAGCATTGGATAGTCTTCAGGTACAGCTGCTTGACTCAATGCTGTTAACAAAACAATGAGAGGAAATTAGTTGCAGGATTTAATCATAGGAAAGCAAGGTGTGGGAGATGGCAAGCAACCCTGGATGGGGGGGTCTGTGATTGGTGGTATGTTCAGTCAGGTTGTGCCAGCCACCTGGACTTTTGGGAATGCAATCAGAAAGCCTGGACAAGTGGTTAGTTGAGGAATACCCCTGCAGAGCACCCTGGCGGCACATGGAGGGGCGGAGGGGGTTAATGGTCCCAGCAAGGCAGGTGACAAGAATGCTGGGGGAAACCATGAACTCACTGTGGGGACTCACCAGAGACCTAAAGGAAAGCTCTCCCTCCTCCTGGAGATCTCCAGCTGAACACAGGGCAGGGAGGAGGAAGGGAGGTGGTTTTGCTGCTCTCCAGGACAAGAAGACCATGTATGTACATTATCTTGGGGTGGCTCTTAAAAGCAACATTTCCACCTCACTCCTCACACAAGTGTGCTCAAGGCAGGAATAGCTAAACTTTTTCCTAACTAAGGCATTTCTAGCTTGTGACGGACTGGAGACTCTGCTTTTTTAAGGGGGATGAAGGGTACTAAAGAAGGCACTTCACCATGGGTTCCTATGGACCTTGGTTCCTCCAACCCTGACATGATGATTGCCCAGACAGCATATAAGCTAGTTTGTTCCTGAGCTGCTGTGTGTCGTGGATCAACCAGCTCCTCCCAGAAACCCAGAACTGGTGGATGAGGACTTTGCTCCAGGATCTGCTACATGCAGCCAACAAGGACGTGGGCTGTGCAAGGGTTCATCAGCTCAGCCCAACAGTCTTTCAACATTATCTATGTAAGTCTTGGGTTCCCCCATGTCCCATGCATGTACGACAAACTGCTGCTTTCCTGAGACGAAAACACCATGCTCATGGGTTGGTAAGGCCGTTTCTTTAAATATATGTCTTATTTTGAATTGATACTAAGAACAACTAGCATGTTGCAGGGGCACAAAAGGGAAAGCTGGGGCTGAAGTGGTCAAAGTCATCCCAGATGCCCTCTAGAGTCCATCACTGGCTGGAGTATGGACACGGATCTTACCAGCAGCTCCTCCCTCATCATGGGTAACCCTGACTCTGCAATGTAAACCATGTGGATAAACAGTCCCAGTAGAGTGGCACTGCAATCATCTGTCACCTGTGTGACCACAATGGATTTTTTCAGCCATTAAAATCAATGGCTCCATGAAGTCTGACACTTTTTTTACAGGGAAGTGCCTTCAAAGTGCTGGTGATGTGGCTCAAAGGGGGTACTCAGTTTCCAGCCAGGCACCTTATAGGTGGCCTTCTATCTTTGTACATATTGCATCCTGGGTTGAAGATGTCACATGGTTTGTCCCAGCAGTGACAGACACTGGTATCCATAACCCCAAACCTTCTCTGTAAAAGGGAAGGACTGCTGCAGGTTGCAATCAAAACTGAGGTTATTTAGCAAGTGGGTCTGTGTTGGGGAAAGCTAAAAGCATGTGTAGTCTGCATATCTAGGAGCCAAAGTTGCACCCTCTTGGGTAGTACTCCTCATGCAAGTATGCCCTATCTCAGCTGGGCTCCCCCAGGCTGAAGCTCTCCCAGTGAAAGGCTCCTTCTATCAAGTTCCAAGAAGCTGTGGGTGCAAGCAGGGTGGAAGCAGCTTTGCCAGGGAGTCATGATGGATGCGTGCTGTCTTTTTGTGGGGTGCTCTGTTGTGCTCCTTGCAGAGTGCAGCACAGGCAGTGAGGACACAGGGTCACGCCGGCGGATGAATATGAAGGGCACTGGGAAGATGACAAGGTTTGTTCTGAGTTTTGCTGCAGTTAGCCTGCTCCAGGGAGGCTGATCATAAAGAGCGTGAGCATGAGTCACCCGTCACCAACTGATCAGAACCTCCAGGCTCCTTTCATGGATAATAAAGGCTGCATAGATGTAGTCTAAATGTCTCTGTAAGCATCAGCACTCAACTGTCAGTCAACACTACTACTCACAACTTGTCATTTGACCGAGTAAATTCTTCTGAATCTGATTTTCCAATAAAAGCTTCTAAATCTGTACCTGTTTTTTTCTCTCTTGCGGGTAGACATCCAAATGGTATGCTGTCCAGGGAGAAAATCGTGACTAAGTCTTCCTGGAATTCACAAAATATATCTTCCTACTTATTCCACTTTGCAGCTCATTGTCACGCACATACCCTGAGCCTGCTGACACAAAGGTTGAAGATTCGTGGAAAGGAGGAAATGACACTGTAGCAATATCACCTGATTTCACCTGTTGCTGAGTACCTCCTCAGAAAGGTCCAAGGACAGGGTGTGCTCGCAGATGGAGCGCCCAGGGATCCAGGCTGGAGCACCCATCACAGTCAGGAGCCTGTAGCTATCAGGGTCAACTGCTGCCCAGACAAATATCCCTGTCCTTGGATGCTCTGAAAGAAAGGCTCCGCCATCGAGATGGCTGGTCCCCTTGCAAGTAGGAGTCACACCTTTTCTCCACACTAGTTATTTGAAAGAAAGTTTAGACTGCAAGGCTCAGGACAGTGTTCATGAGTCAGTAAGTCATGAATTTTCCCTGAAAATCTTTAATCAAAAAAGCCCTCCTTGCCACCTCTACTATAGATCAACATTCAGATCAATATGGTAAACTAATTGCTCCAAATTCATGTTTCTCTATTTAACATGGGTCCAAACAGTTCCCATTTTGTAACAAAAATGCACACCAAGACTGCTGCAGATAGCATCTGCTTGATTTACATTGATCTGAACTGCCCTATAAATTTGTGGGGAAAGCCCATGCTTGCAGCATCATTACAGGCAGGTAGAAGGGAAGGAGAGGCAGAAGGTAGCTAAAAAAAGACTTCAGATTTACTGTGCTAAAAATACTAGAAGTGGCATTCGGGTCTTGCAGGTTTGATGCAACAAAATGGGAAGTTTCAGTAGCATTTAGTGTTTGAGTGAAAAGTAATGAAGACTGTGGATTTTTTAACAAAAGCTTCTCTATTTCATGTGTTAATTAATAATTGATGCTACCTAGGTGTTAATAAAAGCAAAGAGAAAACACAGAGCTTTGGAAAGGGCTTCTTGAAATCCTTTCACTCTCTGTTCATACTGAGCTTTTTTTGCCCTACATAGTCTCACCATTTCTTCTCTTCACTCATTGTTGTCTCCCTAGTCTGCAGGGTTTTCTAGCCTGCAACGCTGATGGAAAAAAAGAAATTCCTAGGGAAAGTGGCAGGCTTTTGCTCTTCATTAGGAAAGAGCCTTGCTCAGACACTGGGATCCTGATCTAGAAGGACCTGCAGCTGCTGTCCCAGTGTCAATGATGTGAAGAGCGAGAAGAGTCACCCTTGTCTCTGGGCTGGGGATCACATGTTTCTGAGTCTCTACATGGTGCTGTGCACCACTGTCCTGTCTGCAGTGCTGCAAGTGGCGCAAGCAGATACTACTAAAGGGCAAACAGCCTCTCCTCACTGAGGCCTGTGACTCCATATGTGCTGAAGTCGTCTCTTAAAAGAACACTAAATATTGTCTTTCATCTTACTTCACAGCGGCAGGTCTGAGCAGCTGCATCTCAGCCATCGCAGGGAGGGCACACATGGGGGGCTTCATAAAAACACTACTGCAATCTAAAGCAAGAGATGTTGCTATTCGCACTCCCACTCCTTCATAGTGTGAAAAGTCAGGCCTGCTGACATTCAAAGGCAAACATAAATTACATTGACTTGTCAATTATTCCTTTGTTCACTTTCAATTTTGCTGGAAATATTCTTATACTGCTACGTTATTGCTCTCAGTAATGTTTGATGCCAAATCTGATATGGATCTCTGGTGTGACTTGTATAATTCATACTGTATCTTTCTTCAGACAATGGCATTAATATTTTTCCTCTTCATTGCAAAACATATTATACTTACATTTTCAAACACTTACATAATGTTTAACTTTTGTCTTGGAAATCTTTTTAAAGTGAAGCTAAAGCTTTTGCTGGGACATCAACTTTCAATCTAAACCTGTGTCTAAGACCTTTAGACATCCTTTTCATGCTGAACATCATTCAATTTCTCCCTTTCCGGGTAACCTCCACCCAGAAGCTGTCTGGTGAAAAATGGTGAGTAAGTAAAACCACCCTAAGTGTCTGAGATGGGTCTTATATGCAGCCCTTCAATGATAAAGGTAGTTCTTCAGTCGTGCTGACTTCATCCCTTTGGGGTTTTTCCATCCTCTTAGACACGTGGTACATTCTGTCTTTCCTTTTCTGATGCAATGCAGCCTACATTATTGAAACACTCCATTGCTGATTTACTAATTAGCCTTTATTACCAGAATTGGTCTGACCTTATCTACCTTCAGTACTATTCTTCCTGGCTCTGTTCCTCCAGAGCATTCTCATCTATTCCCATGTACAATGCGCATTCAGGAGCTTGCTTAGGTTATGAGTCAGAAGATAAGCCCGTCTCCCAGTCTCCAGCTGTAGCTGGAAGGCTCTTGAGGCTGCAATATCTAATACTCTTTACAGTAACTGTTATTTTCTTTACAAAGTAGGTTGAGGGATCAATATCTAAAAGCAGTAGAGATATTATTATAATTTGCCTGGCATTTGTAATCCAAACTATAGACTAAAAATTTACAGGCATAGAAGTGCATGCCTTGAACATCACAATGTTTTTTTCTGCTATAAAGCAGAGGAGGAGTGCCAAGAGTCTCTAGCATGAGGTGAAGAGTCTCTGGAGGGTGAGTAAGGTTTGTTCCACCATGTAGTTACTCTGAGAAGCATGACGGAGGTTGGTGGGAAGCTGTTGTCCCACCTTCTCCTTCCTGAGCAGCTGCACCAACAGTGCCATGACATAAATGATCAAAATAATATTAACTTTAAACCAAACACTAACCAACCCAGAAAACCTCTCTATTGGAGTAGGCAGCTGTAATCTGCAGTTTCTCACAGACATGCTTATCTGCTCACCAGTTTAGGTGATGTGTAGGAAGCCTGCCCAAGGGGGCTGATTCACTAGCAACCATCAAGACTACACCAGATTACAGTCAAGTGCAGTTGAAAGGCTAGGACTGCAGTCAGAAACTGATGAGTTCAGCCACACAATAAAATGGGTGTTACCACAGAGTGATGTGCAGAACACATGGGAGATTGCTGGTACTTGGGGTTTCATATAGGCAAAAAGGCTGGAGTGTTTCTCTAAGACGCTCTGTTGAGTCCCATACAACTTACCTGATTCATCCAGACCCCTGAGTCTGCTGCCTTCAGTGGTGCAGCAGCACCCTACAAGAGTTCAGGGCCTAGGCAAGACGAATTATATGCTGTTAGATTGCTATTCATACCCTGCACTTTAGGAATGTCACGCTACACATGCATAGCAGCATGGCAGCCTTAACGTTTTGCTACCCAGATGAAATGTAGGAGGAATTCCCTGCATTATATGAATGTGACTACATCGCTCTAATCACAACATGATTTATCATCGAGATTTGGGAAAGAATTTCTGTAAAACACATTTTTGCATTTATAAGGGAGCAATTTTCCACAAAGTGGGAAGCACTTCTTAAGGCTCTCTGCCTTTTACTCCCCTTCATAATAGAGAGATTCATTTTAGACTATATTTTTATTATGTTTATCATATTTTTTAAGCACAATGCATAGCACTTCTAGTGGAACACTGTACAAACTTTTGTATAACGTTGTTTCCTGCAATATTTGTTGCATTTGTTATATAATTTGTTATATTATAGACTTTAGAGATAGCTGGTACGCAGACTATTCTGTAGGCAAAGAGGCCAAACTGTTTCCTGATGAGGCATTGTTAAATTATCGACAGCATAGAATTGCCCAGTTGTGAGCAGGTTGGGGCATATTGTAGTGTTTGGAGTAATACCTGCAATTTTCCCTGTAGGTTTCGTCCTGAGAGAAGATGGTACAGTCATTATTCATTCTCTTTACAAAGCTATAGCAATTTCACACTCAGTCCCTCAGTTGAGGGAGCAGAAGGGGACTGTGGTCTTTATTCAGACATAGCCATTTTTCAGGAAAATACAGCTGACAAAGACAGAAGACTTCCCAATACAGTGCACAAATCACGGATGAAAAAAAACTCCCAAAACTCCAAAGTGCTCCAAACAGACCAAGCGACCCTCCTCAAACAAAGAAAGTGGTTTTTGTGGTAGCGACCCATTTCCTGTTCCCAAGCAGATACTCTTGAAAAAGGATGAATTTACCAATTATTTTGGCAAAACTACTGTTTTGTGACTGTGTTATTAAAACTAGAAGACTGTAAGAGGCTGGTTAAAAAAGAAAGCAAAGTTAAGAACTGGCTATAACGTTAGCATGGTGGGAAAGGCCATCACCTGCATCAGTAGCATCCAGCAGTGGCAGACTAGGAGGCTCCATCCAAATTCCTAGAAATGCTTGAAAAGCATACTCAGCTCCCCAAAGACATAAACCAGCAATCTATCTTTTCAGCGGCAGTGCTCACAGAGAGAAGAGGGACTGATCAAATTACAGTCCGCACAGAAGGACTGACTTGAGCAACAAGCAGCTTGGAAGAGGTGAAGCAGTTTTGACTAGATTCATAACCAGCATGAAAAGCAACAGTATTCAAAGTAAGACAATCCAAGCAGCCATTTAACTCCACCAGGACTGATGGCCTTGGGCAGGGCTAATGGGCAATTTTCCACTTGAAGAAAATGCGGTGGTCCAAACAGGGAAAGCATACACAAACAAGAGAGGAGACAAACTACAGAGAAAACACTAGGAATGTCATGATGGAAAAACTGTACCAACAAGGGAAAGAAAGGAACAAAATAACAGAAACAAGTTGGCATCCAAGGAGTGAGTACTTGTACATATGCAACACAAAACAGTAAAGGAAACCACCAACCACAAATGAACAGAAGATGCCTGTAAAGCTCAGTGGAGTATCTGATAAAAGAGAAGGGCTGAAGCCTGGATAAGCTAGAAGTCAAAAGCCAGGCAGACAGTGGGACATGGCTCCCTATTTTATGTCATGAGGGTACCCTGAACCTTTTGCAAGGAAAGAAAGTGAAATTGCAACAAACCAAAGCAAATTGAAATTGTATTATGGCATGCTTACAAACCCAGAAACATACAAGTAGCTTAAAAGCATGGTGTAGGGAAAGAAGGCGGCTGGGATTTCAGGTAGAGAACAAAGACAACAAAGAAGCCTCTGCTTTCATGAAAATGTGACTGTAACAACCCTGAAGCCAAAAGAAATGTTTCTCTCATAGACAAATGGCAAACTGAAGATGCAGCAGGAGAACTAAATGTTCTGTTCCGTCAAGGAAGACAGAAGGCTTGTAAATTGCTGTTATGTTGGGGGGCTTTTTGATGTATCAGGACATCTTCCAGCCTTGTTACATGTGATAACAAATAAAACAGTTTGGCTATTATAGGAACTGATGCCCAGAAAATCAGTTCCATTACAAGAGCAAAACAACTAACAATGGGAGCCCCAAGGAGAATGGAAAAGGAGATTGTATTGTTACAGAAGCCAAGAGTTGAATGAGTAGCATGCTTCTTGCTTAGAAATCAGACAAGCTATTTGCCAGAGACCCTTACGCTTCAAACAAAGCATTTAAAGGACTGAACATCAAAGGCCTGCAAAAGGAGAAATATAAACTGACTTGACATCAGCAAAACATCACTGGCAGGCAGTGCCAATGATAGATATTAGTAAATGTCATCAGAGCTACTTCACCATATTTGGGATGTCATCAGGTTGGTAGAAATGGCAAAGAATGACATTTGGGGTAAAAACTAAGGGCAAGACTTTCAGTGTTACCAAAAAGTTGCAAAAACAAGATTCTTAGGAAGTCGTATCATAGCTGATGGGGTTTTGGTGGCACAGATACAATGATAGTTTAGGGAAGGCTGCTGCAGATCATGGCAGAAATCCTTACTGTCTTCTGGGACCATCCAGGAGTGCAGGACTGCAATTGTGAAGCTGTGTCACTTGCAGGAATCCACTGACCATGCAAGGTCCATGATCTTGCTTTGGAGAGACAGAGGTAATAAAAAACAGCTGCACTGAAGGGATTCAGTCAGTTTGCAGGCTATTAGCACTGGTAAACTTACTTACTACACTTTTTTCCCCCCAGAGCCTTTAGATTAAAGTAAACTTTCATGATTACTATTATACAAATGTGCTATATAGTTACCTCAACATGGCATAGCTATCCCAATGTCAGAGACTGCCTATCCATCCCAAAATATTGTGATATCTACAGAAAGATGTGACAGAGGCTACAGAAGAAGCATTAGGTGACTTCTGTGTTCAAGGCCACACTGGAACAGGGGCTTGCAGTATCGTGTACATGCGAAAAGTACATGGGAAATACATCCAGTGAGCCCAACTGTGGGAAACCTTCAAATACAAGTGACCATGAATGACTAGATATATTTTTTTAAAGCCATTATTGTCAGCTCCTGGAAGCTTTCATTACTTGCCACTAATACTGCAGAGCTGGCATTTAAATATACACTTTAGGAGACTGAGATGTACCTAGCTGGCTTCTTTTCCAGAGGGAATTGCAACATGAATCATGGCAGTTCACCAAAAATATGACATCATCTACTTGAAAGAAATACAGGCAACTGAATGACACAGAAAACATCAATCAAGGTAGTTATGAGACAATTTCAAGACAGAGGTTAGAAAGAGTCTGAGAACAAGCTATATAAAACAACAAACTGCAAGTGTTCATACCAATTGTTCTGTCGGGAGGGTGAGCAACTGGGGCAAGGCATGATCTGCCTCTGAAGACTAGTGAGATGGAGTAAATGGACCATGATGACATCATATGTAAAAGCAGGCATATTTCAGCAAAAGTTTTCTCCAGGACACATTTGTGCCAGTCTGGAATAAAAGCTAGGAAAGCAGAGATGCCATAGCCAGCAGACCATAAGAGGCTGTGGTTGCTGCAGATATTTGTGAGAAAATTCAAAAGCAATTAAAATAAACCACTTTTCTAACAGACCTGGCAGCATTGCAGGGATGGAATTTTTCATTGCCATCATCAAGTGTGCTGCTAATAAAAACTGCTGCTTGCACTCCTAGGGACCAGAGATATGGACAATGTAAGCACAGCAACTGTCCTGGACAATGCAAGGAAGATGAGGTACGTCTGTAAATTCATGGTGTGGTTTCATAGGTGAAATTGAGGTTACACAAAGCTTCACTCAAGTTACCTGTGTCTAGGAGGTCAATTATATCAGATCACCACTACTGGAAGAGGGCTAGAAATATTTTTTCATGTCCAGCACAAAGATATGTGATTGCCACAATTTGCTATTTCTGCAGCGAAATTTACTGAAGGCATTTGATGTTCCTTGTGAAAACCACCGGAGAAAAACACAAATGTAGAAGAAGGAATTGGTACTCCAAATATGGGGCTCCCATTCTTGACTGTGGTGGATTCAGCATTCAAGTTCTTTACTCAGCAGTGAAGAAGGACTTCCAGCTGGGTCTTCCATATCCCAGGAGAACATCTTTGACCAGAATCTTTTTCTGTTTTGAGATCACTTGGCTTTTCTCATGAGTTTCTTCACCTTAATCCTCCATGTTTCTGTTACTTTTGGGGGGAAATGAGGGGAGGAAATTGCTATTTTTATTAAGGATATGCTGTAGAAAAATCAATGGGATCAGTGTCCATAGGGGAATGGTAGGCCATATGACACTCCCCCAAGCACTCTCTCATCCTTCCCTACTTCAGCTCAGGGGGTACCCTGACTTTGATGTGCCTCTTCCTATTAGTTTTTTCTTGTCCAGTGTCTTTTTGAGTCCCTGTTAACCTTCACTAGTTGCTTGTCTTACTCTTGTTTTATGCTTGCACACTGAGCACAGCCAGCTGTCTTAAGCTTTTGCTTGATTCTTGTACATGGAGAGTTATAAAACAGCCTTTTAAGTAAAGAAAATCCTTGAAGTGGCACAAGGCTCATGGTCTGTAGCTACATTAATCTACAGAAAAGTCCTTGTTAAAGACAAGAAAAATAAAACACTGTAGATTTTTCATTTTATCAGATCATTATACCAGTAGCATCACTTCAAATTTAGATCCTATCCCCACTTCCCCACTAAAGGTAGCTTTAAAAATTTATATACTGAATGGAAAGTTGCATTCAGCAAGATGCATGATTAAATGACACTAATATCTTCCTCATTAATTTCTTCCAGTGCTCCTGAACATGGGCCTCACACTGCGCTTTTCTCAGAAGTCCTGAACTCTAGCTATGTTTGCACTGGCCACCACTCATCATCTGTAGGCATGCGAAGCTCCTTCCTACATCTGCCTACATACCTCCTTTAGTGATAGCCAGTATGGGTCTGGGCTGAGCACAGGGGCTGGCTGGGCATTTTCTTCCCCATGCCACCCATTCTGATCTACTTCCGCCTCTTCTCCCAGGAAAGTCTTGCAGGTAAGTTTTGCACCAGAAGGGAGTTAGGCCTGACATTAAGAGTTCAAAAGCCAGAATCACCTGCCATTGCAGACAAGTAGTATTGATTTCTGTTCACGACACAGAGATGCTAATGACTACTTAGGGGCAGGTTCTCTGTTTTCTCAACCTGTGGGAGTTTTTAAGCTTGCACAATTTTTCTGTATCTCTTATCAAGGTGTAAAGTTGAAATACTGAAAGCCAAGTCAAATCCACTTCCTCACCTTCCTTCTGGGTCTTGTTGTTCAAAGTGTTTTTCATTTCAAATGTATTCTTCTTTATTCTAATTTTGCCTTTGGGAAGAAGTCATATGTCATCCTTAATCTGCTCCCTTTTTCCCACTGCCCTCCAGAAGCAAATGCCCACACTTCTGGCTGTGCCCTCTCAACACATCCCTACGAACAGTGGGACTGAGCTAGTGTAGAGGTCCTCAGCACTCTCCCTCTCACTGCTACTATAGTACCTATCCAGCATGACATCTGCAAACCTTAGCCAAGGCTCACAACATTTGTTCTTAAGCAAGCAAGCATATTAATAGATGAATATATTAACAGATAGGCATATTAACTCCACAGTGCCATACCTAATTTCTTTGCTCCCATTATGTCTCTTTTAATGACAGGACACAGCAGTCCAGGACGTTTAGTCCAGTTCAGACCCCTAGGCTGCACCTTTGCTTACAGCAGCAATGGCAGCGGTAGTGGTCATTTAGTATTATTCCTGCAGGAACTGGCAGCCCATGGAACCACCATGACAAGGAGAGAACAGCCACAAAGTGAAGAGGAGTTCGCTGCCTTCAGGGAGACTGCAGCATAGCAGAAAGAGAAGGGCTTGGGCAGATGGGAGAGCACAGGAAGCGGTAGGATGGCACTTGCTAAAATGATGGCCTATTCACACTCACAGCAGTACACAGGCAGTCTAACACTCTCAGGTTGCCCATGGACAGCTGCAACAACAGCCATGCATCCTTCACCTGCAAACAACTACAAAACCAGCCTTGTGGTTCTTCCAGCTGTCACCGGAGTACCCAAAAATCAATCAACAGAACTAGAAGTCTGCTTAAATCCAGACTTACGGATGCAGAAATGGGAGCAACTGAGCAGGGATGGTACCCAGGGAGGTGCTAAGCTCTCTGCAGCCCCAGCCACCTTGTCACCATGAATGCTTGAAGAGCATCCCAGAGAAAATAAGTATGGTCCTACTAAAAGGTCTTCTGGCCTCCTGAGTGTGCCAGGGATGTCCAATGCCCTAGTAAATTTTGTCAGTGACACTAGAAAAAGCAATTCAAAAAGGCACCTGATTCATTGACATTTGTTCTATGAAATCTCACACTGATGCAATTTTGTGTTAATGAACATAGGTGGAGTCAATCCACTTCTACTTCAGGTAAACAGCATTTATTCATTTCCCATGACCGCAAATCAGCAGAATGAACCTGCTTCAGCCCTGCTTGATATGTCCAATTAGCTGATCAAGAAGCAAGAAGTAATTTTTGCAGATAGATATCGATAAGTTTTTAAGCCAGCTCCATTTCTGCAAGAATCCCAGAAGAATGAAGCTGCAACATGAGATAGGCAGAAGGAATGACAACAAAATAAAACAGACAGTAACTGGAGACTCGGTAAAAACCTGATGGAGACTGAACGGCTTTGTGCAGTGTTTCTAATGCCTTGGCTTACTGCTATGACTTAGCAGACAGCTTGGGAAAGCTCTGAGCCTTGCATCTCTGGCTCTGGCCCAGATCAGGCCCTGATGTGAAGTAATCCCTGGCAGAAGCTGTAAAGAGCAGTGAGGACAAGGACATGGCAATGGGGTCCCCTGTCCAGACCTGGTGCCATGGCTGCTCCCAGCAGGAACACACAATAGGTACACCGTCAGTGCAACACAGTGTTGAGCCACCGAGTGGGGGGAAGACAACACTGCTCTCCTTCAGCATCCCTCCAGCTTCTTCCTGATCCTCCTAATGGATGAGGAAGTGCCATAATTCAACATTAGGGTGCTGCACCTCGCCGATGCATGGTTAACGCTTCAAACACGGAAGGGAGCTCCAGTGTTTGCATACAAGGCTGCAGGGCTAACAGCAGCAGTGCACGCTCTCATCTCTCAAATCTTCAGCAGAGTTTTAATTTATTTGCTCAGAACTATTTATCTACCTTTTTAAACCTTACACAAACAAGGTTTCAGCAATATAAAATAAATTTAAAACCATGTCTACCTCCCAATTTCGTTCCGATGTTGAAAGAACAGATACCTCATATGCATTATTGAACACCAAAGATGGGAACAGAATTGAAAACCAGACAAGCTAAAGCTAAACAAAATATACTTGGCAGTGTATATGTTACGTTTTAGCTCAGCTCAGAAAGACCCAGAAGAAGTTGCCCCATGACACCCTACTTGTGTGATGTACTATTTAGAAATCAGAACCTAAGCAACAGCTTTAGCAATGTTTTGTCAGCAGATAAGCTGGCTAAATGTTAACCATTTTTTGCAATCCCTAATCAGAGGTTTCCATTCATACAGCTGCTCTGTACTCTGAACCTTGAGTTAATGTGTCTCTGTTTTACAGGAAAGCTTTGCTCGCATTACTTTTGGATTCTGCAGACTTCACAATGTGACCTCCTACTGCCAGCTCAGGAGGCAACCTGTTGCTGCCTCTGCATAGGTCATGTTAGTTAACAAGTTCACATCGGGTCCAATGTTTAGCTTGTTGAGCACAACTTGTGGTTTCCAAATGAAGAGGGCCATCCTGAAAGCAGAGATTTACAGTCTGAGGGAAAGCACTGTGATTTGGAAAGTCACATTAGATAAACAAAAATAGTTCCAAATCCTGTACAGGAGTGAAGCAAGCCTGAAACAGACTCCTTGCCTGGGAAAGCAGACACAGACAGCAGAGCACCTACAAGTCCTCAAGAGTCTTCTTCCATGAAAAAAGAAGAAAATGAGACATTTTGGTGTTTATGGATCGTATATCAATGTGGTCTATTTTATAAATGTAAACACGAGAGTCACATTAACTCATCATTTATTGGTCCTAATTATTAAAAAGTAAAGAGAGATAAGGGACATAATAGCAGCAGAAGTGTTTGATTTGCACAGGGAAAGTCGAATTGGTAATTTTGGATTGTTTTGTGATTGTTCAGCAGTGCGGAGCTGGAGTTAAACTGATGCAGTTAAACTGTTTGTGGGGCAAACACTGAGTCCTGGGGTAAAAATGTTCTTGCAGAACAGCTCGGTGGCTCCCTGGTCTGTCATAGTGGGGTGAGGAAGCCTGGAGGATCTGAAGAGGAAAAAGCGTCTAATAATTCTGTCTGGCCTGGACGGCCTGGATTTTGAGAATGCTTCGTGGGCAGTGGTAGGCCAGCATCCTCATATGACAGAACCATGCTCCCTCTTTTCCTCCCAAATTCTGCGGCTCTAGGACTTGCTGAGCTACAGCAAGAATCATAGAATCATAGAATCATAGAATAGTTAGGGTTGGAAAGGACCTCAAGATCATCGAGTTCCAACCCCCCCTGCCATGGGCAGGGACGCCTCCCACTAAACCATGCCATACAAGGCTATGTCCAACCTGGCCTTGAACGCCGCCAGGGATGGAGCATTCGCAGCTTCCTTGGGCAACCCATTCCAGGGCCCCACCACCCTTACAGTAAAGAATTTCTTCCTCAGATCCAATCTAAACTTCCCCCGTTTAAGTTTGAACCCATTACCCCTTGTCCTCTCACTACAGTCCCTAATGAAGAGTCCCTCCCCAGCATCCCTATAGGCCCCCTTCAGATACTGGAAGGCTGCTATGAGGTCTCCACATAGCCTTCTCTTCTGCAGGCTGAACAGACCCAACTTTCTCATCCTATCTTCATACGGGAGGTGCTCCAGTCCCCTGACCATCCTCGTGGCCCTCCTCTGCACTTGTTCCAACAGTTCCATGTCCTTTTTATGTTGAGGACACCAGAACTGCATACCATACTCCAAGTGAGGTCTCATGAGGGCAGAGTAGAGGGGCAGGATCACCTCCCTCGACCTGCTGGTCACGCTCCTTTTGATGCAGCCCAGAATACGGTTGGCTTTTTGGGCTGCAAGCGCACACTGCCGGCTCATGTTCATTTTTTCATCAACCAACACCTCCAAATCCTTCTCCTTGGGCTGCTCTGAATCGCTTCTCTGCACAACCTGTAGCTGTGCTTGGGATTGCTCCGACCCAGGTGGAGGACCTTGCACTTGTCATGGTTAAACTTCATCAGGTTGGCATCAGCCCACCTCACAAGTGTGTCAAGGTCCCTCTGGATGGCATTCCTACAACCGAACCACACAGCTTGGTGTCATCGGCAAATTTGCTGAGGGCGCGCTCAATCCCACTGTCCATGTCACCAACAAAGACGTTGAACAAGACCGGTCCCAACACCGATCCCTGGGGGACACCACTCATTACTGGTCTCTAGCTGGACATTGAGCCATTGAGCACTACTCTTTGTGTGCGGCCATCCAGCCAGTTCTTTATCCACTGAGTGGTGCACCTATCAAATTGATGTCTCTCCAACTTAGAGAGAAGGATGTCATGGGAGACAGTGTCAAAGGCTTTACACAAGACCAGGTAGATGACATCAACTGCTCTGCCCCTGTCCATCAGTTCCGTAGCCCCTTCATAGAAGGTCACCAGATTGGTCAGGCAGGATTTCCCCTTAGTGAAGCCATGCTGGCTGTCACCAAGCACCTTGTTGGTTTTCATGTGCCTCAGCATGCCTTCCAGGAGAATCTGCTCCAAGATCCTGCCAGGCACAGAGGTGAGACTGACTGGTCTGTAATTCCCCGGCTCATCCATTTTCCCCTTCTTAAAAATGGGGGTTATATTTCCCTTTTTCCAGTCATCGGGAACTTCACCTGACTGCCATGAGTTTTCAAATATGATGGACAGTGGCTTAGCAACTTCATTTGCCAGCTCCTTCAGGACCCGCAGATGGATTTCATCAGGTCCCATAGACTTGCATACGTTCAGGTTCCTAAGATGGTCTCGAACCACATCTTCTCCTACAGTGGGCCCAAGAACTTGGGGCAAGTCTTGCTCTTGGTATCCTGAATAAAAAGGCTTTATTTCAGTGTGCTGCTGCAGACTTACCCTGTCTCTTCTCTGTCCTATGAACCTAGTTTTATCCCAACTCCTATTCAGACATTTTATTTCTCCAGACAAGAAATACAGCTGGGTCACAATTCAGTAAAACATCCCTACCCCACACAGTAAATTGTCACATACTTAACTATAACGTTAGCATGCACCTGAAGGGAATGTGAGCCCATACTCAACTTGCTGTCCATGCTGAATTATTTTCCTGAGCAAGGACAGGATGAAGGATCAACCCATAGCTGACCTGGGGCCTTGCCAGATTTTATTTCTGAGATCTCAGATTTTTTTTTGTTGTTGTTTAGCTTGAAATAACCCCAACTGCATGGAAAGGATTTGTTTTACAGCACAAAAAAAATATACATGTTTTATACTCTGCTATAGCTCAATGACAATTGAAATGATAAAGCTCACTGATTTATTTCTGGCCAGAAAGCAGAGATGAACATTTTCAGCTCAAAAAAGTGAATGTTTCTCAGACTTACAAAAGGTAAGAACTCAGGCTGATAACTGAGACTGCATTGTGGTCTTACTGCAGACTTCATCAAAAGTTCCTGGGTAAATTAGTTCTTCTTACATGCAGGCTGAGAAGTAAACCTTTTGTAGAGGTCGTTAGGGTACTGCAAAGCCATCCTATGAACGTAATATCATCAGTACAGGGATTATATTTTATTTTGCTATTGTACAGCTCCAAACACACTCTAACCTTAAATAAATTAGGGATGGTAGCAGAGAACAGGGTCAAATATAACCCCATGGTAAAAACGCAATGCTGGTGATTACATTAGCTTTGGATTTGAGCACAGATAAAGATGCAATTTTCTGACAGTGCTACAGCTGTGGCCAGGATGTGCTCTCCACCCGCTCTCAGCAACCACAGTTCCTGCCTGAGGAGCTAAACTTTAGACTCATGCAATGAACAACTGTAGCATAGAAGCCTCCTGTCTCTCTCCACATCCTTTGAGTGTGCACCACACTGCTAAATCTCAGTGTTTGCTGCAGTATTGGTAACTGGCTATTTATAAGTGTGTGGACCCCTGCTCCTCTTTTGGGTATGAATCCTGACGGAACAGGCTCAGCCCTGTGGGGTGCAGGAGGCAGCAGAGCCTTGGATCAGAGCCTGCCACTGCCCTACCACCTTGCTCAGCTGCTTTCCAGCCCTACCATGACACCTCTGCTAAGCCTTTTCACAGAGGTACTGAAGTCCTCCACTGTCCTTCCTGCCATGGCCCTCCTAAAACTAGCTGTATCCCAAGCGCCCGTCCTTTCCCAGCCTCCAGGAAGCCTTTTACAGCCTATATTGTTTCACCTACGTGGATGTGCTTCTCTCTGGGATCTTTCTATACTCATTCAAGTGTGGGAAAATGATTTCCTCCTAAGAAATTACATAAACTTTACTTGTAAATCCCTTGTGACTCACCACCCTCATCAGCAAATTTCTGTTACCATTTTTTATGTTAGATACAATCTAAATTATATATATATATGTGTTCTAGGCTTCTGCTATGCAAAGGATTTCCAACATATTGAAGCAAAACCTGATAACTGCTTAGGACTAAGCAGCATTATCTGATTTTTTTTAGTGTCTCAAGAAGAGTAATCATGCATTACTCTGCAGTAAAGCCATTATATAATGACCCATCTGTGGAAGAAAATTTCCCATGAGCCTAGCGGTAAAGAGATGACCCACTTTAACTGACTATCATTTCCACACGAGGAAGAGGAGCATGGCTATAATGCCCAAAACTGCCTCTCCAGGAAGGCTGATGAAAAGTAAGCACATGAATGGAGACTGGCTTGCTTGAATAACATTTAGCATGGGTAGGCTGCAATGTTATTGTCTGTATCTGTTTAGATTTACCTCTGTGGTCACTGACAGGTAGCAGAAGCATATAGTGTTACGTGCAATTACAGAATCCATCCCCCTCCACGTGGGAGGAGGCAGCACGGCTTTCATTAAACATTTCTTTATCCCAAGTTAAAAACTGTACACAACCAATCAATAAACTGGAAAGTAAAACATATCTTTTATTCAGATTAATAAAAGCTCAAACTGAAGTATAAGCACAAAGGGTCAGACTGTGATGTCCTTAAGGCCAGAGAATAGCACAAAATGTGGTTTGGTGGAAGCGAATAGTGGACACAAGGGAGCTAAGACGTTAGCCAGTGTCAGCAAAGCACCACAGTCAGACAAAATCACAAGAAAAAATAAAAAGAGAAAGACAGTTCCATACCACCAGGGTTGCACGGAACTGGGTAGGTTTTCCTCTGCTGAGAAATGTTGCCTAGTATTTGGTGCTTTGGTACACTAAGCCCCCCTCTCTCAACAGATTTTCACAAAGATACCGCATTTCAGATGAACCCATCTGAAGCTATATGATGTGTTCCTTTATATTTTTGTTACATACATGCATGTTATATACAGCTAAAAGGCATATACTACAGAGTATATAATAGATGTTATCAACTTTACAGTGACCAGAATAGCCTGTAGAAAAACAGCAGTGACCCCAGCCAGTAAAAGGTAATGAACTTCTTCCGGCGCTTGCAGCACATGGAGAAAGGGTGCAACTTCTCAAAACTGAAGCGTCTCTGCAGCTCTTATTTCTTTTGCCACTGCCTGAGTTTCTACGAGCAGGTTGACTTACTTTGTACTTGTGCCTCTTGCAAGGCAACTGTTGAGGATGCACTATGAGGTATTCTTCTAGTTGGCTGTACTTCTAGATGATGACAAGGTTTTGGTTTGTTTGTTTCAGGGGGTATTTTTCGCTTTGCAGTTTCCCTCTTTTGGCTTGCAGGTAAGATTTATAGCTTGCTTTGCTTTTATGCAAGAGCAATTATTCATTTCCTTTCTGCATGAAAACTTTCATGTGCTCTTTCGTGGCTGCTTTCCTTTTCAGGATGCTGTTTTAGATTCGAGAAGTCCTAGGCATAGTAGTTCAGATTTTCAATTGCTGATCAGCAGTTTGAAGACAGGGGGCACTGGGGCTAGATGCAAGCTGCAGCGCTGATCGGGAAAAGCAGCTGAATAAACAATGCCGACAATCACCTACTTGCTCCTATGTGAGCCAGGTAGACACACACTGCCATGCGGGGAGGATGGACTGGTGAATCTCCCCCTTGGTGTGTATCTTCCCATGCAGAAGGCCTTAGAGTGATTATTTGCACTTCTTGATAAAGTTTAATCTGTTTGAGGAGCTATTCTCTTTAACCAAGTGAAGATGTTAAAGCAGGCCCTTAATACACAAACAGTAAATGATGTTAATCTCCTTTGTGCTTATTTTACACCAAACTGACTGCAGTCATTTTGTATGTCAATGTCAGACATCCTCGTTTCCCGCCCAGCCCACTATGCACCACCAGCAGCTGCTGGTTATTTCCCCTCAGGGTGACTGATTCATTGAGGAGTCTTTTGAAACTGAGTCCCACAAGCTTTCTCCTTTGCCACATAGCATAAAATCTGATTTATCTTCATGACCATGCACAACTGCAAATATAATTGTGACAAAAATAACCTCCTAGCACCCAGCCCCAGCTTTCAACTCTGTAGCCATTTCTGAAGAGCAAGCCGCACATATTTACAGTTCTGCTGCTGAAAAGCGGGATTTTGAAGTCAGCATGCCCTTCTGGGTTATGCATACACAACCCGAAAAGGCCTTTCCTAAAGCTTAACCCTTTCCTAAGACAAAACCCCCAAGCGAAAAAAGCCAGCAGGAGACCTAAAGAAAAATACATCTGGGACACACAGCTGAAGTTCAGTTTGCCTCTGATAATAGTTCCAGAAGCACACCCCATATTTGTAAGCCTGTGGAAGAGAATTTATGGACACCAAAGTTTTGGGGTGATAGACTTGAAGGCTTGGCAGAAATGGTTGGTTAGGTACTCAGAGGTTGTACAGAATGAATCTTCACATTCAATGCAGTGCAGCCCCCTGTCCTGCTGCTTACAGTGCACTTCGCAATTGCATCAGCAGTGTCTCTTGCATGAACAGGAATTAATTCTCCTATTTCCACAGATATGGAAATTGCATCACAGAGAGGCTGAATGGTTTTCCCTCAGTCACACAAATTCAGAAACAGACCACAAGAGCATCCGATTCATCTTCCTGGCTGGAATCATGAGATGGCAGTTCCTTGGGATGAAGAAAACAGGCCACTTTTTCAACAGCAGGTCATAAGTGCTCCAGCACAGGGAAGATTGTGAGGCCATACTTATTTGTAACCATTGATATCATTTTGAGAGGTTAATAAAAAGTGAACCATCATTATGAAATGGTTGTTCCAGTCTCTGTTCTTGGTGCTGTCATTAGCAATCCTATCCTCTGTACCTTTCTGAAACCATGGCATTTTTCTCCCCTTTCTTAATCTAAGGACTTCATCCACATGTTCTGTAGATAGATTTGTAATTTTAGATAAATGATTTTGTCAGAGGTCTTAGAGAATAAATACAGTGGTCAAATCTTACTGCCCATATATCTGCTTCCTGAACCTAGTATAATTTATCACAATAGAGTGTTAACTCCTGACAAAGGCCAAGATTTGACTAACCAAGTTCTTTGATAAACTCCGAGGAAGACTGCACAGAATACGGCATCATCTTTCTTTCCTTAAGTGCTCAATTTGAATTAGATTTCAAAGAATGTGGGGGGAATAGAGAAAAAAATCCCAAACCCATGACCTAATAAGGAAATAAAAAAAAATGAGTAGATCAAGGAAAGTTTTTAATAATGTAGAGATCCAGTTCTTCAAGTAGAAAGAAGTTTAATCAATTTTAAAATATTTAAACCAGGAAACATTTTGTAAGAATCACTTCAGATAATTCATTCCATTAAAAAAAAATAATTACCAGAGATGTGTGATGGAAAGCTGGAATGATTCAATAGCAGGATGGTTAGGGATTCCTAGTGGGCTCCTGATTATTTTCTCTGCCAATGCTTTCTATAATTTCCCAAGTCCATCTTTTTTCTACTTCTGTTGCTAGCTGCACAGTAAGCACAAGGAGTGAGCATGCTGGGTCAATGAGGCTATGGAGGTGACAGAAGCAGTTAAGACTCCAGGGAGGTAACAGCATATGGAATGGCACCAGGGAACCAGAGCACTTCCCAGAGGAAAGCATCACCAGCCAGACAGAAAGGAAAGAGGGAAAGTTTTCAGGGACACTGGTGTTTTCCTTGGCTGAGCTGACCAGAACTGTGCTAAGTTCTTTGTATCTGAGTAGTGTTAGACACCTAATTTTTGCTGCAAATAAAGATAGCTTTGGGCCTTGTATACTGACCCCCTGCCTTGTACTTTCTATTGTGGGTTTCTGTTTCCTTCCCATTTCTTTTTTAATTCCCCTTCTCTATTAATTCTGAGGGAGAGAGAGCAGTGCCATTTCTGTTTCAGAAACTCCAGTCTTTGAAACTCCTAGCAGTTCCCCTGGACTCGTAAGAGAACAAAATCAGGACAGTAATCTGGTACTCAGTGGGAGTAGGTCAAGGAGACAGACTACAGTCTGGGGAGCCTCAAGAAGCTCTTTCTGTCTCTGTGCACATAACTATGCTCCCGACTGCTCCCCCGATGCTGTGGAAATCTCTCTGCAAACTTACCCATTCAGATCAGAAATAGGCAAGTAATGGAAGAATTACAACAGGATCACTGTTTTATCTGCTTCCACCACAAAGAGAGGGTCTTCATTTCTAGGGTGTGTTAGCTTTCCAGAGGAGAGACATTCAGAAGAGGCCACAGGAAGAGTAATGAAGGCTAGTTTAGCTATGGGAGCTTGTAGTCTGAGGCTTCACTGGCATGTGAAGTAACAGAATCATAGAATCATGGAGTAGTTAGGGTTGGAAAGGACCTCAAGATCATCGAGTTCCAACCCCCCTGCCATGGCCAGGGACACCTCCCACTAAACCATGCCATCCAAGGCTATGTACAACTCCACCTTGAACGCCATCAGGGATGAAGCATTCACAACTTCCCTGGGCAACCCATTCCAGGGCCTCACCACCCTCACAGTAAAGAATTTCTTCCTCAGATCCAATCTAAACCTCCCCTGTTTAAGTTTAAACCCATTACCCCTTGTCCTCTCACCACAGTCCCTAATGAGGAGTCCCTCCCCAGCATCCTTATAGGCCTCCTTGAGGTATTGGAAGGCTGCTATGAGGTCTCCACGCAGCCTTCTCTTCTGCAGGCTGAACAGCCCCAATTTTCTCAGCCTATATTCATACGGGAGCCCTACCATTTCTGGGACATGTTTTCCTCTTCTTGCTTTGGTTTCATATCTCATTCAGTGCGTTAAGGAGAAAAAATTTGAACATGGCTCAATTGCAAATAATGTGTTTTATTCACACATACACCCATGAGTCCTGGTGATTTCTACAGTGCAAGAAAAAGAAAATTGGTCAAGATCCCAAGCTAGTAAAAGGAGTGCAATGCTTTAACTTTGTACTGTTGGAACAATTGGTGGAAAATCATCCCAAGAAAGCATAACTTTCCTGAAGGAAGGGATTTCTCTTACAACATCCTGAAAGTTCTAGTCTAGGGACTATAATGGAAAGATTTTAAGGAGGCATAAAAGAAATAACTCACCTCTCAAATGTAATGCCATTTGTCTTGTAATCACTGAATTCAGGAGCCTTCTTTGCTTGCCAAAAGTTTCTTCTGGGTGCAGTTATTTTGGGGGATGAAGGCACCTACATTAAGCGTACACAAAATGATTGAGCCATCTGCATTTCCCAGAACCTTTTCCTTCGCCACCCTGTGGCACATTTGCTGCACAGTGAGATAGTAAAGAACAGTTGGCACAAGTGGAATAGGAATCTCTTGCATGTTGCCATAGGATTGTTTCTGTTTTCCTGCTTCCAGATGTGAGGTGTTATATACATTTTGGGGTTGCCGTTGGAAGTTAAGCACTCAGCACTCTCAGATCTTCAGCTGAACCTAATGCTCTTAGCTCAGGCAAAACATCCTGGAGGATCCAGACACCCTGCTGAACTGTAATCTCTTACGATGCTGCCGGAGCAAACTTCTTTGATATAGAGTTATACCATGAGGTTTTTTGTTTTCTACAGTGTTTGTCACTCAGGTATCTTTCATTACTTCCATTTGGTCTTCGCTCAGAGTTCACCCCCTTCCTGTTATTGTAGTGCTAATCAGAATTAATGTCTTTCAAAAGTGTCCTTTTCAGCACCTTAAACAATTTCTGAACTGAAATGAGTATCACATCCCATGTGCAAGTGCAGATGTTTTTAAATAGACTAGGGGTATATGCTAACCTGTAAATGTTACCAAACGTGTTGCAATACCACGAGTTAGTCTCAAAGGCTTGCCTGATGGTCAAAAGGTTTAAAAGAAGATATTTATCTGGTTACATCATAACCCCATTATTCAGAAGTGCTTTGGAACCAAGCCTAATATATAGGAATAGTCAGGTCCAAAAAGTGCTCCCGGGAGAGTCCAAGCTCTGGTTTAGGAGAACCAGTGAGCCACCTTCTTCGTGGTGGTGCTGACAAGATCTCTCAGTAATGGTGCTCATAAGTATTTTTCATTAGCTATGGTTGGAATGGGTTTGACTTGCGTGTGGTTACTCTAATTTCCTACAGCGCTTCTCTGCTGCCTGACTCTGTCAATGTGCTGAAATATAGAAGGGGAAACACATCCTCCTATGTGCTTTCAGTGTGGCTGCTCACACATGGAAAGGGCTTCTGCAGTGCCAGAGATGCCTGACACACGCGTCTGCCAGCCCCTGACACTGTGCAAAGTTGATTTCTGGGGAGCATTGAGGGCTGACAAGTGGACGTAGAGGTTGGGACAGTCTGGAGTGTGGGAAGAAATTTAGCTGGTACAAAGAGAGAACTGAGACATCTCCCTGCCTTTGACACATCCATGATGGAGGATTTGAGGAACATTTGGGGGATATCTAGATCTGTTAATTTTTTTCCTGCTTTCTGTTAAATTTCGTTTTCAATATTTAAACCTGATTTTTCCTGCAGGAATGGTTCTGGGACAGCTTGCACTCCAGTGACAGCAGTATTTGGTATTTAGCTGTAATTCTTTACCAGCTTTTAGATGCTCAAAGGAGGGGACAACATTCCCTCAAGGTACACTTCAGCTGTGAAGCAAAGAAGGGGTATGTGGTAGGTGGAAGATGGAAGAAGAAGTTAACACACAAAAAAGAAGTGTTACTCCGTTGAGTTTTAGGGTACAAAGGGAATAGTGCTATATCGTAAAATGCATTTCATTCATTCTCACTGTAGTATAAAATGCCCTAAATGTCTCTGTGCTTCTCTTCTTATTGGAAAGTATATGAAGAAGAACATCAAATGATTGAAAGTGGCCTGGTGCACTAAATAAATAACAACAACAAAAATGGGTGAAAAAAGAAGGCCAAATCTAACACATTAGAATCATTTTGTGATAAACCAAATTAATTCTTTAGTATGATGCATTGATGTGTGATGTTCTTAGCTTATCTGCTGTTAGGAGATTTTATGCTGTCTCCTCCAACTTTATAAATACCAACCAGAGGACGGTTGGTTACCCACATGTTTAAGTAGTTACAGAACAACAAGTTTTTGGGTTTGCTGGATACTTAGGGTGCTTCAGTCTCCCTGTTCTTAGATTGAAAAGAGTCATACATAGACCCTGGGAGTTCAATGAAAAAATAATTGGACACACACGCATCATAGAATCATGGAATAGCTAGGGTTGGAAAAGACCTTAAGATCACCTAGTTCCAACCCCCCCTGCCATGGGCAGGGACGCCTCCCACTAAACCATGCCATCCAAGGCTATGTCCAACCCCACCTTGAACACTGCCAGTGATGGAGCATTCACAACTTCCCTGGGCAGCCCATTCCACTGTCTCACCACCCTTACAGTGAAGAGTTTCTTCCTTATATCCAATCTAAACTTCCCCTGTTTAAATTTGAACCCATTACCCCTTGTCCTCTCACTACAGTCCCTAATGAAGAGTCCCTCCCCAGCATCCCTATAGGCCCCCTTCAGATACTGGAAGGCTGCTATGAGGTCTCCATGCAGTCTTCTCTTTTCCAGCCTGAACAGCCTCAGCTTTCTCATCCTATCTTCATATGGATCTTGCTTAGGCTTGAGAGTATCCAAACAAAAAAAGCATATAAGCCTTTTGTATACTTACTAAAGCCTCCAATACATAAGTCATCCCTTCTACTTCGCCCAAATGTAGTCCTTTCTCACATCATCAGAAAGATCAACTGAGTCTTTCTTCAGGAGACTTGCTTTTGGGCTTGTGTCCTGGGTTTGGCTGCAACACTTATTTTTCTCTCTCTTAGTAGCTAGTGCAGTGCAGTGGTTTTGACTTGATCCTGTGTCTTCTTGCCCTGCAACAGCACATTGTTTCCTGCAATGCAGGTGAGTTGAAGGGTCACCTCCATGACCCAGTGTAACCAGTGCTGAATATCTTCTTCAATAACCACTGTCTGTCAATAAGGTGATGTGCCTGTTGCTTTGTGAAAAATAGAAGATTTGTTCGTTCAATATCATATGTTTTACACATAAGACCTTATCTGAAATCAAGTAATTAAAACATATAATTCCATCATGAATTTCCATTTTGATACAGTGGTGTCTACATGATGGCAAAGACTTGTGGCCCCTACATGACAGCAAAGAAGAAAGCACAGACAACATCTTTGATAGCAAAGAGGATGACTGATCACAGAATTCAGTGGAAAGGTGAAGCAATCTGAGTGTTATCAGGCTGAGCAATTCAAAGGCAAAATATCAGTAACTGTGAGTTGGAGATTACAGAATTGCCTGCTATTACAATGCCTCACTACTGTTAATAGGAGGAACAGTTTGATCAGGGGCCTCTAAGAAAAAATAAATTCACAGGCAAAACCTCACTCTGAAGGACTACCGGTGGCTTTGGCAGATGGGCTGGGGCTTAGCATGCGCTAGGAAGAGCAAAAGACAACTCTTCCATACCAGGTTTAGCTGAGCAAGTGCTCTGTTTGAGCAGTGCAGTAGGGAGGAACACAAAAGGTAAAAGCGCTAACAAAGCAAAGATCTGTAGATTGCTATAGGCCTGGGGTTTAGAAGAGCAACTTAATACTTAGACAAGAAAGTCAGTTTGTGGAAGGAAATCACAGGTTCAGGAAGAGCATAGAAAGTATTGGAGAAAGAGGTGGCAAAGGCATGTCTGCCTCTTCACTGGCACAGCAAGCAGAGAGCAGGCTGAGAGGAGCTGTGTGATGAGCTCTGGATAAAGACCGTTTTGCACCAGCCTCTGTGTGTGAAATCAGCCAGATTATTTTACCTTTCCTGCGCTTTTTTCTCCTTCCCACTATGAAAATGCATCTTGCTCCAGGCCTGCGTGGTTCTAGCACAGAAGGGCCTCTGTTTTTCTGGGGGCTTCAGGCACCATTGCACAAAATGTTACCTGGCTGCAACAGAAATAACAGAAAGGGGGCCAGGTCCAAGCTCAGGCCTGGCAAATTAAGGTAATTGCATAGAAAGTACAAAATGTCCATAAAAATTACTAGGAAGAAGTGCTCACCGGCTCTGAATCTCTGCCTCTCCTTCCCTATCTCCATCCCTTTTCCTCTTGTCATTCCTCTTGTATTGTGCTTTAATTTTCACAGATATCAGCCAACATCCAGCAGCTAAAATTTACATGTGTCATTCCCAACTAACTATAGCTTGCACATGGCTACAAACTGCCTCCCTAGCCCTGTTTCCATGGAAATGGAAGTTAGCAGCATGACAATAAAATAGGAGAAAATCATCAAAAGAGAGCAGTCTAATACCTTTATCTTTCTTCTGCTTAGTAGCAGCAACAAGGCAAATGCTTTTTCTCTAGAGCCATTTCACTTGGTGGATCTCAAAGTACTTTCCAAACGTAACTGCAGTTAGCATCAAAACATCCCCAAGGTAAATAATACTCCTATTTCATAATGGGCAATCAGAATTTTTAGCCTTGAAGCTCCCTTCCCAGCTACTTATAGAGCCCTTGTCTCAGGCATTTTAGGCACTGCATAGCAGTGTCACATAGCATGTGACATGACAGCACCATGCTAATGTGTTCAGAAATAGACCGCAGGGCTGCCCATCACATCACTTTCCCCTAAGAAGAATCTTCTTCCTAGGTGTAGAAGGAAGTATAATAGCCTTTCCTGGCTCCCTGGGATTACAGATTCAAATTAAATACCACTAAAAGGTAACAAAAAGTGCCTGATTTTTATTCCCACTTCCATTCTCAGAAAAAAATCAAATTGGGGAACAGCGAAGCCTTTCAAGCATCTTTAAAACAATTGCCTATACCGTGTTCCTGACCTTCTTACTTCCATTTCCATGGAAACAGAGGACAGAAAAAGATGCAGTGAATGGGACAAAGGACAGTTACGCAAGTGTATGTAATAGTTCTTACTAATAGACTCCAATTTCAGGCTGGCTGCATTTTAAGCAGGGAAATTTAAAATCTGGCAAATATGTGAAGGTGGATCTAACCCCAGTACAAATCTTCACCAGCCAGTGAAATCTCTTCTTTCTTAGCACCATGTCATAAAAACTTTATTGCATTGATTGGTAGGTTCCTTCAGCTTAGTTATTTGTTGCACCAAACCTTGCTGTGTAGTCCTATGGGACAAGGTACTATTAGAGCAGGTACAAATGAACATCACAGTCTTCAAAGAAGTCTCAGAAACATTGAAAGTAAGTTTGTCTATTTGTCTATCCACCTTTGCATTACCTATGCACTTCTCTTTTCACTAGGCCAAGCATGTAGCACTGATGTCAGCTGCCATACAGTTATCTTTCTTTGCTTTCTGGGGTGATAACAAACATTGTAATGAATGATACTGTTAATTCTGGATAGTACTACAGCTTAAAGGGAACACAATAGCATTTTTTCCTGTAGGTAATCATTTTACGTGCCCTCAATGAAAATTTGTATGCACAACAAGTCTATGGGAGGCTGCAGGTTTGGGTTGTGGGTTCCTGGAGCAGAAGGCTCTTAACTTCCTTCCTTTAGCAGACAGATATGACAAAGCGGTGACAGTGGGTTCACACACTATACACTCTTGTTTATTTTGTGCCACTGACAGCAGCGATAACAGAAAATTCCAGAGCAATCTGTAATATACAGCTAGAATACCTTAAATGGATTAAACTGACATTTGGGAAAAAGGAAGCAAAAGGTTTCCAGAGCTTTTTGCTGTCACCCTGACACGGAGGTCGCCCTTCATGCATGGGCATGAAAGGATACTTCTGCATGGATTGACTGTTGCAGAGGTCTGTCTGGGCTAGGAAGTTTGCCTACCAGCATCATTTTCTGGGTTACATCAGTCAGGAAGCTCCCACTGACACCCTCCTAAATGAGATGTGTCCTTCAGGAAAGTGTCTGGCCTTATGGAGAAGGAAGAGGGGGATGCTGACTTCAGGACACTACTCAGTTAAACAGAACTTGCACTCAGGAAAGGCTCTTTGAGCAAGAAGCCTGTGTAGCTTTAACGCTAATTTTTTTTAGATAATTCTTCATTACAGCTGCCTCAGGGCTACTCCAGTCTCTCCTGTGCCTTCACTATGGAACATTCAGTCAGAAAAGAGGGGGAAAAGAATGCCCTGAGGCCAGCAGCAGCCAGCTACAGAGGACTCTCACTAGAATACCTGAAGGGGCTCAGGAAAGGAGACTGAGGAATTTCAGTGTGCAAAACAGAGTTGATGGGGACAAGAGAGGGGGAGAGACTCTCACAGAAAGAAAAGCCACTTAAAGGAGTCCTGCTGGCAGGAGAAGGAAGGGGGGAGCAGGTCATATAGTATAATCAGTCTTGCAACATACTCATTGGGAAAATGCAAATAAAGAATAAACGAGGGGGAATTGTGGCCTGCTTATGAGTATTCTGGAAGCAGACAAATAGGCTGACTTAATTGGATAAGTTATTAACCTTTAATTTTTCTTTCCATCGGGATGATTAGCAGGTCCGTTTATTCTTGTAGCCCATAATAGCTCCTCTGCTTCCCAGCCTCCCCACTCCTTGCTCTGTGCCTGTCTTTCTGTTAAACACTTGTTACATAGACCAGCAGTTTTTTCCAGGTCACTTGTCTCCCAGCTGCCTTAGGAGAATGTGCAGGGGTCCAGGCACTGCAGGGATGAAGGCTGACATCCACCCTCAGAGCTTACTTCTCCCTTAATGCGCAAATGCAATGCTTACCTGCAGCTCTGGACAGTGATGCCTCGGCTCTGTTTTAGAGGAACGTGGACTACTTCGCCTTGCACAGCTCAGAACCAGTCCTACAGGGAAGGGATATCCTGCAGTGGGTCTTCCGCCCCAGAGTAAGTCTCGTCTTGGCTGACTAGGTCACCTTGCATGTGTGCCTTACCTACGGTTTTTGGGAGCCAGGGACAGATTCCTTTCTTAGATTCTCAAACTTTAACTCTGTCTTTCTTCCATAACCTGAAATTAATACACCAAAATGGCAAAGAAGGCATACAGTAGAGAAAGGTATGGTAAGTCTGAAGACACTTTTGTTTGAGTCTCTTTTGGAAGCCGTGTGTCTTGTTTACTGGAAATCTTTAGTGTCTTTTGAGGAGGGAGTCTTCCACTTCCCTTACAGACAGCCCTGCTCATCCATAGATTTCAGGAGCTTTTTTTGGAGCTGTCTCTCTGTTACAGAGAGCAAATCAGTTTCTAACTCCTCCACACTGCAGTGCCTCCAGACTGCTATGATATTGTGTGAGGTGGTACTGCTGAGAGGTGACACCAGGGGTACCCCGCGTATGCCCCATGTAGAGACCACAGCCATCAGACACTAGAAAGAACAGAGGTTTGGGGCCATCATTCTCTTTAAATATGTATTTATACTTATAAGTATATATAAATATGTAATTGCAGCCTTCTTGGTTTGCCTTTCCTGCTCATGAGGTTGGGAATGTAACCTTGGGAATGTATTTCAGTTTTGCAAATACTACCTTTTGCTTCCAAACATTCTTCAGGAATCTTATCAGCAATGCTGAATGGTTTTTGAATTGAGTTAAATTGCCAAAACAGTTATTTAGTTGGGTTGTGACTCAAAAGGTCTGGCGTCTGTTCAATGCCCTGCTATGAAGTTCATCTATGGCCATAAGCAGATCCCTTCATCTGGCTGTAATGCAGAGGGGCAAACTAAGAGCAGAGTGGAGGGATTTACTTAACTAATGTTTTGCTTGTTGAAGAAATTATGATGGCCCCACAATGTGTTAAGAAGGAAGTCAGCAAGTGAAAAGCCCTGACAAGGTCTGCACAGCTTCAGCATAGTACCGGAAAGCAAAGAAAAGGAAGAATCATAGAATCATAGAATCATAGAATAGTCAGGGTTGGAAAGGACCTCAAGATCATCGAGTTCCAACACCCCTGCCATGGGCAGGGACACCTCCCACTAAACCATGCCATACAAGGCTATGTCCAACCCCACCTTGAACGCCGCCAGGGATGAAGCATTCACAACTTCCCTGGGCAACCCATTCCAGGGCCTCACCACCCTCACAGTAAAGAATTTCTTCCTCAGATCCAATCTAAACCTCCCCTGTTTAAGTTTAAACCCATTACCCCTTGTCCTCTCACCACAGTCCCTAATGAAGAGTCCCTCCCCAGCATCCCTATAGGCCCCCTTCAGGTATTGGAAGGCTGCTAGGAGGTCTCCACGCAGCCTTCTCTTCTGCAGGCTGAACAGCCCCAATTTTCTCAGCCTATCTTCATACGAGAGGTGCTCCAGTCCCCTGATCATCCTCGTGGCCTTCCTCTGCGCTTGTTCTAACAGTTCCATGTCCTTTTTATGTTGAGGACACCAGAACTGCACACAATACTCCAAGTGAGGTCTCACGAGAGCAGAGTAAAGGGGCAGGAGCACCTCCCTCAGCCGGCTGGTCACACTCCTTTTGATGCAGCCCAGGATACGGTTGGCCTTCTGGGCTGCAAGCGCACACTGCCAGCTCATGTTCATTTTTTCATCAATCCACACCCCCAAGTCCTTCTCCTTGGGCTGCTCTGAATCTCCTCCCTGCCCAACCTGTAGCTGTGCCTGGCATTGGTCCGACCCAGGTGTAGGACTTTGCACTTAGCATGGTTAAACTTCATTAGGTAAGAAACAAGCTTCTAGAAAGTTCCAACTAGTCCTGCAGCTATCTGGAGCCTCTGCAAATGTTTTAGAATTCATCAGGTCAGAGTATTTGTCAGGGTAACTTTTGAGTTTATACAAGAAAAAGCAAGTGTGTGTGCATGTATGTATATCTGTAGTTGTATAGTTCTGTAGCTGTAATTATAAATGTAGGTTACAGTTGCCTAGATGGTTTAAAGTCATATAGTTCTTATAAATATCTCTACACATACATAACTAGAAAATCATGCACGCTTACTCGTATATATTTTTTATTTCTCCAGTCTGCAGAAGAGTTTATGGACAGGACTCCCAAATGTGGCCGAAGGTGCAGGGCTGAACTCCTACAGACAAACTGTTTCATATCTACATGTACTCCTGAGCACTATGCTGCCAGGCGCAGCAGCCTGACTAGCAATACTGCAGTAAATTGAAAGAATCAGAGCTGTCTATATAAGATTTGTCCCAAATAAAGTCTTCATTGCCTTTGGGGGAGCAGTTAATTTGGACTGCTTTCAGGGCATGAAGGACAACCTCTAAATAGACTCTTACAGATAATTCAACAGATACTAGTCTAACCAAGAAAGTTAGGAAACATTTTGACTCAGAAGAATTTTATCATTTCAAATACCCTTTCAGAAGTTCACATATTCAACAAACTGTGTTTTTTTCACAGAATTCATCAGTTTTGTATAACATCTTTTGAGTGACCAGGGCTTGAAATTACTTATGGCCATTCTTGACAGGTTCCCATTTCTTCTGACATCTGAACTGCAGCACCGATGCAAAAGATTCCTTTAAGTACCTCCCAGACAAGAGTTCCTTTCCTTTCCCCTCTCCACTCTCTCTCTGTGACCCCCATTATCAAACACAATTTAATCTTCCAGGGCTTCTTGCTCAGCAGCTACATTTCTAGGACTAGGAGGCATCTTTGCAGCCTCCTGACATGATCATTTATTAAGCCCTGTGCACTGGCACAGCATATGTTCTTGGTGGTTGCTTACATGCTGTGCAGGCACTGGGTTTTGGTCACATCCATATATTATTGTGGCAGCCTTTGTGCTCCTTGCCCTGCCTGTTTCTTTTCACCTACCCCTCCACTAGCCTGACTCAACTCCAGTGAACACCGTCTGATGAGATGAAATGTAGCAGTTAGTTACAAATATTTACACAACAGCACAATCTACTGTGGAACAGTATGGCCACTGGAAAACCCAAGCACTTTGCTTTTTTTTTTCCTGTATTGTATTTCTTTAATTCCTTCTACTTTAAAAATTACTTTTGTAAGCTTATAGGGACCAAGATGTCATTTTCCTTCTGGTTTTGCATCTTATTTATCACAGTGGACTGTGTTCAATAATAACAAAAAGTTATAGCAAGATGGCAATGGTTTTTGACAGAGTAGAAAGCAAGGAAGTAAAACTGTGCCAACCTGAAATAAGCATCATGTTTTTTGAAACTCATAGTCTCTTGCTCAGGTCATCAATTGATCAGAACAAAGAGAATTAAGTGAATTATCAGATTTTGTGCACCTCTCAGTGTTTCAGCAGATGTAAGCTGCAGAAAATAAACTCTTGCCTGCAGGTATTCAGTTGCATAAATAACCTATTAACACATCATTACACAGACTGGGCTAAGGCAAAGCACCCATGGGACACTTCATTTTTGAAAGAAAGTCTCCCATTCTTCTTGGATGTACTACTAGCCTTGGATCAGAAAATTTCCTTTTTATTCAGTCACAAGGGGAAGAGCAATCAAAGATAGTTTTACTTCTTTTCCATGCAATGCTGTAAATTGCTTTGCTATAAACCCATATTTCTCCTTTTTACAAGAAACTGGTTGTCCTGATACTGCTTGTGAGCATGCACAAAGTCAGAAAAAAACCCAATGATATCCAGAATCATTTATGACTTCTTCCGTTATATTCTGATGAAGTTAAGTCCAGTTCCATCTCCCTTTTCTTTAGCTAGGAGTCCTATGGAGAAAAAATCACCAAGACAGACAATTTTTAAATTGTCTGTCCACTTGTATGTATTTAGGTCCACAATGATTCATGAAATCAAGAATATCAGATCAGATAGACTGATAGAGAATAAGGAAGGGGAGATTAGATTGTATTTAGTGAAACACCTTGAAAGTTCTCAATCTCAATCAGAAGGTGGAATAGCACACAGTGGACTCAGCATGCTGTGGAAGGTTATTTTTTGCACTGCAACCTTAGCCTAAATACACCTTCCCTGCTGCTTTAATCTGTATTGGTTGGCCACAGATTCTTTAAGCAAGATGAAGCACTGTTCTCTCCTGAATTTCACGTTTATTAAAAGATTTCATCTTCTCTTGTGCAATGTTTGCATCACAACACAAATCATAAGCTTGCTTTGACCCTGACACCATTTTATAGGCTTAATAATAATAAATCTATGTCCTGAGATAGTTTCTGCAGATTACAGCAATCAATCAAAATTCAGGGAGCCTTAAACCATTAATGTCATCGGCAATGATCCAGCACCCTGGGAATCCATCTAAATCAGCCATTATTACTGAAAATGCTCCTTAAGAGCCTTAAGATAAAGGTAGTATTTGGGAGCATAAATTGCAGTTCTATTTTTATCAGGCATTGAGGGATGATTTTCATAACAATTTTTTTTTGTATCTGTTTTGAACAAGACAAAACCAGAGCAATCCTTTCTTTTGCCTCATGCAGCTGTTTTGGTTATTTTAACAGAAAAATAGAAGCCAATGCATAGCAGATTGCTTTACTAGTGTGAAACTGAAGTATTTGTTACGTAAAGGAGTCTCTGGATTTTTTTGAAGGAAAAGGAAAGAGCTGCCATCACAAGCTCTTACTGCACTTTATGTTGCAATATTTCTAGTTCAAGGCAATGCTCCTAAGAGAAGCTGTGCCCTCTTTATTACACTACAGATATCTACAGGTTTCATAATTTCACACTCTGGAGTTTTGTGATGTGAAGAAACAATTCAAGAGCTCAGGACAAAGCAATTCCTTTGGTGAGGGATACATCTACACCTCTGCTTGTGACATTTTCTGTAACTATCCATTAGCAAAGCACCTGAAACCCTGTCAGGTAAAATCAATGGTAGTAATTAAATGTTGCACAAATCAGATACTTTCTTCTTTTCTGGGTAAAACTTGACTTACGTAATGGTATGCATGCTGATTTTTTAATCAGTTTTCTTTTACCTGTTTTAACTGGATTTGTATATGATTTTTGAAGTTCATTTTTTGCTTAGCTGATTGGGTTGAAGGATGCTAGTGAAACAGAAGGGCCACATGCTCTGGAGTGTGTTCTTCTGAAAGAATCTGAACTATGTCCTGCTGATCATTGCTAATGTGCTATGACAGCTTTTTCGCACCTACCTGTGAGCACACAACACATCCCAAATGCATCAATGCAGGCTCTGTGATCAGCACATCCAGAGAACAGCCATCATATTGTAAAGATCAGAGCTCCATCACTAGTGGGAATTGATTTAAGATGCCAGTAAAGAGGAGGTGAGGCCTCATTGGCTTACCAACCGGCTAAACCTAACGGACAGTGCTGAGGTACTTCAACAGTCTCCATCATCAACAATCAGTAACTCAACAGAGATACAGCCGGATAAATGTAAAACATGATAGAAAACTCAAGTCAGAGGAAAAATGCGTAAATCATGTTGCAACAGATAGCAATGTGAATCAGATAATCAGACTGCCCTATAACAAGACGTCTCTGAAAAAGGGTAGTTGTTTTTATCCTGGTGGCCTAATTTTCCAGCAGGTGCAGGTACTGTTCTGTTGTTCATGCTTTGATTTTTCCCCTGAATAGAGCAAACATGAACTGCATGGATAATTTTGAATCTTAATACCTAAAAAAGAAAGGAATACAGACAAAACCCTGTCTCAGAAAGCATATCGTGTGAGACTTGCTGAAAAACAGCTTAAATTTTGATCTAATTCAAAGGAAATAAATCTACAGACAGGTTTTCAGCCTTCCATTTCACGCTGAAAAGTGGAATATGTAAGAGAATACTTTTCTGCTTCACTACTTGTGAAAAGCACTCTAGTCTCACTTGGTGGCTCCCTGTTTTTGCAACTACTATAACTCCCTCATAAGAGATTAGATGCTCTTCTACGCTTCAAATCTGACATTGGAATTGTTGTCTGATAATGGTTAAAACCAAGCTTCAGGTGTGTAGGGAAAAAGATTTCCACTGCTGACTCATTCCCAATAAGAAATCTCTAAATGTTGCTCCCCACCAACACTGAGGTCTATAAAATTCCATTCCTACCAGAAGCATGCAAAGTTACTTTACCTGAAGCTGGATTATAGCCTGTGGAGTCTATGCAGTAGAGACAGGTGTAAGGGGAAAACAAACAGGTATTGTTTCTCATCTGTTCTGTGAGTTAATGAAAGAATAATCTATGAATATCATAAACTAAGGAGCATGCAGCTAAATCACCTTCTCTTGTTCTTCCCTTAACCTTGTATTTCCTAAAATGGCACGCTTGACCTTTTACATCTTTCAAATTTGATAGCAGTATCTTTTAAAAACAGACAGGCAATTGTGACCTCCACAATGTAAACTAATTTTATCTACCATTAGATGCCAGTCCTTCGCATTTAACAGTTCTGCATTTGGGACTGCAACTCTCCCTGAGCTAGGTGGCTGTTAATGGGGCCTGCTGCTGCGGTTGGTGATGCAATGAGCTATAAATGCAACCTTTCATTTTAGCTTTCACTATGCAAGCAAAACCAGTTACTGTAAAAGCTGTTTGGGAAAACGAGTGACGAAGCCCATCAATTGAATAATGCCTGTTCTGTCTCTGAACTTTTGCTACAGGAATTGCAGTTAAAGACTGAGAGTGGGGATCCAAATAGCTCCAAGGCCTAGACTTTGGAGGTGGATAACTACTACTTTAATGGAATTGAAGATCAAGCAACAAAGTTTTTATGAGGTTATTTCTGAAGCAAAGCACTTTGCTAAAGTGGACCTGGGCAGAAACAGAGCTCAGGGGTGTTCCAGGTAATGCCCTAATCTTCAAGTGAGGATAAAACCAGCTTCTTTCTGAGTTGCATTTTATCTTCAGCAGAACAAGCAAAGGTTAATGAAATACCTGTATTCTCCAAACAAGGTTTGGAAAGATTGACATCCCTGGAAGGTCTTGGGAAGAACATTTGGATTCTGAACAGCTAACTCCTTGACACAGTATCCTTGCTCTCAAAGGAGTGTTACCTTATCTGAGGGAAGTGCTAATTTGCACTGAGCTTATTTCTATGCAATCTAAACAGGAAGAGAGAATTTCAGAATTACAATGTCTGGTGTGTGTGGACTCCCTGTCCTTAGGAACATTTAGTCTTTTGTTAACTTTTGACCTTCCAGAAACTTCCGACTGTCTGGTTCTGGAAATCTGGGGGTTTTGGTCTGTGGACTCTCATCTTTCACCAAAACTGCAAATTGAGACGTTGATATCAGCACAGAAAGGGAAAAAAGACCAGCAGGATCACCTGCATGCATGGTGCACTGCATGGCATAGACCATCCTTATGGCAACTAAGTACATCCCAGAGATTTCTGACTAGCTATCTCTTTATTGGTTCTTTTGAGGAGCAGTCCAGATTCTGCAAATCGCACTCTGGTGAAATTATATAGAATCATAGAATCATAGAATAGTCAGGGTTGGAAAGGACCTCAAGATTATCGAGTTCCAACACCCCTGCCATGGGCAGGGACACCTCCCACTAAACCATGCCATCCAAGGCTATGTCCAACCCCACCTTGAACGCCGCCAGGGATGAAGCATTCACAACTTCCTTGGGCAACCCATTCCAGGGCCCCACCACCCTCACAGTAAAGAATTTCTTCCTCAGATCCAATCTAAACCTCCCCTGTTTAAGTTTAAACCCATTATCCCTTGTCCTCTCACCACAGTCCCTAATGAAGAGTCCCTCCCCAGCATCCCTATAGGCCCCCTCCAGGTATTGGAAGGCTGCTAGGAGGTCTCCACGCAGCCTTCTCTTCTGCAGGATGAACAGCCCCAATTTTCTCAGCCTATCTTCATACGAGAGGTGCTCCAGTCCCCTGATCATCCTCGTGGCCCTCCTCTGCACTTGTTCTAACAGTTCCATGTCCTTTTTATGCTGAGGACACCAGAACTGCACACAATACTCCAAGTGAGGTCTCACGAGAGCAGAGTAAAGGGGCAGGAGCACCTCCCTCAGCCGGCTGGTCACGCTTCTTTTGATGCAGCCCAGGATACGGTTGGCCTTCTGGGCTGCAAGCGCACACTGCCGGCTCATGTTCATTTTTTCATCAATCCACACCCCCAAGTCCTTCTCCTTGGGCTGCTCTGAATCTCCTCCCTGCCCAACCTGTAGCTGTGCCTGGCATTGGTCCGACCCAGGTGGAGGACTTTGCATTTAGCATGGTTAAACTTCATTAGGTTGGCATTAGCCCACCTCACAAGCGTGTCAAGGTCCCTCTGGATGGCATTCCTTCCCTCCAATATATCAACCGAACCACACAGCTTGGTGTCATCGGCAAACTTGCTGAGGGCGCACTCAATTCCACTGTCCATGTCACCCACAAAGATGTTGAACAAGACCGGTCCCAACACCAATCATATAGCGGAGATCCATTGTATCATGGACAGTGCATATACTACAGTTCATAAATAAGAACATACATCTGATTTTTACAAATACTTACATGCATGCAACAGAGAGTTCATTGTATCTAGTTAACTTTGTGGATAAAATGTCTCTAAGAGCTGAACCTTAATTATTGAATGTATTTAATCCTGTTCGACATTCTCTTGGATTTATACCATAAAGAAGAAATTAGTGAAAAGCTCTTTAAACTGTGACCTTCCTGGAGATTAATGAAGACAAATTAGCAAGGAAAGACCTGTCTTAAAAGTACATATGCCTTGCTAAATAAATCAAAAATGATTTTTCTGAGTTTGGATTAGTTTAATCTTACCACGTTCCACACCCCAGAAGATTCAAAATCATTCTTCTGGTTCAAGCAGCTCAGGGGAGGTGGGGGAGAGTGTGTGTCCCAGTTCTGCTGGTCCTAGCACCATCAAAAAGCTATGCCACAAGGCATCCCTTACCTCCAAGAGCACAGCACATCCCTGTGTCTAGTGAAGGTTAAGAAGCTCATCAGGAACATCAAGGACCCACCGTAGGAGCTAGTAAAGATGTGAGGTGTTGAGGCACTTGAAATGAAGACTATTGTCAGAAATGTCACTGGAGTACCCAACTGGTACTCAACTGAGGTATCCATTTTTCCTGCCTACGAGGAATACACCCTTCAGATTTGCTACAGTTTCAAGATGAAGTAACCTAGCCTAGAAGCTTTTGGCTGTGTTGAAGGGAAAAATTGGAATGTTGGCAAAAAGGCAAGCAGAGTCACACAAAAACGTACACAGAAAAAAAATCTTCAAAGCTTTTGGGTGCTTTTCTGCTCCTAATCTGAAAACCTAAGTCACTTTCTCAGTGTTCCTGTTCTCCCAGTACCTGGCCCAGTACTTCTGAGTAGTTCCTCAGAGAATGAGGTCCAGAGAAAAAAAGCAGTAGGTGAAGGCGGACTAGTGACTTGAGAGAGCAGTTCTTATATTATTAGATTTATTTTTTGTTAATGCTTACTTATTGCTTATGAGGCTATTTCTTAAACTAGGGATTGAAGGAAAGATTATTATTCTGGTTATCAATCCGCTGAACATCTGATAGGGGCATTTAACAATTTCCAAACTCTCCATGAGGAAGTGTTGGTTCTCCCTCGATTTTCAGGAGATTAGGCAGGCTATGTGGTGTCTAATGCTTGCAGATCCAAGGGTGGGGGCAATTACATACAGTAATGAACAGTAGAAGTACAGTTCTTTTCCAGGAAAAATAGAAAAGATCTTGCACTAAAAATTGTTAGAGGTATCTCTCATGCTTTCATTTCAGCATAGGTGTGTGCTGCTGCTCTCATGGGGTCGAGGTGGAGTCTGAATGGGGCTGTGAAACAGTGTCGTCTGCGCAGGACTACAGAACAGTGTTGCCTGCACAGTTGTAGAGTCATGGTCCATAGTCAGAAAACAAGTATTTTGACTTGATGTTGTAATGAGGACTGGTATACCCAAGGCCTAATGAGGCCTACAGAACAGAATGTCCATAATAGAGAAGCAACTTTCGTTATCTATTTTTTTTTATCCAGATAATTCCAGGTATAATGGGAAAGAACCTCAGTGAGTTACACCTTTGAAGTGGATAATCAAATTTAGTCATGGACTTTGAAATCCGAATTTTTTCTTTCTTTGAGATGAAACATCAAGTGGAAGCACTGTCTGTATCATGGATGATGAATTCTGAGTGTAGTGAGTGAGCATAGAGCTGACAAGTATACAGTGGAGGACTTCTGAAAACTGTGTTTTGGAGTCACTAATTGGTACAGCAAACCTGCACTTTGTCTGACATGCACTCCAATAGCAAAGATGTAATGGAGAAATATGTCTCATTCAGTGTTTCCTCTTTCAGGCTTGCTAGCTGTTGTGTAATTCCTAGTGGTGATGAATGTCTTTCTTCGAATTTCAAGAAGTCAAAAGGATCAGTAGGTGCTCAGCGCTTCCCCTCTGTGAGAACTGAGCCAAAAGGCTCTTGGCAAATCAGGTCCTGGGGCAGTGCAGGTAGAGAAGTACATATCTGCTGGTGGGCAGTGGTTGAAACCTCTGTAATCTCCCTGTCAACAACAGCCCAGACAGTCTCAGATGCAGTCCTGGAATAATACAGCAGTTTAGTGTTGTGCAACAGAGCTGGACTTGGCTGGACAAGGTGTGTCTGATTGAAGTGCCATCCATCCATGGTGATCCTATGCATGTCAGCTACAAACTTGCAGTTTTCCATGCTTTCCTGCACTGCAGCACTACAAGTGTGTTGTGCTTCACTGGCACAACTGGAACTAGAAACCCCACTTGGGTGAGCAAAGAGCAAGTAGCTTTTACACCACACCTATACCACAGCATTCACAACCATTCAGGACTTTGCCCACAGATTTTGCTGGGCAAAAAAAGCAATCTGCATCATAAACTTATCCTTTCATTTTGAGCTCTGTTCTTAGCTCCTCAGGGATCCTGTCTCAGTAGTCTAAAAGGCATCATTTTTCACTCTTGTTAGCTCAAGCAGTGTAACACATGCAGCTCAAAAAACTATGTTAGGCTGCAAGCTAATATGCTCAATAACTTGTTATCTGCCCATATTTGTCCTGGGGGGAAGTCTAAGCTACAACGCATTGAGTAATACACCTTCAAACTTTGCTTTTGCTCTTAACATAATATAAATAAAATCAGGAAACCAAATGGGCATAACTGGATTCCAAAGAGACACATACATCACTGATATAGAATCATAGAATCATAGAGTAGTTAGGGTTGGAAAGGACCTTAAGATCATCTAGTTCCAAACCCCCTGCCATGGGCAGGGACACCTCCCACTAAACCATGCCATCCAAGGCTCTGTCCAACCCCACCTTGAATGCTGCCAGGGATGAAGCATTCACAACTTCCCTGGGCAACCCTTTCCAGGGCCTCACCACCCTTACAGTAAAGAATTTCTTCCTCATATCCAATCTTAACTTCCCCTGTTTAAGTTTGAACCTGTTACCCCTTGTCCTCTCACTACAGTCCCTCATGAAGAGTACCTCTCCAGCATCAGATAGATATACATGTAGCTTCACTATCTAACTTCTCCAGCAGGTTTCTAGTGGCATTCACAACAGTTTACCTCTGAGGTAAACAGCAACTATAACACATCATTAAAGCTAAGAAAAGTATTTCCTGGTCCACAATGGAATAACACTCCATGTGTACAGGGCTGTTCCTAAACCATATGCCACCAAGCACCCTCTCCTGTGAGAGAGACTCTTCTGCCCTTTGGGATTTGTTGCCTCTGCCCTGCTCCTTGCGCTCATGCTTGCATGACTTCTTTCTCCACATAGCCTCCTGCAGTTGCAAATATTCTTGAATGCTTTCTTCGAAAATCTAACAACAAAAAAAAAAAAAAAAAAAAAATCCAAAGCACTCTCCCAGTCTTTCCTATTACTCATAGCTTTAAAATATCTAAGCAGTTTATTTTAAGCCACTCCTTCATTTAATTCCATGTCTCTAATCAAATTATCCTGCTGTTAGCTGCTCTTTCAGTAATCCTCAAAAAATTGTTTCTCAGCTAAGCTGATTTGTAACAAAGACTCCTCCACAAGTTCAATTCTGGGGCTAGAGCTTTTTGCCCCTCCACCCTCATCCTGAGCTTGAATGTTTCCTCTTGGGGTTGTTTTGCGTGGATGTAGATGAGACAAGATGATGCCACACTTCAGACCAGTTCCACAAGCAAAGCCTGTTTCAGGTGATTGCAAAGCCTATTTGCAACAGTCCTTGGCTTCCTTCTATATTCTGAAAAGTTATCAACTAAGTGGAGGCAGCTCACCAGCTGGGATGAAGGTTTTTTTTGCCACATCAGTGGCAGGCAACAGTTTGCTTCTTTCATGAAAGTAAATGAAATATAAATAATTTTATTGTTGTTTAGTAGGAGAAAACCCAAGGGGGAAGAACACCCATCTTCTGCTCACTAGAATGGCTAATTGCTAATGAGCTTCTGTCTCTGAGTCAGTTTAAGAGTAAAAAAAAATCTTTTTCACGATGCAGTGGAGTACTCTCACCATGATGCTAATAGGTACTTGCAACAAGACTTTTCCAAGTGAAATCTCTTGTTAGTGCTATTAAAGTAGATAAATAGTGTCTATTAGGGTATATAAATAATTAAATGAATGCCAGAGAAGGATTTTGAACCTTGTTCTCCTGTATCCCCTGGTGAGAGATCTAGCCACTGGGCCGTCATATCCCTCCTAATCACTTCTTCTTGCTCTGGGCCTGTGATTGTTTACTTATTTCTATAGTGAAGAATAACTCCCTCAAAAGAGATTGCTATTGATAGAGTATAGCAGTGATATTGGCGTTCTGAACTTAGTGTGTGGTTATAATATCACAACATTCTTCAAGAAGTGCAGTGTCCTTGATCATTTCTCCAGATACTGAACATGGAACTTTGGTGATTACAGAGACTGTGGAAATTGTTTCTGTTAAATTTCAGAGTTTTTTTCTTTTTTCATTTATGTCTAATTTTTCACTTTTAATTTTTATGGATTGAGTGTTCATCATGCCTTTCTTCCCACCTCAAAGAATCTTGTGGCAAAATGCTAAGAGGTAAGGCTTTTCTGAAACAGAGAAGAAATGTGACCAATTGCAATGACAAACTTGCACTGGGTAATTTCATACACACTCAAAAGCTTGCCTAATAAACTGTCTTAGTCATTGTAGAAGTCAGAAGGCCACAAGAAAAGACAGAACGAAAGGAAAAAGAAGGAATCTGAGGAGGGAAGAACCTGCTCATATTCTCAGGGAAGGGTGAATAAATTTTTGGTACATAAATATTTCAGGTGAATTGCTTCAGCTTCTCCAAAGAGCCAGCTAGATGGAAGAGGCAAACTGATGAGAGTCATCATCAGTGGGGTTCCCGTGAACAGACTAGTCTGATAGACAAAAACTTTTGCTAAGTCTCATGCCAATTAACTGCTATTCTTACACAAGGCCAAAAGTGAAGTAAAATGGCTGAATGGCTACTGGGTGAAACTGAATCAAAGAATAGGACAAACTGTATCAGATCCATGTTGCATACTGTCTTCTATGACTGAGCTTCACCTGTCAAATTTAGAAATGCATCAGACGGAAATGCCAAGACTGGCTTGTTACAATTCAGGTCTGGTGACCTTCTATGAAGGGGCTACGGAACTGATGGACAGGGGCAGAGCAGTTGATGTCATCTACCTGGACTTGTGTAAAGCCTTTGACACTGTCTCCCATGACATCCTTCTCTCTAAGTTGGAGAGACATCAATTTGATAGGTGGACCACTCGGTGGATAAAGAACTGGCTGGATGGCCGCACGCAAAGAGTAGTGCTCAGTGGCTCAGTGTCCAGCTGGAGACCAGTAACGAGTGGTGTCCCCCAGGGATCGGTGTTGGGACCGGTCTTGTTCAACATCTTTGTGGGTGACATGGACAGTGGGATTGAGTGTGCCCTCAGCAAGTTTGCCGATGACACCAAGCTGTGTGGTTCGGTTGATACATTGGAGGGAAGGAATGCCATCCAGAGGGAACTTGGCATCAGCCCACCTCACGCTTGTGAGGTGGGCTGATGCCAACCTGATGAAGTTTAATCATGCTAAATGCAAAGTCCTCCACCTGGGTCGGACCAATGCCAGGCACAGCTACAGATTGGGCAGGGAGGAGATTCAGAGCAGCCCTGCAGAGAAGGACTTGGGGGTGTGGGTTGATGAAAAAATGAACATGAGCCGGCAGTGTGCGCTTGCAGCCCAGAAGGCCAACCGTATCCTGGGCTGCATCAAAAGGAGTGTGACCAGCAGGTCGAGGGAGGTGCTCCTGCCCCTTTACTCTGCTCTCGTGAGACCTCACTTGGAGTATTGTGTGCAGTTCTGGTGTCCTCAACATAAAAAGGACATGGAACTGTTAGAACAAGTGCAGAGGAGGGCCACGAGGATGATCAGGGGACTGGAGCACCTCTCGTATGAAGATAGGCTGAGAAAATTGGGGCTGTTCAGCCTGCAGAAGAGAAGGCTGCGTGGAGACCTCCTAGCAGCCTTCCAATACCTGAAGGGGGCCTATAGGGATGCTGGGGAGGGACTCTTCATTAGGGACTGTGGTGAGAGGACAAGGGGTAATGGGTTTAAACTTAAACAGGGGAGGTTTAGATTGGATCTGAGGAAGAAATTCTTTACTGTGAGGGTGGTGGGGCCCTGGAATGGGTTGCCCAGGGAAGTTGTGAATGCTTCATCCCTGGTGGCGTTCAAGGTGGGGTTGGACATAGACTTGTATGGCATGGTTTAGTGGGAGGTGTCCCTGGCCATGGCGGGGGGGTTGGAACTCGATGATCTTGAGGTCCTTTCCAACCCTTACTATTCTATGATTCTATGAATGGGCTGAATGTGGCATGACCCTAGGGCTTTTGCTTTCCCCCCTTCCACTCCAAGACAAAACTTTCCTGTATGGATAAGCACTAGGTAATAATGAAAAAAATCATTATCTACTTATCCTTTGGGGGAAGGATTTTCAGAATGGAAAGGAGGAGGAAACCCTATTTGAATATTTGGAGATTAAAAGGACTAGATGATGAGGAAAATGTTTCTAACAAAGTGAATGTTACTTTCATGCAATATGAGTTCTGAATATATAGGCAGGCAATTATCCAATCTATTATAGGCTGCTGCATATTGGGTGGCAGCAACATGTTGGGATAGAGAAGTACCTTAATTCATCTTCCCCTTTCTGTTAATGGGAAGAACAGCAGCTGGGAGGAACATTTGCTGTGGGCAGAGTGTAGACTGCATTAAGGATCAAACATTTAAGCAGAACATTTCAACAGGGATGCAGAACCCATTTAGAGTTCAGCTGTGAACATGTTCAATCTTGTTTAAAACTGAGCCTCTTAGAATGCCTCTGCAAAAGCTGGGAAACACTAGAAATTAAGCTTGCAATTACCATTGAAGCAAGAGGTCAGAAGAACACAGTAAAAATATCTGCATATTTGTTTATGTTGACAAATACTTGGTGTAATTTTAATATGTGTAGCTATGGTATCATATACCCCAAAGTTTGAAAGTCTCACATTCTGCAGTGGAGATGGAATTCTGACAGATTTTTCCAAAACTTTTATTAGATCAGTCATGAGCTGCTGGAGGCATTTAAAAAAAAAAAAAAAAAAAAGTCGCAAGTTTTAATCAAAATAATGAAACAAAAAAGCCAAAGCATAACAACACCTCACAGAACACAGTGGTTGAAATACCCATGTGGAATTGAACATTGCAGCTGAAGTTATAATGAGCCTGACTCCTAAATCCTTAACAAATTTGGAATCCAGGTCTGATTTTTCTCAGTACCTTTTTTTTTTTTTCCAGATACTTGATTAGTTGCCCTGTAATAGCTTTCTTGGTATATCATTTCTTCAGTTCTACCTGCAGCCTAAGGATTTTATTGCTTTGTGGTTGTAGCAGCAGTTTTTTGTTCTGAAGTCCTGGTGGATTTGACTGCTATGGATTTGTGTAATCACTCTTTGGTACTCACAGCTACCGAGGTCAAAGAGTACCTATTATTTGTACCCATGTGTTTTAAATCAACCACCTATTAACTCTGTCTGATGCCCTTGGACTTTGTGTTCTGAGAAGCAGTAACTAGATTTTCTCTCTTTGCCTTCTCTGTGTCTTTCAGAAGTGGTTGTACCTATCACATCCTCATCAGCCTCTTTTCCAAACTAAAGCACCTGAGTGCTCTATGGCCCCTCTCAGTGAAGCTACTCTACAGCTTCAACCATCTCTGTCATCCTACCTGGTACTTTTGCTACCTTTTTCATTTGCTTTTCCAGATGAAGGAGAGCACAACCATATGTAGTCTAAGATTTCCACTGTCTGTGAAACAGCTGAGTTACTTACCAATTTATGAAGCTTGGGTTGGGTTCTATAAGAACGCTTTCTCACAGATTCAGGTTCGATAAAGCAACAGACCAAGGTGTGGATTTCCTCTGTCAACAGGAAAAAAAAATGTAGATATGTGACATCTGACTGATTGTGCTTATGGTGCAAGCTGGTGCTGCAGCAGTGACAATTTCTTACTGACTTGTCCTATATGTCTGTCTACACACTTACAGAAACCCACAATCAGCTTCATACAGTGCACTTTTAGAAGCGGAAATGTACACCTCCCTTTGCCCTTACCACTAACGAAAAAAACCACTTCCTCCCCACCACTCCCAGCTATCTCCACAATGAAATAGAGAGAGAAAAAGTTGAACCTTCCCTGTTCAGGTGATCGCCACAAGAATATCTATCACCAGCCCCTGTGAATTCACTCTCATATCGACTGTTTGTCCCATACTGAAAGCAACCACGTAAGTCAAGTATCTGATCAGACTGCCAGTTTGCCATCTTTCCGTCCTTCCCTTCAGGTTTTTTTTCAGGTAGGGAGAACATGCAGAAGAACATTTAAAAAAGAAATCCTCAGCATGGGAACAATATTTAAACAACGTTTACAGTTCAGATTCAACGGACAAAATACTCAGGAAACTCAGTCATCTGTAAGAATAGTCAAGTTTTCAAGTTGGGAAATACAAATTCTGTTTCCCGTTGCAAATACCATTCAGGTGCACTGGGTGCATGCAGTCAGGCACAAAAGGGGAACAGGTTTCTGTGACACTAGTCCAAAAGCACTCTGTGGGAACTTGTGGCAGAAAATGAAATGTGACTGATAATTTACACTCTCTCACTTACAAATGCAGTATCATCAGTGCTAGATAAATTATTGAGACAGTTGTCAAACAGATTATCTGATGGATATGATCACCATTTTGCTGGTGGAGCAACACTGGAAAAGGGGTTCCTCCAATATCCTCCAAAAAGGATTGAGTGAAGTTTTAATGTGACTTTTCTTCTACTGAACTTTCTTTCATGAATACCTGTGGTGCAATTCTATCACCCACTCAGGATTTTTGCACTTCAATACTGTTCCCATGCAGATGACAGAGGAAAATATTTTGCTCTACCAAATCATGGATATCTTCAAGGTTAAGAGCTGTGAGCGGTGATTTCTGTTCAGTCACAGTTGAAAACATTGGTAAAGAAAGCAGAAACAATTCTGAAATATATTTGCTTAGCAAGCGGGCAGGGCTAATTGCTTTAATTTAACAGTAAAAATAGTAACCTGAATGGCAGCCAAACCTATCTATAGGGAATGAAGATAATTCCAGGGAGATTCTTGTGCTGGGATTCTGTGGAGTCAGTAAACCTAAAGAGATTTTTGGCACACACAGTCTCATCATGTGTATTTGTCCATACCTAGTTCACATGAATTTGTGCTGGGATTGGAGTAATTTGGAGGGAAGCGGTTTGAAATGTTTGCTTTTCTGAATTGGAGCTTCCAATCAGCTAAGTTGGTTAACTGTGGTATATTTTTAGAGCCATAAAAGCTTCTAACATATCCACTGGCCTTTTTGTTACTGCTGTATTCAAATGTTCATGTTTCTGATCCAAAAAACTAGGCAGTATTGAGCATTTTAGTAAAAAGGAGCCGAATGAAAAATGAGGATCTGAAATACTTTTGATTTGTGAGTGTATAAAGTACAGTTATGAAAACACCAGTCCAGTCTGGTTTCTGTGTCATACTCAGAGCTGGCTGGGTTTGGTTTCCTGTTCTGTTTTTAAGTTATATCTGTTCAAAGCAGAAGGTTTGTGATTTCAACAATTGCATGAGACGGTTTTTCATGGCAGACAAACCTCTCAGACTCTGGTCCTTTAGAATCCAAAGCCAGACTGACATTGCAGACCAGTTAGGCCTTGAAATGTAAGTATTGATCTAGAAGTAGTTCTGATCTATATGTCAGTTTTTGAGCTGTAAACTCAGTAAAAAAAAAAAAACAGGAAATCAAAGTGCTTTGAGAAAAACACCACCATCTTTATAGCTATGTTGCCTGCTCCACCCAAAGCCCACTTACTTTTCAAGAAGCTTGAAGCTTCATGCTGTACTCATGGAGTGACCACTGAAGCAGGGATGTGAATGCAGCCTTTCCTTCTCTCTGGCAAATGCCAAATGACTGGGCATTATAATCAGTTTCTTTATCCCAATGAATATTTTTATTTATATGGTGTATAACCACCAGTGGATTGAAACTAGCTCTTTAATCTGCTGGGAGGAGTATTCACCTAGGACGCCTTGTTTCTGACTTCAGCCAATGCTCACTGGCGACTCTTGGACCTTGCGTATGCTGAATGACTGCTACCATGGTCACTGTTGGCTAGCAGGCTATAGTACCTGGAAAATTGAGTCCTGCTTTTAATTTTGAACATTGAAAAATTTCTGCTGAACCTATAACCCTTGTTAGGGTTTCATGTCAAACAAGTAAGGATTTTTTTTAATGGTAATTGTCCTTGCGGAACTATTCTTGATCCAGTCTAGTATGTACATGCTGAGCCTTACATTCCTAGTCTTTTCAAGCTCCATGACTAGATTAATTCCTAGGAAAGGATGGTGAATGATGACATCTTGTTGCTGAGTGAGCCATTTATCTGACACGGGAATGTAGCCTTCTACAACACTACACCACCAGCACTAACAAATACGTCAATAACTTTAAATTGATAAAGACGTTGGGCTGGAAAATTTTGCCCTTAATGGTCTGCAGAGAAAAATTAAAAAGTAGAGTAAGCCCAGGCTTTTAGAAGACTATATGAATAGAAAAGGTAGTCATTAACTATCTCGTAATATTTCTGTGCCTTGACCCTTCCTCTTGCCTTCAAAAAGCTCTCCCAGGAAATTGATTCGCTGAAAATAGGTAGCTCAGGAACATGCTGAAAGAAAAGCTTTCCATGGTCCCTCTATCTCAGAGGGAGACAACTGTCGAAGCTCCAGAGCCAGGTTTGCTTCAGAAGCTAGAGGTGAAAGTGAAGAGATATTTCAGACATGAAGTATCTGCTGGGGCTGATACCCACAGCTATCATTTGTTTCATAACAGCATATAGTCAGCTATTCCAGCTTCAAGACTGTTCAGAGCAGAGCTGACGTGAAATGAAAAGAACAAGGAACCAGCTGCCTAACTTGTGATGATGCCTTCTGTGAGTGAAAAATCTTTGAAGATGGCAGCTCAAAGAAGAAAACATACACGTTGAGTTGGGCATGGACATGCATCAGTCAAAACCTACGTATGCGTTACCAGATATGAGAGCACTTTCTGCAAGTTTCTGAGATCAGGCATGTTTCCTTATTTCATATCATGCATAAACAAGCCGCCACCTTCCCTTGCAGCCCCATTGCCCCTGGCTGTGTGGGTGGGTGCAGCTTTGGCCTGATCCAGCTGGTTCCCCTATCAGTGGTTGGAATATTAAACCTTGAGGACAGTCATAAAGGTGGCCGTCTTTGCTTTTTGACTGGAGGTGAATCCAGCAAATGTGATCTAGAAATCATGATATGTGCAATAAGGATGGGATGCAGTGATGGAGCTGAGATGTACTTTCCAAGCTCCAGAGTGTTTTATCTGGAAAACTCCTACAACAGTCTGTTTCACCTGCTCAGTGCGGTTACTTCTTTACTGAGGCATTGATATGGATTTCTCAACGTGCTTTTCAACAATTTTGTACCGATTTCAAGAGATCAATGAATTTAAAAATGGGGGGAGTGTGGCATTTTGAAATGAAGACTATTTATTGGCACTGCCTGGCTAAGAAGCTGAATACATTCTCTGTTAGTCAGCTCGTCTTCAGATCTGAGGCCATGTTGCTGGTTTTATTCACCTAAGAAATGTCAGGGTGAGCCTGGGTGTACCTGAAGGTATCATAGTCAAAGTATCTGAAGCATAGACATGTTGATGGAGCATGTGAATTCACATTGCTATAGGTGTTCTGAGAATAAGGGAGGGAAACCTGTTCATTTAATTGTCACAGCTAACTACCTTCCCTAGTAAAGGAGCTTTCTTTATCTCAAGAGAGGATGTGCTTTTCTGTATGTAACACTAAAAGAAAAGTTCTTGTGAACAGAATTCTTATCAAGACTCTTCCCCTCTCTCCCCATCCTCTGGAAATCGCTGTTCAGCCAGCCTTGGCCAGGAGCTGTCACATACAGCTGGCCAGAAGAGTGCACGGGCACTCAAGTGACTAAAGGAAGGCCACTTGGGTCCAGCCTCTGGCCCCACCTTGCTGGCAGCCCATGTGTCCCAGCCAGATAAGAGGCATTTTCTCCCCTGCAGAGCCATGGATGAGAGCTTGTTCATCTGTGCGTGCCGAGATTACAGTGGGAAATTGACAGACTATGACATGATTTCAGTTTAAATAACAGTTATTGGTAATGAAGATAAAGACATTTTGAAACATTTACATAATTTAATCATGTTTGTACATCAGTTTGCTTTTCTGTTGTTGTTTTTTATCAGTTTGTCCTCTCATCCCCTCTGAAATGCTCACAGTCCAGCAGAGGAGAGGTTGTGCACATTAATTCACCTGCTAGGTCAGTCTGTCTTCACCTAGGAGCTTTGTTCTTTTGTCTGGATACCTATAGTGCCTACCATAAAGAGGCGGAATGCTGTGCACCCACTCTGAGAATCTTATTCACATATCCTGAGGGCTCCTGCTGCCTAAGGGTTGTTCAACAGTCCAAGGCTGTCTTGTTTACATTGCCTGTTATCAGCTGAGCAACAGCTGTTTGCATAACAGCTTCTCATCTTTCATCTCAAGTCTCGTGAAGCTCCTGCCCAAAATGTTGTTCCTGCCTTTGACCTGTCACTGTGTCTGTTCCAGCCACTGAGGCTAAGCAAAACCAGATCTTCCATTTCCATGGACAGGAAAACTCTCCATGGAGTCTGCAGACCCCTCTCAGCATTCTCCACGGACTGTTTTGGTTTAACTGGGGCAGGTATGCGTGTACTCCTGTACTCCACAAAATCATAGGGCCTTCTTGAATTTTCCATGTAGTGGTTGCATGTGGAATTTCACAGGGCTTTCCTGCCCTGAGGTAGAGCTTATTATGACTGGAAGGTGATTTGACTGAAGTTCTTCCTATCTCAGTTTCACTGACGCAACATCCTACCCTGTGTTGGCTATGGATGAACCGGAAAGAAAGAAAGTCAAGTTCCCTAAGTTTCTCCTCGATAAGAAAGGAAATACAGATGTGGTGAATAACAAACTGATCTCACTTGGAAAAGACAGCAGCTTCTTCTTCTACCATGTCTTTTCAGCTGACCACATAGCTGGCAAGAGACCAAGTCATTCCCCAAAAGACATGTCTATGGCTTTCATACAGACAGGCCATTGGAAGGCGCTGATAAGCAGGGTCCGAGTCAGTGCCAGGCTTTGCCCTGGAGCAGGCAGAGAAGCTGGCAGTTTCCTGGTATTACCACTTATCTGCATTTCTCTGTGTGGAGTCCAGCTTTACAGCTCCAAGGAGAATACATCCTTGCAGCATCCTTCTGAACCTGTCTGCCATGTTCACAACCATTATGAAAGACCCAAATTCTATAAACCAACTGAACTTCCAGTCCCAAATTAATTGCCCTATATCAATATGCCTATGAGCAGCTGGAAAGATTTTAACTGAACTGCCTATCAGCAGGGAAAAGAATTATTTCGTCTAACCTTAGCCACCCTAAAGTTGCACGTCTAGCATAAGCCATTTGCCTGGTCTCCCCCTCCAGTCAATGGAGTGACTCCAGAGCATGATTCACCGCATCCTAAGAATAGTGCCTGAGGTAGGTGGGGTGAATCACACTGGGGAATTGCTTGGCTCTCTCCGTGAAGAGAGCTTTACCAGATGCCTTTGACGACAAGCTTTTCTTTTAGGTGCTTAAAATTACACAAGATGAATCCCACCTAAAAATGTTCAACCTCAGTGTCTTCGTCAATCAGGGAAGAGCTGCAAATTAACTGATCATGCAAACAGCTGCTGGATATAAGTGTCAGACTTTACCTAATAGAATAATAATCCTGCATGGATTTCACAGGGAAGGTGGAAGGTGCCTGGAGCCCCAGCAGTCTGCTCCTGCTCAAAGGGTGCGCTGAGAGGTGCAAGACTCTTCCCTTAGCTTCTGCCCCTTGGTATGGCATGACTGGCTCCAGTTCTGGCTCTGGCAGCTGCTGGACTTGCATTCCTCTCATGCTTCTACTTCATGCTCTTTCAGGTCTCTATTCCCATTCAGCCTCACAGCATGCAAGCTGCCAAGAGCTACTATACCCACCTTTTAGACTGGCGAAACTTATGCCTTGTTCCCGAGTGCAATAACAGGCCTGAGGGCACACGAAATCCTGCATCAGTAAGAAGCACTGCAGTAGGTACTGGATGGGTAGGTGTGATGGACCACCCTGTCACACAAACCACCCATGCAGTTCCCTGTAGCAAGGTCCACCCCATAGGCAAATCTGCTGGAGTATTTTGGGTAACTGCAACATGGAATAATTAAATGGAAAGGATTAATGCACCAACCTTTGCAGAAAGCTTGGTTTGCACCAGACACAAGAGTTGTGGAAAAATAAAGTAAATCGTGTAGGAAATAATCATTTATTGAGGAAGAAATGCTCTCAGGTATGAATTCATTATCTTTCTTCTCAGGCTAGTTTCTAAGGAATTAGGAGTACGAGACACACGACAATGAGACCAGCAGCTGAGTTAACTATATTTATGCCTGGTTTTGTCTATATTATTTGTTCAAAGACCTCAGAATGGTAAGTTTTAGATCCTTTTATGTACTACCTGCTAAATTTTTTCTCCTGTCAATATTTGCATGTTTGAATCAGTGCCTGTTGTTGTTTAAGCCCAGCCCTACCTCAGAACCATGCAGCCGCTCTCCACTCTCCCTCTTCCTCCCCCCAGCTCTCGGTGGGATGGGGAGGAGAACGGAAAGAATGTAACTCCCACGGGTTGAGATAAGAACAGTCCAGTAACTAAGGTATAACACAAACCACTGGTGCTGCCACCAGTAATGATAATGATGAGAGAAATAACAAGGGAAGAGAATACAACTGCTCACCATCCACTGACTGACACCCAGCCCAACCAAGCAGTGATCTAACCCTTCTGGGTAACTGCCCCCAGTTTATATAGTGGGCATGACGTGCTGTGGTATGGAATACTTCTTTGCTCAGTTTGGGTCAGGTGTCCTTTCTCTGCTTCCTCCTGGCTTCCCCTCCTCCCTGGCAGAGCACGAGGCTCAGAAAGTCCTTGGTCAGAGTAAACATTACTGAGCAGCAACTAAAAACATCGGTGTTATCAGTGCTGTTCCCAGGCTGAAAGTCAAAACCACAGCACTGCACCAGCTACTAAGAGGGAGAAAAAATGACTGCTACTGCTGAACCCAGGACAGTGCCCTAAACTCCTCTTTTTTCAGTATCTAAAGGTGATTCTTTCTAGAGGGAAGGACACCTCACAAGAGATGTCCTTGCAGTGCTCTTCTGGCAGGGAACATGGCCTGGTGCAACCATGGGTAAAAACCTGCCTCTTCAAAGAAGTGCCTGGACGTTTCTGATTATCTGATAGCTCTTCAGAGGTTAAAGTGCTGGTCCCTGCAAAGATTACCCAAAGTTTGAATAGTGGCAGATCAATGCATCTGTTTGCTCAGAAAGTCCCTCCTGTTTCTATTTTTGGTACCGTATGTATTTGAGGACATAGATCCTTCAAACGGATTTAAAAAGAGACACCAGAACCACGTACTCTGCAGCACTCCCACAGTTTACACTTCCTGTTGTTCCAGAGGTGATGGGGAAGGCCTTTTGTACAACCCATGTCTGATAGGGAGCATGTGCACTGTGTGCTCCCCTGTGTGCTGTCCTGCAGGGAAAACACGACTGAGTATAGCCTTCTTTCCAACAGGGTGCTGGCAGGACCTCACCATTTGCCACTTCCCCAGTTTCCATCTTTGAACAAGGGCCCCTGTGTTGTGTCAGACCCATGGGGTAAATGTTAGCTGTAACCTAAATGTGATCATCCTGAAAGAGTCCCTGTGTGAACCTGGGTGCTGGGTCTGGAGTGGGATGCTGGGGCTGGGGGCTGACAGAAGCAGATGCCACCTGTCCCTACAGAGAAGCCTGAGAAGGCAGCAGTGAGAAGTTTTCACATCTCCCCTTCCCTTTTTGGCCTTGCAGCTCAGACAAAGGGATTTGTGTGAAGTTACACATGGCTTCACACAAGCTGTGTGCCTTGGGTAGGAAAAGCCCACAATGAGCCTTCCCAAGCCTTTAAACCTATCACACCCACTTGCAACTGCACAAATTGAGATTTAAGCAGCTTTTAATATTCCCGATGAGAAATGACCATTGAGCCTTAGCAAGAAATCAGTGAGGGGAAGTGGGGATGTGTTTGTCTGCAAAAATAGAATGACATTTTTGCAAACTATTTTTCCAGTCTGCGAAGAGTGATTTCCCTACATTGTGTGATACAGGCAAGATACCTGTGGACCGCAGGGTTCTGCTGATTATGATCAGCCAGTCTTAATTTCTCTCAATAGCTGATGATGGACAATGCTTGATTTATGACTTAGCTAACCTTATTTTTAGATGTTGAGCTCTACGGCTGCTGAATCATTTGTGCTGCTCAACACTGGTTCGGGGAGCAGGAACAAGATAAACTCGGTGTCTGTTTAAAAGAATCAGCTTGCTGAGAAAACCTACAACAGACATGGTCATCAGCAATCTAGTCCTACTTTCTATTAAGTGGGCTAAAAATATGGCAATAGCTTTCAATCTAAGTTTCTTGTGAGAACCTCTAAGGGCCAACGGCAATGTTGTAGCCTGTGTTGCTTGAGTACCTCAGTCAGGGGGTATTGTGTGACTACTGCAAGCAAAGTGTGGGCAGATTTTGGAATGGAAACGAAACTTTGGGCAGAATGGGAGTAGGAAGGTCTTTCTGCTTCCAGGGTGGCTGGCTGACTTCCCAAAAGGACCTCTCCTGGGGCAAGGTATGAATGGGCTTGAAGAAGTCAGATAACACATACCAATAACAACGGGAAGAAAAAAATGCTCAGAATCGGTCTTGCCCAGTCCCATCCTCCCTCCTTTTCTTCATTCTCATGTTGATTTTCACAGCTAGATGCAGCCATGAAGCCAGTAAATGACTCCTAGCTATAAAGGCAGGCAGGCTGGTCTCATGGAAATCAGTGGCAAAACTCACACTGACTTCAGAAGAACCAGAACTTCATCTATAGTGTAAAAAGCAGATAACAGATCATTGTACTGCTTTTGCAAGAGTATCAGATGACTTCTGCCATTTTACCACTGCTTGACACAAAACTATTTTGGAGCTACTCAACTACTCCATTCAGTTCACAGGATGGCTGCGAGTCAGCTGAGATTATTTGCTCCCTTATTTGCTCTACTGATACAAGCATTTGGGCCTCATTTTCAAAGTAGGCCATATATAGACAGGAAAAGTAGGCCAAGGATGCTTGTAAACAGTTCCGTCCTTCCTGAAGACTCAACAACTGAAATGCAGTTTCAAAACAACCTTTATTCAGCTTGAAGACTTAGTACAACTTTCAAAGCAACTTAAAAACAAGACACAGCTCCATCAACTCTGTAGCTTGAATGAAATTTCAAGGAGGCATGCTGTCACACTGTTGCCTTGAAAAGGCAATTTCCAGCCCACTTTATCCTCCACCTCCTCAAAGACCATTTAAAAACAAAGTAATCTTAATGTTTTAAAGACATTTAACAGAACAGAGATTTATTTTTAAAAACAAGAATAAAAAAAAAAAAAAGGTAGCAGCATCTTGGGCAGCTAATGCAATCTCACTAGGACAAGTACAATGCAATGTTACCAACTCCCACAGCCCACTGTAGTCTTCAACTGCAGTAAATGCAACATGATTCTGTATCAAATGTTGCATTTTGGAACCTTGTCCCATGGGAGGCATTGTGGTTTCAGCTGCCCGTTTCTAAAGTGATCCTGAAGAGAAATAGTATCAGGATTCACTTTCCCAACTTAATACCATGCATAGCAAAAGCACTGTGTGAAAATCAGCAGAAGTTTTGCCCATCAGAAGCATCAGAATGTTTTCCCAAGCATTATTATTTCATTGCCAATTACAAGACAAAGCCATTTCTTCACTACAGAACAGTTGACACCAAATAGAAAATTTAAGATTTGGTTTTACAGATTGCTTGACAAGATTTCTCAGATAACTGAACCATACAGACAAGGCTTTTTTTTTTTTTTTTTTTTTTTTTTTTTTAAGAAAATATCCAACACCACAGAAACTCAGTTTTCTAACTGCATTTGGAAACATGCTGCACTCACAAAGGTCTAGTGTGCATGTGCGTGTGTCTTTAAACAAAGTCAATTATACCACTTACTGAATTCAGCAAAATGATCACGTTTGGTGAAAATGCACCTATATTGGTATCTATTCATACATAAACACAGCAAGTGCGCACACATATGCACAGATACATATCCCCAAACCTGCCAATTCAAATTTAAACTTAGGGAAATTAGAAACTCCTAATTTTGCTTATGGGTTTTGTTTCTCTGGTTATGTTTCATATGTTCCAAAGGCCTTGTGAAAGTGATGCTGCAGTGCAGTGTAACTCAGGAATTTAAAATAAAAGTACTTCAAATCAAAAATACGTAACAAACAAATCCCACCCTTGAATTATATTGGATGGGGAAAATATATAGAAAAATAGAATCGTAATACAGAAAAACAATGTGTTTCTTCAGTTATACCCACATGGGATTTTTCTGTATATGCTAGTCTGAGGCCAAATCAAAACCGGAGTGAACAATATGGTACATGAAGGACAAACAACTCTGCAGTGAACAGGGCCTTTGACAGGACTTAGCACTATGTATTAAGCAGTGAGGGAAATGCAGATGCCACGCAATATGTGAGTACCAAAGAAAACCCACTCAAACCAATCTGAGGGTGTAAGTGATCCTTGCAAATTGCACAGACCCTGTGTAGGCAGGATATCCCCATAAGAGTCTTAAGCACTCATCCCCACAACATAGTGCTTATTTCTCATAGTTGCTTGTGCAAGAAAAGCAAGTGCCAAATTTGTACACACACTATTTTTGTCTCTGCTACAACCACAGATGAAGAGCACAACAGGAACAAGTTATATTCCATACTGGGCTGGGCATGCTAAGGATAAGGCCCACTGACATAGCAGAGGATTTCTTACTATGAGGAAAATTAGATCCAAATGCCTTAACGACGATAAAATTTCTTGACAAATGCTACGTGAAACATCAATTCAGATTACATATATTTTGCTTATAGAGAAAAAAAAATACAATTTTACTCTTAAAATATTTAACATTCAAAAATTAATATATGTCAAAAGAGTATCTTGGATTGCTACAAGTGTTAAACTGTTGTTGAACTAATTTATAACTTCAAGCCCAGTAGCATAACTGGCATGATAGAGTAATTGATGGTGCTTCTCATAGTAAAAGCCAGTTATTAGCAAATCAAATTTACATGATTCTACAGGCCTGAAAAGTGTGGAATGAGTAAAGGAAGGGATGAAGACTAAAATTCTATTGAGAAAAAATATTCAGAATGATTTTAAAGTTGTGACTATCCCGAAACACTAATGTTGGTTGAATCTTATTTTCTTACCAGAACTTGTATCAGGAATCACATCTATACGAAAGCAAAGACAACCACCACCCCCCCCCCAAAAAAAAAAAAAAAAAAGCACAAAATCAAAATAAAACCAGAAGCTTTACAGCTTCAGAAATGAAGGAATAATGTAAAGAATTAAAAATATTATGAAAACTACCAGAGACTGGCAAATTTCTTATTACTTCCAACAGCTTAATAAGTACTTAATACTTTGAACTAAAACACAGGTATCTCTAAACCAGAGCTATTATGAGAGAACACCATGGGTCTTACCCTTTTAATTGTGTGTACAACTCTCTGTAATAGTAATGGGTCTTGCCTTTGCATCTTGTGGAAGAATAAATTCATACGTTCACTTAGTTGGAACATTTCCAAGATTTCTCTGAACTTCATTACTTTATCAGTTTGCAATGTTTGAATTTTCTCAGTGGTCAGGACAGTAAGCAATCATTGCAAACCACCTACAGTGAATTATCCCAGAATTCTTAGTAAGTCTGTGGTAGCGGAATTCATGTGTTCATTTCCTTTAATTCAAACAAGATTCTGTAAGTTTCCAGTGCCTGAAATTGTAAAAATGTTCACTTTGATAGGGTATCAGCCCATAAATTTATGGAAATAAATCCAAAATGCTAAATGTGATAACCCAATGATTCAAAATACATTTTCCAGTTTAGCTCCATGCTGTATCCAAACATTATCAGTAAAGGTGGGAGTCTCTTTTTCACAATACCAATAAAAAGAAAACAAATCCTGGCAACAGGTTAAAGAAAGTTCCTTCATATGAAATGAAAATACCATTACATGCTGACAAAAATTCTGCCACAGTAGGTCAAGAAGTCTTTTATTTACTGTGAAAAATGGAATCATTCTAAGATCCAAACTATCTTCTCCAATAGCTAAATATCCCCTGTTTTTCTGCAATTGCTATCAGAGAAGGATACACAATTTTTCAACTTCCAAATACAAAGACAATCATGACAGAAGTTCAAAATGCTTTAAGAAGCAAACAGCGTGGTACCGTATTCTAAAGATATCTCTGAAACAATATTGTTGGACTCAGTGATGTTTCATAATGTTCATTTTTTTTTTTATTGAATAAAGCAGCTTTGAAGCTTATCAGGCACTGCCCAACAAAATATTTAGTCAAAAAAAACCCAAAACCTAACTCTTAAAACTTTGAGCTAGTAGCTCAGTATTCTATGCAAAGAAAATTGTAGAATATTTCATAGTTTTAATTCTGAAGCCAACTGTTGCTGGCTTTCTGTACATTAAAAAAAAAGGAAAAAAAACGAACACACAAAAAAAACCAAATCAAACAAACAAAACAAAACCAACAAAAAAAAAAACAAAACAAAACAAAAAACAAACAAACAACACAATGAGTAACAAAAAATAATCATCGGGAAATATATTCTCAGGCAAAAAAACAAAAGGAAAAAGAAGACAGGGAAGCAAGAAAGAAAACCAAGCTTAACCTGTAGATATGCTTGAGAAAAGACTACAGCCTAAAGAAAATTCAATATTGCATAGCATGATCTAAGAATTTAGCTTTCAGCAAACAGAAAAGGGAAAAAAGATGCAGTTTGGTATTGATAGTTTCCATCCATGATAGTTAGCCATCCAATACTATGTACATAATTATATATTGTATGCCATTGAAAGTCCTGTTTTCTTCAGTTATATATTCTTAAAACTGGATTTCAAACATCTAAACAAAACACTTCCCGGCACTTTGCTATTACAATTACTCGGAACAACATACTGTAACTGAAGTCCTTTTAAAGTGTCCCCCAGAAATGAAAGTGCCATTCTGCTACATATCATTCACCAGAAACCAAATATTCCACAATGCTGTGTGTATGGATCCACTGAGTGCAGCAACACCAAATCCAAGCCAGGTTGCGACCATGAAAATTCCACTAATCAAATGACAAAGACCTCTTATACCTTGTGCCTGGAGAATCCAATGTTCTAGCTGGTAAAGCTTCAGAAGTGGTCGTAAACAAGCACCAAGCTTAAAGGCCTCTACTGCAGGGAGATCAGGTTTGGATTTCTCTCTCTTGTGTTTTTCTTTTCTTAATTAAAAAAAAAGCACTTCAGATTAGAAACATACATTCACAGCTTTGTACTGTGATTTCTCCCACTGCAGTTGTGAAAGAAAGCTCTAGTCCCATCTGAAGACAGACAGCTTTGATACTGCAGCTCAAATTCTTGAGTAAGGCTGAAAGAAGCCTTTTCTCTCCAGAGGCCCCAATGTTGTCAAATCTTTTCTACAGAAAAAACCCAAACAACCCAGAGTATTAAGATCTTCATCGCCTCTGCTGTGCATATACTGGGTAGGCTAGTGTGACATTGAGAGAGTCATTGTGCTGCACAAGTGATGTGTGTTGATAATGTAGCACCAGTTCTTTGAGTGAGCTGTACAAGTTATAGGGCTCGGCAAATCCGTATCCAGTAGGTGTTTTGTTTATCACACAGTGCTTTACTTCTCCATCCACTCTAAAGAGAAAAAAAACAACAATAAAACAAATGGTTTTTGTTTTGTCAGTAAAGTTAAACTAGAAAATAAGGTACTGGCAATAAATTTTAAGATGCTAGTCACTACATAAAATTCCTGTATTCTGTGGTAGGATAATGGTAAAATGCCTACGTTTAACCTAAATTCCCAGATGTTGTGTTAGCTTACAGAGGGAGGAGACAGGCAGGACTTAGCAGCTGCACAGAAAGGAATGCATCCATGCTTTGGTTTCCCTTCTTTTGCATGAGGCTCATCTGTGGGAGTTGCACAGGTTTGAGCAGTGAAAGAAATGGAGCAGCAAAAAGGATGGCCTCAGGACTTCTTAGTCTGCTGCTAAGCCCAAAGGTCTAGTGGGACCCAAGCATATTCAAATTGTCCATGTGCCCCTGGCTCACGGTAGGTGCGTCAAACGTTGGTCACATCATTCACAAATTACGGTACGTACACAACAGAGCAGGCATAGCAGCCTTGTTTGCTGCTCTCTCGAACAAGGAATGTTCCATCTCGCTTTCCCCGCAGCAGGTTTTCAGCTTGGCTTCTGTTGATATTTCCCACATTCCATGTTCTCTCATCATGATGGGGCAAGTCCTCGTCATCTTCTACCATAGAGTATTGGCTGTTGAAATAGGACAAAATGTGTTTGTGAAACACACAGCAGAGCAAAATCCATGAATTAAGTAGTCTCCATTTCATATTACTTTAAAAAAGAAAAAAAAAAGTCAGTGGTTACTTAGAATACCTTCCTGGTAAAAGTAGTGACGTAGACCATGTAAACCACTGTTCAAACCACTGCATAAAAATAAAATATAAATTCTGGCTCTTGCTTCTTTTAAAAACACTCATGTAATCTGAAGAAGTACATAAAAGCATGCTGTGTTACATTTCAGAATCTGCTGCAAGTTTGTCAGTACACCTACTTTGGCTAGCTGTTTTGGTAACTAGCAAGCCCAACAAAATCAATCCCCTCTGAGTCAGCTTTATTTCCAAAGATCAGAACATTTGGTCAGCAGTGAAAAATCATGCAACGTATCAACAACAGCTGCTGCTTTGGAAAGCTATGAGCAGTTGCATAGGTAGACAGATTAATTATTTATACGAGAGATGGCTTTGTGGAAAGTGTGGAAGATTAGAGTGCTCTCTCTCAACTTATTATTAGATTATGACAGAGCATATAATACAGGGCCTTCTCTACCAAAACAGCCACCAACAATAAAGCTGATTCGGAGTTATAAAGAATTCTCTGAGCTAAAGTCCACCATGAAAGAAGATGTCTCTGGTTCAGCTGTGTGGACAACTACCTTGATATTCTGCAGTCCCAGAGCTCCCCACTCCCCCAGCAGCTTGCATTGGTGTGCGCTACCTCTCCTGCTCAGCTTGCAATCATTCTGTGCTTGGCTAACATATTATTATAGGCTCTTAATCAGTTTTCTTTGGTCTAAGAAAACATGACTTCTCACTCATCTTCAGTTCTGTCTTTCTGAAGATTCTCAAAGTAGTCTACACAAAATCTCACACAAGAAGAATGAACTTTTGTTTCAGATGACAAGATCTCTAAGAGACCTATACACTCTCTAGGTCTCTTATCCCATTGTATACTCTTTTGTCGTGCATGACATTCAAACGCATTCAGCACTGGCTCTATTTGCAAGCAGAGCATAGAGAAAGAGGCTCCTGTTTTACCTGCTGCTCAAAGTAAAATATTGATATTTTACTGCATTATGACTTTAGGAAAAAAGTCATATTTTGAAAGCTTAATTTTCCAGCAGAAACCTGAGCACTTACCAGACTTCCCAGCAAGAAGAGTCACAGAGTGAGAAGAAAGGAAGGTTTTCTTTGAACAGTTACACTTACTGTTTTAGTGCTACACTAAAACCATGGCCTGGCATTGTTCTTTGTCTACTGTTTAAAGTGATAGGAGTACCACTGGAAACAGGTGCCTACATATACTCCATCATATCATCTTTGAGCCATGGTAAGACTGAGTAAACAATATGGCTTTAAAATATGTATGCCATTTTTATCCCCTGCTTCTACCATACAGCCAAAGCAGAGATGCACAATTTCCAGGGTAACAGTAGAAGACTCAATAAACCAAGACAAAATAAAACAGATGTGGACAAGGCTAGAATGTAAATCCACTAAGGAGTCATTGTCAGTCTGCTGCTTTTGCTATGCGTTCAGCCATTGTGAAAAGTATGCACAAGAAACTATATAGGCAGAAAATGTTGATACGAATACTACTCAGAAAACTTTGTTTTTCTAATTTTTCCACTTGCTCATTCTCCACAATTACTACACTTCTGATATTATTTTGTGGACTGCTTTTTTAAAATTTGGTCTACATTCACACCACCTAGATGCTTTTTGCTTTTTTCTCCGGAATGAAGTGAAACATACTCATTAGCCAAGCTCCTGTCAGAACCTATAGTAAACTTAATTGCTTGAAATGTCAGAATACTTCCCTGCCATTTCCCAGAAAAACTAATTAGACCACAAAACCAGAGAAAGAGCACTCTTCAGCTTACACAGTTTTATCACATCCAAGAGCAATGTGATACACTAATGTGGGCATCTCTATACTAGATAGCACCATAGTACCAATGCTTGAAGGCCGGAAAAAGCCTTCAAGCTGACTCATGCCTCAGAGACTTTCTGAACAATTCATCCATCCATATGGCATCTCTATAAGATACTAACACCTTTATGACCTTCATTTTTCTGTTAACAATAAAGACACAGGTTACATTGCAGTGCTCTACTACTGTAACTTGATTATGTACTTTCCTGAATAATGAAGAATATGGTGCGAGACAGAATCCTTTCTAATACTTGCATTATATAGGCCTGCCATGTTTTAACAGTATGCACTGTTACAGGAGACCTAGGCTTAAGATTTCCTCTGTGTGGTTCAGGAATTAAATACGCTTAATCTCACTTTAACATAAGACGATTTGGAATACCAGAAATACTTAAATCTTTTAATACTCACTCTTCTGTATTTTCATTTCCAAGCCATTCATTCAACTTCTTTTGACGAACACCTTTTTGAGTCAGCCACCTGGATAGTAATTGCAAATAAAATTATTTCTTTTTGTCATAGAATTTGGATACCAATTAAAAAACACTTAAATAACCTCTGTTAATTCATAATGATACTCACATCAAGTACTGATCTCTTGTCTTCCTCAGCTGTATGAGGTCTGGCTTAATGCTGTTCATACGCTTGTCTATCTCTCTATACTCAGCTGCTTGCTTCTTCAAATCCTCTTCTAATCTACGTCTGCTGTCCACGATTTCACTGATTCGAGACTTCAGTTTTTCATAGTTGTGCATGATTCTGAGCGGAATAACGTGACAGGTTACACTCTGGTATCTTATTCATAACTTTATAATCTGCTATTCAATGGTGTAGACACTAAAAGAAAACAGATAATTTCTGTACATGTAGCTATACATTTTGCAAAAGAAGCTTCTATTGCTTCAAATGGGGTAGATGTGAAATGAACAACTGATGAACAACTTCAAACTTGCAATCTTGCAGATCTATACTTGGCACTGTTTCTTCTTCAAAATCATACAAGTTGAAATGCAAATACAAATACTGACCTTTGTATTTCTTTTTCATTTCCTTCCCGTTTAAATTTTTCAATGTATTCCTTACTGTATCTTTCTTGTGTCTGGCACTGCTCTTCAAATATTTTTATTGTTTCATTAAATGCTTCAATAGCTGTTCTTTTCATTTGAATTTCCTGAAAATAATATATTTTTTATTACAGTTGTTATCAGACAGAAGGGATGATTTATTGGCTGCATCACAGAAACTCTTCAGCATATTGCAAAAGAAGACTTCAATATCCCTTTACCAGAATGCATTCTGTCTGCAGAGCCTTGTAACACAGATAGAACAGACCTGTGCAAAAGGCTACCATGATGGGGTTTTCGAAGAAAGAAAAACTGCTAGACAAAGAGCTACCTAAAATATTTTTTTCCATACAGTTATATTTAATTTGTGATGACTAGAGCCTTATGGCAAGGCACTTTGCCCTTTGCACCAACTAATGTCTTCAGAGGCACATCTGGGTTTCTGAAATAAAACAGTAAGGTACTTGCCTGGACAGGTCTCAAGATGTCATCTAGCCCATCCTCCTGCCCCTACATAGCTAGTCAATAGTCAAGTCTTTTATTAAACAATTTTGAAATGTTCAAGTTGCCTGCACTTCTTCACCTTACTTCAATTATTTTTTAGGCATATTTCCTGCACATTTTAAGAAGCAGTCTTGATTCTGGGTCTGTAAAACCACACTGGAACTTCAAGACTTGGCTAATAATTGATTTAAATTGAAAGAAGGACAGAGGCAGCTTTTCTTTCTTTCACTTTATCTACACGTCAGCTCTACTCTGCACAGGTGAAACCATACCCTTCAAAAACCAGTAATAAAATGCAGTGCTTCCCTGCAAATGTGCATTGAAAACTGTAACTCAGAACTTGATGAAGTCAGTAGTCAGAAGTGTTCATATATTAGGACAGTTCCGTGCCTGTTTTGGATGCACGGGTCGGAGTTGGGCACAGCATGGGTTACATTACAGGTAGTGACTTTTCAGACACCAGTAAGCAAGCACATTAGGTATGTTTCCTCTTTCAGGCAATGGCAGTGGTGGCAGAAGGGAGGAGGATGAGGACGGAGGAAGATAGCAGCATGAATTTACAGTAATATTCTAAATATACAGAAGTCTTTCACTCGCCTTTTGGTTTCAAATCCAGCTCACCTGTGATGTTCTTGTGTAGTCTTCATAAAGTCTGTCATATTCTCGGCTTTTTTCTTGGAATTGGGTATTATATTCATGCAATTTCTTTCCCACTGCTTCAATGCTATCCTCTTTTACAACCTGATCCTGGAATGGTGAGTAGATGGAAAGATATTCCATAAAGAAACAATTATATTGCATACATTTTCAGGATAGAACTGCTAAAAAATGCCTAGATAGTTACACGGAAATGTGACTCCCCTTTCAGAAATATGTAGAGATAACGTACTACATGCATAAGACACAAATGAGAAACAAATGACAAAAAGCAACTTTGCATTGCAAGTGGTCAGCTTTATACTGAAAATTATCTATTTCATCATAACAAGTGAAATATTTATTAATAAAAGTTTATTTCTTAATAATGTATCTGCAGTATTTAAAGTTTAAATTATTTCTATGTAAACTGTGGAGTTGGTTTTAAATAAAAATATCAATTTTTATACCCACTTCATTTTTTTCAAGTTCTAACAGAGCTGAAGTTCTTCATGGTAAGTGACTCCCCAGCCTGCAGTAATTTCTATGTATTTAAGTGAAACACAAAGAAAACAGATGAAATTACCTGCTGGTACTTAGATACTGGATACAGTAATTTTACATCCAGTTTAGGATTGTACTGGGCTAGAGATTCATTCCGGTAGTGGTTTATTAGCTCAACCACAGAGTTGAAAGTTAATGGGTCAGAAAAGCCGTATTTTCCATCTCGGTGAAAGATTTTGATTAATTTGTTATTTCCTCCTTTCCTGCAAATAAAGTTTGTTGAAAAGTTAGGCATAACTCAAGTACTACTTCCTAAAGAACACTGTATTTAAATGCAGTATTGCATTTACTGCCAGGTATTACAGACTTACTGTAACTAGTTTTACCTTAGCGTAAGTGTGTAGTCCCCATGCATTTTGGTTGAAGCATCTCGTACCAAAAAAGTACCATCAGCAGTGTCTCGGAGCTTCTCATTTACTTCTTCTCTAAAATGAAAGCAAAAGTAACAGATCATTTCAGCTACTTCTCACTCATTTATCCTCTCACTGAACTTCAAAATCTTCTGGTTTTGAATTTGAGGGTTTTAGAAATCTTCTTGATCTCCATATTAATAAATACAGTTACTTAATAGCTTATTTAACATTGCAGAACAAGTGAGATATAAAACTGGTATATTCTACGTCCTCTCACTGCTGGACAAAATTATATTCATGCAAAGGTCTTTCTGCTTGTGCATACAAGCCTGCACAATTGGAGCAGCCAGTGCTGGTCTAGCATACCTATATATAGTACAGTTAAAAATGTTGCGAATATATGGCACTTGTTAGTCTGGCTTGTTAACTACTGTTCCTACAGTTGAGGTTCTGAATGAAAGACAAGTAAATACTTTGTGCTGTCCTGTCATGCTGGCATTACACATACTGTATCCTAGAGTAACAGAACAATCATTTCACATACTATATTCTATGTGACTGCCAGTAACTTTTAGTCATGTTTAGATTAAAACCAACTGTAATACGTTTGTTTTGGAAGATATCTAAAATTGGTTCTTAGAACTGCAATTTTTTGATACTGAAGCATAATATATATACACAAAAAAGCATAGCAAGAACATATGAAATACATATCTCGAACTTATTTACCTTGAGATATCTCCCCAGTACCATTCAGCATCTTGTAATGCCATGTTGTTATTCATGCTGTTGTTAGTTACACTATTAGGTTTTGGTGGCTTAGGAGGCAGTGCTGCAAATGAAAGGAAAAAAAAAGAAAAAGTTGATTATAACTCACTGAAAACCTGACTATATATCACTTGAAATTACACACTGTTACATGAATGAGAGAAAAAAAAAGGAAAAAAGTCACAAAATAGTATTTTCTGCTACTAACAATCTTTCTTTAAAAGATATTAGAGGAATTAAGATATTTTACTGAAAACAATACAAGTCCACAATAAAGATGTACTGTTTCAAAAGGAGTACATTACTTTTGCGATAATATATTTTAAGCAAAATATAACACCATACCTTCTCCCTCTGTGAAGAAAGCATTTGAGAAAAAAAAATAATCTGAAGTTTGCTTCTACCTTCTTTCACTATGGTCAGGTGAATATAAATAATAAAGCATGTATAACTGCTTTTTTTTTCCCTCTTATATAATGATCTTAGAGGAATGTTGCTGATTCCTCACCTAGAACCTGAATAATAAAAGATGCAAACCCACAGCAATAATGTATATTTAAAAAAGAACTAGGGTTTTGTCATCCTCAGCATTCTGGGTGATGATTTGCCAAAACCAGCACTTCAAGAAACCCATCTGTGACCCAGATATCCCTTGTGTTAATCTTAGTATTCTACAGACTAAATTGTGTTCCAAATGCTAGGACTGATTAAAAACCACATCCCCCCCTTCTCAATGTCAAAGCTGCATACGTATACCAGTGAGTGCCAGAGAAGATACTGCAGCACTCCTGACTTAGTAGCAAGGGGAACTACATTCAATCAGGATTAAAAATCAACTCAGCTCTTTCAGTTTTTCAGTAAGTACATCATTCCTTACAGACATCCCTGTCCTGTATACTATTACAAGCTACCAAAGATGATGCTTTTAAAGTTACAGTGTACATCAATATAGCACAGTATTTTATATGATATAAAAAAAATATCTAAAATCAGGTCTTTAATTAATATTACTAGATTTTAAAGTTGTTTTTTTTCCCTCAAACAAAACAATGATTTGCAATCACTGTTTCAGGAAATAAGACTGTTACCACAGCATCTGCTTTTAATTGCAGTGTGATTAATGAAACAGAGATAGCAAAAATAATAACAGAAATACAAAATTTTTAGGATACAACAGCAGAACTAGAACTACATCTGACAGAATAAAATCAAAAGAGAAACAGGTAAATTCAGTAAAAATTACATAAGCCGACAGGTATTTCTACAGGTTAATATTCTAAGTACATGCACTAAACCAAAATTTAATTCTAATTTATGAAAAAAGAAAAAAAAGAGAAAAAACTATTTGTGTTAATGACAAAATAAAGAAATCCTACATATCCACTAAAAATTTTTCAGCAGCTACTGTAAAGACCAAAATGAATTAAGTCTTTCATAATAAGGCAGTTTTACCTGGTGGATCCATTTCTATGTAAAACATCAAGTCTGTGCCACAATTTATATCTGTCTTAGGATATTCTATATCCAGTTCTTCCATATTCCAGACAGTATTGTACATTTGTATAAGTTTCACTGAGTGAGCTCACATTCAAGAAAAGAGTCAGGCTCTCTTTGTAATGGTGTCTTGGAATTCATTTTAAAACCTATAAGGGGCTGCACTGTAACCTATTACATCATAATCGTCAGCCAATCATGTCAAAATAATGTCACCAGACCACTCCTGCTTCCTCATTTTGTTCTACATTAATCTTAAGACAATTTCAGTTTCAGAAGGAATGTACATTTAGCAGAACTGCAATAAAATCCTGGTATTAAAAAGCAAAGGAGCAACTGGGCTCTCCTCGCCTCTGTTCTCATCTCATTTTCCTGACTTTATAGCATGGTACAGTCCAATCCTGGCAGGATGACAAAAGGCTGATATGCTGCAGCACGTAGCTCTTACACACAGGCACACACAACACATGCACGCTCACTCACAGCTCCCTTTAAAAGTAGGTCGGTCACATCTCAGCTGCACTTTCCTGCTTGGATGCCTGAAGTTTACCATTCAAAAAGCTTTAAAAGGCTTCTGGACTTCTTGTACATATTAAAGATACAGAAGGGAAAAGGGCATGACTCTGTGTGCATGTGTGTTACACATTCAATTTACACATACATACAAAGGCATATGTATCGCCACATAACGAAACATGGATAATGTTCTTAAATTGTGCAGATTTCTATTATTTTAATGGACATTCAGGTCTGACATACTTGATATTATCATATAAATGTGCTAAGTGCAGAGATATCTTCGCCTCATATAATTTTGTAATAAAATGCAATTCCAGTTGATCTAGACTAACTCCTGTTTTAATCTTAACCCCAAATATTGTAATCTTACATTCAGTAGACTTGCATAAATCGTGGAAGAAAGTCAAAACTATGCAAGATCTTGAGAAGTGATTTTGCTGAACATAAAAAGCCAGTCTGTCAGGATACAAGATTTAGTCTGCCTTTTCACACTGTTTCTCTACCTTGTTCTCATTGAGATATTTATCAAGTTAATTGTTTTTAAAGGCAAGAGTCCCTTGTCAGTGTCTCATTCCTCACTTGACTTTATGTCACCAGTGTCCTCCTACCATTTAGAAATACTCCTTCTTAACTCCCCCCATCACAGACCATAACTCTCTCAGACCTCTTGGAAGAAACATGCACAGAATAGACTATTAATTCCACAGCAGCATGCTATGTAAAACAATGTGAATGCTTCATACTTGCTATAATCTATGGGGGCAGAAAACCAGATACCAAAAATAACCACAACAAAGATTAGCTGCAGCGACTATCCGTGCCTACATCATAAGAAAGCCTACTGCAGCTGAAATACGCTCTATCTCACAAATACTAATTAAAAAGAAATTAACACAATTCATATCCTTCCCAAATATTTCACACATATCTACACTCCTCTGTGCTGCTCAGCAGCTTACCCCTTTTAGACAAGCATCAACATACAAGAACATGTCTGGAGTACCAATAGCTACAAAAAAATGCATGCTAGTTTGCTTTATCCATTAACATCCTTAAATTCATTCTGAAGTAGACTCCCCTCCCTGCTTAGCTAGACATGCTCTAAAGATTCCTTCCATTTCCAAAATGAAATAGGATACTTAAAATCACTCCAGACACAAGTCCAAACAATAAACTTGGAGGTTTAGCCCACCTGCTACCCAAACAGTTGAGTTACATTATTTAAATCAAGTTATAAAGATTTCCTACAAAGACTACACTGCTGCATTTAGATCTCATGTGGGATCAGCAGGATATTTTAGTCCTTTGAATAAAGGCTTTCAGGAACAGTTACTTCTCCATGGTTTCACTGGTGGCCAAATTTTGGACTGCCCACACTTGTGTAATCAGATTAGTGCCCAGCTCAGACTAACCTAGCTTCAGGCAAGAAAAGACAGGAGGCAGACAGGCAACTCCCCATTCTCTAGATAACCTGGAGAGGTACTGAGATACTTCACTTTCATTGACTGTCTTAAGATCATGAAAGCTCTACCTGGTAATCAGTTACAGTACAGTACTTCCATGAGGTGATGAAGAAAACACACAAAGAAATTCAAAATCACTTACTTTGTAAATTATGCATCACAAACGCTCGCCCTTGTAATACAGCCTGAAAATACAATCCAATAACCTGAAAAATGATTAGGATTCCTCTTACAAAAATCTTGCTTAAAAAATACTCCCCGAACCTCCTTTTACTAGGATGCTTCTCTGAAGCAATGAAGGAAAAAAAATTCTGGAAAAAGGCTGCTCTGCCAATGTTCCATAAAAATCTCTAAAAGAGCTGTGACATGCAGTGAGAAAATCCAAGCCTTCTCTCTCAACTGCTCGGAGCTCTGTGCTGTGCAGGAGGTATCCACTTACTCTGGTTCATCATTAAAAAGTGAACCTGACTTTAGTACTGTGGAAAGAAAAAAAAAAAAAAAGAAACCACCACCCTCAGTAGCTCGCACGTCCCTTGCTGATAAAGATCTCAGTTTCATGATTAACTTGGGCAGGTTCAAATATTTGCTGAGCCAGGGATTTCAGGTGGGGGAGGGGCGGCCAGATTCAAAGTAAAAGTTGTCATCAGCTAACAAGTGGCCAATGCATAGATAACTTTCTCATTTTAGCTAAGTAAATGAGAAGACCATTGTAAGAGGCCTTAAAATAGTCTCTGTCACTGGCTGCTGAGTGCTGCCTTAAAGTTGACAAAATTGCCGTGAACAGCCAAATGCAGGAAGTGGCTTACTAATACCGCTGGAAAAAAAGCAAAATAAAAATCTTTCTTGAAAAGAGCTGCATCTCTCAGAACAGCCCTGTGCAAGCAGAATAGCCCGCTTGCAAGCACAGCATCACTTCTTACACACTCATGCTGGATCACAAATACAGGTGCTGCTTGAAGACCCCGGGTGTGACGCTGTGAGGCATTTTATCCATTCCCTATAAACTGAAAATAGTAGAAAAAACACCTGTCCGTATCCTTGGTGTTCTGCAGTACATCAGGGTTGTTCATTTCTTGGGCAGGCAGGCGTGAAAAGGGATTGCACAGGGAGGGAGCAGTTTGGTAATTCTTTTTTCCTTGCCTTAGTGTTTGGTGGAGATCAGACTGGCTAAAGAACAGAGCAGCAACTGAAGAGCCCACTCCCCATTGCCTACAGAGGTTAACATCTCTGCCAGCTATACTTTTACAAGGAAATAAATTCAAAGTGAAAAGAGAAGCAGACCACAAGATTTAGTTTAGAGAAAGAAGAGATAAGCATTAATATTTTCCTCCCTCCTATTGGAAGCTGTGAGAACTTCTAGTAGCTGCATCCCTTGAGATTTGCTTATGCGCCTTAAGGCAGTCAAATGATATTGTAAAGTGTTCACCTACCAAAATCCTCCTATGCTACAAAATACCACTTATACCTAATAATGAAACTCCAAATATCTGCAGTACATTTTTGATGTTTTACAGTTGATTGATTATCTTCACCCATAACAGCCTCCTACTTTTCTCATTTTAGCCATTGCCTGTGTGAACAATTGTCAGTTCTGTATATAATTTAATGCAGCACAGCCTACTTCAAATGGAGATAGTAACCTGTGTTTCTGCACTAATCCAACTTCTGACAGTAATCGCTATGCCTCTTGTTTACTGTTAAAATCACAGAAGGGGTTGATAACATTGGTTTATAGGGAGACAATACACAACATGAATACTTTCAAAGGAGAAAAGACAATCCAAACCTGGTTCGCTGAACTGTTCATAATTTTAAAAAGGTACCAACACAGAGATAAATGATAAGGCTTTTTCCCAAGTAAATTTTATTTTATTTTATTCTTTTTGTATTCCAGTGCCTTGTGCAAAAACTAGTTCCTAATCATTCTACAGGAAGGAATCAAGTGTCTTGTCAAAAAACCATACCGGCATGCACACAGTCGCATTGTCACAGAATTCTTCTATCTTAATACTTATTAAATGTAATTTTAAATTTCAAAACCTTGAGTGGTGTCAACTGAATCTAGTGATTTGTATTTGCAGAGATTCATCAGCCTACTATTTTTTTGCAGTCATACCTTGCATTCTTCTATCTATAAAGCTTTTTTCCCCCCATCCCCCAAAAAAATGATGTATGAAGGTTTGACAGGCTTGCTGTGCAATACATAGAATCACAGAATCATAGAATAGTTAGGGTTGGAAAGGACCTTAAGATCATCTAGTTCCAACCCCCTGCCATGGGCAGGGACACCTCCCACTAAACCATGCCATACAAGGCTATGTCCAACCCCACCTTGAACGCCGCCAGGGATGAAGCATCCACAACTTCCCTGGGCAACCCATTCCAGGGCCTCACATATACTTACATACAAAAACACACACATGTATCAATCTGTACAAAATTCTAGTAATGTCGTACGTGTTGTTTCAGTTTTACCAAATACATTCAACTGGGTATTGTGAAACATAAAGCACAGACTACTATCAAAACCAAGAATACAGCAGCATTCCTAAGCATGTTGATTAATAAAGCATTTTGCTGTCCGCTGATGCAGGCACAAAGCGTGAGTTTATTAGCTTAGAAGGGGAGCCCTCTGCCGGGTGATTGGCGGACGCGCAATATCCCCCCTGCGCAGCGCAAGCTCTCCCCGAGACAGACTGCCTCCTGCAAGCCCCAAACCACACTCAGCACGGCTCACAGTCCAGCAGAGCCCATGATGTGATGCAGGAAAGTCCTGACAAGGAACAGCGTTACTACAGTACTTTTTGTGTCCCTAAGATAAAACCAACACGACTATGGGCTGAGCCTGACCACCACAGCAGTCCAGGGGAGCTCTGTGCTGGATTCCAAGAGGAAGGCACAAGGCCAGCCTTCACACTCCCTGGTGCTGACTGTCATGCTAGTATGCTTGCTAATATTTTGTGCAGCTAAAAGCAAAGTGTCTGCCTCTTGCCAATATTGCCCAGATTCCCAACCCATCCCCAGTATTTGAGCAGTTACATGTAAGGCAGTTTCATTACCTTACTTTGAGCTATGACCCCTACATCTTCATGCTTAAAACTGCAGTATCTCATAGCTTGAGCTATTATTTACAGTGTTATTTACAAGCCTGGGAAACAGGAATAAACTAGGATAGACAGTCTATATGGAGCAGCTCAGCTTGAGTTAGTGCATAGGTCATTAGAGGCTTCAACTCATAGATACAGCACAGCAGCTCCTGGGAGGTGTGGTCGTTTTCCCTCTGCTTCTCACCAGCTTTTCCGCCCGCAGTCACCATGTTCCTCTGCTCTCTCACCCTGTCCCCTTTCCTCTTTGCCTTTCTGTGATACGAAACACATTAATCTCACACACTCAAAGCCACTCCACACATTTTAACGCTCCCTGACTCTAAAAGGACCCCCATCTCCCCGAGTTCCCCCTGAAAATCACTTCCAAGCTCTCCCATCACCCCACCTTCCCATGTACGACCTGCCTTCCCAGACACTAGCTCCAAACTGACTGCACTTCATGGAGCACCCATCAGGCCGCATGGACAACTCGGACTGGCATCCAAGGTAGGCCTCCTCCAGACAGAAAAGCCAGAAGCGCTTATGATCCATGAAAACGAAGTGAAAAAAATTATCCAGCCTTCTACAGCTGCAAATATAGCCTATTCTTCACTGTTTGCCTCTTAAAGCATACAGGCCTTCACACCTCTGTATGATGTATGAGATTCTGTGAGACATAAGCAGTACTGTTAGCTATTATCCATTACAATTAAGATTATTTTCTTTGAATAGTACCATTTTGAATAGCATATTTAGTGACATGAACTTTTTTTCTGAGTGTTAGATCAGCATTATTCTTAAAATTAAAGCATGTGTGGCCGGCTGTTCATCAACTTGGGGTGTTAAAACAGGATGCTACATCACCTAGCTTGCCCACCAACCATCTTTCAGCTATCCTAATAGTAAACTTGAAGAATGAGACAGGAATCAGAAAATGGATCTGGTTACTCATTATTCAAAACACCAACCACTCCTCCAATCTTACTTCTCCTGCAACATTATTTTGTCTTCACCTGGTACACACATATGCACAACAGGTACTTCAACTTTGGTACTGTAACTTTTGCTGAAGGCTAAGAACTACTCTAATTCACAAAATTAAATGCATCATTTACTGTTGAACACTGGCAGCGAGAAAAAAAATCAGCCTGGAGTTGTCCTGTAATGAAAAAAATATCAAGTAATGGCTTAGGAGCAACTCCAGTTTTTGCATTATCTGCGCAAAGCATCACTCTAGCTGTGAGATGTCCAACTAAAGATACCCAATTTAAGACACAAATCTTAAGATATAAATAAGGTCCAACTGCATACTTTCTATTGCTTTGAGGCAAGAAAGATACTTAGTAGGTGATGTGATAAGAAAAAACCCCACCGTTGTGCAAAGGTTTCCTTCTATTAAGCTCAGTTATCTCCAACACGACACTAAATACATCTATGTACTGCGTAATATACCAACAAAACTTCATGCACAGCTCATTTTAGACAGAGTGTTTTCATCCAGGCTTGAGAATAACAGAAGTAGAAACTATCACTCCAGCCTCTGAAAAATAGAAGAAACCAGGCAGGATTGGCTTCCCTGTTACCACTTAGTTGTCGTTCCATTATTTTCAACAAGATTCTTTCTACTTAAAACCTCTTAACTTCTGCACTTCTAAAATTCTATTACAGACTGTAATTCTCAGAACACTTATATGACAAGTTATCCAGGAATCTTCCTTTTATTACAGTGTCTCTAAACAATTTTTATGGAAACTCGAGCCACTACAAACAATAATCTTGAGGTTGGTAATTTTGAAAGATACATCTTAGAGTCTTCTATGAGGACTATAAAAAAAAGAGCACTTCAAATGATCGGTCACTGAGCAATTTTGGTGTGAAAACCAGACTTGTGTTCTAATCCTGTGAACTTACGTAACAGTCTATTAGGATTCAACTTTTGAAAATCATTCAAGTGTTTTACAGAACTAAAAGCAGTGGATAGCTAACTACAGAACTACAAAGCTTGAAAATTTGTGTCTGAGGGTTTTTTTCAGCTTAGTAGATGGGCAAATGTTCCACTAAGAGTCAAACCCCATAAATCTGATGGATAGAGCCACATTCTTCAAGCACCCTAACGATACTTTCAAGGGTCCTCTTTAGTAGTTCTAACATCAACATCTTTCACTTTTATACTTCCCTCACATGAAGCAACTATGGAAGACATGCAACAAAGTGACCTCTTAAGTGCAACTTAAGAAACTTGTCACTTTGAAACTCAAGAAACTCTCACTGCTGACTCTACCTTTATAACCTCCTAACCATTGCCTCTAGCCATATAAATGTATACACTCAAAGGCAGTTGCAAACACGCAACTTAAAAAATGCTACCTGCAAGCTCCTTCGAAGAGTAGAGGATTCAATAATGTATTTTGCCTTTTAAGACTTGTAGCAGGTGACAAAGACAAGAATTCTTTAACGATTAGCAGTTATTTGCTGATTCTTAGAAAAACAGGACAATTAGTCATACAAGTTTGGCCTCTCCTGGTTGTTATGAAGGATGAGGAAGAAAAATACACAGTGGCTCTGGAAATGCCTGCTTAACCATTTTGACAAAAACTGAATAAACCAAATAGGTATAAAGTAGCTGAAAACAGATGGATACAAAATATTAGGGAAACGTTCCTAAATATCACAGCTGGCAAGGTCAGCTGGCAAGGTTGAAAAAGCCTTCCATTTCAAAACAGTAGGAACAAAAATCTTAGCCATTTTAAATTAGTCTTCAGTAGCTGGGGAAGGGGATTATACAATGCACCCACCTATAAACAGGAGAAATAAGGCATTTTGCTGCTGTTGTGCTCTAGCTCTTCAAATCTTAAGCATCTCCACAAATCCTACTGCCATGAACTTTACCTTGTACTTTGAATAGAGAGGCGGGAAAGCTACAGTCCTGCCCAATTTTCTGTTCCCCATCACCCTATCCTTCTCTTGGATATCCTCTGTTAATAAGCTGTAAAAGGATTTATTTCAAACTAACCTATGAAGTCCTGAGTTAACAATTTCCTTCGTAAAGAGTCAGCAACTCTGCCTTCCTCTTATCAAATATCTGACTGAAACATGGGGAATTCTATTAAAACATAAAAATGATGAGCATTTACTGTCCTTAGGTTGAATTTCATATTTAAGAAAACAATGGTATATAACTTCTTACATTAAAAATAGTTTTTACCTGGTACAGGCTGTCTCTCGTTCCATTCACTTGTGATTAAAACCTCTAGGATTTTTATGTGATATTCAGTATTATCAGAGCTGAAAAAGATGTTTTAAGCAGTAAGAACTACAAAAAAAATGCCAATGTTTGTTAAAATTATTAGAAAAATAAAGGAAATTGAAAAAATTTACAGAAGTGCCCTCCACATTAGAAGGTCAGGAAATTAATTCATTGAACTTACCCTTATGTAAAACTAACCCATATGTACAGTACCAAATAGAACAGAGATGATCCACGTACCTTGCTATCTGAAATTTGAAAAGCAGAGGGCTGAAAATTTCAGCCAGAGATCTTGCATTCAAAAGATTTTTGCTGGAGGCTTGGCAAACTTTGAGGAAATGTTTGAGCAAATACTGGAGTGTGAGCCAATACTGGGGAGGTAAATTTGGAGATCTGATGAGTTTCTTCAGCAACTGAGCATACTCTTCTGAGCTCTGCACTTCTGCAAGCAAACAGGTAAAAGGCTCTTAATATCAGCACAGGAACATTCAACAAGTAAAATGAAACTATATATGACTCCTTTAGAAGCATCAGTTTTGGAGGAAAAAATGAAAATTCTGTCCTTCATTAGTGCTGTAAGACTTCTTTCTTCTTTTGAAAAAAGTGAAATGCTCAGGCAAGAGTAAAGAACAAGTATTTAAAAGTCAAACGGAAACAGATACGCATTTTGGTAAAAACCACAATGTGTTCACAGTGTACTGGTAGAAGTCTGTCTTATGTTTAGTGTCACACATGATTGGGTAATTCTGAGATGCACTAGATAAGTCTCACAGGTGCTGTTGTGACTTTGAAGGTTATCAGTTACAATATCCTGTCCTAAAATATATAACAGACTATTCGGTCCACATGCTGAAAGGCTGTAACCTGTACTTGTTTGAAATGACCACTGTAGATGATGAATCTTACATGTATGTATTTCTCACTTCATAATCTGCAACTTCCAACATACTGCAGAATGCCATGACCTCTAATACATTTACTTTGTCAGCACGGATAAGAAGTTAAAAATTAGCTTTCTGCATACAGATAAGTCCTTGATTTTTTGCCCCAGTTTTTCTATAGTCATTCTACTTACTAAAACAAAGAGAACTATGTTATCCCATATATTTTCTATTATGTTTACCTAAATAGGTAACTAAATAATGCATGTCTACATTTGAATTGAAACAGCTTTTATTAAAAGTGGTGAAGGTATACATGTTTTCTGAAATGCTGCCAGGTTGTGCAGAATCTTCCTTGTTCTGTGTGTGACAGCTAGACCACTGGCTATTCAGAATCCTAATAACAGCTTTTTTGCCTCACATTTGAAATGATGTGATAATCATACCTTGAGCTACAGAAATCATGTCACTGTAAACAGCTGCTGGAATGATGGGATTTGGCAGGTCCAGGAGATACCTCTTGAGAGCATCTGATAAAGTGTGCACATCAAATGCCTCTAAATCCAGTGAAGAAGCATCTAAAGGGAAAGAGTAACATACTTTTTAGACATCAGGAACCGGAAAAAATACACAAACTCATGATATTATACCAATCCAAAACTGCTAACTTCTAAATGGTTTATGGGAAACAAATTACAAGAAAGAGTGCAAGACACCAAGAAACATTTCTGAGATGAAGAACATATGGTGCTCAACAGCATGGCCAGGCCTTTGACATCTGATGGACCAAATGGTTTCCGCAGCTATGCCTGGCCTTCTGTCACAAACAGCACAGGGCTGAACCCAGAATAGCAGTAGTTAGCGACTTTGCTGCATGTTGGCAATGCTATGGAACATCAGAATATTTTTAACAGCTCTCTGTTTCACCTGTAAATACTTTGTGTATGAAGTAAGTATTAATAATCAAAGGTTTGGGCAAATGCAGCTTTTCTACTGATAGTTACTTCTATTACAATTGGAAGTTTGATTCATAACTTCAGGCTCCAAGTCTGTATTTATGTGAGCAAGTCAAAACAAATATACATGAGCAGAACTTGGTGCTTCGTGTTTTATGTAGTTGTTAGTATTTATCTTGTAAAACCTGATACCCTTCCAGGATGGTTATAACTTGGGCTAAGACTTGGGAGCATCACATAAAGAACTACTTGTTAGTGGTGGAGCAAGCACCAAAAAAAAAAACTGGGAAAATACACAAATGCTTACTTAGTGCAAGCAAGATTAGGGTTCATCTTAAAACAAACTCTTGTGCAGTAAACTCCTAAGTGTTTACAGAAAGATACATTTGGTACAAGAATTTAGAGGTACTAATGCTGACCAACTTTTTTAGGCTAGCCAAGTCCCCTGTAAAGCAACTGCTGAATCTGCTTGGCCAGTTTGACCCAAATTTGACAGAGAGGTACAGCAAGCAGGTCTGTCTACTCACACTGTAAAAACCAGGCAGCTAAGAGGGAGGGGGCAGTGGGAAACTCAGTGCTACTCCACCTCATTTCTGGTTTTCCCAAAGGAAAGCTTGCAGTAGGAGCTCAATTTTATCAGACACCAAGGAATTTGCATGAGAAAAAAGAAATAATTATAGCTCATATCACAAAAAACTTGCAGTGTGGGCATGAATCACACAAAAGCAATCACGTGTCAAAACCGTAGAACCATAGAATAGTTTGGGTTGGAAAGGACCTTAAGATCACCAAGTTCCAACCCTCCTGCCATGAGCAAGGGACACCTCACCCTGTACCATGTCACCCAAAGCTCTGTCCAACCTGGCCTTGAACACTGCCATGAATAGAGCATTTATCAGTTCTTTGGGCAACCTGTTCCAGTGCCTCACCACCCTTACAGTGAAGAACTTCTTCCTTATACCTAACCTGAACTTCCCCTGTGCAAGTTTAAACCCATAAACCCTTGTCCTATAGTCCCTAATGAGGAGTCATCTTCAGCATCCCTATAGGCCCCCTTCAGATACTGGAAGGCTGCTGTGAGGTCTCCATGCAGCCTTCTCTTCTCCAAGCTGAATAGCCCCAACTTTCTCCGCCCATCTTCATATGGGAGGTGCTCCAGCCCCTGATCATCCTCATGGGCCTCCTCTGGACTTGCTTCAACAGCTCCATGTCCTTCTTATGTTGAGGACACCAGAACTGTACACAGTACTCCAAGTGGGGTCTCACAGGAGCAGAGTAGAGGGGAAGGATCACCTTCCCTCGACCTGCTGGTCATGCTCCTTTTGATAAAGCCCAGGATACGGTTGGTTTCTGGGCTGCAAGTGCACACTGAAGCTGCCCCAAGTTAAGTTTCTCATCAGCCAACACCCCAAGTCCTTCTTGGCAGGGGTGCTCTGAATAACTTCTGTGCCCAACCTGTAGCTGTGCCTGGGATTGCCACTGCCTAGATTGTGCTGTGTTGAAGCTAACAGGCAGTTATCCAGTTTATATGGGGAACATTTTATCCACAAGCAGAGCAGCACACTAATGCAGTTCACAATTTTGAGACCAAAGCCAATTTTGCACTCTGAATTAGTGCTCTGCTAATTCAAAGACAATAGGCAGAGGAGATTAGATCTGTCCTTATCCATATATCTGGACACCCACACACTGCATCAGCTCTGTCCTGGAAGATTCTGATGATATCTTAAAGAGAACATGGAAAGATACACTGTTATTGAAGAGTAAAGTCCTGTTTCATTTTGTCAAATGTAATTACATTCTAAATGAGAACACATGTAAACATGTTCTTGATCTCAGCAGATAGATGAACCTTCCATAAAGGTACACTTCAGTTTAGAGATTTAAAAAGGGATTCAGATAAATTAAGAGATACATCCATACTGGTGCCACAGAAAATCTGGATTTAATTGGACTGAAGAATTGCAATACTAAAAATACAGCTTAGGTTGCTAACATCGCATGCACATCTTCTCTCTCTGCTTGCACTCATATACTTACTTCACTCCCACCACCATCAGGAGAGGATGTTCTTTTGATTTGAAGGAACAGACAACTCCCATTATCAGCCGTTATTCATTTTGTTAATAATTGCAATTACTAAAAATGAAGAGAGCTAATTCACAGTTTGAATTTGCCTTCTTTGTGTCCCTTTAGCAACATGGCACGTAACCAGTTTCATTTTGTATTTTTGTGCTTTCTTATGAAGCTCACACCTGACACTGCAACCCAGCTTGCAAAGGTGTGGTCAAGCACTTCTACATCATCTCCTGATCTATCATATAGCGACAGCATTGCCATGCCAGTATATTCTGGCCTGAAGTAGAAATAGAGTCCGAAAAAGAGAAGGAAATATATTTCAGGAAACTTGAATGGGCATAGGTGTTAGTGGTGTGGCTGCATTTTACTGTCAAAAGCCTGAGAATCCAGCCTACTGCAGCAACATTAATTCAATTCTCTTTGCCTTCCAGCATCATCTCTGTAGCAGGCATGGAATGTGCAGCTATTGCCACCCCACCAGCTGGACCAAAAAAATGCACACAGAGAACTGTATGCAAACAAATGGACATTTGTTTTCAAAATAATAACCTGCAGCCTTACAGGAATAGTGTATCTTTATCTTGCTTCTGATAAAGCACCTTGTTTTTCTCTGTACAGCTAGATTATCAGCCCTTGAACAAGCAAGTGACCAAGAAATGATTAAAATAATTATTCTTAGAAAAAAAACATGCAGTGAAACCATGAAAAAAAAGAAACCCTGAAAAACTGATAAATGTTTCATACTAAGCGTAAAAGTTACATATATTTTTTACTTATCTTTTTAATATTATATTATTCAAAACCAGCACATATATGTAAGCAGAGTAGGGGAGCAAAGAAGAGAGAAACAGTCGGACCACAAATTCTAACTAGTGCTTTAAGGAAGAGAACTGTACTTACCACATTCCAGAATTTGTCTTAATTCGGCTGAGCTGCTTGAGCCTTGTGTTCCATACAAAGTTGAGCACTCCAGACCTTCAAAACAAAATTGATGGGATACATTAATATTCCAGTGACTGTTGCCATGATACAACATATTTCTGTTTTCTTCAAATAAGTGTCTACAGCATAAATAGCAACACTCTCCCACTAGCATCCATCTACCCCACTATGGAATGTGATTGCTTTTTAAGGCTGTAAGACACCTTTTTGTATGTGCAAATTACTGTTTGCAGGACAAGCTGGCCAAGGAAAAACAGAGTTGCCAGCAGTCCCACATATTCTGTAGAACTCTCCACAGGCTGACTGCAGAAGGCCAATATTAAGAAACATGTTCATACACCCCAGGGAAGAAAACACCTTGCAAGGGAAACATGGGAGCCAGATCTTCCTTGACACTCTGCATGCCCGCTGGAAACACCAAGTCTTTCAGTCGGGTAAGAAGTGAACAATCTGAGTCAGGTCACTCTACAGGAATGGGACAAGGACACGACAAAAGTTCTGACACATCCTAATAGGTTCAAAGACTTAAATGAGGCTTCTACACTACAAGCGTGACTTCTGGCACCCTATGTAGTCAACAGGCACACGCATCCCCTTCTACAGGACAGGTAACCCTTAAGTCGTTTTTGATTATCCACGGAACCACTGTGTACATAAGGTGAGTGTCACACCACTGGTATGACAGAAACATGTCTGATAATCCACCTGAATAGAATATACCAATACAGTGTTTTCATGTGAAAGATACTGTTACAACTTCCCTACTTTAGTGAAAATAAGGAAGATAGTCCAAGTAGCCTCCACTGAGCAGAAACCTTAAACGAGATTATTCCATGTCTGTTAAGCTGCATTAGCAGCTCTAGAAAGGTGAAATGCCAGCTCTGGATCTGGTTCTGCAGTCCTGGCTCACGTTAAGTAAAAAAAAAAATCTTGGTAAATCGTTCTTCAGCATACCTTTCTTTTCAATGGTCTCCACTATCTTGATAAGAATCGGTGGAGCAACATCAGGAGGCGCGAACTGTTCCGTGAGATCTGGAAGTGAAAAAGCTATAAAAGAAAAAGAACAGATATAAGCCAAGTTACTGCTGAATGTAATTTCTGTTTAGGAAAGTCATGACACATAATGCAATCAGGTAATTTTTAAGAACAGAACAAACATCCCACTGGCCTAAACAAGAACATTCCACAAATAATCAGAAAGCTGACTAAATATGATGACAATTGCATTTTTATAGTATATTCTTTTAGGGATCTCAGTCAGTCCTAGAATCACTCTCCACATTGCTAGGAAAAGAAAACATAATGAAAGTTTGCAATCTATGGATGGGCAGAAATACAGTGCAAGGAAGGGAAGAAGTCTTTCGGTCTGAAACATTTACATCCAGTGTGCACCAGATGGGGGAGCTAAACACATCGCCATCTGGGAATTGCTGATCCCCCGGGTAAAACAGACTTAAAAAGGCCTGTATTCACACTCTTACAAAAGTTCAATAACTTTTGTTTCCTTTCGATTTCCAAGCATGCTACTATTAATAGTGTTGTGCTTCACGTGAAGCAAGAACTTTCTCTTTTACAATGACTGGTTAAGAATAAATAGCAGCATAATCAGAAAGGGACATTTTGCAGATTCAAACCTACATACAGATCTTATACAAAGTCAGCTTTCATGCAATCCACTCACTTCACAAGAGAACACACTGCATAAGGAATGTTCTGGCTTTGTGATGTGAGGGATGGTCTATCTCTCAATGCACTATTTTTGCCAAAAGAGTGATTCAAAAGTTTTAGCGCAGTCTTGTTTAACTCTTGGAAAGAAAGACCGTTTACATAAAGACATTATTAAACTACTGCCAGAAACATCTGGCATAGATTGATGGATTATGATTGATAAACAAAGCTTAATCCCTGAAGTAAAAGTTGCCAGTTGCCTAAGTGATGGCGATCTCCGCCAAATTCAACTCACCATGGACAAGTAGGCAGCAATCCTTAAACACACATGCACAAGTATGCTTGCATGCATATGTATACAAATATAAATGCACATACTTTATTTCTAAAAGACTGAAACTGAAAAAAAAATGTAAGGATAATTAACAGTTAAAAAACCCAACAAACCAAAACTAAAAACTACAACAGCTAAATATGAGTGGAGAGTTTTTAATGAAAAACTTTGAGATAGCTGAAAATTAAATGTACCAAAACTGAGAAAGAGAAAGCAGAAATTTTTGGCTGAGAATTCACCCTATTTTGGAAGCAAAAAAAAAAACTTTCAAAAAATGCAAAAAATTAAAAATTGGTAAGACAGCAAGGAACATAGAGAAGAAGTTTGGACATGAAGAAAACTGAGGAGGGAAATGAAAGACAATATATAATAATTATTTATGAACTAGCAATGGAAGTGGTGCATACTGGGAGACTGAGATGTCCCTTGCAAAAAGAAGAATGATGCTACGGTAATAATAGAAAGGTTTTGGTTGGAAGGGACATTAAAAATCATCTGGTTCCAAGCCCATTGCAACAGGCAGGGACACTTTCCACTAGACCAGGTTGCTCAAAACCCCATCCAACCTGGCCTTGAACACTGCCAGGGACGGGGCAGCCACAGCTTCTCTGCGTACGCTGTGCCAGTGCCCCACTGCCCTCACAGGGAAGAATTGCATCCTAATATCTGATCTAAATCCACCTTCTTTAATGACATTACCCCCTTGTCCTATCACTACTTACACTTACAATGATGAAATACTTTCTAGTCCATTCAAACTGAAAAACATGTGTTAGTCATAATAGTTTAACTTTGGAGGCCCAGCAAATGAGCATTCAGGAGTCCCTAAAGAGTTGCCTAAGCAGATTTCTGACCTGATGATATTATTTAATGACTTGTGAAAAATCAGAGGAATACCTGGGGATCAAGAGTTCTAATGCTGGAGAAAGAGTAAGTAAGATGACTACATGCTAGTTACATTACCAGCTCTGGACAAAATAAAGGAAACCATGGTACTAGACTGACATGATAAAGCAATAAAAGACAGCACTGTAACTAAGGATTGTCTGCCTAGCTTTTTGGAGGATAGATTCTGTTAAAAACCACAGTACTTCCTTCCTTGGTGGCACCCTAGGTAGCTGAAAAATGCAAATGAGTAGACATAATAAACTCTAAAGTTTTGTCAGCTAGTTGACTTAGTATGACACTGCGATTAAAAGCTAGAATTATGGGACACTAACAGACTCACAAAATGCTAAGGGCATAAAACGCATCCCTTACATGGAAGCAAAGGAAGAACAGGTTTTAAGAACAGAATTTATCTATTTTTACTTATGAAAGTAACTTTCTGCTCCTTTAGGTAGCTAGTTACATTAAGTACCATTCTCCTTCTTGCATAACAGCAATGAAATTGCGTCACCTCTGAACAAAGACGCTCACCTCATAATTCCAGCTGGAGGCGGCATGTAGCAACAGTCTAAACTGAAGCTGAGGAAAGAAAGGAGAGACAAGGAGAAAGAGAGACAGAGGACAGAAGTAAAATGCAACAGGCATTTGAAACATTTTGGGCAACAGCTAGGCAGTTCAGGGATGGTCCTTTAAGGCTACTGAAAGCAAAGAGAACCATGTTTTCGCACATTAACCAAACTGTGCCTGGAAATGATGGCAAGAGATACCTATAAACAAGGTGTACTTAGAAAAATAATTCTAGTTCACACTAAATTTAGATTTTCTACATAAGGGATGTAGTCCAAGCAAAGCAAAAAGGAGAACTCAATGTCAGGAAAAGACTTCAGTTCATGGGAAGAAGCCCTTGCAGGGTGAAAAAACTCTACAGAAACCAGTTTGTCTCTGTGGGACATAAGGAATGAGGTGGATGTAGACTTTACCTAGATTACCTAAAAAAGACTCCTCCTGCAACTATCCTGATGCTCCATTCTTTTCGTCTACACTTTAAGCAGGATCTTAGCTTATAAACTAGCTTTGTATCATACTCCATTACAGAATCTCTTCATTGTACAGTGTTCTTGGATCAATAATCACCTTAGTGAAAGTGAAAGGCTTTTGGAAGCTATGCATTTACTTTTTATTTATGCAAAACCTGTAATGACTACAGAACATATTTATGTAAAGCCAATGTAACATTGGTTAAAAGGAAGATTTCCATCACTACTCTGCTACCCTAAAATATGCAATTTGAAAAATATTAAAATTTTGGAGTTTAAGGGATTTCTGATGTCTCTTCTTCCATATATCAAGTACCTTTTCTCCAAAATTAGAAATTTCTAGCTACCAAAGAGACTGCTGAAATTTTAGATATGAAGAGAGCCTTTAAAATAGTAACAGATTTATGCCACAAATACATAAACTGTAAATTACTCATGTATTTGACTGAAAACACATGATATTCACCTCTCTCTTAATACTATGCGTACACTAGTGAGTATAAGCTGTACAGCAAAAAGACACAAACATATACACACAGATGATGTCAGGTATAAAGCCTGCAGTTATCTTCAACACAGCGGTAACAGAAGAATACATCTAATTCACACAGTTATAGCACTCAGCAACACTGAAAAAAACACTCCCTCCATGAGCATCTAGGAGATGACATTAACAAATTAAAATCACTTAACCTCCCACTTGTTCTAGGATTTCCTACTTATTGCACCATCTCCAATATAATTAACTCACAGCATCATACTGATTTGTACTTAAAACATCCCAAATTTTGCACAAAATAGAAAATTATTTAAAGGCCCCACGAAACACATATCTGTCAGGAAAAAAAAGACTTAGCAGTACTTACAGAGCTGAAGCCAGTTTATAAGATTTACACAGAAGACAGCCTAATTTTGGAACAGTGCCCTTCAATTTCAAAATGAGGAAATGGCAGAGGCTAAACCAAACAAAACTACACCTAATTTTGGAAAAAACCCACCCAATTTGACACTCAGAGGCAGAATACAAGTTATCCTTGAAGAACTCCTGATGCTAGATAAGGTGTTCCAGAAGAAAACTCAGCATGCATATTAAGATCTACAGAGGGAAACGAAAACTTTTCAGATACACCAGTGTTAATAAAAGAGAAGTTGTCCTGGGTTCAGCAGTAGCAGTCATTTTTTCTTTTTTCCCTTCTTGGGAAAAAAGCACACATGCAACCTGCATTTATTACCTGATTTCAAAAACATCTTTTGCTTTGAAGCATGCTGCAGTATAGCACGGAGGTTTGGGGAACCAAATCCACTCCTAATAATCTGAGCAACTTTGTAGATCCCTTTGCTAAAATCCTGTATCAGTTTTTCACGCAAAGCCATCATTTTTCCCCCAAATTGCCGTAATTTTTCTCAAATTCCACAGTCTCCAAAATATTACAGGTCTGAAAGGCTTTAACACAGTTTTCGTGTCTTCTTTCTAGTCACAAGTCTGGTAGTGGGTCTCCAGATAGTAAGGAAGCTTCTGATGACACATGATAAAAGCTGAATTTTCCACTAGCTTTATTTTTACCTTGACACAGTGAGAACCAGTGAGATGAACCACAAGCCAGGGTTTGCTTCAACCGTGAACTTTTCCCTCTCCCTGACACAGACAGGCCTGAACAGCGCTAAGGCAATGGCAGCGTGTGAGAGACAGAAGCATACATTATGTTCAATGGCTGCCAACAGAGCCACAAAGTGCAAGATGAAACCAGCACACAGCTGCACCTTCTGGAAGGGTTCTCAGTAAGAAGAGATACTTTGGAGTTAGTACCTGGCAATGACAAGTGGAAACTTAAAACTGGCATTTGGCTTCTGAGGCTTCTGAGCCAAATGTTTCATTACTGCTAGAAATAGAATGAATAGGAATGTGAACATAAATACGAAAAAGAAAAAAAACAACCAAACCCCACCAAACAAACAAAAAATTCCCCAAACCAACCTCCCCCCCAAAAAAACCAAAAAAAAACAAAACAACCCCACCCCAACGAAAAATGTAACAATTCGTTAGGGACTGTAGTGAGATGACAAGGGGTAATGGGTTCGAACTTAAACAGGGGAAGTTTAGATTGGATATGAGGAAGAAGTTCTTTACTGTAAGGGTGGTGAGGCACTGGAATGGGTTGCCCAGGGAAGTTGTGAATGCTCCATCCCTGGCGGCGTTCAAGGTGGGGTTGGACATAGCCTTGAATGGCATGGTTTAGTGGGAGGTGTCCCTGCCCATGGCAGGGGGGTTGGAACTAGATGATCTTAAGGTCCTTTCCAACCCTAACTATTCTATGATTCTATGATTCTAATACACACCACAGAAAACAGTTTGATGTCTAAATATTTTACAGGAACTATATAGAATCATTGCTTGAATTTAGCTTTGAGTCAAGATGACTCCATACATGTTCTTCCTTTTTTTCAGAAATTACATTATGTTTGTACATATATATTGCATTCAGTGACAACACAGCTCTGCATAAAGCCTAATATTTGAGAGCTCAGGTCTTAAGATGATCACAACTGGCTTTATGTGCATGCAGATTTACTCTTTATACATACAACTGGATTCTCCAGCATAGTGAATTATGTATTCATAGATTTACACATATCCTTGTTTGAAAGTCATACAGCATGTCCAAATATGAATGGTTTAACCAGCACTGAAATTAACTATAATAAACATAAGCACATGAATTAACACAGAAGAAGAAACACAGTAGTAAGGGTCATTGTCAAGCAAGTTGTGATAATGCCTCCAGCAGGATTTAGCCAGCAAGCTATACTGAAACAATGGCTGATTGAGCACCTAAAATACTTTTGCCAGTGGCACCATTACTGCATAATGCATCACAAACTGTGGACAATGGAGAGGTGTCCACAAAGTTTCATGTGTCCCATGCTTGCTATTCAAACCTCTGGGAAATGTGGGAGCTTGCCTTCTTTATTGAAATGCTGTTATTTCAGCAATCGTGTACTCTACTAGGTATGAGAACTAAATTAAAAAAATTTTGCTCTATTCTCACCCATCTTACTTAAAATAGAATCTGAATTTTAGCAAGGATCCCTAATGGCTGAATTTAATCATTTGTCATTACATACAATGTCAGCTTCAAGTGAAGGTGCATGGGAAACAAGGGCAGCTTGGCTTTCCTGCCTGTAAGGCAGCATGAATTGAGGCAGTCCTCATACTCCTGCGTGATGACTGTTAGCAACCCCCAGAGCAGAGACAGCAGCACTTCAGGAGACTGCAGCGCGAACACACCAAAAGACAGGCCTGTGGAAACACGAGTTCCGATCCTGTCACACTGGGAAGCACCAGGAGGTGCCTCCTCATGGGTGACAGCCCGATGCTTCTCACAGCCCTGGAGTGGCAGCTGGTCCAGATGCTCTCTCAGCACCTACTTCCATCAGCTGGGAAGCAAGGCCACAAAGGTCTCACAAGCAGTCTGAGTGAAATGACTCTTACTGACACAAAATCCTAGCTTTTAGTGAAAGCTCATTCCATGGCCCCGTGTATGTTTCTTTATAGCCTTACAAAGCAGCAAGTTTGTAGAGACTTTCATTAGAGCAGTATGAACGTGTAAAAAAAAACCCAAACCCTATGGAGAAAGTTTCCATTGAGGTCTGCGCTTCAGGTTTAATGCCAGACCAAGACAGAAGATAAGTCTGGTATTTGCAAATAAATGCCAGACAGTAATTCACTCTTAGGTTTGAGAACCATTGCCCTTGCATTTGTAATTTTGGAGAGCCTAATAGCATTTATTAGAAGAATAGTGCTCAGAACTGCCCAACTGCTATTAGCAAAAGGTTTTCACTGGGCAAGGATAAAAGACAAGAAGGTGAGGGCAATGACAAAGAAACTGATGTAATAGTATGTCTCAAATCAAGGACTGAAATAGTAAATTAATCTGCAACTGCTGGAAGAGAAAAATACCCCTCCTCAGACCCTTCTGCCCTTAGAAGATTTAGTCTGGCAACAGTTAAATTCTAGAGGAAAGAAGCATCACTGAAAACAGCAGGAGGAAGAGCTGTTCAGGCTCAACCACCTTCTCCAATACTGGTTACATCAGAAAGATTTTAAAAGACTACACTATTCATGGGAAAATATGAAAGAGATTTAAGGTTCAGTGAATCCGACACATCATTACAAGCGGCTTAATAAATCTGTCTACTATTACTTGCCTTTTATTTTTATGAGATGTCGTCAATCAGACAGACTGCGGACTCAGAATACCACAGAAGCCTTGGCAGCCGGAGGAGACCAGATCCAGGAGAAATGAGGAGAGGTGAAGACTATACCAGCACTAGAAAAAGAAGTGGTCTGGCCCACCAACACTATCAGCTTTCGGGCCCACAAGAAGCCCATTTTTATGGGGGCAGAAAAATATCTGTGAGTCAAGATTTATTGAGATATGAATGACCCCAGAGCTATGAAAAGGAATAAGGAAACGATGCCTGCTGGTGACCTTAATGTGACTGGAGTATAACTGGGAAGCTGGATGGAAATGCTGCCAATTCTAAAATCCTTCAATTCTATGTGGCCAGCAGAGCCTACTTCTTCCATTGGTCTGTAGGTGTTGGGTATGAATCAGAGGACGGAGTGACAACTGCATTCAGATGTTCTCTGTTAATAGTACACTGCCGATTTTAGCCACAGAAGGAAATACAGATCTGTACTGCAAAAAATGGTTTATCACACCAGCTGTCATCTTTTTCCTTCATCTTCAATGGAGAAACACCTGGCTAAAGCAAAACACTATTCCTAGGGCATCTCAATGACAACATCTGACCTTCAGGGATAAACAGCACTCTGTTAATATGCTTCATATAGCTTTTTAAAGCATCTATACTTCTGCTGTGATCCTACACCAGTAACAGAGAATGACAAGAACTTTTCCAAGGGGCTTATTCCAAAGGATGACCTCCAGGAGTTCTCACAGCATGACCTTCTGAACTCTAGTCAGTCCCAGTGTATCATCTGAAACACGAAGCATCTCCAGAATCCTCTGAGTGAGGATTGCGGATATGCTTGAAACAGGGCATTTCAATCTGACTTTTGCGGAAGAATGTACACAACTTGTTATAACATATGTGGCACTTAACAGAATAAGGACATGCAGGACATTTTCCAGGAGGACAAATTTGTACATATGTTCCAATCATGCCACTAATAGCCCAACCCACTGAATCTAGGAGGGTTAGAATATAAATTGAATGTTACTTCATTTTATCCTGGCTACACATTCTATCCTGGCTACATATATGTTAAAAAAGACATAGTTACCTGTCTGAATCAATTCTGTAACTGAGACAAGTCAAATACTTTGCCTAGATTCTTTCCAGGGTTATCAGCACATATATGCAGGCAATGATCTGATTGATAAAATATCATGTACATGGTGAGTATGCAGGAAGTTTAGGGAGCCCAGAGAACTAATTTCTCTCTTCAACCCTGTTTATGAAGTTGCACCACCTGCACTCCCAGGGGAAAGCAGAAAAAGGGGCAACAACTATGGAACAGAAGGGAAAGAAGCCCAGTCAAAGAAAATAATCTAGATGGTAGAACTAGACAGAATAAAGCTTTCATTTGGTACAGAAAGTCAGACTTTCTAATGTATCAATTCTCCAAAAAGAACTCTGTGTCTCTTTACTGCTCACTGACACAAAAATTAATGTTTGTCACAGAGCCACTGCCTTTATCAACAAATAAGTTCTCTAAGGCAAAACAAAATGAAAGCATGGACAGAAAAAGAAAGAAAAAGAAGAAGACAGTGCCTGGCTTTAAGGAAACTTATAGCTGCAGACATAAGCAGAAAAATAAAATCACCAAGCAACATAGTGCAGAGTACTATATTCCTTTATAATAGTTTAATAATTTTAATAGTGGCTTCTAATCATGTTTCACACTTATTAATTTAATGTTTCATGAAGTCCTATTTCTATTATCTGCTGAAAGGGAAGTGATACTGTCTGTACAGAGAAGGAATTTTGTACATAATATTCTATCAGATTAGACTGCAGTAACTTTATAAATTATGAGCTGTCAGGCACTTTTCTCATCTGCTACAGAACATACTTCTTAGAAATAGGAGCTATAATTAAGACAACAGATGTTCTTCGTTGGCTTCAACTGAAGCACAGACAATTTCTAAAAAGCAGCTTGTAGTTAAAAGACTGTTGTAAAGACAGTCTTCTGCTTCCCTCTATAGGTGAGCTTTTACAATATTCCTTTTCAAAACAGAACTTTGAATTTAGGTTTTGAAATGGCTGCAACTATTTACAATTAGTATTAACATAATTAGAGAAATGAGCAGTCCTGTTCTGCAGAAAAATTGCAAGGCTTATGAAAATTAACCATGTTCAATATTCTGGCATGCAGTACACTGCATTATAATACCATACATAATGCATGAACTGTTTTGCAAAAGAACCTCTCATCAGAACACAAAGGAAAGATGGGAAAACCACCTGGTTATTCAACTGTTGTTTCAAAGAACTGTGAGAGAAGCAGAAACAGTAAAATAAGAAATAAGCAAGAATGTGGTAAAAGATGCCTTTCTGTTTCTAAGCAGAGGAGGGCTCTCAGTAAGTTGAGGAGCACAGAGGGGGCCCAGGATAGACAGCCCTGGAGCTGAACCCCAAGCATGCTGGCACTGCGGCTTTGACACTTTGACATTTTGACATCAGTGTCTCGGAGAGATGCATCTCACCTCCTTTCTAGAAGCTTCACATGATTTTCTCAGGGGTGGCAGACTGATGCATAATTTCCTCTTACCCCTCATTCTCAGATATCACCACAAGCCCTATGTGACATTCAAAAGCACAGCAGGTAGCAGTGTTCTTACAGTCCATAAGAGCTCACTTTAAACGGAAGAGCAGGTTAATCTCTCTAAAAAGAATGAGCCAGCATGGTCTCAGAGTATGACTGAGGACAGAGAAAGAAAATATTTTAATGAGCCAACACCTTTTTTTTTTTTTTTTTGTGCATTGCTGATGTCTGCAGGTTCCCTGACAGCAGTTTTCAGTCAGAGAGATATTAACAGATGAGAGGTAAAACGTTGTGTAGGCACCAACTTACTGCATCCCCACAAGCAAGGAGATGATGACAGAGGTCCCAGCAAGGGAGAGACCAGACAGGGTCAGCCAAGAAGCTGGATGCAGTGAAGTGCAAAACACTGCATGTTACATTCCCTTCTCCTTCAGGATTGCTGCTCCAGTGCTAGAAAAGAGCCAAGCTCTGCAGGAACTTGAGTAATTCTGTCCAATTCTCCTCAGAGATACTAACTGGCAATGAAAAACTTAACCATTCCAGCTTCTGGCAGTGGTTTAACATGAAACCACACATTATATCAAGAAACAAAACATGACACAATATTCAAGTGTAGTGTGAATAGCGCAGGTGTGAGGACAAACTGCATGTTCCACTGGCAGCTACATCTTGTGACCTACTTACCAAGTTCTCAGTGCAGCCTTCAGGGTTATTGTTATCATTAAACATCCAGATTGCAGCAGTACCTGGAAGTCCTTATCAGAATTGGAACAAACCTGTGACAGTTCTCAACAAACAAAACCTCCCTTACAGGTCTTATGATTAACTAAGCAATCTCTTAGAATTGATGCCAGCTGCCTTCCCACAAACTCTGCCTCATATTTCCCAAGGATATTAAAGCCACGATATTAACTTCTGCACTCTAGATTTTATTATTTTTTTTTGTTAAAAGAAACAGTGGAACTCTAATAAAAACATAATTTATTTTAAAGAAGCTATATACAAGTTAATACATTTACATTGTATTTTACTACAGGCACTCTACAACAAATCAGCAGCAAAGCTTCCCCTGTCTGATGCTGGCTATACTACAGAGACACATAAAAAAAGCTACATTAAAAGGGCATCAACACCACAAGGTCAAGCACTCAAAACTTAAGGTAACAAAGAACTAAGGCTGCATGTGCAATTTCAGTTCCTGCTTTCATCTCTTTCCACATAATGACATAGCACTTTTCCCATTAAATTACCCTGCCCATTTCAGCACACAAAGCCTAGTGCTCTCAATAGAGAGAACCCAGGTGAAGAGCTGAGGTATTTATTACCTGTAATGTTATCCAGATTGTAAAAGGACACAAAGTCATCCAATAGGCTCATATTCTCCTGTTTACTTTCCTCTTCAGACCTGATTTTTTTATCATCTCTTTTCAACTCAGCTTCCTATGCAAAAGTAATTCACAACATATACTTCAGTTCTTCCTACAAAATGGGGAAGGAAATATGTACTTGTTTGTTCCTGGAAATCTTCATCAAACAGCTGCCTGTCTTTCATGGGAAGGAATTATGAGGTCCATCTCATCTCAAGAGGCACTTGAAAATATTGGTTCTGGACAGCCAGTGGAGAGTCATGATGAGATGATTTCAGTGACCTCCACCAGGTAAAACTTCACAGAGAGAGAGTTCCTTATGTGGAACTGTTTTTGTCTAAAAAGCAGTGACATTTATTTTTTTCTGAATAGTTTGGCACTAACCTACTGAGACTACTAACCTCAACTCCCTTTCCATGTAACCATGATGATGGTGAGTAATGGCGCTCCAGCGTCATCTGCTCTTTGTAACTGAGATAGGTCTGCTGGATGAATGTTCATTGTAAGATACTGGGCATGCCAAAACTCTCTCCACAATGATCTGTCCCACTTTGTAAAGCATCCCTGTTTCCTTTTTTTTTTTTTTTACTACGAAGATGTTTCTAATGCAAGGCCAGTTAACTTGGCTTGAGAAGCATATTTTAAAACATTTTCTTTTTATTCAGTTGTAATACATAAAAATTCAGGACAGTATGTTGTTTTGCTCTGAAATAATACTTTGTTTTGATATCTTTTTACTGTGGAGAAACTAATGGGATTAAAAATGGCAACAATCCCCCTCAAACTATCCACAGACAAGCAATCTAGAGAAAAAAAAAAAATAAGCTCTTCACTGCTGCAAAAAAACCGATAAAGTGTATTACAGTGCTTGAGAAGTCATGTTGTTTAGATCTGGAAGATTTACATATAAGTACTGGCAGAGGCTGCTGACAGATAAAAGCCAAACCAGCTCCTTCATCTTTTGGGAATTATGGGAAACATTTGTAAGTACACAGAAAGTTATAAATAATGAGTTTATAGCAGTCACCCAGAAAAGAAAAATGCAAACAATGGTAATAGCAATACGGCATCAGAAGGCTTTTTTATTCAGGAAACTAACGTATTTAAAATTAAGTCTTGGTCCTCTTCCTAAAAAAAAGAAAAAAAAAAAAAAGAGAGAGAAAAAGCCCATAGCTTAGGGCTCTAGCTGCAGCAACAGAAATACAGCAATGCTGAAAGGCAGTCTTGCAAGAAAGTAAAACTGGGTTAATCCTTATGGCCATTAAACCATGGCTGATCTCACATACACAGAAAGAACAGTATTAGGAAATTTCTGAACTGGATTAACAAAGAGTTAATCCCACCATCATCTTTAATTTCAAATAAGAAAAAAATAGCACCTCTAAGTCTGCATTTAATAAGATTTTTTTTAACTGTATCATAAACCTAGCAAGATTTCCCTGCACAGTAATGTCAATGTTGATTTCTCATCCCAATGTATCTCAACCATTAAGCTGTGCAAAAAGCACGCCACAGAGTATGAAGTACATGTGCTTAATGCCTAAACTTAAAAAGACCTCTCTTCCATAAACCACTGTTTGTTCACACTCCATTGCTGAAGTAACTTTAATTTAGACCTTAGCAGTTAAAGTGGTGAATGAATTTCATGGACCTTTACAAAGCAGTCAGGGTCTCAACTGGCTGCCTAACTGCGACCGGACAAAGACCTTCATTTGTGTATTGTATAGCACATTGTGTTGTGGAAATTCATATAGTGCAAAATCTGTTTATAGGAAGTGTAAAAAAAAATGTGAACAAAGATGGTCATAATGAAAAACTAGCATAGAAAACTGGCTATGATTTTGCATCACCATCAGCGAGCCAAAGATTAACCGATGCCAGGGTAAGGAGGTAGGGAATAGGATTTTAGCCTTCATTGGGAGTATGCATTTCTAAAAAGACTAAAAGCAAGAGGCAAAGCCTCTCTTTAAGAAAACCCACATTCTAAGCACTTCAACTTGGAGAAACCCTTTTGCAACCTCATGCAACCCACACAGTGTCAAAGAGCTCTATGGGATCTAAAACAAAGAAAAATGTGTCCCTCTTGAAACATGCAGTGCGTGTTTCCCAGTGATTTTTAACTCAGGTGGAGAAGTGAAAGTTGCTATTACAGAGAAGGAGGCAGCGAGGCAGAAGGTCTTTTTATGTCCTCTACAGACTCAAAAGGAGAGCAAAAAGCACTCTGACCTGCTGCTTCCCTTTCTTGCCTCTGCCAGGCAGCTGCCCTACACTGGCCTACTCCAGCACAGGGAAAGTGCTGTTGATGTCCTCTGACTTTCCCGTAGAAAATTCATGGGGACCAGGATCAATGCTCAGGTTGACTGCCTCTGAGCTAAGGGAGTACTGAATGTATATGAGCATGCCAAGAAATACTAATCTGTTGAAGCCAAGAAATACTAATCTGTTCAATATTTAAGCGCTGCAAATGCACAGAGCTTCTACAGGTCACACACATAAAGAACCTGAAAGAGTTTTTGCACCATCCTGCTCCTGCCAAGAAAATTAGCTAGTCTTCTAACTAACCTATCCATATCTGAAAATACAATGGCACTATCTATCTATACATCTATTTCTGTTTCCACATATGTACAAACAGAGCTTAAAGCTACAGACACTCCGTTGTTCCAGAATGTTGACTATAGGATGCAATAAAGAAGTAAAAATACACCCCTGACTTGCACAAGATGTGACCAAACATGTGAAAAGGTCTTCCAGCTATGACTCACTAAGAAATGGCTGGAGGTTTGCAACGCTGAAAAGCTGCTAGATGGAAAGAATACGCCTTCTTCCATGCTGGCCAGCAAGGACTGGGAATTGGCTGCTATTCTGTCAAAAGGCCAGGTATACCCTAGTTGTTTTCCTGCTATCCTACTGGGGAGGGGGAGGAGAGAGGGAAATAAAAAAGGGAAGTCTTACATGTCAATTTTTTTATTGTGCTCCAGAGAAATCACTTGGTCACCTTGCCAAAACAAAGAACCAGAGTTAACTTTATTTGACCCTACCAGAAAGGAACACCTCTTTCCTGTTTAATTTTACCTTTGTAAAGGAATATATATATTTATTTATTTATTTAAAAGTGGGCCATGCCAAGAAGTGAAAGGATGTCTCACTTGACTCCCTGATGGAGAATTCTTCCAAATAAACAGTTCCCTGTTGAGAGCAGAAGGAAGAGGAATGCATTAATTTTAAACTGACCTGATTTTTGGCTTATGACTCTCCGGTTTTGACTGTAGTTCACATGAACTGCCTGCTACAGCAGAACAAGCATCTTTTAACCTATCTGCCCTTCTAATTTTACCCTTCCAAACTTGTACATGAAGCTGGAAGAACTTGTATTTTAATTAGCTCAGCTGTGGCATCTTCAGAGAATTTTACTGAGGCTTTTACAAGATAAAGCTCCACAGAAATGGTAGATGCAGCAGACAGCTGGTTGACACTGGTGTAACTCCCTCAAGCTCTGCTACGCTACCATCAGGCATCTAATTCTTGCAGGACTCAGAACTGCTAAACAGGAGCTGGCCACCTCCCAAAGGGTTATATTTCGTGTAAATATGCACCTAATAGCCTCTTTTAGAGAGATCAGTATGAGCAATCATCTAAATCTCAGTCTTGTTTTAACAGAAATGCTTTTTGTTTATTATTATTACTTTTAAATAGAATTTTTCTTGATGTCTCAGGGGAGCTTGGCTTTCTGCTTCTCTTTTTTTTTTTTTTTTTTCCTGTGTGTGTTTCATCACACCAATCAGCTTCCCACATTTCAAACCTTACTCTCAAACTGAGAAGTCTTAGGAGACAGAGCAAGGCAGCTGGTTATTCCAATGCCAGGGACCAAATGACTGCTCTAACGTGTTCTGCCGGAGGTTGTGAAGGGATCCAGCTTCAGTAAGAAGGTGCAAGGCCACAGGTGCAGACTTCTCTGAACACACATACTCAAATTGTTTGGCTGTTGCTTCCTAAGCCTTGTAGGGTAGTTTAGTTCTAAACTGACACACATGAAGATTGGGTTGGTTTTTGTTTTGCTTTGGGGTTTTTCTTGTTTGGGTCCTGTACCCAAATAGCTAAATATCATCAAATTACATGCAGAAATTTAACATATACTGGGAGTCAATACTGTAGTCTCGCATCAAGCTAATCGAGTCTAAGGACAAAGTTTCAGAGCCAGTTAGAGTGCCCACTTATGCCACAGTCTGACAGTGCTTCATAAAGTTTCAAAGCAAGCTGCTTTGGTTGGTTTGATTTGAGTCAGGAAAATAAGCATGGATTAAAGATTTTTGACAGGCTGCAAACAGGTGACCAAATCTTACTTAACGTGACAGAAAACTCTATTTTCCAGAACATTAAATTCATACTGAAATAAGAGAACTTCATGCTTTTACTTCTGCATGGCTATCAACTTGAAACCAACAGAACAAATTGGAACCACATTTAAGTCTACTTTTTTTCTACTGGCTTTATAGCTTCCCCATGCTTTCTGCACATTACACATTCTCTCTCTCTCTCTCAGTATTTGGTCTCTTTCTCCTTCAGGCATACTGTAATCCTGCCAGCCAAAGAGATTTGCTTTTAATAAGTAGATCTGCCAACTTAAACACCAGTCTCCTAAGGCAATCAAATAATGAAACACACATGTATGTACTTGCACGTAATCTGTCAAAAGCCTCTCTAGCCCACTACAAATGTTTTTTGCAATTTGGGGTTTTCATAGGAGCATGCATTCATACACTTGGGGTTTTCAAAGATCAGATGCCTTGGTTCTTCCGAGTCCTGTGTCTTGTTTGTACTTACAAACCCAATGACCCTGCAATTTCTGAATCAGCATCTACAAGACACGGAATATGAAAAACCTAAAAAACACAACGGTTGTGCAGACAACTTCATCTAAAGCAAGCATATTCTTCAATTTCTCCAATCTGACCTAGAGGTCTGGTGCAAGATTCCTCCACGGCACAACATTCTTCCCACGTTTTTAGTTTGTCTGGAAAGTTAATTAATAAACATGCCAGGTGTCAAGAGTATTTTTCATACCTCCCCCATTCACCATCTCTCATCCACTCTGAAGCCACCTTGATTTCCACTTTCTAAACTAGTATTTCCCAAGCGAGAAACGTAATGTGGGGTGTTAGCAACAGAGTAATGCAGAAAAAAAACTTTTATCACAGTAGAATGAAGTTGCACTGCCACACCTTTTGATTAAATAAGGTTGCGCTTTACAGCACGGCAGAGTAAAGATGGTGGCAAAAGTAGCAGAGTGAAGATGGTAGCAAAATCTTTCCAGTAAGCAAGTTACTGATTGGCATTAGAAAACTAAAATCAAGTTTCAAGGACTGTAATTTACTAGTTCATGCTTTCATTTGCACAAATTCTTGCACTGTTAATAACAATGACAATAGAGTGAAAAAAAGCAAAACTACTAGTGATGCACCTTAAAAACCTAACCCAAAAGGTACACAGAATGTGCATGTCCCTGTAATGCATATTTCTATTGCAAGAAATGCTTTACATGCACAAGAAAGTACTGAGAACTTGAAAATGTGAATTCTCAGAATCTAGAAACAAGTGAGAACACTAAATTATGTCACAACACCTGTTGAATCTGCACACCCACATTTTAGCAATGCTTTTGCTTTTGGTTGTTTATATTTGGATTCTAGCTGGTGAAGCTGGATGGTACAGGCAGAGGTATGCCACGAAGATCTATTTTGCAAGGAATTCTCTTGGACACCAGGTACTCCCTAACTGAAGCCAGCTGTAGAGTGAGCAGATGGTACTCTTTGTGATGAGTAATGTCCTGCACTGTTAAACCTAATGCAATTCTCATTCCTGGTTTTAGTTATCTCAATGAACATTTAAGTGTTAGACTGAAGAGTTCTATAAGTTAAGTTCCATCCCCAGATTTAGCTTTTTTAAGCGTTTTCCCACATGATGTCCCAATTACAAAGAGATTAACCTTAAACTCTCTAGAACCAGTGGTTATTATTTTAATTGTCTTTTTGGTCTACCTCATTCCTCACAGGAATCATGATCCAACCTTTGCTCACAACAGTGTCCTGGAAATAACTTGGTATTTGTGAATAGGAAGTTTGATGAAGTTTGATCAGCCGCATTACCCAAAAATGCAGAAGAGGCAATGAATTTTTTCATTCAGACAGGAATCTGAAGGCTGTAAAGAAAAGTATTAAGACCACAAACTAGACAACCAGAATGAAACAATTCAAGTTCAGTGAAGACCGTAATGAAGAATGAAAGAATAAGCTGGAAAAGGGGTCAGGTGACTGAGTAATTAAAAACTGTATCAGGTGGCATACACTACAAGAAGGTATACTTGCACATACAGACACAAGTTTTAGATGCATAGTTTCACAATCTTAACAATGTTCTCCTACTACAGAGTGTAATTTACTGTATATATATGCACATACATCAAGATAATAAAACACTGTATTTAACATAAACATAGAAATTTGTTACAAGAACATAATATAGAATTATAAGTGTCACCATATAATTTCCTCGATTATAAGAAACCCTCATTACCATCACACTAGTTACCAAAACAGGCAGTCCTAATAAAAAAACACAGCCTTGCCAAAGGATCTAGAAGCATTAGGCAAATTTTGCAAATGCATTTTTTCAAACTTAAGAGGACTGAATACAATGGAAGAAAATAACTTGGTGCAAATAATCTCTATAGTGCTATCATCAGATACAACTAAATGTGTGTGTGTCTCCCAAATGAAGATACACCTATCACTAAATTTGCAATTCTTACTATATAATGGACATACAAATGGCTAAAAACTTACTTACATGACTAGTAAAGGGAGAACTTTAGACAGATTAGGAACATGCTCTAAATCTATCCAGAAATTATGAGCTCTGTACAGGAAGTACTGAGTGAAATTCTACTCTGCCTTAGACCAGGACCTTAGTGTTTCCCTTCTGAGTCTTCAAAATCTGTGAAAGGACAGTCAGACACTATTCTTTACATCAGTGTTTATTGTGTAGGTTTTCATGCATGTTCATATTATATGCAACTGATATACTGGAATCTCTTTAGAACAGAGCTAGCATTTGTGCTCCAAACTCTAATGGCAATGAGAATTTTGCCTGAAAGAAATAGGAATAATAACTGTAGATTTACCCCAGTGCTGCTAAACCTTGACTATAGGTCTGATCTTGTTCCTTCTGAAGTTAAAATGCATCTTGCCACCAATTTACAGGAAAGTAGAATAGGAGCCTGCTGTTTTTTGTATGAACAAGTCTTTCAAGTAAACAAAAAAAAGCAAAAAAAAAAAAAAAACAAAAAAGCAAAAAAAACCCCAAAAAAGGCAAAAAAAAAAAAAAAAAACCACAACACAAAAAATAAAACAACAAAAAAAAAAACACAAAACCAAAAGAACCATGTATAATATTTTCAAGAACATCAGTACTTGAAAATAATCTTATTTTTAGTTTGCATACAAAGCGATTTTGAATAAAGCATTTTAATAATCTGTTTAGAAGAGAGCAGCTCACATTAACAAGCCTGGACACATTCCATCTAAACTACCAGATGATTTACCAGTTTTAGGTTGACTGGCTGTTTAAACAGACAATGAAAAGAAAAAAAAAACCAAAACCCCAACCATTCTCATCTTATTGGTGTGTTCTTACTGTGTCATAATAAAACCCTAGATATTTGTCTTAGAGGAAACATCTGGAGAAAAAGCATAACAGTTGGTAACCATCTTCCCCTTTTTTGCTAAACTGTACATGCAACTCAAAGTCCTACATCTTAAATCACTGGGGAAGCCCACTATCCTTTTCAGTGCAAGTTTTAATACTAAAGATATAAGAGACTTTATCACTATGAGAATAGTCCAAAGCAGTGACTAGCATTACACAGAACAGATGAGTGCCAAATGTCTCTCTAGCAGACAAGAGTTCTCCCAAAAGGCAGGAAACTGGCAAAAGAAGCAAAACTTCATGCTAGTCACTCTGTAATAAATATAGTTAAACCACTGATTTTCTAACCCCTCTCCCCAAAAGTGTGCTGATAATACCAGGATTGTCAAAGCCTCTGATTTCACATAAGGGGCTGCAGCTTACTCAGACTACCAGAAGGGTGATGGACTTGTCAGCACTAAGTTTGACCCAAGAGAAAGTTAGAAAAACATGAAAGTGGTGGGGAATGCACACTAATCTTTCAACCAATGGTAATAAATTATAAATACAGCACAGCAAAGAGAATTCAAACTTTCATCCCTCTGTGCCCATAAGAACCCCTCACTGAGTGAACAGAGGTCCTTTATTTCCAGATATTTGAGATGAAGTTTTTGCTACTTGCTGTTTTAAATATGCTTTCCTAACGCTTTCTTTATTGACCAGGCCAATTGCAAAGACCACTACAAAACCCCTTTATTCTCAGAACTGGTTTGCTCTGGAGCTAAAGGTCTCCCTAAATCTTTCTCTCCATAAAAAAATTGCTTACGTAGGCTAACAACTAGGCTATGCTATGCTGGCTTCAGAACAAGGGGAGTAGATTTAGACCGACAAGAACAGATTCTAAATTATACTCCAACATCTGTACAGATTTGACTCCAAAGGACCCAAAATAACTTGCTTCAAAATGTCAAGGGATGGTATTTTCTGACATTTCTCTCAAGGGAATGGCTAATTTGAAAACAGTGTAGCATCAAATGAAGAGTGAAAGACTTTATTACAATAAGAGGCACAAAGCCTGGTCAGCCAAGAGCATCCTGTTTCAGAGGAGCTCTTACATGGTGCTGACCTCTCAACAGAAGACCCCCCCACTGGTGGAGATGGTAAGACCAGGAGAACAGATTGCACCCCACTGCACATGGTATCCTGGAGCTTCACAACCCATTGCAGACCACAGCAGGGCAGATGCCCCTCAAGCGTAAACTAGTCACCCTGAAGGAAAGAGGAATGTGATGGAAGGTTTTGCCATGGCCTCTGTCACCCCTCACCTATGCCAAGCAGCTGTGTCTCAGCAAGGAGACAATTCAAGGCTACGTTCATAAACACAACAGACGTTTTTGCATCTCCATCCAAGCGCAGCACATGAAAAATTGCAAATTAACACTAGACGACTGGAATGTGTGGTCACAGGGTTGAACACCACGTGCAAGTAAGAAAAGGACTGCAAATCCTTGTCCTTAACTGCTTATTTCTGAAATGTTCCTGGACAGAAAGATAGCAAAACCAGACACAGCTGTGCAGCCTTATCTACCACCGTGCATAATTAGTGGTTCGGTTCATTAGTTTCCTAATTTAAGCACTTTGGTCTACCTCCAGCCAAAAACAGCTCAGGAAGAGAGCTTGGAAACTAAAAGGTAACTTTGAATTAAGACTTCCCTTTTGAGACAGTCTGTTTCAAGCAATAGCACACTTTGAAACATGGATCTGCTGTGTCTGGTATCATTTAAAAGTTTCTTCACCAAGAATAATCCTCCATGATTAGCTGCTACCTACTAATCTTGTCCAAGTGGGATGAGGAGATCCAGGAACCAATTGGTGCCAGCACTAAAGTTTTCTTTCCCAAAACCAACAGATAAATTACACTGATATATCTGTAAATACAACACAAATACCTGGTGCAGCCATGCTTTGTGGGAGGTACAATCCCTCCTCAGACTACAGATCTCAGGTTGCGCTAGCCTCCCTTTCTTCCCAGCTGATGAGCAAGAGGCAACAGCAAAAAAGTGCTTGGACATGCCTCATCCAACATATCTGATCCCAAGAGGAAGAAAAAGGAGGGAAGAGACTCTTTCATATACATCAACCTGATGTGTTTAAGTGGAATAGTCTGGAATGTGGCCAGTATCTTTACATTTTTAAGTGCCCATGTTTTTTAGAAGGAAGCATCCAAACTTAGAATACAGAACTTTATGCAGAAGCTCAATTTAAAAACAAAACAAAAAAAGGCAAAGAAGCCACAGGGAAAAATCAGCCTCATCTGTGCCTGGCCTGTTTACTGAAAAATACAATAATAGCTGCTGAAGAGCTTCTGGAAGCTGAGTGGACCAGAAGTAAACGCAATTCCTGCAGCAGGTCTGCCTTTTGCAGAAGCATCTTCCCATCCAGGACACCACAGAGTGATCTTCCAGCACAGATGGCAACTGGCATGTTCAGACCTGCCAAGGGTAGATCTCACTTCTTGCCCTCTACATCCACAATCTCTAGTGAAAAAAGTATCTCAGGCATCAACCTCTGGGAAATGCTCTAACACAGCATATGATGCCAAGTGTATACAAACAGATCTAGTGGATCATACAAGCAAACTATCTGACAGCTAACTGAACTGTTAAAGACCTTTTTCATCATTCATATCATAGTTTACATAGCAGTTCTGAAGTACAAGATAGTCTTAAAGGATATTTTTAAAGTGTAGGAAACCATACACGATTACACCTTTCCCTAGCTCAAGGCAGTAGTGTGGTTTTGAAATTCTGTCCCAAGGATTTTGCGTTTTTTTAGCTGAAAAAATGTCAGCTTGAATTTTATTTTTAAATGCAGTCTTACACAAAAGCTCTTACAAAGTGGATCAGTATGTAAAAATAAAGAACAGCATTTTGATGCTATTCTTGTGGACTTCTATATACAGCACTCCTAAAAGACTGAACAAAAAGCAGTAAAGTTAGTATAAAAAGTTACACCTGCTAACACTTTACCAATAGACTTCAGGCAACATCCAAGGATGGAGGCTTTTCTACAGTAAAGTGCAAAAAAACCAAAAAAGTAATAAATAAAAAATAAATAAATAAATAAAAAATCCTCCTATCAATGAAACCACAAAATGGGATGGTCTTTTAGACACACATGTTGCTGAATGCATAAAAGCAAGTTAGTGTGTATTAACCACAAATATTACTTTATTTTTTTTAAAGCAAAAAATTCCCTTTAAATTCTCTGAAGTACCTAGACTCTCAGGACTTAAAATCCTTCTGCAGCTAAAATAAATATTCCTTTAAAATCCTGTAACTCCCCTTTTCATTCTTAGCTATGAAAATAAAGCAGCTCTTTGTATTCTAGCCTTCAGATTGATTTCATGGATGTTCATCACAGAAAGCAGCTTTGGAGCAAGACGCAGATGTGAAAGAGTGCACAGCCAGCTGCAGTTATAAGACCTGTGTTCTTTCACACAAGAAAATCTGGATGGCTATAAGGCATCACACAGGTATTTAAGCAGGCATGTTTATTTGCTTGGGATGCAGAATGATACATTCTTGGCAAATACTTAGCACCATGTGCTGCTGAAACTCAGAAAATTATGTTATCATATGCAAACCTAAGTAAGAACTACTTGCTAACCTGTGTTTTTTTCAGATGTTCCTGGCTCATAGCTAGAGGAACAGATCCAAGATGATTCCAAAGGAGAGGAGCAGGCTACTTCACCTTTGCCTTAAGTCTGCCTGAGGAACATTCATGTCAGCAAGTGGTATTAACAGACCAAGTCAGTATTACAGAAGGCTAAAGAAAGGTAAGCAAAGTCACCCAACATAATGCCACTGCTGTAACTATAGAAAGGCGTATTACAATCAGCGTGATGCAAGCCAGAAAAATATTTCTTACAGCATCAACAGAAGTGTCTTATTCTTTCAGCTTCTTAAAACAAAATGTGTAACAAAAGGTAGTAATTTTTTAGACTAATTGATACAGCTGGAATAAAAAAAGATGCATTTCTGCCATACAAGCCTTTTCAGGTCTGAGGTCATCTCTGAGGACCAAAAGAGGGGTCTGTGTGCCCCAAGAAATACATTCTCCACAGAAATATCAATTGGTCCACTAAAATATTTTTCTTACAAGTTCTCTCTTCTGTTCTTCTGTGATGATTAAAACACAACGTGGAAGATGCAGGGTTTGAAGTTCCTTCCTCCCTCATGCTTCCTTCCTCCTCTACCAGCAGGTGGGGCCACACATCAACCATGAACTTGCCCAGGTCCACTGTTAATGTGCAATTCGTACTAGTACTTGCAACCATATCCCTGTGCTCTCTGTGGCGCATGCAAACACTTTTTCAGTTACTACCATCCTGATTTTCTCACTGTGAAAAAAAATGCTCTGCCTCACTTCAATGCATCTTGAAAAATCTTTGTTTTCAACAGTCATAAAGCAAGCGGCAAGAACTTCAGTTTTCATCTGGCAGCTAGAAATTTGACAGGTACAGCAAGTAACATGGCCAGAAGCAGCTGGAAAGGCTCTCTGGCAGGAACCTACCCCACTTCTTGGTTAAAGTCAAAAGCAATCCACCTGTCATAACTGCCCTGCCGTCATGAACTTCGCAACTGCAGCAGGACAAAGGCTTATGTTCAACCTGGGGTTTCTACAATTAATCCAAGGGCTCTGGCTTGAATGGCAAATATATTTACCAAATGGGATAGTGACTCATCACTTCACCCCATAATGTCCTTTCTCCATTTGCCTAAATCAGGAGAGATGATGACTGTTTTCTTCTCAACAGAGGCTCCAGGCTCACTGCATTCCACTCAGTCTTATGTCCTCTAATTTACAAGTGTAAATAATTTTCAGAAATGCAATCATTGTACTGGCTTTATAGCAAAATTAAAGTAACAAATCCTACTGCATATTCAGTTCAAACATGCACAAGCAGTTTAACGCTGTCAGCTTGGATCTTTGTCAAACATTGCATAACCTGGTCCCTGAAAGGAAGAGTTTCCAAATGTTGTGTGTCATTATCTTTGTCTCATCTGATCTGAATCTGTTCTAGGAGAAAAGTGTAAGGAAAGGTTTTTAGGGTTTTTTTGCTTGTTTGTTTGTGTTTTAGAGAATCTATGTTACTGTTTGATCACAAGAAGGAAGAGTTCTGGATTATTTTCAAGCTCTAAACCAGCAAAATGGCACAAAGTTCCACATACACAAACCTTTCAAGTTATACAGGAAGTTGCAGGAAGCTCCAAAACATCAAAACACACAAATTATTCATATAAGGATCTGGTCTGCCCTTCTGCAGTCTGTCCTTCATTTCCAAGTGGGAATTTAGCATTCCAAGTTAAATCTGAAAGTGTTTCTGTTGATCAAGCAAAGCTTTATGCTCCAAAGTCTGCTTAAGATCAGCTTTCACAAATCATGTAGAGAAACAATACCATATGAACCAACTACGAATGTATGCAGCTGTATCAGATCAGCTGAATCAAAGTTCACAAAACAGCTGGACTCAGTACAGCTTATGCACTTTTCATTTTCAAAGAATTGGTTGAGACAGAGATAAATGAGAAGAAAGAGCTCTATGTAGCTCCAATTTAAAAACAGCATTTCAAGGAAAAAAAAACCATGTATGTGTCAAATCTTTACTGATTCACATAAACTTCAGATGCTTACTGAAGGGCATAAGGATTACCCAATTCTGGGACTCCACTGTTGTACGTGCCTTGACCCTTCAAGCAGCCAGTCACCCTTGCCTGGTGGGAGAAGAAAACTGGGGAAAAGACAGGTTGGGCCAGTGAGACCTTCACATCAGCAAGAGGAAGTAAATCTGCCTTGCCACAGCTCTGACCTGGGCCAGGCCTGAAACTGCTTCCTGGGGCACCAGAATTCCTGGGGCACTTGTATCCCATTTCTTTTTGTATGTTCTCAGAAGAAATACAATTAACAAAAAAACCCCAACAACGACAACAACAACAAAAAAACACCAAACCACAAACAAACAAAAAAAACAACAACAAACCAGAAACACAAAATTCAGACTAAATCTAGTTCTTTATTGACATGGGTAAGGGAAGGACAGGCAAAATGTAACAGTCTTATAATTTCAGTCAAGGAACTGCAGTTCCGATCTTGACTGATAGTTCTGGAAATTTGAATGGGTCATGTTAAAAATCTGGGGGAAAGATCTCACCTAAGTGTTGTAACAAATACATGAATGTTTTAATAGAATTTGAAACCACCGTCAGTTTTATTCTGTTTCAGATCTGCTTTTAACATGTAAAGAGCAGCCTATTTATAAGTAAGACTGTGATTGCATAAGACAATGGCCTGATGAGCAATCCTGCCCATGTTACTAGCCTCATTGACTGCAAAGTCTGTTCAGATGCCTATGATTAATTGTGTAGGAGTACTGCAGCATTATGAATACTAGCAACACTGTGCCTAAATATTGCAAATTTGATATAACACAAAACAATCTGGACATTGATGAGCAAGTTCTCAAGCTTATCAAAGCCAGGCAAAAAAAAAAGCATTCGGAATAAATCATCAAATATTAAAAAGTACTGCAATGATCCCTAAGTATTTTCTTATAAATAAATCTATGTATTGATTAAATTAAAAGAACTCATATGATCACATATATTAAAACCTCAAATTAAGTTTCTGATATTCAACATACACACAACAGGGGTACATTCAGAATTGACTCTTCACAGAATGAAGAAGTATATGGATTACAAATAACTGAGGCACATTTAAAAAGTCTGCTTCCAGTTAGCCATTAATTTGTCATTTTGATCCACAGTAATTTCAAATCATGAAGTACTGAAAATGTAAACTTGACTGTATTTGGTCATGCAAGTTTCATACTAGGCATTAATTTATTTGAAATGCACTCTAGGGGTGTAGAGAGAAGTGTCATCCTGGGAAGAATCTTCTGGCCCACTGCCCATTATGTTGGCTGCTGGACAATATTAACTGCCCTATTCCCTGCACCAAATCTTATATACAAATATAGCAAAGCCATCTTGAAAATAAAATGTACATTGCTACATTCTTTCTCCAAAATGTATTTCCAGCTGCACCTCTGTTTTCACCATAAGTATAATTCTGTATCATTCTGCTCACTCAAAAGTATCACCTTTGTTTTGTTTTTTATAATACTCTTTTGGTGCAACATTTCTCAAATTTGCTTCCAAGTTTTAGAGCACTCTCTGCCTTTTTACTGTAAAGTAAAAAGATATGTAAAGAGACCACTTGTTTTAAGTAAACATATTTTACTTTAAAAGTAATTAAACCTAATTCTTGAGCTATCTGGAGTTCCAATTTCAATATTCCTCCAATCCAGTTGAGGGGGCTCTAATCCTAGGGTATTACTGAAGGTGCCTAGCCTTTTACATGAACCTTAAAATCTTTAATTCAAAAGGAGTTATGTGAACTTAGCTTTCTTTTTTTTTTTTTTTTCAGTCAGAAAAAAAACCCAAGGCTGGATTGCAAGCTGATTCTTAAACATTTCAGAGCATGGTATGATCTGTGTGTAGACTTCGAGATTAAGACTGCCAATCGAACTAACACATTTTCTTGTTTCAAATCCCCACAGCCCCAAACTATTAAAAATAAACACATTGTACATAAACAGTACTCTGCCTGCAGGCAATTAATTTCAGTTTAGGAGAGATCTAGTCACTAAGGCTTGGGGGCACTGTCTCATCCCAGAGAAGTAGAAAAGTCTGCATTTAAGCAAGGCTCCCCAGATCTGTAGCAGAATTTCAGCTGCTGGGAGTTACTCTGGGATACTCTCATAAACGTTGGTTAGAAACACAGTCCTGGGGCAGGCTTGGAAACTGCAAGATTAACACCAGGATTTCCCAGCACAGCGCTGTGGCCAGCTCACAGCGTGGAGCTGTGAACAGGAGTATCAAGCAAGCATGAGTACAGAGCCCAAGCAAGTTACAAAACACTACTTTTACATTTGAAGCAGTAAATGCATCAAAGCCTGGGATGCCGGTTACTTCACCACAGCATGCACATGTAAAGAAGGGCATTTTCTTTCCAACATCTGCCTCTCAAAGCAGCATTGAGGTGTCTATCCAAATATCCACGTTTATTCTGCAGTTACATACAATGAAGCAACCATCTCTGGTCTAAGAAAAAAAGTCAATGCTACTTATCAGAACATACTAATATACAAGGAATGATCAAAGAAGTAATAGTGTTTTCTTTAAAAAGCAAATAACCCATTTTCAGAATTAATCTAATGCAAAACCATGAATGAGACTTAAACTAGAGGCTGAGGACTTAAGAACTAGAGACAGTAAACCTACATCCCCACCTGCCTGCACCTTGATTCTAACATCAGTGTACACCCAGGCATTATACACTTACAAGCAATTCTTGCATGCTTAAGGACACTGCTTCATAAGCCAGTTCAGATTTAACTTTAAATTAAGCCCTCATCAACCTAGAAATGCTTCTACCAGAGAAGACTCCTCTATTAACAGAAGAGTTCCATCAAATTCTGAGTTCTGCCCAACATACTATTAAAAATTATGGTTAGAAAGCAACATAAGTTAAAACAAAGGAAATACCTTCTGCATGTCCTACTGCTCAAAAATGTTGAATGTGATTTTCTCTTTATCACTATTCTATTGTTCATTTTTAAATACCCAGTCTTAACTTTGATGCCACAGGTTAACCTCCATGACAAAGTACATATTTTTTATTAGCAAGAGGTTTATGATAGGAACATTCATACTGTCAGATTCACCAGGAAGTTTCTCAATACTGAGTTTGATGAACCACAGCAAGAAATCCTTCCACCAGCTTCTTAGAAACCTAAAATAAATGCTACCCTGCTTATTCTCCATTTAAGTCTTCACAGTTGTGAATTATAAGCATTCTTTCCAACCTGTGAGATGTACCTCACCGTAAGTTATTGGTCTCTGTGGTGCCTGAGACAAAACACATTAAATTACAATGTGAGTGAGTTAATTACTATGAAGGAGAAACAATTCTTACTTGAGCGAAATGAGCCATGCATTAAAAAAGCTGACCAGCAGGTGTCAAACACAAAAATGTTAAGTCAGACAAATGCATGAAACAAAAACGTTTGAAAAACATGGGGACACAAACACACACCCTCTGAGAACAGTACTGACCTTGTTGCTCACTTTCTGCTTCAACTTTTGCAGGACTTGGTGCTACAGGAAGGGGTCGAGGAGGACGAGGCTTTGGAGTTGGGGGGGATATTCTTTTTCTTCCAATGTACTCTACGTAAGTTCCTGGGAAATCCCCCCTCTCCCCTGTGGTTTCATTAAAGCCATTTAACCAACCAATTTCCTCAGGCTTTGCTTCTTCCCCTTCACTGAATCCAAGTGCTAGTAAGGTACCTTTATTCACAGTTAATATATCTCCTAAGTGCAAGTCAATGTCTTCTTCTCGCTCTTTTTTGTAGTCATATAAAGCTCTGTATTGATATCCTTCGGCACTCATCTTGGCAAATTATCTAACATTAAAAACTTCAAGTATCAAAATGCAATTGTCCAGTTATATTTTCACGTACAGAGAGATTTAAGATTTATTAACTAGTATAGCAAAAATGTCAATAGCAATGTCTAAGTAATAAAATCCACCAGAAAATCAAAGAGCACCAGAATCTGTCATTTCACTGCTGATGTTTTTACTGATGTATTTATTCTAAGTCAATGATTATTGCAGAAGTATGTGATCCACTTCTTCTATGTCTAGCAATATTCTTCCAGTTAGTTCCTTTTCTGGTCTTGATGGCACCTCTGAGGCTCCGTACTCAAGGTCAACGGATTCTCGTAGCTGGCCACACCTTGCTCGGACGGACTTGCACGTACTTCAGACTGCCCACATACCTTAAATATTCTGCCACTGAACTCTCCACGTATGCTTTGCCTGGAAAGAGAAGAGAAAACTGGTGAAATGGCTTCAAATTCTCTTGAACTCAATATTCAACTTGCATCAAGCTTTTTGCATCCCTGGAAGAAGTTCTGTCCCAAAGAAGATCCCTAAATAACAATAAAATAAATCTGCAAGCTAACACTTGTGCCTTTAGAAAGGATATACGCCCAAATACTTGAATCAAATTTGCACTCCTGCAGTATGGCTTGTGGCTACTGAGGCCTCAGAGTGAGGGCTAAACCCTGGAGCTATCCCTGTAGTGCAGTATTTAACCTGGGAGGATGATAGATCTTATGTTATCTCCTCGAAGACACACGGCCACTTTTCCCCACAAGAGGTCTCCTAGGAGAGAGGAGGAGCTTGCTGCAATTAGTGCAGACCCTCACTACTAGGTTATTCAATCTCCTGCTGTTTATGTAGAAGGCGAGGGTGGGTAACAATTCCCCAGCCCAAAGCCTATATTCCAAAAACCTATTTGAGGGAGGGGTATTTTCATGATCTGCAGGAGAACCCAAAAGTCAAAAATGCTTGCAGAGTACCATATTTCTTTTTTGTTAAAAAAGAGTGTCTTCCCCATTCCCCCATCTTCCTGACATTTTTAAATGTGTTTATGGTATAACACCATACAATCAGCAACCGAAATGGGCACACCCAGGCCACCTAAGCAGCACTAGCAGGAGGAAAGCATCAGGATGTATGACTAAATTACACTAAAGACAAGAGAATACAGGCCTGACCATTTGATTCAAGGTTGCCCAACCACAAAGCAAAAAGGAAAAATATGACTAAAAAAAATTAATTTAAAAAACAGTAGCTTAAAGACATATAGAACAGTGAAAGTCTTCCTAAACATTATTTAAACTGTCACTCATTCTCACCTACTTAAAAAGACAAGCCCAATCATAATCTGAAATGCTACAATGGGAACCTGAAAGTGCTAACAACTCAAAGGTGCACAGCAACTCCTAATACAGGTGAACAGAAGACCCAAGTGGGCTATGCAATACCAGCAGGTAAACTACTGACTGTGTACTATGTACTTAAGTGTACAGAAAGCTGGAGTTTTTTTGAAAGACACTCCCTTTTACATTGTAAAAGGACACCAGTAGACAGGGCTGGAACAGGGAACTGCTGACAGCTCTTTTCCACACCATTCTCCCTAATGTCTCAGACACCAAGTCCTTGGAACATGACTAATTGACAAGCTAAAAAGTGTTTATAACAATGCATATGGACTTCCTTTGCCAGTGAATGACCCTTATGGTAAATCTGTATGTGGCTCCTCTTCAGTCCGTAAGAACCTGCGGCCTATTGCACAACATCTCTTGTAACAGAACGCAGAAGAAAACCTTAGGAGCTCTTGAAGAACTTGCTTATCATCCCTTGCAACCATTTTTTACTGTAGGAAAGAATTACCTGGGCTTGAATTTCAAAAAGCCCACATGCAAGTATTTATTTTAATAATTGAACATCTATCCACGTGGATTAGGCATCCAGCTCCCACCAAAATTTTAATGAGAAATTTCTGCAACCACTTCTGAAAAACCAAACTATGCTGCTTAGTTCACCCTATGAAACATCACAGACTTTGCATTTAATGCAAAGAGTTTTGCTTATATTTCATTTGCCTCTTCTACCAGTGGGAAGTGTACAGACAAGAGCTAGAGGGACAAAAATAAGAGGAACAAAAAATCTAAAGCACAAGTATCAATTAAATTGCACAGAAGCCTTTTCAAAAGCATGGGTTCCTCCCATTTCATACAGCAAAGGAACAAATACACTTACACAGCTTAGAGCTAGGTTTTGGAGCTAATCTGAATGTTTCTAATCAAAACCAACTACGCACAGCAAAACCTGCTAGAAAATTACCACTTGGACTACATTAAATATTCAGAAATATTTATTTTCTTTTTAAGAAAGGTTCGACAAGTGCCCTGCTACAATTACTTATTTCACTCCTACTGCCTACAGGCATTTTGGCAGTCAGCGAAGCTAGTCTTCTAAACACTGCATAATTTAACTGACTTGACCTACTCCTCTGATCTTTTATTATCAAATGTATCATAGTAACTTTATGGCCAGATGTTTAAAATAAGTACTTGTGTCTCTTATGCTTGGGCTGGCAATACAGAACTGGAAAAGTTATAGTAACACAAAAACTGTTTATGACAATTTTTTAAGTGTCTTTTAAAAACTCAAAACCTGAATCAGATAGGACAAAAGGTCCAATTTCCTTGCATGTTAGAACAAATCAATGCAATTGCAGCAGAAAACTTTCCCTAAGTCCAGTTTCCCTGGGGCTCAGAGGTGAAGTACTGGCTCACACTCACTCCTCAGCACTGCCTTCAGCAGAGGGCCACGAGCATCCTGCCTCCTGACTAATCTATGGCTCATGAACCTGGAGACACTCCTGTGGGTGAACCATGCTGAATTTCTTTGATTTATGCCTTTTTCTACTGTCACTATCTGACAGGTTTGGAGATGGAGGAAGAGTTGGACTCCGACCTCACAGAGAGCCCAAACGAAGAGATAGACACCATTTCCCCACCTCAGGCTGGTAGCACTGCAGCATCTCCAAAGGACTCTCTTTGACAGTCCTTTACTTACTGCTCTATTAAGACCCTGTATAAACTAATTCTCTTAACTCCAAGTGAAGACACATGGTCTCTACACTCACACATTTTGACTCAAATTGACTTAAGCTGCCTAGGCTTAGCTCAGAAACCACCTTAAGTACAGTTTTAAAACCAAACCAAACACTTTAGGCAAGAAACACTGTTGTATTTGAGATGATGTATTACTGGATTTCCATTTGGCCGGTGCAATGGAAAAGGAGGAAGAAGTATTGTAAGAGAATCAAATGCTCATTTGTTTTTTATTTACTGTCTAGGAGCTTGATCCCAATGAAAGATTCCTAAGTTCAGACAGAATTTTGGTCTCTCAGCAGAATGGTTTCTGTTGGGCATTTAAACAGTTCTAAAATCTAAAATTAAACAGACGCAAGAGATTTTTGTAAATTTAAATGGGAAAGGAAGGGGACATGAAAGCTCACCTTCTATTCCTCACTTGTCCCCCTATTAAAAATAATGTCTGGCTCCTACTCCACTGGTACCCAAACATTTCCTCCCATACTAGCTAGCAGTACTTTGGTGATCGAGAATAAAATCTTCAACTCCACAAATATACATTACTACCAGCCCAACCAGAGGGGTATGTGAGTGCCACTGACACCGCTCCCCTATACAAGGCAGCAAACATTTTCTACACCTTTATATTACATGTTAAACAACTGTATCTCCTTGCACGGCCATCTCTCTCACATTTACACCAAAAATCCCTAAGGAAACAGTGCCTAACACCACTTCCCTTCCATTGCAATTATGATCTTTGTTAATAGAAGAGCAGATAACCATACTTAGGGAGGCACTGAAATAACAAGAACTGAAGTGTAGGTGGGGAATTTGCTTGGATACTGACCCTTCTCCCCACTAGATGTCTACACACCTGTAACTCAAACTGCATCATCGTTTAAGGAGGACGCTGCCGCTCACCAAATGAAGATAACCCAGACCAGTACCACATCAGAAAAAGTATTTTTTGCAATAAAGTGAGGTCCATGATACATCGTGAAGGAGATAATGCACTTATAATACCTTTATAATACTTCCAATCTTTGAAAAAGAGTGATTTTGAGCTTGTGGAGATTCTACTGCTGACCAAGTTCAAATACATACAACACAGAAGGGTATTAACTGCACTGTGAACACTGTAAAGCACATCCTATTCTAAAACACCTCAAAGACCCTGTACTGGCTGCAAAGCTACAGAAGGCGGCAGGGCAGCATCAAGACCATTTCAGAAAATCATTGAAATAGTTATAATCATAACTTAAAAAGAAGAAAAAAAAAAAAAAAAACAAACTCAGAAAGGCAGTACAAACTGAGCTTCAATCCTGTTAAGAGGCCGGCAGGTTAAATCCTCCGGAGCCCTGCACCAACACGCTCCCGTGCAGCAGTCCCCGCCGTAGAGAGGCTGCTCTCCAGGGGCTGGAGGTCGTTCCTCGCGCCCCGGCCCCGCTCCGGGGGCGCAGACCCACCACGGCCAAGACAGGGCTGCACGGAGACGGCGCTCTCCAACCCGGGGACAGTGGCGGCGCCGCTGGGACTGCCCCCGGCGGAGTCCGGAGGACAGGCAGACTCGACGCCTCGCAGTTCGCACCACCCCCACCCCCCACCGGCGACAGTCGCCCCGGGGCTTCTTACGCACACCCCTTCCGCCTCCTCGAGGGACCCCAGCCGGGCAGGAGCACTGGCCCGGCTCCCCGCGCCTCAAGGTGCGGCCGGGGCACCCGAGCAGCCCCGCGGCCGCCGTACCTCGCCACCGGCACGGCGCGCCGCCTGTCCACCCCGATCAGGAAGCGCCGTGCCGGGCCGCCCCCGTCCGCGGAGGAAGAAGCTCCGCCACCCCCGGGGCTCGTCCTCGGCCGCAGTGGGGCGGCTCGCCCGGGCCTGCCGCGCCGGAGGGCTCGGCGGCGCCACTGCTGGCCCTGGACAGGGGAAAAAGTTGCACGGGGCAGCAGTGCTGCCGCTCCCCCTGTTAGCGCACAAGGGTGGCCGGTGCCTGCGTCCCGGGTGGCAGCACGGCTCAGCAGCGCCCTGCCGGACACCCTTGCCCCGGCAGCCGCCCGCGGGGCCGCGCCAGATGAGGCAGCCGCGGGGGCGTTCGTTTTACCTCAGCAGCGGCAGCAGCAGCGGCAGCAACAGCAGCCGCTGCTGCACCGGCAGCACCGTCTCCCTCCCGCCGCCGGGTTACTCCGCGTACGTCTCTGCCGTGCGTCCACCCCTCCGCGCACCGGGACCGCACTCCGCTCAGCCGCGATCACCGCTCCAAAGCCTCTTCGGCGCCCAGCCCGCCCCCAGCACTGCCCCCCCCCGACCCCCGCCGCGCCCGCCAATCCGCGCCGCCACCGCCCCGCCGCGCCCGCTGACTGACGGCGAGAGAGGGGCGGTCCCCGCCACAGACCGCCCCCGACCCGGCGGCGGGCTCGCCAGGGCTCGATCCGCGGGGGTCAGCGACCGGCGGCGGAGTTGGCAGCCCTCGGCAGGCGGCGGAGGGGGTGCGGAGTCGCTGCCCCCAGGCGCATCGAGTGATGGTGCCGGCCGGCGAGGCCCGAGCGCACTCTCTGCCTTGGGAAGCCCGGCGCGTCTGGGGAGAGACAGTGAGAGGAACATGTGCTTCTGCCTAGTTCCTCTTCGGAGATTTTTTCTCCTGTTTTTCCTTCCCTGCCCCCAAGATTGATGTAATATGTTACGCTGATGCAGTGTGCCCATAACAAAGCAGTCGGCTCCCTGGCACCTGGGCTGTGTGTGCCTGGCTGGGCGCGACGTGGGGTCGTGCAGCGCAGCAAGGCAATGGTAGCCTGGCGTCCCTCATCAGCTGCATGGAGCACCAGCTCTGCGCCTGCTTCCTCAGGGGCCTCAGTGGTGGCTTGTCTGCCTTGGGTGACAAAAGGGGCCACGGTCCTCCCCTCGTCCCTGTCCAGCCCTGTGGCACGCCAAATGTCCCTCAGCTCCTGCCTATGCACGGTGGACTTACAGACCGTGCAGTGGAATAGGTGCAGGTGGTAGCCGCATGCAGCAGCTGAAATCACCAGTCGATACTCTTAGTTACCATTGCATGGTGCCCAGGTCAGCTAGGTTCCATGCAGCACAGAATAAGATGTCACTCCCTGCCCCAAGGAGTGCACAATCTCATCGGGGTCTGACAACATGAGGGTGTGACACAACACACAAGGTTGCAGCAAGAGAGTCCTGCTGCTGAGGTATGTGCTCTGTTTGAACAGGTCTCCGTTTAAATACTAAATATGCTTACATGAGTTAACCATGTCTCAGTCATTGTAGGTGTCGCTGTGGAAGAGGAGAAAGTGGTCTGAGCAAAGATATAATACATGCAGGCTGGCAGGGAATGAATGCAAGGGCAGTCGTGCAAGAAACAAGCTAAAGGTTCATTGAGACCCATGCTGTGAATACAAGTGCCAGGGGTTGATGTGATTAGAAGCAGACAAATGAAAGATAAGTAGAACACAAAAAGCATTTGGCATGTTCAGAGTGCAAGGATCAAGCTTCAAAATGCTGTATAACAAACAATAGAAGTGGTCAAGTACGATATCTTGAAGTCTCATGGTTGAAATAAAGAGTATGCATTGGCTGAGGGGGAAGGAAAGAGCCTTACTCTAATTTGGTAGCTGGGCATTCTGAAACAGTGAATTGACTTATGGTCTGATCACAGACAGTGGAAAGAAAAAGTGGAATAGTTTTACTAGAACAATGTGTAATTAGTTTCCGCAAAGTGCAATAGACGGGTGAACATGGCTTTGGAATCCTTGGACTTTTAGAGGTATTTTTTCTGAAAAATGTTCTAAACCAAAAAATTTGGTTGTACCAAGTATGGGGGAAAGTGGAAATCTCTTATCAGGTATAATTTCTTTTAAAGATGCTCTTTCATCAGCTCTTACACGTTGGTGATTTTACTTTTTTCTTCACGGAGTTTCTAATTTTGGAAGAAACTTTAACTTCCAAGAAACACAAGGATGTTTTCTCATGTCCGCTAATGTCCTGGGTTCAGCGGTAGCAGTCATTTTTATCCTTCTTAGTAGCTGGTTCAGTGCTGTGGTTCTGACTTTCAGCCTGGGAACAGTGTTGATAACACTGATATTTTTAGTTGTTGCTCAGTAATGTTTACTCTGACCAAGGACTTTCTGAGTCTCATGCTCTGCCAGGGAAGACAGGAAGCTGGGAGGAAGCAGAGACAGGACACCTGACCCAAACTAACTAAAAGGGTATTCCATACCACAGCACATCATGCCCAGTATATAAACTGGGGGAGAGTTACCTGGAAGGGCTAAATCACTGCTCGGGTCAGGCTGGGTATCGGTTGGCGGTTGGTGAGTGGTTGTATTCTCTTCCCTTGTTATTTCCCTTATCATTATTATGATTGGTGGTAGCAGCAGCGGTCTGTGTTATACCTTAGTTACTGAACTGTTCTTATCTCAACCCATGGGAGTTACATTCTTTCAATTCTCTTCCCCATCCCTCTGGGAGCAGGGGGATGAAGAAGCAGGGGAGGGTGAGAGAGCGGCTGCGTGGTTCTGAGTTATGGCTGGGCTTAAACCACAACATATATTTCAGTAAAATCATTTCTGCATTGATTCATTAGGACTCAGTTCACTTCAGGACTACAGATGAGAGAAGATGACAGCTAGTAAGGCCTCTGGGGTGGCAGTGTGGATCTGACCCCACAGGGGTGTGGCAGACTGCTGTGAGGCTGTAGCCTTGGAGTTACAGGATGCAGACCCTGAAAAATGGTAAAAATGCCCTCATTATCCTGTCTGGCAATCTAAACACACGAAGGACTTTTAAACTAAACACTTCTTTTGGAACAGAGACTGGTGTTTGTATGTAAGCAAAAACATTGCTGCAATTTAAATACTGAATAGTAAAATTGCTGAGGGAAATGGCAGCTCTTTGTTTCATACATTTTTTGTGGGATTGAAAACACAGGCAGAGGCAGAGTTAAGAAAGAATGTTCCATTTCTCCTGTCCAGACTGCTGTCTCTGGCATTTGCTGTTGCTGAGGGCAAAAACAGCATGGATTTTTAAGGGGATTAGACAGACTGGCTGGTTGGAATGCCAGTTGTGGGCACTGGCCTGACAACGGGTATTTAAGGGAACTAAAACCTCCCAAGTAATGGCTCCCAACTGGTGAAACTAGACTTGTCCCACAGGTGAAATACAGGGCTAGAGTTGATGGCTGTGCCACCTTTCTACTGGCATGGCATCCCTTACTGAAGGAGAAAGTCGCCAGGGCAGGGTCCAGAACCTCCTTCCTGACTGCCCTCTGTGGTAGCTGAGCATATTGGTCTCTGCTTTCTTTACCAGTTTTCCTTTCTGAAGTTGACTTATGAGTTCACCTCGAGCATCTCACTTTCTTCTTTCTCTGTCAATCAAGGAAAGAAAGGGACACAGAAAAGGAGAAAGTAGACAATAGCAGCAGGTTGCTTTGTTGCACTCTTTGCTGGCTTTACTTTGATGGCTGTTGTGACTTCTGTCTCAAGGTCACTGCAGCTTCCTCGCATCCCCTTCCTGACAGACCCCAGCATTGTCCCAGTGTCTCTAGGGATAATTTCCTATGTCTAATCTTAGTAGGTGAAGGCTATGCAACAAGGTTTGCTATGAATACTGAGAAGCAGTACTCTAGCATAAAGCTTGATAAGGAGGAGGATGCACGGGTTGAAACCCTGGGTTCCTTGTTCAGTCAGCTACTTTTCAGGAGGTATGAAGACCACATAAAGCTTTTGCATACAGAGCTTACAGTAGACGTAATGCATGTAGATGTGTTTCATTAGGCCCAGATTTGTTGAGAAGGGTATTCTTGACCAATTGAAAGCTAAAGTCATTGACACAACATGTAAGCAGGAGGGTTTAGTCAAGACAACAGTCAATGGAAAGAATAAAAGCCAGAAGGGTGAAATAGGGGCAGAGGACAGGATTATCATGATACAAGCCATACACACTTGTTCTTCTTAAGGAAGACAACTGTAAGTCTCCATCTGTCAGGAGATCTCTTGAGCATTTCTGCAAAAGGCTGCTTAGGGGAATGCAATAGCAAAGTGAGCAGGTCTTTTGTTCAGTCCTAGTAGCAGCCAGGTGGTTTGAGCCTGCATCTTACCTCTGGGTAAGTTTTCTGTGGTAAAGGACATGCAGCATGGGAGAGAAGTTAGTTCCCTTTCCTCTGTCAAAAAAGGTTCAGCTTGAGCTTAGAAAGAAGATTTTGAAGTATGGAGACTGAGAGGAAAAAAAGTGCTCAGCAAAAGATCTGTGGGAAGAGCAGAGTTCCCAAAGCATCAGAACTTCCACTGTCACTGGCAAACTCATTTTTTCTTCTTTACTGACACATTTTAAGCAGGGAGATTTCCTTCTCTTTTTTCTAAGACATCAAGGTAAAACCATTTGTAAAGTAAGATACCTACTTATAGTGGATTGTATCAGTGCTGCATCTGATCTCCTTGGATAGCTTGGGCAAAGGTTGAAGAGACTGTGCAGGGTCTCTTCACATACCTTAGGTGTGATGAATGCTAATGGCACATGTAATTTATAAAGTTCAGAACAGAGTCCTGTGATTCATGTCATAATATCATACCATCCTGCAGCAGTACGGTTTTCAGCCAGCTGATTTGAAGGCTGAAGTTGAAAGATAATCAACTTAAATTCTTTCTTATTCCAAAGATGAAAATGAGTTCATACAGTGTAACTGTGCTGTTCTACTAGCACACATTGCTAAATGACTCATTTAAAATTCCCAGAGGACTGACCATGGAGGGGCATCAGGAAAACAACAGGAAAAAACTGTCCATAGTTATTGTACACATGAATTAAATGCAAAATAAATAAAATGGATCACAAGAAGGACAAGCATCAAAGACTGAATGGTGATGTTTTCCTGTCGTAGCTAGGACAAAGAAAATATTGCTCTTCAAAAATGCCGTTTTACGTATGTTTCAGGAGACAAATAATTAGCAAAAAAAGCAAGTTCCTTCACTGATTAAAAGCACTTTAGCGTATAAAGGAAAAGAATGAGCTAAAAATAAGATGCAAGTATCCAGGAAAGAAAGAAAGTAGCAAAGCTTGCTATCATGCTAAGAATTAGGGAAGTAAGCCTGACAGCCTTCATGTTTAAAATGGAAGGAAGCTGATTAGCAGCATGCCAGTCATGCTGGACATCACAGTGTGATTTGTTTTGAATTTATTTTGGTTCCTGTGGGAATGACAGAATGACTTCTATCTGGCCAAAAACCTGACATCAGCGATAAATGTCAGTATCTCAGCTAATCAGACAGATCTCCCTTTGTAGACGTTTCCAGTGTATGATTCATTTCATGCTATGGTGGACATCTAAGGGTTTTTTCCATTCTTCAATATACAGGGAGACTGAGGAGGTGGTGGAATCTCCATCATTTTAGGTTTTGAGAAAGGCTAGTCAAACAGCTGCCTGGCAGGGATTCTGGTTGTCCTGCCTGTCCAGAGAGATGGAGTAGATGACCACTGCAGACCTTTCATGGGTCTTTTAAGTGCATAAGTGTGTGTGTATATGACTTAGGAGAAGAAGCCACAAACCTGAGCAATCATGCTTTCTTTTAATTAAATTTGCCACCAGAAGCAAAGTGGCCTAAAAATCACTCTACCTGATACCTGAAAGCCAGATGACTGTAGCTGTAAAAGCAGAGGGCCTTGCCTCTACAATGTGATCTGTTAGAAAAGAGTTTCTCCAGTTTACTTTGGAGCATATTTCCAAACCATGAAAGTAGTTGAAAACAAGATTTCTGTGTGCAAATCACAGCCAGAAAATACTTTGTGTTCATGAAAAATATTCAAAGTATTTTGCTAAGAAAAAAAAATCAGTCATCTGAAAGTTGACTTTTCATCTATTATTTTCTCTAGTTTCATAATTTTGTGTAATTAAGTGTATGAAAATCTTCATTTTGTCAAGAAACTTTTAAAATGTAGAATAAAATTTGTTTGGATTTACAGCCTATTAAGACAAATAAAGAGACAACGTTTTTCCAAGTGTGAAGCACAGCATAATTGATAAAATAGCATTATAAATGTCATATATGAAAATGCAATATCTGTGTTTATCTTTCAACCATATAAAATTATATAAACATAGATTCTGCTTTTTATGAAATCCGTAATTCCTCCTCTGCTCTTTCAGTGCTTGTACATGAAGTGATAGAAAAGTCTAGGTTTGACAGCCATGCAAGACTCATGTCTTCTTGTGTAGACAAGTGATGTGGTGTGAGCAGAAATCTTGGAAGTTTTCACATGCACTGTATCATTTGTGCACCGACGTCTATCGGCACTGTCTGAATAAGACCATCAGGAGTAATAAGCCCCCCATGTATACTAATGTATCTGAATTTCCAGGGCCATCTGTAGATGTGTTTTCTGCTGAGGCTGTTTTCCTAATTATGCCATTTATAGGTTTTTGATATTGACCTCTGATCACAGGGAAATTTGCATCCTGCAGTAGTGAGCTTGGTCTGAGTAGATGCAGCTTAATTTAAGTTGAGACCATTTAGTAATTGCATGTCAGTTTGCATAGGGTAAATGTTGTCTAGTTTCTTTCAATAGCATTGAAGTGAAAGATGTGACATCTTAATAGCAATTGTCTGAGATAATCCTGGACCCTTAAATCAATTATTCAGAGTAGTCACAGTAAGTCTCAATATGGGTACTTGATAGATGGCACCTTCCCTTCTCTTGCAAAGTGCATAAGATGCAAGACCAAGCCTTTAAACGCTTGCCGATTTAGATGTGTTTTTGTAGAGCCTGTGAAATTCACTGCAATATGGGCATGAATAATCCAAATTCTGCCAGGCAGGAACATGTGCTGTTGCTCCTACATAAAATGCATCTTGAGTGACATCTCTAACAATTACAGTACTAGGACGCAAATACAAAATTAGGGCTTATCCTGTGAAGCTAATAGGAGTTCAGGTCCAGGAGAAAAGTGTATTCAGTTTCCCTTTGCTGCCTATGCTGGGAGAGTAGTTCTTTTTTGCTGAAGCCATAAATGAATGAATCTTTGCTGTTTTATCTGATGGGCCAAAGCTATATTTTTTTTTTACTTTCAAATCTTTTAAACTTTGAGACAAATTTGCAACATGACTAATTAATTGTATCATGGCTTTCTGTGGCTAACAGCATAGCCACAAAGCTTCCACTTGTTTGTTGCAAATATCATCACACAGTATGACAGTTGTTACTCCAGCAAACTCAAAATGATAATATAGGTGCTGTGAGCTGCACCTTAGAAATTCAGGCTTCCTTAAATCTCAGTTAGCTGAGAAGGCTGAGAATATTTGCCTCTAACGTTTTCAAGGCGAAATAGCATGGCGGCAGATTGCCTTTATTATTCCTACCTACTCCTGCTTCTCACTAGGAACAGGAAATGGAACTAATAATGCCAGTTCCACCTTGCAGATAAAGAACAGGATGATTCATCATGGGTCTCCTCGGTATGGACACCAGCACAGATACACATGTAATTGATCATTAACAGTGTATGTCATCCGAGTAGGGGGTTTGTGTCATTTTATGGCAACAACATAGCTGCTGTGCTACAAGAACATAGGTCTTACTGTAGACCTATAGTTACAAATAGTTTAAAAGTTACCAAACTATTAAATGAATGACAGTGTAAACCAAGCAATTATCTGAAAAATTAGTGTTTGGAACTCTTTTTTTGTTAATACGATCTGACTTTGAAGCTAGCTCTGCTTGGAGTGAATTGGAAAGGCTAGACTAGATTGCCCGCAGAGGTCCTTTCCAACTTCAATTATTCTGTAAGTCTGTAATTCTGTGAAATTTGAATTGCTTTCCTTTTCATTTGGAATGTAGTACAGTCAATATATTATATGTGGCATTTCTACTAGGACAACTTTTTAATAAGATGAAAAATAGGATTTGACAAATGCGTGTGAGCTAGTATATTTCAGTCTAAACTGTTTAGAAATTATTTTCTTTGCAAAAATAAAAATATGGAAAAAAAGAATGTTACTTTTTGGGAAAAAAAATAAGATAAAAAAGAATTCATATCAAGACAATTTCAGCAGGAATTTGCTAAACTGAAAAACCCAACCAAAGAAGCCCTCTGTTACTAGCAGAAAAAGAAAATGCTATCCTTGATGTTCAGTTGTCATCTTCATACTATCAGTGGGCCTCAGAATAACAGAATAATTTAATGTTTTCAGATGCAGCAAAAGTGGTGAAACCTCCTCCCATTCCGACTTTATCTGTTAAACCACAATGAAAACGGGGGGTGGAGTGTGTGTGGGGAGAAAACCACAGCTTTAAGTAAGAGTTTGGGGTCTAAAGAAAAGAATGGAAATTCAAAGATAAGGATGGTATTTGCCCATTAGCCAAAATTTGTACATTGTTGTTAAATGTTTCATATGAGAACAAGTATTTCACTTTTGTATAACTCTGGAAATGAAATGCATTTTGGAAAAGGAATGTCTTCCAGTAACCTTTACAGGAGAGGGAAATGGACCTAGAATAGAGCCACGTAGTCTCTGACAGTATTTTTTGGGCTGTAGGGGGTTGGGTTTTGATTTTGGGTAGGTATAGGCTTGTATGGCAAAGAAAAGTCAGTGGTTAGTGCAAAAATACCATGATCCCCCTCAGATCATGATGAAAATGATCTATCTTGATTTGAGCAGGGCTTGGTCTCTCACTGTCCTTGTTGGACTGTGCTGACTGCCTGAAGCAGAAACTATGTTGTGAAGTGCAATTTATTCATGCAAGTTGCTGCTGAAAAGTGATGCCTTAATGTGGTGGAGCTTGGCTTATGGTAGGATCACCAGACTCTTAAGAGACAAAACTGCCCTCTGGTCTGTTTCCTGAAGCATCGTTTTTTAAAGTAAAGGAATTTGGGGGACTTATAGTTCATCAGCTGTGTCATATCATAACTGAGATCTCAGAGGGATCTTGTGACAGCCTTGAAGATGTTAGAAAAAGCTGAGCTCAGTACAGAAATGAATTGAGACAGAGACAACATAGAAGGTCTTGGATTTGATTAAAAATCAATGTTTTTTTACTTTCCTGACTCCTAGAGAAAAATCTTAAAAGAAGCGGAAGATGCCGATGGCTAGTGCTGATCCGCAAACTATAGACTGTGGGAACAGAGTGATATGGTGAGGGGCACTGTGAGAAACATCATGGTTAAATGCAGGACAGAAGAATTGCAGCTACAGCATAACATTTTCTTGGAAGCTGATAAGAGGAAGTGCTATTAAAGCAGCCTGACGTATTCTGAAACTGTGGCTGGTTTTGTATGTGACTGAACTCAAAACTGCCAAGGGGCTGGACTGTGAGAAGTAAATCTGTCTCAGATTGCCCTGCAGCACCTGAAGACTATGATCCAATTTTCTGGAAGGCCAGGAGGTAGAAAATGGTGGTCCAAGGAGGGCACACATCTCTTCAAGGGTGGCTTATCTCAGTGCTCATACAGCATTCAGCACAGAGGCCTTTAGATAATAAATATAATTCTGATATTCACAACTGCAATGTCACCCAGAGAAAATCCATGTTGAGCCTGTTGAGCTTTTTTCCTGCACAGTGCTGTATCATATATCATATCAGTACTGCATGGAATATTACTGAGCCTTGGCAACAGAATGCTGAAGGGAGGCATTTTTTGGAGGTACTCTGAAATAGATTTCATAGAATCATAGAATGGTTTGGGTTGGAAAGGGCCTTAGGATCATCTAGTTCAAACCCCCCTGCTGCGGTTAGGGATGCCTCACCCTAGACCATATCACCCGAGGCTTTGTCCAACCTGTCCTTGAACACTGACAGTACTCCAAGTGAGGTCTCACGAGAGCAGAGTAGAGGGGCAGGATCGCCTCCTTCAACCTGCTGGTCACGCTCCTTTTGATGCAGCCCAGGATACAACTGGCTTTCTGGGCTGCAAGCGCACACTGAAGCCAGCTCGTATTGTTTCTCAACAGCCAACACCCCCAAGTCCTTCTCCACAGCACTTCTCTGAATCTGCTCTCCACCCAACCTGCAGCTGTGCCTGGGATTGCCCTGGCCTGGGTGCAGGACCTCGCACTTCACTTTGTTGAACTTCATGAGGTTGGCATCAGCCCACCTCACAAGATTGTCAAGGTCCCTCTGGATGGCATTCCTTTCCTCTAGCGTGTCAACCGAACCACACAGCTTGGTACTCACTCAATCCCACTTGTCCATGTTGCTGACAAAGATGTTGAACAAGACTGGTCCCAAAACTGATCCCTGAGGGACACTGGTGGTTACTGGTCTCCATCTGGACATTGAGCCATTGACCAGAACTCTTTGTGTGTGGCCATCCAGCCAATTCTTTATCCACTGAGTGTTCGATCTATCAAACCAATGTCCCATGCTGGTATACGTTCTGAAGCCTCAGTATTTCTCGAAGAGTCCTCCCTCCTTCCATGAAGACAGCAGGAAGTTGCCCTGGCTGTCTGACAAATTCCTTCTTGTGATAGCTTATGCTGGGTCATGAGGTCAGTGTGATTATAGAAAAAGTAGAAAACCTCTTTTCTGTTACCATTTCCATACAAAAAGACAAATCCCTTCAGTAGTTCTGCTGCAACAGATGTGATACATAGCTCTCAGATTTCATTGGCTTATTATGCCCTGTGGATAGAAGGATCAGGATCCAAGCCCCAGCTGTGCTTATCTTTGGAGCAGATTTTGCAAAAAAAGTCCAATCCTGGAGACCTGTTTGGTGAGATATAGGTAAAGGGCTTAGGTTGAAGAGTGCCTCTCTTTATGCTCAGTACTATTGCTGTGGTGTTTCTGTGGAGGCTTCATTCTCCCTGAAAACAGCTACTGGGGATGACTTGCACATGACTTGCATCTTGATTCAGTGGAGAAGTGCGGCAGAGCAGAGAAGTGTGGTTGCCCTCAGAATTGTTACTAGGAATGGGCAGTCAAGCTTGGGATCAAGCTGAGGAATTCCTGAGATGCCCTGCTTTCTCTACAGTTAGACTTCAGATAGTGGTAGTAACTAGTCTTCCGTAATACATGTAGCAGCAGACAGATCCACTGGAGAAGAGCAGTGCGCAGCTGAGAGACCTGCTAGGAGTCTGCATACCCTGGTCAGTAGCATGTGAGCTCACACTTTGCATATAAACTTTATCCTGCACTGGGGCTATAGCAGCAGAATAAGAGTCCAGATTCCTTCTTCCCATACCTGCCCATGGAACGTAGGCCAGGGTTGTTAGGTCTACGTATTTGTTACTACAATCTGAGCAGAAAGCATAAAGTTCTGTGCTTGTACTCTTTTCTCTCCAACTCATCTGGCCACAGTCTGCGTACTGAAGCCTTCTCATCTGGACAAGATCCTGGTGGAGCAATGTGATGGGTCACTAAACGAGTCCTACGGGAGCTTCATTGATGAATAAGAAAGAAAAAAGAACATTCTCTGAGATGGCTTGAATAGTTGAATATAATGTTTAATTCGTATAACTGAAGCCATAAAAGGCAGATACAGCCTTCTGTTATACCAGAAAGTTGATGACTGATACTTTAATACATATGTTCATCACCTTACATGGCAATTTCAGGTGGAACACTGAACAATCCTTATAATTTCAGGACCTACCTACCTGAAATATTTTACTCCTTAGAAAACTATTGTCATATCTAGTCCCACAAAAGAACCAGACCACATAGTCCCATGTCCTTGTGTTGAGTCCTGTTGAAGCCTGCTTTTCAATTCTCACCTGAGGTGAACCAGCATGCCACAACGTTAATTGTGTATCTGGATTCATTGCTAGTAAAGGGGTGTAATGCAGACAGATCTTTTTAAAGGATTCCCTTTCTGGAATGTTTTGAAGTTAAAGTTTTAAATATTCTTGTCATAATCGTTCATCTTGTGAGACCTCACTTGGAGTATTGCATGCAGTTCTGGTGTCCTCAACATAAAAAGGACATGTAACTGTTGGAACAAGTCCAGAGGGGGGCCACGAGGATGATCAGGGGACCGGAGCACCTCATGTATGAAGATAGGCTGAGAAAGTTGGGGCTGTTCAGCCTGGAGAAGAGAAGGCTGCATGGAGACCTCACAGCAGCCTTTCAGTACCTGAAGGGGGCTATGTGGATGGTGGGGAGGGACTCTTTGTGAGTGACTGTAGTGAGAGGACAAGGGATAAGAAGTTCAAACTTAAACAGGGGAAGTTTAGATTGGATCTGAGGAAGAAATTCTTTACTGTAAGGGTGGTGAGGCCCTGGAATGTGTTGCCCAGGGAAGTTGTGAATGCTCCATCGCTGGCAGTGTTCAAGGCGGGGTTGGACAGAGACTTGGATGACATGATTTAGTGTGAGGTGTCCCTGGGCATGGCAGGGGGTTTGGAACTCAATGATCTTGAGGTCCTTTCCAACCCTAACTATTCTATGATTTCTATGATTCTATGCTCTTGTCAATAGAGAAGATTTCATTGGATTTTATCATTAGCTTACCACGCAGGTTTCTTAAATAGTCACATTGGCATGTAACCATATTCCTGTATCTACCAATTAAAGTACTCTCCACTATAGGAAGGACCAAAATGTGGTCTTAGTTAAAAGCGATATATAACACAGAAATTTTATCCTACATTCATTTTTATACTGTCATGTAGGAAAATTAAGTCTTCAGCAAATTTTTTTTTTTTTTTTATATAAAAAGTTATTCCTATGGAAATTTATTCTGCAAATCTCACTGCCAAGTGCTAATATTGTTCCTGGTAGAATCCACTTTTTGTACTTGAGTGCCTAACATTTACAGTACATTTTCTCATTCGTTTTTAAGCTATGCTCAAATTAGCAATTAACTAAAATAGTTGCTTTTGTAAATGGAGTATAAGAATAGTTAATAATTTTTGTTTTTCTGATTCCAGAGTGCAACAGTGTGAAAACGAATGACTAATTTGTTGTTGATATGGGAAGGACTTTTAATCTTGTATGAGAACATCTTGGCTGTGGGTATGCTTATCTGTGAGCAAGGGAGCTGGAATTCTTCACTGGACAATGTATGCATATTATCTGAGGCAGTGTTGAAAGTGAAAATAATTGAGCAAGGAACTAGTAACAATTCCCTCTTCTACGTCTAAGGTTTTTATCTGCCGCTTTCCAAGTAAATGCTAGTCCATGTGGAACCGAGTATTATGTCAGAACCATAACCATTCATTTATTAATTGAGCATTTATCTGCTTCTCTTATAGAATTCAAAAGTCCATTGTTACAAATAAGCTCAGAGAGAAATTTGGCTAATTTTTAATAAATATTCCTAAAAATCGGATTTCATGATCAATGTAAGCCTCAGCTCTACTTCAGTTAAGATTTCAGAAGAGGCTGTTGTCTTGTATTCTGGGGCCATTTCTCTTTGCCCTGCAGTTAGGTTCATGCTTCCATTTAAAGATCAACAGTGTGACTTTGAAGTGCAGACCTGACGACTGTAGGGGCAAATCTATGTTCTGTTCTCACCACTAGCACTCCCTGGTACAATGCCCTAAGGATGTTTTTAGGCAGCCTCCCTTTTAATGGGTGTAGCTAGCAGGCAGAATATAATGAAGCCCTGGTCAGCTCCAGCAGTCTCAGCTTTTTGCCAGGTGTGCAGCCCAGAATCACTCTCCCACATGTGTTTCCAAGAAGTACGTAAAGCCTCTTGGTACTAGATCTACTACCTAACTCACCCAGGGAAATACAGCATACAGAGGGTAAATAATTTGAAGTACTGCCCCTCATAGACCTAAGGTACTGCTGTTATACTGGTCAGTAAAGAAATGCAGGGAACAAGAAAGATATCTTCCTAGCAAAACCCAAGAAATATGACATGACTTCGCCGTCACACACATACATGCACACCCACACTACCTGTATCACTTTCACACTCTGCAGTTTTTATGATCACATTCTCCCCCTGTATGAGCCACTCTTTTGTCCAGACAAGGAGATGAAATGACTAAATGTGCTGCTAAGGCTATGAACAGTATCAGCTCTTTATGCGAAGTGGCCATTAATGTCTAAGCCAGAAATAGCAACTTGAGACCTGTTTCTCAGCCGATTTCTTTGGCGCGTGTTCCAGCTGCTGCCTCTCTGTTCTTCTCTTTTACTTCACTCCTTACCAGATGCTCCAGACACTCATTTTACCTTACAATTCCTGCCCCAAGGACAGAATGCATTTGATTGTGCTTACATAGCACCTAAGTTTACGAAACTTTGGACCACACAAACCTTCTAAATGATATTGAAATATAAATACTGACTGCTACCTCAGCTAGCCACTGGGCTAACTCCAGTAGCTGAGGCAGATTTCCATTCTTTTCATATTTTGCATTCCTGGTATAGTGACAAAATCCGGACTATTCATATCCCCACTGGTAGTGGTTTGTGAAAAGTCATTTCTCAGTCCTTCTTATTATAGCCATCTTTTGTCCAGGTGGGGCAAGGGCAGGAGTGGAGATTAGTGTGATGGGACTGAGGAAAGCAAAAACAAAGGAAGTAGAAAATATGTTTAACTCCCTTGTGTGACTCCAAGCTGCCTTGGAAGCTATTGAGCTTTTGCTTTTCCTAGGTTTGGTCTTCTCATTTTATTTGAGGTAGCATGATCTTGTCAGTTCTCTATGACTGACTTCTATGTTTTCTATTTGGGAAGCAATACATCTGAAAATTCTATTCTAGAAAGAAAACCATCAAAGTTAATGTTTGCCATGACACAGATTTTTATGCTTTCTTTGCTTTCTTTTTTTTTTTTTTTTTGAGGAAAGCCTGTTCTTCCTTTTTTCTTGCAGTCTAACATCACATCTTCCATAATTGCCAAGTTTTACATTTAGTGCTTCTCTTAACTGATTTTATAGAATTTCTCTTCTCTTAACAGAAATGTAGAAGAACTTTTCGTACCTTTTATCAGTTTTTCTAACAATGCACTTTCAATTGTGTTAAATTGGTGAAAGTAGGGGTGGAAAGGACCCATTATACTTCCAGTTCATGCTCTTCACCAGATTAGCCTATTCTCAAGTGCCTTGAGCAGTAGCATTGTAAGGGGCTCTCCTGCTGTTGATTTACTGTAGCATTTCATGTTACTGTAGGCATCACTACTCAAAATCTTTCTTAACAAGTCGCCCTAATTTAACTCCACTTTGGCCATGTCGCATTGCTTTGTGCCTCTAAAGAGCAACTTTCTCTTTTTGTTTTCAGGAGTCTTACTCCAGCAACTTTCTGGAGTGAACAGTCCGGTGTCCAATAGCATGCATGAAGATCTAACAAATCAAGGAATCTAGGGTTCTAAGCAATCCTGAAGTCAGACAACAGAAAGTTGTGAGAGAGATAACTTCAACTGTGTTTTAAATAGTAATTGTTTGTGAGCTTTCACCAGAAGTATAGGAGAAGTGGAGTGTGCCAACTTTTCTGTAAGGCAAATATTATTTTATTTTCCTGTAACAATGTATCTTTTTAATTTCTGTGTGCTTCCTTATAATGACTCCAGGGATGGAGGATGACACTGAGACAGAGGGAGAAAAGTGGGGTACCAGAAAGTCCATTTTTTTTCATCAAATAAATCAGATGAAAAAATGAACATGAGCTGGCAGTGTGCACTTGCAGCCCAGAAAACCAAACTTATCCTGAGCTGCATCAAAAGGAGTGTGACCAGCAGGTTGAGGGAGGTAATCCTGCCCCTCTACTCTGCTCTTGTGAGACTTCACTTGGAGTATTGTGTGCAGTTCTGGTGTCCTCAACATAAAAAGGACATGTAACTGTTAGAACAAGTGCAGAGGAGGGCCACGAATATGATCAGGGGACTGGAGCACCTTCCGTATGAAGATAGGCTGAGAAAGTTGGGGCTGTTCAGCCTGGAGAAGAGAAGGCTGCGTGGAGACCTCATAGCAGCCTTCCAATATCTGAAGGTGACCTATGTGGATGGTGGGGAGGGACTCTTCATGAGGGACTGTAGTGATAGGACAAGGGGTAAGAGGTTCAAACTGAAACGGGAAGTTTAGATTGGATATGAGGAAGAAATTCTTTACTGTAAGGGTGGCGAGGCCCTGGAATGGTTGCCCAGGGAGGTTGTGAATGCTTCATCCCTGGCGGCATTCAAGGTGGGGTTGGACAGAGCCTTGGATGGCATGGTTTAGTGGGAGGTGTCCCTGGCCATGGCAGGGGTGTTGGAACTCGATGATCTTGAGGTCCTTTCCAACCCTAACTCTTCTATGATTCTATGATCTTGCTGCCTTCATTCCTCCCTATGTATACCATACTGGTATCATGCTGCTTCAGGTTACTGAAAAGAATTTCCCTAGAAACTGGGGAAATCAATTATTCAGCTTAATTTTCTATCATTTCCCAATAATAGTTAGGTGAGTGATTGGAGCAATAAGCCCTAAATTGTTCAGTTGGTTTTTCATCTGCTTTTTTCTTTTGTTTTGCATGCACCAGAAAAATGGCATCAGATTATGTATAGAATACAGGCTTTTTGTTCTTGTATGCTGACATGCACATACAAGTACATACACGGACGTTGCTGCTGCCCTGTTGGTTTTACACTGCAGAGAGGAAGCTATTGTTGGCTATGGACTCAAATGTCATTTGGGTTTGGAGTCTTCCAGCTTATGATTGTATCTTTGCAAATGGTGATTTTTAGAAGTCTGTTTATATGCACTGTAAACTGAAATGTTCAATCTGAAATAGTTTCAGACATTAAATGCTAATCAAAACATTTTATGGTTAAATTTTGCCTTCTTCCGCTGTTTTAAAAATTCTGCTAGTGAAATCACTTCACAGTATCTCAGATTAAATGCGTGACACCTGCTTGTTCATGCACTTCTGTCACCAAGACAAGCCACCATGTTCAGCGAGCAGGTCTTAGGACTCTAAAAGGTACACATTATTTATGGAACAAATCAAACAAAATAACTCCATTACTATTACCATTTCCATGAAGAGCTTAACAGCTTAACAGGAATTTAAGTCAGTTGCCACCTTTAATTTGGTAGCTACCTTTAAAGATCATGCAATTCCTTTAAATTCCAGGATAAATGCCATTATAAATGATACAGAATGGGGGTTGCTGATCTTTGAATGTTTCAGTGGGCAAAATAGGTGACAGGAAACTGTTTTGCTCACTTTAAGGATTCATCCAAGTCCTGCTATAAGGACTGGAAAGGCACCCATTGACTTCACTGGGAACTGGAAGAGGCTCTAAACGTCAATAAAATCAAAGAAGTCTCACAGTGAATCGGCCTATCTGGCACACATTAAAAAAAAAGATTGTAAATTTTGAAAATGAGTCTTCTTGCAGCATAGGCCAATTGGTCAGCTGCAAATTTGGCACAGCTGTGAAGCATGTGTCCTGGGAAGTCCGCAGGAACATGATGTTCTTTTTCACTTCTGAGAGGTTTGGAGATCGAAAAAAAAGACTCAACCTAGTACTGAAGAATAAATGCTGAAATAATGGAGCTAGATACAGAAATCAACAAATGCTTTACAAAGGTAACACTTATTTCAGAAGAAAATAAATTAAGATAATATTTTTTAGGCAAGCATTCAGCTTCATTATGCGTCTTGGAAAAAATCACAAATTTCGGAGAATTCTCTGGCAGAAGCTGGTGGAATTTGACCTTTATACCAACGCACTGTAGAAATCAGGCAGAATTCTTGAAAAAAAAAATACTAAGCTTGTAATTTTCATCCTTTAACCATCTGCAAGGGGAGTGAAACTCATCCAAAGACAGAAGAAGCTACTGAGTGCTAAGCATGCAAACTGCTGTGCAGAAATGTTGCTGCTCTGTCTTCAAGTAGAAATGTGATTTGCAGCATAGACTTCTAGCTGATGCTTTTAAAGCCTCATGCACTGGGTACCGACACCAGAAAGAATGTGTAGACTTTCAATTGCACAGAAAGATGCAAGAGCAAAAATGGCAGTTGAATATTGTGGTTGATGTAATGTGCAAATAGAGCACAGGCGCACTTAGGCTTGAAAGCAGCCACTGCAAATCTGGTTTTGATTGCCCTGATTTCCCACAAAGGAAGCTTCTCATGCTTAGAAGGCAGGAGTAATGTCATTAATGGCAATGGAGTTTCACCACAATAAAAGAAATGTGAGGTTCAGTATCTGTACCATGCTGTTAAACTATAATCTCAAGATACCTCAAGTCTAGTGTTCTTACAGCTCAGCATTCTGCAATTACATATTTAAAAAAAATAACACATTTTAAGTATCTCCTTCTAAAGGGAGCATGGATATTTTCAGGCATCTTGGCTCTCCAGAGAGATTTTGCAAGTAAAGTGTAGTGCAACATTTCTTTCTTAAAAGGTGTTGGCTTGCAGCAACATTTCCTTCGGAAGAGTAAATTTTTTCCCAATACATAAATAAAAATCTGTTTGGTTCAACAGATAGATAGCAGTATTTGTGTAACTGAGAGCAGAATTTGTCCTAAATATATATCTAATGTGTAAAAGGCATTTTATTTTTTTCCCCAGCAGAAGATTGAAAGAATGTAAAGCTTATTATGCTTCACTGAAAAAATCCCATCCATGTCTCTGATCTCCATATACGTGTTCACACATGATCTCAGTCTCATATGAAATACTGAGGAAAGATAACATGGAATGAATATTTACACAGATAATTACGACAAATACAAGTTACTCTTCCACTTTTCTAATTAACTTCTCTAGCGCAGTGTGTGGAGGCAGAGAACACCTGTCCTGGCATGTGTGCTATTTCAGCAGATTTTGGAAAATTGCCATACTCTTGTTTTCATGACTCTCTGATGGGTTCTCCCATTGGCCATCACCTGTGTTTTAGGTTATTTGAGTCAGATGTAATCTAATATGTAGGATGTGCATTTAGTATCTGCAACTGGGCACACTGCAGAGTCTCAACAGTGTATCCCCTGGTAGATTGGCATACTGAACATTTTGTGTAGTGCATGACCCGTAGATTCTATATGTGGTTATCATTGTCCAAGGTCCTGCCCTTCATGCCTCTCTCAATGCGTACTTTGTCCATCCACTCCATTGATCAAATGGCAACACACTGCATTGAAAACGGAGTGCTGACCAGTTTGTACCTAGTTTGAGCAGCTGACTTTACATTCATCTAGTGCAAATAAATCTTTTTGACAATTTGCCACAATAATTTTCTCTGAAAAAGACCTTTGTCGTGGTAAAGTTCCCACCTGGAAGAATGATGTGCCATTATGTGGCAAGTTTGGATTTTCAGATTTTACTGAAATGGACTGGATAGAAAATTCTTTCCTTTTTTTTTTTTTTTTTTTTTTTTCCTATAAATGCTTTGGAAGTGGGATAAGAAAAAGAATCCTGATTTTTTTTTTTTTTTTCCCAAATGCTGTGGTGTTATCTGAGGTAATGTTACTTTTCATAAGCTACAGTCCTTCAAGAGATTACACTTCTTTTACTGAGCTGCTAGGAAGTGTCACAAGAATCCATGAGAGAAAACTGAAGTCCCAGGGCATGAACATGCTTAGCATCTATCGGATCAATCAAATTTGGCAATGGTGAGAAAAGGAAGGATTCAACACAAAACCAACAGCATATTTAACATTATGTTGAAAAATTGTATTAGTCGAAAAACAGTTTTCTGTTGAAATGAAGTTTGGATAAAAACCACCTCTCAACCAGCCATATCTGAAAGGATAACACTCTGCTGATGGCAAAGTATTTTGTTGCTACTTTTGTACAGATGGCTGTATAACATTCACAGAAGGAATGATTCTAGGAGCCAGTTTTTTAAATGTCATCTTCTACATATGTAAGTGCAAATGGGTCTCTGCATATTACTTGTGCATGCAAATGATAGACCTAGCATTTGCACATCAAGCACAGATTGGCTTTGGGCATTATCCTGCAGATGGACAGATAAGGTGTGAATTACATTTGTTCAAAGAAAGGCAAGCTGCAAATCCCTTCAAAAAGGTGGTCTCTGGGTTTGCTACTCCCAGCAACATAGAGCTGCTGCTGGGGTAAACAGTTACTCCTACACATTTTTGTTATGAGAATTTTTTCATCCTCTTGGTATGCTCTTACTACCCTGTTTTCCAAAGATCTGATACTGTTTGGTGAGGCTTTGCATTGCAGAAATAAAGACAGTTTTTTAAGTTGCTGTTGGCCTGGGTTGTCAATAATTACCCAATTACCTCTGCGAAAACACTGGCAGGAAGAAGGTATGCTGGGTCCATGTTAGGAGACTGGATTATTTAAAAACATTTTGTGATATCCTAGTCCTTAATCTGTCACTATGTAATTAATGATGCATCTTTGGCTGGAAAGTTACCTTATTTGTGCTTCTGATTAAACATAGTAATTGTGTGATGTCAGGGTTTTGTGATTTTTTTTGTTTGATTTTGTTGTTTGCTTGTTTTTGCTTTTTTGCTTCCAGTCTACTTACTGGTAAGGATAGATTTCTTACCAAAATAGCTAAGACTAAGAAATTTTGGGCCAGGCTTTTGGCAGGTCTCAACTGGTTCCATTGACTTCTATACCAATTATTCAGTCACAGACTGAAAATAAACAGCTTCATTGAGACTCCGAGTGAATCGGAATAGTGTTAAACTGCTAATAGGCTGATATATATAGATGTGTTAGCTGGACATGCATCAGATATCACATTGAAAGTTTTATCACTGCTTCATTGAGTAGTAGAGAAGTAGTAAGGTTTCACTCTTGCCTACTGGAGTAGCAGCAGTTATTCAAATAGTATCACTTTAAATGTGTAACATGCAATTCCCTTTTGCTTGACTGATTTCACTTAGTATTTGTGTTTCAGTGGGAAATGTCACAAACTTTTCCTCTGTCTAAACACATCTCTTTCCATGCCTTTTTTTCTGGAAGGAGGCAGAACATGTATTTTTTAGTTTTATAGCTATTTGTTAGTCTCGCTTCAATATTCTTGGCATTTTTAAGATACTCAGTTAGTTATACCTTTTTAGTTCATTTGCCAGCTGTTTGACACCAATAATACTAACACAGGTGAAATAAGGCTCATGGAAAGTACTGTATTTCCAAAACCCAAACAGCTTAGCAAGTCCTTTTCCAGTCCGGGCATATGACAAAGGGGGACACACTTGGCTTTCTAATTAGAGATAAACCTTAGAGTAAGAGGTGGGCTAGCTGACTGTTACAGTACTGCATTTTGGCTAGTGAGCCATAAGCATGTTTGTTGGGCTTCAGATGTATCAACAAGTATGAACACATATGATCACCCATGAAGAAAAAGGATTAAGTACAATTTTTTTTGGATTCTGTGAAAGCACCACTCAGATGTGTATTAGCACTCTGATTAAAGACAACACAATTGTTTTTACTGGTTTTAAATCTTTGTGTGTACACGGCTAACTTAGAAAATGCCAGAGATAACAGTTTCAGAAGGCTTGGTGGTTTTTTATTTCTTTTTTTTTTAAATAGATTGATGAAATTGTAAGGCTTAAACAATGCAGGGTGTGGAAGACATTGAAGGTAACCTACTTCTTCTGAGCCCAGAGGACAGTGAGTAGTAACACACCAACCAATGAAGCACTTTGTTATCAAGATGGAAGAAGCAATAGCTAACACAGATGTTTGTCTTCTGAAAGAAAGGAATTAAGTGACTAAAATGAACATTTCCTTCCTGTCCTTCTCCCCACAAATAGATTCAGAAAAAAGGATTTTGTGACTTTCTTCTTCCACTTTGATCTTAGATCCTTGAGGCCTGTTTTTTCTGCCTTTCAATTTCTGTAGCCATCTGTATAGTGAATATCACATCATCTTTGATCAGAAAAGTGCAATGAAGTGGAGAAATTGAGCCATATCTTTAGTAATGAATAATTTCAAGTGGTAAAGAAATGGATCAACTGAGCACTGCAGGAACAATTAGCATTAAGACATGAACTTCATATTTCACTACACAGTCACTTTCTAAAGAGTGGAATACTTAGTGAAGTGCCTCCTGTAATTCAGTTCTTGGGCAGAGTCTGAAAAGAGTGTTTCTTTCTGCCATTCTCACTGAACTCTTATCCCACCATGCATTTTACTAAAAATGCAAGATAAACATCTGACATGAGTGATGCATGTTTCTGCTACTTTGAAACAAAGTATTGGACTAGAGAATCTCTTGAGATCCCTTTTCCATTTCATTTTCATTGCTTATATTGTTGCAGGCAACTTTCCAGAGATCATAGAGTTTTCTTTGAAGGATGGGAAAGCAAAATTACAATTTATTGAAATTAAAATTCCATCTATTTTTCACTCAGAAATTCACTAGTCAGAAAATAAAATGCTCTCAAAAAGAGTATAGTCTCTCTATTTTGATCAATATCTACCTATTGCCAACAAATTCATTCCTTGATGTGGAATCACAGAATCACGAAATCGTTTGGGTTGAAAAGGACCCTAAATATCATCCAGTTCCAACCCTCTGCCATGCACAGGGACACCTTCTGCTAGACCAGATTGCTCCAAGCCCCATCCAACCTGGCCTTGGACACTGCCAGGGACGTGGCATTACTGTCTTTCACGGTGATACTCCACCTGTTTTACAGTTCCAGAACCTGAAAAGTAAATTATTAATGTTTCTGATAATTACTTCTTTAAAGCTGAGGTTGCCCATCTCCCAGCATAGAATCAATCATAGAATCATTGACTAGTTAGGGCTGGAAAGGACCTTTAGATCATGTAGTTCCAACCCCCTGCCATGGGCAGGAACACCTCACTCTAGACCATGTCGCCCAAGGCTCTGTCCACCTTGGCCTTGAACACAGCAGGGACGGAGCATTTACCACTTCCTTGGGCAACCTGTTCCAATGCCTCACCACCCTCACAGTAAAGAACTTCTTTGTTATATCTAACCTCAAATTCCCCTGTTTAAGTTTGAACCCATTCCCCCTTGTGCTATCACTACAGTCTTTGATGAAAAGCCCCTCTCCAGCATCCTTGTAGGCCTCCCTTCAGATACTGGAAGGCTACTAAGAGGCCTCCACTCAGTCTTTTCTTCTTCAGGGTGAACAGCCTCAGCTTTCTCAGCCTGTCTTCGTACGGGAGGTCCTCAAGCTCCCTTATCCTTGTGGCCCTCCTCTGGCATCCCATCGCTCCTCTTCCTTGGAGCTTCCTGAAACTCTGAAGTCAGCCCCCTGGGATGGAAACTGAATAATGGCGCAGGAAAGTCCTGCTGTTTGACTCACTGGAGTTGTGCATATGAGCAAAGCCCTTGCACAAAGGCTTTGCCAAAGCCACTAATAGAATGCAGGTTTCTTGGGTCAGGAGTGGAATCAGTGGGGATCGGGCAGAAGGAGCGCACAGGGGCAGCAGCTCTGCATCACATGCTAGCCAGAGTACCCATGCTTCAGTTTCTTCTTCTCATGAAAAGCTTTGGTATGCATAGATATTGAGAAAAGGCCCAATAGTAATGCAAAAAGAAGAGGTGGGGTTTATTTTCTTTCTTGCAGGGAAACTTCATTTTTGCAATCTCCCGTGGGATCTGAAGCTCCTTTTTTAAAACATACTTTAACATTTAGGATGAAAGATAGTAATTTTAGCTGCTTATGGTGAAAAAGTAATGGTCAGACTTATTTCCAAAGTGTGATAGGTGGTTTGCAAAAAGTAGCAGACACAATCATTGCTCCTGTCAGCTCAGCCAAAATGGGAAACATGCAGGCAGTGGCTGGAGGCAGGAGTTGACAGTGAGCTGGGTGATCAACTCTGAAACTCAGAGCAGATCTCATTGATGCCATGATCTTGTGAGCAGCGTTTTGTGCAAGTTACTGAAACAGGTTGTGGGTAATGTGGCAGCTAATGAGGAGCTGCATCCAGTACTACAAAAACATATCAAAATACTCAAGTGTATCTAACTGCAGCTGCCTTTTCTCAAAATTTATGGGAGCTCTGTGCATGCATGCTACAGGCTGTAGCAGCTCTAATAACCTAAAAATGAGATTTAGTTTTTAAAGTAGATTATGCTAAGAGGATATTTTATTTATTTTTAGGTAATAATAAAATCATAGAATCATAAAATAGATTGTATTGGAAAGGACCTTAAAATCATCCAGTTCCAATCCCCCTGCCGTGGCAGGGACACCTCACACTAGACCATACCTCCCAAGGTTCTCTCCTGCCTGGCCTTGAACACTGCCAGGGATGGAGCGTTTACCATTCTTCAAAGTTCTTTTCACTTTTCTCTTACGGGACTTGTTGGCTATCAGTCACATACTGGCATTTATCCTTAGATGGAGTTCACCCCACACTTTGGGCTGCATTCCCAAGCAACCCGACTCCAAGAAGCTCAAGACCCAGTGTGCCAGGGGACCACTACTGGCCTCACACTGTCTGCAGGCCCCAGCCTCAACCGCAAGGACTTGGGTCCCCAAAGAGCCCCGCCAGGGAAGGGAGTTTCTGTACTCCAGCACATCGCAGGGCTCACTGCATGAAGATGCATTTTCTTCTTTATCTAGAGCAAATACTTGTTTAGTTCTCATTTGCTCTTCCTTGCCAGTGATCAGTTAATGAATTGATATTTGATATGTTTTCAGCTAAATAAATTTAAGACCAGTTTGTTCTCTAATATGGAACTGTGCAGCAGAGCTGAATTCTGTGCTGGGCATATAATTTCCAAGATAAGAGACTGATTTTAGTTTGCTTAGTCTACCTTTTGCTTCTGAAATATAGGCATCCTCTTGCAAAGTTTCTGTAAAAATTGAACTATATCCAAGAACTGACAGCTATTCAGAAGGGACAACAAACTAACATGAATTCATCTTGAAGTCACCAAATGCCAAAATAAGTTATTGTAAATCCTGCCAAATTTGCTGGATGCTTTATACATGTGGTAGACACAAACCAGGCAGCATTCTGCAGGCAGACGTACTCTCAGAGGGCAAAGGCTACTTCTCTTTCCAGTGCTATTGCTCCATATGGTAGCTATAGGAATGCTGAAGTCTCAGTGCCTCTCAATGTGCATAACCTTGTGCAAAGCCAAGTGCCAGGTTTCTCATAGACAACTCTTGAAATGGCAGGTATCTTGGATAAGGTTACCATTTACTGAATTCAAGTTCTTTGACTCATGGCTTTTAATGACTTCAGAACAGTTTCAGAGTGAAATATTTGCAATAAAGTATGGAAGAATGGCATTGTGGTAAATGTGACACTGCTTCTGAAGAAGGGTAGGTACAGCTGTATAGATTGTTCTTTCAAACAACAGTTACAACATACTTGTCACTGCTCTTCAAATATGACAAAGAAAATAATGCTGTAGCCTGAATGTTTGAGCTGAGCAAAATGAGCAGCAGTTATTTTTCCATTGTTGGGTGAGGAATTCTACCATTCTACTGAGTACATACCGAGAAGTAAATGCAGATTTGGAAGTTTCACAGTTGGCTCAGAGAGAAACTCAGGTGTGGAAACGCTGCAGAGACTGTAGATAATTCCTTTTTTCTTTCATTTTGGATTTCTAATATGTCTTCAAGGTACAGGAAGTACCTCATGTTTTGGTTTGAATTGTTATGCGGATTTCAGCAGAGGTGAGAGAGGCACCAGCCAGAATGTTTAGGGTCTTGCTGGGATCAGTCTCACTCCATAATAAGAATGACCGCAAATGCCATTTCCTAAATTTTTAGCATCCATTTTTACTACCTGACATTATGTGACTCGTCTCTCTCATATTCAGATCCTAGTTTTAACAACAGCAGAGGTCTTTACTTTTCATATGCATTTTCCTGCATTATGCCTCTAATTGCAAAACAAGCAGCTCTCTCCTATACTTGACAACTTCTTTTATTAGAAGATACCACCCAGCCCTCAGTCAGTGGCATAACTTTATAGCCTCTATAGTCAGTCCCAAAACAGCAGTCTCCTTTATGTTTTTCTGTACTCCTGGAGCTCTTTGGAACTTGTTCCTGGGAGTGGAATGCAGACTAATAAAATTCCAGAGTATGTGAGGTTTATAAATAAATTAAAATACTCTCATCTGAAATACTTAGAAGAGTATTTGTGAATACTAACTGTAGGCGTGCACAGTTATATGCTCCTTCTTACCATCTCTTTCTGACTTCTTCAAACAGTTGAGCCACCCACTAGTATATATGAATAAGCCAGTAGTGTAAAACATTCTCTGTTCATAGCGTGCATTGTTTTGTATTTTAACAAACACCATTTGAAATCTAACTGGCAGATACTCCTGGAGCTACATAGGTGAGAAAATTCCTACAGCAGACTTCAACTTTTCTGAAAGAGTTTTACAAGCTTTCTGGTGGGAAAAGAGTCATATATTACTTTCACTGCCATATGTCCAGTTTTTAAAGTATCAAAAGACAATTGAAAGAAATTCATGTATCCCAGTTAAGCATCTTCACTATGCAGCTCTTCCAACTGGAACTGGCATTTAGAAAGTGCTATACTTCTCATTTGTTAATTGCTGTCCCACAACTACTTCATCTTTATAATCCAGTTTGTGGCTTCAGAAATGGAAAAAAGAGGTAAAACTGCAGATGTGATAATCACCAAGTGATAAATATTATTTTTTTTAATGCACTATAGCTTGGATAAAGAGAAAGCTTCTCTTTTTCTGATAAACTGCAATTGTTTTGTCCCAGATTTTTTCCAAAGCTCCTTTTCTTTGTTGTTTTTTTTTTTTGTCTGTTTAAATCTACTCAGTTTGGTTTAGTCTACTCAATTTGGTTTGCTGTTCAAAACATGATTATAGATTCTACTATGTCAGGCCTTTGTGATCCTACTGCAGGGCATAGGTAAGGTAGAGTGAAGCCTCTGGATCTGGGAGGGTGGTGAGTTGTACACATGCCCTACTGTGTAGGTTGTGTGTCGGGCAGATTTCAGGGTGTGTGGGAAGACATAAATCCCTTGCCTGTTCACTTGGGCTTTTTGCACAGAGGGGTGTGTTTTTATTAGAAGCAGACATTTGCTGTAACATGAATTGGTCAATGCACCTTATCTTGCTTTCAAATGTAGGGCCTTCCTCATGTTTCCGCAACAATGGAGGGACACCAAATCTCAGCTCCTACTGCAGGGCAGGGCACAGCTCTGTTGCTGACTGTATTTTGGTCTCAGATTTGCTATTGGTTTTTTAGATACTTCTCTGTTTAGGTTTTTTCTCTCTGGCTTTGATCCCATCACCAGGAGTTTTCACTTTCAGTTTGCAGCACAAGGCTGCTACAAAACGTGTTCAGCTCTCAGGACACGTAGAATGTGTGAATCCATCGAGCTTGTCAGGTGGAAGAATGGGGCTTCAATAGGTTTAAAAAGATGCTATAAATACTACTTATAAAAAAAGCTGCTCCTATTTTAAAAGTTTGTTTGAAAAATGTTTATACTTTACTGGCAATAAAAACCAAAACTACTGTAGAATTAGAATTTCAAAGTGAAGTGGACTATTCCCTGTTCCTTTCTGCAACATGGCAACTGTGATTTTATGGAGTTTTATCCACTAGAGAAACATACAACAAGACAAGATGTACTAACCAACCATCTAGAAGATGGTCTTTTATCTGTTAATTCTCTAACTGAGTTTGGAAACATCCCCAATAAAAATATAATGCCAGAGGCCAGAAGCAGAGCTCATCAAGAGGGGTGGAAATCAAACTGCAGAATGAAATAAGAAAAAACATATTAAATTTCTTATGGAGAGCCCAAAGGGTTGCTTTTATCACTGTTAATTTCAGTGTCATCACAACATTCCATTATAATCTGCATTTTTTTGCTAAGTAGAAAATAGGATGCTTAATACACAATCCAGTTGTTATAGTAATAAACTGCAGAAACACAACGCACTCCAAATGAAGTATTTTGCTTCCATTAAATTGGCATGTTTTGACAGATCATAAATCAGAGAGGAAGATTCACAGCTTCTGTAATAACCTCTGCACTAGTAACAATTTTTGTCTTATGTACCCTAAAAGCCAGAAGGCACATACGTGGTTTCCTGTTCTACATGTCTCCCAGTTTTCTGGGTCAGATTAGTTGGAATTGTTCTCACAAGTGAATAGCAAGCTCCAAAAACAGAACTTCTTTCACTTCATTTTATAAATTGATTTCTACCTTAGCTGGAGTACCTTCTGGAGGTCAATCTATCTAGGCTTTTAAAAGGTCTTCCGTCACTGAGCTGTTACTAATACCACTAACACAATACGAAATTGATGCAGATATGAGAAGTTCTCTCAACAATACCAAGCACCAGGCCTCCCAACTGCAATGTTTTTGGTTTGGGGTTTCTTATTTTTTACCCCAATGCCTGAAACCCTGTTTGGAAAGGGAAGACAACTCGCATCTGCAAGGCATGATACATTCGTCTTCCCTTTGCAAATTAATTTGAATGGTGGATAGAAAGTATGTAATCTCCATTATCTGGATAAAAGAGTTGTCAACAAGAACCTGACTTGTTCATTTGTGGATAGAGCTCATAAATGGAACTTCAGAAATTGGAGCAGAAGAATGGAGATTCAGGGTCCAGACCCCACCCACTGAAATAGTTGGCAAATATCCCATTGCTGTGGGAGAGAGTACAAATAGACACCATCTAGCACGCTTTGTATCATATTTAATTTTCTCAACTGAATGAGTAACAACGAATGACTTGAGTCCCTGGCTTAGTCAGTTCTGAGGTAATGTCCAAAATTAGCTTGATCTCCCTGGCTGTCCAGAGACAATTAAAGAACAGCTACATCAAATTCAGTCGCCATGCACAACTCTTTGGGGATTGAATATACAGAACCTATATGACTGAATGGATGAATCTGGCTATACATCTTGACAGAAATCCCAAATTGCACATACTTGCAATTCCTTCACCTCTGACAGTGCGAAGTACTTACATCTCTGGATACCTAGACCTAAGTCATCTAAACTGGGAGTTGCAGCGAACTCTGTGTATGTAAGTCAGGCACAGAGCTTACACCAAGTAAGTTACTTAAGCTTCCATCCTTAGTACAGCTGACTTTAGCATCTGCACATCTTTCCCCTGACCAAAAGCAAAAGAGACACCATTTGTAAACTGTATGGAGGTAATAAAAACCATCTTGTAGCATGACTTACAAATTACTTGGTTGACACAGGGCAAATCCACATCAACTTCTTTGTCCTACATTCTTTGTTCTAAATACCTAGTTTAAAGTTTCCTGTTCATTTTGCTTTCACTTGCTTTTCTCACTCTCTTTTATTAAAAAGATATTTATTAAAAAGGTATTAATTTTATTAGCAAATAAAATTTACTCACCTCTCTAAAAGAAGCTTCAAAAGCTAGCTAATAGAAAGTATACTAGATATTTTCTAATGTATAGTTTTTCATGCTATGGCATTTTAAATTGCTCATCAGCTATTAAATAAGGCCAGGAAGAACGTGCAATTTGCTTATCATATTTCTAAGCCAACACAGCTCTTTCTAGTCCTATTTCCAAATATTTCACTCATTTTTATTTCTGTTGAAGAAGTTAATAAGCCTTTATTAACCTAGTACTGTCAGCTCCTTACCATTCTTTGTCTGCTCCATGTAGTTCTTACTGCAGAATTGCAGAAGCAGTAGGAATAATGAGTCACCAGTGAACCAGTCTTAGAATTATGATTATTTCATGACTTATTAATTCAATTGTTCAGCAACATATATTTCTTAGCTTAGTTTTCTTTGTGGTAACAGTAGTTGAATGGGATTTGAGGTGTTTGCTTGGTGAAAAACAAGTTGTTTTTTTTTTTTTTTTTTTTCTGGGAAAGAAATGTATCACTTCTTGATGTAAGGAAACACTGTATTTTGAAAATACTCTGAAGAATGCAATGAAGATTATTGGCCATTACAAATTCGTAGCATTTATTTTAGCACAGAGCAGCATGACGACATGAGAATTGTTCAGGCAGAAATGGACGGAATACAAAGTGTTCTTCCTCTCTTCATGTCACACATAAATTATTAGCATTCCTAAAAATTTCTCTTTCAGTCATCTCCTCTTAATGCAAGAAGACTAATGTATTTTCTAATGCTTTCCTTTTATGCAGTCCACAGTAAAGGACTTAGCTGTCAAAATGGAGGGATTGTGCCAGCAGTTAATTGCGTATACAACAAAATTCTTTGAAGAATGACCCAAGTTCTCCACTCTATTCTGTATCGCCTGATGTTTATTCCAATACCCAACTCAGTACACAATACAGGAGTAAAAGCCATGCCCTAATCCTGAAATTTTAACTAGATCATAAATTAAAATAATAAATCATAAACTATCTTCTCCTGCTCTCTTCTCCTTCACCCTGCATCTGCAGAAAAAAATCCTGAAGGTGAAATGTATATTGCTATTTCTTCAGCCATCCGAGTGACAGATGCATGTAGTTGAGCAGAAGCCTACTGTGGGGTAAGGCTTTCCAAGCTCTCAGTGTACCCAGCACTACTTGCAAAGCAAAGTGTAAAAACCATTTGATGTTGCATAGTCAGTGCTTTTGTCCTGAACTAGTAACTGTCTTCCATGCTTAAGTCAGTGATTTGTTTCGTTCAGCACCTTACTTTACCTGGAATTTTCTTTACTACTACTACTGAGCTGATAATACTAATTACCTGCAATGTAGCTAAGCAGACAACTTGAGATGGGACTTAAAACCCTAGGATTCGGTCTCCCTTTAATTTAAGTATATGAATTACACTAAATTCCTTCACCACGTACTTGAACATGTAGGATGAAAACCTCTACAGCTGGAACGCCAACTGGAACTGGCCTCAGGTGTATCCCCTAAAGCTAAGGCAATTCTGGATTTAATCATTGCTTCTAAACTTCAGTTTGCTACTTGACAGCATACTGCACAGAGCCTAAAGCTGCTCCCCGAGATGTTTTGTTGTTCTGCTGTGATGGTGGCTCACACTGCGCCACTGCTCAGCGCAGAAGGGAACTCCCTGTGTGCCAGCTGTGATGATATCTGAGCAGCAACACTTCTCATTTTGTGGGTTTCCTATCAACAGCCGACGGTTGCCCACTGGTCTCAGAACACACCTCACCAGTACTCAGCCACATGTCTCTATGTGAATACTGCTGCTTATCTGAGCTGGCAGCAGCAGCAGCTGGTTTCCCAATCCAGCTGCAATCAAATGGGTTGTTGATCAGGTATTATAATTACCAATATGGCAGTTAATGGCTGACAGACCCTGCTAATACAGTTGCTTTTTTCCTCCTTTTGTAGCTGTGCCACAGAGCAGGGTGATGTTTTTTCCCCCAAACACTGTGGATCCTGCATACAGCCCCATCTTTCAGTACTACCCTTCTGTCCGGAATCACAGGATGCAGACAGACACCTATATTGTCTCTGCCATAGGCTGAGGGCTGCTGGCAGGGCCTCAGGCAACTCATGGTCTTTTATAATTTCCCAGCAAGATAAGAAGAAATTTCGGTTCTTACTTTTCCTCTTTTATCTACATCCCCCAGCTTGCTCTGTACCTAGGCTCTGACCTGGTTTCATGTGTCTGCAGACCCACTTGCTGAGGACTTGAGGAAGCATGCCACTGAACCATTTGCTGAAGTCTTTGTTTAGCAACCATTTATTAAAAGCTAGAAAAACATCCAAATTCCAAAGGGGCTGAGGAAGAATGACCTGTATTTGTGGAGATGAGTGCACGCTGTATATATAAGGTGTTTTGTCTTTCATAAGGAGATTGCACAGTAGTTCTGCTGTACTTATTCCATGCAAAACAGCAATAAAATCATATTCCCAACAATATAGCAGCCTTCCAGTATCTGAAGGGGGCCTATAGGGATGCTGTGGAGGGACTCTTTATTAGGGACTGTAGTGAGAGGACAAGGGGTAACAGGTTCAAACTTAAACAAGGAAAGTTTAGATTGGATATGAGGAAGAAATTCTTTCCTGTAATGGTGGTGAGGCCCTGGAATGGGTTTCCCAGGGAAGTTGTGAATGCTCCATCGCTGGCGGTGTTCAAGGCTGGGTTGGAGAGAGCCTTGGGTGACATGGTTTAGTGGGAGGTGTCCCTGCCCATGGCAGGGGGGTTGGAACTCAATGATCTTAAGGTCCTTTCCAACCCTAACTATTCTATGATTATAATACATTTTACAGGAATAGTTGCAGATATATTCTACAACTGCATCTAAACTGACCCAGTTGGGAACAATCTCCAGTTTGTGCCACCAAGCTCTGTTTTAATCCTTATCAAAGTAAGACAAGGGGACAATTCCTTTTCTTTCCCCTTCCAGCTCTTACAACAAACCACAAGCTGGAGTTATGCTCCTGGTAGATGTCAGCCTCTGGCATTTATCGAAGTAAGAGTTTCCTTGTAATTTACTTCGTGGCATGGTGTGGTTTATTGACAAGCATGCCCTGCCTTTCCTCCTCCTGGGTACAAAGCTATCTGAAGCGGGCTGCCGTGGTACTGGGTGTAATACAAGCATCGTGCTGAAGAATTTACCAGACTCCTGCTTGCAAAAATAGCATGATGTGACTTGTTACAAACCTGTGCTACACACTAACTAAAATCATGTTGCTGATAAATAATCAAATTCTTTTGGGAATGACAATCTGTGATCTCTGTTTGCTTTACCTATAGCTCAGGCAGAATGCAAGTTCCTTCATCTGCTCTTCTTAAGAAATGTCTTTATCCATTCTCCTCTTAAGAAACCACCAGCCTACACACCAAATCTAGTTAGGGTCCACCAGGACCTTTTGTCTTTGGGGTAAATAAACAGTCTTCTTCTTCGAAGAACCGCAGAATCTCCCTGCAATTAACTAGACTTGAAGGCATGATTGCTATATTCTACCTCCCTTATCTGTTTCATTGTAAGTATAAATACCTTTGTGTTCTCTTCCATCCAGTTTGGAAAGAATGACACTGTAGAGTAATGATCTAGAACCTGAAACATCCCATGTATTTTCCTGCCCATACAGAAAAATGGTTCTCGGTGTTCTTTGCCACTGAATTCTTTGAAAGCCACAGCAAGATAATAATGCTGCTTAAACATATTTTGCACCTAGGAATGGTATGAAACAAAAAAATCTGTAGAAACCCTACATTACAAGGTAAAATTAAGCCCTACCCTTTGAATTTCACTAGCAGCTGCTTTCCCCTTTGTTTCCTTTTCTGCTGCCGCAGGCTGCTTCCTAGGAGGCTAATGAGTCACAGGTGACTGTGACCTTTGACTGTTGTGGCCAATGACTGTTGCCTTTCCAGCCCGTAGCCTCAAGGCCTTTTACCCTGGTCATGCCCTGGCAACAGACCTTGTCACATGCAGTTAACTCACCAACTGTATACTGTATTTGAAATCCACTTATTAGATAACACCATTAAAAACTGCACCAACAGCAAATACTTTCAACAAATAAAATATAGGTTCACTTTAAATTAATATCTATGCTCTTAAAGGCAAGAGTTTGACTATTCATGGAGTGAGAACATGCAAGGGTTGCAAACACAGCTGAGAAATTAGTTAATGAGTTGTAATAATATATGGGTGGGAACGGTTCCTGTCGCTTGTTCTGCACTGGCAGTGTCATGTAATGTTATAATATACTTTCTATAGCACATATGGTAACCATAATGTACTGTAAGAGAACTGTATCTATTTTGGTCATCCTTTTGCTTGACGACTCTCAAGGTGACACCAAATTATTCCTCTGATCTCATGAATTCCTGTGGAGCTGCTTTTCAAACACTGACCTAAGACATATGAGAAGAGTTTCTCTTGAAGTAGTATTGTCAGGCAACATATAGAAGGTAGACTAAATGTAGCTCAGCTTTACCTATGGAATCAGATTCATTAAGGGTTTATCCCAAAACCTGAAGTATTTGAGTTGCAGGTGTTTGAGCTCTGATATATACATGTTATGAATACATATGTCCAGCCAGCTTCCTTCACAGAGAGTGAAGGATGACATGTTTCTTGTGAAATGTGAAAGTACAATCTCTAGAATAACATACAGTCTTGAAAATATCTCCTGTTAATATTTTCAGAAAATAGAAGTGGTTTATGTGGCTCGCCCTCTGAGGAAGCATATGTTTGAACAAATATTACTGCCTCTCAGAGGCCAGCCATGACAAATCATAGGAGCTGTGCACATCTGGCCTTAAATATCTTTCAGATTAGGAAGGAATTTCAACAAGAATGAGGTAAAATTTTCAGCTCAAAATATGTGTCACATTAAAGAAATTGTATCTGACACCAGTCTGTGTCTGGTGTTTCACATGTATTCAGAGTGAGGTGTGTTGGGGAATTTGACTCAAATGTGGTGAGGCTGCTGATATAAGGTGAGGATTACTAGAAAATATGCATTAACTTGGAAAGGCAGCACATGCCATTGTCAGTCATTGACAACCTGTTGATATCCAGAAATAGTTTATCAGGACTCCAAGGGGACCTCAGCCTTTTAGCAATGCTTGTCAACACGGAGCATGGTCCTATATAGCACAGTGCACAGTAATCAGCCGAGAGCTGTGTCTTCCCTAATTAGATATCTCTGACTATTTCTTAGCATTGCTCAATAGGAGCTGTGAGCTAAGGGGTGTGACAAGTATCTAATAGGTTGTCTACAGTGAAAATATTTCACCCAAAAGAAAATCAAGGGGATCCAAGATTAAAAGAAATGGGAATAATGCCTGATTTTATGCAACCAATTTTACTAGAACCACTCAGAAATTTCCGAATTGATCTTCTTTTTCTATTAAAAGTTTTGAAAAAGTTTCATGAAGTCAGCTCACAGGAAAATGACACGCTGGGAACTTTTCTTACAGGAGAGCTGCAAAAGCTGCCTGCCAGGCAGATTTCTATCAGAAGTTTGCCAGTTTGCTCAATTGTGTGCTTGGCCACCCACTTATAAGGCAGCCTCAGGCTCATAACCTAAGATTTAACAGGTTAGGACCCCTGGAGGCTCCCATCCTGTGTGCTGCCCTAGAGATTCAGCAGTCCAGAGGTTTCCAGATTTGTTAAGTGCATCTAAGTGACACGTAAGAGCTATGGTTGCTTCTGTTGTTGGTAGAAGTTTGATTTGAAATATCTGAAACTAAACGCTTGTCATGATTTCAAAACCAAATGTGGTGGGAATTTCACCTTTCCAAAGAAGCTTTGAAATTTTGACTATATTTTGGAGCAACATAGAATATTGTTCTCTTTCAATTTTGTAATAACTAATGGAAAGGAAATTCTTGCTTTCATCATCTCTAGTAATTTTATAGCAGAATGGCTAACACTCTCGCACTCACTTGTCTTACCAGCAGAGTGTAGCTCTATCAAGAGATAAGCTTGTCAGGGTTAGCAATACAGGCCATGCTTGACTTCATATAGATTGCCTGTTGTGGTTTAAGCCGTAACTCATGCAGTTTGCTCACTCACTCCCCCCTGCTTCTTTCCCCCTGCTCCCGGAGGGATGGGGAAGAGAATAGAAAGAATGCAACTACCACAGGTTGAGATAAGGACAGCCCAGTAACTAAGGTATAGCACAAACCACTGCTGCTACCACCAATAATAATAATGACAAGGGAAATAACAAGGGAAGAGAACATAACTGCTCACCACCGATACCAAGCCTGACCCAGCAGTGAACCCAACCCTTCCGGGTCCCTGCCCCTCGTTTTTACATCCTTGGCATGATGTGCTGTGGTATGGAATACCTCTTTGGTCAGTTTGGGTCAGGTGTCCTGTCTCTGCTTCCTCCCAGCTTCCCCTCCTCCCTGGCAGAGCATGAGGCTCAGAAGGTCCTTGGTCAGACCAAACATTCCTGCAACAACTAAAAACATTGGTGTTATCAGTGCTGTTCCCAGGCAGAAAGTAAAAAACAGCGCTGCACCAGCTACTAAGAAGGAGAAAAATGACTGCTACTGCTGAACCCAGGACACTGCCTTATGGTACTTCGTTTCCACTTTCCACTTTCTTTTTTCCTTAATATACATTAATCATGTCAGATTAAAAACCTTCTTCCTAGAAAGTGGATGCATAGCCACTGGCATGCAATTAGCAAACACAAGAAAAGACAAAGCCACCAGGAAGGGGAAGAGCTGAGTTATTCAGAGTAAATGTAGGCCAGGAAGAGAAGTTGCTTTTGAAAGAATGCTATGATGTTTTGTCAAATTTAAACTGTCCATCCATTACCAGCTAGTACTTTTTCTCAGTTCTAAGCACGATTTCCTTTCCTAGATTTGCTTAAACAAACTTAGGGAACAAAAGATAAGGGGAGAGTGAACCACTGAACTTTTCTTGATGGGATTAGGAAAGGGGTAAATACTATTACCAAATTAGTTACAAAAATAACCCCACAAAACACAGAAGAGTGTCACAGATCTACTGAACATCTAAATAAAGAAAAAAATGAAATAAAATGCTAAGTAAGCATAATGACAGCTGGAAGCCCCTCCCCTAAATGTGTCATGTAAATCAGTCACATTATCCTATTTGGCTAGGATAGCAGAAACCCTTGAAAACTATCATATTATCTGTGGTGAAAATATACAATTCAATCATAATATGCTGCGAGCTGATTATTCGTGAATGCATGAATGTTCTTGCTGCAGTAATGTGAGGTTGTTTTCCTGTCTGTATGTCCACTGAGGATCTGGGAAAGTTTTTATTGTTTGAGCATCCCTCCAGTAGGCTGGACCTCTGATTTTAAATATCTGATACCATTATTACTGAGTGATAAACAAAGTGAAAAAAAAAAAAAAAGAAAAACCACAAAAAAAAAAAAAAAAAAAAAAAAAAAAACCAAAACCAAAAACAAAGAGGATCATTCTTTGCTTCTGGGTTGGAATCTTAAGCAGTTGATGTTCTGTGAGTGGCAAAGCATTTCACTTTATTTCACTGCTGCACAAAACATGCATCACAGCTACAATGGCCCTTCATCATCTCTGGCTGCGGGGAATGCTAGGACAGCCTGCAGATTTAGATCTAAAAGAAATCCTTCTTTTCCAAAGTAAAAAGAAATCCTTCTTTTCCAAAATAAAAACAAATCATAGGTCAACAATGAAATCAAGAGCCTTTTAAGGTTATGTTATCTCATGTCTTCCCTGTTTGCCAAACAGCACCTTGCTACATTCATGAGGGAAAGAGCTATCTCTTTTAACAACGTTCAGGCTTTATTGAACATACAGTAAACAATACGGGTGTTGCAAAGACCACTCACTCCAACAGCTCTTCAGTTACCTTCTACATCTGACTGAACCCCAATCTGGGAAAATGGTGTGGAACTAATTCACCTGATATCTGCTTGTTCAAACACAAAGGGTAACTCCGTGGAATATATATATTCTATGTCTTGCTTTAGCCATGTATGTTTTGCATCAGGAATATGCAGTGAAATTAAACTTACAGTCAAAAGAGAAAGCAAGGATATACTTCTGCTGTCTCTGGTAGCAGAGTCACAGGTCTTTCTGTAAAGGTGTGAGAGTTTGTCCAGAAAAGGTGATAATCATTTCACAGTAAGAGGGTAACTCAGATGCTCATGTTTTTCATATCATCACTGGTAATACAAAGAACTAAGGCATGAAATTGCCAGCAATATAAATGTTTGTAACCTTGGTTCTTTTTGAGAACCTGAAAGAACATTAGTTTTACTGTCCAGGAAAATGGATTTGCTTTTTGTTCCCTGTGCAAGAATTTTTATGTTCTGTGTCCCGTGGTTATGATGCCAGAAACACAGGGCTATGTTGGCAGCTTTCTGATGGAGAATTGTATCAGTATACTGTGAATCTGGGCTTGCATTTAGTAGCAGAAAAAAAAGGCTGGAGCTGTCCACTTCTAATCTTTTGTGTTTTCAGCTTCAAGGAGAACAAATCAGAGTCAGTGTACACAGATGAAATAAGATCCACAGGCTAATAAATGCTTTTGTTTGCTGCATTAGTCAGCCACTGAGCACTCCTGTAGGACAGTGCAAATATAGGCTATGTGTCATATTATCGGCTTTCAAGGCATGAGGATAGGATTCCTTGTAGTGTTAAAGCCTTTCACAGTAAATGTCTATGCTATAAATTTTGATGCACTTTCCAGCTGAATGGATGCTTTGAGTGGAGACAGACTGGCTGGAGCTGAAGTAGTTGGCTTTGATTTACCTCTTCTCTATTATTCAGTGCTATTGAGAATTTGGAGTAGTGATATCAAGGCATGTTGATTGGCTTCAGTTTATAGATTGAAATAAAGTGAGTGCTATTTTACCTTGGTCAATACCATGCAACCTTATAATGATATTAGTGGGATAAAGTAATGTGTAGATTTGTAAGACAAAGACAATGAAGCATGATGTTTGCAAATAAATCCATTGACAGATGAGTTTTCCCTACTAATCATTCAGTGTTTTCTTCTTGTACGAGTCCTTGAGGGGTTTCCAGAATAAGAGAAGAATCTCTGCATGTGTGCCGTTTCTTGAACACCATTTATATTTAGTCTGATTTGTAATGTTTGGTTTGTATATACTGGCCATGTTCACATCATGAATTTCAGCTGCTGCTATTCCTAGTGCTAAAACGGCTCTGATCTCCATCATGCCCAGGATATTCCTCCTTGCTACAGTTTGTTTGCTGGAGATTTAGTGAGAATGATTTAGTGGGCCCAAAAGGCATAATGTAAAAGAAGTAATCAATTTTTTAAATCCTGTTCTGACACTTCAGACATAGGTATCTTGGTGCTTCTGATGTATCTTCTTAGATGAAATTATAGATCTTTATGGAGTTGAGTAATTTTCTCACTAGTTCTATCTACCTTCCTAATGAAGTAGAAAAGTATAATTTCTCTTTTCTTCTGGAATTAACCAGTGATATCAGCATTAGTTTCCAGAAATTATGAATGAGACTGAAAACAGTTTTTGAGTCATTAATCCCGTGCAAAGCCCCTCTGTTCTGCTACAAATCGTAGGTGAATTTTAAAGGACTATCAATACTGACACTTTAAAGTACTGTACAATGAAAAGGGCAATTACTGGTGGGAAAAAAAGACAGCTGTGAAACTGCCCTAAGAAAGATCAGTTGTCATAAAATTGGGTAAATCCTAGCCAGCAAGATTTCAGGGGGCAGTGCATTAGTTATGTGTGAATCCTTAGAGACCCTGTGAATGGGAATGCCGGTCAACTGTGGCAGCTATAAGTTATAGTCCTCCAAGCACATATTTGGTTCTCTGCATATTTGTCATGCAGTCTGGTGGCCAAAGGTTAAGATAGAATTAGGATATTTATATCCTGAATATTACTGTCACCAACCCACACCACAGTTAGGCACAGTTAAGATGTATTTGGCTATTGCATTAGACACTGTGCACTAAAGGGAAATTTCAAAAACGTGGAGATGAAGAGCTGAGTGCTATCAGCTGTTACCGTGCAGCAAAGTGACAATTAAACACTCTGTGTCTATAATTCTGATTAATGTCTATGTATGCTGAAAGCTGACCAGCTCTGACAGAAGTATCTGTTGCTACTGGACACCATGCTGTGCTGTTCCTTCTCAGGCAAAACTTTCAGCAAGTGAAGGTGGAGTGCGATCCAGTGCTCTCAGACCTTACTTTTTACTCTTCATGTTCCAGAAATGAACTAATGTAAACAAGGTGAAACATAGAATCCTTACAGCCTTTCATTAAAATAGAAGTCTATAAATGAATCTCAGTTTAACCTTTCTCATCCCTGTCAATATTCTCAGACCCACCCTTCCCATAGGCTGACAAAAATGCTTAGCATTTAACTGCAGAACTATATCAGGCTCCAGCTGAATTTGAAATAGTAGCAACCTTCAAGCCTCCAGATCTTTCGGAGACTATGAAAATCCAAAGAGTGTGCGCAACACAGACCCCACAGACAACAGTGAAGCCGCAGAAAGCGATTTAGTCTGTCCCACGTGCCCCTAGTATTCAGATTCATACTTGGCTTTTTATTGGAATGTGGAAGATAGATGTAAATAAGGAGAAGTCTGCAGACAAGTGGAAGTTTACGGACTAGAACCAGATATAGACCACTGAGCTATTGAAAGGTTGTACTTCCCATTCATTAGCTGTAATGGATGGGAATTCCTTTAGAAGAAATAGTGCTACGAGTTTTAGATTAATTACTCTGATTGGCTGCCCATGTATTTTGCATGTTTTATGTAATGCTGGTTAGAATATTGTTAAGATGGTATCTAGGGGAAAAAAAGAAATAAAGTTATAACTGTGTCTTTTCTGGAAAAGTTTCACATGCAAAAACATGCAGTCAGGTTCCAGCACGCCCCAGCCAGCAGAGGAGACAGTGGGAAAGGTAAGGAGAAGAGGGAGTCCTTGCAGATGCAGTTCCACAGATATAAAACTAAGAGGCATGCGTTTGACTACATCCTTTGAAGTGGTTTTTGAACCAGATCAGCTTGAAGGAGCCTAGGAAGAGCTTTCATCATCTATCTCCTTAGTGCCCTTCCTTGATTAGCGTCAATGAGCTTGAGAGTGAGGGCTGAGAAAGGCTTGCCTGTGCACCACTCGCTGTTCTGTCCCGCAGGCAGGATTCAAAGAAACGCAGGCAGTGAATCTTTATTTTTAAGTATTTTGCATGTAAGACTAATATAACCACCTGTCCAATTGGCTATATACAGCACATAAAATGTGGTTGTGTTGAACTGACATAATTAATGCACTGGCAAAGTGCCAGTACCCAGTATTATTTGAATATACTGAACTATCAGTGCTATGCAGTAGCTTGTCTCATAGCAGACTAGTTGTGCTGATATTTTTAAGCAGTTCTTGCCACGATATAAAGTTTTAAGTATAAGATGGTCTTGTATTACGCAGTAGAGTAGGTCTAGGTGAACATATTTTCCTAACATTTCCAGAATGAATGAAAATTTGTCAGGAAGGCAGGTGTTGTCATTTCTTGGTGTGCTTCTGAGTCACTTGAAATGCACCTTGGAATTACCAAATCATGCTGCTGCAGAAGAGCTAAACTGTGACTCCCTCTTAATGGCCTTACATTGATAAAACATGCTCAGATATTTGCACACATTTCATGGTATCACTTGCCAATATTACAAAATATTGCACGTTCTGTTACTGGTTTTGTCTAAAAATGGATCCGGTTCTAAAATCCTTCCATTACTGATTAATCACTTATTATGATTTCTCTACATTTACACTTGCACTGTTGTTCAGTAGCTTTAGCTATTAAAATACAAATCTCACAGAAGAAGCTGGTTGGGAAATTCCCAATCCCATATATCCAAGCACCCATTCATCCAAAACAAAATTGATAGCAGAGCTGTTTTTGAAAGAATGTCCTTATTCACAAATTGGCCAAAACATCCTCTGTTGTCATGATGAAGTTACAAGAAAGTGGGTTTTGGTTTAGAATTGTTTTCCCTTTCAAAATTTTTGTCAATTACAGTAAGAGGAAGGAGGGGAGGATGAAACTAAAGAATGTCGTCAGATGAGCAGGCATAAATTAGTATGAATTCAACTAAACTAAGAAATGGGAGGAACTTCTTTTATGGCAAGGATACAAACAATGTAAGGCTTCATAAACCAAATTAATACTTCAAATAGCTGCTTAAAATCAGCAGGCTAACATGGCTTATGCTCCATACTGTGACAGTCAGGGGTCACAAAACCACTTTCTGATTGCTTTGCTTCACAAAGAATGATTTCCTGGAGATTCCCTGGATTTGTCTCAGTGCACGTGAGCCTCTTGGAAGCCTACCTTCCAGCATTTAGGATTCATCTTCATGTGACAAAGTTATATTGAGATATGAAGAAACCTGTAACTCAGAGGGAAACTGGCAAACTCATTGCCTTCCACACATAAAACAAGGTGGTCCTGAGGAACTGCTGCCTGGCTGTCCAGGAGCAGCCAAACTCCAGCATTTTTCTTTTGTGCTTCTTCACTGCTCTTACAATAGTACTGATGATCAGCTTTTCTGTTAGCAAGACTTACAGCTATGGATGTTGTTGGACTACGTTTGTTTCAAAGACTGATTTCTTAAAGGGCATGCATTTTAATCACCATAGGTAATTATTCTGTGTCAGTAGCTGAGGTCATATATTCTAATGCCAAGTAAATTTCCTGTATGCATTATAACCTTACAGTTCTTAAGAGAAAAAGCCCAGCATCATATCAAGACACAAGGTGCGTATTTTCTAGTAGCCTTGCCTTCCGCAGCAATGTCAGTGTGCTACTTAGTAGCTATATTTGCATACTTGTCTTTCTAATTCTGGCACCACTAGTTTCAAAGACAGTTGTTACTGTACTTTCAAAAATCTACTCTAAATGACAAAAGTCTTTCAAAATTGCATAAAATATTCTCAAGTCAATGATAATTGCACACTATTTTGACAGCACTTACAGTTAAGTATCTCGCAGGATCTTATGACTACCTCAGAATCTCATCTTCCACTAAAAAAATGCACATTAAAATGATAATACTTAGCACTCTGCAAACTGGCCTATTGAGCAAAACACGAAAAAGGGATACTGCAGGTTCAAACGTCTTTAGGTAAACAAACAGGACTTAGCATGTATTTTTACTTGAAACCTTGAAGCTAGCAAACACACTATGCTGTTCCACAGCAAGAAATTCTAAAGGCATTCCCTCTCAAGCTTTATCACTGAAAGAAGTAATACATTAGTAAGATACAGCACATGTTTCTAGAACTGTTAGCATTTTCCTGCTAAAGATTCATTATCTTTGTTTCATGTTTTGTTTGATCGAGAGACAGAAGCTGATGACTACAGATAAATTTTGGTAAACATAGGGATACACATGCCTGCAACTGAAAAGACAGAAATACTGAAAGAAAAAAAAATCATTTCCAAGACAAATGCAGAAAGTTTCAATACTGAAATTTCAATTTGTGATTACGAAATACATCTATGTTTGCGATGTTCTTATATGCATAATATCATAGAATCATAGAATAGTTAGGGTTGGAAAGGACCTCAAGATCATCGAGTTCCAACCCCCCTACCATGGGCAGGGACACCTCACACTAAACCATGCCATCCAAGGCTATGTCCAACCCCATCTTGAATGCCACCAGGGATGAAGCATTTACAACTTTCCTGGGCAACCCATTCCAGGGCCTCACCACCCTTACAGTAAAGAATTTCTTCCTCATATCCAGTCTAAACTTCCCCTGTTTAAGTTTAAACCCATTATCCCTTGTCCTCTCACCACAGCCCCTAACGAAGAGTCCCTCCCCAGCATCCCTATAGGCTCCCTTCACACACTGGAAGGCTGCTATGAGGTCTCCATGCAGCCTTCTCTTCTCCAGGCTGGACAGCCCCAATTTTCTCAGCCTATCATCAAATGGGAGGTGCTCCAGTCCCCTGATCATCCTCGTGGCCCTCCTCTGCACTTGTTCTAACAGTTCCATGAACTTTTTATGTTGAGGACACCAGAACTGCACACAATACTCCAAATGAGGTCTCACGAGAGCAGAGTAAAGGGGCAGGAGCACCTCCCTCGACCTGCTGGTCACACTCCTTTTGATGCAGCCCAGGATACGGTTGGCTTTCTGGGCTGCAAACGCGCACTGCCGGTTCATGTTCATTTTTTCATCAACCCACATCCCCAAGTCCTTCTCCTTGGGCTGCTCTCAATCTCTTCCCAGCCCAACCTGTAGCTGTGCCTGGCATTGCTCCGACCCAGGTGTAGGACCTTGCACTTGTCATGGTTAAACTTCATCAGGTTGGCATCAGCCCACCTCACAAGCATGTCAAGGTCCCTCTGGATGGCATTCCTTGCCTCCAATGTATCAACCAAACCACACAGCTTGGTGTCATTGGCAAACTTGCTGAGGGCGCACTCAATCCCACTGTCCATGTCACCCAGAGCTCCTTATCCATCCAAGGAGGTCTCCTGGCCCTCCTGCTGAACTTCCTTCTAGTAGGGATGCATCGCTCCTGAGCTTGCAGCAGGTGATCCTTGAATATCAACCAACAGTCTTGGGCCCCCCTGCCCTCTAGGGCTGTATCCCATGGAACCTTACTGAGCAGGTTCCTGAAGAGGCCAAAGTCTGCTCTCTTGAAGTCCAGGGCAGTGAGCTTGCTGCATGCTCTTCTCACTGTCCTGAGGATCTGAAACTTGACCATCTCATGATCGCTGCAATCAAGGCTGCCCTGGAGCATCACATTCCCAACCAGCCCTTCCCTGTTGGTGAGGACGAGGTCAAGCATGGCACCTCTCCTTGTCGGCTCCTCTATTACTTGCAGAAGGAAGTTGTCTTCCACACAATCGAGGATGTCAGGTATTGCCATTTTCTTGGCATGGGATTTTTAGTTTAAAGATTGTTTTACTATGGGCAATTCTGAATTCTAGGTAAATAGTACAGTCATTCTCCTTCAGCAAAGTTGCCTCTCAATAGAATGGTATCAAAAATACAGTTGTAGAGGTTGTTCCTTGAAGTGGAAGAACTAATACACAATTTTCCTCTGCATTACAGTTAAGAGTTTTGCTAAACTTGTACCCAACACAATTCTATACAGTTGCTAGCAAGTCTCATGTCAATCTTCAGAAAGAATAGGATAGTATGGTAAGTGCAAAAAACAGTTGTGTGAATTTACTTTGAGGTTTTTACATTTAAAGAGCTAAGCTTTGAGAGAGTCTTCTGAAATTCCTTCAATTTATTTTTAGTTTAAATTGGATGTTTTCCAGTATGTCTTTCACATTTTTGGTGCTGACTCAGATGTAAAAAGATCCAAATGAATGATATGCAATTAGTAATACTAATGATGTGATATACAATGGACTTTTTATTGGCATGACTGTTCGGCATTTTCTGTGCATGGCAAATCCCCAGAGTAATCTTCAGAGTACTGTAAATCTGTCCAAGCTGAAACTTCTTAGTATCTCATGCTATCACGAACAACTGCAATGAAACTACTCCACATTATTAGGAGAAAAAATTTTTTTTGCCCCATGGAAATTCTTTGTACTTGGATTAGGAAAAATCTGACCCTGTAGTGACTCATAACAAAAAGATCAGTTAGAAATGACTTGTGAAGGGGAAGAGCTTAGTATGAAGTTGAGTAAGGAACAATTACAAGCTGCCGATGTGATGCATTCAGAAAGGCAAACGTGATACGCTTATGCATTAGGTGAAGTACTTACAACAGAAATGGAGAACTGGTGCAGCCAAGAACCTCTTTTACACAATTAAATTCAAAATTGGGTGTAATATTTGCCTTTTTTCCTGCCTCTATTCCTGCCTTCCTGCCTTCCTGCCTTCCTGCCTGCCTGCCTGTCTTCCTCTCTTCTTCCTGTCCTTCCTTCCTTCCTTCCTTCCTTCCTTCCTTCCTTCCTTCCTTCCTTCCTTCCTTCCTTCCTTCCTTCCTTCCTTCCTTCCTTCCTTCCTTCCTTCCTTCCTTCCTTCCTTCCTTCCTTCCTTCCTTCCTTCCTTCCTTCCTTCCTCCCTCCCTCCCTCCCTCCCTCCCTCCCTCCCTCCCTCCCTCCCTCCCTCCCTCCCTCCCCTCCTTCCTTCCTTCCTTCCTTCCTTCCTCCCTCCCTCCCTCCCTCCCTCCCTTCCTTCCTTCCTCCCTCCCTCCCTCCCTCCCTTCCTTCCTTCCTTCCTTCCTTCCTTCCTTCCTTCCTTCCTTCCTTCCTTCCTTCCTTCCTTCCTTCCTTCCTTCCTTCCCTTTTCCTTTATTCACTGTCCCAGACAAGTTTCAATTCACCTTTTAATCTTACATTTTTCTGTAAATCTTTTACCTCACTTAGAATAATAAATCATATTAAAAAGGCCACAAACAAAATTAAAAAGTTCTAACACGCCTAAACAAAATGATGCAGTTCACCTACTCCACATTATTCTTCTTTAATGATCAGTTTATATTTTCTTACCCTTCAATACTTCATCCTATTTCTGCATAGAAAAAGAAGTTGCAAAATCTCAAAAACTCTTATGCACAGGGAGGATGAGTTTCAGTTAAGATTCGGAGAGCAGATATAGCATGAATAATATTGTTCTTTCCTCTTCTTGTATGTTGCTTTTCCCTTAGTTTCTCTTCAGTCAGATGAATAGTGCTAGAGCTATCACTGTATGAAGTGTCAGATTTCACTGGTTCAGACAGAAAGCGTACATCTTCCTGCTGTATGAAGTGAAAAACCTTTTCATGTAATTTCTTAACTAAATGCCTGTGATTACAGCACATGAAGAGCTCTGAAAGTGTAATAAGGAATAAAAATCTGAGAACACATCTAAATATAATGCTCTGTTCAGGCCCAGAACGGCAAATTTGAAATGGCATCTCACCACAACACTCATGCTTTTTGTTATATCTGAGGTCTTTTGGTTAACATAAATGGCAGTGCAGCTATTGAAACTGGTATTCATGAAACAAAAACTTAATTCACGATCTGAAAGAAGGGAAAGCTACTGCATTTTTCTCCTCTGACTAAACTGAAAGTTGTTGTTGTATTTACAATATGCAGTATTCTGGAGAGAGAAGGAGGTTTGTGTGGGACTAGCCTCCCAGAAAGATCAAGCAGCAATGGCAACAACAACTTTGTTGTTTAGTGGTTTTCAGAGGCACATTCAAAGCCCTTACACTAGGAGTACATAAAAACATCTAAAGAAACAGTCAAATATTACATTTAAAGCAGCAGGGAAAACAAGGTTTAAAATAGATTAGGAAACACATTCCAAAGAGACATCCTTCAAGGCTCTTGAATGGTGCTGGAGAAGATACCTACAAGTTAAATCTGGAGTGGTCTTCACACTAAAATGATCAACTATTGTGAGAGAAATTCTAAGAACCATTTTTAGCAATCATTTTTTTTTCTAATTTTCATAATGCTAAGTACTTCCGTGCAGTGCTAGAGCACAATGCAATTGCTAATTAAGTGTTCTTCCCCAGACTTGTGAGCATAGCCACATTGGCTGTATTTAACTTCTAATAAGCAGGGTCCAGGAAGTCAAAAGTGTTGGAAGCCTGATTGCTGAGACAGATTGATTACTAACTCTCTCTTTCACACTGTTTAAGCAACTCTGACTGGCCTTGTCCAAGAAGAAGCTATTTTTGTTTCTATGGGCAGGTATCCTCAGAGACCATTCCCCTAAACAGCAGTGTAGGTGTTGCACCAGGGTTCAGTCCCTTCACAGTAAACATTCCTCCAAAGCAACTCCGTCAACCTTTGCATCCCCTAGTATCCTTTCATACACCTTTCTATATCCCAGAGCATGAAGCCATTACCCTGAATTTTATTCTATAAAAATCCACTCTGGCATTCGTCACATCGTCACACTACTTCACAAAGTCTCAGGCTCTCTTTTGAGAGATGTGAACCAATCACAGAGTGATAATTCTCTTCTTATTCTATATTTGTATTCTTACTCATTCTTATTCTTATTCATGTTCTTATTCTTATTTTTATTCTATTCTTATTCTTGTCGTGTCCCACATGACAGCCTTGTCTCTGAATTGGAGAGACATCAATTTGATAGGTGGACCACTCCTGGATAAAGAACTGGCTGGATGGCTGCATACAAAGAATTGTGGTCAATGGCTCAATGTCCATTGTCTACAGCTGGAGACCAGTAACGAGTGGTGTCCTTCAGGGACCGGTGCTGGGACCAGTCTTGTTCAACATCTTTGTCGGTGACATGGACAGTGGGGTTGAGTGCGCCCTCAGCAAGTTTACTAACAACACCAAACTGTGTGGTTCAGTTGATATGCTGGAGGGAAGGAATGGCATCCAGAGGGACCTTGACACATTTGTGAGGTGGGCTGATGTCAACCTGATGAAGTTCAACAAGCAAAGTGCAAGGTCCTACACCTGGGTCGGAGCAATCCCAGGCACAGCTACAGGACAGGTGGAGAAGAGATTGAGAGCAGCCCTGTGGAGAAGGACTTGGGGGTATTAGCTGATGAGAAAATAAACATGTTTGACACTGTTTCACATGACATCCTTTTCTCTAAGTTCGAGAGACATCAATTTAATAGGTGGAACACCCGGTGGATAAAGAGCTGGCTGGATGGCTGCATGCAAAGAGTTGTGCTCAATGGCTCAATGTCCAGCTGGAGACCAGTAACGAGTGGTGTCCCTCAGAGATCAGTGTTGGGACCGGTCTTCTTCAACATCTTTGTGGGTGACATGGGCAGTGGGATTGAATGCGCCCTCAACAAGTTTGTCGATGACACCAAGCTGTGTGGTTTGGTTGATACATTGGAGGCAAGGAATGCCATCCAGAGGGACCTTGACACGCTTGTGAGGTGGGCTGATGCCAACCTGATGAAGTTTAACCATGCTAAGTGGAAGGTCCTACACCTGGGTCGGAGCAATGCCAGGCACAGCTACAGGTTGTGCAGAGAAGAGATTGAGAGCAGCCCTGCGGAGAAGGACTTGGGGGTGTTTGCCTATGAGAAAATGAACATGAGCCAGATGCAGTGTGCTCTTGCAGCCCAGAAAGCGAACCGTATCCTGGGCTGCATCAAAAGGAGTGTGACCAGCAGGTCGAGGGAGGTGATCCTGCCCCTTTACTCTGCTCTCGTGAGACCTCATTTGGAGTACTGTGTGCAGTTCTGGTGTCCTCAACATAAAAAGAACATGGAACTGTTGGAACAAGTGCAGAGGAGGGCCACGAGGATGATCAGGGGACTGGAGCACCTCTCGTATGAAGATAGGCTGAGAAAATTGGGGCTGGTCATCCTGGAGAAGGGAAGGCTGCGTGGAGACCTCATAGCAGCCTTCCAGCGTGTGAAGGGAGCCTATAGGGATGCTGGGGAGGGACTCTTCATGAGGGACTGTACTGATAGGACAAGGGGTAACGGATTCCAACTTATACAGGGGAAGTTTAGACTGGATCTGAGGAAGAAATTCTTTACTGTAAGGGTGGTGAGGCCCTGGAATGGGTTGCCCAGGAAAGTTGTGAATGCTTCATCCCTGGTGGCATTCAAGGTGGGGTTGGACATAGCCTGGGGTGGCATGGTTTAGTGTGAGGTGTCCCTGCCCATGGCAGGGAGGTTGGAACTAGATGATCTTAAGGTCCTTTCCAACCCTAACTATTCTATGATTCTATACTGTAGTACTTTGTCCTCAAGGATTTTCTGAGCTGCTGCAATCTTATGGATACTTATATTTAATTATATTAAACTGAGTATGAACTTTGATTTGCCTAAATACGTGCAAATGATGCTTCAGCCCTACTCCACACCTTCATTGGTATTTGGAAATTTTTAACTACTTGCATGTTATTGAACCTTGAAAGTTTGTTTTGAAGATGTCCTCCACTGCGATAAAGGGACAGTGCTTTTAGCTTGTTGACCTAAAAGCTGCATTTCTTATGCAATCAGTTTACTCTAGAAGCAGAGGCTTTCGGAAATTAACTGAGTTATTATGCGTTTTGGTCAAACTGAGGAGACCACAGAGCATCTGACCACAGGATCAGGATTCTAATTCAGAGGCTTTTTATTCCAGTGTCGTATGTTCTCTGCTAATTTTTTTTTTTTTTTTTAGCAAAGATTCTCTAGGGCTTGAGGGCTTTTAAAACAATAATATCTTGTAATCAACTGCCTTTGATGGCTTATGAAAAATATTATAATTGTAAAAACTGTCATTGCTGTCTTGCTTGAAATGCTAACACTGGCAAGAGTATTTCAAGCAAGTTGAAGCCTGTTTATCGTCTATCTTGGCAATGCCTAAGTGAGGGCAATGTAGTAATCTGTTTTGGAGAAATGCTATTCTTAGTATTACTCTTGGATGCATATGATGAAATTGAACTTATGAGAGCATTTTGTGTTGACAAGTATAAACTATGTCTAGCAATCTTAACAGGCAATGTCAATCAAAATCAATACATTTTTTTATATTCAAAGACAACAAGAAAATGCTACTGCAATTTAGAAATAACAAATCCCTGTTTTGTTTTGGTTTGTCTTTCACAATCATTTGCCTGTTTCAATCTGGGTAATGCTTTTCTCTTTGTGGCACACCCAACCCAGGTAGATTATTTTATATTTCCCTATTTATAGCACTGAAAATACACACACTTAAATATTCTATGTTATTATAACTAAAACAGAAGTTGCAAGTGAATACGGGAATTGTTGACCGTAACTCTACAACCTGTTACTATACTGAAGGTGTAACCATATGACCATGATGTTCCCTACTGTTTTTAAAATAGCTGACTAAACGTGAATTGTGAGCAGACTGAAGGTGCACTTAAAGACAAAAGGTGGATTCTGCATGCTTTCCAAAGTGAAAAACAACCATCCCCACAAGATAAATTAAATCACCATTAAACTAAGCTATAACCCCACAGAGTGGAGCATCCCACAGACTGGATGGTGATAACAAAATTAGTTTGATGCTTTCTAGAAAGGGTGCAAGAAATGGCTGAAGAGATTCCTTTGAACACAGGAAAGGTTATGTTTGCAGTATTTTCCCTTGCTGGATCCAGGTTTAGACTGCTGCTTATTTTATCTCCACCCTGTTCCCCACCTTCACACAAGTACACACATAGCAGGGGATTCAAAGCTGATAGCACTGGCCTAACTGTTCTCATTTAGAGCTTTGGCAAAAATCTCCGTGGCTTCAACAGCAGTAGGATTAGGCCAACTTTGAGTGCTTTGGGAAACTCACAAAGGCAATAAATACAGCATTAATTCACAAAAAGGAAAGCAAAAAAAAAAAAAAAGGTATGAAGGGAGGGAAAAGAGGAATCAATGTTCAGTTACTTAAAGTCCTTTAGCAGAAGAAGGACCCTACTTACCTATTGCTGTGTAGGGTCTCTGTGGCTAGTACATGACGGTTTGCATTAGATACATGTCATCTGCGTAAGTCTGGGCATGAGGGTAATAAAAGTGAGAACCCTTTTGCAGGTCACCACGTGCAGAAACTGCTGGTAATCACACTGTTTACATGGTGCAAGAGCAAGGAGAGCTCTGAGCTCACAGATCCCACTCACCAAGCAACAGCCTGGTCAGGCTTTGGCATCTTCTCCAGGTAGGCAAAGAGCAGTAGGTTCAGGTCTGTGCTGCCAGGAAATAAGTAATCTCAAAGCATTATTGGCAATGCTCTTTCATAAAAAGATGACCTTGGAAATTGTTCAGACAGTTGTCACCTCTCACAGATGGTCACAATGTCTCACCTTTCACAAAGTGATTCATCACTTCCAAATGCTGATTTTGTGGCTGACTCACCTGTCTAAGGTGGTATTTCCTCCTTTACTCTTCATGAATTCCCTGTGCTGCCCTGGAAAACTTAATGGGCTTTGCATAGGCCCATGGCATGCCAGTGTCATTGGGCAAGCATTTGTCCTGATTTTCAGAGGAGAGCACTCATATCTCCCACTACAATTAGATAGGAGAAAAAGGATTTTATGTAGCAGAGATGTTAGTACATCTTGCCTCAGGCACCTACTAGTCCATGGTTTTCCTTTGAACCTTTATTATTATGATAATCTCAACAAATTTATTTGCAAATTCTTCCATTCACCCTTTACATCACGAGGAGCTGAATCCAGGGTTTGAAACAGTAAAATGGAAGTGCAAGATTCTGGCATCCCCCTTAAGCCACCAAGACCTTCAGATTAGTATGGCCGTAGATGTAAAGCCAAATATTCCTTTTTGGCCTACTATTAACATCATTCTTTCAGGATTCCATGACCATGGGTTGTATTTTTGTACATCGTATCTTTGTACATTTTCAGTGTGAAAGCCAAACTACTGATGCATGATAAGTGCAAACAGAAAGAATGTTTGGAAGACAATCACTTGAAATCATACCATTCATCTGAAAATGACCTGGGAGTATGACACTCACACAAAAATTATAGCTGGTGATTTTGCCAAAAAGTGCTCCCAACTAGAATTTGGTATCCAGAGCTAGGCAAATAACTGATTTGGGGGCTACCTGGCAGATCCACAAGAATTCATTTTGTATCAACCTGGAATGAGGTGTTCAGCCAAATGAAAAGTTGGAAAAATGATAATTTTTGACTGAGAACAAGTTTTGGGAGGGGTTACTTGTTTCCTTGTTCATTCTTTCATAAAACTGAAGTTGATTTCAAAATGCTTTGAACTAAAAATCAAAGTATCCCAGAACTAAAATACTGACATTTTCCCAGGTTTTTTTTTTTTATTATTTCCTTAAGCAGGAAAAAAAAAAAAAAAAAAAAGATTGGATATCATTTTGGACAAAAATGTTTTGCCCAGGTCTAACTGCATATCAGACATCTTCATATGGTACATCTCCCCCATTTTAGTATGCTCTGGGAATGCGCTGAAATACAAAACTTAGTGCAACTTCAGTAAAACTACACAAAAACACAAGTCAGCACTGGAGACAAAGGGAACGACAATGATCAGCTTTTAGTTAAAGCTATTAAGCTACTGGATATTCGTGTTTGCAACAACCTTATTAAACCATGCAGGACTGCATGATTAATTTTTCTTTCTTTCATGTGCCCTGGGATACTTCTGACACATCTGCTTCTTCATATGCTCAAAAGTCAATTGTGATCTGGAAGTGGGAAATGGTAAATGTTACAACAACAAAATACACGTGATTTAAAATAAATGCGTTGCCATTTTTGTATTTCCTTGACACTCACAACTCCTGATTTATATTAGTGACTCTTCAAAAAATTAAAAGATGACTTCAATCCTTGAATAAGTTATATGGCGTTTTGAATCAAATACACAGTTAACTACCAATAAAGTTCAATGGATACTACAAAAAACATATTCTTAGATAACCTTTTCAATTGTTAATGTGTGCTTCAGTTTACTTTATGTCTCTTCTCTATCTGCTTTCCATTAATGTTCTAGAGACAAATTTGTACAGAGGGATACTCTTGAAATAAGTGAATTTTCAATTATTACTGAGAATATCCAGAGAGAGTGAATTTCAGATTCATAGTAATGATAATCTGGACTGAAAATATGGTGCATTATTTATTGTTGTTGTTAGAGAAGCAGCCATCTGTCGTCATGACCCAGTCTCAAGGGAGGTGTGTTGCCTACCTGGGCTCAGATCAGGGATGTTGCTGAGAGGCTGCGTGCTCTAGTCAGTCCCACAGGCTATTACCCACTTCTAGTGATCCATGTGGGTGCTATTGATATAGATAGCAGTAGCCCGGAGAACATAAAGAAGGACTACAAAGCTCTGGGAGAGGTGGTTAGGGGCTCTGGAACGCAGATTGTCTTTTTCTCAATTCTCCAGGATAAGGGGAAGACCTTAAAAAGGCTAGGAGGATTGGCCAGGATAATAAATGGTTAGAAGAACGGTCCTATAGTCAGGGGTTTGTGTACCTTGAATATGGGACTCGATTTAGTAGGCCAGGTCTACTGGGGGCTGGTGGAGCTGGTCTGACAAAGAAAGGGAATGGAGGATTTGGCAGGAGGCTTGCCAAACTGGTCAAGGATGCCTTAAACTAGATGTGTTGGGGGACGGGGCCTCATTCTATGATGGAGCTACGGAACTGATGGACAGGGGTCGAGCAGTTGATGTCATCTACCTGGACTTGTGCAAAGTGTTTGACACTGTCCCAGCTGACATCCTTGTCTTTAAATTGGAGACATATTAATTTCATAGGTGGACCACTCAGTGGATAAAGAGCTGGCTGGATGGCTGCATGCAAAGAGTTGTGCTCAATGGCTCAGTGTCCAGCTGGAGACCAGTAACGAGTGATGTCCCTCAGAGATCAGTGTTGGGACCGGTCTTCTTCAACATCTTTGCTGGTGACATGGGCAGTGGGATTGAGTGCGCCCTCAGCAAGTTTGTCGATGACACCAAGCTGTGGGGTTCAGTTGATATATTGGAGGGAAGGAATGCCATCCAGAGGGACCTTGACACGCTTGTGAGGTGGGCTGATGCCAACCTGATGAAGTTTAACCATGCTAAGTGGAAGGTCCTACACCTGGGTGGGAGCAATGCCAGGCACAGCTACAGGTTGTGCAGAGAAGAGATTGAGAGCAGCCCTGCGGAGAAGGACTTGGGGGTGTTGGCCGATGAGAAAAAATGAGCATGAGCCGGCAGTGTGCTCTCGCAGCCCAGAAACCGACCATATCCTGGGCTGCATCAAAAGTAGCATGACCAGCAGGTCCAAGAAGGCTATCCTGCCCCTCTACTCTGCTCTTGTGAGACCTCACTTGGAGTACTGTGTGCAGTTCTGGTGTCCTCAACATGAAAAGTTCATGGAACTGTTGGAACAAGTGCAGAGGAGGGCCACGAGGATGATGAGGGGACTGGAGCATCTGCTGTATGAAGATAGGCTGAGAAAGTTGGGGCTGTTCAGCCTGGAGAAGAGAAGGCTGCATGGAGACCTCATAGCAGCCTTCCAGTGTGTGAAGGGAGCCTATAGGGATGCTGGGGAGGGACTCTTCATGAGGGACCGTAGTGATAGGATGAGGGGTAATGGGTTCAAACTCCAACAGAGAAAGTTTAGATTGGATCTGAGGAAGAAATTCTTTACTGTGAGGGTGATGAGGCCCTGGAATGGGTTGCCCAGGAAAGTTGTGAGTGCTCCATCGCTGACTGTGTTCAAGGCCGGGTTGGTAGAGCCTTGGGTGGCATGGTTTAGTGTGAGGTGTCCCTGCCCGTGGCAGGGGGGTTGCAACTAGATGATCTTAAGGTCCTTTCCAGCCCTAACTATTCTATGATTCTATGATTCTATGATTCTATTATTCTTGCATCAATGGACATGACCTGCCTGTTAAACCAGAGCAGCCTGAGATTTCAACGGCAATTACCACACAAAGGCGCAAACAACAAATATCTATAGACTAACACAATGACTATGAAAACAAAGAAGAATGCTGAAAAGAGAATGAATTTGGGAAAGTTTCAGTTTGTTCACAGACGATTCACAAGTGAAATATAAACATACAATGGAGAGGAGCTGTTCACTTTTATAGGCACCATTGCATAGCCAATATGAAAGCAGTGACAAACTAATGGGTAGTTATGGAAAGTGGTTCCTTAATTTGGAGGAACAATTGTATCAAACTGAAGTTTTCCATTATCTTCACTGGTCTTTAGACTAGGCCTTAAGGTAGCAGCTGTAGCAGCTAGGAAATTTAACTTTCGCTGGCAAGCCTACTTTGATATGGAGGTTCAGATCTAGACGTTGTGGTAGTATGACTTGTTACAAGGACGCATCAGAGCTACTTTACCACATTTCTGCTTTCTGTTTTTGGTAAACATCGGAGCATCCCAAATATTGGTATAAGATAGGTTCTGGAAGTCTGATGCTGACAGTAGCCTGAAATAGCTGCAACACTTAGAGCTTTGCTGGAAACCAACAGCACAATGTGCTAATGAGTGCAGAAGTGATCGCTGAACAGCTGGATAAATGGGGTGGGCTGGAGTGGCTGTTGTAGTTGGGAGAGCGGCCTGGTGAGTATCAGTAGAAAAAGTTGATGCAACAGTGCTTGGTTTGTTCAATGATCTGGAAAAAGCTCACTGATCTGAAAGGTAGGTGGGGATTACTGTGACTTCCATAGGTTTCACTTTCCAAGGCACTGTTGGTCAATCACTGGAGTACAGATGAGCATTTCTTTTTTAAAAAAAATAAAGGTAATTCCCATTCAGAGACATGAGTGAAATTAAATGCTATTTTCTGCTATTGCACTTGGTTTGTGAAAGGAAAAGGTATAAAAGCTTGACAAAGACTAAAATGCTCTGAGCTCATTTGCCTGCCATCTCCCGTGAGATCTGAAGCTGACTTTTGGTTCTTCAGACACTCTAGAGTACGTCAATCCAGGAAAAACATATTTGAAAACTATTCTACATTCCTTTTCTAAACTGAACTTTGTTTTCTGCTGAAGTGGTCTGAAGTAAGCTTTTAACCAGTGAGTATGTCAGACCTTAGCTTCTGAGTATGAAGCACATAATCAGAAATCCCTGAAAAGAACTAACATTCCATGCTGGGGCCACTGGCAGATAAAAATGGTGAGTTTGGAATTTCCTGACTCCATATGAACAGCAAAAAAGTTTGAAGCTTAGGACTGTTGAGCTAAGGATGAAGTATACAGGTTAAAGAGCAAGAATGATATTGAGAAGTAGACTGGGTTTAATGATGTCTTAAAAAAGCTTCAAAAAATTCTGGGGAGCTGTGCCTTCCCTGACATTATGGAGTGCTCCCAGGAGCATCCAGAAGAGCAACATGATCCCCACCTCCACATGTGCCCTATACAGCTCAATACCTTGCAGGCAACAGGAACTCTGCATAAGCACCTAAAAAAGTAGTTGCAAATATACAAAGCTGCTAGATGAGCTCAGGCACATCCCTGTGAGAGCAGCCAGTGCCCATACTTCACGGTGGGATTCTGATTGAATGTGCATGGGCTGCAGGATGTCCTAGAAGTGCCCTTCACACTGTAATGCAGCTATACCCCTTTGATCTGTCTTAAATTTTTATGCACCTAGTCTGTATTTTCTAACTTCAACCAAGACTTCGGCCTTGAAAACTCACATAATCATTTTCTCAGTGGTCAAAACGAGTTCATACATATATGCTATCCATTACTTTAAAACAGAGTGTACATGTCATATAGTAGTTGAATGACTGCTGGGCACATATTTGAACTCCTGCTGATAACCATAGTATTTATTTTGATGTTTTCCTGCTTCCAAGTCTGTGCACTCTGATGAAGTCCTGACCACTTCATAAAAACCCAAAGGACAGGTTTAATATTGCCAGTGGGAGGGTGTAAGGCCCTGACATTTGAAAAAAAATATGTGGGCTCTTTTCAGCTAAGCCTCCAAATGAAAGCTTAATGCTAGGAAAGAGATAGGTGGGACTTAGCCACTTCTGTTACAAATGTCTAGGTTCTTGAAAGATTTGAATAACATGAGGTGCTGGAAAGTATGGCAACCAAATCCTCGTCTCCTGAGACTAAGCTTGTCACTTCTGTGACATACGTGGCCTCTTCTAACCCAGCGTCTGGGAATTTGAGACTTAATCTTTGGTCTACCACATGTTGGTGTAGAATATAGCTGCTGCAAAATAAGACCAACCTACAAATGGGGAAAATATCTATTTTTAAAGAAAAATCCCATCCCCCTCATTCTTCCTCAGCACAGCCTTTTTTTAGAACCAAATTTTAGTCTCGTACTGGCCACTTAATACTGCATGGGCTGTGTTTCTTTCTCCAGACAGGCAGGAATGTTTTGCTGTTTCTCCTGACAGCCAGCATGCATACCTCTGCTGGGAGCATCTACACATCACACAGCACCATGCAGTTCATATTCTCATTCTTCACATCAAGAAAACTCTGTCTCAGTTTGTTTAAATAGTAGACCATATGTGAACTGAAATATTATGGTAATTAGCAGTTCATCAGAGTAACCAAGATTTTCAAATTTCATTCCTTAGTTTTGTAAGATCATAGCTCAGGGCCTAAATAGAGGATGATCTCCTGCTAGTCCTTGTAGTCTGTATCAATTTCCTCTTTGGTCTGCACTGCTGAGATACAGGGTGAAGGTGCCAAACACCGGCATACCCTTCATTCACAGTTTGTGCAGCATATGGTTGGAACGTGGTCAAGGCTAGTAGCTGCACTACTATCACTGTTCCCTAAAGTCCCTTAATTTGTGGGGGCCTACAATGCTCCAAGAAGCTACCTGCTTCTTCTCAGTACTACTACTGTAAGGTATGGGGAGGTGGCTGTACCAGCATAACAGTATTTTTGCATGCCGTAATACCTGACATGATTGCAGTGTTGCTGGGTAGCATATCTTTTGTATTATTAATGAAGTATATCATACCCTCAGCACAAGATATCTTCCTTGAGTCTTCAGTGTAACTCTTAGAGGTGAAGTCCAACAACATGCATTTTCCAACTTGCTCAGAAATAAAGCTCATAGCCTTTAATATTGAAACTCATGCTGCTTTCTGGGAATTTGTGATACTGGCATGGAAATATCATGAAGCAGCAAGGTTCACTTCTGACCTGCTCTTCAACCCCTGTCTGCTACAGATGGCTTTGCCCTAAAGTGGCTTTATCAAGCACATCTCTTTCTTCAACAGCTGACCCTCTGGGACTCCCTTCTACTTTCCAGTTTCTCCTACCAGCCTCACTGAGGGCAGGAGATGGGATGCAACAGTGAATCTGTGCAGAGACAGATCCCTTCGGCTTCACTCTAGCTTTTCCCCCAGTCTTGGAGACTTGCTGCTTTCCCACACTATATGAACAGATCTGCCTCCTCTTCCCAAATTGTCCCTCTGCTTGTAAAAAGCGGCTACTGCCTAGCTCTTAGAGGCCTCAGCAACTGGATAGGTGCCAAGTATTGGTACTTCAGTGTACAAGGTACTTGTGTTTTGAGCTCCCATTCAGGGCAAGTTTCTGTCCCTGCAAAATGCACTGATAATGTGCTGGATTTCACCCTCATGCATATCATGTAAAGTAAAAAGAAAACAAGGGATGAGGGCTTAGCTCGCTCCCTCTCATCTGGACAAGTGTTCTTGGAGTGGCTGGGCCTGTTCTCCATCAGAATGACCTAATTCTGCATACATCTATATTGATCTGATCTACATCCCCATCAGTTCAGCGTTCATTAATGCAGCTGTGTGCAGAAAGCTTTCAGGGGAAATAGATGAAGAGAAAGAACAATATATGCTATCCTCTTAGAGTAGGAGTGGAATTAGATTATTTTTATGCACTTCAGCTGAAGCCTACTCAGTGATATTTTTAAAAGGCTGTGTGTGAAGGTCCTTATTCCTTCCTTCCCTCCTTCCCTCCCTCCCTCAGCTGCTGCAGCCATGGAGATGGGGCTGCAGAGCGGGGGTGCCTCCGCCGTGCTACAGGCTGCCAACATCCAGCCTCTGCCGCGGGCACACAGCATAGCCCTCCTTGCTGCCAGGCAGGTTTGCATCCTGTTTTGGCAAGGTGGTTCAGGCCAGCGGTTTCTCCCACTGGGGATAGAGGTCACTGTGGAGGCCCACGGTATAAGTCTTCTTACACTGCTGTAAATACATTTCTCTGGAGGAGTCATTCCCAGTTTTAATCTGTGCAAATGAAAGACAGCACAAGCACTGAATTAATTTCACAGATTCCTCTCTGTAGATTACACTGTAGCAGACGTAAGATGGTCCACAGAGGAGGAGCGACTTGCTTGCACATCCCCACAGACTCTGGAGAGGCTGTATTTTCTCACCAGCTGCTTTGGGAGGGAAAAAGCATGTCCGTTCATGTTATGTTTCTGATAAAAATCAGAACTGCTGATTTGTTCATGTTAGAGAAGATATTAGTATGTAGAGCAGCTCCTGATGAGCATGAAAAGTTAATGAGATTGTTTTGTGCTAGAGGCACCAACAGCCATACTCTCCCAGCTGGTATGGACACTGCATACTTCTCAGTCAAAGAAAAAGCATGTAAGAGATTCGTGATAGGGTGATGTGAAAGTTTCATGGGTGTTTAGCTGAGAGCATACGCTAGATGTACAGTGTAACACCATCATGCATTTTTAAAACTGGTAGGCGAAGCCACAAAGAATCATGCTTTGAGTTTCAGTGCAGAACATTACTGCATGCTGATCTCACTTGATTTTATCCAAAGTCACTGTTCTTTCTCCACAGAAGCACTGTCTCTGACCATCAGTGCTTCCATTGTACAACTGCTGAATTACAGCTGAACACAGCAGTAGTATATGTAATGAATAGAACATACACTGAAATTAGGGAGATGCAAAGTATTAACAAATATTTGATTTGACCACAATGCAGGAGTTGTTTTGTTGCATGATATTAATGTCCCAATAGAAATAACCTTGGTTGTATCACCTTGGTTCTAATTGCAACAGGAGAATATGACAAAGATGGTGCAAGAGTATGGTTTGTATAAAGAAGACTTTTATAAAACAGAACTGGAGAAAAACCTGAGGGGAACTGTTACTCAGTTCCAACACGCAGCTGTACTCAAAGAAGAGCAAAAATGAAACAGAGAACAAAGCTTTTTGAGTGCCCTGTTGTAGCTGCTCTTTTGTAGCTACATGTGTCAGAAAAGTAAGAGCTTGGATGCATGCTCCTGTCCATCTCTTGGGAATTTGCTTTGCAAGGCTAGTGATTCCAGTCTGCAGTTGCCATGAGGGATACGACCCCTCAGTCACGCTGGTTCCCTCCCCATGTGGGCATACAATTATTGATAGAAATAAACTGTTCCAGGACAGAAGAAAGGAAGGAATGAAAGTTCTGTCATGCCAGCTTTAAGGAAATTGGAAGAGGAGAAATGCATCTTATGTGTTTCTGTATAAATACACTGAAATAGTCTTGAATAATTCCGCAATATTTAGAAATATAATGAGATAAATTCTATTGCCTAAGCTTCTATTTTTGGCATTGGGGCTTTTCAGTTAACTAAACAACAGGGAAAATATGTGGTGGGGAGGAGAGAGGAAAGTATTTTGTCGGTGCTGTGATCAATTTATCAATGCAGCTGACATGAATGCGCCCTAAGTCCTGCTTGATCTTCTTAATACAATGTAATCCTTAGCTATCTATTTTGACACCTAATGAGCACATAAACGTGTGTGCACTTCCAAAGCATGTATCTGTCTTGCCTTGCTAATCCTATTATCCAGGCTGTGCCTCTGCTAACTCTACTGCTGTGAATGACTCACAGATGTAGTGTCTCTCTGTGCTGCTGTCTGTCTGCCATGCAATCATAATAATTACTCTCCATCGTGAAGAAGGTCTGGAAACAGTAAAATCTTCCACCTGTCGATATACAGTGAAGTCTGTGCATGTTTTTAATCAAGGGTATAATTTCATAGAATCATAGAATCATAGAATGGTTTGGGTTGGAAAGGACCTCAAGATTATCTAGTTCCAATGTCCCTGCCATAGGCGGGGATGCCTCATCCTAGACCATGCAACCCAATGCTGTCCAGCCTGTCCTTGAAAATCGCCAGGGATGGAGCATTCGCAACGTCCTTGGGCAACCCATTCCAGTGCCTCACCACCCTTACAGTAAGGAACTTCTTCCTTATATCCAATCTAAACTTCCCCTGTTTAAGTTTGAACCTGTTACCCCTTGTCCTATCACTACAGCTCCTGAAGAAAGGTCCCTCTCTAGCATCCCTATAGGCCCCCTTCAGATACCGGAAGGCTGCTATGAGGTCTCCACGCAGCCTTCTCTCCTCCAGGATGAGCAGCCCCAACTTTCTCTTCCTATCTTCATGAGGGAGGTGCTCCAGTCCCTCGATCATCCTCGTGGCCCTCCTCTGCACTTGTTCCAACAGTTCCATGTCCTTTTTATGTTGAGGACACCAGAACTGCACACAATACTCCAAGTGAGGTCCCACAAGAGCAGAGTAAAGGGGCAGGATCACCTCCTTCGCCCTGCTGGTCATGCTTCTTTTGATGCAGCCCAGGATACGGTCGGTTTCAGGGCTGTGAGCTCACACTGCATCTGGCTCATGTTCATTTTCTCATCAGTCAATACCCCCAAGTCCTTCTCTGCAGGGCTGCTCTGAATCTCTTCTCTGCCCAACCTGTAGCTGTGCCTGGGATTGCTCCGACCCAGGTGTAGGACCTTGCACTTTGTTTTGTTGGACTTCATCAGGTTGGCATCAGCTCACCTCACAAGCATGTCCAGGTCCCTCTGGATGGCATTCCTTCCCTCCAACATATCAACTGAACCACACAGCTTGATGTCATCAACAAACTTGCTGAGAGTGCTCTCAACCCCACTGTTCATGTTGCTGTCAGAGATGTTGAACAGGATCCATCTCAAAACTGACCCCTGAGGGACACCACTCGTTACTGGTCTCCAGCTGGATATTGAGCCATTGAGCACAACTCTTTGCATGCAACCACCCAGCCAGTTCTTTGTCCACCGAGTGGTCCATCTATCAAATTGATGTCTCTCCAGTTTAGAGACTAGGATGTTGTGTGGAACAGCGTGAAATGCTTTGTAAAAGTCCAGGTAGGCTGGAATAGGTAGTCCAGGTAGTTTGTCAGTCTAGCGCTGAGCTTAAAAGGCTTCTGCAGACCTTCTAATGATGTTGGTATTCTTGCTGTGAAGAGGCAACTGAGCACTGCTCTATTTGACACAGCACGGAGCTGGGGCACTAGGGTGGGAGAAAGGACAGATGATACTTACTTGTAAGCAACAGACAAGGACTTTTCCTTGAAGGGAAACAATCCTTTCCTTAATTCCTGATGTTGCCAGGGTATTCTAATAGAACAGCAGCAGGGTTGTAGTCCTGGTAAATGTTCCACAGCAACAGACTGATGGAGCGGTATCTGCACTTCCTCAAGCACAGAGGCAGATTCAGAGATTTATCCTTCCTAGATGACTTGTTCTGTGAGGGCTGAGCCTTAGTAAAAATTAATCCGTATAAAAACCAGGGAATCAACCATCCTGTGGGTTTTTTAACACTTTCTATGAAATTTCTTAGTTCAGGAAGTTAAGATGTGGTGATTGCAACTAAAATCCCTGCATTATTCATATCTAGATGGCTGACAATATCACCATGTAACCCATTGCATTCACACTAGGGTGAATACCAGGGTGAACTTCGTAATACTGTCATTGGTGGTGTACAGAGTAGCTTTCAGGATCCAGCTGAACCTATGATAATCCAGAGGGACAACTAACTCCTTTGCAAGACAGAAGAACTCTTCAGTAACTATGTGATTGATCCCTTCTCCAGCTCCTTTGGGAACACAAGGCCAGCAAATCTTGGGAAGAGCAGTAGATGTCCTGCTTCTGACTCCAGCAGAGCCCTCCATTTCAGCAGTGGCAGGTGGAAATTGGGTGCTCATGAATTTGGGCTAGTGCTGAGCACGAATATATCTCTGAATCCATTGGAGTGAATGCAAGCTTTGACAGCCAGCAGGAATACCATTAAGCCAAAGCATGATATCACCAGGGGGGTGCTAGTCACAGGAAACAGGGGCTGCCACAGTCGTGACTGCTATGGCACATTGATAGTTTCATGGAATTTGGTGTCATTTGTGATGATGTAACTACTGCAGGAGCATACCCTTGAGAGCAGGGGGAACAACAATCTTCACTAAAATATTTATACTTACCAGCAACTACTACAGGAGATATTTGGCACACGTCTATCCAGTGCAATGTAAGCTGAGCAAGCAGTTCAGTGCCAAGAAAAGATACCAGTTCAGTTACCAGAAGCAGTCCTGGAAACAGGTGTGTTTTCTGTGCTTAGCCTAACATGCTGAAGTGATTGTGCTGCTCTCTCTTTGCAGTGACAATGTCTGATGCTAGTTTGAAAATCTCTGCACTGTGTTCTACCATGCAGGCCTCTACGTATCAGCATCTCCCTTGACTGAGATATGGATAAAAATGGTGGCATTTCCCCAGCACTGCTGTTTGCACATAACTTGATGTTGAGATGCTGTTTATTTTGAACACTGAGATGCTCCTGGTCCACTACTGGGAAGCTACCATGAACCCTCTGGAAGTCTTAGCTTCCTGTTTGATGAATACTGAAATTAGGCACTAATATGGTTGTTATGGTGAAAGTCACATTTTGCGGAGCTTTTACAAGGAAGAGCTCAGTGTGACTAGACAGTAATATTCCCTGCAAAGTTTATTCATCTTGTTAGTTAAGCACAGATTGCATGTAACCTGGATTTCTAAGGCGACAGTAATGCATGGCTTTGATGCTACTCTGACACTCACCCTTTCCAGCTGCTGAGACTGTCTTGGAGCCAAGGGCTAGGAGAGAGACCACCCTGCTGGGCAACTATGAGTTCTTGGGTGCTGTCTAGACAGCAGATGGGGTCTATGCAAATTACATGAAGACTCAAGCTAAGATGTGGCAGCTAACAGCTAAGAAGCAGAGACCAGAAGGGGAGAGACCGTCTTCGTGCACTGCCTAGTCTCTACTGCTTATTGTGTGAGCAAGCCTAATCCATTCTGGGGCAAGGCAGACAGGTTAATTCACACCACCTCCCTCTTGTGGGTAAGCTAATCTCTTTGATTTTGGACTGAAAAAGGAAATAAGTGCCTCTGCTAACTGCTTCATTGATTTGCAATAACAAGCAGCTGAGAATTCAAGCAGTAGCCCACATCCAGCCAGTCCCGGTAGAGCTGGAAGGGTAGTCTGCCCTAGAGGAGAAGAAATAACTTCTGCAAGGTGAATCTCAGTAACTGCAGCTTCATAAGAACGGCTGATGTGTGCTGATGCCAACCTGATGAAGTTTAACCATGCTAAATGCAAAGTCCCCCACCTGGGTCGGAGCAATGCCAGGCACAGCTACAGATTGGGCGGGGAGGAGATTGAGAGCAGCCCTGCGGAGAAGGACTTGGGGGTGTGGGTTGATGAAAAAATGAACATGAGCCGGCAGTGTGCGCTTGCAGCCCAGAAGGCCAACTGTATCCTGGGCTGCATCAAAAGGAGTGTGACCAGCAGGTCGAGGGAGGTGATCCTGCCCCTTTACTCTGCTCTCGTGAGACCTCATTTGGAGTATTGTGTGCAGTTCTGGTGTCCTCAACATAAAAAGGATATGGAACTGTTAGAACAAGTGCAGAGGAGGGCCACGAAGATGATCAGGGGACTGGAGCACCTCTCGTATGAAGATAAGCTGAGAAAATTGGGGCTGTTCAGCCTGCAGAAGAGAAGGCTGCGTGGAGACCTCATAGCAGCCTTCCAATACCTGAAGGGGGCCTATAGGGAAGCTGGGGAGGGACTCTTCATTAGGGACTGTGGTGAGAGGACAAGGGGTAATGGGTTCAAACTTAAACAGGGGAGGTTTAGATTGGATCTGAGGAAGAAATTCTTTACTGTGAGGGTGGTGGGGCACTGGAATGGGTTGCCCATGGAAGTTGTGAATGCTTCATCCCTGGCGGCGTTCAAGGTGGGGTTGGACATAGCCTTGGATGGCATGGTTTAGTGGGAGGTGTCCCTGCCCATGGCGGGGGGGTTGGAACTTGTTGATCTTGAGGTCCTTTCCAACCCTTACTATTCTATGATTCTATGATTCTATGTACTCAGTTATGCAGTTGCCATAAGAATTTATTTAGCATAAGAATTTTATTTAACATATTTTTTTTAGAGATCCAGAAATAATGGCATGAATAAGATGATAGTAAAATGCAGGGTTAAAAATTATTGAATTGTAGTAAAATACTGACAGCAAGCTTTACTGCATCTACAGGTAGGCAAGGTAAAACATTTCTCTAAATTAAAGTAAAAACCTTTGCTCTGGTGACATTTGTTTCTGGTTATTTTTAGGATTCACAGTGTGTTCTAAAATGGACAGGACAACAGTAGGTGTGAAAGAGATTCATTTGCAGGAAAATGGACTATATGACCTTTAGTTATTAGTAATCATGGAGACACAAGGGCTTTCTAGATATCTCTCATGAGGTAAAAATACGTGATTCATATTCTGTAAATCTGCACTGAATGGCCATTAAAAGAAATAACAAGATAGTTGTGTGCGGCAATTATTTTTTTCCAAAAACAAAAAAACATAGTGGTGTTTGCAAAATAAGAATGTTGTGCCTTGTGAGAAAACCACGGCAATTTTCCCTTTGTCTCATGATGAAACACGCACTTTAAGATACGGTGGGTTTGTTTATTGTGGAAGCAAATAAATGAGGCTCAGAGTCAGGTAAACAACAAGCAGCTGCATTGAAAGAAAAATAAGTGGAAGACGAGCTTGAATTAGGAAAGGATAAGGCATGGCATTGTATGCCACACTGGGAGCGACATGACAAGCACAAGGCTTAGAGAAAGCTTCAGCTGCTCTTGTGAGACCTCACTTGGAGTATTGTGTGCAGTTCTGGTGTCCTCAACATAAAAAGGACATGGAACTGTTAGAACAAGTGCAAAGGAGGGCCACGAGGATGATCAGGGGACTGGAGCACCTCCTGTATGAAGATAGGCTGAGAAAGTTGGGGCTATTCACCCTGGAGAAGGGAAGGCTGCGTGAAGACCTCATAGCAGCCTTCCAGTATCTGAAGGGGGGCTATAAGGATGGTGGGGAGGGACTTCATTAGGGACTGTAGTGATAGGACAAGTGGTAATGAGTTCAAACTTTAACAGGGGAAGTTTAGATCGGATATGAGGAAGAAATTCTTTACTGTTATGGTGATGAGGCACTGGAATGTGTTGCCCAGGGAAGTTGTGAATGCTCCATTGCTGGTGGAGTTCAAGGTGGGGCTGGACAGAGCCTTGGATGGCATGGTTTAGTGTGAGGTGTCCCTGGCCATGGCAAGTGGGTTGGAACTAGATGATCTTAAGGTCCTTTCCAACCTTAACTATTCTATGATTCTATGATTTCTGGACTCCTCAGGACTGTTAGATCTAGGGTTTTAGCTATCTCAGCTATGGAGACGCTTATTTTCCAATCAAATATCTAATCCTTTCCAGAAGCTTACAGAGCTGGCCTCAGAAGCCATCTCATGGCAAAGATTTATTCCGACTGTCTGTACCCTGTGAGATGAGTTGTTAAGCTGGGATGATTTTCAATAGCATTAAAATAGGAAGTAGAGTGTACCATTTTTGCACAGCAAAAATATGTAATATTATTATATGGCATGTTTTCTTCTCAGAGGTGTTTTTATACATTTCAAAAAGAGTATAAGTTTCAAGCATGTTTCTATGTGCTGTTTGGTTGGTGTTCTCTTGGTCACGTTTTCAGGTGCTACTCACTTTATCTGCCCAAGTGTTTTATGTTACACAAGTGTGTTTTGTTGCTACAGTCCAGGAAGTTGCTGTTGCCAGACACTGGAGGATGGAGGCATGAGCTATTTTGTCTGAGGAAATGTTAAGAATCAAGATGGGGAGGCAGCGACAGGGATAATTATTTATGGTAGTGAGCTGGAAGTTAAAAAACAAAAAGACGTATGTGTTTGAGGGGCTGCTTCTTGTTACTGCCATATGCTGCTGTACAGTGGATGAAATATAATTTTGCCAACACCAAGATGAGGAGAAGAACTTATGAGAGTATGCTGGGGAACAGTGCCTGGTCCAGACCAGACGCAGCAATTCCGTTCTTGCCACTGCAGCTGCAACGCCGAGGGCCTGGTGCAGTGCTGCTGTTTCTGTGGATAACCCTTTTGCTGATTCCAAATGCCCTGAAGTCATAGAATCATAGAATCATAGAATAGTTACGGTTGGAAAGGACCTCAAGATCATTGAGTTCCAACCCCCCCGCCATGGGCAGGGACACCTCCCACTAAACCATGCCATCCAAGGCTATGTCCAACCCCACCTTGAACGCCGCCAGGGATGAAGCATTCACAACTTCCATGGGCAACCCATTCCAGTGCCCCACCACCCTCACAGTAAAGAATTTCTTCCTCAGATCCAATCTAAACCTCCCCTGTTTAAGTTTGAACCCATTACCCCTTGTCCTCTCACCACAGTCCCTAATGAAGAGTCCCTCCCCAGCTTCCCTATAGGCCCCCTTCAGGTATTGGAAGGCTGCTATGAGGTCTCCACGCAGCCTTCTCTTCTCCAGGATGAGCAGCCCCAATTTTCTCAGCTTATCTTCATACGAGAGGTGCTCCAGTCCCCTGATCATCTTCGTGGCCCTCCTCTGCACTTGTTTCAACACTTCCATGTCCTTTTTATGTTGAGGACACCAGAACTGCACACAATACTCCAAATGAGGTCTCACGAGAGCAGAGTAAAGGGGCAGGATCACCTCCCTCGACCTGCTGTTCACACTCCTTTTGATGCAGCCCAGGATACGGTTGGCTTTCTGGGCTGCAAGCGCACACTGCCGGCTCATGTTCATTTTTTCATCAACCCACATCCCCAAGTCCTTCTCCGCAGGGCTGCTCTCAATCTCCTCCCCGCCCAACCTGTAGCTGTGCCTGGCATTGCTCCCACCCAGGCGTAGGACCTTGCACTTGTCATGGTTAAACTTCATCAGGTTGGCATCAGCCCACCTCACAAGCGTGTCAAGGTCCCTCTGGATGGCATTCCTTCCCTCCAACATATCAACCGAACCACACAGCTTGGTGTCATCGGCAAACTTGCTGAGGGCGCACTCAATCCCACTGTCCATATCACTCACAAAGATGTTGAACAAGACCGGTCCCAACACCAATCCCTGGGGGACACCACTCGTTACTGGTCTGCAGCTGGACATTGAGCCATTGAGCACTACTCTTTGCGTGCGGCCATCCAGCCAGTTCTTTATCCATCGAGTGGTCCACCTATCAAATTGATGTCTCTCCAACTTAGAGAGAAGGATGTCATGTGGGACAGTGTCAAAGGCTTTACACAAGTCCAGGTAGATGACATCAACTGCTCTGCCCCTGTCCATCAGTTCCGTAGCCCCTTCATAGAAGATCATCAGATTGGTCAGGCAGGATTTCCCCTTAGTGAAGCCATGCTGGCTGTCACCAAGCACCTTGTTGGTTTTCATGTGCCTTAGCATGCCTTCCAGGATAATCCGCTCCAAGATTTTGCCAGGCACAGAGGTGAGACTGACTGGTCTGTAATTCCCTGGGTCATCCATTTTCCCCTTCTTAAAAATGGGGGTTGTATTTCCCTTTTACCAGTCATCGGGAACTTCACATGACTGCCATGATTTTTCAAATATGATGGGCAGCGGCTTAGCAACGTCATTTGCCAGCTCCTTCAGGACCCACAGATGGATTTCATCCGGTCCCATTGACTTGTATACATTCAGGTTCCTAAGGTGGTCCCGAACAAGATCCTCCCCCACAGTGGGCCCAGGGTTCCCACCCTCACCGTCCCTGCATCTGCCTTCCAAGACTTGGGTGGTGTGGTCAGAGCATTTGCCCGTAAAGACTGAGGCAAAGAAGTCATTAAGAACCTCAGCCTTCTCCAAATCCAGGGTAGCCAGTTCTCCTGATAGCTTCTGGAGAGGGCCCACGGTGTCCCTAACCTGTCTTTTATTGGCAATGTACCTATAAAATCCCTTCCTGTTATCCTTGACATCCCTAGCCAAGTTTAATTCTAAGTGGGCCTTAGCTTTCCTAACCTGGTCCCTAGCTTCCCGGACAACATCCCTGTACCCTTCCCAGACCACCTGTCCTTGCTTCCACCTTTTATAAGCCTCTTGTTTCCTTCAAATTTTGCTCAGCAGCTCCTTATCCATCCAAGGAGGTCTCCTGGCCCTCCTGCTAAACTTCCTTCTAGTTGGGATGCATCGCTCCTGAGCTTGCAGCAGGTGAGCCTTGAATATCAACCAACAGTCTTGGGCTCCCCTGCCCTCTAGGGCTGTATCCCATGGAACCTTACTGAGCAGGCTCCTGAAGAGGCCAAAGTCTGCTCTCTTGAAGTCCAGGGCAGTGAGCTTGCTGCATGCTCTTCTCACTGTCCTGAGGATCTCAAACTCAACCATCTCATGATCGCTGCAATCAAGGCTGCCCTGGAGCATCACATTCCCAACCAGCCCTCCCCTGTTGGTGAGGATGAGGTCAAACATGACACCTCTCCTTGTCGGCTTCTCTATTACTTGCAGAAGGAAGTTGTCTTCCACATAATCGAGGAACCTTCTGGATTGCTTGTGCCGGACCGTACCACCCCTCCAACAGATATCAGGGTGGTTGAAGTCTCCCACGAGAACAAGGGCCTGCGAGCGTGAGGCTGCTCCTATCTGCCTCTGGAGCGCTTTGTCCAGCAAGTCCCCTTGGTCAGGCGGTCTGTAACAGATCCCCATAATAATGTCACCCATCGCTGTTCTCCCTTTAACCCTGACCCACAAACTCTCTGTCGACTGCTCACCTGTCCCCAGACAGAGTTCCATACTCTCTAGCCTATCCCTAACATAAATAGCAACTCCCCCTCCCCGTCTGCCGGGCCTCTCTTTCCTAAAGAGCCGGTAACCTTCCATTTCAACACACCAGTCATAGGTCCCATCCCACCATGTTTCTGTGATGCCTATGATATCATACCCCCGTAGATGTGCACACATCTCTAATTCCTCTTGTTTGTTCCCCATACTACGGGCATTTGTGTAGAGGCATTTGAGCCGAGATCCAATTGAAGCCGGCTCATTGGCTGGAGCAGCTGGAATATCTCTACATTGCTCCGAACGTTTACTGTAGGTGCTGCCAACCGACTGGGTGTGTTGGGATGGAATGATGCCCCCCTCCCCCAACACATCTAGTTTAAAGCATCCTTGACCAGTTTGGCAAGCCTCCTGCCAAATCCACTCTTCCCCTTCGTCAGACCAGCTCCACCAGCCCCCAGTAGACCTGGCCTACTATATTGAGTCCCATGTTCAAGGTACCCAAACCCCTGACTATAGCACCACCCTTCTAACCATTTATTAACCTGCCCAATCCTCCTAGCCTTTTCAAGGTCCTGCCCTGTATCCTGGAGAATTGACGAAAAGACAATCTGAGCTCCAGAGCCCCTAACCACCTCTCCCAGAGCTCTGTAGTCCTTCTTTATGGTCTCCGGGCTACTGCTATCTATATCAGTAGCACCCACATGGATTACCAGGAGTGGGTAATAGTCAGTGGGACCGACTAGAGCAGGCAGCTTCTCGGCCACATCCCTGATCCGAGCCCCTGGTAGGCAACACACCTCCCTTGAGCCTGGGTCAGGCTGGCAGATGGGTGCCTCTGTGCCTTTCAGATTAGAGTCCCCTACTACTACGGCCCGCCACTTTTTCCTGGCAGCCCCAGTAGTGACCTTCTTTACCAGTGCCCTAGCTGGTTGCGCCTGGTGGGAGCGCTGTTGCTCATCAGCCCCTTTGAATAGAACTCTGTCCAGGGAGAGCACTGCACTGCAGAATTACAGCCTGACTCAGATTTATGTCTAAACTACATTACACTATTTTGGCAGTGCCAGCAGGTGAATCAGGAGAGTATAAATGAGAGTCAGCATCTGAAGCTGCTCTAAGAGAATAAGGAAAGCTCTGGCAGCTGAGCAGTGAGTATTTGGGCTGCAGTATTTTCTTTCCTTTATTTTCATTGGCACGTTGGGTAATTTATATGTCAACTTGAGTGTTTGTGTTGTTTTGTAACAGATAAAGCATTCTACTAACTATGAAGGGAAATAGGTCATGAAGAGACTGAGAACTGTGCAGGTGGAGAGAAATCTTCAAACATACAGAAGCAAATGGAAAAGCCACTGAAGAAATTAAAGAAGGTGTTCAATTGTGTGGGAAATGGAAAGGCAGCAAGACTGAGACAGCCTTAAGGACAGAAGTGGAAGAGAAGAAAGACTGGAAACAAAGGAGTGTCATCTTGGTAGCAGACACAGAAAAGGAGAGGGAAATGCAGGGTAGAAAATAATTTGAGAGGGAATTGGCAGCAGGGATTGCCAGCACTAAGGAGAGGCTGTCAGTGATGGGTATGTGCTGCTCAAGTCCGTTCAAATCCATCATTGCCACAGGAAACAATTTTCTGGACTTAAGTATGGTCCAAGCTGCAAAGCTCGTAGAGCCTGGACATCATTGAAGAAGGTTGGTCAGAAGATCATAGGACACAGAAGTCCGTATCTGCTCTGACAAAATGAACAAAAGGAAAGAGTGTAAATTGCCATTCTACAACTTGACAAAACAGAGAAGGGGTGGAGGATATGTCAGAAAAAACAGTCCAGAAAGAGGGGGTTCTTTTTTGTCTTATCAATATCTTGATTTGTCGTATGTCTGAAACAAAAATTTGGATTACAGAATTTTTGCAGAATCCAAACTGCCCGAATGTGCTAACCTTGTGCTACTGATAAGAAAGATGTAGGAAACAAGCTTTTCTAAGGCAAATGAAGGCTGCTAGTGAACATTATGTATGTGACTTCGTTGCTATGGAGCCAAAGTCCTGGTGTCAACTTAGGTGGGAATGAGCACTACTGAGAAGCAATAGTTTAAGTTTCCCTTGTCTTGAATGCATTTGTGTAACTTTCAGTATCTGGCCTCCAGCCAGTGTGGTAAGAATGGCTATTCCTATGAACATCTACAATGGAAAATGATGATGGCAATTGTAATAGGATCTTAAAATAACTCTCTGCAGATCTTTTTTTTTCTTCTTCTTTTTTTTTTTTCTGTTAAGTCACTGCTTAATACAATTTTGCATTCACATGGCATAAAGTGCTGTTTATGTGGAACAAAATTTGGATTCTTAGATTTTTGTTGTATGCCTCATCCTTTCAGAGTCATTCTGTGGGTTCTGTTGTTCCTTGTTTAGTTTTAAGTGAAATGTCTGCTTTTATTCAGCTTTCTCCCTTTTCTGTTGGGAATTTCTGATTGCCAGCTACATTCTTTTTGTTGATGAGTACGAATGAAAGATCATCTTAATGCATCAAAGTTAGATACAGATTGAGGATATCTCCGCCTGCACTCAAAACACAGAGATGCTCAATCAACTCCGTTTCATCAGTGTTGAAAATACTGTATTTCTATCAGGGTGAATCAGTTTAGAGAAGCAAAATTTTAACTATTGCCAAATGAGCACCAGTTAACTTCATACCACTCTGCATCTCTTTCCTCTTCTGATAGGTGAGGTAATTAATTAACTAATCAAAAGTGGTGGGTTTAATATACTTAGGGTCATGACCTGAGTCATGGAATATGCAACTTGATCTCTTTTAAAGTGTATAAGACAACTCATACTGTCTGAGAGATGGAAGGTTGAAGTCCATGGCTTCATGTCATTCATGTAGAATGGCAGGCGCAGTAGAGGAAGAGGAAAGAGGAGGCGATACTTTAGTATATTTAACCCTGTTCTTTTTAGAAACAGTTCTTTATTTGGAGCAACAATGTTATTGTCCCATCCCGGATTTTAAAACTGTGGCCCTTTCATTTTACCAGGATGGTTCTGGAGACTCTCTGGACAGGTTTTATTATGCACTTTCTTCTGAGCCATTCAACATTTCTTTTCACATTGAGGTTTCATTTTGAATGTAATTTTGTTTCTGCATTTAGAACAGAACAATTTTATAAGTGCAGGATACATTATAGAACTGAATTAATACTTAAGCTCTTCAGTTTCTAACTTCTTTCTAGAAGGCAGAGATATTTTGTTGATCTGGACATTTACTGACATAGGACCTGTGTTCTTTGGATCGTAGAACTAATAGATTCCTGACTCCCACACCTTCTTTTGAGGAAAGCATATTTTTCTTTTAACTTGCAGTTCCCTAGCTTTGAGAGAGAATCTCATTGACATGACCCATACTGAATAAATAAAATGAAGAAAACATTCTTTCTGCACTTTCTGAGGAGGCTGAATTTGTCCATATTATCACTTCAGCGCACCGGCTCTAACTCCAATGTATTTTTCTTTGCTTGGTTGGGGCTTTTTGTTTTGTTTTGTTTTGTTTTGTTTTGTTTTGTTTATTTGTTTGTTTGGGGGGGTTGTTTGTTTTGAGGGTTCTTTTTTTTTTTTTACTTTCTTTAAAAAAGCAAGTGCATAAAAATGATATGGTAGTTTTTCCTTAGAAAAAAATCATCCACCTTTTTCCTGCCTTAACATTCATTCAAAGCACACTGTTCTTATACTACTTTCAGTCACAGGTGAAAAAAGACAACAAAAGCACATTACTGTCTGCACACTACTCCTCTTAGATACAGCAATCTGTTGATGGTTAACTTAGTTAAAATGAACTGTTCCAATAGCAGTCAATTTTAGTGTTCAGCTGCTAGATGTCAAATTGATTTTGTTTCATTCCAGTAGATGATCATTGTTAAATTAGATCTGTGCCTGTTGTGAAATTTCATATAATAAAACTATGATCCTTGAATGCTGTGCTTTTCCACCCTCACTGTTTAATACAGGACAACACTTTCTTTGTGATGTTTTCAGTAAGCTGAAAACCATGTGCTGTGGAGAATATTTTTCTAATCACTCTGCAAGTACCTCTCACACTGAGGAAAGAGTTACACCCTTTGCACTCACTGAAAACTGACGTCCCTTGGAAGTTCTTCCTAAAGCACTGCCAAGGATTTCTAAAATCCCATGAAATAAAAGAAGGCTGTAGCTATTCACAGGACACATCATCGCTTCATCATCAGAGACAGAAACAAAGGAGCTAGTGGATGTGTGTTGGGGGATAGGGATATCGTTTCACTGGGATTTATTTTGCTGAAACATACTCCGCACTGGCCACTTCCATTTCTACGGGATGATGAATGTAGTGTGTGAGTGAATACCCTTGTCCTTGAGCCAGGCAGCTCTCATCATTGAGTAAAATGACACTGAAGGCTTGGGCAAGTTTTGGGGGTTTTCTGTACTCTCTAACTCTTTGTGTGTTTCTGAAAAAAACAAAACCAAAACCCCAAAATCCCCACCCACCCAAATAAAAAGCATAAACCAGTGGATCTGAGAGAAATGAACCACTTCCTCCCCACTGTGGGAGCCACATATAGCACCCAAATGGGCACAGGAAACTGAAGAATGGAGTATGGCTGGGCCACCCAAAAAGTGACTGAGTTTACTTCAGCATGGAAATGTGTGGCCTCGGTAGTTTCTTATGCCATGTGAGCATAGGATTTTTTCACAAGTTTGTCTTGCACCTATTCTGTCTATTGTGTCTATCAGGAGCTCCATCTTACCCCATCACTTTAATGTATCTCTCTCGAGGAGAATAGTTTTTGAGGAATAGTTTGGTTAAGTGGCAGTGGGGCTGTGAGTGCATTGCTAGTTGTGATCTTCGTGGTCTCTCTTTGTGTGAGGGACTAGTTGTGTTGTTTAGCTTTGAGCTGTGGAAAGCCAAGCTGAACACAAGTTTTGTGATATGTTCTGAAAATAATTCCACATTCATTGTCCTTCTTGCGAAAGCCAGTTCTGTAAGGTGCAATGAGTTCCACAGCTCAGTCTTGGACATCCTTCATACTGGCTTATGGGTTAGGTCCTGAGCTTTGCTAGCTTAGTTCTTTACCAGTGTCTGAGGAGCCTTTGGTATTGTATGAGTCTCTAGATCACAAAAATAAACAGACCATTGAAACAAGCGGCAGATTGCTGACATAAACATGAAAGATAAGGCAGCTAAGCCAATGAAGGAGCAGAATGAAAGGGAACTTCAGAGAAGTCTGTTTCTTCTTTCATATTGTCTAAAACTTGTACCATCAGCCTTCCTTCACACTAAGTGCTTTCTTTGCTGCTTTATACTTAATTCTATTTCTGCTCTCTTTTCAAATCAACTGCCAAAGTCTTCATGAATGCAGTAACCTAAAAATGCACAGTTCCCATTTAAGTACTCCTTGTGATTTTTGAGTGCTCCATTCTGGTGCATACTCACTGCTCTTTATGTAACAAAATTTTCCTTGCACATTAGCAATAAAGGTCAAGAAAAAGATGCATAAAACTAAGTGGAAATACAATACTAGTAAGAAGAGTCTCTCCTGTTGGAAGACGAGGAAATGCAGCCAGAGTTATGCTCAGGTATGAATTCAGCTTTAGACTGGACTATGGGTGTCTGCTGAGTTCAAAGAGCTAGTTGCAGGGAGGAGGAATGGTTGAAAGACGTAGCAGGAGCTGAATCAGGAAGATATTCATAACGTTGGGGCTGCTCCTTTTTGCCTCTGTCAAATGCGAGTGTAAAACCAGGGAGAATCTGGTACCTTTGCTATTCCCTAGGTATCATACTCCTTTTATTTGACCTGTATATAGATTTAAATTTTGCTCCTAATGTTTCCAGCCAGAAGGGAAGAGTATGGGCCTTGGAAGCACGGTCTGGCTTTCCCAGCTCTACTAGCTTGCCTGTTTAAAAAAAATTCTCCCCCTCCCACAGTCCTCTTGCATAGATGTCCTCAGACCATCACAGCCGCTGCAAACACACAATTACCACTCTGACAGACAAGGCAAGTTTTTACAAGGCACTCCTTGGTGACTGTCATTTTTAATAACCTGGAAAATGATGCAGGAAATAAGAGGTTGCAACTACTGTAAGATACACAAAGCAAGCCTACCATTATCCTATTGCATGTTCAAATGGTGTAGCAAAAGGATTTATGGTACATTTGCACAGTAGACAAACAGGAGAATACAAATGGAAACTGTGGCACGATAACGAGCAAAAAAATATTTTTTACGCCTATTATGCCAAACTTAGTACAAAGAGTAGCTCAAAAATTGAACACAAAACCAATTAACTATAAAATATTCCTCTGGATTCTTCATTGTACTGTTTACTTTCGAAAATTTGGTTGCACTTTTTCCCTTTTGCAGATTCATCTCAGTCAGAGTTTTGTTCGACCTTACAATTGATATGTAAGTTACCATGAGAGCCAAAATGCCTGTGTTTCCACGGGATGAAGAGAAAGATTTGGTCTCTTTTTCTAAAACTAATGTAAATAGACTTTTTAACGTCGTACTTTTTTTTTGTTCCCATCAAACCTTTTCCTTTAAATGACCTTTGAGAATCCTCCCACTGATCAGCTAGGCAACTAATTAACATTTCTAAAAATCTTGGCAAAAAGATGCAAGGAATATCGAGTGTTCCCGAGGGTGGGTTTAGAAACGCCACATTTGAGAAAAACAAAAAGGTGTTAGCTGTCTCTCTGTTACAGTTGTACTCCTACTAGCATAATTCAGAAACCCAGCACTTTCTGTATGTGTACTGGAATAGCATAAACCCCCAGAATATGAGGGGCAGTTGCCTAGTTACTTGTGATTTTAGCCCTATTTCAGGTGAAATACATCAAGATGCAAATGACAGCATGCAGTGACATTGATAAAACTCTCTTGAACATAGAATCCACAAAAATGAATGTTTTACTTTCATCTGTGGTAATTTTTATCTTATGACCGGAGATGCAAGTAATATTCTTAATTCAGGCAAGTCTAGACAAATTATGGGCACAAGGTAGTGTAGTTATTCCTTATTTTATCTGATTGCTCAGACTGTTTCCTAAGAAAAATATGTAATGGAGGTTGTTTCTGTAAGAGCAGAGAGGAGCCTATCTTTTACTATGATGTGCTTTATTTCTCAGTAAAGTCAAAAGTATTTCATGCTTTTTTGTTTTGACCAAGGCATGACAACTGATCTGTGGTATGTAGCAGCCAGACAACCAGCTTGTTATATGCCTATCACTTCACTATAGAGCATGCCTGGCAGCACAGATACCTTGACTGCAAAGTATCACAGGGGATATTTCTCAGGAATGCAATACTTCTGCCCCATCTTTAACTTAAGACGCAACAGCTGCAAGTAGTGCAGAAGATATATAAATACACATCAGAAATACTCTAGTAAAGTAACTAAGCTTATAAATGAAGGTCAGTCTATTATTAACAGCAGTTAGCTGTTAAAGATATGGAAATAATTGTGCTTCTTTTCTCACTAACTCTGAGAAAATTGGGGGTGTTCAGCCTGGAGAAGAGAAGGCTGCGTGGAGACCTCATAGCAACCTTCCAATACCTGAAGGGGGCCTATAGGGATGCTGGGGAGGGACTCCTCATTAGGGACTGCTGTGAGAGGACAAAGGGCAATGGGTTTAAACTTAAACAGGGGAAGTTTAGATTGGATCTGAGGAAGAAATTCTTTACTGTGAGGGTGGTGGGGCACTGGAATGGGTTGCCCATGGAAGTTGTGAATGCTTCATCCCTGGCGGAGTTCAAGATGGGGTTGGACATAGCCTTGGATGGCATGGTTTAGTGGGAGGTGTCCCTGCCCATGGCAGGGGGGTTGGAACTCGATGATCTTGAGGTCCTTTCCAACCCTTACTATTCTATGATTCTATGATTCTATGATTAAGTTCAAAGTTCTTGAACGATCTGCAATCCATATCTCAGTCTTCCAAGCTACAGGTCAGGAAAAGGAAAACAAAAAGTGTCAGCATACAGTGAGACATAAAATAATGTGCTAAGCAGCAATACTGATCTTGTTCTCCATGTGGGTCAAGAACATCTCTTTTACTGCAGAGAGTGCCTCCACTGTGCTGGCTCCTAAATAAGTTGGCTTTTGGTCAGTTTTATCCAGACTTTCTAGTGGAAGAAGGGATTTCCAGTCTCACTGACCTTATGCCTGCCTGTCTAATTTTGCTGGCATTTCTCTCTCTCCACCCCAGTAACTGTCACAGATTTCAAGCAAGTGCAGTGCAAGGAGACATCTGAAAAGTGAGCAAGGGCTGTCCTACCAGTTTTTGAAACTCAGGCCCTGGGTGGAAAAGAATCAAGTGAGTACCCTCTGGAGGGAGTGGGGCAGAGCCTCACTGTTATGTACTGCTTTGGTAGTGCTGTCTGGATTACAACACCTGCTGCCCTTCATGGCATGAAGGACAAGGTGGAGGAGGAGTGGGTTGTAGGGAACAGAGTTTCCTTTCAAGGAAACCGCTTGAGGGGGAGGCTATGGGGCAACGCCTATTAATCCTTAGAAGATGAAGCTTGCTTACTTCTAGTTTTCATAGCACAGCTCATTTCATTTCCTGAAATCATTTTAGATGATGGATACACTTTCTGCTTTAATTTAGCTCGTATTTTCTCAGCTTTGTGTACTGTAAGCCTTTTGAATCTGCTTTGAATGTAAGTTTGATTACATCAAAAGTAAGTTCCTACAAGTAAAACTTGGATTATACAGGAACATATTTGTGAAAAATGCATTTACATTGTAGGAAAGCAAAATACAGCTGCACCCAGATAGGGTCGCTCCTTGTTTCAGCTGTAATTTCCAGGGTTTCACTGGCTGTTACATGTATAGCTAATTAATGGCAGTGTTCTTCATGGCTAAAGGGAAGTTTGACTCAAAGCTTATGAACTAGGATGACTCTTCATTTTAATTACAGGGAAAATAATGCAAGAAACTGAGAGAGATCTCTGTGTCTCCTCTTTATCAGGCTGCTAGCTCTCACTCATACTTGCAGGTATATTTCTTCAAATGAATGCTCTAATCTCTTAAAGGGCTTGTTACTCACACACCAATCAGCAGCATAACGGAGAGTATAAGACTGCCATTGAAAATCACCCATAAAAGGCAATACTGATAGGAAATTGAATTTTTCAGGAGCTTTCCCTCCAAATAAATGAGAAACCCATTCTTGGCTTTGTCTTGGCTTTTGTAGATGTGCAAACCACTCACATGACGTGCTAAACTTCTGTCCTAGTTCTGACAGGATTTGGTTTGTGTGTAAACTGCAGCAGGCCAACAGTCTCACAAAATACTGGCTGAAGGTAGCAGTTTTAGCTCACTGAAGAACTAATTCTATTACTCTCTAGAGGGTCCTGGAAGAAGACCAAGTACACATCAGCTATGATTAGTATATGTAGTCAAGCTGCAGGTGGGAAGCAGGTTGGACACATGTTGTCCTGACTCCTATGCAGCAGGAGACTATCACTGTCTGCTTCCTGATGCTTTGTCACATGTATGAACCAGTTCTTGGGGGAGAACAAGAGCCCTTGCTGCTAGTGATTTACTTAGCTCAGCAGATTTTCCTTGACTATAAATGAAAGGGACCAGTGGGGACCCTACCTGGCATTTCACAAGGTTTATCCCACTTTGCCATCTGACTTCGGCAAGCAACCTCCCCTGTTTCTTACCAATGTCAGAAAAGTGCTGTTGCTTGGAAATGCTGCAAAGTAAGAAAGAAATGTTGAATCAAAAGCATTATTACCATCTGTATTTTGTAAAGGGTGGTATGAGGAGCAGAGGGGTCAAAATACCAATCTAAGGAAGCACATAGCATCTCTACCTGTTTTGCCATACTGTGGTCCTGGGGAGGGACTCAAAACCCATCCCTGGACACCCAGCAGAGGGGGGTACTGCATCTCCCAGCCATGGCATACATGCTAGTTCTCTTGGCAGGGCACAGGGGTGACCAGGTCTTACCCTAATATTGCAAAGCGACATGGATGTGTCATCCATCAGTGCCCCAGAATTCAGAAGTTTTCCTCCAACAGATGTAGCTGTTAATATTCAGGTCAGTTGGGTTGAGAAATGCCCTGCAGATACACCTGTCAGCACCTTGGGCAAGGGGATCCTGTCAGGTTTAAACTGACCAAGCAGGCTTTGGACTGCAGCATGGGAGAGAAGTCCTCCTACATCTTTTTAAGAATGCTATTCAGTTTTCAGCTGTAGACTTACAGCCAAGACCCAAACATGGTTTTGAGTGCCTCTCTTCACTGCATGAACTTTCCTCACCTGCCTTCCTTTCCTCACACAAGCTCTGCCTGTACCTGAAGGGTGTAACTGCCGGGGTGTCAGACCCGCTTGCTGAGGAGCACTAAGATTAACAAACAGGAAGCAGTGATGTCATTGGAGTGGCACCTCTAGAGCTGGCCTCCTGACAACAAGACCTTGGGCATCTTGTTAACTCCCTTTCTGTCCTGTCAGTTTCCTGCTAGCAAGTTTTCAACCTGTGGTCAGGTGCAGCCAGGTTTGGAAAAGGAGCGCAAGTCTTAGAGATAAAGAAATTCTTTGAAATTTTGTGGAAGTGAGTAGCCTGAAAAAGAAAAAAAAAAAAAGTAGTGGTCTAGGAGGTAAAACATAAGTTGTCCCCTTAAACACTTGGCAGTAGCCTGTTAACAGCACTGAGCTACTCTAGCTGGTACTCCGTGATGTGTGGCCAGGGCCAGCCCTTAGTGAGGGTGCACGTAAGTCAGGGGTACCTGGTTTGCTTTGGTAGTAGATGAAGATTTAGGAGACAAAAGCCACAGACCTGAAGGAAAACAGACTAAAGACTTAAGTGAAAACCAAAAAACCCCAAACTCAGAATGAATGGAAAAATTACAAGCTGAACTTTTATTTTTGTTTCTGGCATCTCTCATGGCCACTAATAGGATTTTGGTGTTTTGTTTGTGGCGGTAAATCTGCTTCACTAAGTCTGTGTGGCACTTGTTTTATCTTCTCCCTTCATCTCTATTTACTTTGGCTGTATTCTTAGGGATTTACTTCTCAGTACCCACCCAAGTACAAAAGGTAGTCTGAACCCTTACTGAAGGAAACCACCTGCACAAAATAATCACCATTATAAATGTGACTTTTGCCATAATTCACCCAAATTTGAGAAGCTGCCATTTTTTATTTCCTCTTTGCAAAGCTGGAGTATATAAAAGGAGGAAATAATTAAAGGAAGTAAATAATGATGTCTTATATACAGCAATCCTTGCAAATGCCAACTTTTCAAGTGACTTTTGTGTGGTGTGTGTATTTATAACATCTTCCCTTCTATTAGCTGTTACCATGCACACAATGTAGTATCTGCCTGCCAAACGTCTCTTAGGACAATAAAATACAACGTAATCTCATCTCAATCTGTAGATCATCCAATTCAGTTTGCTTTCTAAAGTGCTTTGCAGAACTCAATAGTCATCCTTGATTTACAACCTGGAAAATGGCGGAGGGAGAAAAGAAATCAATTCTCAAGGGAAGGGTGTGCAGATAAGCTCCTAAAGCTGAGCTCCGTGGGACTTGGCTGAACAACGGCTGTGGCTCCAGATGGCTTGGGCAGGCAAGCCGGAGGTGGCTGGTTCAACAAGAGGAGATTGTGCTTTGGCACAGAAAGGAGGCTGGTAACTCATGAACAGGAGGAGTAGGGTGAGGACGAGCATAGCAGAGCCCAGCGTGTAAGGAAAGCAAGTCCTCAAAGGGTTTAAATGCTTGGATGGATGGGGATTTTGGTACTGATCTGGAAATGAAAGGGGGAGACTAATGGACAAGCTGGAGATGTAGATGCTGCAAGGGGGAAAGGAGAGGAGGAAGGCTGGAAAAGAGGTTTATAAAACTGGAAAGTATAACCAAGCCTGCCAAGTATCCAAACCAAGCAGCCAGACAACTTGCAGAGGGACATGAATGTTTCCACAAATAACAGATAGCTGTGGCAGAAAATAAAGACAACATGAACTGGAAGTTGTTATTATAACTTGGAGCAGAAATGATTGTCACATTATATATAGCATAGGCTAAATGTGCCTTAGGGCAACAAGGAAGTATTTTCTTACTCGCACAAGGCAGGGTCTCAGAGTGAATCGGGTGTTGCCATCAGCTGAGCAGGGAAAGAAGGGGGCTATGATGCAGAACTTGCAGACTTTCTTATGAGCCTGACACCTGCTTCCTTGACCAGCTGCCTGGAAAAACACATTTCAGTGGGGTTTTTTTCTCAGATGAGGAAGGAAGTCCATACTACTTCTCTTTCCCAGGGGAAATCACTACTGGCAGAGTCTGTATCAACAGAATACTTCAGCAACATATTAAACAAGAAAATGTTCTGATGCCAGAAATCTTCCAGATTGAAAGGGGAGGTATGACCATAGGTCTCTCTTTAACAAGAGTAAGGAATTTTTTCTCTCATAAAATGCACAGTATAGACTTTGGAAGAGGTAAAAGAATATTTTTAAAGAACCTCCTTAGGCACTAACTTAGATCAGATCATATTTCTTCTTGAACAAATGCCAGCAGATTATCCAGAAATAAACTTTCAGCCTCAGACTTTTGTCAATCAGTTACCAGGTTTTCAACAGTGAAAATCTATTGAGGAACATTTTGGACTTTGAACACTGGAGGAAAATTAAAAAGCAAGTTAGGACAAATCTGATGGTCTGCAGTGATGGAGCCGTGGCTGCACAGAGGCTGTAGGATTTGTTCTCTTGTTTGTGTAGTCCACAGCAGCAGCAGCTGCCAGTGCCGCTCACTTGAGAGCAGTGCTCCGTGCCAGGGCTCCCTCTATCAATGCCTGGCTTCAAATACATAGAAATAGACTGTGAAAAATCAGTCTGGTGTGAAGGCAAACAGCCTTTCTTTAAACATTATTTTCTTCTTTTAAGGCTGACTTCCTCTGACTTCAGTAGAAAGCACTGCAACATTCCCATGAACAGAAGTTAGCAAACAGCCACCATTATAGGCATAGGAGAGCTATGACTCCCTCCTCTCACGCTTCTTTTTTGCTGCATCTCACCCCTTCCCCCAGATCAGCTATTGCTGCCCTGAAGTAGAAGAAGGTGGAGGGGCTTTCTGCAGAAAACTGTTATACTGTGGGCAGGAAGGCCAGGAGAATGGTTGAGCAGTCAGTTTGTGAAGGCAGGCACAGTTTGCTCTTGGAGTTTTCCTGGGTGTTGTCTGCCCTATTGCTTTTTTATTGTATTGGTGTTATTGTATGGGGTTTTATTGTACTGGTGTTATCAGCCTCATTATATTTTAGGTTGGAGTAGGAGCAGACAGAGCTTGCATTTGCCCATACTATAGTGTATGAATAGACAATCTCAAAAAAAGGCTTATTTCCATGTAATGTGGACAGAGCTCATGTGGGATACACTTACTTATACCACAGCAATGAATGGCTTGCTTTGTGAAGAAACCAAGATATTTAGAGTTTCTAGTGACAACTATTAAATGATGTTTTCTCTGCTAAAGCACAGAAATTCTTATCTGCTCCATTACCATAATAACTGTACACGTTACAGTAATTAACAGGCTTAAGAGCATCCTTCAGATGTAAGGCATATTTATTTTTCTTTTATAGCTGAGAACCTGAGGCAATAGGAATGAAGTGGCTCAAGGTCACTAAAGAGGCAATGAGGCCCTGAATGCTTTATCACAGCTTCAGGGCTTAATCTGGCAGCTCTGTGAAGTCCTGCCTTGGATTACACCATGTCTTGGTAGAAACTTCCAGGTTTAGAGGATCCCACTGGGCATCACCCCTAGGAACACGCATGTCAGAGTGGCTGTGGTTTACCAACGCATCCAAGAAAATAGGTCAGCACAGCCATTATCTCCACACTAGAGCATCTCTGTGCCCTCCTTGACCTCTCCATGAAACAGAGAAGCAGAGTTCATGTATGTTATTGCTATCAGGATACTCAGCTTTGCTCAGCTGCCAGTTGTTGAGTACAGGCCATTCACAACAGTCAAGAGAAGCCACTGCTGGCTACATGCATGCTTATGGCACCCAATTTTCTCCCTCCAGCTGCTGTCACCACCCAGTCTTCTGCCACCACAAGGCTATCCATCATCTTGCCCATCAACCCTTGCCCTGTCAAGCAGTGGTGCAGGGCAGACCCTGCTGCGGGGAAAAAGATGTACGGCTGCCAGCAGCTTCTGCACAAGAGCAGACATGCCTGCACCTGGAGGAAAGCCAGGCACCAGTGGTTTTGTCAAGGTCATCAGGAGATGCAGACCTCATTGTCCCCGGAAGGCCTTCCCTTGGACACCCTTTTGCTCCCCTTTGCTTGGCAGAACTGCTTTGATGGAGGGGTGGGATAGATCAGGAGCAGGCAATCACTCTCTCTGACTTACAGAATCATAGAATAGTTTGTTTTGGAAGGGACTTTCAAAGACCATCTAGTCTGACCTCCTTGCATGAGAAGGGGACATCTTTGTCCAGCACTGGACAAGCAGCTTTTTTAACATGGCCTCTCTTCCACTACCATCTCTGTCTCAGACATTCAAACTTAGCTTCCCACCAGATGTCAGCTACAAAGCTTGCTGGAATGGGGAACCTGAGGCACTGTGTATGGCTCTGGAAGTGCTGGGGCTGGCTCTGGCACCTTTTCTCTGCCAATAGGCTTTGCAAGCAAAGAAATTAAACACGGGCTGTCCTGGAGACCAACGAACTTGTTTTGCCTGCTGCTGGGGACAAAGCATGCTTTACTTTGCAATGAGTGATGTGTTTCCTGACTCAGCATCCAGGCAGGAACGTTCTGTCTAAAAATAGCCTTCCTTATACGCATATATATGTGTACATGTGCATATAGGCATGCACATGCACATATCGTTGGGACTGGGTGCCAGTCTACCAGAACTTTGTGAGATGACAGGTATGGGCACAAGCAGACGCTCCCACTGCCCAAGAGGGGCCATGGGATGAGTGGTTGACAGCTTGGAGAACTGTTCTCTGACTTACAATCCTTCTCCCCCTTTGCACTCCCCCTTTTAATTTGTTTCCTTTTCTTCTGTGAGATGCTGGAAACAAACCACAGTGGCTGTGGGACAGGAGAGGGGAAGCTGCTTGCAGCACACACATGCCTCACACGATATGGACGGGCCCTAAGGGCCTGCAGCAGGGAGGGAGCAAGGGCATTAGAGCCCAGGGTGGACCTGGGGAGCAAGATCAGAAACAAGCATAGATGGGACCAGCAGGTCTTTAGCAGTCTCTCTGCTTTAAGCCTTTCCATGCGATCTTATTTTACTCAAAACTAGTGTATTAGTGTGGTTTGCCTCTGCATGTGACTGATGGCTGATGTTTTATTAAAAATGGGGAGAAAGAGCTGTATTGTTTGCCCCAGTTTTGAAGGAGTCTAAGCTTGAAGTTTGGCCTGGATGGCAGACTGATAAGTGTGTAAAGATCTTCTTTAGCCTACTCAGAAACATACTCTGGCAAGGAAAATATAGGCCAGCTGGAGAAGCATATTTCAGACAGAAATATGTACTGGACGTGGAAGATGAAGTTTAGCCTAGAGGCTCAATTCACAGGCTTGATTTAGCTCTGGGTTTCTTATGTTAGCTGCATGCTGTTTTATTAAGAGGTTGCTGTAGGAATATTTCTTCTCTTCCCTGTTCTTTCTCCTCTTGTACTGGAACCAGCACTCCAGCTTCTGTGCATAAAACTGGTGTATGAGGGTTTGCCTCACCCTGATTACTGAGGCCAAAGAGGTGACAGGATATATCCAGATTCCCCTGCTTGGCTCTTTGCTGCCCCTTACTATTCTTTGAGGTAGTCACCTGTTTCCACATTTTCTAGAATAACTGCATATTAAGAACTCTCCTTTGAGGTGTTCTCCTCTGAGTCTCTGTAGCTTTGTATCACTTCTTTGCGAGTTCCTGTATGATCCTGAACATACACCTTCCAGAATGACCTGAACTGCCCGTGTTGAACACAGAACCCTTTTTCCTAAAATAAGGCATAGTCATGCCTCCTGGCAATCTCAGACAAACTCGTTATCTTCCAAATAGTTTGTGTCAAATTAGCTTAAAATAAATCTGGGAAGGAGGGAAAAGGCATGAAAAAACAAGCTGATTGATGTGAAGAATAAATTCCATTTTTACTTCATTGCCCTGCCTGCCACTTTCCTTTTTTTTTTTTTTTTTTTCCAGCCAATGATTTTTCTAAATAATATTGCTATCTTCACCCATCAGGCAGCTCTTTGCTAGTTTACCATGTGTGTGCTCACATGTACTCTTTCATTCCTGTTAGGATCTCCCTGTATATGGATAAAACAATTTCCTTTTCCGCTTCCACTGATCATCTAAACTTTCTACTTGTGATCAGACAATAGTGAGATGACAATCCAAGTTAACAACTTACCTTCCTAAACTTATCTTTCTTATCTTGTACCTAAGAACTACCAAATGCCAGGGGAAAAATCTGTCACTAGATTTTAAAGGGTGGGATAATAGAAGCCATAATTACAGATCTAATTTTGCATATATCTAATAAAAGAAAGTCAGATGTGGTAAAAACAGATCACCAAGGAAGTCAAACTGGCCTTGTAGCCTGTCTTCCTTTTGGGAAGTCATGTACTGTCAGAACATGCTTTTATAACATATGTCCTGCACTGATATTTTCTCTTACAGAAAGAGTGAAGAAGAGTCACAATTAAGGACGTACAGAACTTGTGCCAGCAAATAATTAGATGACATAAGTTGTGACTAGTTGTAAAACAGGCCGTACAACTGGGACTCTAAAGACAAAACAGATAAATCTAGAACTGGATTCTGTGAACAGGGCTAGGTCCAGTCTTAGTTAATAGACATGCAGAGGTTGGAGGTGTCTTGCACAGTTTCCAGAGAGACAAGAGAATAGTGAGCAGAATTGCACCAAGAAATCAGACATGCATAGAGAGACATAGAAACACTATCTGTTTGTGGTCTTAGCTATAAAATAATAAATTGAGATAATTTCAGTAAAATGATAACTGAAACATGGGGGAAAAATCAAGATACAGATATTAATTCTGCAGGTAGTATGGCAGATGTAGATGCAGACATGAAATTATGAATTGAAGCAAATGTTACTGCTTAAAAATTAGCTAGTGCAGTACTGAGTACACAGTATTGTCTTGTAAATTGGGGGAAAAGATCATTTTTACAGAATTCTGATATATATTATGTATATGATATATGTATATATTATGTATATAATATATGATGATACATTGTGTAAAGCCTTTGACACTCTCTCCCATGACATCCTTCCCTCTAAGTTGGAGAGACATCAATTTGATAGGTGGACCACTTGGTGGATAAAGAACTGGCTGGATGGCCGCACGCAAAGAGTAGTGCTCAGTGGCTCAGTGTCCAGCTGGAGACCAGTAACGAGTGGTGTCCCTCAGGGATTGGTGTTGGGACCGATCTTGTTCAACATCTTTGTGGGTGACATGGACAGTGGGATTGAGTGCGCCCTCAGCAAGTTTGCCGATGACACCAAGCTGTGTGGTTCGGTTGATATGTTGGAGGGAAGGAATGCCATCCAGATGGACCTTGACACGCTTGTGAGGTGGGCTGATGCCAACCTAATGAAGTTCAACCATGCTAAATGCAAAGTCCTCCACCTGGGTCGGAGCAATGCCAGGCACAGCTACAGGCTGGGCAGGGAGGAGATTGAGAGCAGCCCTGCGGAGAAGGACTTGGGGGTGTGGGTTGATGAAAAAATGAACATGAGCTGGCAGTGTGCGCTTGCAGCCCAGAAAGCCAACCGTATCCTGGGCTGCATCAAAAGGAGTGTGACCAGCAGGTCGAGGGAGGTGATCCTGCCCCTTTACTCTGCTCTCGTGAGACCTCACTTGGAGTATTGTGTGCAGTTCTGGTGTCCTCAACATAAAAAGGACATGGAACTGTTAGAACAAGTGCAGAGGAGGGCCACGAGGATGATCAGGGGACTGGAGCACCTCCCGTATGAAGATAAGCTGAGAAAATTGGGGCTGGTCATCCTGGAGAAGAGAAGGCTGCGTGGAGACCTCATAGCAGCCTTCCAATACCTGAAGGGGGCCTATAGGGAAGCTGGGGAGGGACTCTTCATTAGGGACTGTGGTGAGAGGACAAGGGGTAATGGGTTTAAACTTAAACAGGGGAAGTTTAGATTGGATCTGAGGAAGAAATTCTTTACTGTAAGGGTGGTGAGGCACTGGAATGGTTGCCCAGGGAGGTTGTGAATGCTTCATCCCTGGCGGCGTTCAAGGTGGAGTTGGACATAGCCTTGTATGGCATGGTTTAGTGGGAGGTGTCCCTGCCCATGGCGGGGGGGTTGGAACTCAATGGTCTTGAGGTCCTTTCCAACCCTTACTATTCTATGATTCTATGATTCTATATGACAAAATCTTATCTAATCAATATCAATTTTTGAAAGTCCCCTTGACTACAAAAAAGGCCAAGATTTTACCATTACCGTTCACTTTTGGACAGCAGCATAAATGATAGAAGGAAAAGTAAATTATTTAGGGACTTAAATGTGATTGAAGAGGGAAGATGAAGCTATAAATATTAATAGTTACTTTAGAGATAACAAAAGGGAATTCTTTGTATGTTTGAAAGTTGTAAAACTCAAGTTTGAATCAAATGATAAACATCAAAAGAAAGCTTACCATGTGGTAACAGGGTGAAATAAAGGCAGCAAGGGTTCTGACTGAGTATTAGTAAAACTTTCAAACCAGGAATTGAGCAGTGCCATGAAGTAAGCTCATTCTTAGAATTTGCTGTGGAATGTAGCCTAGCATGACAGCTGTGATGAGGGGTGATGGTGTGGGAAAGACGTGGGGCTGCATGGTAGCTGAGGGTAGAAGGGGCTGTGCAGGTCATCTCGTTTAGCCTCTTACTTCAAGGAGGTCTGATTTCAAAGTCAGCTCACTTTGCTTAGGAATTTGTTCAATCACAACTTGGCAGTACCCAAGGATGGAGATTGTACAACATTTCTGGGCAACCTGTCCTGTCCTTAATCTAGTAGCATGACAAGTTTTTTGTCCTTTATATCCAAATGGAATTTCCCTTGTTGCAGCTTGTGACCGTTCCCTCTTGTCCCTCTTCTGTGTGCTTGATTCGACACATATCCTTTGTCTCTATCCACAAGTTCCACTTTTTAAGATTCCCGTGCCCTCGGGCAGAAAGGAAATTTCCTATATAGGTTGCTAAAAGTTTCACACAGAAATAAGTGGAAAACAATTTGCTAGAAAGCTGGTTGCCAAGGAGGGTGAGCAGCTGAAAGCAGTGTAATCATGAGATGCTTCCTGCCAGTTCTCAAAATATACTTATAGCATGTCCTTCTTTGGGACATAGGTTTGCAGGTCACAAGCAGAAACTCTTTAAAAAATCACTGCAAGAATACTTCACGGTTCTGGAATAGACGTCAGAGAGCCTGTGGGAATTACCATGGCCACAACAGCTCCTAATGTTTGCACTGGTGAAATAGGAGACTGCCACTGCAAATCAGGCAAGGAGCATCTGCAGTGTGGGCTTGCAGAGCCATGCAGCTGGAGTGGTTAAACTGCCCAGACAACTGGGGTTGTGAATGTTTTCATTATTTAATGAAAATAAGGCCATCAAATACCTAACATCTTCAGAAGTCTTGTTGAGCCAACGTCAGGTTAAGCATGTTAGTATGCTGTCAGTGGTATTTTTGTTCTTGCTGTTGTCTCTCCCAACATTCCTTTAAACTGGAATTGCACTTATTTGTGTGCAAAGGAGGTCTGGTTTCAGAATCCACAATCGCCCTCCTTTTCTACACACCAGCCAACAAGTGGTAGCTCTGTAAGAGGGAGGCAGAAGCTTTGTATTAAATAGGAGACAATTTCTATAAATGTCCTAAGATACCTACTTCAATGCTGCTACAGATTTAGGTACTTAATGAGGATACAAGTTGGCTGAAACTCCCTTATTTTGATACCCTGCCCTAAATGAACAGATTTTTGCCATAATGCTTGTTAGATTTGTCATGGCATGCCTTTGTTCTTTTATATATAGCTACATAAGGTGTGCCATGCATATTTTTTGAGGTACATGGATAATACTTTACATATACAATCTGAATGCTAAATCCTCCAGTCAAGCACCAGTCCAAAAGATTTCTACTGCTTTACATTAAGAGCAAAACCACAAAATTTGGTATCTTTATGCTCTTCTTCTCCACTCTATTCTGAAAGATGGAGACACAGTTGCCACAGGTATTGCAGGTCATGAAACTGTAAATGTTGAGTGTTGCCTTCTCTATGTACAATCAAAACTAAAAACAGTTTGACAGGGAGATGTGACAAATTTCTCTACTGCATCTATTTCTCTTTTTCAATATTCGCATTAGGAATTCATCTTTAGTGTTAACCAATATTGCTGGATGAAAAAAAATTAAAACTGAAACCAAGCTTCAGAATTGGAAGATATTAATCAGTTGGGTAGAAATGTTTCTTTTTATTTTTCATATGAATCCATGAAACTAATGTTTATTAACAGAGATAAACTGCTACCTGACTGTAAAAGCAGAGCAGTCATATTTTTGAAGGTTTAGTGAACTGCACGAGGTCACTTCTGAGGCTTTAATAGTTCCATTCTAGTTTACAAAAAAAAAGAAGTCTCCTTAAATATAGGCAAATTAAAATTTAAGAGCATTATGAAGTTTCAGAATAAGAAAGCTATTCATAACTTACTGCTAGGCATAACTAACTGCCCTTTAGACATCAGTGGAGTTGAAATACTTTTCTTCTGTCTTGACTTGCTGTTGTTTACTTAGCAAAACATGTTGCTGCTAAAACTTTTCCATCACATACACATGCATGGATGGAAAGGGATTCTGGGGTCTTAAGGCTAAACTTTCAAATCAAATCCCATCTTTGCTTTGCCTTGTTCTTCGCATTGTAATTTTTGTGCAACATTGAGTGGTAACGGCTTTCCAAGTTTACAGAGGAGTGTTATCTTTTGATTTTCATTGAGGCATAGATGAGGCTTAGCTATCTCCCTTCTGATGTCAAAAGACTGCCAAAACATTATGCCAGGCAGGAAAAAAAGTCACAGTTTTGTCAGATACCAGATAAACATCCATAAGCCATAGATAAAACCACATTATTGGCATTGTGCATGTTGTAGTGCCTACACCTCTCTAATTAGGAAATAAAGTCTGATAACCGTTTGAGAGCAGTCATTGCTATAAAGTGGGAAAAGAGGCTGTCTGTGGAATTTGAATAAAAGCCATAAGGCTGGAGTAAAAACTGTAGGCAAAAGGGCAGCACAGCAGCCTGTGCAGCAGGATACCTCAGGACAGCCTGGAGAATGGAGTTCAGCCTGTGGCTGACAGTTTTACAGGTACAGGACAGCTGCTGTGAGTGATACTGACTGCAGCAATGCTGTGCTGTTTGTAGCAGCTGAAGAGCTGATCCGTGCTGTGACTGCAATTCTATTTAACTTTATATTATCTCTTCTTAAGAAGAGGAGAAATCAATTGCTTTGGGTAATCTTTCAGTGGTGTATTGCGATCCATTCCCATTCTGTTGTTCCATTGATGAATGAACAAAGCACTCTCCTTTCCTTGCAGCTGTAAGAAGGAAGGGCAATCTCTATACCTTAGCAAGCTGTGGAAATCATATAGCTTTCTAGCATTTGCTTCATGCACTACAGTGCTCCAAGAAACTAGTGCTTTCATGAGATCCCACAGTGAAGAGGTGATACTAAATTGTACCATGTGAGTGTTTCTTGTTTTCTTTTAAACAAGATAATATGACTGATAGCAAGCGGGTCACAGTCTGCAGTTTGCTTCTCGTTAATGTCTCGAGCACAGTCTTAGGCACTCTGCACATATCTAAATTACCTTCTAAGAAAAGACATGACTTAGGGCTTTGGAACAGACTGTTTCTTATCTTCTTCTAGGATAAAGTATTAGCCAAATGATTATTCAAGTTTTAAACACTTCTTAATACCCAATGCAGTCTGCATTTTGAAGTAAAAATCAGATACGAGGTAAAGAAGTCCACTCTGCCATCCTGATTGGAGTAAGTCAGGGGACATCCCAAAGTATATCAGCAAAGGTGCATCAAGGAATAATCCTTTGGTCTTGGCTTTTTCTTACAGTTTCAATGTCAGCAATTACAGTGAGTCTTTGCAACCTCTTCTCTTTCCCACGCTTGCCTACTCCAGGCTCCTTGTTTCCCCAGCTCCTCCTTGCCAGGAATGATGACCAGAAAAGAAACTAAACCCTAACCTTTAATCTGAAAAGGTAATGAACAAACACACTAAGCAACAAGGAGGAAGAAGTTGCTTTTGTCTTTCTCAATGGGAGAAGAGCCTTGAATTTGTGAGCCATGGAAAATGAAGGTAAGCAGCTGTAGGAATCAAAAGCTCATTGCTGATTAATTGCTGAAGGTCAAAGGCTGTTTGTGTACCCCCATAAAAGCTAGATTTTTCAGCATGGCTAAATATATATATGAATAAACAAGCAAAATAACTCTGCATCCTTGATCTTTGGGGAGAGCCCAGATTAAGCAAATGGCGCAGTGACATACAGTCTGCTGTATGTCATGGCAGGAGCCCTTGTTGAGGAAGTTGCACGGAATGGAATTGCATGAAATGGTGAAGAGGTGGAGGATTAAGCAGTAATCCCAGATTCAAATCTGATTGCAAGTTGAATCCATTCAAATCCAGTCAAACTGCAAAAGCAGCTGCCCAAGGTTAGCTGTCTGACACACAGCTTTTAGTGTAATTAAAATGATCACTGTATTTGCTATCTCTCCGAAGGGGATATATGGATGATTCTCAGCTGCATTGTACTCTTCTGGTTTGCAGGCAAAATAGCCCTAATGCAGCCTATAAAAAGCTAAGCCCTTGTTATACAGGGTGCTTTGGCCTCTTTCAGGCTTGCTGCTCACAGCACACCCTGTCTCACATCTCACAGTCCCTGGTCTTGCATATGGGGAAAGGCTGGCTTCAATGCTCCATTTCTGGGAGGTTTCACGAGGCCAGCAATGGCTTAGCTAAATAACACCAGTCTGCAAGGCGGTGTCCCAGCCACTCTGTCACTGTCTTGGCTAGATATGTCGGGAACCTGTCTCTAGGCATCCTCTGAAGCAGGAACAGTAAATCTCTGTCTTCTCTACATCTGATGAGGATGAGTCCTGAAGATTTGGGCGGTATTCAGTGCATGTGATCCATTTCATCTGTTAGAGCAGCAGGCCCAAGCTCAGGCAGGAGTTTTCTCCTGGGCTGGGAGCACATTGAGTAATGCAGAGGAAAGAAGCTGCGGGGGTCAGGCAGGGCTTGCTTTGGAGCAGGTTCATAAATAGCTCAGATAGCAAAAAAGAAGAAGGAGCTTAACAAAAATCTCTGAAGTGAAGATTAGCATAAGCCAGTTCTTGCCGCCTTTTCAGAAATGTCCTCCTCTATTCCTTGCTTTTACAGATCTAGCAGTGGAACTGCACGTGCATCCCCTAGCACCATGCCCTGCAAAGCGCCACCTCCACAGCAGGTGTAAAATCCATTAACATCTCCACATTTTGACCACATACAAAAGTCTTCTTGCCCAGCAGTGTCTGTAGTGGGGCTGAGGTACCCTCCTTTGGACAGAATTCATAGACTCTGGTATGATTCAAAGGCATTTTGCTGCCAGCAGTCTTCCTGGATCAGTGGGATGTTGGTGGAAATTTTCCAGTGAACTCACTTGTTCTCTTTTCTGGTGTCCTTGAAAGCCTCTGAAGAGAAGGCAGGATGTACTGGTAATGTGTTTCTCTTTGTCTGTGTTTGCCACGGGTTCTTTACTTGCTCTATTCATCTCTGCATGTTTTAACACCTTTTTTAACTCTAGCTTTTGGAAAGCTATCAGGACTTTCTGTGCCATCTTGAGTTCTCTTTTTAGCCAAGCAGCATGTGTAGTCTTGACTTTGCTTTCCTGCAAAGCTTTTCTGCTTACTCTCTTTGGGGGTTTCTTTCTCTCTTTTTCTATTTTTTTTTTTTTTCTTTTTCTACCTTCATTTTCAAATATCTTGCAGAAGGGAAGTTGCTAGCATCGGGAAGATGCAAACAAACCCTTCCCATCTACCTGTGTTTTCTGGAACAGTGCTCAGGTGCTGCCATTTCTTTATGAGACACTGCCTGGCTGGGCTGTATTCATAACATCAGGTTGGCTTATACCCTATTTTGCTTCCAAGTTCTGATTTCCACACTTCTTCTAGAATGTGTGCTTTTTGCATTGCTCACCCTGCATGAGAATTTTCCTTTGTAAAAGCCAAATTATGACATGCCTAAGTTGATTTTTAAGTATGGTCAGTATGTATGACGATGCACTGTCTGTGTGTTTGCTGCTGCTTTCTGTGCGTCTTCTGAACATTGTGGTCCCTTTTGCAGGCAAAATTGTAGGCTCACAGGGAGATGCTCTCCAGCATTTCTTCAAGGAACCTCACTGGATTATTCACAGTCAAAGAACCGCAGAGTAACTAGCCAGTGCCTCCTCTAACGCTTATGTACCCACCCAAACTCAGATGCTCTACCTGTTGCCTTCTGCTTTTGCACAGATGCAATTCCCTCGATGGTATCTCTATGTCAGTTTAGTTTTACTGGTAAACGAATCAGCTTTTACCCCTCACTGTTGTGTAGCTTCACTGCTCTACTTCATTCAACTGCTTATTTCAGTGGAATGTGCTTTGTAAATAACCCTTTTGATTTCTGATTTTTTTACCTCCATACTCAGCCTGTTTTAACTTTTCAAATGTGCAGAGAAGCCACATCTCCCAATTAAAATCATGTGGCCTTGAAGATGCCCAACTTAAAAACAAATCAGCACAACCATTTTTCAGAAGATTTTCAACTAGCACTTCAACATATACTTTCACCAAAAGATGAGGTCTAATTTTAGTCAAAGATTTTGGCATATGTATATATCCAACAGATTTCTGAAACTAGTTATGTATATTTTTCATAGTGCATTTTCTGCTGAATCCTGAAGAATATAAAAAGCTGGAGATGCAAGCTGCTACCTTGCATTGCCATTTCCTCTTTCTGCAGCTCTGGTATTATTTTGCATTTTTACTCCCTTTTTTCGAATTTAAATCTTATTACTCATAATGCAGGATATGCTTTTGCTATAGATGAGGTGAGATGAGTTGAGATGAAATGATAGAATCATGGGAGCACAGAATATCACAAGTTGAAAGTGATCGATAAGGATCAGCATGTCCAGATCTCTGTTTCTTGCAGGACGACCTAAAACTAATCCATACAACTAAGAACATTGTCCAGATGCTCCCTGAACTCTATCAATCAGGCTTAGTGCTGTGATCACTTCCCTGGGAGCCTGTTCCAGTGACCGACCCACCCACCCAGTGAAGAATCTTTTTCTAATGTCTAACCTGAACTTCCCCTGAAACAGTTTTAATTCTATTGCCTTGTGACCTATCACTGGTCACCAGGGAAAGGAGATTAGCAACCCCACTTCCTTAAACTCTTTGGGCACAACCTGGAAGCCCATTGCTCTTCCAACGTTATTATGGACTTGTCAAGCTATGCTGAACAATCTGTACAGAAAGGTGCTGTGAGAGACAGTATCAAAAGCTTTGCTAAAATCCCAAACTGTTCATCTGTGTCTTCCCTTTGTCAATTAGAGTGGTGACTTTGTCATAAAAGGAAATTAAGCTGGTGAAACAGGACCTTTCCCTTGTGAACCTGTGATGGCTGTGACCAATGGCTGCATTGTCTCTCAAGAGTTCTTTTAAAACTCATAGAATAACACTCTCCATCATTTTACCAGGCACTAAAGTGAGACTGACAGGCCTGTAATTACCAAAGATGATCAGTGGTAGCCCTGGAACTCCAGTCCTGTTTTATCTGACTACTTCACAATCCAGCATGTGTTTATGGTCATAACAGAACTATCCCTGTGGGATAATGAAGTGCTTTTGTTTTCAGTAAATGGGGAACTAAAGCACAGAAAACAGAATGATGATAGTAATCAGAAGCTGGAATTACATGCAAGAAAACCCCGTAACAGCCAAGAAAATTTCTTTTCAAAAGAAATCCAGATTTACATTTTTTTTTTTGTAAGAGATATTTGAAAAATAGTAATTTTGACAATTGCATCTGATTTTTTGCCAGGAATCCAAAGTTCCTTACTGCCAGGATTCCCATAACTCCCGCCAAGGAGCCCATAGCCCAGGCTCAGAGTTGTGCTTACAGAGCCAGAGTTTCATCCCCTTCTGGGTCTCCATATTTTTGACTTGGACCTGGGCTCCTGGGCATCCCACAAGGAGATGTTGCTGATGTTTTTCAAATATTCATTATTCTTACAGGTCAATGCAAAACAAAAATAATCAGAAAGTCCAATATAGGTTTCCAGATTATACTCAAAGAGTAAACTACCCATTAAAAATTAAATACACATTTAGGCCAGATTCAATATCTGGAAAAATATTTGTCAGAAATATTACTAGAATTAACAGTTGAATAATTTTAATGCAGCACAAAGTATTTTTTTCCTATATTAAACATCACTGTTCTGTTACCAAAGTGAACATCATTACTTTGGTGGTATCTCTTCCTGAAAAGACCACATACATGGAAAGTTTTTATTTTTTAACCATAAAAGTAATCTAAACAATCAGTGAGATGAACTGGTGAAAAAGTCACCAAAAAGGAATACGATTAATCAGTGTCACGTATCTTGTTGCATAATATGACAAGTGCAATATACAAACCCACTCTATCACTTTTCCTTGAGCAAATTCTTTAAACACAGTAGAAAGAACAGGACATCTTTAAGTAGAGTTTCCATTACATTTCATTATCTGTGTAAGAATGACAGTCTGCCCTCATGTTTCCTGACAGAGATAATCACCTGCAAGGGTGCGAAGTTCCTTCTCCCTAGCTCACTCAGTGAAACGTGTTTTCAGGGAAACATATAGAACTAGATTTTCTCTATCTCATCATAAACTCATCTAAAAGTGGAGATAGATTTAAAAAGAACAATAGACAAAACATTATTGAAGCTTCTGAACAACTGATTTTCTGGTTTGTGGCAGTTATTTCAACAGCTGGGAAAAAATAAGCCTCGTTCAACAGCAAATATACTTTTAAAACTACTTCAACAAGCTGAAAGATTGCAGAAAATATTTTGTTGTACTTTAAAATCACAAGAGCTAATGTGCTAAATGTTTCATACAATATTGCATTTCAGTTGTGAATATTTCTCAGAATTAAACAAAACAGTAGGTAGAACTTGCCAGTACAGTATCAGTGAACAGAAAAATCAATCTCTTCTGCAGGGAAAACAAATATAAACACCCGTTTTTGTTTCTCTTTCCATGCCCAATTCCTTCTTACTTGGATTCTGATATGAAGTTATCTTCTTTGAAATTAATTTTAAATGTTGGAAATACTGTAAATTTTCTACCAGAAATTTTTTTGCCCACAGTATCTCCTCCGGTTCTCTTCAGGCTATTGATGGAAAATTATTGCCAAGTGCTTTTACAAATCTGCCCAGGCATGTCAGACGGGAAGCTGTTATGGGCAGAGCACATCTGAATAGGCATTTATTCATGTGCCTTGTTCAAAGCAGAGGTTTGAAAATTTGGCCACGGAGATACTCATTACTTAGAAATCAGGAGACAACCAGTGAGTACACAAATCTATTGGTATAAGCTGTCATGCCATTCGAGCCAGATGGCCTACATATGAAGATTTATAGCTTTTCACACATCTCCAATGTTCTTAGCACTGTGTAATAAACAGAAAAAGAAGGCATGGTCCTGCCCCTGTTTTTCCTGGAAGTCTGTGTTTGAAACAGCATGTCATATTCAGGGATATCCACCTGACTACACTGCCTGTCACCTGAGAGTGCTAGTAAATCTTCTATTCTACTCTTATGTCTAAATTAATTACAGGAACATAACTTCCAAGAGTACACTTTATTTTTAAAGTGAAGTTCTATTTAAAGCCCTTCTTTTCTAAATTTGATCTTCCCCTGCATCCTGGTTGAAAGTATGGTAGCTTTATGTTGTGAACTTCAGGCTAATGGATGCTGCTGTACCAATGCTATCTTTGAGAATGAATATTCTCCTGCTACTTATTTTTTTACTGAGCCATCTGGCAGATTTAGGATGCTAACCAAGGGAGCTGTACTGTGCCATGTATTAATATGGATCTCATGGATCTAGCAACAGGTCAGATTTAAAAAAAGCCATGACTTTTGCAGCAGCCTTCCACTAAAAATGCAATGTCTGGCTAATTAACAGATTCCATCCCCCTCCCCCCCCCAAAAAAAAAGATGTGCAAAAAGAGTACAGGGGTAATGTCTCATTAGAATAAAATAGAGGGACTGGAATGATAAGGCCTTGTGGCTATTTAAGGGAGACGGTGTTGCAATATGACTTGGTTTGAAGTGTTACTGCCTTTCAATTCAAAGGCCCTCAGTTCAAAAGCACCCATGATGAAAATCTGTGCAAGGTGTTGAAGCTGCCAAAGGGCAATCAGGCTTCCTAGATGGTAAAGATACTGCGTACTTGCAATCACTCCTTTTGCATTATCTGTGTTTTCCAGTCTTTCTTTGATTTCTCTGGTCCAGGGCAGCAGCAGAAAATGGAACTGAGCATCTGTGTTTAACTGCTGGGCTGCAAGCTACCAGCAACCTCAGAATGAAGGGAAGCAAGTGGAAGCGTACTGGAAGTACCCAGTCTTGAATAGACATGACTAAGTGGAGCTGCTCCTTCATGAGAGACACAGTGAAGTCACAGTTGACATTTTTCTGAGAGGTGAAATTGCCTCTGTGCTCTTTCAAGAAACCAAGACTGCAGTAAATTCCCAAGTGACCACAGGGAAATATTCTGAGAAGTCTTAATTCCTGTTTCTGTTTAGAAACTGGCCCCAAAGTGACTGTATTTACTGATAAGAGGCAAAAAAGATGAGAAGACAAATGCTGGTTTCTGCCCACCCATCCCCTCCTCTTGCTCTGGAAACACCAAACATGAACACTCAAAAGCATCCACCTCTAGAAAGAGAAAGGCTCAAAGCCAAATTAGGATTGTGCTTCATCTCTTCGCAATCCCCCTCTCCCCAAAAGCCAGGATAGACAGTGGCGCTGGTATTTCGATGTAGCGCTGGGGTTTTGCAATGAGGTTGGCATTTCACCTGCCCTGGCACAGAGGGGGCAGCAAGGCAATGTCACTGCCATCACTCCTGGCCCCTCAGCTGCGTGAGGGAAGAAAATCCCTTTTCAACTCCTGTGCATGATGGGCTGAGATCTGACTGCTCATAACTTGTGTCACCCAGAGGACTATGGATCATGAAATAGTGCCAGCAAAACTTTCAGTATCAGCTGCCTCAGTAGGCTTTGGTAGTTGACCATGAGAGTGGGAATGACTCATTCGTTTAATCTGTTTTACATTTGCAACTTTTGTCAATTGAACAACATACTTGCCTTCTTATCCTCCTCCCTCCATCAAAGTGGCAAAACGAGACATTTTCATAGTGCTCAAAGAGTCTAAGTGAGGCCTTTCTGCCCCTTTTCGAAGTTTTTCTTTCCCTATTCTCCTTCCTCACAGTTTGTTCCTTTGCTTATAAGTCTCTTTAGCTGTAACTCATGTTATGCATTATATGTCTATACATATACATGCACATGCACATGCATATGCACATGCACATACACATGCATATGCACATGCACATGCACATACACATACACATACACATACACATACACATACACATACACATACACATACATATACATATACATATACATATACATATACATATACATATACATATACATATACATACAGGTTTAAATGCTTTCATGTATTTTGTGCATGGCCACTGTTGTTGAGCCATACCTCTTCCTCTCAGGAGAGCAGCAATGCTCTGTTGATCCCGGAAGTGGCTCAAGCATCACAGTACCTTTTGGTCAACTTTTTCTTTTTTAGTGGATGATGACAGTGAGCATGAGCTCTTCCTTGGCTCTCACACTGCCTCTAGGAAAGCATCCAAGATATCATGGTGGGAGTGTGGAAATGAATATAGATGTCAGCATATTAAGGAACTCCATGCTAAAGGGAACTGGTGGGATACTTTTTTCTCCAAAATCATGTGAGTGCTCAGGATGACTTTTCCTTTCTTATGTGAAAACCCCAATTTTCTTGTGTAAGTGCACAAGTCCAAGTTCTTCTGGAGGTGCTCTGAATGCAAGACTCATTTACAGAAACCTGAGGGAGTGGTAACACCCTTGGAGGGTGAAGAAGCGGTGCAGAAGTCAAATTTCCCAGCAGGGAGCACACGCTCTATAAAATCCTTCAGTACAATAAAACCAAGTAATGGAAATACCACATTGGGCTGTCTGTTTTTGACATTGAACAATTGCCTTGTGAACAGTGTCATAAACTAGCTTTCTAATGCAGAGGTTTATGCCTTCTGCATGGCTTATTTCTCACTAATTACCAACCTAAACTCTTCATTTGCAGAGGATCTAGTACCTGGCAGAAAATATTGAGAGAGGCTTGACAGCCATGAAGTCCTGAGGGTTGAGTCCGGCAGTCCTGTGACCTTGTCTCTGTGAGTCTCTGTAAGCAGGCAGGCAGTGTGGACAGGAGCTGTTTCTGCCTCTTTGCAAAGGGACCATACAGGCTCCCTGTTGTGCCTGGACTCTCCTGCTTCCTCTGGTCTGAGGGCCCCTCTACTTCTGCAGCCAACCTGGCAGTTTCTGCTGCCTGGGAACATGGAAGGAATGCTCCTTCCACTTCACCATGAGGCCACATCCTTCCCTGCACGGTGGCCTTGGCTGCTTTCAGGAAATGGAGGTTATTAGCATCTAATATATCAGTAGCTCGTAAAGGGTTACAAATGGTGATTCCTGCCCCACAGAGCAATCTGCAGGTACATGCTAGAACAAGGTAGGTAAGGATGGAAATCAGGTGAGAGCAAGGAGAAAGAGCTAACATACAAAGCAAAGACAATGTAGCTGTCTTTGGGTAGCCAAGCACACAGCTCAACGTGTAGTTTTTTTGCCTACATCTATGAATGGTAGAAGAAATATTAAACTGCAGTACTATTCACTGCTAATCCTGCTCTTTCATTAAATGCCGCAGGATTTGGTTTTGCAATGGGCGAACAAGACAATCAAAAGGAAATAACTTTGCAGAGGCTGGTTTTCTTACCAGAGAAATTGGCTTGCTCTACCTTTAACCGAGCTTGTGATTTGTTGTGTTTATCTAGCAGATGATAAGTTGAAGCAACTTAAAGAAGTTGACCAAGAAAATTCCCAGCATATTGTACTTCCCTACAAGTGGGAAAGACATGTGCAAACATGAATGAACACCATTTAAGGCCTTCTTCCTGATCTTGTGCATTCCTGCACAGAGTATCTCTGCTTTACATGTAGTTGAACTGAATAAATGGCCTGTCTTGAATTACATTTTGGATAAACTGGGTGTGTAATGAACCTAGCCAGCTTTGCTGGTCATGGCTGTCGCTTGTATAACTGAGCAGCATGTTTCTTAGGCATTGTGAGGTTCAGAGACAACTTACAAGGACAATCTGTTCTTATAAACAAATAAGAAACATTGTGGAGGGAGACGGCCGGGGAAAGGAAGGTCAATGCTTCACAGGCATATAGTCTACATTGTTTCAGCCTTGCAGTTCTGAGGGCAAAATGAGGGAAATCCGTTCAGGTTTGAATTGTCTCTGCATCTCTTCAAAACATTCTGTGACAGTAATGAAGGGCAGAAATTATTCTACTATTCTGTCATCCTTGGATTACTTCCTGCCTGAAGACTCAGGGGAACAGTCTCTACCAATCTTTTCCCCAAAACGTCTCTGCTTCATAGCAGCAACGAGTAATATCCTCCTTCTTTGCATGCACTAGATTGGAGTGTCCATCTTCCACCTCTGCAACAACATTGTCTGGCTTCAGGAATGAAGGCAGTAGCTCTTCAAGCATCAGAAGCCATAGTCCAAGCACATCGAAATATCTGAGCAGTGTGACTGCTGGTTGTCAAGATTCGCAACAATTTTTCCCATTAAAGCCCAAGATCAACAGTCTGGCAGAAGGAAACCGAAAAGCTGTACTTCAAGCAAGGCACAGGTCTTAGCATCAAAACTTGTTTCATACAGTAATGAACCTTTTCTTCTCCCAGACCTCCCCCTAGTTCTCTCCTCTTTACCAGGCCTCAGAACTTTGCGTCTAGTTTGATAAGATTTCCTCTTTTATTGCTCTCAATCCACCCCAGATCTTAAGAGGTAGCTGCTTCTTCCTCTGCTCCTTTTCCACCACTCAGAAGGCTATCACTGGAGGTCACCTCTATTATCTTCTGGGCAATTTGTCGTATTAAACTGCTTCTCTTCCTCATGGTGCACTGGCAAGAACAAAAGCAGTGGCCTATCTGTCTCCTCCCAGGAAAAGGCCAAGGGCATAAGCAAAGCTGAGCCTTGCACAAAGATGAGCAAGTCTTTCCATTCATTGTCATTTCCTCAAAAAAACCCCTGAAGGCCAAGATGTCAGAATCAGAGCTGGCATAATAGAGTCTCTTCTCACTTTCTTGAAATCAAGCTTATTTCTGTCAGTGGGTAAGTCCTAGCAAGGTTTAGTTTCCATGGAAAATATGAGTTAAAAAAAGAGATGGATAGAGAAGAAAAGAAAATGAAAATGTCCCCTTGTTTACATCCAAGACCTGGACATCAGTTAAAAACTGTTTATAACCTCTCATTGGTCCTTTGTCCAGGTGTACCTGCTCATGTCCATAGGCAGTACTGCAATACCCAAACACAGACCAGATAGATACATTTGAATATTTTGGAACGAAAAGCTTTAAGGCAAAGCTTGTGATTCTGATTTGCCTGTTTTGACCTGCTCCATGGTGCCTGCCTGTCACTTTGTTCACTAATGTGATCCTTCTGGAGGACTTGTGCCCTAACCTGCAGATGACTTTGTACTTTCATTACCCAACAGCTAAATATTTTCAGCTATGTAGCTGGTTCTTAAAAATTAGGCGATCCCAAGTGCAGAAGTCATGAAAGAACCACAGGAAATCTGTACCACATTTTCTTGAAGCATTTGCAAAACCACCATGAAGAAGGTTTAAATCAAACACTCAAAAGTTTCTTTTGTGCCACAGCAGTTGGCAGAGCCCACAGTGAGGATTCAGTCCATTTCTTTGTACCACAGAGGATCTGGGAGCCTGACTTCGCAGGTAGTAACTATGAAGTGTGTTTTTCACCTAAGAGTGATGGGCATGCCAAACACTTGGCAAGGCAAGGAGTGATAAGGTTTATGCTTTGTGTGACAGCAGGGTGAGTGAGGATGTTCCTGAATTGGCCTTATTTTGGTGAGTGCTCTGACAGATTTTATAGCAAAATAAATGTACTGTCAAACAAAGTTGTTTTATTGCAAAAGCTTTCTGCAGCACATGGGCCTCAGAAGCTACATTACAGTTTCCAAAGCTTTGTAACACTACAAAAATGGAAAAATAGAAGTCAGAAAGTTAAAATGGCATAAATGCATATTCCACTGGAATAAAGAGGTGGTATTGTTTAGCTTATTACTCACTGCTGGCACTGTTTTTGCTAAACAATAGTGTAATTGCTTCTTAAAGGCCTCTACAAATTGCTTGTACAATTGAAGAGCAGGGGATGGAAAGCATTAATAAAAAAGCTCAGGGAGTAACTTCAAGGTGTTTCTCCAAATTCTCTGACCTTCTTAGTGTAATACATCACAAACAAACCCCTGACACAACATGATGAGTCTTCAAACTCTCCCGAGAAAAGGGCTTAAGTAAATGAACACAGTGGGCTAAGCTTAAAGGCATGTTTGAAATACCTGAGTTTACTCTGGCTCTCTCACATGTGACTGTCTAAATGAAGGCTCAAATTCCTTTGGTTTGTGTTTTCTTACCAGCAAGCAGCTGGCAGCCTCTACACACCACCTGAATTCAGGCAAATCCATCTAACTGCACATAAACCTCCTCCACAGTGCTCCAGCTACTTGCGTTGACATGTCAAGTATTATTCTTTGAATAGCAGGCACCAGCCACAGAGATCTTTATTGCATTCTTTTTTTTTTTTTTTCCCAGGGTTTCTGGAAGCAGGTGAAAACATTCTTCTCTGTATTTGTGCTCATAAAGACACACTTCCACCGATAGGAAAATTTGGTTTGACTTGGGGGAAAACTTTTTTCTCCTACCATGGTGAGAAAATGACAACACTACTAGCATGCTGAGATGCACTCAGATGGGGTATGAAAATGCTTATATTTTGCTTTGCTGTTATGTGTGCATTATTGTTTTGCCAGCAGTAGTAGAAATAACAAGGTATTTGTAGCAGTCCCAGTTTCCTCTGCTTTCAGGGTAAAGCCTGATATTCCTGGAAGACAGTCTATTTAATTAGGTGGATAAGGCCCACTTTAGAGAAATGTGGGGAGGGTGTGGGGGATGAGATTTTTGCTCCCTTCATCTCCCTGTGAGGAGCAGATCTGAGAGGTCACTGGTGCATGAGGCTGCTTGACGCAGCAGCCAAGTTCAGCTCTGCCCTGAGCCACGACTATACTTGGGCTGTGCTGCCAGTACGCATTGTTCTTCTTGAGATATTCACCGGTTCTGCAGGCAGAGAATAAAACAGAAGCTTTTTTGCTTTGATTCCAGGTTTCTCTGCTCATGGCCTGTAGTAGCAGAGTTTTCATGAGTTTTTCAGTAGCCTTCTGAATGTTTCTTCCAGGCAGGAATAGAAAGGACTAGTCAACCTGGCTTTCACTGATGTTTAGCTGCTTATGGCTGCCTTGCAGAGATGCTGTTTCAGATGGATGGAGGAAGAAGTATGAGGCTGACTCCATCTTCGATGGAGATCAGTGAGCACATCTGCTACTACTACCTGGCAGTTGCCAACATTGACCCATTCTGTATTCTCTTTTCATTCCAGCAGTCCTTGAAGGCAAGTGTTCCCACTAAAACAGCCCTGTCACCCTGTCACTACGGGAGCCTTCTCAACAAGTCCAGCATTTTCTCTGAGATAGAATACTTGCCTAAGTATTTGCAGGGTATCAGTATCAGGTTTGTTTTGATGACGAGATTAATTAGATGAAGGCACAGGAAACAGGGGAGCAGGAGAGCAAGTGAAGTTATGCAAATGTACAGATTATGGCAGATTCACAAGAGGTAAAGCAGAGCCTAATGGACATAGCAAGACTGTAGACCTGTAGTTAGGACAAAAATACACAATAAAACCAGCAACAACAAAACCTAAAAATACCTGGAGAACATATGGATTGTGACCAACCATATTTTCTGTCAAGCTTCTAATTTCTCTGTTTTCAAATCTTTTGCTAACTTCCACTTGTAAGCAGTTCTGTATAAGTGCTGAATGTTACTGTATTTTTTATTTACTCGAAGTCCAAAGTGAACTGTCAGCCCAACAACAATAAGAAAAAAACAGCCTGCATAGCAGGACTCCAATATAGGAAAATTGAGGCTGCAAGAGCCACTACCAAATACAAATTCTATGATTCTGAACTCCCCTTGTCAGGTGACAAGACCCCACTGTCCTTTGGGCAAATCTAGGGAAGATTTGCTCATCATGTCTGTATCTTTTGTTTTGACGACTCATTAGTCAAAATATAAAGGCAGACTTTTCACCAAGGAGAGTGCCTTGCTGATGCCAGCAGTGTCTCCCTGTTCGCTGCTGGTAGACAAAATTTGAACCATGCTTTTTGTTATACTCTGCACTGCTGTATCTGGGAGTACATAGCAAGAATATCCCAGAGATGTCTCGAGAAGATGCAGGCTGAGTTGTAGTGTTTTTAGTTAACTCCTAGGCCATGCTGGACTTCTGATACAACTAACAACCCAGGCAGAGGTGGGAAGTAATGCAGAGATATCAGCATCTGATCAGATATACAACAAGTGAATCATAGAATAATAGAATCAACTAGATTGCAGGATCTGATCAGATACACAAGTGAATCATAGAATAATAGAATCAACTAGATTGGAACAGCTCTTTAAGATCATCAAATCCAACCTTTATCCCAGGATTGACAAATCCACCACTAAACTGTATCACTGAGGCTTCATCTACATTGTTTTTGAGCACTTACAGGGACAGTGATACCACCACTGCCCTGGGCAGCCTGTTCCAATGCCTGATCACATTCTCAGTGAAGAAAGTTTTCCTGATATCCAATCTAAACCTCCCCTGGAACAGCTTGAGGCCTTACCTCTTGTCCTATCACTTGTTACTTGGGAGAAGAGACCAATCCCCACCTCCCTCCATCCTCCTTTCAGGTAGCTGTAGAGAGTGATAAGGTTCCCCCTAGGCCTTCCCTTCTTCAGGCTGAACCACCCCCAGGTCCCTCAGCCACTCTTCATCACATCTGTTGTCCAGGCCCTGCATCAGCTCCACTGCCCTTCTCTGGACCCGCTCCAGGACCTCAATGTCTCTCTTGTAGTGAGGGGCCCAGAACTGAACACAGGATTTGAGGTGCAGCCTCACCAGTGCCCAGTATAGGGGGGTGATCACTGCCCTGGCCCTGCTGGCCACACTATTGCTGATACAGGCCAGGATGCTGTTGGCATTCTTGGCTGCCTGGACACAAGCTGGATCATGTTCAGCTCTGTCAATCAGCACCCCCAGGTCCTTTTCCATGAGCAGCTTTCCAGCCACTCTTCCCCAAGCCTGGAGTGTTACATGGGGTTGTTGTGGCCCAAGTGCAGGACCCAGCACTTTGCCTTGTTGAAACTCATACCACTGACCACAGCCCATTGATCGAGCCTGCACAGATTCCTCTGTAGAGTCTTCCTACCCTCCAGCAGATCAACACTCCCACCCAACTTGATAGTACCTGCAAGCTTACTGAGCATGCATTGATCCCCTCATCCAGATCATCAATGTATTAAACAACACTGGGCTTAATACCAAGCCCTGAAGGACACCCTAGTGACCAGTCACCAACTAGATGTGGCAGCATTTACCACCACTCTTTGGGCTCTGCCATACAGACAGTTTTTACTTAACAAAGAACACACCTATCCAGGCCATGAACAGCCAGTGTCTCCAGGAGAATGCTGTGGGAAATGGTATGAAAATGTCCACAGCCTTTCCTTCATCAACCAGGAAGATCGCCTTGTCATAGAAGGTGATCAGGTTGGTCAAGCAGGACCTGTCTTTCATGAACCCACGCTAACAGCACCTGATCTCCCTGTTTTACATGGCACGTGCTCCTTATCCAAGACAAGACCTAATAAATGAGTGAGCAAACGAATTAGAAGAAGCAGGGGTAAGATTAAAGCAGCAACAATGGGGAAGTTATTCTTACAAAAGTTAGCACACACGTACATAGGCATTTGGCAAAGATTTGTGGCTTAATTGTATTAAAAATTGTCAAATAAGTTAATTAAAAAAATAACAGTACCTTGCATCTTCTGATTAAATATTTGCAGTCAGAGTGGGCTTTAAGGAAAAGTCTGAGATCACAAAGAAAAACAATCTTAAAGGACACTTCTGGAAAGCTGCCTATTTCAAAAGGATAAAGTGAAGAAAATCTGAAGGTATCTTTTGGGCAACAGATCAAATGGACAGCGGAGACTGATGTCACTACACATAATAACAGGGGAGCTGGATGAGATCTTGCACTATGAGTGGTACTAAAGTTAATGTCTGAAATTTTGAAGCCAGGTGAGGGTCTCAGAGAAAAGGTTTGTTTGCTCAGAAAGACAAGGCTGGAAAATGATCTCAGAAACTTCCTTATATGTCTGAGGTGTTTTTTAGATCCCCAGCAGAACGCTGTAGTGGGCATGTGTGAAGACGAAGATCTGAAAGGTTTAGAAATATGAACAGAAAAGAGCTGAATGCTGATTATGGTATGTAGGAGTGAGCGTCAGCACTTTCACACTGCTTAGATGTTAAAGTGAGTGGAAGGAACATTGTGAATCTATCAAGAGATAAAGAGTAGGAACAGAGAAAAAATAAGAGGGAAGTGAAAGGACTCAGTTTTGACAGTACTAGGTCATATCTTCAAAGCGTGTTTAATGGTGAAACTTCACTGATGTCAGCAGTGCTCATCTGATTCCCCACAAGTTGGGAATCTTTGACTGCCTAATAGAGGTGTAGGTTAGAAAGTAGAGACTGTAAGGACAGACAGAAGCTGGAATAGCTTGCCGAGGTGAGCTGCGACATCAGAGGTCTTAAAGAGCAGGTTATACGTACTAGTGCCAGGACTAACAGCCATAGATGTGGCTCAGCCTGCCATGGGGCAGGAGAGTGGGCAGAGGTTTTTGCTCCGGTAGTTTGAAGAAATGAGACACAAATGGGGCTGAAGATACAGCAGCTCAGTTTAGCGTCAGTTGACTTGAGTCCTACTCTTTTCCAAGCTCAGCATGGATAGTTCATGCCAAACTTATTGCTAGGCTAAAGTCAGTAGCCTGTACAAAAGATTTTCCTCTGGTATGGACTATGACCTGTGGATCATTACTTTGACCTACTCTGTTGCTTGAATTTTGCCCCACAGTGACTAAGAGCTGGTAATAAAATCCCTTCCTCTCCTTGGACACTAAAATCTTCCTGTAAACAGAGAAAATCTAGATGAACTAGACTGCCAACAACTCAAAACAATTTATGGTTTTTAGGAAGTTACATCTGAGGCTGACTGGAAAAGCAAATGTGACGGAGGCTGGAACAATAGCAACATTCAGATGGAAGTCCACCACTTGCATCCCCTGATGCAAGCAGATTTTGTGAAGGGCGTCTTTCAAAGGCAATCACATTATTCGGAGGTAGCATTAACATTCATGTGGAATGGATTACTTTTTTTTTTTCTTTTAAATGCAAAGGATTTGCATTGCTCCAGAGAAATCCAATTCTTTTCATATAGCAGGAGAGAGCAAGCTGCTGTTCTCTGAGGTCTGTTTTGCCTGAATGATACTGTTGGTTCCAAGTGAATTGTGAGGACTAGAAGGGGAACAGAAAAGCTTAATCCTATTTTTTTCTGTAGACATGCACAAGTTCAGACACATGCAGTCAGAATAGGTGGTTGGGCTGCAAGTGTAATTGTGTCCCAGTTCTGACAATAAAATATTTGTACTAAGTTGTCAAAGAATAAAATACACACCCTGAGGAAAAATTCTGTTACCCAGGACAGTGAAGGCAGACTTTAGGGAAGTAAATTGGAGCAAAAAGGAAGACAGACAGTTTTCTGAATGTATTTGTTCTGTTTTAATGCATTAACTTCCAAGGATCCTGACCATACAGGCCTGATTTTACATTGTATTTTCTTCATCATAAAAAAGATATGCAATGAGCCACAAAGGCTTGAACTATATGGGCCAGATCAGGATCAAACATTCCATGAATATCCAGGGGTTTTCTAATTCAAGGCTTTGCTTTCTGACTTTTCATAGAGAATAAACAGATTTGGGTTCCAAGTCTGACCTTCTTCATCTACACGAAATCTTTGACTGGGTGGTTTTCCTATGGTGTCTTCTCCAAGCATATCACCAAATGAAACTAATGCAAGCTGGCATGTACCAGAGATGAAAGAAGACACAAAACTGTAGAAACTATTTGTAGACCAAAGATTACGTTCATACTGAACTTTACACATGCTTACAATTCGTACCTCCATTACGTATATTGGTTTTGTCTGAGAAGTTTCACAGCTTTATTCTGAGAAGCCTAATCTAAGCATGAAAAGAGAGGACAGCTACAGGTGCAAGTTAGCCAAATGAAGACTCTTAGTTAAACGACTGAGTGAATAGTCAAGATCTTTATACAGGCTGGTGGAAAAATAAGGGAATTAAGTAGTAGGCTGAGAGTGGTTTTGGGAGGAATGGGGTAGCCCTGGGCTTCATATGGCTATTTGCTATATGAGTTTCCCAAAGAGGCTGGTTGGGCACAGACTTTCCCTTTAGGTAACAAATCCATGAGCTGGGCCACAGAGGTTGATGCATGCTACCCCTCTTCTCTCTCTGTCTTATCCCATGCTCAGACGCCATAGGTTGTGGGCTCTTGTTCTCCTGCCTGTAGTCATGCTGCCAGCCCACTCTTCTGCCCAACTTGCTGTGTGGAGACCTGCTGGCAAGGCCAGGGCCCACATGCCCACCCATGGGTATAGTTTTGTGCTCCCTGCTTGGAGAATGGCTTCTCACTCACCAGCACCACCAATAAGAATCCATAGTTCCTCCACAAACCCTCTCAGGAGCTGCAGGGCATCCTTCTACAAGGCTTCATGTGTGCCCTGAGAAGCAAATAGGCCCGACTCATCCCCAGCAATTTCCTCCCCAGCCAGGGTCATTTAACATGGATTTGCGTTGAAGGAGAACAAAAAACAAGGCTTCAGAAAGGCTGGTTAATGTGGGAAAGAAGACCATTTCTCTTGGTTGAGAGCTGCGATGTCTCCAAACAGCACTGGGAAGAGAGAGACACATGACCTGAGAGAGCCTGCAAGGGTGGCACCAGAGGGTTTCCTCAACTCCCGACACAATTCCACATCTTTTCAGCACTCACTGCTACACTGCAGCGGGCTTATGTGGGCAGCTAGGAAAAAGGTTTGTGTTGATTCCTTTGTTCCCTTTTCTTGGGCTGTTCAACGTGACAGTGATATTTCCCTCCCATGCTTGTGGTGAGGAACATGTCTCCACCAATGCTGGACCCAAGTCCCCACCACGTGCTTCTTGCAATCAGCATGAATTAACCAGCATAGAAGGAATGCTAAATATCAGGAGGTCTTCTAGGCTAACAGCTCATGCACAAAGTAAGAAGAAACGTGAAAAACTGGAAAAAAAAAAAAAAAGAAAAAGAGAGATTCCCTGCCTCCAGTAGAGCATTACTCAGTCATAAGCTATGTACTTCTGAGCTTCTTTTGCTCCCCTGCCAAGACTCTGGAAGAGGGAAAATCAGGACAAATACATGAAAAGAAGGGTAAAGAACAATCTAAAGAAGAGTTAAAAACCCAGCATGTCTTACATCAACCTTTAGTCCCCTACTGCTGTTTACCTGTCTGACATTTTGTCAGTGACAGCAATAGAACCAATGTGCTTAAATGGCATTTCAGAAAGTTGACAGCTCCAGAGCATCTCCATTTTCCCCCCTCGCCTTGTCCTGTTGTGTAACTGTGTGTCAGGCCAGAAGCCAGAGTTGACATCACGTTGCAGAGGACTGCCCTGGGTCTTGCGTAACCTTAATAGGACGGCCATTTGGGAAGCGTGTATGTGCCATTAGAGAGGTTACTCTTCTAGCCGCTTTACTACATTAGGGGAGCAGGGTCATTATAGACCAGTAAAAATATTAATTGCATTTGCATCACTGATGTCCACCATGAGGTATATCAGTAGAGCCTGGTATTTCAGGTCCCATCCCACTAGGAGCAAAACTCCAGCAGCAGTGATTGCAACTGACTGCAGTGCTGTTGCATTTTCTCCCAGGAGGGTTTTGTTACCTCGAAATGGTTTGTGATTACTCCATGAGGGTGTGGCAAAAAGATGTCCAGCAGGCTGCAGGTCAGCTCAGGGTCCATGCCCAACATCATAAGGTTTAGGTTTCTGAATAACGGCATCCCTGTTTATCAGTGTTATGCTTACCAGGTCCGAAACCCTTAAAGTGCTTGCTGTTGCTGGCTGCTATCTGTGTTGCAAGAGATGTTAGTAGCCTGCAGAAATGCAAGCACGAAGGAACTAAGGAAGGAGTAAAATACATGCAGGTCTGCTTGAAAAATGTGTCCTTCTCCTTACCGTTTCCACTGTAACACTCATATCTACTTTCCTGCCCCGTACCAGGCAGAGGCCAGATAGACATTGGCTGTAGCACACACTGCTTTCCTAACCTTGCTGCTGGGATGCACCCTGAAGCAGATTAAGATGATTAAATCCCAATGCTAATTAAGAACTCCCAGTCTGTATCTTCCCCTAGCACTGCTTTTCCCCTTGAAAGGAAGGATCCAGGACATGGTCATGGAAATGAAGCACAGCAGGTGGCTGTGCTACTCTTGAAATTCTGAAGGTGGCATGCAGCTTCCTCTAGCTCTGCTTTCAGGCTGCTTCGTACCTTCCTGGCCTCTACATGTTTCATGGAGACTGGGCACACGCATCTTCTCATGTGCCCAAGGAAGACAGGAGTCTATTCAGAAAAATGGGGGGTGGGCAGTGGGAGAAGGGTAAAGGGAATTAAAAAAATGCTAAGAATCCCCCATTAGCAGAGATGGTGAGATTCAAGCCCCTACATCCTGCAAAGCAGTTTGATCTCCTTACATAGGTACAAAGGAACTCACTCTAAATAGCATCAAGAGAAAAATCACTGTCTGTTTTTCTTCCATTATGTCCCTTGCATTATGTCCCTTCTTATTTAGCAGAGCGATGGTGTTATTTTTAGGGTACTAAACAAGATGTAATGCTTCTCTGTCTCATTCTCTTCCTGTATTGTATCTAAACAATTTTAGAGATGACAGCTACCAACATTCATTAAGTGAAGATTTATTTTGGTAAATTTGTTCCTGCCATAATTATGCTGACAAGCCCTCAAAAGAAAGATCTCTCCTAAAAACTTTGAGTGAGATGCTTTGATTGTACTTTTAGGCAGAGTGAGATGAATTCTGCTTTGCTGCAGAAACCTTTCATATACTGCAGGCTGTTGCCCTTCTGCTTCCATATGGTCCCAGCAATTCTTGCTTTCTTAGCAGAGAAAGTTGGGGCAAAGAAAAATATTGGGCAATATATTCTCCAGCATGTCCCCATATTTTCTCTTTTTTTGGCCACAACATTCCTTCTTTGGCAGGAGCAACAAAAATGCTTTTAAAATAGATGAATTATCACAGCACAAGAAATTCAGTTCACAGAAGTTTGCTCCATGGATCCTGATGATTTTATAACCATCTGGGTCACTGTAAAAGGTCATATTAGCAAAAAGCCAAAGAAACCTGTAATAGCCTTGGCTTAAAGAGCTCTACCTTTAGCTGGTTACCCACAATAGTGTATAGGATTTACGAGGGCAGTAAGTATCTAGACAGAGTATTATAGGCTTAGTAATATTCAAATAACAGCTGATTTTAATTTTTTCTTTGGCATTTATGCACGCATCCTATTGCAAGCTTGATTCATTCCTTTTTGCACTGGAAAAAAATGTTAAAGCTGGAATGGGAAGTCAAGAATGTGGGAATTCATACATTGCGTGCATATGTGGTTTAGTGGTGTATGCCATTTGTACACATCACTTACTGGGGAAGTTAAATCATTTTTGGATACAGACTTCAGCAACTGCCTCCAAAACTCCGTTGACTTTGAAACTTTGAAGTTTCATTCTCCACAACCTGTTTTTGAAATATTTCTTGCCAGCTCAAAGCAAGCACCATTTTCTGAAGCAGAGATTTTTCTTCTTTTGCTCTGCAGGCTGCAAAGTGATGCTCTCTACTTGCATTTACGGACTGGCTTCCCCAAACTGAACTGACTGTCTTCTTTCTATTAGAAACACAGCAGCTCTTGTGTACTGAAGGGTTTTGTTGGTTTGTTTTTTGGTGTCTTTTTTTTTTACTTTTCAGACTTCCTTCATCAATGATGATGAAAATGAATGCATTGCTCTTCCATGTACAAACAGGACTTCATTCATTTATGCAGTCATTTAGGAAGTCTCACAGTTGTGGACATGTACACAGGGCTCCAATGGTCTCAGTGAACTACTGTTCCTTTGTGGTGGGTGCCTAATGCAATAGTGACACAGAATTTACATGACAAAGGAATTAAAGATGTCTTTAGCGCTGATTTCCAGATGATTGAAGAGCAGTTTTCAATAAAAGGAGTCATGACTCATGCACAGTTTGTAAAATTACCTCCTGTAATGGGAGAAACAGCTTTCTGTTCACTCATTTCAGGTGGTTTCCTGGGGAAACCAGGGGACAGACTGGGCACCATAGGATCTAGTGGTCTCTTTGGATTGGGAAGCTGTGTCTCCCCACTGAATCTGTTGTTCCAGATGTGGGTCCACTACAATTGTTCCTTATTCTGCTGGGATTCGTGGCGCTGTGCCATCTGCACAAACAACCTTCAGCAGAAACAAAGCAACTGTGGGGTGGAGAGGGCAGGAAGGCTCCTGTGTGGGCCTGAGATGGGAGAGTTCTCAGTGCCTCGGACAGTCTTCTCAAGCTTGCTGAGCTTGCTGACCTCCTCAGGACACAAAAAACACTTCTGCAGAGAGGTTGCTTCCACCAGCACTGGAAGCAGTTAGTGGAGGGATTAATTTAAAAACTTATCTCCTCTCCGTTGGTGCCGCTCTGGCTGTGTCCAGCCTCCTTTGCCCCGTGCCTCTGTAGCTCTTGCCAAACATTCAGTCTTTTTAGTGCATTTCCCCTCATTCCCACCACAAAAAAAAAATCCAGCTGATGCAAAGATTGCCTCTCTAGGGGAACTCATCTTTGCTTAGCAATCATTGTCACTGTAGCCTTCCCAATGGAGTTTAATTATGTGCTTGCGATTAAGCAATTATGCATTATCAGAACAGAATAAATCAAGCCTTTTATCTCCACTAACAGGATATTTCCTGTGAGTGTTCCTGCCAAAAAAACCTAGGGGGAAGATGGGACAATTTTTGCATGTTGTGTAAGCCTGTGTTTATTTCAGGAGCTTGCAGCACCATGCATTGGTCGCAACCACCTCTGCTGCATCTCTGGTGTGGCTGTCTGACTCCCACCCAGCACAGCCAGGGAACTGAACCCACATGGTAGTGGGTGGCTGAGTGGTTGTGAACCACAGCCACTCTCAAGGCACACTGCTGAGCCCAGCTCAGGAACAGGCAAATAGGTTTCAAAGATGCTATGCACTAGCAGATAAAACTCCACAGGCTCAGTCGAATGGTTGCCCTGTCCGAAGGCTCTTTGTCTGCAGAAAGGGGGATCTCGGGGCTTCTGAGAGAGTTTAGTTGTTCAGATAAAAGCGGCCACCCATGCTCTTGCTCGCCTTGCATTCAATTAGGCTGCTCACTGATGAGCTAGCACTGCAGAATGAATTTTCCCACTGATTGATCTCTCAATTTAAGTGAACTCTGGCTTTAAACTCAAACCATACATACTTTTTTTCTCCTTGGAGCTGTTCTTCTGTATTCTGCCCAGAATACACTTTCTCTCTAGCTAGGATCTACAGCACCATTGTAGTTAAGAGCCTGCATTATCGTTATTTGCACTATGGCACTGAGATGGCCAGTTGCCTCAGAATGTCTGTATTTATGGATTCCTTTTCTTGTTTCTTCTCTTATTCTATTCAAGAAGACTGAAAATTGTCCTGTGCAGACTGTGCAGCTCTTTGCTCTTGTTTCGCCAGGCTCTCTACACAGGAAAAATGAATACTTAATACGTACAAATTTTTCCATGTATGTCTGCAAAAACATGGCTAGTCATTTATAGTGAAGTTTTGAGTAAACTGAAATTTAGTCACATATTGTAAAATTCAAGTTTGAATACAATATATGTCTCTACTTCCGAATATTTCTGTTTGTGACTCACATGATTCCTATTGTCTTTTCAGACCTTGATCAAGAACTTTACCTTCTGTATCCGCAGGAATAATTATTTAGTGCTTATTGGCTCAATCGTTCAGAACCAACATGTCACCTGAACAGGGTTTTTGGATCTGTAGCAAAAAAACCCCAATAAACATATAAGCCATTGACACAGCTAAAAGCTATGGGAAATGAGGGTTGGATTCTTTTGCACAATTTATTAGCAACAGCTATTAGAAAATTAATCAGCTATAGTAATTTAAGCAGAATAAGCTTTAATGAAATTATACCTGTCTTCCAAAGCAGACTGAGTCCGTTCTTCACAACGCAAAATCTCCCCCCAAAGTCTAATTTCTGTGAATCAGAGAAGCAGAAGCAGGCACATAGGCATTGATTCTGAACGATATTATAGTTGCCTTTTCTTAAAAGACAAATGCAACTTTTTAAACTTGCTATTATCATGAAACTGAAATTTTCCTTAGCCAAGTATGGTATTCCGGAACACTGCTGCTTAACATCTAATCACAGTCAGATAGGAACTTCATAAGAAATACTTATGAAGACGGTACCTCTTGAGTTTTGAGATTATTTCTATTAAAAGCAGTGCAATAAGTGTCACTCTCAGTTTCTGTATGAAATCCGGTAAGAAAATCCCTCAGGTATGACAAGATACTGTAAGTTCTTGCTGTCAAAAAAAGTCCAATTGCATTTGCATATAAAGGTTTTACAGCAATAAAAGGGATTGTTTAGATTAAAATTATCCTTTGGTGAACTGAACATTCACTTATGGTACTCAGTATCTTGAGGTTTTTTGCACAACCATGGAAGATGTTTGGGAATAGTGAAATAATCTAAACCAACAGAAGAATGGATAATTTCTGGAATGATTCGGTGTAAATCTGAGGTGTAACAGTCTGAAGTGGGAACTGATCTGCAGTGTGGTCTGTAGACTATCGTGGATGCTGGTGGTCACAAACAGCTCTGTCTCTCTTGTTCAAAGCTGACAGCATCTCTCGCACAGTCTTCCCCATGGCACCTGAAGGTGCCAGCCCTTGAAGACATGATTAAGGTGCTTCTGGAAGTTTTGTGGGCAATGGGTCAGTAGTCTGTTTATTTAGGACATCGGTGTTGTGCCTGAATTATATTTTGAAGAACACTAAAAGTTAAGGGGAAGAAAAACCAAAGCACCTTCTTTAGTATGATCCTAAAATGTCTTGTGGTAGAAATCCTTGCGCTTTGATTAAAAATATCAGGCTGGTCAGATGGTACTTACAGAGGCATCTGTGGAGATTTGAGATCAATACATGTCTGTCAAAATCAGAAGTGGCATAAAGGAAGATCGTCTGCCAACATTGTTCTTCAGCCCTGTGGGCAGAAACTTCATGTATGTGTTCACGCAGACAGCTTGAGAGCTGTCAGTTCCTGTCCAGAACACTCCCCCACCCTGTGCCCAGTCCTCCCCAGGAGCTGTGTGAGTTTAATGGAAATAATCTAGCATGAGCGGATGGGGACTACGAGAAAGCTCTCAAAATAGAAAGAGAGCTTGGAAAGAGGAAACTTCCCTTTCAACCATCCAGCAGGACAATTCCTGTGTCAAATGTTGTTTTGTCCCAGAGTTCACCCACCCCTCACCGATGCTGTCAACCCTGAGCCACCTCCTGACAGTGCTTCACTTCAGCGACCCTTCCTGCTCCCCATGGCTCCTCTACAAGAGCTGGACAAAGTCCCAGGACCTTGCAGACATCCCTGATTCCCCTCAGTGACACCCACGGGGGCAAAAAGTCATAGGAGTTGAAAAGTCAGCATCTGCAGTGCTGAGTTGTTTGATTTCTTTTACAGCAGTGCTCATTCCCATGGCTTCAGTTTGTCCCACAGCCCAAAATAGTTGTAAGGCCATGATCATCACATACGCAGTGAAATGACACCTCATCCTGCCCATACACAGGACAGGGAAGATTATTCTGCATAATGAGGTTGATTGAAAGGGTGGCCACAAGCTGTGCAGGCTGTGCACAGCAGCCACTGAGGTGAAGTCAGTTTTGTGCTCCAAATGAGGATTTTTACATTATTTTGTCTTAGCTCAAGAAGTGTGTGTGCAGGAGCTCCACGATATTAATTTTTTAATCAATAAAGTGTGACCAAGAAGTCCTCTGAAAGTCATCATCTTGCATCTCTTAGCAACCAGTTACTTTTCATTAGTCCAAATTGCAGAGCCTGTTGTCTGTTATCTATTTGGTCTTTGGTTGTGGATGAAAAATCTCTGCTGTTTGCAAACTGATGGACATGCAGTGTCTTTTATAAACACAGAAACCACAGTACTTTGAGTCTCTCAAAGCTGCTCACTTGCCCTTTGGAGGCATTTATTGCATCTTTCAATTTCTCTCTGCTTCCTTCCTCATAGAGTTTGGATTCAACTATTTACACTACCACAAATATTTAAAGAATTATAGCTCTCCTGAAGTCTGGTAGCAGCAGAAACAGTAAATGAGCGAGAATCTGAAGTGAATGAAAGAAAAAAACTCGTTACAGCAAAGACACAATTACAACTAACTATTTTCTCTGTAGACAGTAATGTATCACCTTATAAAAAAACAACAGTGCAAATTTCTTTGGTCCTTTCAAACTAAGAAGAAAATGAAATTACGAACACTTCACTGGATAATAATAATGGAATTACTTATCAAGAACATGTAATTGGAAATTATCAAGAGAACACACTTAGAGGGACAAGAGTTCAAGCAAGCTTCTTGCACGATAAAATGGTAATGTTCTTAATTATAAGCTGCAGCATCAGTAAGTTGTTGACCAGAAATACGGGGAAAATCCACTGTGTTTATTATCCACTCTCCCACTACTCATACAGCTCATTATCTTCCAGCAACACACAATGAACACATCAGATTTCTCAGGATCAATTATATGTATAGTACAAGGGTGAGACAACATCCATGAGAAGAGTGGTCAGATGGTCAGGTATAGGCCAGATAGAAATTTGTTTTCCGTTTTCTTCCTTGATTTTTTCTTACTAATTTTCTATCTCTTTCTAATCCAGTTTTGTAAAGACTTCAGCAGCATGCCACATGTTTAATAGTTCATAGATCATGGGTATCTCAAAATATGATGCTTTCATGGTAAATACATTTTTTTCTGCTCTCAGAGCACCTCTGGAGGAAGTCACCCATCCTTTCCACCTAGAGCAGAGAGACAGCAAGTTTCTCATGAGATTTTTTTCACATGCTCCCTGTCTGGAAGTAAATACATCAAAATCGGACTTCTGTGTTTGAGAGTAGATCAATAAAATAATTTTATACCTTGTAAAGGGATAATGCAACTGCTCCTGTCTCAGCAGCAATGTCCTAGTAACTTTAATAGTCCATTAGAATGAGTACTTGACTTCTAACGCTGTTGCAGGGTAGGTCCAATTACATGAGCAGCCCTCATTACAGAAATGCTAGCAAAGGCCAAGTCACAGCTGTATCTCTTCTGATCTGCAGTGGTAGAGCTGATGCAAAGGGAAGGGAGGCTTGGAATGGCTTTTACAATCCTCATTTTTGGGGGATGACTGTGGAGTGAAGTGATGGCAAGGGCCAAGGTGCACTTCTCACTTCCTTTATTTTCCTGTGGCCAGGCCTGTGCTAAGACAGGTTTCAGCCTTCAGGAAGGACCATGCATGAAAATGCAGAGAAGTCAGGACTCACTGGTTTGAGGTCACCAATTAAAAGAAAATTTAAAAGAAAGCAGAGATGTTTTGGCTCAGATATTCTGAATAATTTCATTTAGCTTGAAAAGTCTGAACAAAATATTTTGCTATTTTGGCACCAGCTATTTTGGCACTTCCAATTCCATTAAGAAGTTTGATACTTGCATTTCTTGTCCAGATGCGTGAAAAACAAACCAGTCCAGATGCAGTATCAAAACTGCCATGTGTAAGATCTGGTTTGAACATCCCTACAGGGTTCAGCACTCAATGGAAAAAATAAGGTGACATTTCTGTTGCTACCCTAAAAGACTGCCATTCCTTTGCCGCAGATTTCCGCAACAATATCCCCCAGTGTCTGAATTCTGGACTCTCTGCCTTTTGAGTAGTCCAGAGTTTTCATACATGATATTTTCCCCATCTTTCCCATGCCAAAAATACATACTAGAATCCTCCTCTCTGCATCACACTTCATTCTGCAGCTGGGATCATTCTATGCTGGGCTCCTGTTGCCTTTGTACATGGGCAGAGGACCAGTGGGCTCTGCAAATTATAATTGGTACTACATGGTGCTGTCAGATACTTGGCTTTCACTAGAGCAAATTCAGGGCAAATTTAATAGCTGGATAGCAATAAGCTGTATTTAAGCCAGTAACCTCCAAGGTGAAAGGCTCTGTAACCCGTTACTAATTTCCTGACTCATCTCGCCCTCTCATCATGCAAAATATTCCTGCAGCTTTGTAATAGCAGCAGTAGCTGTTGGTGTCAAAAGCCCTTAACCAAGTAGTGGGGGAAGACAAGAACTGGATCTAATACCGTATTTTTATTCTAGAGTTTGTCTGTCTGGCAAAAGTTCCACAAACATTTGGTTGCTGTGCTGTACCTTGCTTATCCAAAATTGCCACATGTTAGACATATTCTCCTTCTAGTTTGGCTGTGATGGCTTTTATTTAGCACTCTCTACTGCCTTAGCAGATTGTAACATAGCCAGGTATATGAATCCCTTTACTCTGATCACCAGCGTCACAAAGACTCTCCTGTGGAAATAATAACATGATAGTTAAAAAATCTATAAAGATGCACAACTGCATCACACACTCACAATTTACTGTTGCTGCTGCTGCAGAGCTGTGTGGAAAAAACTGTCTGGTGACCCGGACTTCAAATCTACAACAGTGTGTTCAAGATGTCTGAGCTCTTGAGAGCATTTTCTGGTATAGTGAATTAAATTTAGAGCTGTGCAAATCCGGCTTTGGATTTAGATTTATGAGATTCACCTTTGGCCTGGCTTTGAATGGCGATTTCGATGCCTGTCAAGTGCAAATATGTTGGCAGTGTACTTTTTGTTCTAGCATTCAGTACTGAAAGGGTGTAATTTTTATGAGGATCGCTTTACCCACTGGTCACCAATTTAGGCTGGGGTGTCTGCTTATGACTATGTCCACTCTTTTCTATGAGATCAGGCTTTAAGATGTCTGCAGTAAGAATAATTTCAATTCAATAATCTTGGTGCAAACAGTAAAATGAGAGAATGCCATCAAACATTGGTATATTATACATAAAGGTCTGAGTAAGTGGATTAGTGTATAGAGTTCCTGTAAAACGTAATCAGCTGTTCAGCCAGGAACATAGATGCAGCTTATCGGGGAAGGTTAGGTTTGCATTGCGATGGTTTTTGGCTTTTCCATTTCCTTCTTGAGGACAGAAGGCAAAGCTGAGGAGAGAGGTTCTGGATGTCAAGAAAGATGCTGGAAAACACTGTTTCAAAAAAGGCCTTCCTGGGATGTTTTAACAGTTAAGAACTGAACCCAGCCTTGCAAAGAGAGATGTCTTCACATGCCAGATGAAACCAGGAGAAACCTCTCTGCTTCCCTTATGTGGCCGGCAACCTTCAATTAGTCCTTCCTCCCCACAATTAGCACCCGGAGATGGGCATCGATGTCAAAAGCTGCATCTCTTTCCTATTCTGGTTTCAAAACACTCTGCCATCTCAGCCGTCCAGACTTCCTGCGATAATGGTTACCATGACAGGAATTCTCTCATTCTCTCTTTGATCTCATTTTGGAGACACCCTTCCATCTGCAGCAGTGATTATGCTGGTCACAGCTTCCTGCTGAGCACTGTCTATCTGCTAAAAGAGAAAGAAAAATAAAATGGAAAGCCAGCCACGGTCCTTGCAATATTCAATATAGATTAACATTATTTGCCAGCTAAAAATAAAATAAATAAAATCAAAGAATATAAACCAAAGTAAGATAAGATAAAATAAAATAAAATACAATAAAACACAATAATAAATTTATAGAATCAAATTCTGTTCTTGAAAAAAGCAAGAATGGTACTAATGTAATCATTAGATTGTATCTGCATCACAGACTATGAGTAATAAATTCATCTTGTTGAATCTAAGAGGACTGAATATTAATTAGCAGCCTCTGATCTTAATTTGATGAGAAACCGCTGGGGCAAAATCTAAAAAAGTTGTCCACTGACTACAGATTTCTCAGACATTAGGAGCTGAAAGGCGTGTCCTGGAGCAAACCAGAGCCCTTTAGCTGCCAGTACCCATGTGCTTTGTGTTCACCCTTGCTGCCCCACCACCCTCCAGCCATAGGACAGGGGTGTCAGCATGGCATCAGCACTCCCTGAGCAGACAGGTGTATTCCTTGCACCACCCTGTGGCCTTTCTTTGGACTCATTTGCCATCAACTTTGTCTACATCAAGGTCATGAATGGGATCTGGCAGGTGCCAGCTGCATGGAGCAGGCGCTTGCAGCCCTCAAAGGCGACCAGCCACTGTCCATGTCTTTTTCTGCTCAAACCTCACAGCCCCTCCTCATATGGTCTTTCTCCTATTGTTGCCTTTGTCTACACATTGTAGCACTATTGTTATATTGTATTCTCCATGCATTGTTACATTAAACCACCATAATTGTAGGCTCCAGGTATGGCTGAATTTAAACAAAAACCACTGCAGTGATTGCCAGGCTCCCCAGTGGTGCTTTCCCATGCACTGTGACTCCCATGCAGAGAGCAATCTGAGTGTCTTGGAGAAACTCAGCAGGAGAAGGTGGCAATTAAGAGCCTGTTGATACAAATAGGCATTTTGTTAGCTTTCCCACAGTCAGACAATTCTGTGGATTTGCTTTAGACGAAGATCTGAGCCTGGTTGAGCCAGAAAACAAGACAGAAAAAACAAAAAGCATTTGAAAAGAGCAGCACATTGAAATGACACCATTTTCCACCCATGACATGCAAAGGGACAATGCCAAGTTTGGGACCAGTTTCTCACCTCCTTCTCCCTTTCCAGAAGCCAATGTGACAGTGTGTCCCCCAGCAGGAATGCAGAGATGGAAAGGATATGAAAACATGCTGTGGGCTGGTTTGAATGGAAAACTGAAGAAGATGCAAACACCCTCTGTGATTCCCAGGCATTATACACTCACAGGGGCACAAATACAGCTGTAGGTAGGAAGGTAGCTTTTGGCATGCTGGAGGCTGCAGATGTCTGTCTGAGCTTCCTAACTCTACCAAAAGCTTTGCTGCTTTCAAGCCTGCTTCTTCCATGTCACTGTTCCCTCCCCTTGGGTTTTTGTTCTGTCCTTGTTCATGTAAATACCCTACCAAGGGAGGAGAAAACAGGTGTTGTGTTAAAAGGGGTGGGGGGAGGTGGTAAGCCTCTTGTTTATTTACACAAACCCCTTGTTTTATTCTCTAATAGGCAACTACCAGTCTGGTCGCGTCCGCTTATATCGAACCTCTATTGGTCCGGGTACTAATCCGATCGCGTTCTCTTATATCGGACCTCTAATGGTCTGGATTTACTGATAGTGCACCACGCTGTCCAGTTCAATCAGCTACAGCTACCAATCCGACCGTGTCCGCTTATATCGAACCTCTATTGGTCCGGATCCTAATCCGACCGCGTTCTCTTATATCGGACCTCTAATGGTCTGGATTTACCAATAGTGGTGATTTGCTATCGAAACAGTGTGGTTAATTGATTGAGTTTATTGAAACAACAAATACAGGTTCTTATGGATTGCTGGTGATAGATACTGTCTGCAAAAGCACGTGCGAATAATGATTACATGAATACAAGTGCTTGATAAAGTTAACACAGTATAGCTATAAAATATACAGATGACAGTAAAAGTAACTCTATAGAGATTCTAAGTTTTCCCAGGGAAGCACCGAATACAGTGCAAGTCTTGCCCACAGGCGTCCCTATGGGGGGGGAAGAGAGGTCCAGCCCGTCGACCGGTCCCAGGAGTCGGTTGATGTTATCTTCCTTGACTCGTCCACGATGGCATCTTCCCTAATATCCCCCTCTTTCTTGCGTCTTTTTATATTATTTTTTATCTTCAAGGTGGAGCTTGAGTGACTCTAGTCATACATACCATCATTATTACTCAGAGAGGGGTGATCTCATTTTGGAGGGGGGGTTGCATTGGAGATGGGTGTGTAAATGCGTTATAATGAAGCAAAGTCCACACTGAGGACGGCATTCTGTCAAAAGACGACAGGCTGCTGGCCCAGGGTAAGAAGTGTGCAGCTTATCGGCTTTTGCAAGGTCTCCACCTCACTCTACCACGCAGCTTATCAGTTTCTTGCACCACCTCGTTCCCATAAGTGTTGCCAGTTACACAGCTTATCAGTTTCTTGCACCGTCTAGCTCCCATCTTTTGTTAAAGTTAGGACAAAGCGTAACTGCGAGATCTCCACCTCGCTCTACCCTTCCTCTGTGTTGCCATGGGAACCGCTGTGGAGTGCACATTCCTGGCATACCAGGTGCGGCTGCATCTCTCCCTGAGAGGCCTTGAAAGTCCGTTTTTCCCTTATGTGTGGACAATGCTACATTTCAAATATAAGTTTAATTCCTAATTATCCCATATTTCCTAATTATTCCACAAAAGGCTTGCAGGAAGTGGTAACTGCAGCTCCTTGCTCTGTGGACTTAGGGCTTCCTCCAGTCTCTCTTCCACCAGCTGCATGTTTCCATGCGGGCTTGCATACCTAGGGCTGTCTTTGCTTCCAAGCTAAGCCGTATAAAAGCAAGCTCACAAGGAAATCTCCCCATCAGAGCTTGTTGGAAGAGAACATAAAGCAGAGGGTGATCTAGTCCACATAAAAATTGTGGAACTGAATAAATAATCAAGAATGAGTTTTAGATATCTCAATTACCAGATAAAATGCCAAAAGCAATATGAAATAAAGCAACAACTATGGAAATGAGAGGAAGCAAAGTACATTTTCCTTTCTTCCTGATAGACTCAGTTTTGGACTCTTCAGCGACAGTCTATTAATTTTCTGCGTGTTTTGGCATCAGAAACCTTATGAACACACAGGGACATATATTCTGCTGAACTTTAAAGCTTAGTTTTAATGTTAAGAAGTCAATGGCTTGCATATCTACAGCTCTTTGTACACACTGTAAAAATACAGATATTTTAAAACGCCCTTAAAGTCAAGCTATTACCATCCCCATCTGGATTCCCCAGAGTGAAACAGAAATGCAAGCACTCATCATCACATATCCATGCTGGTCAAATCATCTTGCCAGAGGGAGCTTCTGGGCAGCACTATGGATTCACACAAGATGGGGCAGACACAGTGGCTCTTTTGGTTTTGGGACTGTCACTCAGCCACCTCCTCCCTTTACCAAAGGCCACATGTTCTGTTTTTCTGGCATGCTACAGCCAAAGCTTAAACAAGCTCCCAGAAAGCTACTTCTTTACTCCCTGAGGTTTGAATCAGGGGCTTGACTCTGCTCAGTTCTGGCTGCTGGCTTCCCCAGAGCTGCTTTGCTTAGGCTCAGGCATTCTACAGGCTCTTGGGCTTTCCATCTGCCTCCCGCTCTGCATTCATCTCTTGGCTCCCTAAGAGGATGTAAGTCCTTATGTCTGTGCTCTTTTGTTTCTTCATTTGCCCTGCCGATCTGTACATGATTTCCCTTTGTCTGCTGAAGCATTTTCTGCTCTTCCCTCAAAGCCTGCCTGCTGAGCTGATGCCACCAGCTGTGGAGTTCGGCCACCTCAACCTCTCCATTCCCACATGGTGCAATGCCAGAGCAGGGTGGTGATTGATTGATTGCTGTCTGCTGCTGCAAGGTTCCAAGAGCAGCGTTTCCCACACAGTATAGCTTACGATGCACTAGTTAGCAAGCAGGCTTGCGCAACTGTCCCTCAAGTGCAATGGAGGGCATGCTGTACCTGTGCTGAGCAGAGGAGAAAGCCAGTGTGGCTCGGGATAGCAGGGTATTGGGAAGCAAGGCTGCCAGAGAAGCCTCATACGAAAGTGTGTAGGAAATGAGGACTTGCAGAGGTAGCCAGAGGAAATGTCTGCCTCGTCCAGAGAGCAGTCTTTCTCTAGATACAGCATGGGGAAGGTAAAGCAGCCAATAGTTATGCTGCAGAAATACCTAAAGACATCACTCAGTTTCAGACTAATCTTTGTCATGGCTCACTAGTGGTCTGAGGACAGCAATGAATAGGACTACTGTCAAACACACCTTTCTCAGACCTACCTTTGTTTGCTGTTTTTCTTGGTAGTCTGACATCTCTTCCTGGGCTACACTTAGACATGTTTGTAAAGGCTGGTTGCTCTAAAATCCTGTCATCAAGCCTTGGTATGGAATAATATTGCCTCTTAACCTCACAGAGCAACCTGGGAAGGATCTTCTGTGCTCAGGGACCACTGCAAAAGAAGAGGCAGAGATCAGAGCTTTCTTGAGAAAATGAAGGTTCCTAGTATTATATTCTTCATGTTTTGAAAGAAATCAACACATTTCAAAAAAACAAACCAACCAACCAAACAAACAAACAAACAAAATAAATTCACAAGAATGAGCAAAGAAGCCTCATGTTTTTATGCACACCCATACCCTAATATATGTTATGTATTATATATGCTCAATATCCTAAAGCAAAGCACATGCCTTCTCATTCACCAGTAGCTAGCTGCAAGGCAGTCATCAATGTCTGTCTGGCAGAATGGGACACGATGCCTCTGTGGGCAGAGGTGGGCATCTCCAGGAAGAGCTTCTATCCCCCTGTAGCAGGCAGGAACTCTCCACTTGGACTGCATGGCTGCCTTTTCAAGGGCTGAGTCCCATGCCCCACAGTCTATCACGGAGGGCTTTTGGAAGAAGGCACAACTTCCTCCATGTGCCATTACTGCAGACGGTTTACACAGAAGTCAGCTTTTGTAGGCTTTTGCTTCAGCAAGCAAAGGCAGGAAAACAACTGTCAAAGTAGAAATACAGTCAAGAGTAAGTACAACTGATTTCCAATTAAGACAGTGCTGTGTTTACCTTTTTTTCATAGATGTGGAGAAGGTGAGTTTACTATTTGCTTTATCACCTAAAAACACTGTTCAAAAAGTTGCTTCCAACCTCCTAAGTCTCATAAAAGTACTTGTTTCATGCCCATTTTCTGCTCTTTCTTTAATCTGCTTTCTATGGAAACATTTTACAGCTGTAATCAATCAGATGTCCCATTGCCTATTTCCCTACATGAAATGTCACATACAAAACCCACTTAATAGGAGCTGGATTGTAGTGTGTGCTTTCTTACTAGAAAGCCAACCTTTGAGAATGTAGTCATGACTTCCTGCTACTGCAAAATGTGTCTCCAGCTCTGCCAGTTAGCAAGTCTGCCTGTTCAAACCCATGAAGCTGAGGGTGCTTCAGGAACTGTCAGGCCTGTTCAATAAACTGTGATGATCTTTTCATCTTCTCGATTTCCTGAGTCATTCCAGCTCTGGACCTCAGCTGCCATATGGAATCCTGCTTTGTAATACTATCTGAAACACACTTTCAGCTCATAAATGTGTTTGTGTTTAGAACTACAAAGGACACTTCCTGGCTGTTCAGTAGGGCTTTTTTTTTTTCTTTTAATATATGTATTTATGAAATAAAATGTCAAGCTACTTGGCATGATTGCGTTCATACCAACTTGATTCCTATGTGATTTCCTATGAATAATAAAGCGCTGCTTTAAATAAAATATGGGTTCTGATCCTGTTAGAAATTGGTTTTAATCTCTTTTTCTCTATACAGTGCTTTGCTGACTGAATTTTCCTGTTAATTTTAAGAGAAAATTCATAATCTTTAAAATGCATGCTACTGCACCACACCGTGAGACAGAAAAAAGCATCTGGCAAGTAATGTGTCTCATTCTTAACATCGTTTTTGTACAAGTTTGTTGTTTGTTTTGTTTTTTTTCCTTAGAATCCACCTCTTTTTGGCATTTTCCAGCAACACTGAAATGGTGTTTTTCATTAGTTAACTATAGCTGCTTGCATATTGGTGCGTTTAGAGTGGGGCAGGAGACCACATGTGCAGTGCTGCATATCTCCGTGATTTTGTAGCTTGGACTTCAGTGAATGATGTGAAAATTGCTCACAGATAATGCTGACTTGCATTGTTTCTTCTTCAAAAACGTATCAGGACTTTCTGTGCTTCAGCTCTGAAAGGCTCAACTTATTTTATCTCTTCTGCTGTACACATCAGAAGTCATGAAAATGAAGACAAGAAAATTCAGTGCAGGCTGAGCTGGCCATACTGTACACAGGACAAAGCAAATTCTTAAAATCTCAACTTGTAATAGCGCAAGGAGGCTGAAAAGGGTGTTTCTGCTGTCTCCCCAGCCCAGCTTTGGCCGTAGCTTGCTGGGGCTGAGGCAACACTGCAGCTCAACACAGGACTGGGTGCTGATGTCACTTGGTCAGGAGCATCCAGCCAACCATGGAACCTGTGTGTATGCTGGCAGTGACATGTGCCGAGGACTTTCAGCACTTGTCGGCCACAAAAATAGACCCAGAGCAGAAAATAACCTACCCTACAGTCAAGCAGCAGGGAGAACTGTGAGACCGGGAACCCACACAGAGAAACTCCTGAGCACCTTCAGCTTGGGCTGGAGCCAAGGAGGCAGAGATGTGCCCAGCAACAATTTCTCCAGCTTTTGAGGAGCACCGATTTCTCACCTATGATGTGGTTTCATCACATAGTTCAGTTCAGACACTTGCTTTTCTTCCTCTGAGATGATGCCAGTACCTTGCCCCTGTCTGCCACCTCTGAGGAACAGGCCGGCTTGCTGTGGGGAGCAAACAGGAATCCTGTTGCTGTCTGCCCTGTCTGGAGGGTTTCCAGAGAATCAGAAGGGCTGTGATGTGGACAGCAAGTGCATGAAAGGAGTCAGGGTCTCCCACCAAACGGGAACAGGCATCTTGGTGGGAGTGAAATAGTTGCTGCTCCAGGGGGGTCCTTCTGACCCTATCCTGCCCCATGCCTGTGCCTCCCCACAAGGCTGCCGTGCCACGGCACATCACGGAGGTACTGGGCTTCTGCAGCACAGATGTGGTGCCGCGCCGCCTTGGACCCACAAAGCATAGAAGGACATCAAAAGAGCATATGCCTCAGCAATGGCACTTTCCAGCAGCCAGCTGTCCTGCCTGCTCGGAGCCATATGTGCATCCAGCCCCCCCAGACCCTTCTGAAAAGGAGTTGTATTTGAACTGGGGCAGGCTGGGCACAAAAGAGCAGCCTGCTGTCATGCACACCGCCTGGCTCGGCCTCACTGCCAGTGCCTTTGCACCCACTGAAGTGTTAGAACAGCAGTGGGAGACGCAGCAGTACACATAGGGGGGAGTCGGAGCAGCAACTTGCCCCGAGGTAGCTTCAAGTCCTCGACAAGGCCTGCCCGGGAGCCTGCAGCTCCGCGGAGGCGAGAGGCTGACTCAGAGGGGGCGGCGCCACGAGGACCGGCGGCAGAGCTGACTGGTTAAAAACCTGCCCCAGGGAGCGCGAGCGACCCGGAGCGCGGCGAACAGGGAGGGCTCGAGGCAGTTTGCGCGGCAGTTCGAGCGGGCAGGCGAGCGGGGTGGTGAGCGGGATGGTGAACACTCGCTGTATGGGCAAGGCTCGGTCTGGGAGCTCTGCTCTGGCTGCGCCGGTGGTGGTCAGCGTAGGCACCCAAACAGAGCCGACGGGAAGGGAGACTGTAGTGCAGAGCTCGGGGTATCCTAAGGGAAGGGTGAGCAATGGGCGGGGCTACACTCTGCGTTCCCTGGTGGAGGTCCTCCTGCAGCAGGTGGCTGAACTGCAGGAAGCTGTTACCAGGCTGAAAGGTGTCAGGGAAGCTGAGGGGGAGCAGCACTGCTTGCTCCGGGACCAGACTGTTCCGGGGCCTCGAGTGTCTACTGTTGCCCCTGCAGGAAAGGAGGCTGCTAACCCAGGAAGCTGGGAAAAGGTAACAGAAAAAAACAACAAAAAAAGGAGGAAGGGGGTAATTAAAAGCAAGGGGCTTCCTCCTACGTCTGTTGTCCCCACCCAGAACCGCTTTGCTGTCCTGCAGGGGGCTGATGAGCAACAGCGCTCTGCTATCCTGCAGGCGACTGATGAGCAACAGCGCTCCCACCAGGCGCAACCAGCTGGTGCACTGGTAAAGGAGGTCACTACTGGTGCTGCCAGGAAAAAGCGGCGGGTCGTAGTAGTAGGGGACTCTAATCTGAAAGGCACAGAGGCACCCATCTGCCGGCCTGACCCAGGCTCAAGGGAGGTGTGTTGCCTACCAGGGGCTCGGATCAGGGATGTGGCCGAGAAGCTGCCTGCTCCAGTCGGTCCCACTGACTATTACCCACTCCTGGTAATCCATGTGGGTGCTACTGATATAGATAGCAGTAGCCCGGAGACTATAAAGAAGGACTACAGGGCTCTGGGAGAGGTGGTTAGGGGCTCTGGAGCTCAGATTGTCTTTTCGTCAATTCTCCAGGATACAGGGCAGGACCTTGAAAAGGCTAGGAGGATTGGGCAGGTTAATAAATGGTTAGAAGGGTGGTGCTATAGTCAGGGGTTTGGGTACCTTGAACATGGGACTCAATATAGTAGGCCAGGTCTACTGGGGGCTGGTGGAGCTGGTCTGACAAAGAAGGGGAAGAGTGGATTTGGCAGGAGGCTTGCCAGGCTGGTCAAGGATGCTTTAAACTAGATGTGTTGGGGGAGGGGGGCATCATTCCATCCCAACACACTGTCGGTTGGTAGCACCTATAGTAAACGTTCGGAGCAATGTAGGGATATTCCAGCTGCTCCAGCCAATGAGCCGGCTTCAAATGGATCTCGCCTCAAATGCCTCTACACAAATGCCCGTAGTATGGGGAACAAACAAGAGGAATTAGAGATATGTGCATGTCTAAGGGGGTATGATATCATAGGCATCACAGAAACATGGTGGGATGGCTCCTATGACTGGTGTGTTGGAATGGAAGGTTACCGGCTCTTTAGGAAAGAGAGGCCCGGCAGACGGGGAGGGGGAGTTGCTATTTATGTTAGGGATAGGCTAGAGAGTATGGAACTCTGTCTGGGGACAGGTGAGCAGTCGACAGAGAGTTTGTGGGTCAGGGTTAAAGGGAGAACAGTGATGGGTGACATTATTATGGGGATCTGTTACAGACCGCCTGACCAAGGGGACTTGCTGGACGAAGCGCTCCATAGGCAGATAGGAGCAGCCTCACGCTCGCAGGCCCTTGTTCTCATGGGAGACTTCAACCACCCTGATATCTGTTGGAGGATGGTACAGCCCGGCACAAGCAATCCAGAAGGTTCCTCGATTATGTGGAAGACAACTTCCTTCTGCAAGTAATAGAGGAGCCGACAAGGAGAGGTGCCATGCTTGACCTCGTCCTCACCAACAGGGAAGGGCTGGTTGGGAATGTAACGATCCAGGGCAGCCTTGATTGCAGCGATCATGAGATGGTTGAGTTTGAGATCCTCAGGACAGTGAGAAGAGCATGCAGCAAGCTCACTGCCCTGGACTTCAAGAGAGCAGACTTTGGCCTCTTCAGGAACCTGCTCAGTAAGGTTCCATGGGATACAGCCCTAGAGGGCAGGGGGGCCCAAGACTGTTGGTTGATATTCAAGGATCACCTGCTGCAAGCTCAGGAGCGATGCATCCCAACTAGAAGGAAGTTCAGCAGGAGGGCCAGGAGACCTCCTTGGATGGATAAGGAGCTGCTGAGCAAAATTCGAAAGAAAAAAGAGGCTTATAAAAGGTGGAAGCAAGGTCAGGCGGCCTGGGGAGAATACAGGGATGTTGTCCGGGAAGCTAGGGACCAGGTTAGGAAAGCTAAGGCCCACTTAGAATTAAACTTGGCTAGGGATGTTAAGGATAACAGGAAGGGATTTTATAGGTACATTGCCGATAAGAGACAGGTTAGGGACACCGTGGGCCCTCTCCAGAAGCTATCGGGAGAACTGGCTACCCTGGATTTGGAGAAGGCTGAGGTTCTTAATGACTTCTTTGCCTCAGTCTTTACGGGCAAATCCTCTGACCACACCACCCAAGTCTTGGAAGGCAGATGCGGGGACAGTGAGGGTGGGGACCCTGGGCCCACTGTGGGGGAGGATCTTGTTCGGGACCACCTTAGGAACCTGAATGTATACAAGTCAATGGGACTGGATGAAATCCATCCGCGGGTCCTGAAGGAGCTGGCAAATGAAGTTGCTAAGCCACTGTCCATCATATTTGAAAAATCATGGCAGTCAGGTGAAGTTCCCGATGACTGGAAAAAGGGAAATATAACCCCCATTTTTAAGAAGGGGAAAATGGATGAGCCAGGGAATTACAGACCAGTCAGTCTCACCTCTGTGCCTGGCAAAATCTTGGAGTGGATTCTCCTGGAAGGCATGCTAAGGCACATGAAAACCAACAAGGTGCTTGGTGACAGCCAGCATGGCTTCACTAAGGGGAAATCCTGCCTAACCAATCTGGTGACCTTCTATGAAGGGGCTACGGAACTGATGGACAGGGGCAGAGCGGTTGATGTCATCTACCTGGACTTGTGTAAAGCCTTTGACACTGTCTCCCATGACATCCTTCTCTCTAAGTTGGAGAGACATCAATTTGATAGGTGGACCACTCGGTGGATAAAGAACTGGCTGGATGGCCGCACGCAAAGAGTAGTGCTCAGTGGCTCAGTGTCCAGCTGGAGACCAGTAACGAGTGGTGTCCCCCAGGGATCGGTGCTGGGACCGGTCTTGTTGAACATCTTTTGGGTGACATGGACAGTGGGATTGAGTGCGCCCTCAGCAAGTTTGCCGATGACACCAAGCTGTGTGGTTCAGTTGATACATTGGAGGGAAGGAATGCCATCCAGAGGGACCTTGACACGCTTGTGAGGTGGGCTGATGCCAACCTGATGAAGTTTAACCATGCCAAGTGCAAGGTCCTACACCTGGGTGGGAGCAATGCCAGGCACAGCTACAGGTTGGGCGGGGAGGAGATTGAGAGCAGCCCTGCAGAGAAGGACTTGGGGGTGTGGGTTGATGAAAAAATGAACATGAGCCGGCAGTGTGCGCTTGCAGCCCAGAAGGCCAACCGTATTCTGGGCTGCATCAAAAGGAGTGTGACCAGCAGGTCGAGGGAGGTGATCCTGCCCCTCTACTCTGCTCTCGTGAGACCTCACTTGGAGTATTGTGTGCAGTTCTGGTGTCCTCAACATAAAAAGGACATGGAACTGTTAGAACAAGTGCAGAGGAGGGCCACGAAAATGATCAGGGGACTGGAGCACCTCTCGTATGAAGATAGGCTGAGAAAGTTGAGGCTGTTCAGCGTGGAGAAGAGAAGGCTGCGTGGAGACCTCATAGCAGCCTTCCAATACCTGAAGGGGGCCTATAGGGATGCTGGGGAGGGACTCTTCATTAGGGACTGTGGTGAGAGGACAAGGGGTAATGGGTTCCAACTTATACAGGGGAAGTTTAGATTGGATCTGAGGAAGAAATTCTTTACTGTGAGGGTGGTGGGGCCCTGGAATGGGCTGCCCAGGGAAGTTGTGAATGCTTCATCCCTGGCGGCGTTCAAGGTGGGGTTGGACATAGCCTTGTATGGCATGGTTTAGTGTGAGGTGTCCCTGCCCATGGCGGGGGGGTTGGAACTCGATGATCTTGAGGTCCTTTCCAGCCCTTACTATTCTGTGATTCTGTGTGATTCTGTGATTCTGTGAGTGGGAGTTCATTTGCACATTGGAGTCAGCACAGGGGATGGGAGCTGACATGGTTAAAGGTGAGGAGTGGTTTTCATGCAAAGCGAGGTTAAATGAAGGCATTTCAGCCTTGGAAAGGAGCAGCACAGAGGCCTCCAAAATAATGGAAGAGAGCATGGATCACTTGATTTGTTGTGGCTCATAGCACTAGTACTAAGTGGCACAAAGAAAGAACAAAAACCAAAGAGCAAATCCCCTTTCAGCAACACAGAATCAAACCCTGAAACCCATTGTTGGAGGATAATCTGCCAAAAAGGTATAAACAGTGTGAAAAAGCGTTAGACAAATGAGACATGAGCAGAGACCATGCCTTGCCAATCTTAATATTGAGAGGTCTTTAAGCTTTCAGATATGGGGGACAGGTACCTCATTGTTTATACTTTTATAAGCATTCTGTACTGTTAGATCAGTGAACTAAATAGATCTGTGAAGTGATTCGGTACTGCTGTTTTACTGGCATCTTCACAGAACAGTTGCAAGACTATTTTATATTTATGATGAATTATTTTATACTTGTTATGAATTTTTTTATATTTCCAAAGAATGGTTTTTGCAAAATGCATATAATGGGACTAACTAAAAATCAGCCACAATCATGTGTTTGAAATAATTGTGAAGTTAATGAGGAAGAATTAGATTCCTCATTATAAGTACATCAGAATGAGGAGAGAAGAAAATTAACAGAAATGCAAAAGCGTTTAATTCCCAAGGAGGCAGCAAATCGCAGTGCCTTTTTTTATTCCTGATGAACAAGTAATACTATTTAAGTGCAGTTAGGACAACAATCCCCAAAATATCATGGAATAGGAAATGATCAGTTTTATTCCAGATAATTTCTTGCTACTAAACTGTAGCTTTGAAGCTCCAAAACCCTGGAAGACAGAAAGAAAGCACGACGATGTGCTGGTCAGTTGGTAACGAGCGATGCATCTTCCAAGGGTTTAGCACACCGAAGGAATGGAAACCATTCTGGAGAGTTTTGTGCAGCGTAGAATTTTGAGCAGTGCAAAGAGTTCTGAAATCATGTTAAACTGAGTGGTGAAAGCCCCACACACTCAGACCAGACTGTGAGTTGAAGCTGAAAGAGTTACAGGCGCTTACTTTATAGATAGCATTAGGCTTAGTTCCTGCTTTCATTAATTCATTCTTTTGTGCTTTTTAATAGTGCAATGCACAGCTGTGGGTTATCCACAAGTGGCAAAGGAATCTGAAGCCACACAGGAAGTGGGCACCAGTGGTCCATTGGATAGCATATTAGATAGCTACAACTGCTAAGTAATGGTCATGTTAAGTAAAAGTAGTGAATAAATTTACCCAGCATGTAACATCCATCATCTTTATAGAAGGGCTAGCATCACAAATCCCATGCTTGTACACCTCTAATTAGGCAGGAACTTGGCAGAAAATAATGTTTCTCTGAACAATGCCCTCTACTCACAAACATGGTGCTGTATGAAACCTTTCTCTTCTAAGAAAATATGGGTGCTCGGAGATGATATCAAGTGAAGCATGGCCACTTGTGAGATGACGATCTGAAGTCCATGATCTCACTATTTCTCCTCTCTACTCCTGGTCATAGCATCCTGGCTGGACTGCCTGCTGAGGTCATGGCTGTGGTCTCTTCAGCCCGGCTCTGGACAAGCCCATCTGACCAAACCTTGGGCTTGGCAAATTCAATACTGGCTTCAAATTTTACCCGTGTTTCCTAAGCAGTCCTAGGGCAGGTCTTGGTGCAGCTACTGGGGCAACATTCCTTGAAGAGCTGCAGGGAAGGGGCAAGAGTTTGAAGAAAGGAAATGGGCATGGTGCTTCAGTGTGCTGCTAGTACCAGATCCTCTCCTGTCCACACTACTCAGCATGTGAGGGCTAATTGCTATCAGAAGTATTCTTTGAACTAGACCTGTCAGAGTAGCCTTTGTGAACAGACGTAGCACATTAGAAGACAGGCCCCTCATGTCCCAGAGCAGTCCCAGAGCAGTTTCCCAGGGAGGGGCAGGGGAGTTTCTCCAAACCCCTTTCCCCCTCTGTGCGCAATATTAAAGCAACTGCATGGAAAATGCTGTGAATGTAACTGCCCATTTCCTTGCCACCACTGAAGAGCTCCCATTAATCCACATTTTAAGGAGCAAAACATGCTTTAGTGACTTGTGCCTGAGCTTGGTCTTGCTTTGAAGCACTTTCATACATCATCCATATTGACGATATCTGTTTCTCAGTTGTAAATCATTCTTTACAAAAGCAAAGAGGGGCCCCTTTCTTTGTGCAAAAAGTGGTAAATCCCTAGCTCATGTAGTTCATTAATTAAGGAAAAGTCAGTACTTCAGGACAGAGGAAACTATCTGCAAGCAACATGACCTCTTTGTCTATGATAAAAAAGTGACCTCTTTGGTTGGAATAATACTCCCTGTATTTCACCACTCTGACATACCACATGTGCAAAGGAAGCTGGAGGGAGGAATAGAAGGAGCACTCTTCTGTGTGTTACTCACAAAATAAATCCGTTTGTACAGACAAATCTCCAAAATAGTCTTTTTAGACTTGCAAAGTATCACAGTTTGATCACATTTTATTATCTCCATAGAGATCTTTGAGTTTGGCTTTCTGAGAGCAGGAATGTTAGGCTTTTTGAGTTCAGGTCCCCACCTTCCCTTCCCCAGTGGGGCTTAGATGCCCTACTGAGTACTTTTAAGCTCCTTTTCGTCCAAAAATAACCCCCAAAGAACCATGTAATATCACAAGTTAGAAGGTACCCATAAGGATCATTGAGTCCAACTCTAGTCTCCTGTCAGGACTACCTAAAGCTAAACCATATGGTCAAGAGCATCATCCAGATGCTCCTTGAGCTTTGACAGGGTTGGTGCCATCAGAGCTTCTCTGGGGACTCTGTTGCAATGACTGATCACTCTCTCAGAGAAGAACCTCCTCCTACTGCTCAAACTGGACTCCCGGTGGTGCAGCTTCATTCCACCTCTTTGTGCCCTGGTCACCAGAGAGAGGATCAGCACCTCCCCCTCTGCTGCCCCCTTGAGGCAGTTGTAGGCTGTGATGAGGGCTCCCCTCAGCCTTGTCTTCTCCAAGCAGAACAAACCAAGTGACCTCAGCTTCTCATCCTGAGCCTGACCCTCAAAACTGCTAACAATCTTGGTTGTCATCCTTTGGACACAGTTTGATGTCCTTATATTTAGGCACTCAGAACCACATGCAGTACTTGTAGGGCCACAGCAGTGCAGTGTAAACTGGGACAATCACCACCCTTGACCAGCTCACCATGCTGCGCTAGATGCACCCCAGGCCGTGGTTGGCCATTTTGACTGACAGGGCACACTCATTCAATTTGTCATCAACCCAGACCAGCAGATCTCTTTCTGCGGGACTGCTCTTTAGCCTCTCACACCCTCCAGCCAGGTGGAGAATCTGGCGCTTGCTCTTGCAAAATTTCTTCTGGTTGGTGATTCCCCAGCTCTGTAGTCCATCCACATCTCTCTGTAAGGCATCCCCACCCTCAAGGGTGCCCACAGCTCCTCTTAGTTTAGGATCACTGGCCCTTAGGATCACAAACTTACTTACTGTACATATAACTCCTGCGTCCAGATAATTTATAAAATCATTAAAAACATTGGCCCTAAAATTTGCCCTCTGGAACCCCACTGGTGACTGGCCCCATTCCCTAAAACTCTTTGAGCCCAACCCGTTAGCCCATTGCTCGCTCAACATGGTTATTATGGACTTGTCAAGCAGTGCTGGACATTCTGTCGAGAAAGATGCTGTGAGAGATAGTATCAAAAGCTTTGCTAAAATCCAAAACACCACATCTATGTCTTCCCTTGGTCAACTAGAGTGGTGACCTTGTAATAGAAGAAAAGTAAGCTGGTTAAGCCGGTCTTTCTCCTTGTGAACCTGTGATGGCTGTGACCAATGGCTGCATTGTCTCCCAAGTGTTTTTCAGTAGCTCTCGGAGTAGTATTCTCCGTCATATTACTAGGCACTGAAGTGAGGCTGACAGGCCTGTAGTTACCAGGGTTTTCCCTCTTACTCCTCCTGAATATTCGGACATTTGTCAGCTTCCAGTTGACTGAGACCAATTGAGAGTCCTAAGACTACTTAAAAATAATGGAGAGAGGTCCCGAGATAATATAACTCATATTTTTCTGTAGTCTGGGGTGAATCATAGAATTATAGAATAGTTAGGGTTGGAAAGGACCTTAAGATCATCTAGTTTCAACCCCCCTGCCATGGGCAGGGACACCTCCCACTAAACCATGCCATACAAGGCTATGTCCAACCCCACCTTGAATGCTGCCAGGGATGAAGCATTCACAACTTCCCTGGGCAAACCATTCCAGGGCCTCACCACCTTTACAGTAAAGAATTTCTTCCTCATATCCAATCTCCCCCTGTTTAAGTTTGAACCCGTTACCCCTTGTCCTCTCACCACAGTCCCTATGAAGAGTCCCTCCCCAGCATCCCTATAGGCCCCCTTCAGATATTGGAAGGCTGCTATGAGGTCTCCACGCAGCCTTCTCTTCTGCAGGCTGAACAGCCCCAATTTTCTCAGCCTATCTTCATACGGGAGGTGCTTCAGTCCCTCGATCATCCTCGTGGCCCTCCTCTGCACTTGTTCCAACAGTTCCATGTCCTTTTCATGTTGAGGACACCAGAACTGCACACAGTACTCCAAGTGAGGTCTCCTGAGAGCAGAGTAGAGGGGCAGGATCCCATTGGTCCCCATAGATTCATGCATGTTCAGCTGCAGCAGCAAGTCTTGAACAACTTTAGAGTCATCTGGGAGTTGATTTGTCAATCCCACACTTATGGTCTTCCAACACAGGGTTCTGGGAGTCCCAAGGCCCATCACTGGTGTTTAAGACAGAGGCAAAGAAGGTATTGAGCATCTCCATTTTCTCTATATCATCATTTGTGAGGTGACTGACCTCATCAAGCAATGGACCAGTTTTATTTTCAATTGTCCTTTTCCTGTTTTTTTTTACTTCAAAAAGCCTTTTTTGTTGTCCATCACATGCTGGCTAGCTTGAACCCTAATCAAGCTTTGGCTGCACAAATTTTCTCCCTGCAGGGGTGAAGAGCATCTCTGTAGTCCTCCTGCATTGCCTGTCTTTTATTTCAGTATCTATACACTTTCTTTTTCTGCTTAAGTTCTAGAAGAAGATCCCTGCCAGCCTTCCACCCTCCTTGCTTGACACTTTGGAATTGCCTGCGTCTGTGCTCTGAAAAGATGACTCTTAAAGAGCTACCAGAATTCATACACCCCAACAAGAATCAGATTCCTTGTGGTCCTGCCTAACAAGCTTCTTCAGCAGCCTGAAGTCTGCTCTCACTTGTCCAGGGCCAGTTTTGCTAACAGTTTTTCTCCTATCTCTTCATGCTGCATGTATAGTATAAAGACATTTCAAATGCGCTCAACGGTACTCAGCACACTATGGAGCAGATTGGACGACTTTGCTAAGCACACCATCCCCCAAATACAGGCCTGTCTCCTCCACGCTTATCTCTAGTAAGCCTGGTTTTATCCCTTTCTCCCTTCAAATCTAGTTTAAAGCTCTTTCAATGAGCCCTGCTAAACTCTTGTGCAAAGTTCCTTTTGCCCACCTGCTGCTGACCGACCTGGCACCACGTAGCCCAACTCGTGGTCAAACCCCCCAGACTTCTGCCAGTGACACCAGTCTTGGAGCCAGGTATTGATCTGCTAGGTCTTCCTGTTTCTTCCCTCATCATTCCCTGACACTGGAAGGGTAGAGGAGAACACTACTTGTGCTCCTGATCCCTGGACCCAAGGCCCTAAAGTCTCTCTTGGTTGCCTTCAGACTTCTTATTGCAATTTGATTGCTGCCTACTTGAAAAATCAATAATGGATAATAATCTGAATGCCTTACCAGGATCGGAAGCTTTCTTTTCATGTCTTTAACCTGGGCCATGAAGAGACAGCAGACTTCCCTAGAAAGCAGGTCCACTCTGCATATTGGACTTTCTGTTCCCTCAGAAGAGAGTCTCCTATGGCAATGGTCCATCTTTTTTAATTTATGAAAGTGGTTTTGAGGCAAGAAATAGGCTGACTGAAGCTTTGTGACACATTGAACGTAGATGAGCCATTGTTCTCATCACTGTTCAGTTCCACTTGCAGAGATGTGTACCTATTATGCAAGGGCACCTGGGAAGGTGGGATTGTTTAGTGGAGATGTGCCTGCTGCCCTGGGCAGGAGCTTGTACATTCCATACAGGGAACTATTTTCCTGTATTGCTGAAGTTACTGCTTTCTGCTAAGTAGGGAAAGGATAGTCTGCGTCAACTAAAATACCAGAGATCTCCCACAGCATACCCACTCATGGTGCTCAAATGACCACTTGGTTTTAAAGCAGTTTGATTCCCTGTATCAATCTATTTAGTCTTAATCGAGAAAACAATTTTAAGTTTTTACATACTTTTTTTTCCCTTTTTTTTTTTTAATAAATTGCTGCTGTGTTAAGATGTAAAAAAGCATTTTCAGCAAAAGTTTGCAAAATGCCTTTGAGGCAATATAGCATCTGGAAAAATAGCATATATGCTTTTTAGAAGATGTGTTTAGATGCTACAGGGCCAAAGGAGACACTCAAGTCTTCTTCAAATAAGATGATAAACCCACAAGTTGTGAGGGCTATTAAGGCTCCTCCTCCCTTGACAGCAGAGGAACATGGAGAAAGCTCTCTTCTCTGCAGATATGAGACTAATTAATTTGAAATAAGCTAATGAATCAAAAACTGTGAACTTTGCAAGATGCTTTCAGACACATTGACTTTGCCATGGGGATTTCAAGAGAGTATTGCTTCGTTTAGTCTCTCTTCCACAGGCCTGTTTTTTTTTTCCCCTCCGTTATTTTATACAAGTCAATCCGGAGACATGAAAGAGCTTTGCCTTTTATTCCCAACCTCAGTACTGACTGCAGCTAAGGACAAGAGAGGCAGAAAACAGCAGCAACTGTAACTGAATTCGGATTGGCAAAGCACTGTTATGGGTACATCTGTGCATGCCCCTGCATGCAGATACAGATTCATGTCATTGAGCAGCACCTGACCAGATGGTCTAGCTCAGCCAGGAGAAGCACTTCAGCTAATCAGTTGCTTTTTTTTTTTTCAATTTTCATCAGAAATCTGTGATCTCTTACACTGTGCTCACAATTGGAAGCCATTTGTAAAAGGCCACTTGTCACTTGCTCTGTGTTATTTGTCTGTGGTTAAAAGAGGCATGGTTGCCACAGCAGCAGAATTAGATATTTTCGCTTTCAAAATGTATTAAATGTTTATTTTCTGTGGGCTTTTTTCCTCCACCAATGTTGCTTCTTAAAAGGTCCCACATCTCCCAGTGCTTTCCTTTTACAGGTTCCCTTGCCCTTGTGGGATGGGATTTCAACTCCTTCTTCCACTGTCCCCTGCACTGGTCATCTCCTTTCCTAAACGAAAATAGCAGAAGTATATGACAATGACTGGGTTGTTATTACCAGACAAAAATACTGATAAGTGACACTTGTACCAAATTCTGTGTTCTTCATACAAACATAAGAGTCTTGTTCTTCTCAGCAGCTGCATAATCACTGGTTATCTGGGGGGGGTCAATGAAGAAATAAGTTTCTTACTCTTTCTCCAAACACAGTTTGAGCAGTTTTGGCAAGTCCCACGACATACGAAGTACCACTGTACCCAAAAAGGGGATAGCTGGGATGCGGCTGCGATCAGCAGAAGGCCTGGGACTGGGTAGCTGGATTTTCAGGTCTTTACTGTTTTGGTTAAGTTTCATGAAGCCCGGGTCAAAATCACAGATTACAAATAGTCTGAATAGCCCAAACTTCAGACCACTAAGAATTACTGACTTTCAAGTACACCAGAGAAGTAGGAATAGAGATTGGTGGTGCAAGAATGGGGATGGTGACTCAAACGCTGAGACTGGGGTTTTTGGCAGGTGAGCAGCCCTGCTGCATTTTAGCTTTGCTGTAGGCATTGCTGTCAGCATTTTATTTCCTTAAACCCACAAGGAATTAAGGAAACACCAGCAGAATATATTTATCTTTTTTTTTTCCTGTGCTCTGTGCCTTCCTCAGACATGCTGAACTACTTTTTTGCTGTTACACTAAATGGAAAGACTCAAGTATGTGAGTCTTGGGGCCAGCCTTCCAGCAAGACACTAAAACAAGCTGATGAGCTTCTGTGGACTATCCCCAAACCAACCACACACTGGCTTTGGCTCTCTGGAGCCTGCAGTCACAAACAAAATCTTGCAGAGAACCCTTGTTACATTGCATTTGATTTATGTTTCCAGTTAGAGCTGATATTTCAGCTAATTTCCCAGCTCTGTGTTATTGCTGCTTACATGCCACCTCTATTTCCCAGTTGCATTGAATAAGCAGGTTGCTTGTTAAGGGTGTCTTTTTCTTTTGTGGAGTCTGGCTCACATTCCAAAATGAAAGATAAAATGGATACTTAGAGTGCTCCTCAACCCTTTACTTTAAGGGTGTGGAGAGAGCTTGGCCCCGCTCATCTGGCTGCACTTAAGGAGCAGACTTCTCTGTTAACTCCAGAGAAATCTCTTTGTGCTGCACATTTCTATTGTTTCTTCAAAAGATCTTAAGCGCCCTATTCACCCAGGAGTTCCCATAAAAGGCCTTATGGTATATTGCACAATAAACAAGTAATAATCAGTATCATGATTATGTCTTTAGATAATGAACAAAATTCTTCACATACACACACACTATTAGCCTGAGCAGCAACATAATTATTGTCTGATTTGTTGAGTCAAAGAACCGGTCTTTCAGGAACCCTCTACTGCTAAAGCAGCAGCCAAACCTCCCCTTTTTCATGGCCAAGTGTCTCTTCAGGAATTTTCCAGGCCAACCTCTGTGTGGGTAGGTGCAGCAAGGGACAGACCTATGTCAAGGTCATTTATAGGTGCTTCATTAATTTCACACTCCATGTTTTCTATACTGTCCGTGAGTACCATTCTGTAAATTACCTGTGAAGTTAGAGACTAAAATAAGAAAGGAGGTCATCACTAGGTAGAAATATAGTGTTAAATATTCACATAGAGGTGCTTTAGGCTGCATATAACACAAGATTACTGTTTCAAACTACTCTGTAAAAGATTACTACACCAGTTTGGTTGGAAGCTGCAATGGTTACCAGTTACTAATAAACTGTTCTTTAGATCAGTTTGAAATTGCACAGCAAGTGAGAGGCTTAAACTGCAGAAAAGGAGGTTTAGGTTAAGCATGGTACCTTCTTTTCTTTACCCACAAGTAGGCAGAACCAAGGCACTGCATTGCCTAGAATGTCGTATCTGTAAGAACTTCCAACAACAGGTTAGAGAAGCACCTACCAGAAATTATGCAAGTATAATTGTTTCTGTCTATTGGGCTACAGAGAAGGACTAAATGACCTCTTGGGACCCATTCCAGTGCAGTTCTGCCATTTAGAAAACTGCTTCACCCTGGAGTGAAATGGGATTCACCTATTAGCAGCATCTCAATGTGTGAACAAAACTGTACCAGTTTTGGCACAGAAATCAGTTCTGATCTTACTAGATCATTTCAAGTGCTGCTGGAGCAAAGGAAATCTGACTTGCAGTTATATGCAGAAATACAAAACAGCAACTATAATAATAATAATAATAATAATAATAATAATAATAATAATAATGTGTTCAGTCAGCTTGTGTGTTTGCTTACCTCTATGTCCTCCTCAAAGCATCTTTAAGGAGAAAAAGCGCCATTGTCAATGTGTAACAATCCCTCAGTAACCAGTACACTCAGTACTTCCATGAAGCCGTGCCTGTCCTGACGCACTCACTTCCTGGTCGCCCTGCCAGTTTGTGCTGCTATGTAGTTTTCCTGGGAGGGAAGCCCACCCGGAGGGAAGCCCACCCCTGGGAAAGCCTTTCTTACTCTCACCAGGCCCTGTCTAGCTGCCCTGTTTTAAACCTTTTGCTTAGGTTGTAAGATGGAGCCTGTGCGTCTATGTAAGGGGGTAGGTCCAGGTTAGTTTAAGGAGAGATGAAGATTCAGTATATTTGTTATAATCAAATCTGCATCTTAACTTCTGTTAAGTGTAGTGTACTGGTTGGCATGGCAACAGCTAATGACGTTTAGACACTATCTGTTCTTTTTATTCTCAGTTACGATGTCGGAGATTTTCAAAGATCATGGAGAAGGAGTAGTAAGTGATGATGGGGAAGGAAAGTCGGAAGTACAACACTGGTATACATCAGTTTCTTTGCAGATCGCAGCTGTAGTTTGTCTATTTGTCTGCAGTTTATCAGACTGTAAAAGTTCACTGCTACTTGTTTCATGACCTCCATTTCACCTAAGCCCTGGTCTGAGCCCAAATCCTTTCCTGGACCACTCACTGGTAAAAAGAAGCCTCCATTTGTTCCTGCAAAGCCTCCATGGCTGGAAATCTCATAGACATGTTTTTCTTGCTCTGGCTATTCATTAGCAACTGCAGACTACAACTCACTTTATCTTTCAGGTTTAATCACAGTTCACCAAGGTGCAGAATATGAGGCAAGATGCATAATGACACACGCATAATGTGACACTTCCATATGATCTGGTTTGGCTAATCACGCTTGAACTGTAAGCAGCATCAGTTCATCTCAATTCATTAGAAACTAGTTCCTCTGAGAAAGAAGCTGTATGTGAAATAACCTGATTCATCTGGAGAATCACAAGTTTGAACAAAAAAAGAAAGAAAACAGTGCTGTCCTTCTTTGAGTCAGTGTCTTTCTAACACAGACAGAAAATGTCCTGAAACATACAATGCCTGCTGTAATTCTTGTAATACCTCCTGGTACTACATGAGGAAATGCATTTATTTCCTGATATCTAAATCATTTCATACATTCAAACAGGCCTAAACTATATTTGGGCAGAGGTATATACATAATAAACACTTTTTCTGAAGTACCCATCGGCATGAAATTGCTCAATACTATCATTTGCCTGATGCACTCTTTTCAGATTCACAAAGACAAATCAGTGATTTTAATGGAACCCTAATGCCTTCCCAGTAGATAGCATCATAGTCCTGAGCAATGACTACGCTATAGTTCAACTGGTTTCTTATTTAGCATTTTTGTATTTGAAACAAAATTTTGCATAGAGATTATTTGAAGTGTTTGAATATGATTTTTCTTTAAGTTTGAGCTCATTTGGTTCATCTTAGAACCAGAAGTTGTATTGTGAGAACTCTGTTCAATGAGTATTCAGTAAACAAAAACCAAGCATATCAGTAACACTCTAAAAAGAGACAAACATGCAGTCTAGCACAAGCTGAACATGTCAAGAAGGCACATGGCTTCACCTTTTCCACTTTCATTGCTCTCCTTTCTATTGCTGTATGGAATTTGGGCTGCTCTTTGCCTTCAGCCTGGATTTGGGTGAGGGGTATGATCCTTTCCGCCTTCTCTGGAAAACCACATGCCTCTTCTGTCTGCCAAGTCACAGGATCTAAGCTCCAACAGTGGCATGAATACAGGGCAGCTTTAAGCAAAGTGTGCTCATATGTCAACTCTATAGGCTTGCAAATCAAAGCCAGAAACCTACAATCAAGCAAATAGAAGCCTTTTGCATTATAGAGACTCTAAAGGCAATGTTCATCTTTGCAACATGCAATGTTCACCTTTGACCTGAACGTTTTACCTTAAACTCCAAATATCTAGGTCACTTGGTGACTTGAAATGTCTTTTTTTATTTTAAACACTGTTCTTTCAGACTCCAGCTGGCACTGATATGCCAAGAGCATGAGTTCAACACATATTGGGAACATATAAAATCACTGTAGCATAAAAGCAAATGTATGTGCAATGGTGGCACTGAAAAGCATCATATGTCAGCCCTGACATCAGGAAGATTAAAGTGTCAATGAAAAAGGAGGACCAGTGGTGTAAAGCAAAAGAAAAAAACTGAGTAACATAGAAAAGGGGAATCAAAAAGATGATCTATGTTGACATCATTCATCAGATACAGTAGCAATTAATCTGGCAGGACTTTTCTGTATAAACACGTTCTATAGGTTTATGATTAAGTCACACCCAGGAGTGACAAATTTGTAGGCTATTTCAAAGCCCAGCCATATGTACATAATATAGAAGTAGATATAAACTCTTTACACCATTCTCTTGCAAAAGGCAGCTTCATATAAGACCAGTCCTGAAATAAATTATATTTCTTTCTGTAAAGTCTAGTAAAAATTAGCACTTTGAATGGAAGCCCAGCTTCTAGAGCAGCATCAGTATTTGTGATTGGGAATGGAAAAGTGAATTACAGCTGAGTACATTCAGTGTGCTAGCTGGTGAATAAAGAAAAACAGCTGCTGGTGGCAGCCAACTGTGAAGCTCATGTGGACAATGTTATGCTCAGAACATAAAATGAACAAGTTGCATGCTGGTGTGGAGTCTGTTGCAACAAAAGTGCCCAATGTCTTGTAAAACTTTACAAATGGAGTCCAATTCTACAGATTTACTGTCTTTTAGAAGCAATGCAGACAGGCATATCGTAGTTGTTGCTATACAGCTGCTGTACCTAGCATGGGCCTTGTCTCGCACCATGCACTGGAAACAAAAGTGAAATAAGCACTTCCACTGTAGATTTTAAAATCTGATTCCTGCTAACATGGCAAAAAGGATATGCAGAATTGGTGAGCCATTAAAACACCCTTCAATGCCCATGTCCTAGGCTGAACAAGAGAAGCACTGATCCATGCTGACACTTATATAGATCTATTTAATTTCAGAACACTTTACAACAGAACTGAGATCCGTAGTTTGGAATGAGATATGAGTTTGCGTTAAGGAGAGGCAATATTCTGTTCTCCATCATGAGTATATGCATGCAGAACCCAAAGACTTGGACACATGCTTCCAAATTATTCCCTGGCCAGCTATGCCACCTGGGCAGTTTCCAACTCCCAATTACAAGAAAGAAGGGTTGACTTCTACCATGCTTTGGTTGTACTTGTTTCAAGGGAGTCCAAGGTCCACAGCAGCACCAGGAGTGTCCAGTGAGTCCTGACCTTCTATGATGTGCATAGCAAGTATAAAAGTCCATATGATCACATCTCCAAAACAGCGGCAGTGTGCAGCAGGATAGGGTCACTTGACAGGGTCATGGGTGATTGCAATAGAATCATCTGTGGCACAGCCCCTTTTAACACAGAGATATGTCTTCTCCCAGGGACACAACCACATCTTAGCATCTTTTTTCCACATTATCTGCTGCTGTGAATACAGTCGTCAGAGTATGCAACCCCTGAGCACTCTCAGGAGTGGAAGGTTGCAAGCCTGGCATGCTGTGCCGAAGGCTTGATGGTTCTTCAGAGGACAGCAATTCATTGTGTGCTAAATCACTTGAATAGAGCAGCACCTCACTTCTTCCTTATTTACTAATGATGGGCATTTGTCTCTGGCAGTTCTTTTGCTTCTCTTCCTGGCTGTGGGATCCCTTTTTAAAATTTTCCCTGCAGGCCACTACAAGCTGAACATTTTTGAGCAGTTAATTTCATGTCTCCCATTTCCAGAATACAGTCTCTTTTCTCCTAAGAAGGCCATTTGTTAAGCTAATTCAGGTATTTTCCATTTCTAATTCAGTCATTGCCTGCCAGACAGAAATATGGATGCTGTGTGCAAAGAGTGGGACTATTCTCCCCCTGTGTGAGAAATGCATTTCCAACAGATACCTCCTCGAGAGGCAGCTGTGGCACTTTGAAAGCTCCTCCCACCTGGGATTTTTTCACTCATTAGAAAGGTGCTCCTCATTTTAAGTATTAGAAATGTCTCCCACCAGATCTTGGAGGCTCATTTGGCCCTCAGGACTGCTATATCTGGAATTTCCAGCACTTCCCGTAAGGGAAGAATCCAGGCCTGTTTTACAGATATACTTATGGAGGTGTAGAAAGGCTAATGGTAGGATCCGGCTCACCTCACTTCACCTACCCCAAACCCAGTCATCTAATCAGGAGTAGTCATCTAGGCTCTCTCTACAGTCAGTGAAGAAAGACAGGTAAGTCCAAGCAGGATTTGTTCCTCCTTTCTTGGACAACTATCCTAAAATAGGCTGAATTGCACTCTGGAGATGCCTGTCTGTCTATCTGAATGATAGAAGAGACCTAAATAACTAGCTTAGCTGAGATACCTATCTGCAAGGTGGCTTCAGCTAAGCACTGGGCTCCTGCTCAGAGTGACACATCCAAGCTCTACTGGTGAGTCTGGGGTAGTCAGGAGTCAGACTCCTTCTTCCCCCCCCCCCACTCCGGGCACCCTGCCCAGTAGAGGGTCCTTCTCCCTCATGGAGACATTCTTTAAAGCAGAAAAATGTTAAAAACTTCCTCTCTGTGCCTCTGACATCATGGCTCGGACATAGTCATTGTCCCTTCCAAGTCCTTTTGAAGTCCAAAAGCTACCATCAAAACACACATGTAGAGTTTTTCCACTGTCTTTTCGTTCTTCCTTTAAAAAGGCAACAGAGACAACAAAAACCCACAAGCAAGAAAATTAAGGAAGAAAAGGCTCAAGGCTAAGGCATTGTTTCTATCTAATTTGAATTCAAATAAGTTTTTCATTATTTTTAAATTTAATTATAGCCTTCAAATGTATAAAATTGCATGTGAAAATAGAACACAGCTTAAATATACCCTAGAACAGCAGACAGAATCACAGACACTGCTAATTTTCAGGCATGCTGTTGTCTTGGTCAGCATAACATCATGACACCTTCCTCTGTGTCTTCAGCCTGACTAAACAGATGGATAGATGTCTTTTATATACCTTGCAAATATATATAAAGTTGGCCCTACCTAAGGTTCAGTGAGCAGATTTGACCTTCAGAAGGAATTCTGGAGCTGCTTCTCAGTTATGAAGTGCCCTTGAGAATGTAACTGGAACCAATAATTTTCTAGAAGTGCTGCTTAACTAACCATAATCATTCTTATAACCCCCATTTTTAAGAAGGGAAAAATGGATGACCCAGGGAATTACAGACCAGTCAGTCTCACCTCTGTGCCTGGCAAAATATTGGAGCGGATTCTCCTGGAAGGCATGTTAAGGCACATGAAAACCAACAAGGTGCTTGGTGACAGCCAGCATGGCTTCACTAAGGGCAAATCCTGCCTGACCAATCTGGTGACCTTCTATGAAGGGGCTACGGAACTGATGGACAGGGGCAGAGCAGTTGATGTCATCTACCTGGACTTGTGTAAAGCCTTTGACACTCTCTCCCATGACATCCTTCTCTCTAAGTTGGAGAGACATCAATTTGATAGGTGGACCACTCGGTGGATAAAGAACTGGCTGGATGGCCGCACGCAAAGAGTAGTGCTCAGTGGCTCAATGTCCAGCTGGAGACCAGTAACGAGTGGTGTCCCCCAGGGATCGGTGTTGGGACTGGTCTTGTTCAACATCTTTGTGGGTGACATGGACAGTGGGATTGAGTGCGCCCTCAGCAAGTTTGCCAATGACACCAAGCTATGTGGTTCGGTTGATAAGTTGGAGGGAAGGAATGCCATCCAGAGGGACCTTGACACGCTTGTGAGGTGGGCTGATGCCAACCTAATGAAGTTTAACCATGCTAAGTGCAAAGTCCTACACCTGGGTCGGAGCAATGCCAGGCACAGCTACAGGTTGGGCGGGGAGGAGATTCAGAGCAGCCCTGCGGAGAAGGACTTGGGGGTGTGGGTTGATGAAAAATGAACATGAGCCGGCAGTGTGCACTTGCAGCCCAGAAAGCCAACTGTATCCTGGGCTGCATCAAAAGGAGCGTGACCAGCAGGTCGGGGGAGGTGATCCTGCCCCTTTACTCTGCTCTCGTGAGACCTCACTTGGAGTATTGTGTGCAGTTCTGGCGTCCTCCATATAAAAAGGACATGGAAGTGTTAGAACAAGTGCAGAGGAGGGCCACGAGGATGATCAGGGGACTGGAGCACCTCCTGCATGAAGATAGGCTGAGAAAATTGGGGCTGTTCATCCTGGAGAAGAGAAGGCTGTGTGGAGACCTCATAGCAGCCTTCCAATACCTGAAGGGGGCCTATAGGGATGCTGGGGAGGGACTCTTCATTAGGGACTGTGGTGAGAGGACAAGGGGTAATGGGTTTAAACTTAAACAGGAGAAGTTTAGATTGGATCTGAGGAAGAAATTCTTTACTGTAAGGGTGGTGGGGCCCTGGAATGGGTTGCCCAGGGAAGTTGTGGATGTTTCATCCCTGGCGGCGTTCAAGGTGGAGTTGGACATAGCCTTGTATGGCATGGTTTAGTGTGAGGTGTCCCTGCCCATGGCAGAGGGGTTGGAACTCAATGATCTTGAGGTCCTTTCCAACCCTAACTATTCCATGATTCTATATATAATTTTCTAGTAAATTCTATTGAATATTTTCAGAACTCTCTGTATCCCAGTATTAAAATACAGCACAAGTGTCTCAGAGGCCTTTCTATAACACTTCCTTTTGCTCCTGTTGAGCCTTGTTGGCTCATTCCCATTATATTCTCAATGATGTTTTACACAGAAATAAGGGCCAGACATGGTCCAAATGCAGTGACTATTTCTCCTTCTTTGTTCAGTGCTTTTAAAGAAGCCTGTCTTATTTCTCAGAAAATACAAATGAGAGGGGGTTTAACAGTGATTTGCAGCATATTTTTTCTTTACAACTCCTGAAAGGAATTCAATGCAACAAACAAAAGGTAGTTTTTTCACCCATAATTTTCCAAGGTCTTTTGAGAGTAGTAAAGATTTCAGAAACTCTTCAGAAAGTCTTTAAATGTATTACCTTTGATGTATTGGGTAACTTTATTCAACTGGTCATTAATTAGTCTCACAACAGCACACCAGCAATAATGAGGAGTTATGGAGCTGGGTGGGCAAGTTCACATCTTTCCACAGACCTGCATTTTACTTTGCTTGCTTGTTAAATTAGACAGAGCTGCAGGGCTCTGAGATGTACCCAGGATCTCATCAACTGGCAGCCAGAAAGGTGAAAAATGTACAATTCTTTCTTCTTTGATTTTTCTTCTTTTTTTTTTTTTTTCCTTCTTAGTAATGGAAGTTTGAATTCTTGTTCTGTGTTACCCTAGAGCATATTTGTCAAGAATTTAATGATGGATTGTGAGTTAGTTCAAACTCCAAATCTATGTCATCTCGGACTAAGAAAATTTGGCGGTTTTGTTCTACTTCTAGCTCAGTGTTGAATTCTTTTTTATTGCCACAGATATTTCCATTATTGTCTGTACAGGCTTGGGTATAACACACACCACCTCCAGTGACAGTATGCACACGCAGTTTCTGCTTGACTTAGTGCTAAGATCTTGAATTTGTTGCACAGTTCATGCATGGATGTGTACAGCTCTAATTGTGGAGATAACAACATGTGTTGTTGCTCAGAAGAGAGCACAAGCAGTTTTTCGTGCTGTGAATAATGTGCACAATGTATTTTTCATCTGATTGTCAAAGAAAAATATAAAACTGTATTGGGTTTGCATGGCAAGGTTTTGGAAGTGAGATGGCTACAGGGGTGGCTTCTGTGAGAAGCTGCTAGAAGCTTCCCCTGTATCCAACAGAGCTGATGCCAGCCAGCTCCAGGATGGACCCACTGCTGGCCAAGGCTGGGCCTATCAGTGACATTGCAGTAGTGGCTCTGAGACAATATACTTTAGAAGGGGTAAAAAACCTGCTGCAGAGCAGTAGCCAGGAGAGAAGAGGGAGAATAGGTGAGAGCAACAACTCTGAAGACACCCAGGTCAATTGAGAAGTTGGGGAGGAGATGGTCCAGGCATGGGAGCAGATTCCCTTGCAGCTCATGGTGAAGACCATGATGAGGCAGCTGTGCCCCTGCAGCCCGTGGAGGTCCATGGAAGAGCAGATCTCCACCTGCAGCCCATGCAGGACCCCACGCTGGAGCAGCAGGATGCCCAAGGAGGCTGTGACTCTTTGGGAAGGTCCAGGGAGAGAGGATCCCACGCCAAAGCAGGTATGCTGCAGGACTGGTGACCCAATGGGGAACCCACTCTGGAGCCATCTGTTCCTGAAGGACTACACCCATGGAAGGGACCCACGTTGAGGAATTTCACGGAGGATTGTCTCCTGGGGGAGTGACCACATGCTGAAGCAGGAGAAGAGTATGAGGAGCCCTCCCCTGAGGAGAAAGAAGTGGCAGGAAAACATGATTAATTGATCACAATTCCCATTCCCTGTCTGACCTGAGCTGCTTCAGGGAAGGTAATAAAATAGGGAGTGAAGTTGAGCCTGGGAAGAAGAGACCAGTGCAGGGAGGATGTTTAAAGATCTGGCAGTATTTCTTCTTATCTCAGTCTGATTTTGACTGGTAATAAATTTAACTAATTTCCCCAAGTTGGGCTGTTTTGCCTGTGATGGTAACTGGTGAGTGATCTCTCTCTCTCCTTATCTCAACCCACAAGCCTTTCGTGATATTTTCTCTCCCCTGTCCAGCTGAGGAGGGTAAAGGACAGAGCAACTTCGGTGGGCACCTGGTATCCAGCAAGGGTCAAAACACCACAAATACATTCACTGTAAATTTATAGCAGTACATTGGAAAACTAAGGACATAGTGTGTTATTACCCTGAGGAAAATTACCATGCCTACAAAAATGCAGAAAGGAGGAAAAGCTGCATCGTCTGCTCTTTCAGGCATGAAGAGCTGAGCAGAGCTCCCATTGGAGCTGTTCCTCATCTCTGGGGCAGGCTGCTCCTCACTGGAGACCTGGGTTTGAAAGTCTCTGAGGCAGACCCTTAACCAGGCACTGCCAGCCCTGGCTGCTTGCTGCTGGTCCCCATTCCATCACAGCAAGGTTAGACATCAAATTCCCAAACAACAAGATGCTACCCAGGGCCCCTCCCACCACTTGGGGCTTGCAGAGACCCTACCTGGCCAACAGAAGCAATAAAAGGTTATTAGGCCTCCCTTGTACTGGCGGAAAGTGCCACCAACAAGCCAGTGGCCTGACCAAATGTTCATGTTTAGGTCTCACACTCTCTGGCACATTTTTCCTTTTGCATGCTTAGGATTTTGGTTTCACCTTTGGAAAAGCATCTCCAACCTACAGCCAATGTACTCCATTCACCATTAGTAAAGTTCACGGAGACATGGCTTTGCTCTGACTTGGAAAATGTCCTCTGTGCTAACAAGCTACTGGCCAAATTTCTCCCTGGGCAGCCGAAACCTGCCAGACAGAAATGAGATCTGTAAAACTGAGCTGACAGCACAAGGCCTATATAGACTTTTCCAGGCCATTTGCCAGGCCCTAAAGGCCTAGTTTTAGAAAGACAAATTGAAACCACAACTAGCTAGCTAAGCTCTCCTCAAACCCTTTTGGAGTGACAAAACTCTGTCCTTGCCAGGCCTAACCCCTGGTATGGGAGTAATTGCCAATGACTCTAAAAACACGCAGCAAATAAAGTCAACAAAATGTCGATAGAAGCAAATGTGAGAGTGGCCTTCCAGTCACTTCCCCTCCTATGTGAGGTTGCCCAGAAAGACGGGTCAGTGGCAGGTTCTGGCTTTTCCCTTCATGTGCCTTGAAGGTTGTCTGATGGGTGCTAAAAAGGAAGAAAACAAGTCCCTGGGATCCAGCAGCAATGCAAATGCATGCCTTAGAGACAGCATAACAGAAAAGCTAACCCCGAATCTGCTTTCCTCCTGTGTCCCTCTGGGCCTGATCTTACAGCCTGTTCCTTCCCCCCCTCGGAAAACCTTCTCTTAGCAGTACCGACTGCCACTGCTGCCTCTTACATCTCATTGGTTGTCTGGGTGTCCAGCTTGCCTAAAAACTGATTTTCAAAAGATAAGACTCTTAAAGGACTGTATATTATCCACAGCTGGTTTTCTATGCATGGAAATATATATAGGACTCAAGCTTACACCAACTTTTAGGCAAGCGTCCTAAATACCATTTGGAGATGACAAAATATCTGGACTTAAATGAATAGCATATCCTTTCATGAGTGAGGAGGACACTGCCATTGTTTGAGGTTAATCTATGTTCTCTTTTTCTTTTGAATGAACTTATGCACAGAAGTTACCAGGGCCAGAAAGAGGGGTGTTTTTTAGGTGGTAGCAGTCTTCTGTTGTTAATGCGCTATATTCCTTGTAAATGTATTGTGGAATAAAACGGAAGCACGAATACTTTACATACTCAAGTATTAGTGGATATCAAACAGAAAAGTGCATGAGAACTGGTGCTTGTAAAAGCAAACTATGCTTATGAGATATACAAATGACTACAGAGCCCAGTTCTCTGACGATTTAATGCATTTATTTATAGTTGACTGATTTGGGACTAAAATACTGGAACACATTCACATATTCTTGTTTCTCCTGCCTCAGCTTATAGTTGTTTCATCATCTTTCGCCAGCAACCAAAGGAAAGGGAACTTTTTTTAACCACACTACTAGCCTCCTTTCCAAGATATAAAAAAATAAATAAACATTTACTAATCACATCCCACAAACAGAGGGGTGGATCTTTTCCATCCAGCAGTCTTTCATCCTGGAAAACTAAACAATAATATTGACTCTGTCTTAAACAAAACTCCAGTGCACTATAGAAATCTTTTGGTAGAAAGACAGAAAGGCGACAGAAAGGCAACAGAAAAGCAAAAAGTCACGGCATCTCAAGGGAGAGAACAAGACTTTGATTCTGCGGAGAGAACAAGACTTTGGCTCTGCAGCATTCAGTGCAGCAGAGCCCAGCTTGGAACAGGAAGGCTTTGGGAGTAGAGGAAAACAAAAAGACACATAAACCCTGGACAGCCTCCTTACCTTAACCACAGTACCCCCTGTTCATAGTTTTATATTCTCAAAATCTTGCCTTGACCCCTGATGCATAAAATACATGTATGCCATTAGTGGTTTTTTCTGCAATTAGAAAACAGTTCTCGATGTTGATTTTAATGATAATTATGATATTTGGGCACATGAAGCTGCACATCTTGAAAAATCCTTGGCATGAAAATAATCATGGTTTTTAACATGCTTGTTTGCATATTACCTAGTTTAGTGGAGAATCTTGCACAATTTTTTTCCTGTATGTCTAGGTTTGTATTTTGGGTAGATTATCCTTCCCTGCTTTTTGGCAAAGCTTTGCAGTGTATCAGAAGATGAGGCGGTTTCTCAAGAGTACACTTTGTGCTATGTATAAACCAACATTAGTGACAGGGTGTGCTTTTTTCAGTTGGAACTGACACTTGATACACTAGCCAAATGGGAACAGCAGCCAGATCATAATTGGATATGTATTTTCAACATCCTCAGCCCTTCAGCCAATTGGCTGGGACTCGAGGAGGCTTATTAGTAGAAATGCAGCTTTATCTTTTTTGCTAATCTGACTAAAGCGAAACCATCAAAGAAGGAGCCAAAATGAGGGAAAGAGGGAAAGATAGAAATACCAGACCTTAGGCAGCAAGCTGCAGTTCAAGAAAATTATGCCTCATTAGGCTTTGCGAGCAAGAGCAACGTGCATAAAAGGTAACACAGAATGGCTTTAAGATGAAGAATATTTTCAAACTGTACTTTACTGTCAAAAATAAGCATTTAATGGCCTAAAGGCAGTTTCCATAGGGGAATACTGGCCAAAACCTGGAAACTTTTACTCTGTTCTCATTTGCTGCTAAAGAAGGTTGAAAACAGGCTGCCATTGAATGCATTTGCAAAATCATCATTTTTTTTTCAGGCACATCATTTTGTCAAATGTTTGCCATTGCGCATCTGAAGGACAGTTTATATATGAAGTCACATAGAGAATAAATTGAATAATTTAGATTTAATCCACAGATTTTGTTGGATATGTTCAAAATGAAGCATGTTATAAATCCTTCCCTCTTGCTTGCTTAATCCTCCTGAGGAGTTTAGTGCATTTTAGTGAGTAAGAATGACCATGACAAAGGGATTGCAGGAGCTGGGCAAATGGCTGCTGTAAAAGGGATGGAACAGGGGAAGTTTTTCAGGAAGGTTTGAACTGTGTGCAAATTATAAGCCAAACATTTCTGAAAAGAATTCCTCCAAAATAGATCTAAGCAAAGATTCCTGCTGAAGTAAGGCAGGCAGCACATGGATACACCCACGCAGAGTCTATTGCAAAATAAAAGCTTGCATGTTCATTTAGCAAACTTGCAAGCTATAAGACACTTCCGAAAACTGTGCTTTCACATGCCTACTGCCAGCTGCTATCAGCTGGTGCCTTTGCCATGTGTGAACTGGTAGGTTCTGCACTGGCTTGACACATGAATTTAAGCAGTGAATCAGAAGTAATGAGTGGTAAAAGTGAAAGCTGTAACAAACGTGGATGTGGCAATCAGCCATCATTCACTGCTGGACAATAGTATGAATACTAAAAAGGAAGACTGCCACCCAAAAATTTTTCTTTGAACACTTCAACTACCATAACATGGAAACACTTAGAAAACATTTATTCCTTTAAGCAAAGCAAGAATTATCAAACCCAGATCACACAGTGGTCTAAATTGTTTAGCATTTTGTACCTGACAATGATCAGTACCAGGTGTTATCTAGAAGCATTAAGAATTGACTGCACTCCTAGATTTTCTACTTAAGTGATTAGAGTTAAATAAAAGTCAGAGAGATATGTCTGAGAACTTAGTTAATTTTAAAGCCAGCAAGGCATCCATCTTTTAGTCCACAGTACAAGGGAGGCAATTTGAACTAGTTCAGTGAAACACTCAAAGAATCAGAGTCAAGCCAGTTGAGCGTCACTCCCCATTGGCTGCTGGTGAAGTTCAGTCACACAATGGCCATCAAGGGTGAGAGGGAGTATGGTCACTTGTTCTTCTCTGGTGCTTTTCCCACATTGAACCCCACGTGGAGTAACTGGAAAGGTCTGTTTGACGGTCTTTGCAGCATTGCAGGCAGTGGAGTGCCTGGTTTTCTCCAAGCCACAGCTCTGCGATGAGAAATGTCAGGCCTCAGGGTTTTATCCCTTAGGGAAAATCCATCTGACAACGGCCGTTTGGTCTCTACCTGAAACATAACACTTCCTGCAATGTTCTTGAAGTGTGGGAGATTGAAAGGGTGTTTCTAATCCAGAGCAAATTCACATCTAATAACGAAATCCCCTGGAAAGCCCCATTGTTCTTTCCATGGCATAGTGCTGCTTTCCTTCTCTTCCCTTTCTCTTCCCTTTCCCAGTATTGCCAGTGAAGCCAATGGATAACATCTCTCCCAATGGCCAGAGCTTTCTGGTTTGCCCTGCTGCACCATCCCCTGGGTCGATAGCCAGAGGGCTGGCCTCCTCCCTGGGAGATGGAGACCCTTTCCAAACACTGCTTTTCCACTTCTCGTAGGGTATAAAGTCCTGGAGCTTCAGCTGCTTTCACATGGTTTGAATAACAAGTTTTAGCTTCACAACTATGGTGGGCCAAAAGTAGACAAGGAACGACTTGATCACTTATAATAATCTGGCCATAGCCTTGGCTAATTTCTAATCCACAACAGCATATTACCGAGCCAGACAGTATTTGCAGTGTTTCATTAGAATATGAAGATGAGGTAATGAGAAGTGGGAGGCTAAAATCCAAACTTTTTTTTTGCACTGTTTTACTCATATTCACAAGTAATTCAAACAAGGTCTTAGCTTTAAACACATGGGGTTTTTAAAAGGTAGGGATTTGAACATGTGCAGAATTGCCTTTTTACAAAGCATGGTTCTTCTGTTTCTGTCTGAAGTGCTCTGGATCTCTTTACATGCTTTCACATCTTACAGTAGATGTTAACATTATTTAAGCATTCTTTTAAAGAAAATAATTCTCTTAAAGAGTACAAGTGTCCAACTAAACATTACCTCTCGTAAAATATCTGTACAACAATGTGCTGCCAAAGAGTTTAATTGTTTACATCACAGTGATAAGAAGCCAGCACTGGCTTAAGCTACAGGGGTCTTAAGTGACAAAGCCGTCTATATTCCTTACAAGTTTTCCAGGTTAAACTCAGTGATTCATGAGTTGCCCAAATTGGCTACTGTGAAATGTCTTCTTTAGCTGATTATTCAAGAACTGTTCATCTCCTACAGATGATTTTTTTCCTGCTGATCAGTTACCTATCCTTTTTGGTTATCTCACCTATTGAAGATACTCAAGAGGATAAGGGATGTATAGCAAATGCAAACAAGATGCTTCTGGTAAGAAGTCTCAGATAGGTAATCCATCATGCTGAAATACATGAAACCTTGAAGATGCACAAAAATTTTTCCTGATCATTTTGTTACTGGGCTGTAATTGGTGCAGACCAACTATTAACAGTTGAGGAATAATAGGTGCGAGGGTCAGAATTACCCCAAGAAGCCAAAGAAACGAAGGTAGCAGAATATTATGCTGCTAGTCTACACTGTAAGTACAGTGCTGGTAGCCTGCTATCACAGCATGGAAAGAAAATCTCCACATGGCTTTGTTCCATGATAAAGTTGAAATTGTAATATCTCCTTAAAATAAACCAAACTGCACAGAACTCCATTTCTGAGACTGTGAAATGAAAGTGTTATGAATAACAACTGCACAAGAGGCCCTGCAAATACATGAAGATGCTTGTTGCCAAGCAGGGGCATTGTGGATTTTCACCATACCCATGTGCAAGTATTACTCTGCAAGTAATAGAGGAGCCGACAAGGAGAGGTGCCATGCTTGACCTCGTCATCACCAACAGGGAAGGGCTGGTTGGGAATGTGACGATCCAGGGCAGCCTTGATTGCAGCGATCATGAGATGGTTGAGTTTGAGATCCTCAGGACAGTGAGAAGAGCATGCAGCAAGCTCACTGCCCTGGACTTCAAGAGAGCAGACTTTGGCCTCTTCAGGAACCTGCTCAGTAAGGTTCCATGGGATACAGCCCTAGAGGGCAGGGGGGGCCAAGAATGTTGGTTGGTATTCAAGGATCACCTGCTGCAAGCTCAGGAGCGATGCATCCCAACTAGAAGGAAGTTTAGCAGGAGGGCCAGGAGACCTCTTTGGATGGATAAGAAGCTGCTGAGCAAAATTCGAAGGAAATAAAAGGCTTATAAAAGGTGGAAGCAAGGACAGGCGACCTGGGAAGAATACAGGGATGTTGTCCGGGAAGCTAGGGACCAGGTTAGGAAAGCTAAGGCCCACTTAGAATTAAACTTGGCTAGGGATGTTAAGGATAACAGGAAGGGATTCTATAGGTACATTGCCAATAAAAGACAGACTAGGCATAACGTGGGCCCCCTCCAGAAGCTATCGGGAGAACTGGCTACCCTGGATTTGGAGAAGGCTGAGGTTCTTAATGACCTCTTTGCCTCAGTCTTCACCAGCAAACACTCCGACCACACAACCCAAGGCTTGGAAGGCAGACGCAAGGACTGTGAGAATGAAGATCCTGGGCCCACTGTAGGAGAGGATCAGGCTCGAGATCATCTTAGGAACCTGAATATACACAAGACCATGGGACCTGATGAAATCCATCTGCGAGTCCTGAAGGAGCTGGCAAATGAAGTTACTAAGCCGCTGTCCATCATATTTGAAAAATCATGGCAGTCAGGTAAAGTTCCTGATGACTGGAAAAAGGGAAATATAGCCCCCGTTTTCAAGAAGGGGAAAATGGATGACCCAGGGAATTACAGACCAGTCAGCCTCACCTCTGTGCCTGGCAAAATCTTGGAGCAAATTCTCCTGGAAGGCATGTTAAGGCACATGAAAACCAACAAGGTGCTTGGTGACAGCCAGCATGGCTTCACTAAGGGCAAATCCTGCCTGACCAATCTGGTGGCCTTCTATGATGGAGCTACGGAACTGATGGACGGGGTAAAGCAGTCGATGTCGTCTGATGTGCAAAGCATTCGGCACTGTCTCACACGACATCCTTGTCTCTAAGTTGGAGAGACATCAACTTGATAAGTGGACCACTCGGTGGATAAAAAACTGTCTGGGTGGCCACATGCAAAGAGTTGTGCTCAATGGCTCAGTGTCCAGCTGGAGACCAGTAACGAGTGGTGTCCCCCAGGGATCGGTGTTGGGACTGGTCTTGTTCAACACCTTCGCTGGTGACATGGACAGTGGGATTGAGTGCGCCCTCAGCAAGTTTGCCAATGACACTTAGCTGTGTGGTTTGGTTGATAAGTTGGAGGGAAGGAATGCCATCCAGAGGGACCTTGACACGCTTGTGAGGTGGGCTGATGCCAACCTGATGAAGTTTAACCATGACAAGTGCAAGGTTCTACACCTGGGTCGGAGCAATCCCAGGCACAGCTACAGGTTGGGCAGAGAAGAGATTCAGGGCAGCCCTGCAGAGAAGGACTTGGAGGTGTTGGTTGATGAGAAAATGAACACGAGCCAGCAGTGTGTGCTTGCAGCCCAGAAAGCCAACCGTATCCTGGGCTGCATCAAAAGGAGCGTGACCAGCAGGTCAAGGGAGGTGATCCTGCCCTCTACTCTGCTCTTGTGAGACCTCACTTGGAGTATTGTGTGCAGTTCTGGTGTCCTCAACATAAAAAGGACATGGAACTGTTGGAACAAGTGCAGAGGAGGGCCACGAGGATGATCGAGGGACTGGAGCACCTCTCAAATGAAGATAAGCTGAGAAAGCTGGGGCTGTTCATCCTGGAGAAGAGAAGGCTGCTTGGAGACCTCATAGCAGTCTTCCAATACCTGAAGGGGGCTTATAGGGATGCTGGGGAGGGACTCTTCATTAGGGACTGTGGTGAGAGGACAAGGGGTAATGGGTTCCAACTTATACAGGGGAAGTTTAGATTGGGTATGAGGAAGAAATTCTTTACTGTAAGGGTGATGAGGCACTGGAATAGGTTGCCCAGTGAAGCTGTGAATGCTCCATTGTTGGCGGTGTTCAAGGCTGTGTTGGACAGAGCCCTGGATGGCATGGTTTAGTGTGAGGTATCCCTGCCCATGGCAGGGGTGTTGGAACCGGATGGCCTTGAGGCTTTTTCCAACCTTCACTATTCTATGATTCTATGATTCTTTGTCACAATAACTGCAAGCACGTGAAATGCACACATGAATTTTGATAGCTGCACTTTGACTCATAGTACCATGGAGTTAAACCCAAATCAAACATGTAAGCCATGGTGTATTCCTCTGTTTAGCTGATACTTTGATCAGGCCTAAGATGGTATCTTCAAATAATTTGTGGGTATCTAGTGAATTATACCGACTTTTTCAAAATTGTCTATCTGCCTATCTTTGCTTTTTTGTAGATCCTATTACTAGAGCTGGAAAGTTCCCAATATGATGAAGAGTTTATACTCAATACAAAGTATTTTTAAGTACCTTTGGCTTGGCTTAAAAGCAAAGATCCTTGGTTAGGTGAACTCATGTTGACTATAGCTCATGTTTGCAAAATATCTTTCAATATAATGGATCTTTGTCCAAAAAAGGAATGCAGGAAGCAAAATTAAAATTTCCAGAAAAAGCCCTCAGGATTTAGTTGTTTGCCATTATTGTGCATCTGGCCTGAGGAAAGAGTGCAAGCAGTCTAACTGGTCATAGGTAAGAAGCAGTGGGATTCAGGTCACCACCGCTGGCTGCTAGCGTGGTTTGTGAAACACAAGGAAGAAAGCCATAGCACGTCAGCTCTGAGGGGCGCATTGGAACATGTCAGCTTTTTGCCTTGAAGCTGCTTGGTGTGTTGAATAACCTTGTTTCAGCTGTTAAAGTGATTGCATACTAGATTGCAAAGCACCATGAGCTGGCTCCATGCAAGAACGGGAAGGCAAAATCTGTAGGATTGTTGCCACTGGCTGAACCCTACAGGCCAGAACCCTCAACCATGCCAGGGAGCCAGACAGCCTCAGGTCTGCCCTACAGCATGGAGCCCATGCAGCAGGGCCATGCAAGCCCCAAGAAAAGGGACCTTTGCTTTTTCACTGATGTAAAGCCAGGGCAGTGGCACTGGTTTTGGTGCTGTTTGTGCAAATTTGGCTGAGGGCTGAGAGCCCAGCCCAGACCTGGGCCCCAGCAAAGCTATGCAACATAAAAGGGGGGTAGGGAAGAGTGAAGAGCAATGGTGGAGGAATATGGAGATGTTCATCATGTGCATTCTGGGGCCTGTGTTGTTCCCACCTCCTCTTCCGCACTGAGGTGAATGGGAATGTGCCACTGGGAGTGAGGGAGCAATGGCCCTTTCAGTACCCTCTGGATAGCCTTAGGCACAGTGCTCCTGTCTAGCCGGATGGGCTGGTTCTCAAGAATTTCTGAAGCACCCTGCCGAGGACCCAGGCAGATGTAAGGATATGAAGCCCAGTCTAGCTCCCCGAGATGAAGAATGGAGGAGCAGTCCTATTGTCAGCTTCCCTGGTGCTTGGCACATGCTTAAAGTCAAGCATATTCTTGCTTATTTGCTCTGTTGGTTTGCAGCTAGATTCTCTGTGCCAGACCCACAAAGTGGAGGAGAGGGTGGTTCACAAATGATGGTTGTAGGACTTGGAGGGAGGTGCTCTGAGAAAGCACCGCCTGGTCCATCAAAGCACATGTACTGGTCCTGGACCATAGAGTTGCTGTGAGTGGTGCAGGTCCATGCTGAAGGATTGACTGCCACGTCTGCAATCTAATTAAGAAGTAAAAAGAGACTGTGGAAAAACTTCACATCCACTTCAAAGTACATGGTGAGCAAGACACAGCTAGCTTGGCAGTTGACATCTCCATGAAGCAAGCACTCCTGCAAACAGCTGTCCTGCTGCAGCACAGCACACGCTAGAGTTAGGACAATACCCCAGGAAGAGAGCTGGCAGAGTTTCTGGAAAAGATGTATGCTGGATCATGGCATGGTTTACAGATCCACACTCTGGTCTGCACAGCTGCATCTTTCCTCCCTGCTATGTCTCCATCTGCCACACTAGTGCAGCTGCTGCACGACTCCTGCTCCAGCATGTTGCATTATGTGGTGTCTTGTGTGCTGCAACCAAATTCAGGCTATAACAAGATGAAAACATAATTGGTCTCAACAGTGGTATAACTGTAATAGCTGCCTCCAGGAGCAACCTCTCTCTATGTGAGGTTTATGCCAGAGACTCAGGAAATCACACATCTGGTTTGCTTTATCTGCCTTTGCTGAGCTTGCTGAGGACTACGCTGTGGATTTACCCTCTAGCCCAAAGCAAAGGACAATTTACTCTCTGGGATTAGCTAGGGACTGAATTATAATTTAACTGCTGTCCAAACTATGTCTCTCTGCATCTCCATTCCCAGCCCAGCATCCTGCCAATGCAGTCTGGCCCTGGGAGGTAGCAGGGACACCAGTGCAATACACAGGAGCTGTGAGGTCCAGTCCTTCCCTGGGACCCATATCCACAGAGCATCCCTGAAGCAACAGAGATCTTTACCACAGAGGGGGAGAGGCAAGAGGTCTGTGCACTGAAGGCAAGGCAGGCATTTTACCTGTACTAGAAAGTTGTTACAGAGCAGGCTCAGCCTCCAAAGCTTCATTTACAATCAGCGCCTGCTGCTGGCAGCAGGCTGGGGGACAGCCAGCTGCTGCCACCCGAGGGAAGGGAAACAATGCCAAACAGCACAGCACCATCACTAGCAGCTGAGGACCTGGGCACTGCCTGCTGCAGGTAGTTCCTTCTCCTTGCAGGACAAGCAGCTGGGACTCAGATAGCGCTCGGCCCCTTCTTCTGCACAGAGCCTCAGAGAAGTAGGCGGAGCACCCTGGTTGGGGTTACAGTGCCGTGGTGCGATAGACGGGCTCTGTTTTGAGTGTGCAAGCACTACCATTGACCCCAGTTCTTCCTTTTTGCAACAGAAAATAGCTTTTTGATGAAACATGAGTGTGAAGCAGGAAAGGCTTTCACTAAAAAGAAGGGGTTCATGGAAAGTAGCAAGGGCTTGGAAACTCTAATTGTTCCCTTTAAAGACAGCAGCAGAGAGGAAGGTTAATGTACACTGATTTTTAGTTTAACTTTGTTACAAACACAGGTTCCCAAGTGCTCCTGAGAGCCAGTTTATTTCTGCCCTAATGAGCAAGCTGAAGCACAGCCTCTTGTACTCTGCCGAAGGCAGAGACAGAATACTCCAACGCAATAAAAATTCTTTGCTGCCCTCAAGCCTCCATCTAAAATTGTATCCAAACCTGAACTGAATTATTTCTGAAAGGGTAATTACTTCTTGATTACTTTTTATCAACCTCTAGGCTCTCAGGCTCCAGGCAGAAGTCGAACTGTCAGATGTCAAAACAGGGGGAGAGAGAAAAAGAATGTTCATACAGCGGCTCCAGCCCAGCTTGACGAAAGAAGTGCAATAAATTTTTTCTTGTGGGAGCTCCAGACTACTTTCTAGAGACTGTGTTTCTTCTGATGCGTTTCTGATAAGCCTCCAGACCCTGACAGAACGCTGACCTGCCCTTGCTGCACAACGTGGGAGAGGAGGGGAGAGCTCTTTGCATTAACAGCGCATTGCAGGGGTCAGAGCACATGCAGGGCAGACCAAGTCTCCGCTGAGTCACCTTCTGGCCTGATGTGGAGGTGGGCTAGCAAGGGATCTTGTCTTTCTTTCCCACCGCACCACAACCCAGCACTGCTCTGCAAAGAGGTCACTCACTCTGCAAAGCACTGCTCACCACTAGCAACTTGCCTGATGCTGTTGCTGCTGCAGTCTAGAAGAGAATTGGGGTGCAGTACCCTTGCCAGAAGACACTGACTAGCCCTTGGCCAAACAAGGTGGTGCATTTTCAAACCGTCCCTTCTCTCCAAGCCTCACTCCTCACAGCAAACACTTCAGGAGAGAAGGGTTGAATTTTTACCTGTTTGGCTCTGTCTTGCCTGGGCATGACAGCACCCTTGCACACCACCCAGACAATTTTCCCAATCATCCTGCGCAGCACACAAACCACCCGCATGCAGACATCCCCGCTGGGCATGGACACCAGTTCGTGCAGGCTGGGGATTTTCTAGCCCAGCACATCCCTTTTCTGTTGGCTGCTTTCCAAGCCAGGAGTCCCCTCACTGATCTCTCTCTTAATGCAGAAGCCACCTTGTATTCCTAAATATTCCTCCTCACATTTTTACCTCTTTTCTTTCTCAGCAGGGGTAATGGGTACTGGACATGGTGTTCATAGAATGTTTCTGTTTTCTATGGCAGCATGTGACACTTTCCCTTTCGCTTGTTATCTGTTTTAACAGATCCTCACATCCAACTTTCTTAGTATGGAGCTGGTGCTAGCAAACAGTTGTCTTCTATGATTCCAGTCTTCCTGGAGTTCTTTGGAGACATTTTCTCATTTAGAGTCAATCCATATGTATGTATGGCTAGGGTTGTTTTTCCCTGCATGTGTAATGCAAAACGCTCTTTTTAACATTAAATTTCATCATGGCAGTTTATCACACAGTCATTCATTGTTGGGGAACCCTGAGAAAGTAATTTTTCCCCAGCAAAGCTAATGGAATTATGCATGGCTTTTCTTTTGTGGAGCAACTATCATCAGTGCTGCAGCCCTTGACCAGATGTCTTGGTTATAGCTGCTGCATTTGAGTGAAGAATGCTGCAAGGAACATGAAGCCTAATTCATTCTTAAAAGAAAGGGTCTGACCCTGAACATCTTTTATTCCTTTAAGTGTTTTAAATGATGGCTTCCTTCCTTCATTTCTCTTTGATTCAGCAGATGCTATGTAGCATCAGGGCTAGTTTGGGTAATATTTCATATAAAGTCAACATACACTGGTTGGGTTGGATTTATTTCCATAGGTTACTTTAACCACAAGGGTACCATTTATTTTGTGTTCCTCAGCATATCAAAGCCTAGTGGCAGGATGTAAAGTCTCTGTGCATGTGTATGGGTGCAAGTCCATTTCTAGGATGACAGAGGAAAATCAGAAGAGGGGACACAGCACAAATTAGTGTGTTGTGTGGGACGTAAGGTGTCCATCTCACACATCAGCCCTATCATCTCACAGAGGCTTTGGGAAGGAAGCACAAAAAACTTTTTTCACAAAAATATCAAGCACAGATAGGCCTGGTTGAGGAACAGCAAGGTGCTGTCTGTGCTGACTGAAGTGGGTGCTACATCAGGCAGGACAAAGGGAGCTGCCATGGGCTTTTAGACCAAGAATAAGGTCAATGGACTAAGAAAGCCAAAACAAAGGAGAAGGCTCAAAGGAGATGTGTTGTGCTCTAGACCAAATAATCTAGTTTCAATAGAAATATGCTAATTTGGGTTTTATTCCAGGTTCTTTATGTCTAGGGAGGATTGGCATACAATTCAGCCTGCTCATAAACCCAGAATGACCATAGTGTATAATTAACAGGAATAATTATAATCACTAACTCTGAAACTTGCAAAACCTACAGGAAACGTATGTAGCTCCAAGAGATGCCCATCATCAAACTACATCATTTCATTTGCCCTGAATACTATGTGTATGGGCAAGCAGCAATTCAACTAACAGAAAATTGTAGGAAATAAAAAAGTACATCTTTAACCAGAAGATGACAATACTCCATGGCTTCCAATTCATGTAGCTGTATTCCAGTGGCAGAGAAGTATTTTGTGGTGTTGTCTTCACATATTTCTTCTGTCACTGATTTTCATTCTCAGGCTAAGCAGCTATTCTGTTGAAATTCTTTCTTACTTTTGAAATAATTTGAAGATCTATCTTCTCATAGTACATAATTCCTGTAAAAATTATGCACGGCTAATAAACTCATATTTATCTTGAGAACATCCATTTTTGGCTGCATTCTCACTTTTTATTTTAGAGAAGGTCTGTAAGACTTCTGATGCAACATGACTGTTTCTCATAGTCACAATTCATTTCATTTAGAAAGAGTTAAGCTCTGAAAATGAACTAGTAGGGGAGTATTCATTCAGACTAGAAATACAGGAAGAAAGAAAACATGTTGAAAAGCTTAAACTAATATTTTATTTTAATCAGGCCTTTATTTTTCCCTCAAAGGGTAATAAAAAGAATACACACAGTCAGCATGGTTTCATTTCCTCAGGAGCTGCACAGACCTGGTGTTGTATCAGGTGCTAGAGTGGCTTCTGTGGGAAGTGTGGTTTCTGTGTTTGTCCTTTATACCTTGTCAGGCAGTGAACGAAACCTGAGTAACTTCTTCAGACATGACCTGCGAGTTTTTCCCCCCCTGATCTTCTTACTGAAGCTGGATGGAGAGGCAGGTGCTGGTGGCTGTGGGAAGAGAGCCAGCAGAAAAGGAGAGGGTGAGGAGGGAACCCCTAGAGCAGGTCAGATTGGGACCCCAACAGACACAGGCACCACGAACAGGCTTGGATGTCAGCCAGTTCCATTTTGATGAGAAAGGGGCAGAAACAGGAATAATTTTGATTTAGCAACGCTTCTTTGGCCAGTTGCTTAACTTCTGCGGTTTGGATCAGTGAGCTGCTTTACTTAAACCAACCATGTTTGCCTGGGTGTGTTTTTCAGATAGCTGGCTCTGGCTGGGGCTCATTTTCATGTGCAGCCACGGGCTCACACTCCCTCACAGTCTCCTTTTTGTAGCTTCCTTTGCCCTAGCCTGTGGCCTCTAAGAGCATTTCATTGTTAGAAAACCAGGGAGTCATGTTTGTTTACTGGGAGTGACCGAGTCAGAAGCCAGGGAAGGCGTGTGTGTGTGAAGAAAACACATCTACTACAGTTTGTCATTTTGAATAAGTACTGAAACAACTGCCAGCCATCCCCTGCATACTTCATTCCTTGTATCAACAGAGGTCCCTGCCAGACATCAGATTATATATTCCACAGCTGAAGTGCTTGCGTAACTTTTCAGTGGCTACCATTTAAAAAAAGAAAACCACTGATGGGCTTTTTCTTAATATATTCCCCCAAGTTTGAAATGTTCACAGTGTACTGCCAGCAATCGTTTTGTACTTGGAAGGCAAAGTTACTCATATCTCTGCCATGGCCCCTGTGCCAGCTAGCAAGACAGGACTGGCCTTTCCCATTTTCACAATCTCAGCATTTGCCTGGAGGGCACCCATGCCTCTGCACCCACGGGGGTCCCACCTCCCAGCCTGAAAGAGTGGGACTTGTTGGAGCGCCAGTCATGTGTTGTCAATAATGATATCTAGAAAACATTTATTTGGCCATTTTGGTTGGTTGCTCAGTGACTCAAAATAAATTGTCTGGTGTTTCTCTTTGGCGGAAGAAAAAACGTGACTACATCCAATTTCAACATTGGCTTTTGCACCATTCCTATCACTGCCTGGATTTTGTCTTTTCTAAGGAATTATCCAAGATGCAAATTTCCTTTTCTGAGCTGAAAGTGCTTAAATAAGCCTTCCCATTCTGTGGCCATCGATCACATGCCTCAATATACCTTTGCTCCCTTTGAACCCTGAGGGGCTTTGAACTCTTCTGGGGCTTCTTTTATTGCCAGCCATCACCCTCTCTGGGTTGCTCAAATTATGGCTTGGCCAAATCTGTGCAGCCCACATAGCTTCTCCTTGCAGCAGACCAGTGCTTGGGCCACTCTCCCACTAACAAATATGAGATGAGTTTTTCACACGGGAGAAGAGCATTTTCTATTTCTGCTGCAAGTCAAAGCTACAGAGTATCATCTGTGAACTGACAAGGCTGTATTCCAAATAGGAATTCACAAATGAACCCTGTAATTAGATAACACATTACAATCGGTGAAAAAAAAAATAGGCTGAGGAAGATAATAGCATTCTGTTGAACTGTTTTTGATTGACCTGTTTAAGGGCAGAGTGAGACCTTTGATGTTCTTCCATAGCTGAGACATACTAGGACTGTGTGTATGAGCTTACCTTTGAAGACTTTGCAGAGATTTCTTTCCCCTCCCCATTTCTCCTTTGTTCCACAAAAGAAAAAGGGTCTAGAGATAGAGCAAACTTTAGGGAAGTTTTTCCTAGAGATTTTCTTAGAAAATTGCTCTTTTTCAGATTGCTAACCATGCCTTACTTTCAGTGAAAAAGATAACCTCATGGTGCAAGTTATATGTAATGAACAATGAGATGGCGTGCACTGGAGGGAGGTGAGGTGAAGGGTTTGAGAAGAGATATTACATACTTTCTTAGCACTTGTTAAACTTATGGGAAGTTCCTCTGCACACTGCTAAGGAGTTATGGCATTTCATCCCAGTAGTACCTGGGATTACACCTCCAGGGATTTCTGGTAGTGGATGTAGTGATTTATGCACATGCAATTGTAAAATTCTTGACTCCTGAGAAATGAAAAGCTGTCATGTAAATGGTGAATATTATTTTCATGTGCTGGCACTAACTTTGAACCTCCTGTTTGGGTCATGATGTTAGGAAAAATGACCTCTATATTTCTCTTATAACTGAATTTTTTCTACAGTTTTCATTAGCAAAAAAACCCATTCTGTGCCTGCTGTTAGTGTCAGCCAGTCTCTTCAGACAAGCTAAAGCATATGGCTACATTTTTCTTGTCCTGTCTATTCAAGCATAAACACGTTTTTCTCCTTTTATTTACATCTTAATACAGACCCTATGCATCCAGACTACAAGAGCACACTCTACATAAACATGCTTTAACACCCAAGAGACCCATCATTCTAAATGGGGGGTGTTGCTATGAAGGTAGCAGGCTTTTGTCTACTTTCAGGTTTACCCATGCCTAATTGCCTCACTATCAATATTCTTCCATCTCCACTACGATAAATTCTGGAGATAAGGAGAGTGTCACAAAAGAATTAGTTGCTATGTAGCAAGGAGCAAAATGCCTGCAGTTCAAATGGTTGGTACCCTACTAAATGGTCATCTGAACACAACAGAAATCCAGCTTGACCTCCTTGCTGATTGATTTACCAGCATGTCCTGTGACACTTGGACCTTGCAGTGTGCCAGACTTCATTTCCATGACAGTTTCCCCATCTAGCTGGTTTTCACTGTCTTTGCATCATCTGAGCAGACTGGAGGAGCAGTGTGCCACTACCACAACAGCTTGAAGGCTGCTTTTGTGTCCAAATTCAGAAAAGGCAGCAGAGCCCCGAGAGAGCTGTCTGCTTTGTAAATGTCAAAGGGAATCCCAACGTGGGGCTTCTGAAATCTTTGGAGGCTCCATGTAGGGTAGAATAAGTCACAGGAACATATCTAGCTATTTTATGTCTGTGGAAAGGAATGAACAAAGCCTAACTTTGAGTAAGAAGTCAGCTGAATCCCATGTAGACTTACTAAAGGTAGCATGCAAGAAATCAAAGTCCTGCAGCATATATTGGGTTGGGATTGAGAATCCCTCTCCCTTACTTGCAAACTGCTTCAAAGCATTTTTTTTTTCATGTTAGAACCATTTAACTTTGGCTGTCATCCATATTTTAGGCTGAATGGTATTTCACTGGATGCCTTTTCACATGTGGTTTAGCAACACCCCCACACCAGCTTTCAAGTGCTGAAGAAATTGGGGAGTGGAACAGCACAAACAAGGGTGGACACTGTGAGAGAAGGAGAGCTTGCAAGAGTGCTCATGCAGAGGCAGATGCCAGGTAAATATAGATTTCTATTAACTTATTTCTAGAAAAAATAAAAATACACAGTCTAAAAATAGAGCATTATATAGCCTAGCTGAACATACCAGCTTCATCAGTTCTCGTTATCAGTGGACTGCATCACTTGGTTAACAGCTATATAACCACTGCTTTTGTAAAAAGTTGTATATAGACTGGCCATGTGATAACCGCCTTCTCTAAATAAGCACCCGTTACACACAGGCACATACATGCCTTTAGGTGTGACATCTTTGAATGTTTTCCCTCTGTCAGGTTTACATAGAACTAGAGGATTAATATTAAGATCATCATTAGTCTAATAAAGAAATACCTCATACTGTCAAATCATTAGCTAAGAAATGTGGCTTAAAAGTATTCTTGAGAATAGACATTTTTCTCAGGGCTAAATTCTCTCACTCTCTTCCTAAAAAAAAGTTCAGGAAGGAAGGAAGGAAGGAGGGAGGCATTAAGTGCACAAACTCAGATGGTGGGAGTAGACGAGCTGATGCAAATAGAACTGTGGTCACTGCTGTGTCACTGTGGTCAGTGGCTCGCCAGACTCCATGCAGTTTTGTAGAACAGCTTGCCCACCCATTTGAAAGAGCCAAGGGCCAGGAAAAATACATACAGTTTGTAAAAGGGCCACAGGCTATTTTCAGGACACCTACTTTGGGTGCCAATTGATAATCCAGCTCCAGCTCATGACTCCGTGGTGTTGCTCCACCATCAATCCAGTGAAAGACAAGATGCAGGTTTAGGAATAACAATGATGTAAAAAATTGGTGAGACTCTTAATTCTAACAAAACCCTTGGCTCTAGCCTAAATGCAAACTGTAACAGGAGTGTGCCCTTGCTGGGAAGCAGTAACTGCTTCTCTCTGCTGGGCAGAGAAGAAGCCATGCTTCAGCAATGCTGGATAATAGGCAGTGGGTGTCAGCATCATGCATTGTCTTCTTATGACTGAGTCAGGCAGCTACTCTAGATGAGCTGTTACCTGACTAGAGGCAGGAATCAGAAAGACAAAATTCAGTTCAGAGATCAGTTAGGCTTCCAGAGGATACTCAGATGCGCTTGAGGCCACTGATGGTGCCTAAAGAGACACAGAAGCAATTGTTTTTCCAGGGCAATACACAATTTCTGCAGAGTTAACAGGGGAAAAAGCATTTTAAGTTTGAATTACAAAGAAGTGAGGAGAAAAGCTTGAAGAATCTAAATCTATATGCAAATTTAAACCTATAAATATAGATCTTAGATATATGCTCTGAATAGACTCTTAGAGGAGTTAACCAGTAAGCTGACTGAACCACTCACAGCAGCACTGGAAAAACCTGGGTTCACAGTTCTTCCCCATTTTGTTATACTTAGAGACCTTTAGGCCACCGTCACTAGCGTTGAGTCATCTGTCACTTCAATTGTGACCTTGTTGGAAATGAGCAGAAACACATGAAATCAGGCAGCATTTTTAGCTGAGGAGTTCAGCTAGTGACTACTGATAAGGCAAAAGTGCTTTTGCATCTAAGTGGATTTGAAGATATTTATCTAGTATTAGGATTTTGGCTTTGGTTTTCTGAAAATCAGCTACCAGATAGTATATACAATGTATATGCCAAACCTGGTTTCACTGTAAGAGTTGGAATGTGTTTCATTTTCCTGACATTTCTTGTGACAGCGCTCACGGCCTTATTCATCTTCAGGAAGGAATGGAAGATCGGCACCTGCATGACTGCTTCTGAATAGGCAAGGTATTAAAAACGATTTAAAATGTTAATGGTCTGTTTTCCAAGCAGAGCAATGAAATTACTGCAATCTAGGTAAGAAACCGTTTTTCAAGTCTAGCCTTCTGATGACTAGCAAAAACAGGCAGAGGGACCCTTTGATTACCTGATGGGAAGATGTTGAGGTTGACCCATCAGAGAAGACTGGAAGATAAAAAAAGACAATAATTTGCTGAGACGTGTCTCAAGGGCAAGACCAAATAGGAAGGAGAAAGTGAGCAAATGCAGCAGCTTTATCACCTTCCCACGCAGCTATTGAGCTGCTGAGGTGAAAAGCAAACTGGGGGAGGGGTGCAGGAAGTTGTGCTGAGTTTTCAATGTCCATCAGGCATTTTCTGCATGCAAAATATACAGCTCAGGCAGCTTCTTTGTACCTGCTGTATATTTCTGTATTGGCCACTCTGCTATCTGGGAGTGCAGGCAGTAGGGCAGGTTTAAGACAGCGTGCCTTGTGTGGCCAGTGCCTTTTGAAGGCCTGGGCTCAACGTGGAGGCTCCCAAAGGGCACAGGGCCAGTAGGCTGCTGCAACAAGGGCAGAGCAGGTCATCCCTGCCAACATCTTGAGGCTGCTAAAGCAGATGGTTCTCAAGATAGCGGTGTGAGTACAGTCACGTGGAGTGGCTGGTCTTGCCTGAGACAAAGAGCCATTAATCTCTGTGAGCAGCCCTGGCTGGTAATGAGGCTGGGCTGGGCATGGCTGTTTGTAACCACAGCTTCACATGACAGCTGCACCCAGGCTTCCTCTCTGGTGGCTAGGCCAGACAGGAGTCACCACCAGAAGCAGTAGGCTGTTGCTTTGCAGAGCCAGGGCCCATAGCCCTTGTGGTGCCCTGGGGCCACAGGTGGGCAGTTACCTCTTGGTACTTTCTTAGTTTTGCACCTCTCTGCCATGGTGCAGTGACAGCAAGTGCAGGGCTGGTTCTTTTCCCACTTCTTAGCATACCCACAAAACCCCATGTGCCTCTGTGCATGTGCTAAAGCTCTCCCCTAGAGCCCATGCTGCCTCTTCCTCGAAGCAGTGTACCTACAGCATGCCGAGAAGGCACCAGGGTACATTTATTTGCAGGGAGCACAGCTGAGGGGGGCTTCTCCAGACATACAACCTGGCCCAGGCTTTTCTCATGTCTTCTTGCTCCACTGTTCATGTTTGCATAAATTTCTTGCTTTATTACCATTGAAACTGTCACATAAGAAAGCATTTAACATCTGCATTGGCAGCCTGCTCCAGCACCAGTTCCCATACCAGCACGTCTGGATTACACGATGAGGCAATTGTTCTTTGCTGTTTTATCATGGATAAGCCAATGTGAAGCACACTCCTTCAACTGTGCTCTCTGTATCTTGAATTGGATAGATATATAGCGTATAAGCATATTCGGAATGATCTGAACTCCCTCAGTACCTACTTTTGCCTCATCTGAAGCTTTTTCCTTCTGCTGCTTATTTCATTGCAGTCTTGAATTCCCATATCTTGATGGAGATCATCATATCCTGCTCCACTCACCAGCTGGTCTGGTGCAAAGTGGTGACTTCGTCTCAGCATCACTAGTGAGAGCAGTCTGCCAGTGCTCACAGCATTTCTCCCTCCTCCTGACCCAAAGAACAGCCAGCTCTGCACAGGAGGGTGCCGGATCTGGCCTAGCACAGTGATGTAAGGATAGAAAGATTTTGGTGGAAAATACCACAGAATGACAGGCAAAACAGGGCTCTGCATTTGCAGGCAAGTAGAAAAATGTTCCCCACAACAGACCACAAAGAGAACCTGGACCACGAATGGGCAGACCTCTGCCTGTTCAGGAAGCCTGAGGCTGACACAACTCTGATGTTTAGTATGGCATACTTGACCTTTCTGCCATGCATGTGGCTGTGCCTGGCACTTCCAAGTGATGTCAGTAATCCCATCACACATTGATGACACCATTCAGACAATTTTTAGCACTGCAAGTGACTGGGAGACCCCAGGTCTGCTGGTGACTGAGCACTCTCATTGTTTTGCCTGATCCAAGCAGGCGGGGTATGTCTGACCAGCTTTATTCTCTGAGAAGCATCTCCAAGCTCTCGTGCTTTTGTAGAAGCAATCTGCTTCAGACATCACTGATTACTAACATCACTTTTATGCTGCTTTCAGCATTGCACCTCTACTTGTGTCAAATGGAATCCCAAAGTGAGAGAAGAAGGAGCATGGTGGCTTTAAGCTGCCCTTTATCTTTCCTGTAGCTGCAGACTCTCTCTATTCTGGTTTCCCAATGATGTCTCAGTGTTGCAAACATTTCTTGAAGGTGAGGTATAACTTTGGGAAGTAATCTAGCTTTCTAATATGTTTTCAAATTCAGTTTTATAGCTCAGCAGCCACATGCCACAGACTACTAATCGTTTCTTCAGAGCTGTTGGCCATCCTTGGTCAATATGATCAAAGTTTCATAGCTCAAATCCCACATCTGTCACTTCTTCCCAAGCTTCTACTGAATTAATCTCAAATGTCATCTATTTAAAAAAATAATCTTTTTCAGAAGAATGGAGCCCTTATCTAGCTCTTACATACCTGCTGTGAAGTGTAGCAAAGCTCTGTATATGCTGCTGTTCGGCTATTTGTTATCATTTTCCCAAAAGTAGTCAGCATTAGTAGTATGGTTATATTTTCTTTAATTGTATTGTGTTGTATTGTATCTATTTTTTTTATTTTTTTTGTTATTTGATGTACTAGGTTTCTTTGGTCATAATACCTGTCAAGCTCAGTAGTGAGTTAATTTCCCAGATTTTCTTTGCTGTCCTTCTAAACCTAAACACGATCATAGAACTGGAGTAATACTTGAAAAGATCTGCAAAAATTAGCCACAGTAAAGCAAAATTAGTGTCATCTGCATTTAGGCCTTTTTTGAATTTGCTTCCTAGAAAAATCCCAGCAAACAGAGGCAGCACATTATCAGAGAGAAGTGAGTTTGTATTAATCCTGACAGAACATTTGCTAAAGTTAATTATAAGCTCATAATTGTACATGTTTGCAGCTAAACTCTTATTTAGGAATTATACATACGCAGCAAGACAGCAGCAACATTTCTATACACTACTTTGTGTCTAGTTAAGTGTTACTAATGTACTTCAAATGTCAAATCTTTGGAACAGTTCACAATCACCCGGTCAATAATTTTTTGGTAGGTCTGATTTCTTCTGGAAGCAATTTTGAATAGCAAATGCATTCAGTAAAGCTACAGGCATGAAGAGCAGCTAAAACTGGAATAAATTGCAGGTTATGTCCCTTTTGTTAAACTCTGTATAATTGATCTTTTTGTGATGTGTGTCAAGAGCAAAAACAGTGCTTGCAAAGCAGAAGCAGCTGGCCTACAGGTGAGATATTTACTGATCTGCAGACATTACTCTGAGATGAAGTAACTGTTCCCAGGACGCTAAAAGTAATGTTGCTGTTCACTGGCTTCCATGTTTCTTTTTCGAAGGGCGTAGGAACTGAAGCAGGCGCGCAGCATGTCTTATCTCCAGCCCCAAAAGCAGGGATGCAGGGATGCACGGCTGCCTGACAGCCGTCCTTGGGTACACACCAGCTTTCATCATTGGAACACAGACGCAGGCCTGGTTAAAGAAAGGAGCATAACAGCCTGATGCCTGAGGATCCCTGACATGCCACAGGCATGAGAAAGGAACCACAGGTCCATGATTCTTACTTGGCATAGAAGAAACATCAGGGCACAGGGACAGAAGAAGGCCTTCCTGGTGCCAGCACCAGGAAGGATCTGCACGTTGGTAACATTGATCCTGAAGTCAGCCAGGTTAGGTATCCGCTGGGAGTTAAGCGCATGCTTACATGCACAGCTGAGTCAGTGTTAGCACCCTGCATGGCTGAGCCATGACTACTGCCTCCTGTGGTCGTGCTCAAGGAAAGGAGAGGGACATAATCTCTGAACATCCACTGAAACATTTACCACAGCACAGTAGATCAAGATACATGTATACCTATTTTTGAGTCAATATATATTGGACAGGAAGGGTGCTAAAATAATGACACATATAGGATGACACATTTAGGTCCTAGACATACAAAAAACCAGCAAATTAATGTTTGTGCTCTGACTCCTTGGTAGCTACAAATACCCTTAACTCTTCATGACCTTTGCCTTGAAGACCATATTCATACGGAACACCCTCCATATACACACATATATGTGTGTGTGTATGCCCTTCTCATTATTGGCTTGTAGTTTAGCCCTGAATATTTGTGTGGGAGTAGGTCAAAGTACTCAAAGCTCAAGTTTCCACTCTGGCATCTCTGAGGGAATCCAACCCGTGAGCACAATGGGCCGGAGAGACGAAGGAGCCACATTTTGCCTCCCCTGCGCCAGCCATGTGAGTTCCCCAAGCACCATGCCAGGTCAGTCTGCTGCTGCCCAACAGGTGGCCTGAATGTCTTTCTGCTACATTTTTAACATCCTATGCCCTGGTTGCAGCTTAAAACTGACCAAGCAATCTTTATTCTAAATGCAGGAAGTGCACTTCATTTGCATAGCTCTGACGGGATTAACAGAAGCATTAGAGTAATTAAGGTCAGAGGGGGTTGCCATTTACCAAATCCCTAAATCCATCTCTGCTCCAACATAATTCAGTAATACCATGGGGCAAAATGTCACGGTAACAATTTATGCCTGCCTAGCATACAATGACAAAGAGATAAACCCTTTTTTGGACAAAGAGGTTTTTTGGACACAACACATATACATTACTGTCCACACAGGCATCATAAGAAGCTTTGCCTTAGTTACCTTATGAATCCATTACCTACGCTATGCCTGGAGTCTGTTTTTTTCTGGTTCGAGATGAGAAAATCAGTAATACCTTTTATGCACATGACCTTTCATGATTTCAATTTTTAAAAAAACCCAGCTGATACAGATCTTAAATATGCATTCCAATAGATTTCTTCCCAAGTTTAAAATATTAAGGGACATATCTGTTAAAATGAGAATAATAAATTCACAGGGAACATTTGGAAGATGATGTATTATGGAATATCGTGTGCTCTTATGAGTAAACTTGCAGCATTTACTACTTTAAATTACATGCACATGCATTTGGCTCTGCTGAAGACCTTAGCTCCCAGCACTTCACTGTTATCTGTAATCCAGAGCTGCTCAATTTAATTGAAAGAGCCCTGGAACAGAGTATTGTTGAGTAGAGCTTCTTGGGGGACCCACATACATGCATTTTTTGCCTTTTGCAAGATTGGTCAACTCCAAGCCAAACAGACTGCACTTGGTGTCCTTCTCCACTCACAGCCTTTAGGGCTGACTAGTTGTAAGCTGTGTCACCCCAGAGCAGTCTTAGAGGGACCCTGCAGTGTCTTGCACCAGATAAATAGGTGCCTTGCTGGACAGAAAAGGGGTTTGCTGAGATCTCAGCCGGCTAATTGCTTCTTAATGATATTTTAGTGATGACTCTGCCACTATGTCATACTTTCCAAGCAAAAGAAAGGGAATTGAAGCATGAAAAAATAGTTTCAAAATTGAGGATATTCACTGGAATTGCTTTAACATTACTATGGATAGAGAAATAATGGATTCACAACTGGTGGATGCAATTGAAGCAGCTGCAGTCTTGCTGAGAGTGGTCAGAAAACTGTCAAGCTTTCTTGAGACAGCTTTGGTGAGCTATTGTCCCTCTTGGTGATCCTTATGTCGCTGTGGCCCTGTGTCTGATTGAGTGGATAGTGGTCTCAGTAGTGTGAAAGCATAAACACCCAGCAACAAATTTCATGCCAGGGATACTCAAGAATCGGGAATCATTATTTTGCTGCTACGCAATGAGTGGCAGTGAACATGCAGTGCTAGGTCCCAGCCTGTAGCCAGCTGCTGCAGCGCAGCTACATGCAAGGAAATTATTTGGGAGGTTCTCTAGCAAGAGAGTTAGCGTGTCAGCCCTGCGCACCTTTGCCCCAGACTCTCTGGGGAGTGCAAGAAGATGGGGTAGGAATTTTCTTGGCTGCTTACTTGTCAACTTACGTTTACATAAATCAACTTTTGTTGAAATTCCTGTTCTTGTTATTTCCCCAAACAGGATGCTTTTCTTCAGTTCCCCACATGCAGGAGTGCCTCCTCACTCCTTGCAGTCCTGTGCGTGGCTCTTGTGCAGGGCAGGGCAAGATGTGTGTGTGTGCATACTTGCTCCCTCTGGCTGGTGCAATGCTGATTTCAGGAGAAGACCCATGGGCAGAAAATGACCCTGCCTTGCTGGTACAAGCAGCATTGGCCAAACCATCAAGAATAAATCAAGTCATCCTTGGTTATGTAGAGAACAATATGGTGATAAAAGACAAGAGAGCCGACATGGCAGATGATGCTGGATTGCTGGACTCAGACTATTCTTGTGTTTCATCGCCTGGCACAAGGCAAATGTAGACCTGCCCCTGATGAAGGAGCTGCACACAACAGCTCTGCTGCTGCACATGGTCGTTCAGCCTTGCTCTCACCCTCCTGCCTCCCAGACCTCCTGGAATCCCTCTGCTGAGAAGTCCCAGGATTAGCAATCTGAATTAATATCCAGATGCAAACAATGGCTGGATTTGCAAATAGCTGGCTAGCTGTTGCCCAGGATATCACTCCACAAGAGCAGCTTCCCCATGTCTTTGTCCCTGTATTGGCAGTGACGTCTAAAGGCAGGGTTGGCTCTGCTGAGAGTGCTCTAAATGTGGGCTTGCTGTCTGTACAGATCTGGCAAGACTGCACTATCCCAACCACATTATTGCAACATTTCCTCCACCCAAGAAGCCAAGGGGACAGGTATTTGGTGATTAATTTTTTTTTTTTAATTAATCTTTCAAGTGAATAAAAATGAAGGAATCTGCTCAAAGTCCAAAAGGATCGAACTGCACAAAGATAACATAAACAAACATTAAAAAACACGCTGTAAAGTGGGGGATGCTTGAACACTTCCTTAATGAGAGGGACCAGCATGGCTTCTTAACCACTGACTGTTCCCAGCATCACTAAAGGAATTGTCCGTGCTAAGTAAACAGCATCTGCCATCTCCACAGGCTGTTTGAAAGTGCTGACTAGTTGGTGAAGAGATTAGCACCGTCTGACTCCTCTACTAATAACTGATTTGTTACTCAGGTTTGGCAGTGCCCTCCTAATTGTCAGTTAGAACTGCTGACATTCCTGAATATTGCTCTTCAGATGTAAATAATATTTATTTAAGGGTATTGTGGCCTCTGTTTTGATCATGCAAGTTCAGGTGAGTTCACTCACCTGAAAGGACCAAAATAAATTTACCTCAGCTGGTACATCTATTTCATAACTAATTTGTCAATATAATTGTCTCCCTTAAAAGGGGACATTTTAAATCACATGTTTGAAATTTTGGAAAGTATCTTGAGTTAGGATGGGATGAGTAAGATGCTTCAGTTTGGTTTAGTCTGTGGGTAACCTTTAAGCAGCATTTTCTGCATGCTGAAGAGTGATGTCTGAGCAGTGCTGTGACTAGAAACAATTTTTTTGAGAAGCTAAAAATGTAGACAATTCCACATTCTTACCAGAAAAAAAAAAAATGTTAAAAGGACACAGCTATGTTTTGCCTAAGATTTGTTTATGTAGATTATATAGCAACTAAAAAAAGTACCTTTTCTTAAATTCTCATTAGAGTTATTTATGCCACTGTCTTTTAAAATTGTCTGGGGAAAATGTTCTTAAGAAAATCATAATCATGTAGTTGCTTTAAGTTCAGAATATGAAGTAACCAGAAGTTGTGGGTTTATTCTGTTTTCCCTATTTTAGTTTCTTTATTTTATTTTATTTTATTTTATTTTATTTTATTTTATTTTATTTTATTTTATTCAATTACCGTATCTCTGCTGAAGAGATCTATGCTCTCAGGATGCTAGCTTCTGACAACTGTACTTCACTCGCCTTGGGGGGACGATGGTGGTTCAATCACCCATTAATTCCATGGCAGCTAATGACTGAAATCTCCAGATCAGGTCACTCTTTTTGACCAAATTGTGCAAATCTATACTTGTGGGTTTGTTTTTTTTTTTCACTGAATCCTGTGAAAGCTTTTTAATTTGAATGTGCAACTTTCATGTGTCAGTCATTCTGAGTCTCAGCACAAATCCTCACCCTATCCTCCTGTGATCCTCCCATCTGGTGGAAAAGCTTTCACATTTTTCACCTACAAAATTAAAATCACTCACGGAAATGACAGAGTTTCGATTAAAACTGGTCCTGTGAGGCAGTCATGACAGTTTTTGTGGTACCTGACCTCGTTCACAACAGAAGGCCAAAATGCAGTGAGCACAAAAGGTGACCAAGGACGCATCGCACCTTCTCTGGCTGGGTGCTGAGCATCCCTGACCAAAGGCCCCTCCTCAGGCGTGACCCTCGAGAAGCAGGGAGTCTGTCCTGCAGGCAGGATGCAGTGGGATTGGGAATGACACTTCAGCCTAGTCCCTCTTTGCTTGGTGTGCAGCTTTGAAAAGTCCCCATTTTCGACACACCAAAATTGCAAGTATTTTCTGCATTTAAAAACAGTTATTAGTGAGAAATGAAAACAGCAGACCCCTGATGAACACAACTATTTGTTCTCTAAATGAGAAAAATACAGTATAATTTTACTTGCTTGGATTGCTTTCCTGCCTGCTTGCATTTTTTCTTTTTCATAAGACTGTGTGGACACTGAGCAATCTGTCTCTCTAATGAATATAGACTGTAGCAGTAGGCAGGGATTTGCTTATTTGCATCCATTACACCTCTGTGAAATTCATTACCCAATTATGTTACACTGAAAGGTTCTTGGAAGATGGTCAAAACACTTGCGAACCTGGGCTGTCACAGCCTGATGAGTATTGCATGCAGGTCCGAACTGCGTAGTCATTGCTCAGCCTTCATTCGGGCAAAATTCCCCATGCAGTGAATGCCTGGGAAGAGGTTGAGGTTTGTGAGGATAGGCATTGAGCTGGGAGCCGGGAACCTCCTACAGCAACAACTATGGCTCTCACAGCTGATTGAGGAACACTCAGGTTTGGCAATTGCCCCTGAGTCAATGCACAGGCAAAAACACTGTGGCAAGGGATTTTTGAGTGTGTTAGGGAGCTCCTACCAGTGCTTCCAGTGAAGCTAGGGGCTGATGTTAGCATATACATACTGATATCAGCATGTATATCAGCATACTGATACACAACAGTGTGCAGCAGCCAGAGCTCTACCCAGCTCAGTGGTTCTCTTGAGTCACTTCCACCATCTGGGCCTGGCTGCTGTCAATACCTGGGGAAACAACAACAGGAAAACACCATTAAAAGGCAAAACAAAAAAGTGGACAGGTTTAACTAGGCATAGAAAGTATTCACACCCTCAGGACTTACTGTACAGTGAGGCAGAGGAGACAAGCCTTCGCTCAGAAGACAATGGCCACAAAGAGCCTTCGCCATGCAGCCTTTTGGTGTCCTGAAATCTAAAGTCCCTCTGGTCAGGGAGAGAGCAGAAAAAATACACAGGTGTACTTCCTCTGTCCCCCTGGGAGGCAGAAGAGGGCAAAATACTCAGACTTTCATCAGCTGTGTGCTAGCTGTATAGCCTGGATATGGTTCATTAGGCCTGGCATCCTTATCCTCCAGTCATCTTGCAGCTTCTGATGACTGGTCATCAGGTGAGTGGTCATTCTGCTCCTACATCAGCTGTGCTCCTCTGCTTCTGTGGATGCTCCTGGTGTCAGCAAAGTGCCAAACCTGCAAGAACAGCTTTGCTGATTTTTATTCCAGCAAAGCTGGTATAATAAATAACTGTGACTCCAGAATTCAAAGCTATTGAACCCCAGGTCTGGACTAAGCCTCTTATTTCTGATTTTGTTTCTTTTTAAGATCTCATCCACATATATGTCTCTTCTGAAGTATCCATTGAATGAAGTGCCTACTACCTAAATTGAATCAAGGCCAAGTATTCTCCAAATGCTTTTCATGAGCACAGCATGCAGGCATCCCCCCACAACACCTGGGATCCAGCCAGCAAAGATGTCTGCTGCTGCCCTATAGCCATAACACATGGAAAGTGCAAGGTGCAAGCCCTCAGCATAACACTGACAAGAGCAGCATCACCTCCAGACCCGGCACAAGTCAGTCACACTAAAGGGGACCCAGCTGCCAGCTCCGCTTACCCCTAGTCCAGTCTGCAGTCTGACATGGGATATGCAAATGGATGTTCATGAAAAAAAAAGCATCCTTCCTTTGCCCCAGGGACTGAGGGTCTCTCTTGTTTGATGTGTTTGTAAATAAACCTCTATTTCCAGGAAGGCTGTTTCCTGTTAGACCCTATTAAACAGTCCTCCTTCTGCCCTGGCTTCCTGTGTTTGAAAGACCTGAGTGCTGTTTGTCGTTTCACCATATCCAAAAACCCTAACCAAAGGAAAGGCTCATTTACAGCTGCATGAAATGGATGTAAACAATGACAAGTACACTCAGAGCAAAAAGAGAGACCCCCAGAGAGTTTCGATTATGGGAACAGACAAGACTGGACCAGCACTGCTGTGGGGGCCAGAACACATCCACAAAGCCAGCATTTCAGTGCTGAGAGAAGTGGAAAGGAATAGCAGGGAAGTATTTTCCTTCCACAGCTTCAAAATGTCTGGACAGCTACTCTAGACCTCTTTAATTTTATTTATAGATGAGAGTATTACCTAAGGTACAATCTCCATTTTCTGTGATTATCATCTTCTCCTTCTTATTCCCAGCCGGCTTTAACCCCCTTCATATTATTGACACTTCCTGCATGTAAGAACATCTATTTCAGCACAATAAACAGGGAGCAGCAACTCAGTTTTTCTTTCTAAACATTTCTTTGTCATTTTTTAGAAAGGTTTTTCTGTAAAGTTTATCTAAGAGATCTCTAAAGCAACCTTGGTGAACTGTTGACTTGCCTGCAACCTTTTGAATTCATCACCATCCACTCTTAACCACGGGGTTAAGGTTCTATTAGTCAAAAGTTCACACTGTTCAGATGAAGGCACAAGTATCATGTGGCACATCACATAGAGTAAGTTGGGTATCAGGTTGGACAACTCCAAATCCTTCACTTAGGTGAAAGAACATCCTGTGACATGCTCACCCATGTGATCTGCAGGTATTTATAAATAATTTGCAGCTCCAAATCAATTTCCAGTTGGATTTCATGTCTGGTTTAGAATAGGAGTGAAATTCGAAGACTTCACAATGTGTTTACAAGCAATTTGGAAACAGTAAAGAAGGCCAAAGTAGTGTCTGTGTATCCGTTGCAATTAGCTCACAATGAACATCTGTACATTGGACTTGCACAGATAGATGTAAGTTTGGTTTTCGAATAAAAAACCACACCTTGAAGGCTAGAATTACCTTCCAGGAAAACCTTACAGGTTTTCCACTGAATAGTTATGTTGACAAAGACACCTAAACTGAAAATATTTAAATGTCATTAATCATATAATCAATGAATAAACAATCATTGCATAAAATATACTTGCATGGAAAAATCAGTCTGCTTTGCTCTGATTCAATTATTTCCATCATATGTAAATGTTGAGGTCGGTCAATTTTGAGCTGACCTTAACAGGATTCAGGATCTGCTCCTAGGAACTGATCAGTGGAAAGGTCAAATTTCTTAAGATTAAATACAGACATTACACATTGGCATTATGAACTCCTTCATACTGTCAAATGATTAAGATTTTTCACCGTATTTCTTTTCAATGCTGTGTGAGCATGTCTACTTTGTTCAGACATTTAAAACAGTAAGGCAAGAGTGAAGGTAAGTTAAATGTTAGAGCAGTTCATCACAAGTCTAGGGGCATTTGTTACTAGGCGCATTTATTACTCTGCACAAGTCATCAAATTTCTTTTTACACACAATCCATATCATTTTACTTCCCACCTTATGCATCTTCTTTTCAGGAGAGACCAGGGTCCATATTGTACTAACAGAAGCGGTTTGTCTCACACAATCATTTAAACTATCAGTTAAACTACTCTGTGACAAGTACTAGAAATATCAGCAGAAGCTCCCAGTTTCTTTCCTTGATCTCCCCCATTTTTATTGTCCAAACATGTTGATCTACATGGTGATCTTTACTATTAAATTTCGTCTCTCTGAAAGGAAGGAAAACATGTTCAACAGATACCTGGATATTAAAACTGCAATTGTATGTAATCATACACCTTTAATGCTTATTGAGAAGAAATGTTCAAGAAAACATGTTTCTTTCTCAGTGCTTGTAAAGGGTAGTGCCTACATTATACAGAGTGGGAATGGGAAAGAAAGCAAAAGAGCTAAAGAATGGAGAGACTTCCATTCTCATACTCTGGTTTTCCAGAAGTAAGCTTGTAGCTAGTCTTTTCTGTTGAAAGCTAAAGAAGATTCAATTCCAGAAATATCCTGGCTCATAGAATCATAGAATCATAGAATAGTTAGGGTTGGAAAGGACCTTAAGATCATCGAGTTCCAACCCCCCTGCCATGGGCAGGGACACCTCACACTAAACCATGCCATACAAGGCTATGTCCAACCCCACCTTGAACGCCGCCAGGGATGAAGCATTCACAACTTCCATGGGCAAACCATTCCAGGGCCTCACCACCCTTACAGTAAAGAATTTCTTCCTCATATCCAATCTCCCCCTGTTTAAGTTTGAACCCATTACCCCTTGTCCTCTCACTACAGTCCCTAATGAAGAGTCCCTCCCCAGCATCCCTATAGGCCCCCTTCAGGTATTGGAAGGCTGCTATGAGGTCTCCATGCAGCCTTCTCTTCTCCAGGATGAACAGCCCCAATTTTCTCATCCTATCTTCATACGGGAGGTGCTCCAGTCCCATGATCGTCCTCGTGGCCCTCCTCTGCACTTGTTCCAACAGTTCCACGTCCTTTTTATGTTGAGGACACCAGAATTGCACACAATACTCCAAGTGAGGTCTCACGAGAGCGGAGTAGAGGGGAAGGATCACCTCCCCCGACCTGCTGGTCACACTCCTTTTGATGCAGCCCAGGATACGGTTGGCTTTCTGGGCTGCAAGCACACACTGCCGGCTCATGTTCATTTTCTCATCAACCCACACCCCCAAGTCCTTCTCTGCAGGGCTGCTCTGAATCTCCTCCCCGCCCAACCTGTAGCTGTGCCTGGCATTGCTCCCACCCAGGTGTAGGACCTCGCACTTGGCATGGTTAAACTTCATCAGGTTGGCATCAGCCCACCTCACAAGCGTGTCAAGGTCCTTCTGGATGGCATTCCTTCCCTCCAATGTATCAACCGAACCACACAGCTTGGTGTCATTGGCAAACTTGCTGAGGGCGCCCTTAATCTCACTGTCCATGTCACCCACTAATATGTTGAACAAGACCGGTCCCAGCACCGATCCCTGGGGGACGCCACTCGTTACTGGTCTCCAACTGGACATTGAGCCATTGAGCACTGCTCTTTGTATGCGGCCATCCAGCCAGTTCTTTATCCATCGAGTGGTCCACCTATCAAATTGATGTCTCTCCAACTTAGAGAGAAAGATGTCATGCGGGACAGTGTCAAAGGCTTTACACAAGTCCAGGTAGATGACATCAACTGCTCTACCCCGTTCGTCAGTTCCGTGGCCCCTTCATAGAAGGTCACCAGAATGGTCAGGCAGGATTTCCCCTTAGTGAAGCCATGCTGGCTGTCACCAAGCACCTTGTTGTTTTTCATGTGCCTTAGCATGCCTTCCAGGATAATCCGCTCCAAGATTTTGCCAGGCACAGAGGTGAGACTGACTGGTCTGTAGTTGCCCGGCTCATCCATTTTCCCCTTCTTAAAAATGGGGGTTATATTTCGCTTTTTCCAGTCATCAGGAACTTCACCTGACTGCCATGATTTTTCAAATATGATGGACAGTGGCTTAGCAACTTCATTTGCCAGCTCCTTCAGGACCCGCGGATGGATTTCATCAGGTCCCATGGACTTGTATACATTCAGGTTCCTAAGATGGTCTTGAACCAGATGTTCTCCTACAGTGGGCCCAGGGTCTTCATTCTCACAGTCCCTGCGTCTGCCTTCCAAGCCTTGGGTTGTGTGGTCAGAGCATTTGCCGTTGCTTCTCCGCTTCTGTGTTATTAATGTTCTATAAGTGACATTGCACTCAAGTAACCAATGACTGATAAAATGGAAGGACGCCATGCCAAAAAGGCTTCTAAAAGGAAATAACAGTTGAAGCTATTTGTTGCTGTGTAAAAAGGGGGTGCTTGTCATCATTTTTTTCCAAGTAGAATAATTTCTTAAGATTTGCCACTGTTATTTTAACTCATGACAGCGCTACTATTTTGAGGATAGGTTGCCAGGTCTAGAAAAGAAGGGCCTGACAGCTACTGAACAGGAAAACAGGCAGTGAGAGACCTCTTATCAATAACAAGTATGTTGAATCTCACCCAGAATATTCCTCTGGTTTAAAACACTTGGTTCTGGATTGCTCCCATCTTCTGAGGTTATTGTGCAGACAAAGGCCACAGCTTTCTCCAAATCATGCTCACACAGAGGGTGCTGAAGGTAACTCATGAAGACGATGTTGTTCCCTGACCTCTAAACACTTTTCTTGTTGCACAGTTGTGCTGAGTGTTCCCAGGAATCCAGGATGAAATCCAAAAGCAAGCAAATTTTCTAGCAGCCTGTTATGATTCACAATGCCATGAAACCTTCCAATTAGCAACCGTAACAGCAAGAAGGAAGTCAGCCAATCAGAAAAAAGCATAAATACAAGGATCCCCAGTTTCATTTCATGTAAATGTCATTCTATACAATATACTGAGAAATGAATATGAAAAATACTAAGTATTTGAAGGCAAATACGGGATTTAACTCTGCCAGGATTTAAATTCTGGCAGGAAATTCCGTGTGAATTCTACTGGCTTTACCACAACGGCTGGTGTTAATAGAATCTTTTCATTAAACCTGTCTCTAAAGGTGATGATCCACCTTCTCTGCAACATCCCTTGCAGTTATGAAGCTGTAATCAAACACAAATGCAGACATCTCATTTTCAAGTCAGTGCGTAATCCATTTCCATGTCACCAGGAGCTCTGCATGCACGGAGGCCATGCTCCCCCCGGCCTCCACTATCACTCTGACCGCCACAGTGCAATTAACGTGTCTGAACCTGATTCCGCTTGCTAATGTGTAATCTTGCCATGAACTCACTACATCAAGAGATCTCTTAGCTGTGCCAAAACAGCTGCAAGTGCAGGAGAAACTTGAGCAGATAAGATTTCTATCAGGAAGATATTTCTAGCTTAGAAGCCTCACCACAGACTCACTGCTTTCTCTCTCAAGCAGGAGAAAGAAGCCATTTTGCTCATGTCCTTCCGGTTACTGAAGTGGTACGTTTCTAAGAGGTTATTTTGATTTGAGCATTGTCCTGAATTGTTCTGTCTTCACCTGCAACTGCAGACAGCCTGCTTTTTCCTCTCTTCCAGCAAGTACTTTTGCTCAAGTGCATATTGCTAGAAAAGCTGGATTGAATATAGCATATTCATCGCATACACGTACTTCTCCCCAGCCTGTGTGCAAGTTCAAGCACTGTATCTTTCTGTTCTTATTTGCCACAGATTGTCAGATAACTTTATTTTTCTTCTGTATTTCATTTGAAGGGCCTCCTGATTAGACTTCATCCCCCTCCCCCCCCCCCCCCCCCCCCCGGATCTTCTCCAGTTCTCTACAACATTCTTGCTTTTCCAAGTTATTTTTTACAGCTTATCTCCAGCAAAGTTATCACTACTCCCATTCTCTGTTGATAGCAGCTTCCAGCCATGGAGCACTGCACTGCTTCCCAAGTTATGGATTCCACCCAGGACTGTGGCCTTAGTCTCTCTAAGCCCTGCTGAGCAATGTGGATGCCACTTTCTCCACCTCTTTCTAGAAAAAAACCACAGCCCATTCAAGGTTAATATGATGCCAGTTTAGAACTTCTCAATTATTTTTCTATTACAGTACAAACTTTCCCAGATCAAACTGGAAGGAAGTAAGTTTGCTTTAAGGCAAATAAACACAGAGGACGGGAGCATTCTCTCTTTCATATGCCTTTAATTTAACGGAAAAAGTTGTCACTTAAATACCAGCAATTGCCTTCTGGACCAGCAGCTTTTTCTCTGTTACTTGCAATCAGAGCAGCTCCTAACATTTGACTGAAGAAAGAGGAAAGCCAGTGTCAGCTAGAAAGTTGCATCCACACCAAAGCCCTTGCTTTAGATACTCACTCTGTAATCCTTTTGTTTTATTGACAGTACTCTAGCCTCTTAATGTAACGGTGAGCAGCAAGGGGGCAAGCAACCTTCTGCACCACAACCCCTGCAGCAAACATAGCTGGGTGTAACCTTCATGCACCACCTTGTGAAGAAAGGGTTTGTGTGTGTTGGAGTCAAGTCTGAGGAATAATTTCACTGTTGCGAAGTAGAGTCCTTAAGTCAGAATTTGTACAAAGAAGAAAGACATAGCAGGCCAGGTCAAACAGAAAAATAATAATAATAAAAAAAGGTTTCACTAGTGTTTGGTTTGCAATAGAAGACATGAAGGGTGTTGTGCCAACGTGTGTATTGGGTTTGTGTGGCAAGGTTTTGATAGCAGGAGGGCTACAGAGGTGGCTTCTGTAAAAAGTTGCTAGAAGCTTCCCCGATGTCAGGCAGAGACAATGCCAGCCAGCTTCAGGGTGGGCCCACTGCTGGCCAAGGCTGAGGATATCATTGATGGTGGTAGCGCTTCTGCGGTAACATGTTTAAGAAAGGGTAAAAGATGGGAGAAAGGAGAGAGAATGTGTGAGAACAACAACTCTGCAGACACCAAGACCAGTGCAGAAGGAGGGGAGGACATGCTCCAGGCATGGAAGCAGAGATTCCCCTTCAGCCTGTGGTGCAGACCATGGTGAGAAAGCTGTGCCCCTGTAGCACATGGAGGAACATGGAGGAGCAGATCTTCACCTGCAGCCCGTGGAGGACCCCATGTCAGAACAGGGGGATGCCCAAAGGAGGCTGTGACACCATGGAAGTCCCATGGAGGGAGGACCCCACACTGGAGCAGGTTTGATGCAGAACTTGTGAGCCCATGGGGGACCCACACTGGAGCAGTCTGCTCCTGAAGGGCTGCACCCCCTGGAGGGGACCCATACTGGAGCAGTTCATGGAGGATTGTCTCCTGGCGGAGGGACCCCACACTGGAGTAGGAGAAGAGTGTGAGGAGCCCTCCCATGAGGAGGAAGGAGCAGCAGAGACAATGTGTGATAAACTGAACAGGACCCTCATTTCCTATCCACCTGAGCTGCTGTAGGCAGGAGGTAGAGAAATTCAGGAATGAACCTGAGCTCAGAAAGAACGGATGAGTGGTGGGAGGAGTATTTTAAGGTTTGTTTTTCTGTCATTATCCTACTCTGATTTTGATTGGTAATAAATTAAACTCAAGTCATCTGTTTTGCCCTTGACCGTGATTGCGAAATGATCCCTGCCTGTACCTATCTCAATCCACAACCCTTTCATCGCACTTTCTCTCCCTCATCCAGCTAAGGAGGAGAACTGATAGAACAGCTTTGGTGGGTATGTGGTATCCAGCTAGGGTCAGCCCATCACAGGGTGTAAGATATATTTCTAAGTGCCCAGTGCTTCTTGGTCAAAAGCTTCAGGCCTGGTGACTCCAAAGTACAGATGGACATGTTACCTGCCTCCCTCCTCAAAAACCAGGAGCCCAGGAGTCCTCAGGACCAGGAAGACAGCCAGAGTCTCTGCCAGAGGAACACATCCTGAGGGTGCAGTGAGGGCCATGCCTAACTGGTGCCTGGAGCCATCTTTGTGAGAGAGCAGACCTGCTAGCTCACTGCTGCCCTGAGATGCCCCAGGTTTAGTGAAGGCTGAGGTGGGAGAAAAATGTCAAAACATTTGACAATTCTAGTTGGAAAGGTGTTTTATAACTTACCTTAGCCTGTGAAAAATAAAGGTGAGTCCACACACAGAAAAACTGCAAAAGCAGGGCAGAATACAATTCAGCAGCATCCTTGTTAGCATGCCCAGCGCTGTCGCCTGGGATCGTTTCTCTGGGGAGGGAATCAGCTTTCATCCTCTGAGGTACTGGCCCATAAAATACTCATTACTGTCATTGTATGGCAGTTTGTATCCAAGGCTAAAGTTCAGCCAGTGATGTCTGGCCAAATTGCAACACTTCTTAAACAGCAAGGATGCCAACTCCAGCACTTTTTACTTTAATGTTTTTATGTTGTATCATAGCAATCCTTGCTACCATAGAACTCTAAGTATAGACCAAATTTATACACATTCATATGTATGTATGCTGTGTTTAGTTATGCTTGCTCCTCCTAGGCACGTGGGCAGGGAACCAGTCATGTAATTGCCTCTGGCTGCAGACTGCACAAGTGGGACCTGGGCACACAGGGTGGCTCAGACACGACATGCAGCCTGCAAGGGCCTCTCCTCTAATGCATTTTTTACAGCTTCTGAAATCTTCTCCACAATCTCTTTCTTGTGTTACTCTGCTCTTCTAGAAGCTTTAATTAGCAGGGGATGTTACTGGGTGAAGTGATGCATCAGTGCTCTCTCCTCAATGAAGAGCTCCTTTCCCCAGTGTATCTCTGGCAAGCCCACGCTTGGGGAAAGCATGCCCCTCCAGCAAAGAGAGCCCTCAGCAGAGCTGCTTTTATCACAGGCGGGCATGCTGGTACTTCTGATCTGGATTCCTCCTTCAGAAGAGAGGCTCTGGTGAGAACGCCAGAAGCACCCATGAGTAGAGCTGGAATAGCAGAAGTGCAGCTCTTTTTGTTCTTAATAAACAGCCTTTCTGCTTTTCCTGGACCTAACTAGATCCTGCATCATTTTCCCCTTCATTCAAAGCCCTTTGTGGTGCCCGGGCCTGTCTGACCCTGCAAACTTCTGCCACAGAAGTGCATGATCTACCCTAAAGCCTAAGACATGAAAGGCAAAGGCAGCAATGATTGTTCTCCCTGAAACTAGTCACATATTATCATCCTACCCTGCATGCCTGTGACATATCAGATTTTAATTTCCTAAGTTTTTACATGCATCCGGTTAAATTTAAGCTCACTAACACCACTCAGCCAAAGGCAATGTATCTGAACCCCTGGCTCAGGACTGGAAACTTGTGTTTTAGATCATAAGCTGGTGAAACATTTCATGACAACATATTACTTGTGTAACCAGGTGATGCAAAAACTGGCATTTTAATCTACAACCAGAGCCCAAAATGCCTCTCTGTTCAAGCTGCTACTACATCATCTTCGGGAGAGCCACTCCTGGGTTAGGTCGATGGAAATCATATGTGACAAAACAGCACTGCTGCCTAGGGCGGGTTTGTGTTCCACACCCTTTCTCATGCACTGAATTCTTGCAGTCTTCCCTTGAGCTGCCCCTATGGTTCAATGTAGAAAATGCCCTTTCAGTCTGGTATCTATGTCTCTTAAAGTAAATCATAGAATGGTCCCGAGTCAGACACGAGACAGCGCTCAGTATCTCAGTGCATTGTAACATGGGGAAACAGGCCCATGGTGTTCAGTAACTAGCAGAAGACTGTATGTATTTGTGTGAACATCATAGAATCATAGAATTATTTATTTTGGAAGGAACCTTTAAAGATCATCTAGTTCCAAACCTCCTGGCATGGGCAGGGGCACCTTCCACTAGACTAGGCTGCTGAAAGCCCTGTCCAACCTGGCCTTGAACATTGCCAGAGATGGGGCAGCCACTGCCTTTGGGGTTTTCAGGTTTGTGGGAAGATCAATGCACTTGGTGAAGTGATAGCTTTCATAAACATAACTGGAAATTTTTCAACCTCTAACCATTTAGCAACATTATTTGCTGGCAGGAGGTGGGGCAGACTTTGGCATAAACCTAATCCATCCAGTGCAATGTAACCATTTAATTTTGGTGTATCTTAATTCCACCTTCCTGTTTTTTTGCATGGCTGTGGAACACTTGCATGGTGATATAGCAATGGTTTCTGCCAGCCTGTATATTTATAATTAACCCTCATGCTTTAGACCAAAGAGCACTAACTGTCCTTGGTTCTTTTGTGGTGCTGAGGTGGAAGGAAAATAACAGAAAACCCTAACCATTAACATCCCATCACTTTGTTAGCTGTGTGATAGGAGGCGAAGCAGGGAGGAGGTGTGAGCAGGCCCTGGGGCTGCATCTCTCTCCCAGTGCTCAGAAATCACATTCCAGCTGGTTGACTAGGCTCCCAAGGGCTGGTTGCACAGGAGGTAACACGGTATTTTACAAGACTAAGAAAAGAAGGAAATCAAATACCCCTTTTGGGAGGGCCCCTCCAAATGCTAGAAACATGTATCAGTTATTTCATTTCAGAGTAACATAAAAAATATCCATCTTTTAAAACTCTGTATCTGAAGGCACCCTCTCTCAGGATCCAGCTTTAACATGAAGATGCTCTCTCCAGAGAAGCGTGTCTTACTGGAGGCGTCGAGAGACCTGCAAATTTTGTAGGTGCTGCTAGGGCTGGGAAGAAAGATCAGTTCATGAATTCACCTGGTGACACCCCTTGTTTAATAAAGCTTGTAGAGCACACAGCAGCTGAGGAGAGACAGCAATTGTCATGTCAGAAGCAGCAGAACAAGTAGTAGATGGAAACGCAAACTGCTGGAAGAGATGCTCCAGCAAACCATCAGCCAGGTGCACGCTGCCATAACCCTTAGTGCTGTCTCCTGCCACGGTGCTCCACCAGCAGGCCAGGCTGCTTTCATGCACTCTGCCAAAGGCCTGGGATGATACACACTCCGCAGGAAACACGAGAAAAGTGAAGGGAATTGGCAAAATTGTCAGCTTATGAAGACTGCTAGGATATAATACACTGGAATAAACAGGGATGAAAGTGCATTCCTGCTTCACAAAATGTGCCAGCAGTTCTAAGACTTGGCTGCCTGAACTTTAGCCCTGGTTGAAAAAACTTCCATGTAACTATGGTAATGAGTATTTTTCAGGCCAAGAACAACAGCTCATGGGATATAGAGGAGTATTTCCCAGCGCAGATTATCTTGATCTTCAGTGCAGTGCTGGGTATGTTTTTGTAGGAATGTGGCAATGTGTTAGCTTTCTAACCTCAAACTCTACATATATATCACTGCACGAGGTTTGTTTGCACATGTTTTTTATATCTTGCATGCTTAATTACTAAAAGATTTATTGCAGTCATTAAACACTGCTGCTCTACATTCTAGAGGCTCTGGGAGCAAATGGAAGTGACTTGGAACAGTTTCCTCTCTTTGCCTGGCAAGGAATTAGGAGGTTCAGAAGTGTAGGCACTCCTCCACATCTCTAGGAGCTGCCCATAGGCATCTACATAGCTCACACTCCGTCATAGTGGAAGAAGGGGGGCAAGTACACACAGGATTGAGCTAGCTCCTGTTTCATCATATCAGACTTAAACTTGGCCTTTTCCTTAAGCTAGGCAGGGCCTCCCTGTCCCCCACACAAGAGCTCCTGCTCATTCCCATGTTGTCCACAGCCTTTGGAAAGGGACAGCCTGGCATGCTGTCATGGAGGCTAGAGGAGCATTTCATATAGGTGAAGACTTAAGGTTGTTGTGAAGGTGGTATTGTAGAAGGCAAGTTTCAGATTTCCAAGTATTGGGGAGTTTAAGTCAATTATACTTCAAGTCTTTAACCACTGACTTCATATTCTGGAATTATTAGGAACCACTAACCTCCTCACCTTACAGCAATGAATTTTTCAGATACTTCAAAGATCTGTCAGCAGTGCTGCTTTTCCTGTGCAGTCTGATGGCTCTCATCAAATCAGCTATTACATCCCAGTTCTATTTACATGAACTGCGGCAGGGTGAGGGCTGGAGAAATGGCGCTATTGGCATGTGGGGCAGATATCCAAAACCTGCATGTATGTGCAACCTACCATCACTCACGTCTATCCTTGGTGCTACTTATGCCAATAGCAAACTTTGACATGAGGAAGGAGCAGTACATCCAAACAGCAACAAGCTCTCTGTGAGCTGGTCTGGCCAGGCTTGCTTTGGGGAGGGAGGGATGCAAAACCAGGGCAATCCCTGCAGTAAGTTTGCACAGGGACAGGCCAGCGCTGTGCCATGCCTGCAGGGACTGCAGGCACAGGATGGGCCCCAGGCATGGTCACTGTTGTCTCTCAGTGAGGGGTCTCTGCAGAAATGCTACATGTCAAGTCTCATCAAACAGAGGTTGTGAAGCATTTGGACTCTGATAACAAGCCATACTTGAAGGCTGGTGCAAGGTCAGAAGACTGTTTGTGGAGGGCTTGGTAGCTGTTTTTTTTCCGGCTATGCATTGCGAAAGTTGTGAGAGTCTAGCAAACGTTATAAGCAGCTCTCTTTCTGTGGTTCACACCTCAGGGACCCTTTGAGAGAAGGGCTCCTCATTTCCACCAGACATGCCTGCTGCAGCAAATCAGTACTTGGGCTTATTGGGGTTGGGCTTATTGGTGTTGGGCAAGTTGGAGGTTTTAGAGCTATCTGGGCATGGTAAACATCTGCATGAGTCAATAGGCCAGTTCTATCTACAAAACGCGCTGTGTCGAGTGACCGCAACTTAATTTATCCTCTGGCCCTGCTACGGAATAGCAACTTTCAGAACAGATGGGGTATGTGTGTGGGTTTCAAAGCCCATTGAAACATGGGCTCTGAGAATCACAGCTCTGCTGCCAAAGTGTGACAAGAAGCCCTTGAAGATTGCAGGTGGAAAGTTAGCAATGCTGCAATTCATATCCCCAGAGCTGCCAGCAGCCCCCCCAGCTGCCCATTAAACCATGCTCTGCTCTGCGTGTAACCCTACTTTGCTTTACCTTGTTACATTAAGCCAGAGAGATCCGATCTGTACCCCTGTTACTTTTTCTAGTATTACTTCCCTAATGGTCCTTTAGTGTCAACCACCATACTATACCGAACACCATACTCCAAGTCAATGACCTGATAACAGCTTGGAGAGGATCACAGCTACAGTGCAATGTTCAGATGTGTGCAACCAGTCGATGTAGTACTGTAACAGCACTAACATTTGGATGGCATACGGCTTTTTTAAGAAGGGATTGCACCTCAGAAGTTCCTTGCTCAAATTACCTCAAATTTGGCCTCTAATCCACGCTTGGAGAGCAGCTTTCAAGGGAATTCTGCTATTCTGATGAATTATTTGGGTATGTCCACATTGGACAATGCAATGTACTGCAGAGCTCCTCAGTCTAGCACTGGATGAGCTGGCTTCCCAGTCAGAAAGAGCACAGCTGCCCTAAACAGAAGAGATGCTGCCAGTATTGAAACTTATCTCCTTACACACTGTGTCATTGACAGGAAGTTTCAGTTTGAACTTGCTCAGGACCCAGCAAGGCACCATACTGCCCTGTACAGGCATGACTTCAGAATACAGACAATACTGTAAAATACTATGCTAGCCTTATTTTTAGCCTGACTTCCTAATGAAACTAGACTTCTATAATAACAGTGGTTTTGTCTGTCAATCCCACAACCCTCTCAAATTTTTTTTTAACCTGTTGGCTTCCTTGCCAACACCTTGGATAGATGTGGAAGCAACATGTGTCGTGGCATTAGGTGGCTACATAAAAGAAAGGAAACCCAAATCAATGTTCCTGGTGAGGGGAGGGCTGCAGGGTGAGCTTGTATTCAGTGCTGGAGAGTACACGGGAGAGAGACCCAGAAAACCAGGTTGGCAGCGCACCAGGAAGGCTTGGGACAGAGTGTGCCAAGGCCAGCCCTGGAGAGCAAGAAGTGGGGATCTTTGAGCAAACCCCCCTCCCAAACATTTTAACATGTTTCAGCATCTAATAGAACCACATTAAAAAGCAGGGGCTTTTCACTACTCATCTTGAAAAGCAGTTGTATTTTTCACATTGATTTCACACAGTGCAGCAAAGTTGAGAGTGGGGTTCCCCAGCCACTGACAGAGGTATCTCTGGCCCTCATGCTGCAGCAGCTAGCCTCTGGCTCTGTGGGGACCTGCACTGGGGCAAAGACCTTAAAAAAAACCGCTGAACAAAACTCAGGGGTTGAGGAAGGAGGAATGCCAATTTTCTAAAGCAGAACCTTGTATAGAGCACAGGGCTTAATCTGGATGATTTATGAGTGTCTGGCCACTTCTGCCAGGCTGGAACAGTATTTATGCACGAGAGCAGGAAAGGCTGGGCGGTTTCTGGCAGCTGCTTCAGAAGAAGTACAGAGAAATTCCTGCTGGCCATTTCTCCCAACCTCCTGGCAAAGGAGAGACAAGGGGCAGGGGAAGCAGGGCCGGCCCGGCACAAGCCAGCAGTCTGGTGAGACCCATTAGACTGGCTTTAGCATGTCTCAGATGGTGTGACTGCAGCTCAGTTCAGAGGCACTCCTCTGCAGCTGTGAACAGGCACCCTCAGGGTCCAGAAAGATGGATAGAGAAAACACAGGAGTGTAATTTATGCCACATCTCCTTATCTTCTTTTATCGCCACCATGATGCAAATTAGTCATAGCTTTAGTAAGTGATTGCATAAGTGTCATATTAATTTTCTTCATATTTCCCAAAAAATATCAGCAAATTGTTAGACTTGGAATCACAGATTTATTTTCCATGCACCATGGATTATTGGCAACTAGGGTGAAATCATTTATCATTTCACAATGCAGATAATCTGGTTAACAAACCAAATTTCTTCCAAAAGAGAGAAGCAACAATAAGCAAATGGGCAGTGATAACCAAAAGTTACAAGAGGGTTTGGAGAAGAAAGCAAATTTGGTTTGGCCCATTGTTTTTTGCATTGCATTCTCTAGAACTCATTTGTTCTCCTCCAGAATATTCTATTTTACAAAGCGTTATTCAAAGACAGAGGGAGAGACTGCATAATCACAGATGGAAAAGGTCTTTGGGGAGTTCAGTGTATAAATTGCCCAAATCCCTCAATCCTTTTGATAGTCCCTGAAGACTCATCAGGGTGCACACCTCCCACTGGCTGCTGTAACTCTTGCTGGATGATATGTGCATGACTGTTTCAGTGGAAGGAAACACAGGTTCAATTAAAAAAATTGCTGCTGCATCCATTTTTGAGTGCAACAATAGGACAGAGGGGAGGAACTCTTGGAGGACATGTGAAATTCCCTTAGTGCAGCTTAGAACAATTTGAAGTATGCCAGTGAAGCAGATCAACAGGGCCTTTGGCCAGCCCTTGCTCTGCTCCTCCTCATTCCTAAGTGCCCTCCTAGGAAGAAGTAGTTCCTTGAATTCCTGTTTGAGGTGAAGCGGGAGTTTCCTGATGCCTTTTCAAGCACTGGGCTTCTCCTGGCTGGTAGAAGGCCAACACTTATAACAATTGTCTTAAACCTGGGAGCAGGAACAGGGCTCATTCTGTATATAAAGTGAAATTCTTTCTTCCTAATGAACATTCTCAGCCACAAACACTCTGGCTGGGGAAGGGCTGATAAATACCTGAAATCTCAAAATGCCGGTTTTATTATTTGTTTCTTGTAGCAGATAGCCTAATACACAGAGGGGACGAAAGACAATGCCTGAGCATAGGGCTGCCAAAGACGACCAGCACACAGCATCTTGCCTGTATGCACTGAAAGCAAAATCAGACCCGCACAAGCTCCTCCATCTCCATTACAAAATTTGTCTCCATTGGGCTGAATGACATCACCTTGCAGTGCCCCCATGGAGGCAACCAACTGCAACAAACCCTGCACAGGACACAGAGGAGCCCACCATAGTCCTTCTGCTGAAATACCCTTTACCACGCGGTCCATGTCAAAGAGAGTGGCAGGCATTCAGCAACCATCTGCTTCCCCAGCCCATCCTTTAGGAGGTGTTAGTTCAGCAGGTTTCCCCTGGGGTGCCCAGCCTTTCCCAGTGGCTTCCTCTCCGTATACTCTTTAGAATCCCAGCAACGCCCCTGAAACCATTTCACTGTCCTCAGGCAAGGGGTCTCCACCAGGGGATACTGGGAGAGAGTAGAACAGAATGGACAATGCTGAAATATAAGGGGAATGTATTTTTCCCCAAGTTTTATGCCTGGGGAGTGCCTGGGGATAGTCGTGTGTCTAAAAACAGAGTAACAACCTAGCAAGAGCTTGCTTTGCATTCTACCAGTCCCAGCAACCTTTTTTGGCTGCCAGTCACCCTCTCCCTCCACAGAGGGCTGTTCTCAGGCTTTCTCTTGAGGTGACACAGTCATTACAAAATAAAAGAAAAAATAGATTGTAAAAAAAGCCTTTTCTACCCAAACAACTGGAGGAAAACGTGTTTTTCTGCTCTTCAGTGGCTGAACAGTCAGAGCCTTTGCTTGCAGCCAGAGAAACCATGGCCGGGTCCCTCTGAAGCTTGATAAGGTTCACCCCAAAAGCTTTCTGTGAAGTGCCCTCACACATCAGTGTGTTCAGGAAAGCCATGGCTTCCTCTTCTCATAGCCTTTCTGGTTTGGGCCAACATGCGTTTGCCAGATTAGAGAGAAAGAGAACAGTGGGATTGAGTGCACCCTCAGCAAGTTTGCTGATGACGCCAAGCTGCGTGGTTCAGTTGATACACTGGAGGGAAGGAATGCCATCCAGAGGGACCTTGACACGCTTGTGAGGTGACCAATGCCAACCTCATGAAGTTCAACAAGGCCAAATTAGGGTAATCAGGGTGTCAGGGTAATCCTAGGCACAGCTGCAGGCTGGGCAGGCACCGGATTGAGAGCAGCCCTGAGGAGAAGGACTTGGGGGTGCTGGTCAACATAAAGCACAAAACAAGCTGTGTCCTCGCAGCCCAGAAAGCCAACTGTATCATGGGCTGCATCAAAAGACGCATGACCAGAAGGTCGAGGAAGCTGATCCTGCCCCTCCACTCTGTTCTCGTGAAACCTCACCTGCAGTACTGCATTCACTCTGGGGCCCCAACACAAGAGAGGCAAGGACCTCCTTGAATGAATCCAGAGTTCATGCCACAGAGATGCTCAGAGGGCTGGAGCACCTATACTATGAAGACAGGCTGAGAGAGCTGGGCTTGCTCAGTCAGGAGAAGAGAAGGCTCAGAGGAGACCTTGGACCAGCTTCCAGTGCCCAAAAGGGCCTTCAAGAAAACCTTTTTTGCAAAGGAATGCAGTGGCAGGACAAGGTGTAAGAGTTTTAAAGTGAACAAGCGATAGGACAAGAGTAAGTGGCCTCCACTCTGCCAGGTGAGATATTAGATTGGATATGAGGAAAACTTTCTTCCTGAAAAGGCTAGTCAGGCATTGGAGCAGACTGCCCAGGGAAGTGGTGGTATCATCGTTCCTGGAAGTGTTCAAAAACCATGTAGATGAGGCACTTAGTGACATGGTTTAGTGGTGGTCTTGGCAGGCCTGGGGGAACAGTTGGACTTGATCTTTTCCAACCTAGTTGATGCTATGATTATATGAAAGAGGGTAAATTTGGATTATATATAAGCAAAAAAATCTTCCCTGTGAGGGCGGTGAGGCACTGGCACAGGTTGCCCAGAGAAGCTGCGGATGCTCCATCCCTGGCAGTGTTCAAGGTCAAGCTGGATGAGGCTTTGAGCAATCTGGTCTAGTTGAAAGTGACCCTGCCCATGGCAGGGAGGTTGGAACTAGATGATCTTTAATGTCCCTTCCAACTCAACCCATTCTATGATTGATTCTATGATCATTCATGCCTGTGCGATTTCCCCTTCCTCCAGTGTTGTCCCAAAAAAGCATCAAAAGAAGAAGATGATGCAGACAGATGCCAACACCTACGGTCCTGCTAACACCATATCACACTGCCTGTGTACCCAGTCCATGTCCTCCCTGCTGCAGTTTCCAGCAGGAGTGTCCCAGGCCCTCCCTTCTTTCATCATGCTTCTGGCAAGTGCCTGGTGTGACAGGGGTGGATGTTCTTGCCCCCATGCTCAGTGGGGGAGATCATCCCATGGGTGCCTGCCGCACCAAGCCCCTTGGGAAGGGGTGTGGTGAAGTGAGCACCACACTGCCTGGGCTGGGTCAATGCCACCCATGACAGAGAACATCCTAGTGCCCAGGAATGGGAAATGCTGGAAACCCCACGTGCCCCTGTGCTCCAGGCAGCATTTTGGCTCAGAGGAGGGTTTATGCAGTGAAATGTCTGAACTGGGAGCTGCCTGTGGCAGCCAGGACCTTCATCTGTCTTCAGATGAGGTGACCATTGACTGAAGACTTACTGGAGACTGTGACATTTCTTACAAGCTGTCTCCTGGCCATCACTGCTGGACTGAGCTGCATGTGATGCACATACAAGTTTTCAGGTATTAATCAGCTATAGATACATACAGTAAGGAATATTTCTACACTCGTGAGATGATGAGCATAGCAGTCAAGCCAACTTTTCTTCTGTTTAACTTTTAATTATTTTATAGCCAAGGAGTTAGTGTAAGCCAAAACTGTATTCTGTGGAGCTAGAGTGATTTCTACATGAAAGATCCACAGTAAAACTCCTAAAGCATGCTTGGCGTGTGTTGAACCATTTGAGTCCCCACTCTCCACTCATCTAAGGAGTTCAAATCATGAGACATCCAAGGCCAAATCCAGCAAAACACTTTGGCATGTGCTTATCCCTAACAGCACAACAAGTTCTGCTGAAACCAGCAATAAGAGAAGACAGTTTGAGTTTTGTTTTATTTCGGAGCACTTTACTTGATGTAGCTGGAGAAAGCAACAATTGAAGGAGCTATACACTTTCATCCTATATATCTAGATCGTATTACAGTAACATTCATATCTATATAGTTCAGCTGCACCAGCCATTTTGCTGCACAAGCCTGCAATTCAGAAGTTAGCTATGTCTAAGATGACTGGGGCTCAATGGGGTTTGTTTAAAAATGCCTGAAGAAATTTCATTAGCATAAGAAAGTCTTTTCTACTTCATTAGAAACTGCAGTTGCTGTACAGTGAAGCACTTCAAGAGCAGCTGTTTTTCATTGATAGGTGAATTTTTTCCTTAAATTATGGAGAGATGATGAGCTATCTATAAGCACCCTTTAGATCACATTTTTAAAGAGCAGAAGCACAGCATATACTTAAGTAACTGATAACCACCAGCCAACTGGATTTCTTTGCAATTTTGTACAAACCATGATTTGTTTCCAAGCTGAGATATGATATACTTGAGTTCCAGCCCCGAGCACAATTCTGAAGCCAAGCTCTAACTTCCCGAAAATGAAAATTCATTATGAAGTATAAACAAGTCTTTAACCATGATATGTAGAACAGGAATAAGAAGTGAAATCATGTTGCTGTGATAAGAATAATTTTTCTCTGCAGTTGAATCATTGTTCTTGACTTAGCATGTGGAAAGAATCAGGTTAGCCTTACCTTCCCTGTTTTAGATTTGGATAAGTAATTAGAAGTTAACAGAAGGTAGGCTACAATAGGCTCAAAATGCCATAGCCGTATTACAACCCCGAAATAAAAATCACAGGCCTCTCCATTGTGATTTAAATCTAAACCAGACTGGGACTAGACCTAAAATGGCTCCCACTGTGCTAACTGCAGGTCTGCCTACCCAGGTTGTCTGCCTGCTGACTGCTTCTCCATCCTCTGGAGGAAGCCCATCCCTGATCTCAGCTTCTCCAGGACCAGAGTTCCCAATTTTTACCCACAGGCTTTCATAGTCATAGAATCATAGAATCATAGAATAGTTAGGGTTGGAAAGGACCTTAAGATCATCAAGTTCCAGCCCCCCTGCCATGGGCAGGGACACCTCCCGCTAAACCATGCCATCCAAGGCTATGTCCAACCCCACCTTGAACGCCGCCAGGGATGAAGCATTCACAACTTCCCTGGGCAACCCATTCCAGTGCCTCACCACCCTTACAGTAAAGAATTTCTTCCTCATATCCAATCTAATCTTCCCCTGTTTAAGTTGGAACCCGTTACCCCTTGTCCTCTCACTACAGTCCCTAATGTCCTGCAAAGACTCAGCAAAGGCACTGACCCCACATTTTCCATGCAGGTGCCAGACTGGATATACCCCGCTTCCCAAGAACTCTGACGAGCACTGCAGCTCCCAGTTTAGCATGCTGCATTCTGGCCTTGCCAGAGGAACACACCTGGGCTATTAGTTCAGTGGCAAGAGAGCTGCCTTGTTGGTGCTTGCCAAGGTCTTGGTTGCAGCAGTCAGTCTGTTTCCACCAGGCCCACCAGAAGCCTAGGTAGGGGCCAGCAGCTCTTTCCCACAGCCAGCTCACACGTCTGCCTAGGTGCCTCCAAAAGCAGTGAACACTACCTCCAAGAGCTTTGACTACAGGGACGAGACAACAGCATCAACTGTAGAGTCAACACAACTTCCCGTCTTTGGCATTTCATAAATGTTGGGTTCCAGCTTTCCAGTGGTGGTCATGTCTACAGCTTTGTCCTGAAGATACAGACAGGAAGAATGAAAATGACCCTGTTGGTATGGGGGAGTAGAACTCTCTTTGGCGCATATGTGCCTATGGATGATTACTTAGACCCTGATAGCAAACTGGGACAAGTCAAAAGCACAGGGTGGCCTGGAGTTGTGGCCTTCTGCTGCCATCAGCAGTAAAAATGGCATAATGACAGAGTATCCTGGGCCATCAGAGCCCCCAGCAGCAAAGGGCTGCATCTCCTGCCACCACTGCAGCCTAGCACTGCCCATTACCTGGTCCCTGATGCCAGGACATCAGCAAAGACTGAGTACCAGGAATGTCTGATTGAAGTCTGCTACACTGTCTACCAGTCAGCGGCCAAGCAGCCCTCTTGCCATCTACCTTGACACATTTTGGTGGCAAAAACCAGCATCTAACATGGCTTTTGTTCCTAGCAGGGAAGTGAGCAGGAGCCAGGCATGCGAGCAGAGTAGATCAGAGCGTGCCGGCTGCCTGCGTTCACTCATACCCACTCATCCTCCCACAGATAAGCAAGAATAGTACCTGATCACATTGCACATGTGGCTTGCCTTCCCCTGATAAAATCACTGCAGCTTTCGGCACAAATAATGCTTCAAAAGTCCTCTTCTAGTCTCACAAATGGCAGGCCCCCACACCCCCGCATTTATGAACTCTCACTTCATTCTTCAACGATAGCCAGCAGGACCAGTGCGTAGCCAGCAGGGCTCATCTTCAGGGCTGCAGACACAGCTTGGCTGCCTTTTCGTTAGGTAACCTAGAGTTAGGGGCACCTTGGTATATTACAGCAACAGGCAATAGGACACCTCCAATTCTGCATCTCACTTCTAGCCTCAATCATCCAGGCCCCATATGAAATCCTCTGTTGCCTTTCCCTGCAGGGTCCTTTACCTTCAGGGTTATGATCAGTTTGAGAGACACTTCTAGGTACCTGCTACGTGCAGCTCTGGTGATGTCAGCTCAGAAAAATCAGAAAACCCCTAAGCTATGAAAAGAAACCCCTCAGCAATCCTGTGTTGTATTTTTACCTGCAAGATACAGCACCTTCAATTTGCACACAATTCAGGTGTGCAGCTAATGCACTGCTTCCGGCACAGCAGAAAAAAAGGGACCAAGGAGAAAGTGTTCAAGTCTCTGGGAGACTTGACATGGTCCCATGGAGGTTAGAAAAGCAGATGGTCAAACATGCACTGTGGATCTGGAATAGTCGGGAAGATGAGCTCAGGAAGTGAAGGACCCACCCAGCACTCGGCAGTTGTGATCCAGGAGCCCATGGTACATCCCATGTACCTAGATGGGAGAGAGATGAACATCAGCCTAAAAATGTTGCAAAAATAGGCAGTCTTGTGCCTAATAGTCTCCAGTTCATGCTCTCCTTATTTACCCTCAGTCTCTGCCCTCTTATTGGCTCCTCTCGCATGTCCTTAAGAGCTTAAATTGCCTGTGCGCTGCAGAGCTTTAGTCCCACAATATCCTCCAGCCCTGTGGAAAGGCTTCTCAGGCATGGCTCAGCGCTTGGCAGGCCTCTGCAGCTGCACGAAGCCTGGTTGTGCTAGTGCCTTCCTCTTCAGCTCATCTTTCTGGCAGAGAAAAATTTCACCACCTTGCAGGCACATGGACGTGTTAAGACACGATGATCAGCCAATGTGTCTAAACTGATCCCATTTCTCACCCTGCTCTTCAACACTTAGGGCTTCACCCTCAGGAGAAAAAGTTAGCCCACAATGCCTCAGTGCTGTAGCTCCCTACCTCTAACATCCATATGGCTGTCCCTTTCTGAAATGCAGATCACGTGGCTCTCACAGCAACTTATTTGATTTTCTTAAGTGTGTTTAATTTGTGACTCCTAAATTGTAGGCTTCTGCACTTGCAAATAACTTTCAACAGAATTACTGGGTGCAAATGAGGATATAGTCTGCAAATGATCAGTTACTTGATTGCAGCAAATCATGCTGGTAAATGGCTGTGTAGTCTCACTTGAATCCACAAGGAGTTGCAAGTCCAATTATTTGACATATTAAAATTGCAACACGCAAACAGGAAGAAAAGTAAAGGATGCTTGAAAAATTTGAGAGAGTATTCTGAAAAACATCATTAACAGTTTTGTGGGCAGTAAACCACACATTCAGCTCTTCAACATTACATGCAGGAACTCTTACTATAGCTCATCAAGATACTAGCTAATAATTTGATTTCTTTGTCTTCACACTTTTTCTTAAATGTGCAAACTAAAAATGCTGTATTTTTACATAAAAGTAACTGCACTTTTTCTGGTTTTAGTGCAAATATGGTTGCCTCTGAAGGCTGTTACATTTATTACACTATGAATGTCGCTGAGCTAAAGCTCTTCCTTTATACATACTTCTTCAGCACATTGTATTCTCAAGTATTTACACAAACCCACAAGTTAAGGAAGAAGCACTGCATGTCTCAACTTGCAGATACTTACCTTATTCTAACTAGCATTGAACCTGAGAGCCCTTAAAAACTCTCTAGAAATTCCACTTTTTTTTTTTTAATTGCTGAATCAATAATATCTTAAGTACAGTCATTAAAAAAAATATATAAGATTTCTGTGTTTTTCGATACATACCTTCCACTCAGTAGATTAATAGTGAATACACAAGACACAAAGCACCCTTTCCCATATCCTGAGCTGAAATGTGAGCGATGCTTTACATTTTGGGCTCTACACAATGATCTTTTTTGGAAGAACCCAGTTACCTCAGTTTCATGCTACCTGGATTGTTTGTGCTGGAGTGTCATGGCCATATGAGGAGTTCTCTGTTTCTTCTAAAAGCCACAGTAGCACACAGGAGAATCAAATCCTCTGAGTGAGGAATGGTTTATGAAAGGATAGCAATTACTTCTTTCCAAACATTTTCTTGGGAAAAAAGCCACAAGGTCAGAAGTTTACCTCCAAGTACAGCTTGTTGGCCAAGAACAGCCCAGATTTGACCCACAGGGATTATCACATTATGTGGTTTGTCAGTGCCAAGCCCAGGAAAAATGCCACACCAGTCTGACTCCTACCCACAGTGCGGCAGGCAGACCAGAGCCCTCTGTTTGAACGAGGAAACCATCGTGCTTCGGAGCATGCTGCTCAGCAGCGCTCCACAGCAGGAGTTCACAGGGGCCTCAGAGGTTTTCAGACATAGCTACTAGGAGATATTTGCAGAAATGAGGTGTAATCTTGTTATTGAGACTCCTGCTCAGATAGCGGCTCCCTGTAAAGAGCCACCTAGGAGGGACCTTGCCATACTGTAGCCATAATAAGTAGGTCACAGCCCCAAGTCCAGCCTTAGATATGTTTGTTTACTGATTGCAAAGAGCTGGAGGGACATATATTGACTCTGATCAGCCTTCTCACCTTTGAACAACTACAGAGTGAGGCAGAGGCAAGCAAATAACATTTATTTATCAGTTAAACTGACCAAGGTCCCTAAGCTGTGTAGCAGCAGCGCCGCCTCAATTCCAGTGAGCAGCCCCTCTGACTGCTTACCAAACCAGCTTCCCTAACAATGCTGCCTTCTCAAACAATCTTCTGCAAGTTCTTCTCCAGATAACTTACCTTTAAAAGCAAAGACAGCACGTGGGTGTAACCTATCATTTGCAAGGTATTTATAATTCTCCTGCTGGAGGCTTGTGCTGTTGGACTCAAGACATTAAGCAATCCTAGCTCTAGAGATTGAATAAAAAGATGGCAATACTCACCTCTACCAATGTGTAATGTTTTTGCACATGGGAGAAGATATGAGGTGGCAAAATGAGTTTGTTTAACACTTGTCTTGGTCTTATATATATGCCTAAGAATTTTCCTTGCTCTAGATAATGCAGCCATTCCCAAATGAACAGAGCTTCAGTTCTACACAGAAGTGTTCACTTTCTCTCCCTCACCCTCCGTGTACATTCATTTGTTAAATACACAGTGACAGTGTAACATCATCCCTTTCTGCTCCTCTGCTGTGACAGTCCAGCTGGTACTCTAACCCCAGAAGACAGAACAAACTTCCTGATACGGTTTCATCTGCTCTGAGAACTGCCGTCTCTCATTCCAGCATGAACAAGAAAATGATCAACAGCTTGACAGGTCAGTATTTTGATTAAATTATCTTCAGCCTTCTGAATCCTTATACTTAATGACCGTTCTCTGTCAACCTCTGTTTTCAGTGCAAAAGAAACTGCATTTTATATCAGGATAGCTCACTGATAATAAAATGTCATCCTTCAGCCATTTTCCTACTGTGGGTAGTCTGACAAAAACTAAAAACATGTATAAATTTGCCACAAACTTTTGCAGTAAGAACATGGTACAGTGCTGGAGATGACGGTCCAGACATACTTTTAGACATCCACCCTTCTAGATTTTCAAGGCTCAGCTAATCAAAGCCATGGCTGACGCGGCCAAGTATGGGACAATAATCCCATTTTGAGCAGGAGTTCTAGCTGGGTGATCTCCAGACATCACTTCCAAGCAATATTTCTGAGGTCCTATGAATCTATGTGTGTAGAAAAGTGCATTAGAGAGTCTACAGACATGAGCACTGTCTCTAGAAGTCACTGTTAGTTATCTTGACATAATCTACAAGCATTAATTTTCAGTGGAGATAAACTTGGGCAAGAATGATCAGCCATGTTAAAAGAGTGGTGGCAGCAGCTGCTCTAATAACAAAAAATGATGGCAAATGAATAATTGCACCATCTTTGTAATCCTGTTCTATGGATATATTTGATTGTTTTCTAATGGTTTTTTAATCAGCTTATGTGAAATAAATTATAAGCAAGAAACCTCAATAGGAACCTCAGCAGTAAAGCAGGAAGAGATGCATGTCTGCATCTTGGTCTTGCAAAGGAATTTAGCTTGACTTATAGGAAGTGATTCCCACTACCTCTATGTATCTCAATATACGACTATGCCTTGCAAAAGCATGAGCAAAATGGGGGGAAAAGAAGCGTAAAATCTGGCCATTCGCATTTGGAGACACACAGGACTGAACACAGCATCCATCCTTATCAGGAATGAGAAGGCAGAGTTTTCCCAAAGCAGAAGGTCTTCCTGCTCCTGCCCCATGCCAGGCTGAGGTGCAGGGCTGCTCTGTGTGGAGGGAAGGGCTGCTATACAAAGACAGTAGCTAAGGACACTTTTTCTGATTTCTCAGAAAAAGCGGAGATAGATCATCTCAGACTGCTCTGAGCATTAGCCTTGTCTAGATTTGAGACTACTACTGGAGACTATATGCTGAAAAAAATCACTAATGAAGGAAGCTTGGAAAGTGTTGGGGTTTGGGAAGTAATTTGAAAAAAAAAAAAAAAAAAAAGAAAAAAAAAAGAAAAACCCTCCCAGGTTTTACAAACCCCAGAACAGCCAAAGTATTTTTTAATTTTTTATTACTCTGATGCCACATAGCATTAAGGGCCCATCTTGCTTTCTGTCTTCCTGAAAGATGAAGTGTAACTTGAAAAAAGTTCTTTGCCACTCAAGAAAAGTAAAAGCTCTGTATTGAATTGCTGGTTTTCCTAACTCCACCTCTAAGAATAACATTTACAATAAAGCACATGCAAATAAACTTCCTACAAATATAACGCTAAAGACAATATTTTGTCAGTCATTGAGAAACCGACAAAGAACTTTCCACTCATGTTATTGTATCTGGGAAAAGTTTACGGTTTGGTTCTTATGAAAGGATTTATGTAGTGCTGCAAATGTACAGAGATCTTTCCAAACAGATAAGACATATTCCCTGTCAAGAATGTCCTGGAAGATGCAAGAGGAGATGCAGGAACAATTCTTAGAATTAGGGACTACGGGGCCTCGAAAGTGTATGTTAAATGGGTATTAGTGCTCTGGAAAACACACATCCTGATTCCTTAGCTTCTTGCATCAGCTCATACAGGTACAAATCAGTTTCTTGAAGGACCTGATTTCTGCTCAACACCAATAAAAGCAGAAAGATCCCTCTTCTTTCATTCTGGCACAAAAAAAAAAAAAAAAAAAAAGTATTTAGGAATTAAGAGCATGTAGAAATCTGGCCACTAGGTACGAACCAGAGATTACAAAATGGGTATGTTCAAAATCAACCCAAAATCTTAAATATCCTAAGCTGAAAACCAAATCCTAATTTTTGTGACAAAGACCATTTCCCAAATGGGCTTTTCCAGAATTAAAAATCAAAACATCATGAAGACATTCAAACTTGAGTTCAGTTTTGGATCCAGACTTCTGACAGAGCAACTATGTTAGAAATTTAAGGGTGCCTTACATGCTGTCCCACAGTTGATCATATCTGGGAACGCAGGGCTCCTTGAAGTTACTGAGCTAGCACAAAGAAGTTGCAGCATTCTGCATAATTAACACTATAAATGTTTGCTAGACCAATCATGTTCAAGCTGCATACTTTCTCTCTTCTTACTGGATTTTGCTGCTGTAGCAATTCTTCTTTGAAACGCTGAATTTCATTTTAGATGAGTCAATGAACCAGTAAACTCCATTGAAAGGTTGTTCAAAAGTCTCAGCTTTATAATCTCTAAAATGCTACTGTTAAGCTCTACGATTTATTTCCAAGGCCTGGGCTTGGGTTTTGTCTGGGAAACCTTCTGTCCAGACAACTCTGTTACTTTAAGCATGAAACTCTGTTTGTGCAATCACAGTATCCACCAAAAACAGGGAAGAAAAAAAAGTGCTTTAAAAAACAAGCAAACAAAGACTGAACGAGAAATTAAGAGGAAGGGAGTGCCCTGAATGTGCCTTTTCTGCATCCAAATCATGATCTGAAAACCACACTTCAGTTTAAAGCAACATCTGCAGAACTCTCACATCCAAATTGGCATCAGCAACTTATGGCAAGTATCACATGCATTTTCTGGTGCATCACTATTTCCTGAGACCCTAAAGGTTAAAATACAAGTCTGTATGGTGGATAAAAAGATTATAATAAACACTGTCAGAGCCCTTTGGATGTTTCACTTCCTTTATTAACCTTTCTGTCAGCAGGAGCTCTGGTGGGATTTCAGTAAATGAAAAGATTCAGAATTTCTCATGGGAAAAACATGGGCTTTTCTGACAATATTAAGAAAGAATATTAACATACTAATAGTTCAAATCTGCCAAGCTCTTTTACAGCTCTGCAGTGGTCTCTGAGCTCTTCAGATCCCACATTTTCAGTTGCGTGAAGTAAAAACCTGCAGGGTTTTGGCACTCTGCTCTGCTGAAGTGTGGAAAGTTGAAAGACTTCCAAGGTGCAAAGCCACAGACTCATCTTTTCCTTCTCACATCTTCCTTCACAGTCAGTACTTTTTCAGTTCTCCTAATGTTATTGCTATTTCCACGGTCACCTTTCAAGTCTCCCAACCAAGGAGTGTGACAGTGATGCCATCTGCCTCCTCATCTTCTGTGCCTCCAAAAGCCCTGTAATACCTCGACGGTGTCCAGAAGTGGGTTCAGCATTCATGGGCAGTTTTTAGGGAATTATCTAGCACAAGTAGTCCAGAACAGATGGTGGCATGGTCTGCTTCAGTCCACTCAGCATGGTTCTAGCCTGTGCCTTTCTTCTGAGTCTTCTCCAAAAAATGAGAGGAAAGTGTTAGAGGGACAAGATGCACAAAGCAAATAGATGTTACCTACCCGAGGCTGAAATTTGGACTCTCAAAGATGAAGAGGATCCTGGTTCTCACAGAAAGACAAGGTGAAATAATCAGAGAGATAACAATGCAACAAAGCTGGAGTGGTGCGTATCAGGCTGTAAAACTGAAGATTATGGTGAAACTAGTGGGTGGATTTGCTGTAAATAACTTTGTCAGCAATTCTAGACCCTATATCCTCTGGAATCCTTCTGCAGTATAGTAATTTAACTGAAAAGTCTCCAGTCTAGTACTATTAAATAAAATGTACAAAAATTATACATTCATTAGAAGCATAGAATCATACAATCACAGAATGTTTTGGGTTGGAAGATCAAAAAGGAAGTCTGAAGGTTCTAAAGATCATCTAGTCCAAACCCTCTGCAATGAGCAGGGACATCTTCAACTAGATCAGATTGCTGAGAGCCCTGTCCAGCCCAACCTTGAATTTTTCCAGGGATGGAGCATCTACTCTCTCTCTGGGCAACTGTTCCAGTGTTTCACCACACTCATTGCAAAAAATGTCTTCCTTACATGCGTTCTGAATCTGCCTTCTTTCAGATTAAATACATTATCCCTTGTCCTGTCCAATAGGTCCCACTAAAAAGGCTGTCCCTATCTTTCTTCTAAGCTCCCTTTAAGTATTGAAAGGCCACAATGAGGTCTCCCTGGAGCCTTCTCTTCTTCAAGGTGAACAAGCCCAGCTGTCTCAGCCTTTCCTCATAGAAGAGGCATTCTATCAATCTGATAGACATCATTTTCATGGTTCTCCAGCTGCAGGAGATCATCTCCACCAGTTCCATGTCTTTCTTGTGAGGACACCAGATCTGGATACAGTATTCCAGGTGGGGTCTCACCAGAGCAGAGTAGAAGGGCAGAATCACCAATTAGTGTTGATCTACCTGTAGCCAAGACGCCTGTTGATGTTAAAGGTAAGATTGGAGGAGAACCCAAAGACCAAGTTCAGGTTGTGAGGTTGCCTCACAGTCTACTAGAGTGAGGGCAGTAATTTGCTAAAGTTTAGCTCCCCTCGTTCAAGCTTATGGAGCTGCAAATGACACCTTCCACAGAATTTTATAGCACAACAGGAGCAACAAGAATATTCTCACAGACAAGACTTGCCTTTTTTTATATATATATAAAATTCACCTAAGATTCAAAATGCCTGCCGTGTTCCAAAGTGGTCGGCCAGCCTTCACAATCAGGAGCTACTGTGCAGAATCGAAGTCAGTTTCAAAGGCATTTTGGCATCTGAATATGTAGAGAGTATCTACCTGGGCTTACAATAGAGTCAGTAATTCAGGCTGCAAGTTAGGACTAATGGCATCTATCTGCAAAGGTGCTTTTAAAATTCAGTAAGATGTTTTCTGCATTTTAAGACAATAAGGTAAATTCGAAAGCCTTTTATTCTCTCGTGAGATGCTCAGTTTAGCAGAGCTTGTGGCCAACACCCACATATTCCTGGGGATCTGAAGCTGCAGACTCAAGCTCAGGCTGCACTAAAACCTCAGGAAGCATCCAAGGTGACTTAAAATTATCTTTGGTCCTGGCTTCCAGCTAGTATCCATTTCTCCTTGCTAATGAGTTTCATAAATGAGTTCTGACTGTACGTGTAAGACACATGAACATCCCATATTTTTTGCTGTATGTAGAGTTAGGTCTTGATTTGATAACTACATGTTTATCACAAAAAAGAAGCAAAGTAATTGTTTTCCTGTAAATCCAGCAATATAAAATAAAGCTTGTATTTCTAAAATAAGTCATTCTAGAAATACTGAAACAAAAAAAACATGTACAGGAAATTCTCCCCAAATGAATTGGCACATGTTTTTCTGTGAATTTTTTTTATTTCTTTCACTGGGTTTTCTCAAGGCTTCTACAAAGAAACCAACTTTCACTTGGCCAAAAGATTTGGTATTCCCAGCAAGATGGTTCTGCTTGGGGTTAGGTGACAAGGCTGCTGGAGGTCATTTAATGGCCATCAGGGAGATTCAGATTACACTATGGTGCTGTTGAAGCCGAGCATGCTCCTTTCACTATTTTTGACCCTAGGCCAATTTTCGGAATCCTTGAGGTTTGACAAAAAGACACTTGTGACCCACTGGAAACATTTTTACAAAGCCCAAAAGAGCCTCTAAAGTGCAGTGAGGCTGATATTATTTATCCAGTTCATTGTCTACAAGCACACTTTTAATTCATCACTTTAGCCAAAAAACCTTGATTTTACATGGCGCTACAAGGGAGAGACGTTTCTTAATCATTTCCCACAACTTAGCTTGCAAAAGCACCATGCAGCAGTGCTTTTATGTAGGTACTGCTATTGAAGACAGACGAAGAGTCATCACCATTTATACACCAACATTGCTGGAGGGGGAGTGGAATGGGGACAGCAACAAAATACACTAAAAACAAAACCACAGGAACCTTCCACGTTCATCTTTCGCCAAGTGTGTACTAGTGCACCCATTTACAGTCATCCTGACTTACCTTTTTAAAGTATCTTTGCCTGTCCCAGTGGTACAGGAGATGTCATATACAGAGGAGGTATAAACCTGAAGCCATCCATATTGTCAGTTTTGGTATCTCCAGTGGCTGTGCCCAGCATTGTTTCATTAGTGAATTACAGCAAGTTACATACGTATCTTATCTTTCCTCTGAATTTGCCCCTTTGGAAAGGAACCAAAAACTAGGAGAGCAGGACTTGAACTGTGGGCAATAAATGCCAACTCTCTTGAGGAAAGTTGGCTGCTCACATCAGTCTGGTTTTCCTCCATGTCCCCAGCTGCTAGAATCGCATTACAAAATTGCTGCAATGCACAGAAATTTTACCCTAATATTACATTGTCCCTGAAGGTATGGTCACAATTTTCACAAGACTACGTTTGAGAATAGAAGAATAAAAACCAGTTTCAATGGAAAGATCTTCCTAAGCTTTAGAGCTCTCACACTTGGAGACCTGGCTTTTACAAAGTCAGTCTCAGGATTTCAATTCAGTGTATCTCAGATTCCTTTTCTCAGCTCTTATTGTTTCAAGATACTTAGCACTAGTCCAGTACATGCTAGATACCTTACAGCTGTGCATGAGATCATGTAGTTAAGATAAATGTGAGGCCAATGATCCATCACAACCTTGCTACTGCATCCAGTAATTTGATTTGAAATCTATAAATAATTTTGGAAGCAGAATCAGGACCCAATGTCTTCCCTCCCAGATGATAGCCATAACCCCCTCCCTTTACACACCTCCATCCATCACTTGCCTATTGTTTTCTTGAATAAGTAGTTGCTGTGACTCTGTTTTTATGAGAACATTAATCCTTTTGATGCAAGTTAGGTGTGCCATGGGAAAACCTTCTGGACTGAGATCTCCTGTTTGTGAAGACACCTGGTTCTTTGTTCCAGTAGGCTTAGATATCAGTTCAGATTCAAATTTCTCTGCTCTGTCAAAGCTGGGACATGTTTGGAATCAAAAGCAGCAAAAACATGAAACATCTAGGAAAGCTTCCATTAAAAGTGAGATGCCAGTAGACTTTAGCTGAGCAGGGCATGTCAAAATGCTTTGAGGCTGTATATCTAAATTAAGTCTGAGACAATTTGCATAAATATATGCTTGGATGTAGCTATTAGGACCATTGGAAAATCTATGGGTGTCAGCCTTGATGTGCATGGATTCTGGACAGCTCTGGACTAAGCTGACCTTACAGAATACATTAAGGAGAAATTTCAGTGCCAAAGGAGACAGTTAAATGTGAGCTGACAAGAGAGGTTTTTTGTAGATCTAAACATTTCAAAACCCTTATGGCTTTTCTATTTCACAACTCACATTAAAAACATTCTTCAGCAAACATTCAATATGCTGTTTTTCAGGACAGTGCTATAACAGTTGCATTGTGGTTGATTGCTTGAAAATAATAGTAGTATGCATTTACTTATATGCGTGGAGATATAAACACATATACTTGCACACATACACAAGCATTGTCAGATTAAAAAAATAAAAAATACTATCATACCATATTTTTCACCGTGCCTCTTAACATCAACTAGAAAGAAAAATAAGTTCTGGAATGACAAAAGAATCAAGTCAAATTAATGAGCCAAAGTATGTAAATTGACTTCTCAGGTATATAAGGTGTTAGAGCTACTAGGTAAAGGTTGGGGCAGTATGTTTAAAACTTCATGTGAAATTTCAGAGGAAAAAAAATTGAGCATCATATTATTACTTCAAATTCATGAAACTTTTCCAAGTATGGAATTTCAGACATATTCATCATGGATAATTAAAAGACTGTAAGCAGCATCTGGTTTCCTTTCTTTTATTTTTCTGATCTTTGGTATAATTGCATTATCTCTGCTCCTCTAGCACTCCACCTGGCAGTCTTGGTCTACTGGTAATTCCTGCTCTGGCTATCTGTATTTACAATTAGGCAGCATTTAAGCTCTCCAAGGTAAACTTACACTTATTTCAGTACATTTTCCAGCATATCAGTATGCTGAATATGGCTATGTCTACATCAGCAGCACAGCATTGGCTCTGATTCCCAAAAGCAAGTTGAATTGCCCTGTGCCTTTACACCAAATTTGCCAGTTCCCTGAAAAACTGATAAATACTCTTGTGCTCTTGGGGGACAAGCGCTCAAGACCAGTCTGCTGGCACTCTTAAATTCCTTTCCTTTCTGTCCTTGCTTTACACAGAAAAAGTTACTTTCCTGCCTTGCTCTACTGACATTGTGGCTGACTTATTGCTGCTTTCAACCATCAAAAAAATTTGCTGCAATCTTAAAAGAGTGCAGAAAACACCTGCATCCACTTTACTACTTTTTATCAAATTGCATAGCCGCACTGTTGAATCATTTGAGATGTTGTGGACCTCTGTTTGTAATAACATGAGTAACACTGCTTCAATTGAAAAATTACATCATCAAAGACAGAAAGTATTTTGCATGATCCCCATTTTACTTGGGCTGTGAATGAAGTTTTACACAAGTTACGATCACTATAAAATGGAAAAACCTAAGTGTTTGAACAAGTCATAAAGCACACAGTGTTCCAAAGAATAAGCCAAAGTCCCAATTACAACATGAAAGGAACACATAATTTGCCCATACGGAAAGGAAGCCTTGTCTCCAAAATTTGGGAAGTACCATAAATACATGGAGCACCACACGGACCAGGTATAAAGTATGTACTTCAGGCTACCAATGAAAAACCAAGATGGCAAAAAACCAAGTACAGTTTCCGGCCACAGAAACTGTGAAATTTTCTAATTCCTTCTACCTTTCCAGAAAAAGGTCTGGTTCCACATGCAAACTATGTTAATCATTCTCTTTGGATTTCACACGAGCTTCTCTGTCATCATATCTTCTATCAGGAACTACAAATAGCTTCTTTAATACTAGATTATTGTGAAGTTTTCATTAGATCAGAGTTTGAAAAAGAAAAGAAGTATTGATTCATTTTTGGCCTGGGATTATAGCCTCTGTTCAAGGTGGAGTTCTTCACTATGGACAATGAGAATTGTTCAGGAGTCCATACAGCCACTGAGAAAGGAATTTCTTGTGGCTATCCTATTCTATTAGTGTGTGACCAATAGGTCATCAGAAATCCACCACCTGCTCTGCAGAGTAGAATATTTATTCCTCTGTGGAAACCTGAGGAAAGGGCATCTGAATTAAAACATCTGCAACTCTGAGAGAAGACACAGCTGCACAGGAGCTTCTTCATTTTCTGTCGTGATCAACAATTACATGGTCAAATAAGAGTCATTATCTGTCTTGTCCCCCCTCTTTCTGTCTTTCCAGCCATTCAGCTTCCACTACCCGTTCTCCATTTCTATGTAACATCAGAAGGATTTCCTGTTTAATCAAGATACTCTGGAAATAACACAGAAAACATATGTGCTTTGGCCTGCCAATAGACCTGCCTGGAGAGCACTTTTCAGCATCTCCAATACCTTCCCACAATGCAGTTCCAGGCTCTGTTGTGCTCTCTTCTCTGCACACATCATATTATTTTTCTCTAGTTCATAATAATGCCCAGTTTACTGAGCAGAGTCCTCTCTCTGTGCCAACATAATGTGTCACTCCTCTGTCTCCTCTTCCTCATGAAATTACCCGGTACTACTAGACGCGTAGGAAGTGTTGATGATTATTACTTGTAGTCACAACTGATCCAGCTGATCTTCCTTTGTAGCTGCAGCTTATAATGAACATATATTGAAATTTCCAGATGCTCACCCTAGTCAAGCAATAGAAAGCATGGAAAGAAAGAAGTCAGAGGTGTGTCCTGCCAGTTTCCCGCAGATCACAAGGAAATACTTTATGAACCAGAGGGGAAACAGGAGCAACAACCTGAGCCTTAGTAGGACTCCATTACTTCTAATTATGTACTGGGTTTGTCCCACACATGCTTCCCTTTCCTTCTGAGGGGACACGATGACTAGAAGGCAATACTCATCACACCTCTTCTTAAATCACACCTAGCCAAGTGCAAGTATTTTGTTCCTTGAAAATTTCCCCATAAGTCTGCTCTTCTGGCACTTAAATACTTTCATGGTTCTTTTAATAGAACAACAGGAAACACAACCAAAGTAGACATAGTATAGTTGAGCTGACTTCCAGAGGTCCAGATGTTTGGAAGGCATACAAATTTCTAGATCAGAATCACTTTTTGGTCTAGAAGTCAATCTGGAAAAGCATGCCAAGAATATTAACAATGCTAATTTTGGTAGAGTTTTTTTAACTCTCTTGGAAATGTTAGAAAACCAGCCTTTGACGTTTTCATTTGGAGTCCCACAAAAAAAAAAAAAAAAAAAAAAAAAAAAAAAAAAAAGACCAAGGAAATGGAAAGGCAGAGGGAGAAATAAAAGTCAGTGACTGTTTCGTTTGAGCTTTGGGAAGAGACTCATGGCAATTTATATTTCCATCCATTTGCTCATCCCTGATATACTGTCAAGCTCAAGTCACCTAAAGCTAACTCCTACTCATCCTCTCTGTGACACTTGCTGTGATAAACAATGGTCAGCTGAAGTTTACCCTGGGCACTTCAGCTCTTATTTGTCCCCTTGAGTCATCTCTCTCCCAGATGTGTCTATCATCCCCATGAATAGCAGCCCCAGTCCTGCTTGATGCCTCATGTCCTGAGAGCAAATCCTCCAACCTGGAGATACTGCTGTACCCATGTGACCAGAGAACTTCTAAATTTTCCAGCTGGCTGCACCCAGCCCACCTAAGATGCTCCCCATGTCATCCAGGCACTCACACCATGACCAAACTACACTGTTTGCGAACATGGCTTTCTCTGAGCTATCCCACTTCTCATTCACAGTGAGAGATGTCTGCGTCAATAAGCATTAAAAAAAATCAGTCATTTGGGAAAATTTACCTGCCAGGTGCAAGACAGTCATATTTATACGTTTATACTAATAGATGTAGAGCATGCACTTCATATTTGTATCATTATAAATTACATATATCTATATATAAGTAATATATAATTATATGCAAGTATAAAATGAAATAAAATAGAAATCTGCATACTTTAAATGTATACACACAAAAAGAGGTCCCTAGGCTTAACATGTGGGCAACCCAGTCCACAGGGTGCCAGATCACACGCCCCAGAACCTTTTCTTTTTATGAGACCTTAATGTTTGAAAGCCACGGAGCGTCTTTAAGCTGAGAGGTGACTCTATACTAAAATGAATAGTAGTAGGGGACTCTAATCTGAAAGGCACAGAGGCACCCATCCGCCGGCCTGACCCAGCCTCAAGGGAGGTGTGTTGCCTACCAGGGGCTCAGATCAGGGATGTGGCCGAGAAGCTGCCTGCTCCAGTCGGTCCCACTGACTATTACCCACTCCTGGTAATAGATGTGGGTGCTACCGGTATAGATAGCAGTAGCCCGGAGACCATAAAGAAGGACTACAGAGCTCTGGGAGAGGTGGTTAGGGGCTCTGGAGCTCAGATTGTCTTTTTGTCAATTCTCCAGGATACAGGGCAGGACCTTGAAAAGGCTAGGAGGATTAGGCAGGTTAATAAATGGTTAGAAGGGTGGTGTTATAGTCAGGGGTTTGGGTACCTTGAACATGGGACTCAATATAGTAGGCCAGGTCTACTGGGGGCTGGTGGAGCTGGTCTGACAAAGAATGGGAAGAGTGGATTTGGTAGGAGGCTTGCCAGACTGGTCAAGGATGCTTTAAACTAGATGTGTTGGGGGAGGGGGGCATCATTCCATCCCAACACACCCAGTCGGTTGGCAGCACCTACAGTAAACGTTCGGAGCAATGTAGAGATATTCCAACTGCTCCAGCCAATGAGCCGGCTTCAATTGGATCTCGCCTCAAATGCCTCTACACAAATGCCCGTAGTATGGGGAACAAACAAGAGGAATTAGAGATGTGTGCACATCTACGGGGGTATGATATCATAGGCATCACAGAAACATGGTGGGATGGCTCCTATGACTGGTGTGTTGGAATGGAAGGTTACTGGCTCTTTAGGAAAGACGGGCCCGGCAGATGGGGAGGGGGAGTTGCTATTTATGTTAGGGATAGGCTAGAGAGTATGGAACTCTGTCTCGGGACAGGTGAGCAGTCGACAGAGAGTTTGTGGGTCAGGGTTAAAGGGAGAACAGCGATGGGTGACATTATTATGGGGATCTGTTACAGACCGCCTGACCAAGGGGACTTGCTGGATGAAGCGCTTCATAGGCAGATAGGAGTAGCCTCACGCTCGCAGGCCCTTGTTCTCATGAGAGACTTCAACCACCCTGATATCTGTTGGAGGGATGGTACGGCCCGGCACAAGCAATCCAGAAGGTTCCTCGATTGTGTGGAAGACAACTTCCTTCTGCAAGTAATAGAGGAGCCGACAAGGAGAGGTGCCATGCTTGACCTCGTCATCACCAACAGGGAAGGGCTGGTTGGGAATGTAACGATCCAGGGCAGCCTTGATTGCAGCGATCATGAGATGGTCGAGTTTGAGATCCTCAGGACAGTGAGAAGAGCGTGCAGCAAGCTCACTGCCCTGGACTTCAAGAGAGCAGACTTTGGCCTCTTCAGGAGCCTGCTCAGTAAGGTTCCATGGGATACAGCCCTAGAGGGCAGGGGGGCCCAAGACTGTTGGTTGATATTCAAGGATCACCTGCTGTAAGCTCAGGAGCGGTGCATCCCAACTAGAAGGAAGTTTAGCAGGAGGGCCAGGAGACCTCCTTGGATGAATAAGGAGCTGCTGAGCAAAATTTGAAGGAAACAAGAGGCTTATAAAAGGTGGAAGCAAGGTCAGGCGGCCTGGGAAGAATACAGGGATGTTGTCCGGGAAGCTAGGGACCAGGTTAGGAAAGCTAAGGCCCACTTAGAATTAAACTTGGCTAGGGATGTTAAGGATAACAGGAAGGGATTTTATAGGTACATTGCCAATAAAAGACAGGTTAGGGACACCGTGGGCCCTCTCCAGAAGCTATCGGGAGAACTGGCTACCCTGGATTTGAAGAAGGCTGAGGTTCTTAATGACTTCTTTGCCTCAGTCTTTACCTGCAAATGATCTGACCACACAACCCAAGTCTTGGAAGGCAGACGCAGGGACAGTGAGGGTGGGAACCCTGGGCCCACTGTGGGGGAGGATCTTGCTCGGGACCACCTTAGGAACTTGAATGTATACAAGTCCATGGGACCGGATGAAATCCATCCGCGGGTCCTGAAGGAGCTGGCAAATGAAGTTGCTAAGCCACTGTCCATCATATTTGAAAAATCATGGCAGTCAGGTGAAGTTCCCAGTGACTGGAAAAAGGGAAATATAACCCCCATTTTTAAGAAGGGGAAAATGGATGAGCCGGGGAATTACAGACCAGTCAGTCTCACCTCTGTGCCTGGCAAAATCTTGGAGCGGATTCTCCTGGAAGGCATGCTAAGGCACATGAAAACCAACAAGGTGGTTGGTGACAGCCAGCATGGCTTCACTAAGGGGAAATCCTGCCTGACCAATCTGGTGACCTTCTGTGAAGGGGCTACGGAACTGATGGACAGGGGCAGAGCAGTTGATGTCATCTACGTGGACTTGTGTAAAGCCTTTGACACTGTCTCACATGACATCCTTCTCTCTAAGTTGGAGAGACATCAATTTGACAGGTGGACCACTCGGTGGATAAAGAACTGGCTGGATGGCCGCACGCAAAGAGTAGTACTCAGTGGCTCAATGTCCAGCTGGAGACCAGTAACGAGTGGCGTCCCCCAGGGATCGGTGTTGGGACCGGTCTTGTTCAACATCTTTGTGAGTGACATGGACAGTGGGATTGAGTGCGCCCTCAGCAAGTTTGCCAATGACACCAAGCTGTGTGGTTCGGTTGATATGTTGGAGGGAAGGAATGCCATCCAGAGGGACCTTGACACGCTTGTGAGGTGGGCTGATGCCAACCTGATGAAGTTTAACCATGCTAAGTGCGAGGTCCTACACCTGGGTGGGAGCAATGCCAGGCACAGCTACAGGATGGACGGGGAGGAGATTCAGAGCAGCCCTGCGGAGAAGGACTTGGGGGTGTGGGTTGATGAAAAAATGAACATGAGCCGGCAGTGTGCGCTTGCAGCCCAGAAAGACAACCGTATCCTGGGCTGCATCAAAAGGAGTGTGACCAGCAGGTCGAGGGAGGTGATCCTGCCCCTTTTCTCTGCTCTCGTGAGACCTCACTTGGAGTATTGTGTGCAGTTCTGGTGTCCTCAACATAAAAAGGACATGGAACTGTTAGAATAAGTGCAGAGGAGGGCCACGAGGATGATCAGGGGACTGGAGCACCTCCCGTATGAAGATAAGCTGAGAAAATTGGGGCTGCTCATCCTGGAGAAGAGAAGGCTGCGTGGAGACCTCATAGCAGCCTTCCAATACCTGAAGGGGGCCTATAGGGATGCTGGGGAGGGACTCTTCATTAGGGACTGTGGTGAGAGGACAAGGGGTAATGGGTTTAAGCTTAAACAGGGGAAGTTTAGATTGGATATGAGGAAGAAATTCTTTACTGTAAGGGTGGTGAGGCACTGGAATGGGTTGCCCAGGGAAGTTATGAATGCTTCATCCCTGGCGGTGTTCAAGGTGGGGTTGGACATAGCCTTGGGTGGCATGGTTTAGTGTGAAGTGTCCCTGCCCATGGCAGGGGGGTTGGAACTAGATGATCTTAAGGTCCTTTCCAACCCTAACTATTCTATGATTCTATGAAATCAAGCAGGAGCTGCAGCCTTTCTGGGACACTTCACTGTCGACAATATGGTTCCAGTTTGTAATACTGTTAGCAATCCTTAGAGTCACATTTCTGGTGCAAGCATTCATAACTGTGCATAGGGAATAGCTTGTTTCTGATTCATTAAGGCGTAATCGTTTTAAAATAAAAGAGGGTAGACGTAGACTAGACATAAGGAAGACATGTTTTAGCATGAAAGTGGTGAAACACTGGAACGAGTTGCCCAGAGAATGGGTAGATGCACTGGAATCACTCAAGATCAGGTTCGACAAGGCTCTGAGCAGCCTGATCTAGTTGAAGAGATGCCCATCCTCATTGCAGGTGGTTCGGACTAGATGACCTCTCCAGGTCTCTTCTAATACAAACCATCCTAGTATTCTATGATTCTACGACAGTATGGGGAGGATGAGGGTATTCAGTCATAAAATACCATGAAGCAGGGCATTTTGTGGTTAGTTTTAAATGACAAGAGGTATTATCTGAATGAGTTTAAATAATAATTCAGCCATGAACTCAGTATACTCCAGAGGTTTAAGTAACACAAACCTGCAATATGACATTCACAGTGACCCTCTAAATAATTTTCTGTTCATTGCAATTAATTCCCAGGTGTCAGGTTTTTGCTAATGTAAATGGTTTTCTTGTAATTAAAAACCACAGTTCAATACTTGAGCTCAGTACAGCAATTATGGTCACAATGGCACTCACAAAATCCTGGAAAAAAAAATAAGAATTAAAAAAAAGCCTTTGCAATGCTTTATCGTGAATAATGCAAACCCAGACAGCAGTGAGCACAGGCAAACAACAAACAGAGAAAACAGTGGAGGAACCCCGATTCACTGGTGGCTATATCTTAGCTCTGCCCTACCTCGGGGCCAGCAGGGACCAGGAGATCTGTTGCACTGACTGTCAGCACCCTGTTCCCGTGGTTCCCTCCCACAGGGACAATCCTGGTGCCGGAGGAAAGGGCTGTCTCCTCAGCCTGGGTCTGTACAGATACAGGGGTGCCTTTGCAGGGGCGAACGCAGGGGGTAGCAGGGATGTGGGGAAAGCAGTGAGGCTGGTGGAAAAGCCATAGCAAGGCCCCTGCTCTCTCAGCTCAGCCCAGCACCAGCCAGGTGCTTGGGAACACTAAGCTGTCTGGCTCCTGCAAAAAGGGGTGGTTCTGACCGGATGTTCCTGCAGAGTCACCAAGCCTGTGGCTACACCAATAGTCAGAGCAGGTAGCTGATCTGATAGAAAGGTAACTGGGGAGTAATTCCAAAGCTCTGTTTTCAAATAAACCAGGTCTCAAATTCTCTTCAACAAGGAGTGGTACAAACGCAAAGCAGAGTCAAAGCAGAAACAAGATCTGAGGGGAAGGAAGGACAATTTCTTGAAACAGGAGCACCATAACATCAGCATAAAGTGACTTTTTAGTTCCTTGTAAAGATGAGAATAAATGGCCTTCTAAGCTCACTCTGCAATCTATGCATGGGCCATGACATTAGGAATGTTGTGATGGGCTCCCTACGGTTTGGATTCAGTACCTGGCTCATCTCTACCTCACTGCACTGTGTCATCAACCCACCCACACACCTCCTTTCCTTATTTAACCCACAGAATTATTCCTCCCATGCCTGCAGGGGACAAAACCCAACAATGAGTGGGCTAGAGGAGTAGAAAAGATAGTATTTCATGTAACCTAATGGAAATAAACCAACTGTATTCCAGTCTGAGTAAAACAAAATCGTCTCAACACATGCAGCTTACCTTTTAATGGATAGGCAATCTGAGGTCCCCTGTCCCCTAGTGCTGACAGTCCCGTGAAACCTGTATAAACAAAACAATGGAGCTGAATACAATGAATTCTGGACCTGCAGCACTGCCCTGAACAGTCAATAAAATACACTTCCTCACAAAACATCCATTGAAATACTCTCTGCTGCTTGCAGCTGTCACAGCCGAGGGTGGAATTTCAGCAAACACATTTGTTTTCAGGGCACCATTCAGGCTCCTCAAGCCCAAACTTCTGCTGGGCCAAGGTCAGCTCTGAAGCTGAATCCAGCTCCAATGTTAGACCAAGTTGCTCAGGGCCTCTGAGCTTCTCCAAGGCTGGGGATACCAGCCCTCTCCAGGCAGCCAATGCTTCACAGAGGTTCTGACAGAGGCATTCCAACTCTCAGATAATTCATCCAAACACTAAAGGGGCCAAGAATACAGAGAGCTCTGGAGCAAAATTCAGAGTTTGTACACTTAAGCCAGGGCTGGTAATGGGTGTTTTGATATAGTCTGGTGCCAGCAAGTGTACAGGAAGCCAACTTTTCCTGTCAAAATCTGAGAGACTTCATTTTCCACACAGTTATGGTTTCTGTTAGCTGGTGGCAGACTGGGAGGCCTGAAGCTCCCTCTCTCTTCTTCTGGGCCCCATCCCTTGTGCCTGAAGTCAGCTTTTAACTTGAGCAGACATCGGGCTCAGCTGCTTGGTCCTTTCCCTGCCATTCCAAAACATCATCTGTGAGGAGAGGGCCATGCTTCAGCCGTAGGAACAGATGTGAGGTAGAAAGCTGCAGGCTCTTGCCTTTGCCAGCTGAAGTCTGTGCAAAGCTGGTAGCACACACCTGTGGCTCCCCATGCCTGGAGAGACACCTCCTCATCCAGAAAGGAAAACTGCAGGGGGTTGCCTTCATTGTTTATATAAGGTTCATGTAGAGCATGTTTCAAAAGGGACACCAAAGTGCTGGGCTTGTCATGAGTGTGATGCAAAGAGAAGCCAGAAAAGAGCTCCGAAAATGCAGGAGAAGGAATTGAGGATTAAAGAAACCAGAGTAAATACTGAGGTGCGCAGACTTGTTTCCATCTAAATCAACAGAGTCTGTGTCTTTGAGTTCAGTGAAGCCAGACTTCCACTCAAGCACTACGGGTGCCAGGGGAAGGGATAGCAGAAAGATTTCATTATCCAAATAAACGGGGTGATCCAGTTTCTTCAATTTACTTCAATTTACTTCAAACTGGAGGCTAATGTTCAAATAATTAAAAGGCTGTTTTTAACATCGGTCATCATGATCTGTGACTCATGCTTTTCACAGTTCAATCAAGTTGCTTTTAAATCAGTCAACAGACTTCCCACAGATTGCTGGAGCATGTTAGGGCTTCCTACCTGTTTCAAGAGAACATTTTACAGGCATGCCTTTGCTCTCTTCCTCAAGGTCTGTTAATGCAGCTTTCACTGCAAACCTTGCCTAACTGTGCTGAGCTTGTGAGTCTTCAGAAAGCAAAAAAGAAAAAAACATTGATGGTAGCAATGAGATATTAAAAGAGGAGTTTAATTCCCAAAAGACACTGCCTTTAACTCATCGTTCCCTTCCCTGCAGTGGTGGGAAACATTCTCAGGGGTCCATTTCGAACTCAGAAACAACCGTCTTACAGGGGCTGAACACAGTAACCCAAAGGAAAACAGTTTTCCCTCTGCTAACAAAAGAGAGATTTCATAACTGTTGCTTCCGCAGGTAACAATCCTCTGACCTTCAAAAAAATGTGCCTAAAACTGCCACAGATCATTTTCCCAGGTACACAGCCAAGAGGGCAAATTTTCAAAGCAGTGAGTGTTTCCATGGGCTGCAGGCTATCTCCCGTCACACGTTTAGCAACATACATAGACAACTGGATTCTGAGAAAAATGTTTGCTATTAAATGTCATTAATACCTGTCTTATCATTAATGCATAATAACTGTTATCATATACTAGGAACTCAAGATCTAGATTTCCCAGCATTAGTTCTGCAGCAGTCATGAACAGAAGATACCACTGATGTTAGCAATTTAATAAGATTCAAATATACAGGAATAATGAGAATGTTCACCATAATATTGTACAAAAAGCTATTTCATATGAATCTGGGGAAAAACAAAAAAACCCTATATTGTAGCATCAACTGTGTATTTGGTAACAGGGTTAATCAGAAGCTTCCCAGCTGGCTAGCTGTTTCCTGACCGCCCATTACAGATTTATTTCTCTCTCTTCCTTCCAAGAGTGAGGTGCTGGCCTCTCCACTCCTGACTGCTGTGCTGGACAGAGCAGTTAAGATATCTGGCAATTTCCAAGTGGCTATTAAACTACCAATGCATATTTTTGACCTAGTTATAAAATAAAATTCCTGGGCAATATCCAGGAGAACACAGAAGACTGATAATAAATTGCAGATCCTGCCTCACTAGTTCAAAAATTCAAGCCTGGCAGTAGTCTAGGCTCATTTTCTAACAGTTGTTTTCACAGCCTTTTTAACCCAAAGGAGTAGGGGGTGGCAGAGCAGGCATCCCTGCCCTGGAGCTGAGCAAACAGGCTGCCCTGTCAGCACTGGAACTGCCTGCTCCATGGCACTATCAGAAGAAATGGAAAATTCTTCTTTGAACAAAAGCTCTCAAAGAAATGTGATAATTCAGCACCAACTGGAAATGCAGATGGAGTTCAGAAAAAGGGATTTTTTTTTTTGTTTTCTTGTTACTTTTGAAAATTTTTGTGCTCAAATTGGCATTGTTGAAATACTGTCAGTTTTTTCACCAGCTTTGAATTTTTTTTTCCATACTCCTTTATCTTTCCACAAGCAAAATGGAAAGAAAAGAGAGGTAAAAAAGGATAAAAAAATACTGTTTTATTGATTTTTTTCAAAGGAAAACCCAGCATTCCCTGCAAAATTTTTTGTTTCCCTCAAAAATTTTTGAGTGAACCCTGTGAGCAATTCTTCTTACCATTATTGATTCCCTACAAGGCAGAAATTAAGAGCTTATTGCTGTACCAAAATCAATAGAGCACCAGAGTCTCCCATCCAGCACATTCAGTGCACAGGTCACTGGGGCCTCCTGATACCCTTGTTGCTAAAGCTTAACTTTCTCAAGGGCACGGTGTTTTACCATCCTGAAATGAAATGTAATTCCTGCAAATGAAACCCCGGCTAGCAAAAAGCAGAGCAGTCTCCCATTCAGAGGTTGCTATTACTTTTGCCAAGCATGAACATAAAATTTTCCTTTGAGCTCCCCCCAGCCTGCGCCATTATTCCTTGTCCACTATTTATGAAATGCAGACTTCTTTCTCTGTGTGGTCTACATTATGTCCTATGTTTCTGTTTCCAGCAAGGATGGCCCAGCATGAGTGTCAGCCCACTTTGTCAAACAGCAGATGATGCAGCACACCTCCTTCCCAGTGGGAAGGATTCCATTCTCACCAGGGAAATGGTTTAACTGTAGCCAGTAGAGCTTTCTGGAGTGAGAGCAGCCAGCATGCCCTGGGCTTTCTGCATTGCCATTGTATCACAGTATAGGCAACACGACTGAGAGGTGAGAGGGGTGAGTGCCACTATGACTGAAAGCCCTGTCTCAGCAGAGCATTGTCCTCTGCCCAGCACTGGAAGAGTCCCAGCGCCCAAGCCCCTACGGCCACTTCTGCTGATGTTCAGGGATAAACACATCATCGTGCATCGTTTTGACAAGGGAAGCACTGCCCTCTGACAAGCTTTCATTGCTGTTAAAAGGACTGAGATTTTGACTATGTATAGCTTTCTCTGAAGTTTGAGACCCCAATCATATTAATTCTCCTACAGACATGGCAGTAGAAAGAAGACAAACATGGTAGCAAGGAGAGGCTCAGTAAAAATGAAAAGAGACCAAAGATGAACATTAATAAAGAAGATTCCTACACACAGATTTTGCACCCGTTGAGGCTAGCTAATGTGAAACTCTGTATGAACAACACTCTTGCTCTATTTTGAGAGTGCTTTTGTCCAGTTTAACTTAAACCTGTTCCAAACAGCTCATGCAAAGCTGAGATAAACCTGGGTTAAATCAAAACTGGAATGTACGGAGAAGGACTGCTTGGAAATTGTGTCCCAAGGCATAAGCTTACTTCAGCTGGCTGAAGCACTGATTTATATGACGGTCTTTGAGAATGGAAAGTACATATTAATAGAAAAAGCATAAAAACATTTAATCGAATGTATGGGACATTTTGGAAGACCTACCTTCAGTTGTTTTTGGGTCTTTTTTTTTTATATAGAAAGTATTTAATGAGACTGCATTACTTGAGAAGTCCTAGGACCAAGAAAAATATTACATGATACAAAAGTGATGGCTATATTTATCGTATCTAGATGGGAATAAAGAGCCACATGCAGTCTGAATAGTAGAGGATCAAAAAGGACCTGAATTTTTATTTCACACTGAAAAAGCCCCAGCTTTTTTTCCCTTAAATAATCAACATTTCCAATATAATAGAACATGCCAGGGAATTAATATATCCTGGAGTGCTGTGGATGGCTTTCCTGGTCCTGAAAGATCAGACAAATAACTCATAGCCCAGTGGCTGGGGAAACAAGACAGACTTTCTGGACAGCCCAGCATGGACCCATGATGTCAATGCCCAGAGAGACCAGATAACTCAGGGTACTTGGTGCAGAGTGCCCAGCTACACCGTCTGGGATAGGCAGCTTGCACTCAGCTCCGATTTGCAGCAGTGACGATCTATGTACAATGAACTTAATGGCCTGATTTCATTTGTGAATGGAGCTGTTCGAGCTGCAAAACATATTTCCATTTATGTTAGAAGGTATACCACAGAGATTAGTTGCATAGACAAAGACTGGCTTTATCATCTTTTCACAGAGTGCTCCCTTCCCTGCTGGGATCATGGTGACAAAGAAATAAAAGAAATTTGCAGTTTCTCTTCTAATACTGTAAAAAAACTTCGAGGGGTAAAGACAGAAGAAAAAAAAAAACCCTTGTTCTTCTTCAAATGAGGAGACGGAAAGTTCAATTGAGATTACATTGAGCTTCGTTTCAGAGCCACAACACATGCTGTTCATATCGTTAATCCTGCATGGCTATCCCCATGTCCCAGACCTGCTTGGTATTCATTCCATTTGCAAAAAATAATGACAATTTTAGGCATCTTCCGTTCAAGACACACAAATCAAAACTATTAGTTATTTAATTTCAAATTAACATTGTCTCAGACTTAATGCCAAAACTAGTATTTTATACAGATATTCATAAAATTGCCTGCAACGTGCTAGCAATGGATTTTGTAATTTTAACTTCCACTTCTCAGAGTATTCACACTAAGAGAGATTTGGGTGAGAAAATAATCTGTAATTAGGCTGGCCAGAAAACATTGCAGAGAAATCAATAAAAGCATGATCAAGTTTATGTCTCGGGCATCATGCCACCATGCTAGGGCAGCAGCAAGTAGATTTGAAGAATTTAGGCTTTTCTCCTCTTGAGCAATGTCCTGCTCCATGTATACAACAAACTGCCATCCATTGAGTCCACTTGAACAATTCTGAAATGAACAAATATATGTGAGGATAAAATCTGTCTGGTTAAATATTCATGGAAAGAAATTATAACGGACATCCTGGCAACTCCAAGCTTAGTTCCCTTTCAACTCCATATGCGTACTTCTAAGAGAAGTTATTTAGTTATTCTATTTCTAGCTCCTGCAGCTATGTCACAATTTGTGGTTTGCAAAATTAGAAATTAATGAAGTATTCTGGCATTAGAAGGAGTCCTTGAGAGAAAAATCCAGCAATAAAAGGTTGGTAATTGCCACTGAACAAGGAACTGATGGATAGCACACCACGCTGGTTGCAGGTAGGTAGGCAAAATGACTCATGAAGTGGGCTATATAAAGGGATGAGTAATCAATGAAAACAGAGTGAAAGAACAGATTGTCTCATATGAGAATGACAACAGCTACCGGAGATCACCCATCTAGGAATAGAAGCAGTAATGAAACGTTTGGTGAAATAAAGAAGGGTAATGGAAGAAAGCAATAGAGCAGCAGTTCCCAGTCCCAATTTGTTCAAAAACTAACATCACTCACAGCTGCTGCAACAATTCCTGACCAAGAGCACAGGAGGAGGCAATTAATTCTTCAGGCAACGTACCCTGACCCATCTTGCACAATCACAGCAGCAGAAGGAGGAGATGCAGGCAGAGAGTCTATTGCAGAGGGTACCTAGAAATGCATCTGTTCTGGGCGCATGGATAAAGCCAGTTATACACTGCAGAACTGTAAGTGAAGTGGAGCATGTAATATTTTAAGGCAGAAACACTATCATGGTGTTTGAATGCCTTAGACCATGAACATCCGTATGGTCAACTGTCACTTCAGAGCTCAGAGTTATTGAAGGGGCTTCTTCCCAGACCCCAGTAGAGCTGCTCTGTGTTTGAGTGCTGTTTCCCCCAGCTGGCTCCAGGGACCCCCACTGCTGTGTGCTCCCCTGGCTGCATGCAAAACAGAAGTGGAGCCTGCAGCTCCTTCTGCACACACCCATAACTGGGAGAAGATGAAACTGGTCTCCCTGATAAGGGGGCCCTGCACAGAGTTGGGACAGGCCAGTGTATGGGCATAGGTCCAGGAGCGCAGAACAGTCGCGCCTCTCTGTGAGATACAGCATGCTGAGACTTTTCCCTTATTTGGATAGGTATGGTCCATTCCCACGTTAAATGAAAGCCAGACCATCTCTCTTCTGACTGTGATTACTGAATCATGGTTAATAATAAAGACAGGGAATATTCTGACACTTCAGCCCTTTGATATGTTGTTTATCCAGTTCTCTCAGACTCTATTTAATCTTAAGCTATTCCCCCAGTAATTTTGTATATTTGGATTCTATACCCAAGCAAAGCTTCGGAGTTAATCACAATGCTAGTTACTGGGACTGAACAGAAATGGGATGGATTTGTCTTTGTCCTCAGACAGGATAAGCCTACCCATTAGGAGAAAGTTTCCTGGTTCATGCTCTCAAGGTTTGAAAAATTAAACTCTGTATCTGCACAATCCTTGTTTAGACTCTGATCCCATAAACGCTCTCACTAAACATTTGCAAAGAAGAGGAAACACAGCCAAATCCCACTAAGTTATAGTGAGCAATAATCTTATCGCACGACATTTATGTTTTCTGCATGTTCCACTGGGAGAGAGGTCCCTTTAAAGCTTTCAATATGATTTAAGCACAAACGGTTTTTATATAGGTCAGGAAAGAGAAATGTAATTTCCCCTAGTTTTGTTTGGTTCAAGTTCTCTGCTCTAGCACTTAATTAATGACTCTGGTGAAATGCTTTGAAAACAGCAATGTTTCTAACCCCAAATGCATTGCCAAATTGAGTGCTTCCTGCTCATTGTCTATTTTGGAGACGATGCTGAACTCAAATCCATGCGCTGCTAATAAAACCAAGGAAACTATTTTTATGGCTATGGAAAAAGAGGTATTTCTTCCTCAGTACCCATCTCTGTCATTTATAGCTGCAGGAAAGAAAAAAAGTCATGTAGGAAATGTGAAAAGCGAGGGAGAAGAGGGAAGGGAAGCCACACAGGCCAGTACAACATTACCCCAGCTGGAATATTCAACTTCACCAGTTGGCTTTCACACTTAACTTCCTTTCTTATACATTCAGTCTTGAAACCCAAGCACTCCCAGGACTTGGAGTCCACATAAGGACATAAGCAATCAGAATGGAAATTAGGCGGAACTGGGTCTGGAACACAATCCTCAAATCTTTACATAATCCGATGAGTGCCTGTTTCTTTACCAGTAAATTTCCCCATGTTTTTAAGTTTTCATACCTCTTACAGCCCAACCTTGAATCTGAGACACTGTAGCTCATTCAGAGCGTGCACATTCAGAGCCCCCCTAAGGTTTGTCTCCAGGTGCCGCTACAGACCGACAACATTGCCAACTAAGAGCTGCCTAGATGAGGATGTGGCACACTTCTGTTGTACCACAGCCTGCTGACCACTTCTCCAGGCAGTGAGGCATGAAAAGGGCTCTCTGCAGTGTGATGTGCTTGAGCTTGCTCCAGTAATGGCCAAAGTTCAGATTCATTTTGTCTAGGGGGTTTTTGCACCAAAATGTGATATGAACACAGAGAAATAAGGACTTCCAGCAGATTCTGCAGCCCAGCTGAGTGGCTCTCCCTGTTGAATGTAGAGAGGCCCTAGGAAAACGCCTCCCACTGCACTGGAACAGCAGTGGGATGTGCAGATGACGAGGGGATGGGCCTAAGCTCAGGTCCAGCCAGTGCTCCACACACCGTGGACATTGCAAAACCTCGCCTCCTGCAGGTGCCTCACCCCTCCATTTCCAATTGCTCTGCTGAAGCAACAACACCCATGACCTGGGTCCCCAGCAGTACTCAGGACTCACTGACTAGCTGGGTGCAGAATAAGACAATTTGGATGTTGCCTTTTCCTCTGGGCTGAGGGTGACAGAGGTCTCTCTCTTCTACAAGCATGTACTTTTCCAATAAAACCTGCAGAACTAAATTGTCTTCTATTTTGCAGTCATATTTGATTGGCATTTCAAATGGAGAAGTTTCTGCAGAGGGAATGGGGGATGGTCAGAGACACCACATGAATCTCATTCCCTCAGTCAGCTGTACAGCAGTGGAGCATCTGCTGGGTCAAAGACAGTGGTTTCTATCTGGCAAGCTACATAGACACCTTCTCAGATATCAGTCCTGCTTCTCTGAAGAACTGTTGCACCAAGAAACTATGGCTGGTGGAGTCAAGAACAGAAACATCTACTTTGAAAGATTCCAGAAAACAAGGAGTGAATATATACAGATTATACTTCTTGGCCAAGGTCTCTCCATCTCAGAGATTTCTGACCTTTCAAGGCAAAATCGTGTCATTAGCTGCCTGTCTGTGAAATAAATCAGAATTTAATATTGGCTGTTACAAAACACGCCTTATTTGCAATGGGTTACCTCTTGGAGACAGCTTAAACAATGCGGGAAACTTTAGAACACCAAAAGCATCATTCATTGTTCAGGTACTACTGCTCCAGACACTTTCCATTTGGTATAGCTCCTGACCGTCATAGTCCCAAGTCTTCATGCCACTAGACTGATGGCACTGTCTTGTCTCTGAGCAAAGCAGATTTCACATCCTGCTTTTTCAGCTGTTTTGTTACTGAATCTGCAGCTCAACAGCGGATAAAAGTTTGCTGATTAAATCCCTTCATTTTCTGGAGGATGTCCTTTGCAAGCTCTTGCTGCATTCAAGCAAACACAAGTTGCTGTAGGAGGCCCCAGTGGGAAATGCTTCTTGGCTGCCACAGTGTCCAAAAATCCTAGGGAGTACTAGGATCAAACAAAGATATTCAAATATCATAAGAGCTACAGACACATCGCTACTAGGAAAAGAAACTGTAAAAGCTTGTTGAGGCTGTAACAGTGAAATACTGAATCTGCATGGCAGGCAAAGCATGGAATAGCGTCTGACCTGAATTTCTCCTAGGTGGCTGGAAAAGTCTCCATCCAGATACTGGTCCTGGTGTAGAGTGTGTGGATGGGAGTGACAGCAATGATAAGGTGAAGCCACAGCAAACAGAGCTGAGAAGGTTTCCCTGCTAAGTGAGGATGGCAGTGATTTTGGACCTGATGCAACAAGACAGCCTTCCCTAAAATAACAGTTAGCGAAATAACAGATGTCTGCATGAGAGAAAACTATGTGCATATTGAAATCTTGGGTAAGGGTGACGATATGGGCATCAACACACAAGTAAACCATAAAGCTGCTATTGAAATATTTGATGGGTGCATTGCCTATCATCTCTAACAGCAGTCTTGACACAAACACTTAATGCTGTTCTACAGGCTCACAGCATCTAACAAAATAAATGACCACCCAGGACTTTTCATTTGGCATTTTTGCTTTCTGCTGGAACATGATCATATTGGCCAAACATGCATCTTGTAAACACTTGCCTGCAGTGCTCTTGCTCTGTATATTTATACAGCCCATGTAAATTTTATTCTTTATTTTTGACAGAGAAAACCTGCTGTGACTTTTTATGTCTAATGTATTAATTCTGAAGTTGTTGCTTCACCTACTGCTGATGTGCTCTTTTTCTTGCTAAAGAACACTAGAACACATTCAGAAAACATATTTGCACATGTAACCGTCACACTGCTGTTACTTGCGCTACAATTTTCAGTAGCCAAGAGAGTGGTACATTCCCAGGTTTTGTATCAGTGAGATTTCTCTGCACCATTACAGTGACATGGCAAGGCAAAGAAAGCAGAGCTCAAGAGCGAGAGGGAACCCATGCTTGACCCTGACAGACTGAAAACAAAGAAGCTAAGGCAATGCAAAGTCACAAATGCTGCATTTGCAAAGCTGCACAGTGCTAGCCAGAGGTTGAGCACAGGGATGAAGAGAAGAACAGCCCACAGGCTGGGAGCAACATGCAGCACCTCAAAAGAAAATTGACTAGACTACCAGTCTGAAAGCCAGTATCTTCATTTTAAGGTGGGTGCAAGCTTTAGGGGGACTGATGATTTTGTTGGAAAAAATAAGTAAGCCACAGAAGATAGTAAAGAAATTAAGCAGAAGATTTGCAGCGCTCACTTGCTCCTCACTAAAGGAATATAAGACCTAATGTTGTCACAAATGTTTACAACATTTACAAAAATGTTTACAAAACAACTTCACAAATGTTTTTCAACAGAAGTCAGGGATTGCAGCAGTGGTATTAAAATACTGAATGTTTTAAAAAGAGATCACACATGGATCTCATGAAGCTGACACCCCTAGGAAGGACAGGTCATCCATGCGGTTAGGAAAGAGTCTGAGGGCACTGTGGAGTCAAGAAGCCAGTAATAAAAAAACCTAAGGCTGAAGAAACCCAGCCATCCTACTCATCATGACTCAAGAATTATTTCTCTGCCTTAAAAAGCAGAAACTGAAGGAATTTCTTCCTCAGAGAATCACTGGGCAAATAGAGCCACCACTAGGATGGTTAAAATAGAGAAAAGGGTTTTAGTGTAAAACAGGTATGCCTTTTTTAAGCAAAGTTGTCATTAACTGCAACTGCTCTTCAATCAAAGACTGCGCTTTCAAAAAGGGACCTCACAAACAAAAACCCCCGCAGATCTTATCTGCAGCTGCAAGCATCCAATCTGCAAAGCAAATACAATTTTAGAAATGTGCAATTGTTTTGTGGACAGAACAGTCAGATGATCAAATCCAGAAACAGTGTTTCAATCTGATTCAGAAAATAAACCTCCATAATCCCAAGCACATTTTAACTGAGATTGCCAGAACTCGTGGAGGCCTGCCACAGGAAGGGGGTCAACACAAACAGCAGTTCTCCCAGCTCCTACTGGGAAGCTAAGAAGAGAGGTGGGACTCTCAATATTAGGTTGTTTTTTTTTTGGGATAGACATTTTCAGAATTTTCATTATTTGGACACTTCCACTGCTCTCTGATAGCTTTGTCACTACTTATCTTTCTGTCTGTAAAGCACGACTATGTTCTGCTGCTTCTGGCAATGTTTTGAAGAGGGAATGAGGTCTTCTAAGGACTGGCAAAGCTAAAAACATCAATAAAAAATATTAAAAAACCCAGAAATACTTTATGCTGCCTCAAAAGGAAAAAGAGTTTGAGTAAACTGTTAAAAATTGTTGTGTGCGTCATAAATACAGGTTAAGTCAGGCAAAGAGTCTTAGCAGTAGCATGGAGAAAAGCAGGCCTTGCAGGGCGGCAGATGTGTAAGTTCATGTCCCAGGCCAGATTTTGCTCCTCTTGGAGATAACCTTGGCAAACACGAGTAGGTGGGCAATGAAAAGTTCACGCCATATGTTTGCACAGGTCATGGGGCTGCTGACAGAGGAACAGGGCCTGACAGAGCTCCCTAGCTAACAGGCAGGAATTGGAGCAGTTAGCTGCGTATTTAAATGTAGATATCTTGCTAATAGCCTTAATCCTTGGTCCAGGGGGACAGTGGGAAACAGGCTTGAAACAGCAAAGCCTGCACGTAATGCCTCAGCTCAGGCACATCTGCTGATTATTGCAGAGAGCAAAGATGAAAACCTTTGCTAATATAAAACCTCATGAGAAGAAAACAATTGTATGAAAAGGGAATATATAAAGCACATTCACAAGGCATGACTAGTGTCAAATATTTCTCAGTGCTTGGAGTGTCAGCTGGGTCTGACAGGTGCCTTTGGAAAAACAGCAAGAGCGAGCAATAACTAATGGCTCCCCAAATCCCCACTGTCAGGCACTGGCATGCTAGTCATTTCCATGTTTCTCCTTTCTGATGGCTGACGGAGAACCACATCTTCCCAAGACACCAAACCTTGCTTATCTACTAAGCAAAACATTAAAATCCCACACCCTCTCAAGGGCTGAGATGCTGGGATGAAGACACAAGCACTGTTCCCCTCAGCAGACACCCTGTTCCTCTTGCCTCCCACCACGCTCCAGGCTCTTCATCACCAGAATGACTTGACAAAAATGTATTTTCACCTGATGCTGTATTCCTCTCTTGATACAGTGAGGATAGCCTGTCCTGCTGGTGTGATGTTCAGCTTCGTTTTTAATTTAAGACTGATTTGCCACATTTCCCAAATCCTATGCAAATCACTCCCCCTGTAGAGCAACAGCGTGCTATTGCTTGCTAACACCCCCAGATCCTGGGAGAATGCGAAGAATAAAGGCTGTGAACTGCTCTGCAGGGAAAGAAAGGGCCATGGAAAAATGTTACCTAAATGTAACAAAGATTCCTGTCTGCCACTTTGGTTTCTCAGGGTAATGCATTTCGAGCATTTCTGCCTGCCTTAAAATACCACAATAAATTTAACATATGCTCACCAGGAGGAAAGACTGAACTTTCATCAAAACTATAGTGCTACCATGAAATACTGATTCAGAGGTAGCCATTTGGAATTATTTGAGAAAGAATTTGAACTAGTGGTTTCAAATACCTGAAAAGCATTCACTAATTTTTGTCAGCAGCTGGACTGCAGAAGATAAGCTAGGGCTTTAATTTTGATGCACTTGCTTTCTTGAAGCAACTCTGATATGGTCTCTACAAAAATACAGATGAGGGGAGGTTGGTCTTACTGTGCAGAAAGCAATTTTTCAAATCAAAAGTATGAAGTAAGCAACTCACTGGGGTCAGGAGGTGGAGGAAAGCAGTGGGATAAATAACTGATGAATGAGAAAATTATTATAAGCAGCTTAGCTAGATTTCCAGAACACTAACTGGGAAATAAAAGATAGCAAGAGAACAAAATTGGTGCATACTAAGCCAGGGATAAAAAACCTGCACAAAATAATCACTGTATTTCAGTAAATTGTATTGATCCCTTGCAGATAAGTTTTGAAAACTTAAGCGCTAATTTTAGTGCCAAAAGTCCATAGACATTTTGACACAGACACTAGCAGGAATGGAATCTAGCCCATAGATAATAGAAGAAACACAGAACCAAGCCAAAGATTATTTTCTTTCCATTTGTTGAGATTTTAAAAGGGAACTAGAGATTTACTGTGTTCACCACAACAGAAAACACTTCTTAAAGATCTGGTTTTCAGAAGGCAATTATCCAGCACCCCTTAAAAAAAATAGGATTTTTTAACAAAATATCTCAAGTTACTACTGAAAAATGTTTGAAACCATAATCACCAGTCTTTTCTGGAGATTGCATGGAAAAAGCAGCTGTGTAAAACTAAAGCCTAGTGTTTTCCCTTTACATGGTAGCAAGTTTTGATTAAAATTTGTACTTCTTATATGTTCAGCAGCTGCCCTAAAATGTAATTCTTTGACCAATCTGATACTTTGAGCTCGTGAATATAAAAAGGAAGATATAAACTTCGTGGCTTTCACCTTGTGTTCTCTAAAGGCCAAAACCAGAAGTACACATCTGACAACCTCAGACTGCAGGGAAGCTCAGTTCTTATACTTGTCCAGAACACAAAATCCTTGGTTCTTGTCCATCTTCAATTTTGCTGGGTTGTCACTCTGGGGGGAAACAAATAAATAAAAATAGAGTAATTTACAGCAAAGTCACTGCTTCTGAAGCCTGAATAAACACATAAAGAGAACACCGAAAGGAAATGTAATATGCTATTTAAATGTAAGATATATGAAAACATGTAACGCCTATTAACCATAATGTCTACTTAGCTGCAAAGTTTATAGTGGTGCTTTACTACCACAACAGCACAAAGAAACTCTCCTCCTGTGTATTTTAATTATTATCCTACTACCTGTAAAACACAGTGTTCAGTTTACCTTACTATCTCTTTTCACTAGGTTGTGTAAGAGCTAGTGTCAGATACTCTCAGTACTTCTGATACTTGTGAGGGATTCTCTTACTTAACTGTGTTTATCACTAGCTTTAAATAAACCTGTGAATGACATGAAACGTGGCAACACACCTCCACTGCCAGCTCAGCCGAATGTAGTTCTCAAGTGGAATGAATCCCGGGACTTGATTTTAAAACACCTGGCTAGCTTTGGTTCAATGTTTGCCCACTGTGGCTAGCATGGATAGACAGATGAGGCTAATGGTGTGACCCCACTGTGAGCAAGCCTTTGTGAGCCCATAACTCCACATATCTGCAACAGTCACTGCACTGCAGCTGTGATGCTGCCAAATTACAACCTTCCATTGGAGGGTGCTTGGGGCTGCACAGTCTTTATTCCCACTGCAGTGCTCTGCAGGTGCTATTTACTGTGATAGGATGGCGGTAGTGTGTCATATGCAACCTTAAAGCAATAATGCTGTATATATACTGCCCTTACAGCAGCTTTTATCCAGCCTTTAACTGAAAGGCCAAATACTTAAAGCATCACAAACCACCACAAGTGATCAACAGAGAAATGGTGGTGTTTACATACAGGTACACAACAGCTGAAATCAGAAACGTAAAACAGACTGGAAATACTCATATCTTTAAGGCAGTAAGAAAAGAGTCTTCAGGGGAGAGAAGACAGATCCAGGTTATCAAAAAAACAAAAACAAAAAAAAAAAAAACAAAAACAAACAAACAAACAAACAAAAAAAAAAAAACACAAACAAGAAAAGATTTAATAGTCTCAAATCTATTCCTTGGGAAAGCACATGAATGATATTCAGTTATTAATAGAAAACCTTCTCCTCTTCCTTAAACTGCTGTGCCCGGAAGTCTGTTCAACTAATCGGCAGAGGAGCAGCTCAAAGCAGGTCTAGCTCTAGAATCAGTTTCCCTTCGCAACACCCCAAGGTTTACTAACATGGTGATTCTGCTCTGGGAGCTGAATTTTTTCTTGAGCCTTCAGCCTTCTCACTTCAATTTTAATCAGAAATAATTGGCCCTTTCTAACAGCAGGAGGCTTGGCTGCTACTGAAGCCATATGACACTACCGAGCTCTGCCTGTCCAGCAGGTGTTTCAGGTCTGCTGAGTGGATGCGGCCCACAGCCCTTCAGGGCTGCCTCCTCCTCCTAGGACAGATGCCGCTTATCATCCCAATAGCCTCCTTGTGGTCTGAAGGGAGAGTAGTGCCCACTTCCATTGCATTTAATTGGAAAATAGGTTGACATGCAGCTGGAGAACAGCCTCAACTTACTGTTGCATCAGCTCAGTAGGGGAGATCTCCAGATTGCAAAGTGCAGGGGATAAAAGGATGTCACAGGCAGACCCTTAGGGTCTGAGGCTTGTCTTGTACCATGACTCTAGTGGCTGGTTTAGTGTGATGAACACTACATTACATTGTGCAAAATGAGTATGCCCTTTAAAGAACTGCAGCAGTGCTACTAAGTGTGTTCATACAGAGAGCAGGTGTGTATGCACATGGCAAAGAGTCACTCACTAAAGGCCACAGACTCTGACGTCAGATCAATGCCAGGGATGGTGCCAGCTCCGCAGGAGGATATTGGCTTCCAGGAAAAATGCCAAAAACCTTTCCCAAATATGAGTATGTAATTAGGAGATGACAGGGAATGTGTTTCAAAATAATACATGGCGCATTTGTACCAGCAATGGTCTTGTGCAAGCGATCACGATGTTGCAGAAATCACAGATAATGGGAAAGAGGATGAAAGGGAACTTGTGCAAACGTTGTCTGGATCACAGGAATGACAAATGCCCTGAGGAGGGATCCTTTAACCATTCCGGCAAACTCCATTATAGTCAAGGTGTAGGCGAATAAAGGGCCATTGTATTCACAAGTGAATCAAAAGAACTTGTGAAATGTTAAGATAATTTGAGGGAAAAAACATGGAAAAATATGAACTTCTAAGGGCAGGCAGGACTCTTGTTGCATATGGTTGACAACCAGCTTTTGTACTGGGAACAGGGACTGAAGTTAGTTCGTATCTTAATGCGGCACTTCCAGTCAAATATCACGGTCAAAGTCAGGATGCCTTGTTAGAAATACGGTACTAATGTGGTAACTGCCCTTCCCCAAACTGCGATAGTGAGGAGGCTCAGACACATTTCCTGGTAGCAGAGAAATGTATCTGCAAGATACAGAGGAAAGACTTCAATAGCACAGGCAAAAAACACCCTCTGAGAGAAAGACCTGAGCCTCAGATTTCTCTTTGGCTTTCCCAAGACCAGACCAGAGCATCTCACTGCAGTGTGTGGTTAAATTAGTTTGGCCAAAAGAAATGAGTGAAAATAAAATATACTAGTGCAGTCAAAGGAATAAATGCAAATAATTTTCTCATCCCAAGAACTAGCCCAAATGCACAGTTGAAGCTGGATAAAATGAGGTGGATGAGAGACCTAGGTACGTTGCAACTTGAAGCAAGCTAGCCGCAAATGAATGACAGCTTTAAGATTAAAGCTATGTTAAAAAGTTCCTTTTGTTCCACTTCTCAGAGTGTACTTCTTTCAACTTGTCTTGTCAACTCCATTTCCATTTCTTGGCTAACATGACAAGCTGTATAAACTGACAAAAACCTTATGACTGAAGAAACAATTTCATGCTGTACAATTTTAACTTTGCATTGTTCACTGTGTCCTCATTGTGTTGTACTTTATCTGATATATATTTCAATTGCCTCTAGGTAGAGGCAATAATAAAATATATACATATATTCCATAAGTACAAAGGACTTCAAAGGAACTAATTTAATTAGTAATAAAGATACAACAAGCACAGCAGTCATTAATCCAAACAAAAAGTACTGGTTACTGTTCTTACTAAAAGTTCAAATTGTCACAAAACATTTGCAAAGTATTCCACTCTCAAATTGCTTTGGCAGTTGCAGTGGAAAATCTACTGGGTCAGAGTCTCTGCTTAACTGGGCAGAGAAGTCGAGCCACAGCAGCCACATACTTGAGGTTGGGATACAATCTTTTGACAATTCCTGTGAGGAACTATCCTTCTTTTTTGTGCAAAGGAACCTCCTGCAGCAGGATTTTGCAACAGTCAGTTTTCTTTGGATGTGAATGTCAGAAGCAGAGTCAAGCATATGCTGGAATGAGTCTGGGACTGCAGCCTGAGACTGCACAACAGGTAATGTTTCTTAATTAGACATGCTAATCCTCCTTACAAAAGCCAGACAAGTATGTTGTGCATTCATAGATTTAGCTGAAGGGCTTGCTACAGCAACCTTCTTATAGCACATGCTGAGACAATCCAGCTGTGTCCTGGCCTGAAGGGATTCTAGGTAAGAAATGAAAAGTAATCCTTTTATATTCATACAGTGGGATTAAAGGTATGTAACCCCTGCAAACCACTTCGTTTCCACTAGAAGTGGTGGTATGCCTGTACTAGGATTGGCTAATGTGTAAAACAGAAAAAGAGGTATTTAGATTTTACCAAAAGAAATTAATGCTGGCATGCTCTTAGGCAGGAAGTAACAAATCCATCTAGGTCTTTACCCCTTAGAGGTGCTTTCCTATCCATTGCTCTCCTGTATTTAATAAACCCAGGGACAAATTTTAAATGTCATGCCATGCAACTCCACAAATATTCTGGGACAAGACAGGCTGTGGAATGGAGCCAAGACACTGCAGAACTAGGAGCAGAGGCCAGGAAGTGAGAGCTAAACCCAGCCTTGACTTGATTATGCTGGTAAAGGGAAAAATGAGGGAGCCCAGCGCCCTGCTCTGCAGCTCACTATGGCGCCCTCCACTGCACCCTTCTCTCCTTCACCTCACCAGCATGGTGCAGTGACTTCATCTTCACACGAATTTTAGATGACATCCTGCTTCAATAAGACTTGCCATACAACATTTGGAGAGCCTGGAAGGACAGCCTTTAGGCTTTTATTCAGCCTAATTGCACCATTTTCCACTCAGTGTCATTTAAAGCTTTTTAGCAGTGGTTAGGTCATCAAAATAAAATTTGTATAATAACTTCTTCTTTTACCTGCCTGAGATTCATAGAAATAGTAATCAGCATTAAAAAACAGCTTCCCTCTCAAAATCAAATTGCAGGAAAAGATTTGAGTTAAGGGGATTTGAAAAAAATATAGGAGCTTTTCATTGAACAATGCTAATAACAAGAGGACTTTAAACCCTGCTGCAGTATAATTAAATACATGTCCACCTCCAAAAAAATATTGGAGAATTAAGCTTTCCTAAAGCCATTGCCCTTTGGAACCCATTATGAATCCTTTCAATAACATTTTACAGCCATTTAGTTCTGGGCTTTTTTTCTTTTTTTTTCCTGTTGGCTTGGTACATCTTCTAGAGAGCCGACCTGCCCAGTGCCATTGTGTTAGCTCTGGGGAAAAATCCAGTGCTGTAAGCAAATGCAAACGCTCTTTTCTTTTCTCCTCATTACCCACTAGAATAAGAATAGGGGTGTAATTAAAAGAGTGACCTCACATTTGGATACACATTGGAAAGAATGAAATGTATGTTATTTTAGGCTCTCCAGAGTCCATATAAAAAACCCTCTCCAGATATTGCACTAAATGTCAGTTCCTGCTTCTTATGAAGTCAGCAGGATGTTTGCCATTGTCTTCTGTGTCAGCACAATGAAGCTTCTAGTTTTTTGTGTTCAGATGTGGTGATTTGCCCATGTCCACCAACGTCAGTAGAGCTCTGGGTACTTCGATTGTTCGAAGATCTGCCAAGACATGTTTATCACTATTGAAATCACAGCCTGCAGGAATTTTAAAAACCAAAACAAACCAAAACAACCCCCCAGCCAACAAAAAAAACTAACTCCTTTGTTAAAGGAAGTCCTGGAAAACTGTCCTGCACCCTTGGCAAAGGACTGTGTGCACAGAGCTGAAGAGCACGGCAAGGAATTGGGTATGGTAGCAGCTAGAGGAGGGGTGCCACTGTGTGGAGCACACACTGACACTTCTCATTCCCAGCAGCGTGCTACCTGCTGCTCTTTGCAGGTGGATATATGATTGCTGGGAGGGAGGATGCAGTGACCTCCTTCTCCTGAGGCCCTGTGGGGCAGAGGCAGGAGAAGGAAGGCATGAGCACCCCAGCATCAGCAAAGGACAGGGTAGTCCAGGGGACAGGGAATGACAATTGGGCCTCGGGGGACAGGTGGGCTGAGCCAAGATCCCTGCTACCAGCAAAGTCACTGAGGGCTGGGAGCAGGGACTGGCCAGCAGGGTCAGCATGGGCAAGGAAGGGAGCTGCATACAAACCTTTCAATTCTGTCCTTATTTTCCCCTCTGTTCTGTCTGGCCTGGTCACTTTAAATTTCTCTATTTAAAAGCCTGAATACTCTCAAATTAAATTTTCAGTTTAAAAGGCTTCCAGTTTTCTTGGAAAAGACTCATTGTAGGGGAAAGGCTTGGCAGATCTTTCCCCTCTCAGACCTCTGATCGCTGGAGTCCTGTCAGAAGCACCAAGAGATATCATCTGTAACGGCTCATTAAATTTAAGATGTTTTTGAGGTTGTTTTGCTTAAGCAAAGCCATTCCCTTTGCTATCACCTAAGCTGAAGTGTAGACATACTCTTCTCAAAATTTCAGTGCATCATTGTTTTATTCAAATGTAGCATTTTGGAAAAAGGGAGAAAAAAAGTCCTGCTGTTGTTTACATCTTGCTAAGCCTTTTTATTCAGTGCCAGAAAAAAAGGGGGTGGGGTGCAACGCTTAATAAGGACAATAACTACACTTTATTTTGGAGTCAGAACACCACAGAGAAGAGATGAAGTCCAAACAGTTGTGATGAGATCCAGATTTATAAGGATCCTCCAATGTTTGCACTGCCATAATGCCATCTTCTTAAAGGATATGCTCAGCACCCTAGTGAGGCAAAATAAAGACAATACTCTCCATTGAAAAGTGGTAACATAGGTAGTAAGTGGCTTTCCTGAGTTCACAGGACTTGTATGTGGTGCAGACACCAACCTGATCCTTCAGTCCAGGGCTTAACCAGAAGACCAAACTTCCCTGTTAGCTGTTTTATCATCTTATGCATAATCACAGTACCAGCAAGACAAGATTTCAGGACTGATGTGACAGCAGAATATGAATCTGCTCACAATTACAGGAATTTCTGCTGACCCCTTAGATAAGAGCAAGCGGCTGAAGAACAGCTGCACTGGATCCCACAGCTGTCATCACCGAGGTGATAATGGGATCAGCATTCATTGCCATTAATAGAACCATTCCCTCAGAAATAGTAGTAGTTTAAATTTTTTATGTATCTCATTCTATGTAAAAACCTAAAGTAGCCAAATAAGAGCTGAAGCCATCTGTGACTTAGCTAAGCTGCCACTGATGCAATAAAGGAAGGATAGTTGAAGTTCAAGGGCTTCTGGCTGACTACAGGCAAAGAAAGTGTGCCCTGTCCGCACCAAGGCGGACGCTGTGTAGGTGTGCACCCAAGATGCTCTGCAGCTGTCAGCCCGGCAATCCACATGTAGAAGAGGCCTGGGGAAGACTATCCATATCCTTTAGAGGTAAAGGTAGAAGGAAAATAAAACCATACCCCTACTCTGGGGCACCCCAAGCCCTTCAACTGTGACCCTCTTCCAGGAACACATCTTACCACTGGCAACACAGGCAGTGGGTGGCCTTTCTGTAGGCCTCTGTCTCAGCTGTCATATTTGCACCAGTGCCCGTGGCTGGCACTATGGGAACCACTCCCCAAAGCAAATCCACTTCAGCAACTAAACTCGCTCAACAGGGACCTGTGTCCTGACAAAAAATGGGGATCATTTTCTGGACACAGAAGCAGCAATGTTCTCCTCCTTTGCTGAAGGAACCTGAAACAACAACAGCAGTGACCCAGACCATCATCAAGGAAAGCTGATGGGGCTGCTGAGGAGGTGACAGAGGACCTTCAGTCTACCATTCAGGACTATTGGGACACAGGGTCGGTGTGTTAGCCCAGCATTTCCAGCTTCAGCAAAAAGAGATGAAAGGCACAGAAAGAGAACATTGAGACAAGGAGATTGCTGTGACAAAGGACAGAGCTAAAATCAGAGACGGATACAAAAACATGCATCAGCTTTCCCCAGATCATCATTCAGTGAGCTCAATGCTGTGACTATGCTTGTGTCATTTCTCTATTGTTTTCCTTTTCTCTTTCAGAATGGTGGAGAACTTGCAATAACTGTTCAACGGATTATTGTTAACAATGCAAGGGTGCTTCCTGCTTCCATGCAGTAACTTATTGCCAGGACAATAAAATCTTTGCCTTTTGGCTTCACGGTGTTTATTTGCACTGGATACCCACAGGTTAGGTCACTAATGTAATTTTTGGGCACCAGACAGCTGATCTTCTTGAGATTAGTTTTTCAAAGAACGATTTGCTGTGTCTGCCTGCTGATTACAAATGAGCAGGTAAGCCAGAGCCATACACTCTCAGACAATAGATCTGGCCTGGGAGAAAAGAAGAGTCTTAATTTCCTGAGCAAGCACTGACATTTGCTCCACCTGGGCTAGGGAGGAGAAGAAAAAAGGAGTCTGTCCTTTCAAGCTTACAGTGAGTACTGTAAGCCATGTTATTTTAAAAGCAACACCTGCTAGGCATAAGCTTTTTGCTTCTACCAAGTCCACAGATTTTCCTGGAAAGGGAAATGAGTCGTTATTGCTCAACATAACCACCAGGAAATACAGAGATTCCTTTCCTGTGGAACCCTGTAATTAATACCATCTTGAAGTAAACTTGAGGTAGGGATTTTGTGTAGGGTCTCAACCCCTCTGAGATAATTACAAATACGCCTATAGCTTTAGTGCTTTGCAATCTGATGAATAAGGGGTCAATTCAAACATTGTACAATATACTGCAGTGTCATCATGGTAACAATTTATAAATAACTGATTTCAGCTTTGCAGACAAAACAGTTGCAGTACTATAAAACCTGTGCAGATACAGGTTTGATTTGACCACTTTATTGTGTGGGAGCTATTGCCCTGACTGGTAGAGTCCATCTCCTGTTTGTTGTTACCCCAGATTGTGAAGGGTTTCTCTTAAATCATCTGGGCAAAAGTGGTGCGTGTTTTCCATCTGTTACAGGAAGTCAACAGCTATTAAACACCTTACCTATTTGGATCTACAGCTGCAAAATTTGCATATGAATGCCTAGCAAGATCAATTAATTCAGGACAGGTTCAATTGGCTTAAACTCCCACCCATTAAATGAAATGGTCCCATATAAATCAGTTTGTTCATGTTATGCTTGCACCATTAAATACACTGTTTCATAAGGAGCCAGTCTTATAGTCTTTGAGGTGAACTAGATTTTTGAAACCCTGCAAGTGACATATTCTTCCTGCTAAAATCTCTGCTTTTGAAAATGCATGGACTGCTCCACTAGTGAGAGAGTTGGTGTTTACAAATATCTTTGGGCCATTTTACTTTGAAGAAGTTACTCCTGCAAAGCAAAGGGACTCAGTCACATCAGAAATGTAAACAGCTGCCAAAAATATGCTTGTAATTTAGATCCAGAGTCAGGAAAGCATCCTTATGCAAAAAGGTTAGTTAAGCATGTGTTTAAATTTAAGCATATGTTTAAGTCACATGAAAGGAAGTAATACTTCGGCATATCTTTTTGCACCAACTATCATACCCACACTACTGGAGAAATCAATGGTTCATCCAATGAATGGAATGCAGTGTCTGTATTTCCTGAGAAACGGTGCCATGTTTTGCTGGGTAGGGGTGGGATCTCAGTATATGCTCCTCTGAGTTCCTAGATCAAGGTCTAAAATCAGAAAAGATGGAAAACAAAAATGGGTTAGCCATCATTCCCAAAGAAAAGACTCTTCTTTTGAACACTGACCACATTTTTCAAGAAATCATTGTTCCCTATGGTTCTGGAACAGCTGGGCTCCAGCTGGCAAGATTAAATTTGAGTAAAGTCAATGGCTACCACCTGATAAAATACACTCATTTCCCAGCATGAAAAATTATCAGCCCATACAATGTTTAGTTTGATGTAAATAAAAGGCATGCAATTTCAAAACTACCTACTAATTTGTTTTAAATTGATATAATAGTAACTATGACAATGAAATAGCTCCTGGGTTTTGATAAAAACTGAATTTATTTACTGCAGGATCTATTTCTACCAGTGGTTGGGGTTTTTTAAATAAGCACATCCCCACTTGATTAAGGTTAGCAATTGCTTTGCCATGTAAAAAGGTAGTCCTGTGATTGAATTTTGATGGATTTGAATAATAAAGATCATGCTGGTTTCATAAAGGACTTCCAACAAGTCTAGTTCAGTGTATGCTTTATAGTGTTGTTTGCTTAACTTATAATCTTCCCATAAAGTTTGTCTACCCAAAACATTTATTTCTTTATTTGGTTTGTATTTAATTTACCTAAATAACTTGAGTTGTAAGAATTCCAAAGACACAGCGATTGATTCCATTTGCTCACAATATTTGTGCAACTGTGACTCCACTAATTACAGCTGTGTTGTTCAGTTCATCATCATACACAGAAATCTTTCTTTGCCAACTTCACTCATGTCTGAGAATTCTTTTTTGCTGTTCCCATTTTGGACAAAATATGAGTAAATTAGAGAAAAAAGTGAAACTTTACACGCATTTTTTTCTTTTCAAAATTGTCTAGTTTTTTGACAGCTAGAAGGGAGAAAAGACCTTATAAAAATATGTTCTCTAGGTTTAACAATTTGATAATAATATAGTCGATTAATTAATAGGTTTCATGTTTGAAGAAAGAGCATGAGTAAGAAGTTATTTCCGTATTCAGATTGAGACCGTATTTGCACTTTATTTGTCCCAAGACTCAGAAAGTGAAACAGAAAACACACACATGAGGTTTGCTGAGTGCTATGTATTATCAGCATCTGGTCTGAAAACCCCACATTCATGTGATTTGTACATACAGATGAAATAGTTTGAGACTCTCCCTGACACTCTCTCCAAATATCATGACTAAGACAATGCAGTCGCAGATACACCAGCTCAGAAATAGCCCTTCATCAGCAGCTTCTTTCACAGCACGGCTTGTGCACATCACCACATGTTGCATGAGCAGATTTGGAGCCCGTCCCTGTCAAGACTGCACTTCTTCCTATTCCCTATCAGGTGTTGCAGGCACAGCCCACAAGTAATGTGGAATTTCAGCAGTTTTTTGCAGCACTGTCTGCAGCCCACCAGCATCCCAAAGGTGACTTGTCTCCAGTGGGCTGAAAGCTGAGAAGGCACGTACAGTGGAAGGAGGAAAGGAAGTTAAGTGTCAGAAGCAGGCAGCTGATTTTTCTCACGAAGTGCCAAAACCAAATAGAAAGATAGAAAGCTGATAGGACAAATTGTTTCCAAAAGTGTGATCTGACCTGCTGATGTTGCCTGTGGGGTTTTACTGCTGATATATATGGCCTAGCAATTGACATTGAAGGCAGACATCTCTGCAGGAACCTCTCTGCAGACATCTGGGTCTGACTATCTTCTGACTTATAACCCAGGTGTTAACAGTTTTCTCTGGAAGATGAACGATTTGTTTGCTCATTGGAGTTTTGGTCTATCTTAAGGCAGTAATTCAACCCATACTTCTTCAGTGACAATCAGGATTAATATTTAATGAGGAAGAAGATAAGGGAAAAAAAATCCAAGTCAAACTTATTTCCAAAAATACCTTTAAATTCATCAGCTGTGACTGGTGGCCGGACCAACACAAGCCTTATAAATGGGAGTTAAGGATTTTTGTCTGAGCCAGCTCTTCCCAGATGCAGCATCTGGTTTTCAGCTTGTAAACAAACTTACAGTTTGGTTTATTAGAGCACAGGGAGGTCAAGTGACCTGCCAGAGGTGCGTAGCACCTGCAAGCAGTGCATAGCACCGTGTTTGAACCCAGGTTCAACCTAGTTCCCAAACTTCTACTCTCTACTCTCTTCTCATCCATCAACCCTGCTTCTCTGTGCCTGCTCCTCCACAAACAAACAGATGAAACCTTCTTTCAGACCAGGTTTACAGGTCAGATTTTTGAGCATTCATGCAGCATGTACTGAATCTGGTGAATTCGGTGAAGCCTAAACCTGTACTGAAACTGTGTTTTGAGTGCACTGGAGTGGAGGAACAGTACCAAAGCCCCTTTTGCAAGGCACCCTTCCCACTCAGCACTCTCACAGACACACTCATGGACGTGAAAACTTCAGTAATGCCTAACCGAGGACTGTCTAGAGCTGGTAATGGCAATAAGGGTCACTGCTCCCCAGAGATGCCAAATCTGGGGTGAGCCAAAGCCCTAGAAAATGCTGGAGCAATATATGTTTTCTGTTTCTCTTAGGCAATCTGCTTCCCCTGTTGCTCTTGGAAACATACATTGGCTGAATGCCTGCTTCTTGGAAGCAGCACTCTTCTGAGCTGCTCATCACCACTCTGCTCTGACCTGCATCCCAGTGTTTCCTCACCCCTCAAAGATATGTGTGAGCCCATCACAGGCCCAGGCTGAATCGCTTTTGAAATTAATAAGAGCTTTGAAACAGTGTATTTAGGAGGAGTGGAATAAGGAAAATCCCAGTTATTTTTTGTTCCATATATGAGGGCAAAATTACTATTATTATTTTTCCAATGTAACAGTGAAATACGCGCTGCTCCATCATACAGCCCAGGGGTCTTAATAGATTTGTGTTCCAGGGTTTTGCTCAGCCCAAAGTAATTAATTTCTCTCTGGAAATGTAGAAATCTTTGGCTATGCCAGTGGTAGAATAAAATAAAAAAAAAAAAGCCAAAATAATATCCAAGGCTTCCTGCTAAACCATTTTGCAGTGTTAGGTAATTCACCTCATTTCTTTGACATTCAGTTCCACTCCTGCAAAGCAGAGCTGTTGAAAAATCCCTACCTTCACCAAGCAGTGGGTTTTCCAGGTAACGAGGACCACATCGGCTATAATTCTTCTGAAAAATTTGAGGGTTTGAAGCACTTCCTCAAAATTCAATTTATGACCCATGGGGGGGGGGGTTGACCATCTAATAAATTACTTGATTGTAGCTAACCAGTAAGAATAGCAAAAACAAATAGTATCTTAATAATAGCCTGGGCATGGGCACAAGAAAGGCATAATGTTCTTCGCACAGAGCAGTGGATCATGAGGCTGTGGAAGTCCTGCCTGGCCTCTACCTGCATCACCACGTCTGTCTGTGGGGCTGGGCTCTGATGCCGCCAGGGAAGCTGAACCAACTTAGAACACAGACCTACAGATCCAGTTTCTTAGGAGTTCATTTGAACCAGGAAACTCAAGGTAGGTGTTTACCACAAAACAAAAGGACTGACTCTTGCTGAATAACTGGGTGCCACAATATATGGCTTTCTGCTCAACCTTAATCTTGCAAGAGGGGTCTTCAGAGTCACTCTGCTGGGTGGGGACGAACACTTGCAGTGGAAATACCACTGCTGGCTGCTTTGCGAAAAGCTGCCTGGGACCACCTTTGTGATTGCCAGAGGACTGGGAGTTTCTCAAGGATAGACATGTGGCTTTGGAAATACCTCCTGAAAGGTCACCACGGCTGCTATTAATGCTCCTCTCCTGCTATTCATGGTCGTGTTCGCATTCTTGTCTAAAGCACCTTCTAACAGATGCCATTTTACAGATGCAGCTCTGCAAAGACAGAAAAGACAACCTTAGGTTATTTCCACATCTTAATACGATACTAGATTCAAAAGTGAACTCTCAAATGACTAATTATTAAGGCATGCAAACCATCTAATTCCATCTATTCTTACTGAGCATAATTGTTTTAGTTAAAAAACAGAAACCCAACACAACAAACAAAAAATGAATTTAATTGCTGAGGTTTCTTTTGTTGGTCACACCCCACTGCATTCACACCCAAATGAAATGTCTTATTCTACTCCATCACGAAGGATGTTACAGTCCTTCAAGGCACATAGCAACTACTGCTTTTCTTAATCCCCTCCCCAATACGAGGTCTAGCTCCCAGTAGAGTTCAGTCGGTAAAATCTCCTCCTGACCATCCGCTTCTCAGTCCCTGTGGTTCAGGCAGCTAGCAGCACTCACCATATTACAGCATCAGATTATTCAGGACAGAAGAGTTCTTAGTCTGGATCACATAGCAGGAAAAAAATTGATGACTTCATGTCAGTTTTCGCACACTGGCATGTGCCAGGACCACTGGTCCAGAACCACTTTGCTGACCCATGCTAGGCAAGCTGATGGCGGTGGCAGATGGGTCCTGCTAGCACCAATGCACAGTGTAAAAGGGAGTTTGTGTTCTCCCTTTGAAACAAGTGAGTTTAAAGCATAAAAATCTCGTAAAGTAAAGCTTTCAAAACAGAAAGTGCCTGAAAATATTCGATGTTTGACATTGCTTAGTTTCAGCTTACAAATAAAAAATCCAGGTCTTTCTCCAACGCAGAAAACAGAATCTTCGCACACGAAGTTGCCTGTATGTGCATGTTGCTGCATCATAGGAGTTATGTGATACATGGTCTGACATTGCTCATAACTGTCTTCTGCTTTAGTTTTAAACAAACAAAAAAGAATAGGTACGTTTCTCTGAGTTCAGCTCTAGACTTTGAAATACATATTTTGAGATGAGAAATAAATACATTCTTCTTGTAACTATACCACTTTTTTTTTTTTTTTTTTTTTCCTGTGGAGGAAATGAACATCAGCCAAAAAGCAAAAATATAATGCACAAGTTCCTGTACTTTAACTGTCTCTCATCTTGAAGCAATAAACAAAGGTTAATCAAATACTTACTAGCTGAGTAAATATTTTTACTCATATGTATAAACCAACCTAGGTCAGAGTCTCATGTTTTGGCTCTGCATTAATATGTCTTTGGAAAGCTTTTCAGGATTTATACATTCAAAATTAGTTTTTTCCATCTTAACTCCATATGCTAAATGAGGAACTATGCATATATATACATACATATGTATACACAGACACTTGTATATACATTGTTTTTTACAGACCCTCCAAGAACTGTTTCTTTTTCCTCTAAACAAAGCCTATCGGTATGTTCATAAAAGTGTCCCTAAGGAACTACAATAAAAAATCAAAATGTATTTGACAGAGGTCAACATCTTCCAGCAAGGTAACACTCTCCAGCTGCATACAATTGAGGTAGAATGATTTTCCAGTCCACCTTACAGATTGTGAGGATACACCAAAAGCTTCATTTAGGCAACATGCTCCTGTACAGCCCCCCTTATCATTCACATTCAGTCCTACCTGGCTTTCAGCAAGCCCAGGTCCTGCATCTCTCCTACCAGACAGAATCAATGATTTGCTCCAGGTCTGTGGAGGGTGTGTGTTAAGCTCGCAACTTTATTTTAATCAGCCTTTCATTCTTTTCCATTGCCTGAGTACTATGTTGAAGGCCCCAAAGGGCATGCCCCCACGCTTTCTCCAAGAACTATAGAGAAGGAAATGAGGAAGTAACTGCCTGTTCTCTGAGAACCTCCCAAAGGACACTTGACCTGCCAACACCCTCCTCCTGTCCTACCTGGAGACAGCACCAGACAATGACGATGTCAAGTAGTATCTGCCAGCACAATTTTTTTACGCTATACAAAGCTGTGTTTCTCAGTCCTATGAAATCCGTGTCCATGCTCTGAAAGCTTTCCTTTCTAAGGGCAACAGTCTCAGGTTTATTCCAAGCTCTTCCCACACTTTGGCAGATTCACATATATTGTGGTTGGGCTGAACTGCTTTAAGCTAATAGCTCTGCTGTAACCTTTGTTTCAGATAAGTGATCGCTTTGTGTCTTGAAAAATATGTGTAAGACCTTACTTCTGGAAACCGTATCTGCGTCCTCATCCTTTAACACTCAATTTTCTCATGGGAAAGAAAACGGGGTGAGCATTCATAGGATGGACAAAGTCTTTCTCCTTCTCTGCAACCACTGCAAAGCAGTACTGTAGTATTCCGGGTAGCAATAACCTTCAGCTTCCCTAGCTGGAAGCAATCAAGCATGCAGCATGAAGCTGTACTTGAAGCTTTTTGTAGGGAAGCTATTACAACATGTATTCTGCGAATATGGTATGTGTTGTGGAAACTGCCACCATTTTCCCCAATTACCATAGCTCGTTAAGGACCACAGCCTTGCAAACCAGCTCTGTCATTCTGCCAGCAAGTGGGTGGCTCTAAACCAGTGGGCTATACCTAAACCAGTGACTCTGAATCTTGAAAGCAAAAATGCATGGCAAGTGTTATCAGACCAGCCATCCACTCCCAGCCTGTAGACCAAACCTCTGGGTAAGTCGTTTCAAATAGAAGACCTTGTTCTGATCTTCCTCTGGGGGAATATTGTGCCAAATGCATGGATGCCAGATGGATCTGACACATTAGTATCTGGGACATGACCCTACAAGCCAAGGCTCCACCAGAGATGGGAGGGATGTTTCTTCTCCAGGAGCTGGCTATGCTCTTCTGTTCTCAGTGAGGAGGAGAATGCATGATTTGTCTAATGGACAAACTATACAAACACTTTAAAATGGAAGGCTAGACCCCAGATAGTATTCTGACATTTATAGAATATAATAGGAGGCAGATCAGGCAAAACAGATTGATGAGAATCTCATTTTTTCCAGTAATTGCCAGTAAGTTGGGCTGAATAGCTTGCAGTTACCCCATTCCTCCTTCATCCATTAATCAAACTCAGCTCTTCCTCCATAGGCCCCAGTGAATACATTTGCCCTAAGGAACCCAGAAGCCAGCTTTCTCTGCAGCTGTTTTTACTAGACTAACCTTTCATGGATCCAGGCCAGACCACAGGGAAGCAAGCCACGACCATCTGACCATTTTAGGCCTTATCCTGGAAAGATATAACATTGCAGGTCTTTGTCAGCAGTGGTCCAGCTTGGCTGTATTCCCAGCCTGAGATTTACCCAAAAGGCGCTCCTGGGAAACCCTCACATGACTTCTCCTTACAGGATGTCTGTTTGAGCCAGCTTTCTCTGGACTTTTTTCCTCTTTATCCACCTATTGGTTAGGGAAGGAGGGGTTTAAACCTTTTAATTTCCTACTTTGTCACGATATTTTTAGGAAGACATGACTGCACCTCCTCAGTTATGAGAACTGACTTCTGACTACCATCTTCGCTGAGGGACTACCCCACTACTGACACTGCATCCTCTCCCTCCTGTTATTCTTTTTATAAGACCCAACCCTAGCTCAACCTTTAAGCACAAGTCTATTTAAATAATTCATTCATACACCAATGATGTTCTAGCTGTTTCTTTGGGCATTAGTAAGTCAATCAGGAGTGGAGGCTACACATGAAGCAGTCTAACACAACCTTTATAGTAAACAGGTATAGAATAGAGAACAGATGGCAAAACAAGTGAACAAAATGATGAAATGAACTTGTATTGCTATTTCTTTCTCTCCTGGCTCCATATTCTCCTTCAAAGCTGAATCTCAGCTTGTTCCCTCCCACCTGAAGCATCCTAGTTCTCAGTTACAGTTTCTGCCATCTCAGGGAAATAACCTTAGGACAATATCAGCTCTGCTTGCCATGCAAGATATAGGAATATAGGACCTTCCCCAGGCTGCTGTTGGGATGTGGGTCGCATCTCTTTGCTTGTTACAGGGTAGTTCTGCCAAAGGTGTCTTCAGCAACCCTCAGCACCCACTCATACAACACTGTTACTCACCCTTACTAAGACAGCCAACCACGGCATTTTTCCAGCTTTCCTACACTTCTTGCAAATTGCAAGTAAACCACTTCTTTTTTTTTTTTTTTTACTGACTCCTTTGAGTAATCTTGAGGTTTTTTTCAGCTGTGGTCACTTTATGAGAAAGAGTGTGGTTGCAGAAAGAGCCAGTCCTAGTGACTAAACCAGCTGCTGTGGCTCAGTAGGAGAGCTTGTTTCTGACCTTTACACAGTCCCTCTGCGAGCACATCCCATCAATGCTAAGGTCATAGGCCACTACCTTTTCTATAAGGGTGAACTGTGTTTTCTCCAGTGGTTCTTCCGGGACTTTTTAAGGAATCTGAACTGCTATAAGAGACGTAGCCCTTCAGGGAGCAGCAACCAGCAGATGTTTGCAGTGGAACAGGATGACATTTTCAAAACAACAAAAAAGCATCTAATAGCCAATGCTAATACATTTCTAGCAAGCCCATACCAGTCACATTATTTCTCTCCCCTCAAAAATGGCCAAAAAAAAAAAAAAAAAACAAAACAAGAAAAAGCAAAAAAAAAGTTTCAATGAATATAACAAGCACAGAGTTTTCATTCACTGACACTTCTGTCTGATTGCACATTCCAGTTACGTTATTTTAACTGTTTCTGAATCCCTTGGCTGGTAAACACTCTCTGTGAGCATAGGTTTTCCACAGTAAATAGGTCAGAGGCCTCTGGTCATTAACAACTTTACTTAGGCATGGGATCTCCACCACATCCACCTGGCCAGCAACTCTGGTGGATCCATCCAAGCACAAGTGGTGGAGCTGGTGTTGCGCCACTGCAACAGGCACATGGTGTGGCAGCACAGACACAGGCAGGGGCAGAATTAAGGAGCTTCTGGTACCTGGATGGACATAGCTCTAGCTGAACATCTGCATACATCTACATGGCTGAGCTCAACACTGGAGCCTGAAGGTGCACCTTTACTCACATTCAGTCATTCAGAAGACAGGTCAAATTCAAGCAGAGAGTCAAGGACACCTGGAAACTGTATGGCCCAGAAGCCCTATTTCATAGAATCACAGAATGGTTAGGGTTGGAAGGGGCCTTAAGATCTACCAGTTGCAACCTTCCTGCCATGGGCAGGTACACCTTACACTAGACCAGGCTGCTCAGTGCCTCTCCAACCTGGCCTTGAACACTGCCAGGGATGGAGCATTCACATACTAGGGACAGAGCATTCACAAGGAATTTGCAAGAGCATTCACAAGATACATTCCAAGCATTTCCATAGTTTGTTTCCATCAGTATTTGAATGGCAGTTACAACCACATGCCCTGAATCAGAGGCCATATTGTGTATATATCACCAAGTGTCCCTGTTACGGTGCATGCCCCTTAGGCGACTAAATCTGTTCTACATCTACAGCCCCTCTCTGGTCCCAGATGTTTATCTTTTTCCTTTCTGAGCTTGAAAAAAGAGAAGCCCTCATCTAAGGCTTGTCCAGCAGTAGAAACTTTCAGAGGAGCAGTTAGTAACTAAATTAGATATGCAAGAAAAAGACTTAGATCTAAGGCACGGATGTTAGCTAACTTCAAAATGATTTCAGCTATGTATTCAAAGCTATCTCCACAGTATCTTCTCCAAGTTTTACTGTATGGCTGTGAAGATTTTCTTCTGTTGCTGCTAATTAAAAAGATAATCAACAGAAACTTGTGTACAGTTCTGCGATTAAGCAGTTTACATCTGTCTCACCTAGAGATTTCCTGGGGCATGTTTCAGTTTAGATATCTCTCTGGTAGTGAGGTGACACTTATTTCCACATAGTCCCCTAAAAAATCTCTTTTAACAAGCCTCCTAGATCTTCTTCACCTCTCAGTTTCTTGTCTTCATCCCTTGAAATTGCTTTTATATGCCCTCCTTAACGAAGAATGTTTCTTGAAGCCACTAGAAGCCTATTCTTACTATTTACAGCTTGGAAAGAAGCAGTGGTTTTCATCCCAATGAGTTTTAGCATAGCCCTCGTTGCGTTTCAGCTCCCACTGTGGTGAGTGCTGAAGCCCCAGCTTGTGAACCAGGCTGCAAGTGGGGTATGTGTCATGCTGAGTAATGAAAACCTTGCTTCCCAGCTTTGCCTCTCACTTCCTTTCCCTTTACCCACCCTCTCAGCACAGCTTGGAGTTATGCCTTCACTGGCTTGCTCTAAACCCTAAACCCAGAGCAAGAATTTCCAAAAGGTAACACTGGCAAAATTGGTCTATGTTCAGAACAGATGGGTGCACTTCCACACCACTGGGATGCCTCAGAACCAGCGTCTTTCACTCACTGCCAAAAGAATGCTAGATTCTACGAGGTTTGCAGTGATTAATATGAAGCAGTATCACCTTCTAAAAGAATATTAAATCGATCTCAAGGCAGTCTTGAAAGTAAACAGAAATAGCAGACCCAAAATGTATCCAGGAGATGCAAATGGCAGAAATCAACTTTGCTCTGCCTGATTCTCAAGATGCCTGATTGACAATTACGTCTGTAAACTAATCACTGTTCTGTCAGAGATGTTTCAGCCATTTAAAAGGGAACAGCAAGGACTGCTGTGGGGGCAGGGACACAAACTTAGAAAGCAGTACAATATTATATTCCTCTTTGGCTGTATTTTTGAGTTCTTACCAGAGTTCAAAAAAAGATGCCATTTGTCCTCTGCAAACATATGAATTATAAAGTCCTACAAGCACAAAGTGTGCAATTATGGCTGGATTTTGCATACGGAGCACAAGGGAGAGAGTGATGTGGTTTTCTACAGATTATCCTGTCCATTTCTGATGGAATCAAGCCCTTTCAATTGGGGGACTACTAAGCACAACAGGAAGACACAGTCTATTTTGATCAAGTAAGAGGTTCTGCCACCATCACACAGAAAGAGGTGGGGGGCAGTGGCTGGCCTGCTCAACTAGCAGCAATGGCCCATGCAGAAGGAAAAACCCAGCATGGGCTGCCATAGCAGCCACCTCCCAGGGGAGTTTCAGTCCCAAGAAAGAAGGCAGCTGCAATGGCTTCTTGGCAGCTGGTATGTGTCTGGTTTTGATATATAAGTCTGAATACAGACACAGTACACATCTATAGGGCTTAATCAAAGCCATGCAAAATCTGTGCATCATGGCTGAGTCTCAAAAGACCATGTTTTGTACTTGTGTATACACACTCACTAAAGAGAGGGTGAAGGCAACAAATACAATGGCTAAGAAGCAGGAAAGGCCTCGTACGGAAATCAGGTCTAGAACAAAAATGACTTAAAGGTCATGCCAGGCAGCATTGAAGACAGAATTAATGTACAATAATTAATAAGAAGATAGGAAACATTGACAAGAAAGATGGAGAACTCAGAAAACACTGTTATCACTGAATCAAAGTGCCCTCTTAAGAGCTGTTACAAAAAAAGTACACAGTACGCTTACATTTAGATGCCACATTGAAACACTAGAAAGTCAGCTGCAAAACTTTAATAACAAAAAACTCCAAGTGTTTGAATTCTTTGGCTTGTTTCTCAAAAATATGTTTAATTGAAAACCCTAAAGAAAAAAGGTCTATTAAAACAATCTCTTCAGAGTGTCCTGCCCTAATAAAATAAAGATGAGCAAGACTTTATGACCCTTTTGCAATTTGACCATGATGTTCCAGGCTCACACTGAATATAAAAAAATTGAATGTTAGATTATGCTGAAAGGATTATTCCTTCTAATGATAGCTATAAACACTATGATTATTTGAAACCCTGAATAAAAGAGGCAAAGCATCCTGTGTGACTCACACACTGCTTGTTAAAAAAACCCCATCAGCATTGTTACATCTAAAATGAGCCCAGGCAACTTGCGAAAAATAAAGAGCATGAGAGCTTTCCCTCCTATCAATAAGGCTGGGATGACTTGCCCCAAAAAGTCTGAGAAAAGCCCTATCAAGATTAAAATAAGGTAGGTGAACCAGCTGCACCAGGTGCACAGTAGCGTCTATTAACTGTGGCTATTCGATCTGTTATTGCCAAGAGCTGCTGAGTAATTTAATGAGGCTCATTTGGCTGTTTTCTTTCCTTTTGGTCCTTTTATTTTTCCTTTCTCAGTCAGCTGTCAGGGCAGGTGACAGGGGCCAGGCCAAGCTTGCTGGACCTGGGGCCTCCCCCCTGGCCAGCCCACTCAGGAGCTTTCACACAGCCTGCTTTAGGGTCAGTACCTTTGGTTCTGCCTATGAGCACAAGCGTGCCTCTGCTGCTGCACGCACACAGTACGTGAACATTGTGGGACAATTAGGCGGTCCTAAGCGCTTTTATTCCACAACTTACTTTTTTCTAACAGGGTTGAAACATTCATTTTTTACTACTCACATGCCCGGATAGTGAATTTTTTGGCAACCAGTACTGCTTTTTCTGGATGTGCACTTTTCAGCTGACCTATAACCTTCCTTCTTGTCATCTGTACCTTCTGCGTGCTTACTTGTTCCTTGCTGATGTTGACTACCAAACTACAGTTTACACCACTATGTTGTCATATCTGCCCTGTGTTATGCTGGTAAACTCTCATTGCCCACCACACTGCCCTAACCCAGCACAGTCTTCACAAGGGGAAAGACTAAAGATATTAATATTTTTTCAATCATTCTCTTTCACTTCTGGAAACCTGCAAAAATGCAGGAGAAACAAAAGATGCAAGAAGAGGAGTAGAACAGAGGCCAAAGGAGCCTGCGTGGAAGAGCAGTGCTGCAATGCCAAGTGAAGTTACAGCATTTCATAACAGCCTTAGTGAGGAGTCAGTTTATTTTTACAAAAAAGGAATCATATCTCAATGTTATTATTAAACACACCACAACTGATACATCCCCCTTCAGACAGATCTGCCTGTCTACTTCTGATATGGAAGGTAGCCAAGCAGATCTCAGAGCAGGTCTTTCGTGTGCACAGTGGAGCAGTGGGAGGACTCTCGCAGGACACCCTGCCAGCTGGCAGTGCTTCAATCTAATAATCCCATACAGCACTTTCCTGCAGTGCCGCGCAGGGTGTTGTAAGGCTTCATTAGCTAAAGCTTGCAAAGCATTGTGAGTGCTTAAATAAAAGGGACTGGTTTAATGTCAAGTAGTACAAGGGGGTTTTTTTACACCGTGCAACACTCACAGTTGAAGCCCAAAGAAATCAGCTCACACCCTGCCTCAGCTCTAGTAAGGAGAGGCATCTGCCATCAGTAATAGTATGAACAGGATTGCCTGGGGTGGACTGAAAACAACAGTGGTACACTGGTTTCTTTCACAGCTAAAGTAATATTTCATTGATTTCATAATAGAAATCTTATTTTTCTCCATTGATAATACTACAGCAGCTAAGCCAATTTGCAGGCACATCATGTTTTTAACCGCTACATTTATTCAATTACATTTAAAACCTTTACAAAGAATAATAAAAAAAAAAAAAAGTAGCAAAATTAAGTAAGAAGGCTATATTTTAGTGAAAGTGAAAATGATCGCAATTGCTAGTAACAAAGTAATTCACACTGAAGAGCAATAAGCTTTTACTGGTGCATTAAATAAATAAATGACAGTTTAAACTAAACATTAAATCAGCTGCTAGTCTTTGCAAAAATTCCAGCACTTTGTCATCAAGGCTATATAGCCATACGCAGTCAGGACCTTTTCATCCAGAAAATCAGTTTTGAAGAGCAGAGGAAGGAGCCCACTGACTGTGACCCTAACAAATGGTTGTTCAGCATTGTACCCACAAAAATAAACAGATTATCTACAGGAAGTAGGTAGATCTGTGAAATTGAGAGAATCGTTCAGCACCAAAGAAGAACAGTACATTTCACTATCGTTTAAGTGTGTTGGAGATTACTACTATAAATTATAAGAATCAGTCTTCTCCTTAATTTTATTAACTTGTGTCCATCCCTTTCCCAACAGTCACCAAAGTACAATATTTTTGCTGTCCATAATACAAAAATCTGTAAGCTTAGAAAACCAGACTTATTACGGGGGTGAAGACAAGATCTTTTCTCAGGAAGGAGGGATGACATGAGTCTGGCTGGACAGCTGGGCTGGGGTAGGGAGCAGCAGGAGCAGGACTGCTCCATGCTGAGGGGAACAAACAATCCACAGCATCCTGTTCAGAGCACTACTGTGGGGAGCAGAGCTGTGGCCAGGTTCCTCTTCCCATGGTCTTCTCCCCTTCTTTACCATTCCTCACTCCTCCCAAGTAATTTGGTTTAATGACATGTGCCATTAAATGCAAGAGCTGAATTTCCTCCCCTGCCCAGCAGCCTCTAAAGAGATCCAAACATGCTGACTCTGGGTGAAGTTTACTGTAGCTGGCATTTCTGCTGCTGCTGATATTCTTAAAGACTTGTTGGTCAAAGAGGGAAGAAACGTAAATTTCCTCATATTTCTGACCCACAGAGCCATCCACACAGCATCTACCCTTCAGGACTCAAGGTAGCTTCTCAAAAGCAGGCTCTGGGATGAGTTAAGTCCAGCAGTCAGCCTTGTAATCCAGGTTTTGGGAACACTCATGCAGCAGCTGAAAACTGCCCACATTGTCTCCCTCTCTCTGTCAGGCTGTGTAGCTTCATTTCACCCCAAACACTTTTATCATGGTTTTATGCAGCACAAGCATGTCAAACAGAGTAGTCATTACTTAATTACGTTATATCTAAATCAGAGAGTTTAGTCAAACATCTCAAGTTTTCTTAATTATAGCCAACTTTATATAAACATCTGCTAGAAAACACCAGGCTCATAGGCTTGCAGGAAATACACCACAAATGACAGGAAGGAGCAGGAGAATAGGCTGGGGTAACAAAATAAACACAGTGGTTCATCTCAACTTGCTAATCTTCTGAATGTTTTCATTCTTGAGTGATTTTGACAAGCATTTTTGAAATTCAACGAGAAGTCTATGTATCATTGTAGGGTTTTGTTTTGCTACTACAACAGACTAGCAACTGAGACAGTATTTTTTATCTCACATCTGGTTTCTCAAGGAATTCTGTCATCAACATTGTACGAGTTCCTTCTTCCCTAAAGCATAACTGGCAAGACCTAAGCCCAGCAGAAAAAAGTATACACTTGATTTCACATCTATAAATTTTGGTTTGGCCTCCTTTTCACTCACAGAAGGCTCTCTTGGGTAAATGCAAGGCAAAATTTATGACAGACTGACCTATCAGAACTTTTTTCCATTACTCAATGCCCCTGACCATGTGTAATCAGGTTTTTTTTTAAATGGAAGAGGGACCTTGTCCTCTACCCTCTCTCAGATGCTGAAGATCTCTAACAAGACTAGGCTCATCTCTTCCTTGCTGACTTCCAACAAGAGACCTTAAATCTGCAGGGTAAGTAGGGATAGGTGCTAAAACAGTTCCTGACACATTCAGCCTCTAATTCAAATGCTCTAATTCAAATGGGAAAAAGCTAGAGATTGGTCCCTCTCCCATGCTTTGATCACCACAGGGTGATCACTACAAGGAGAGTGACCTGTCCAGCTGAAGTCCATGATGCTGAGGAAACTGGGTGCAAATGCAGAGATGGGGGACCATGGTCAGAGCTCTCATGGGACTTGCCAAGCTTCAGTAGAAAGAACCATCAGAAAAGTGGATGTCAACCTGTTGAGTGATTGCTCCTTTCTCCTCCGACTGTCCTTGTTGGCAGCTGTGTCACTCTGAGGAGCACAGCCAGAACAGAAAGTATATTTCCAAACTAACTTTTGTATTATGTTGTGCTTTCTAGCAGCACTAGTAACAAAAAAATAAAAAAAAATAATTAAAAAAAAGTATCAATCTCTTTCAGCAACCAGAAGTCTTTGTCAGGCTATTTGCTGTACATCCTTTATCCATGTTTTTATTTAGAATCTCTGAAGGTTAGTGTCATCTCATTTCCTTGCAGCTATTGCTATACCTGCCAAATTTAGCATTAAATAATCCTTTTACTATCTTTAGTGAAGATAGATAGCCACTGACATGAAGAGCAGTTCCACCTGGTGGAGATGCCTAGGTTCCTCGGAGAGCAGGATGGCCACTGTGCATTTTGCCCAGACAATGGGCCACTGCATATTCACAGGACGCTCTCTGTGCCTACGCAGGGAGAGGAGACATTAGGTCCCTTATTGTTCCATGTCCTGACTTTTCCTATCCCGTTTAGTAAGCCTACATGAAATTAATTTACTTTCTGCAACCTACATCATTGTTTATACTTGACAAAAATCTGTTAGAATTACAGAAAAATATATATGAACATATTTACTAAGTTAATGAATGACAAGACACATCCATATGAAGTACTTAACTGTGACATATCTAGCCATTTCTACAACACTACATGATGTCCCAAGGGAGAGTTGCAGTTACACATGCAATTCTCAATCTGGTGTAACCTGGCTCTGGTCAAGATGGCAGGTAACCTCTTAATATTTTGCCTGGTGGAATTATGGTATTGACAGCCTATAAAACTATTAAACACAAAAATAACAAGAAAGCAGTCTTGACAGAATAAAGCCTATGCCAGTGTTTCTGGAGTCTTGAATCACCCACAGGGGAGGAACTTTTCCTGCTTGGCATGGTTAATAATGGCTCTAGAAAAGAACTAATGTAACTAATGCCAGGAAACCTAATGTGAATATCAAGTATGATGCTATTCACTGTGCAAGTGCCAAAGAAATCTTTTTTTTAATTATTATGTGGTTTTTCTTACTGTTGATCAAATTATGCTGAAAGACATTTCACCTACCCACGATCTTATAAAACATATATTTATATTGCTTCTTCTGTGCTTAATCACCACCAAATACCTTAAAAAGTAATACTTTACAGAGGTGGACAGAGACTTTTTTATACTCACATGGACAGCAAGCAATCTGTGGAAACTAATACATAAAAATCAAAATTTAAAATTCACTAATTAAGTGTGAGGTGTCCCTGCCCATGGCAGGGGGGGCTGGAACTAGACGATCTTAAGGTCCTTTCCAACTCTAACTATTCTATGATTCTAAGTTTGTTATGTCCATAATGCTTCAAGGTGGAAAAAAGAATCAGTTCAGTTTCCTGAACCTGCATGGACTCTCTCCGTTGTGGGTGAAGAGAGAAATTTTAGTGCTGAAAGTAAGCAAACACAAGAGAAAAAGAGTTGAGAATCTCCACTAAAATACAACTTCACCCCTGCAATTTCCTTTAATTGACTGAAGAGGCTTTGCTGTACAGCTCCCTGCTATTACCTGCTATCGATAAGCTTAAACTGCTCCCTAGAACATTGTCCTGAATTAATTAACCTCTAGACTAACTCATTGTGATGGACACAAAAATACACATGCAGAGGAAGAGGAAGGATTACCAATACCCTCATAAAATTTATGTCTCCCATCTTGGAAATCCCTTAAAGTATCACGATTTATCCACTTAGCATTGCACCAGAAATGTGAACCTAAGTAGCTTTCCCTCCTCCCCACAGTAAAAAAAACGAAAAATCCAATGATTTCATACCAAATCAGGTAACGGCATATTTTTTTCAATGTGAAACTTGCAAACAGTACTGCCAACTTGAGTTACACTCATGTAGGTAACGGTGGCAATCTTTGAAACATTTATCAGCTTCCTGTAAATTAGGTAACCTCTATCTACAAAAAGTGCCAAACTCGTATTTAAGAGCCGATGTATGTGATACTTACAGAAATGTGTAAGGTAGGTAAAGGAATGAGTCCAAAATATGCTCAAGGATTTAACAGTTGCAAAGCACATACAGTTGCAAAGCACATACAATCCTTTAACAAATTTGTCTGGCTTCTATATTGTGAAGGACAGAAAACCTAAATAGCTCTCAGTACTCTCTCTACTAAGGAAGACCTATTCAACTTAACGATTTTCTTTACTATTTTTTTTTTCATACTTTAGCATATTGATCAAGTGTTAAACTGACATCCATTGGTCAATAATTCATTACATTGCCTAATGCACTCAACTATTAAACGAACTGTGGCAGACTCCTTATCCTGAGCGTTAAAGGGAGCAACACTGCTAAATTCTGGTTGCATCAGAAACCCGGAAGAACCAAGTTCCTTCTTGATGAAAAGTGCATAAGGCTATTAGAGACTAATCCTATTATTTTCTATTTAACTTTAAAAATCTTGCAAGTGAGGTGCCATCTAATTACAACATGTGGAAAAGGAAAAAATTTGTTGAAAAAAAAAAATCTTGCAAGAAAGTGTGTGTGTGTGAAGTAAGAAAAAAGAAAAAACAGTAAAAAAAAAAAAAATAGACCTCTTACTGCTCCCAAACCCCATATTTAGGTACACACATGTTCAGCTTTGCTCAGCCTACAAGCAGACATAATCAGACCCACTGCTAGAGCAAGTGCTTTTGCTGGGGTGAGTCCCTACACAGTAAAGATGTCAGAGTATAACATGGAGCTGTTAAAAAGCAAAGTGTTCTCTGTCACTTGGCATGAAAGCAAAACATGTTACAGCTTGGCATGAAAGGAAAACATGTTGGCTTCCATGTGACAGCTTTTAGGGGAAAAATAAAATTACAAGGTTCTGAAATGCAAAGCTAAGCTGTTTGGATTTTTCTTTTAATTCTCTTTGTTATCTAGGCAATTAAACTCTGTGGCCCCTTTCCCTCCCCACCAAATCACTTGCACAGAATCACTGCACAAGAATTAATCTCTGACAGTGAAAGGACAGCAGATTGCTGTGTCTTTGGGTTAAGAGCCTCTTGATACATTAGAGACATTTAAGACAAGTTGCCACTGTCATTTTCATACTTACTTCTTTTACTACCTATTTATGAGATTCTTTAAGGTACCTAGGGAGAATGGCATACTGGATGTGGCTGGAGTGTCCTTTTGCTGATCTCCTCCAGAGCTGTGTCGCCTTGGGAAGCCTGGTTAGTGTAAGGCTGTGCTTGATGACCACAGCTTTGAGGGAAATACAATTTTCAGAAATAGTCTCTTCTCATTAGTTTTCCCATTAGCACTGAGATAAAGTTGCCTGCTGATTTCTGATGCTCTTTCAGGCATCAAATTCAGTTAGATATGTACCTCTGAAAAATGAGGAAATGAAGAGAACAGATAGACCTGTGCTACAGCTGCAGAAGTAGCTTTTAACAACAGTGCATATCCAGCAATGGAGATTCCAATTACATGAAGTATTTTCAAATTAGCTGTACCAAATTGCTTAGCCAGAGTTGAAGGTCTGTTTGCATCAGTAAAGTTGATTATTAAATAAATATTAGAAAATTCTCCAATCTTTAAGTGGTATATATTCAAGTGCAATTCCATTTCTTCAAAACAGGGAAGGAAATTTCCAATCTGACATCAGTTTGCCAGAGATTTTTCAAGATTTTAGCAAAAAGGAGTTAAAGTACAATGAATACCAATCAGTATAGTTTCCTGGAGAACAGGTCTCGTAAACACTTGTTCTTTCAGTTTTAAAAATTACAGATTTTAACTACTCTGTATTGATGCAAATGATTTTCTTACTATCATACAACATTTTGAATTAAAATCCTGCATTTTCTGGAATTAGTGAGTATTTTTTAGGGTTAGTACCCCAAAGCATCACTGACAACTCTCCTAACTGTGACATTAATGAAAAGATACCAAGAAGCAACGCTATGAGAAAGGAGATGCACTCAAGAAAATGTCTTCAGTCCAATGTTAGTTGACTTTATCAGTGACCCAGACGATCAGAATGGCAGGATAAAATCCTTGCCAAGGGAATATGCAGGTGTCAGAAAGACTGGCAGGATGGCAAATAAGAATGGGTTGTGGTCTTCCAAAATGACCTGAGTAACACCACTAAATGGTCTCTTTACCAAGTAAGGATAGCATTGCACCACATTGCATTGGGAAAAGTTACGAGATAGTCTGTGCCTGCACAGGGACTTCCAGAAGAACAGAATAAAAGTAAAGGAGAAGGGTTAACCTAAGCTTAAAATTCACAGGTGGGAGTTGAAAATAGATAAATATGACTTTGCAATAACACTGCTTCATGGCAGCAAAGACAATTGAAAGGTAAACAGGATTACTGGAAGAAATCGGCAGGCTTCCAGTCACTTAGCTTTTAAAATGAGAGAGACTGCTTTTCTAGAGGACTTGCATGCTTTAACCCTCTTCTGGAGAAATTGAATTACCTCTGTGCAAAGCTGGTCAAGAGTAAATGGCCATAGTTGTTCTTTACGGCCTTACAGCCTGTGAATGATTTATTGGCAAGATGTTAAGTTTACAGAAGAGCAGACAGGAAAAAAAGCCAGCTTGACTTTGGGCAGCATCTGCAAAATGGGCAGGCTGGCTTCAGACATTTCTGAACGCCTGCTCAGGCCAGCACCTCTCCAAAAGGTCTCACTAAAACAGAGTCCAGAAAGGACAACAAAAACTATCCTGACAAGGAGCGATTTTTGAGCAGAAATTCTGGTATGTGACCAGATCAGACACAGTGCCACTATAGTATCTTAGAGAGGACAGTACTAGGGTGGTGCAGAAGCTTTTCAAGCACTTTACCTGCAAGAAATAAACTGCAATTAAGAAAAGCAAAATACTAGGGACTTGTAGGTTTCGCTGTAGACTTGTGCAACTGCATTAAAACATGACAGAAAAAGAAGTCCTGCATTTCAAAGATATCAACCCAATGGTTTAACAATATTTTATCTTTAACTTGTGTAATAAATGCATCAATTTACATTTACAAAATCTCTGGATTTCAAAAGTGTGCCACACTCCCTGCATCATGGTGACAAGGGGACTGAGTGTGGCGCATCCCCCTGTCCCATGATATTCACTATATGTTACACCAGGTGATAGTAATGAATATGGCTATATCCTTGAATTCTCCAGCTTACGGATATTGGAAATGCAAAGTGTTCTCATTGCCTCTGCACAGCCCCAAACAAACTGAATATCTGAGGATAAATGACAACCAAGGCAGAGTAGTGCCCTTTGAGTATGAGTTACCATTCAAATTCAAAGAAATTAAAAAAACTAAAAAATAGACGATCATGTGCCACAATAAGCAAGGCAGAGAAAGACAATACGTAAGCCTTGAATAAAAATGAAAACCTAATCATGCTATACTGAGGCCATGGGTAGAATATTTCATCCCCTTTTTGTATTCTGATCAGTCAGGCAGGCATAAAAATGACCTTTCTTGCTTGTGTGTTTCCAGAAACCTGCTTCAAGCAGATGTTTATTTTACCTGACTGGATCTCAAATCTCAGCTGGCCTTCAACACAGATGACAGCAGATGCTTTTTGTTTTAGGACTTTTCTCTGAAAAGTTAAGCTTGGGCAGTACGGCATGTGCCTGTGTGCAAACACTTGAGCTTCTGCATCTCCAGGATCATTCAGTGCTTCTGATTTCAGCAGAGGCTGCCAGTGAGCAGGAAAGCTGCCTTTCCTCACTGCTGTTTTTGCCAGAGAGCTCTGGGTATGGCTTGAAGGGTTCTGTGCTGGTTCCTGGCCCCCGATAAGCAGCATCAGAGTTGCTCTCCAACAGTTTACTGGTGTGGCCTTCCAGCACTGGCACTACACAAACCATCAAGCCACTAATTTCTCCTACAAGAGTGAGGTTTCCTCACCAATGAACAGGAGTTAAAACCAAGAGAATTTTCCTTCCTTTCAGCCCCACTTCAATGGACTCTAGACACCTTTCACGCTGTGTTTTGTCTGGAGTCCAAATCCAAAGAAAGCTGTCTGCTGAAATAAGAGGATAAAAGACCACCACTGCTCTTAAGAATCATAGAATAGTTAGGGTTGGAAAGGACTTCAAGATCTACTAGTTCCAACCTTCCTGCCATGAGCAGCGACACCTCACACTAGATTAGGTTGCTCAAAGCTCTGTCCAACCCAGCCTTGAACACTAACAGGTATGGAGCTTCCTTGGGCAGCTTGTTCCAGTGCGTCACCACCCTCACAGTAAAGAACTTCTTCCTTATATGTAACCTAAATCTCCTCTGTCTAAGTCTGAACCAGTAACCCCTTGTACTATCACAACAGTCCCTGATGAAAAGTCCCTTTCTTGCATCCTTTTAGGCCCCCTTCAGATACTGGAAAGCTGCTGTGAGGTCTCCACACAGCCTTCTCTTCTCCAGGGTGAGCAGCCCCAGCTTTCTCAGCCTATTTTCATACGAGAGGTGCTCCAGTCCCCTGATCATCCTCATGGCCCTCCTCTGGACTTGTTCCAACAGTTCCATACCCTTTTTGTGTTGAGGACACCAGAATCACACACAGTACTCCAAGTGAGGTCTCACAAGAGCAGAGTAGAGGGGCGGATCATCTCATCTCACCTGCTAGTCACACCTCTATTGATGCAGCCTAGGATATGGTTGGCAAAAGTTTAGTTTGCCTAGTACAATGTATAACATCACCTGAAATGGGCCTTATCAAAAGGTCTGTCTGGCTCAATATCTTCTGTTTGATGGGTACCAAAATCAGGTGCCCTTGGAAGGCGGCAGATAAGGAGGATACTTCACCCAGCTAATGTCTGGTATCATGTAGCTGCGGGCCAGATTGTGTGCGGGACAGTTCCTGTATGTTGGGTAATGTTTACTGTATTTATCCATCATTAACACTTTCAATCTCCACATATGAACTTGCACATCTACAATATCCTTTGGCATACAGTTGACATTTGAGCTATACACAGTTGAGCTATACATCACCTGATCAGAGTATCAGTGAGCATGTGAAGGTTCACATTGTGTGAATTGCCTGCTGTTTTGCACCTGCCATTTGTTAACAAAAGGTTGTATAAAAGAAAGTAGTTGAAAAAGAGATGAATGTACACCAAAAGGTGGAATCCCATGAATTAAAATGGAGAAAATGAGGTATTGTCCTCAATACATTGCTAATCTCTCCCTTGCCTTTGGTCCTAACTGAGAAGTATTGGAAATTAAGAAGGGTAATGTTTGCATTTTGATGGTTGCTTTTTTTTTTATGTTTATTACAGTACAGCTGCTTCTTTTATACTTACAAAGACCTTGACTACATTTGACTGCAATTACCTGCCAGTAGATCTGCCGCAGCTCCTGGGACAAAAATGCCAGCAAGAGGAAAGGTGGAATGGAAGAGGCTTTACTGACTTCTAATAAGCGAGTAGAAGAAGAGTGGTAGAGAGACATCTGCCAGTCCTAATCCACTTATCAGCCAGGATTTTGACTTTGAAGAGATTTCTTAGTCTGGACAGACAAAAGAAGGAAAGTGAAGATGTCTGTTGGCTCAATTGCACTGTTATGCGTCTAAAGGATTTGACTGGAGGAATTCATCTAGACTTAGATTTTTTCCAATATAAGGATCTTTGTTTGTGGAAAATTATAGAGCATGGTTCACAGAGCAGTCAAATTTCCTTGCACGTGTCATTGGGGATTGTGAGATTGTTTTCAAAACATTTGTAGCCCTCTGGAGTTTTCCAGCCATGACCCACATCTTCAGATAATGAGACATTATTGCTGCCATATCTGAGAGCCTGTAGGCAAAACTAAGGAAAATTAATACGGCCAGAGCCAGTTTGCATGCTTGCAAAGAGGGAGTGTGTATATGTACAGACAGATGTATAATAGAGGGACAAAAATAACTCTGAAAAGACATCACTACTGTCTCTTAAACAAGATCTTTTCACCAGTATATTCCAGGATTGAATTACATTACTATGGATGATGGGAAGTCATTGTCCTTCATCCATGTGTGGATATAGAGATCACTGAAGGATAGCTAAAGAGCTGAGTGTATTATACCGTTAAAACTGTTTTATACCCCATTAATGAACATAGCTTTAAGAGAATAAAAAGAAACACCTCTGATTATACAGAGAAAAATATGCATCAAGATTGAAAGATATTCAGCACTAAGGGGAACTCACACAATTGAAGAAGGAAAAAAATAAAATAAAGCCAGGAAACTGTGTGATACAGGGTACAGTCCCAATAAATACTGTGAAAACAACCTAAATGCTTTTTTAAATGATTTCTGTAAAGCTTTGGGAGCTTGCAACATGCTACTTCATTTACCAGTTCTAGAAAGAAACCATACAATTTCACATCAACTACTAGATGTCAAAATAACTGGGACAGTTGCATAACAGTTGCTGAGCACAGAGGGAAAAAAAAATCTCACTTTTTGTATACACAATATGGAGCAGAAGGGCTATTTGTATTTAATTTCTGTAATATTGTGAAAGGGTTTTAGTGTTTCTGTGTTTTGGAGTACTTTTTCCCAGTTTGTTAAGGGTGCTTTTCTACTTCATATGCTTTTTCCTGTATTTTGCCAGCAGCTTAATTCTTACGCAGACAGACCTCAATTCAAGACCAGTGTCAGATCTTTTCTGATCGCTGCTAAGTCATGCGCCAGATGCCACAAATGCTTAGTTAGGAGCTATGTCACACATTCAGCAGGTCAGGCTGGGAGCTGGATAGGCCCTTTTGCCCTGACCTAGAGGGTGTGATTGAAGTAGCCCTCATGGCATACCTGGCTCAGGTCAGCTTCAGATGAAAATACTTCTTGTACTTAGCTTGCAAAGAGTACCTTAAAAAAAAGGCTAATGCCACAGACTTGCTTCACAAAGACCTTTCAGATGCTAGTAACTTTATCTACCAATATTGCTATCCATGTTCAGTGGTTATAACACAGAGATAGGTATCTCCTGGAGTAATATCCCATTCCCTAGAAATGATACTTGCTGTACAGGTTATTTGCTGAATGAAACCACTGTGCTGATCCATGACATGTACATGACTAGTCCCACTCACCCTCTTCTACGCATAACATGCAACAAAAATCCAGAATTCAAATTCCATTAAAAAGTTTACTCCAGGAGTGTGATCATTTAATAGAATCATGAAATCACGTAAAATACACGGTGAGTTTTAGTATAAGAAAGCACAGATTTTTTATACAGACATATTTTTTATGTTTCTTTATTTATTAGAAATTTAAAAGAGGAATTACAAGTTTATCTCTACACTACCTAGCAAGACAATTTTAATCCTTATTTAAAAAATCAGATTTATGAAATATAACAATTCTTGCTGAACCTATCAGAGCACAGAATTCTTATATGTGTAGCTCCTGTTCCCTGAAAACAGGGCAGTAATCCTTGGTAAAGCCATAGTTATTTAAGATTATTATGGACTAACACCAGAAATGTCTTAGCAGAAGGCTTAACAATGCCTTAGACTGTAATTATGTGCAGATAAAGGCCACTGGGTAGAATGTTCTTGGCATGGTTTGAAGTTCATGAAACAGCAAGGGTCTTATTCTAAGGTACTCTTAATTCCATTCTGCATAATTGAGGTGGAAAAGTAGCAGCATGACAGCATCTGATTTAACTTTCAGGTAATTGGTATGCCTCTAATAGGATTTTTCCATTGAACAATGGGATAGGCAGGCGGTATGTGAAGCAAAGGTCAATAGGAAAAAAAAAAAAAGAAAGTGAGAGTTAGGAAAGCTCAGGGTAGAAGCACATCTTGAACTATTTGCTCCTCTTCAATAAATAAAGAAGTCAGAACTTTTGCCAGACCATGAGGAAACTTCTTTGTGCTTATCCTCTCTGCATGTTTTCCCTTTTTGCCCTGAGCCCTTCGCTTCTGCAGCACATACCCACTGAAGAAGGTCTCTCTAGAAAACAAGTTCAAAACAGCTGCTTCCCCACTTTTCAAAACCAGCTTGTCCCATTATTAAGACGATGGCTGGTGACACTGGGATTTTTCCTGGCACCAGCTTCACGCAAAAATGAATCTGAGTGTGGACCATACACCCGCAGCTCGGAGATGGAGACAAGGCTGTTGCCTTTGCCTGCTGTGAGACTGGAGAGCATCCCTGGTTTGGTTCTCCAGTGTGATTCCTGTGCACAGCCAGCTCAAGTTGGGGCATGTTACTGCCTATCTAATAGCATGTCTATCAGACATCAGTCGCTTATGCTAGGAATTGCATGTCGGCATACGCAGTTTCCCTTGCCTTTACAGGGTAGTGGTCACTGCAGGCTGTACACTCAAGCTGCAGGCTTGTGGGCACTCTCAGAGCTCAGTGGCTATTCCCTCCCACCCCAGCACACCTCCTGTTACTTTCTGTTTGAATGGATGTCGAGAAACCTGCACTTTTTCAATAAAAATCCCACATTACCATGCAAAGATGGGATCTCTCATGATAACAAAATCCTTTTCTACTCATTGTTAGTGAGCGTGCTCTGGGGCTTCAGCAGAGTTCTGTTCAGGTCTGCTATCCCCCTAAACCACCAGCACACAGCAGCAAGGCTAACTGACCATGCATCTACCCTGTAAAGGCTGCAGAGGGAAGATGAGCAGGGAGCAGGCAGGCCCATGGTCTGAAAGTCCCCACTAATATCAGCTCCTTCTTCCCACTCCCCTCAGTAACCATAGCACAAGAAATTTAAGGAGAGAGGCTTCTTTGCAAGCAATCTATGAACCAAAACCAGGTAAAAATATTAATGAACATAGTGCTCACATATCAACAGAACAAGGTTTAATTACTAGGAAACACCTACTGTCACTGTAATCAAGGTTTGGAACAAAGCTGTAATTAAAGCATTAGCTTTCATTGCCAAAAGACTAATGAATCAGGGAACTGACATTTAGAGTGCTATTTAATTTTTTAAGAAACATAAAAACAATGACCTACCAAATTTACTTTCTTTCAAGACACAGGATTTTCCCTAATATCCAGGGTTCCTCTGGAAAACAAATAGATTAATGTGGATTTATTGCAAAGAAAATAATTCATTACAGTAAAAATAATGTTTGGAGAAATTACATGTAAATTGTGTTTGCCAGGAAGCTGAAACTAGCAGTCAAATAAAAAAGTCCTGAATAGTCACCATGGTAGCACAGATGTTCTCCTGCCACACTTCACTTCCACTCTTTCTATTCAGGTTGTTCTAAAATAGATAATTGAATAGGAGGCTGTAACAGCAAGTCACAGACGTTCTGTCCAACTCGGGCTCACAGGCCTTTCCTTTCCAGCTTTATTCACAGACCTGTTATTGCTGGGCCATATTTCCTGTATATTGAACATGGTGAATGCTATTTTAAAAGAAATATGTTTCACAGAAATACAAGCTCCGCAGCTGTTATGGTGCCTTTTTTAAGCCCTCTGCACTGCATATCATTAACATTTCATAGAATTTGACTGAGAAGTTCAAAACAAGGGCAAATGTGCAGTTCTCAGAAGATCAGCTAATTCAAAGGCTTAGAGAGAGTGCTTCAAGAAATTCCATTAAAAAGTGTTGAAAGTGCTGAGACAACAGCAAACTTGGCATACAGAATCTATTAACTGTTTTCAAGAAAAATTTATGCCTGTGCCTACAAAACCTTGCTTTTTGTTCATGAAAGCTATTAAGGATTTTAGTTTCAAAGAGGACTTCGGAGATCAGATCTCTGCAGCCCTTCTGAGAGATTCTGAAAGTCTGATGCCATTGTTTGCTTAGAAGTCGCGTGATTGATTTTGTCAGTCAGTTGTGTTAACTCAAAACCCCACAAACAACCCCATACACCCCCAAAAAACTCCAAAATAAAAAAAAAAAAATCTGAAACCATCAGCTCTCTCAGCAAATCAAGAACTGGGAAAATATATTGGGGAATTGAGAGAAGCATTTTTAACAGTCTAATTCGGAAGCTGCTTTTGTAAAATTAAACATGAGCAAAATTCACAGCCAAGGCTGCTTGGACCACTGCTATTAATATTTCATCCTTTTTCACAGAAACCCATCCATTCAAAGCCATTTAACAACTCTGCAATTACTTTCAAAATTGCTCAAATTTAGAATCATGGAATCATAGAATAATAAGGGTTGGAAAGGACCTCAAGATCATCGAGTTCCAACCCCCTGCCATGGGCAGGGACACCTCACACTAAACCATGCCATACAAGGCTATGTCCAACTTCACCTTGAACGCCACCAGGGATGAAGCATTCACAACCTCCCTGGGCAACCCATTCCAGGGCCCCACCACCCTCACAGTAAAGAATTTCTTCCTCATATCCAATCTAAACCTCCCCTGTTTTAGTTTAAACCCATTACCCCTTCTCCTCTCGCCACAGTCCCTAATGAAGAGTCCCTCCCCAGCATCCCTACAGGCCCCCTTCAGATACTGGAAGGCTGCTATGAGGTCTCCACACAGCCTTCTCTCCTCCAGGGTGAACAGCCCCAATTTTCTCAGCCTATCTTCATATGGGAGGTGCTCCAGTCCCCTGATCATCCTCGTGGCCCTCCTCTGCACTTGTTCCAACAGTTCCATGTCCTTTTTATGTTGAGGACACCAGAACTGCACACAATACTCCAAGTGAGGTCTCACGAGAGCAGAGTAAAGGGGCAGGAGCACCTCCCTCGACCTGCTGGTCACACTCCTTTTGATGCAGCCCAGGATACGGTTGGCTTTCTGGGCTGCAAGCGCACACTGCCGGCTCATGTTCATTTTCTCATAGACCAACACCCCCAAGTCCTTCTCCGCAGGGCTGCTCTGAATCTCTTCCCTGCCCAACCTGTAGCTGTGCCTGGCATTGCTCCGACCCAGGGGCAGGACCTTGCACTTGGCATGGTTAAACTTCATCAGGTTGGCATCAGCCCACCTCGCAAGCGTGTCAAGGTCCCTCTGGATGGCATTCCTTCCCTCCAATGTATCAACCGAACCACACAGCTTGGTGTCATCGGCAAACTTGCTGAGGGCGCACTCAATCCCACTGTCCATGTCACCCACAAAGATGTTGAAAAAAATACCCCAAATTGTTTATTTTACAAGCAAACCATATACCTAACAAATTTCAACCATCTTACTTCAGACTTTTTGTGAATGGGCAAAGCAAGCTCTGCCTCCATGTAGACATTGCCCTCAAATACTGCTTCAGAATAAAACACATTTCTTTTCCTTGGACTCACAAAGACTTCTGTGGCTCACAGAGCAGACCTTTATGCTTCTGTGCTAGCAGAGCTTCAAGCACATAAACTTATCTAAGAAGTAAAGCCCTGTCTTAAAAAGCACCCATGGCATGGTTCTCTGCACCACCCCTTGCCCCATGTTCAGTCAAGACCAACAACCTGAAAAGGATGAATTTTCTTATGCTGAAGCCACTCAATACTAGCCAGACATCACATCAGGAAGCTAATACATTTGTGAGAAAACACTGTTAGCATCAAGTTATAGTCCCCAGAAGTGACCTCCATAGACACAGAAATGCCAGGCCAATGAATAATCCTACAGGGAGCTTTGTACTGAAACCCATTCTGGGGGCACAGGCTGAAGCTGTTATTTTTCATGGCTATGTACAGTGCCTCTGCAATGTTTTTTTTTCTGTATCTACCAGACCTTTACATGAGAAAAATCTCATTTCATGTTTAGATGCAGCCCCTTTCAAAAATGCTCTCAGATTCATCATTTCTGCTTCTTCTTCCTTTAACTGGAGTAGAAAGCAAGCACTGGATGAAAGAAAGCGTTTTAGGTGAGCTGATTAAATGGGGTAGCATTTTATTTAGCAGCACTTCAGCTTGGACGTAAAGAAAGCAATGCTAATGAAAGTCTGAAAGGCTGAACTAACCAATCTCTGTTCTGAGGACAGAGATTTACTTCTGAGCAGTTCCTGGTACTAATTTCTTTTTCAAAATTTCCTTCGCAGCTGTTTAGTTAAATTAGTTTTTACTTTCCTTGCAAGACATCGCAGCCCCAACGTTACCTTTTGTCCTAAAGCAAGAAGTCCTGCGACACAAACAGGCATCTTATCTGAGGAAAACTCAGGCTAAGTCCTGAAGAGTTCCTTTGGACCTCTTGCCTGAAAAGGAGAGCATTTGAGGAGTCCAACAGGTAACCAGGAAGGAGTTTGGGCTATGAAACAATTCCTTGGAAAACAAGCTGTACTCTCTATAAACAGTTGAGCAACATGTCATGCTGCAGCTTGGTGGTACAGACCAAACATGCTAATCCTGTGCATAAAAAATACAATTTCCTTCAACTCTGTATTTGTCATTTTCTGCCTTTTACAAAAGGATTCAAGAACTGCTTCCCCAGATGCTTGTCTCTGTTAGGTCTCCAACCTAAACGACTTCTAGGGAGAGCTGGAGAATATTTTCTGGCTGTGTCTGAGAAAGGTGCGTGCCACACAAATGACTGATGTAAGAAAAGCAGTTTCTTGCACTTCCTCTTGTGATTTATGTCTCGATTCCCATAGTATGGCTGACAGGCTTGCGGCTGAGGGGCTCATTGCTAGCAGCTACTTGTGAGTGCAGAGGATTTCCTGTACAGAGCTCCTTGTTCTTTGCCTATGAGCTGCTGTGCTTTTTCAGTAGAATCATAGAATCATAGAGTATACGAGTTGGAAGAGACATTAAAGCTTATCCAGCTCCAACCCCCTGCTTCAGGCAGGGACACCTTCCACTAGACCAGGTTGCTCCAAGCCCTGTCCAGCCTGGCCTTGAACACTGCCAGGGATGGGGCAGCCACAGCTTTTCTGGGCAGCCTGTGCCAGTGCCTCACCACCCTCACAGAGAAGAGTTTTTCTTTGTGCCTAATCTAAATGTCCCCTTTGTCAGTATAAAGCCATTTCCTCTTGTTCTGTCAATACATGCCCTTGTAAAAAGTCCCCCTCCAGCTTTCTTGTAGGCCCTTTTAGGTGCCAGAATGCTGCTTTGGTAAGGTCATTCTCTGGTAGAAACTTGTGAGAATTTTAGGGGTTCTTCACAGCAGTGAGGCTGTCACATATTGGCCAGAAGGTCTCTGATCCATGAGGCGGGTAAGTGACCACTCTGTTGCTTTTCATTTCACATTTCACTAGCAAATTACTTCCGGATACCACAATTCCCAACACATTCACTGCCAGAAATAACTGCAGCCCAGGCTTTCTGGAGTACATAGGTATATGCTTTTCTAACACCCGCTTCAGCCTGTGCATCATTCAGAAGAACTACCAAGGAAAGAAAAGTCCAAAAGGCTGTTTGCTACCTCAGTTCCGCCTTCTCCCTTATTTTATAACCTGAAGCTGCCATGACAAACTTGTGAATCTACATCCCTGTGTCTGGGAGCACTTTTTGCCAACTTGGAGCATAACCACTGCGAAACAGCTAGGCTCTAGCTATTTTTCTGCCCCAGGTGTCCTGCAGGAGCACTGCCGGACCTCCTACTCTGGACCTCATTACTAGCAGGGCTAAGTTGCAGGATCTAGCAGCCAGCCTTCACCTTCTGACATGACTGTAAGTAGCAGCACTGTCTTGCACCAGGGACCAGCAGGGCTTTGGGACCCGGGAAGAAGGCAGGGCAGAGAGCAGCTTGTCCCCAGCACACAGACTCAGCTGCCCACTGCTGCCAGCATTGGCACTTCCTGAGCCGTGGCTCGCACCCAGACTCTCACTTTGGCCTATCTGCCATTGGCTTAACTAACCCTTTTTGTGACCCTATTGACACCTTTGGCCTCCCAAACATCCTGTGACATGAGTTCCCCAATTTAAGAATGCATTGTGAGAAGAAGGACTTCCTTCTCTTTGTTTTAAACCTACTGCCTTGTGTTTTCACTGGGTACCTCAGACTGCTAGATCCCAGTGAATAGTCTTCCCCTGGTTATCCTCTCTATGCCATTCATGTTTCTTTATAAAGTTCCACCATTTTTCTCAGGCCCCAGAGTTCTCTCCCGTGCAGAACACAATTTATTAGACCAGAGAAAAGCACTGAAAAGCTTCAGTTTAATAATAAAAAAAATACTAATAAATCCCTCACATACCTTTATTTCTACTTTGTAAGCAACAACCGAACAGTGATAACAGAAACATCTCACAGCAGCCACAGGGCAGAAAGAGAGGAGTGCTCCATCAAGCAAGAGCAACAGGGGAGTTCACACAGAGGTATCAAAGTTAGGACACATTCCCAGCTTTATGAGAACATAGGCTTTTTACTGCTAATCGTGTATTTGAAACTGAGCTTTGCAGCTAGTTTCTAGCTTCCTTTCTTCTTTTTTGAGCCGATAGAAAAGTCACTGATATTATTAACTCAATCTCATTTTATGGGAAGAAGTGCCCTCAGAAACTCAGAATAGCTCTATCACAAGAGGAAGACTCTGTGTGTAGTGTGTGTTTGTATATATGTATTCAGGTTAACAGAGAAAAATCCATTTAAAATAATTTAAGATCATTACAAATATCAAATAGCAAGAGAAAAACATTTCTGTTCACTGATAGGTTTTAAGCTCTAAGCAATAAGTAGCAGACTATTTTCAAATTGTAACCATTTTGAACCCAGCAAATCAAAGCGCAGTTGAGCTAGAGTGACTATTTAAATGCAGACGAGTAGTACATCTTGCATTAATTGTTAAAAGCAGTTCATTCCACCATCACAAGATTTGCAGCCAAGAATCCCCAGCTGGTCTATTTCTCCTTTTTTTGTACATTTGCCAGATAGCTGCTATACTCAGCACCATGCTTCCTCCTGTCAAAGGCAAAACCTCCCTGAAAACAAGCAGCAACAATTTCCAGGATGGAAATATTGGAGCCATTGAATTAGACAGGCGAGGCTGGCAGTAACGCCATGGTCAGAAAGAAGCCTCTGGTTCAACTCCTGCCAGTGGTGCCAGCAGTGCTGCAGGGATATTGCCACAGGCCAGGGCTGGAGGTGCTGGCACTGGTAGACGTCAGCTCTTGTGAGAACACATCTAGCAAACCTGCCTCTTGCTGTGCTTATCTTATCAGTTTGCAAAGCAGTACCTCCAACATCTTGTCACCCGCCACAGCCAACTGACATGCAGGGAAGGGAAGGAGACCTGCATTAAACCAGCTTCCTGGAGGAAGGAAGTATCAGTCTCTTCAGAGATGGTATATATAATAATAAATAATCCATGTATTGTACCATGTATTATTATGTACTTTGACATCAGGACTGGCAGAAAAGAGGGAAGAGCCCAGGCACAACCACGCAGTGCCCATGGCTGGCCAGGTTGCCCTAGCTAATACATCTCCTGGAGCAGGGTCTTGCAGTGGAGCCCTGCCTGCCCCTTCTGTTTGACCAAGCGGGATTCCCCAGGCAGGTCACAGACAAGTGATGAAACACCCATGGGAGAAGCAGGTTTCTGAGGATCAGATTCATTGCTACTATCCTAGGATCATATTTTGACACTGGCATAGATCTTATTTTGAAAGGAATTATCCTATATTTCACCTCTGTTATTTAATAACAACCTAGCTGAAGTAATGATGAATACGGCAAATGAGAGACGATAGCTATGCAGATCAGATACCCATCATTAACTTAGAAAGCTATAATGAATAAGGTTAATAGCACTCCTGAGCTGAGAGAGTTCAATGTGCTGAATGTAGATGAGATCTGCAGCCAAACTTTCTGAAGATTTCTTGGAGGGATGTGCCTTTCTTTCACCCAGAGAGGATAGGAACCCACACCACAGCTGTGGACTGGATCCATTTGAGCCCATCACTAGGACTAGTATTCTTCAGTTAGAACCCTTCTCCTCCTCTGCCACTGAAGACTCTCATTCTGCAATCTCCAGGCACTCTCCTTTTCACGACAGTTTTGTAATACACACACAGTGGAAGCTCTTTAAACATTTCCCATTGCTTCAATGCATAGTACAATAGATTAATCTCCCGAAGACAGGACTTGTAATGAAGCTAACAGACCAAGGTAATGCAAATGCCAGAGAGGTCAGGAGTAGGGGAAGGTGAATATCACAGGCTACTGCTTTATAATTCCACTGGTTGACCTTGCTAAAATTTTCTAGAAATACGTGTTAGTTTAGGCAAATCTCAACCTGTCTTCTGGTGAAAATGTTCCTCACACGACAGCAGGTCTAAACAGGCATTATTTACTACTGTTTTGTTCCCAGTGAATCATTCAGTGTAATTTCCAAACGCTCACTAATAATGTGTTGGACCAAAGTAATAACTCCCTGTGGATACCAAAGAAATAAAGCACTTTACAGTTCTGTCCCACCTTCTACCCAGAGAACATCCAGCACTTTATGAACTCATTAATTTACTTTCACTGTCTGTGAAGACTGGGGAGAAAAAAATGTAGGAAAGATTCACCTCTAACACAGAACTCTAACTTCCTTGTAAAAATATAATATAAACATATTTTAAATCAGATCTTTTTTCCCACAGGGATTTTCCATTACAGTTTCTCTCATCACTAATTTTAATTGCAAAATATATTCCAGAGTGACAAGATAAGTTTTACTAGTGAATAGAAGTAGAGGCTTAATAAAACTGATCCTAACAGAGCCTTGAGTCACCTTGGTCCTTCTTGAAAGACAGGGCATTCTATATCTAGTGTGCTTCTAGTTATTCACTGTAAATCCATTAAAATACTTGTATATGGCAGAATGTGACATGAAACAGTAATTCTCCAGCAGTTTAAATGTAAGCAGCCTCTCCTTCCAAGGAGAAATCATAGGTCAGTTGCCTTTGGGTCAGTGAATGTCCTGAATATCTTGATACCCAAATGATGAGTACTATGGCTCAACAACAAGAGAAAAAAAGCCTCAGATAGAAACCTGTTTGTCTTCCAGTAGATGCCTAAGGGATATGTAAATCATTCTCACCAAAATGATCAATATTTCACGTGACACTTCACAAAGGAATTAAAGAAAATCAATTTCCTTCAGACCTTCCTATTTGTGAGCTTTTTTTATGAGTCAATGACAGCTGAAGTGTTTGCATCATTGATGAGGTCTTTCAGCACATAATACCTCAAACACTGCGCAAGGGCTCTCTCGGGATAGATAAAACAAACTAGCTAGTTCTGATGTCCAGACTTCAGAGCAAGAACCAGGAAGCACAGCAGCATTGCACCTTTCATATGTGCATACACATATATCTTTTTAAACCTAGCTTGCATTATGCAGGATAACATTTTTTGCTAGCTCTCTGAGCCCAGCTGCATTCATATGAAATACCCCAGGCTCCATAGGAATCAAGAAAAGCAAAGGCATGACTACGTGCTCAACATTTTAAGTCTTGGAGGCAGAGCCTCCAAGGACTAAAGGAATAAAGGTAGTTCTTTGATGTCTTACAGAAACACTATGTGAATTGCAAAGTGTATTACGGTTGTACTTTTTCTCTGTAGCAACTATGTCTACCCCAGAATTGGAAGGTTTGGCATGGGAGGTCTCAAGCCTAAATGTGTAATTTGACACAGCAATTATTAGCAAATGGAGAGACGGTTACTGCCTCTTAGAATAACCAGCCAATAACCCCACTAAGAGGTTTCCCTTGCTGTGGTACCCTGAGCCCCAGAACACAAGACACGATGGGACCACTGCCTGCGGGGCAGGGGCCTGCCTGCTCAGCAACATCTCTCACAGGCTGTAGGAGCCTCCTGCTGACTGATGAGAGTCCCTGAGAGTCACAGAGATCTTTAAATGCCCTGTTTCTTACTGGGAGGAAACTACAGTTGTACTCACACCCCCCTGCAGACTTCAGCTCTCCATTGGCTGGAGTCCAGTATCTTCCTCCTCCTGCTTATGGTGTCCTGCAGTCAGCCTCTCTCCTACGGTCTGCTCTTTCACATCAGTTTTTGAAGACAGCTTGCTGTGTCCTGGGTTAGTTTACCAATCCAAAGTTCACTGGCATACTCTTAGAAAACATACACATTCAGGTTTCCCTCCTTTCAAAAACCTTAGCCTTTCAGAAAGTACCAACTCATGTGTTTTGTGCAATACCCTGAGATTTCTAATATTTAAGCCTCAAGGCTCCAACAAAAAGTCCTTTTTACTTTACCTGTACTGTGGCTATTCACAGCTCGGCAACAGCTGCATAGTATGCTCCGTTGGTAATTTTTCATCCCGCTTGCCAGCTGACTCGGCAGTGATGCGCCTGCTGCCCTGGTCCTTGGCACAGTGTGTGCATGGTAGGAGGACAGCAAACTGGCAGGAAGCACTTCAACTTGCAGAAAGCTCAAACAACATCTATCCTGTGTTTCCAAAAACTTGTCCAGCACAGGGAGTCACCCCAGCAAGTGCAGCCCTGCTCTGGTCCACAGCAGTTCAGTTCGCCAACTGCAGCCACGGGACATGTTGCCAGCAGGGTGGTCACCAGCAGAGTTGTACCAGTAATTCCCTTTGCAGATACTATGCAGGTCCTGCTCTCCTGTCGTTTGGTCCCCTTGAGTGAAGGTTTCAGTTGAGTTTACCTTGTCTCAGCTGAACTCACCTTCTGTGCCTGATTCACCACACTTTAATACCCACCTTATGGCAGAAAAATGCCACACAGATCCACAAAATTGGTGAAAAGGCCCTCCAGATCCAACAGAAATCAAATCAGGGAGTGGGGGTATCGCCTCCACCTTGATATTTGGTGTTTGCGTTGTTGTTTATGCAAACAGTGGGGGTTCAGCATTTTTTTTTACGAGAAACATACAACAAGAGTATTTGCGTAAGTCTCATTTTACTGAAGGAAAGGCTGTCACCAACTGTCACCCAACCAGTCAACAGGAGCTTTGCAACACAAACATTTTTTAGGGAAAGACTGATGCTTAGGAAAAAAACTCTTGCTTGCTTATGCTTGAGCTAATGCACTTCATTACAAAAGCCTGACCATCCTGTTAATTGGCTAGATGATGCAGTCATTAAAATAAATAAGCTACACTTTTGCAGGGCTCGCAATTCAGGAATCCATACTACCCTATCATCTTACAGCGAATAACAGACTGTAAATAATGCAGACACGTAATTAAGCTGACAAAACATTAAAAGAAAAAAAAAATGAATTCTAAGGATTCTCTTGTTTACCCCTTCTGCCAAAAGTTGTTACCTATCAGATATCCCACAGGTTCCCCAACAAGCCCTCTAGAATGACTGCATGAAACAAGTCTCTCAGACATCATAATTAGTTAGAATGAAAGTTTCAATGCTTTTTTCTCATGAAGAGACTATATTAAAGGCACATATAATGGAATACAGGTATTCCTGCACAAAAATCTCCTACCATCTTTACAGTTTGATTGTCATCAGGCTGCTGTAAAAAGGAGGTGAGGTAGGCTGGATGCATATTGAAGCCATCTATGTAATTTAAGCAATGCCAGACAGTTTAAACATGTAGTGGAAGATGCAAATCTAACATAGATCTATAGCAGATTTAAAATGCAAAAATTAAGCTAAGTTCAAGTCTCAGGCTTGAACAGAGAGTTTGCCAGATCATGTACAAAAAGTAAGTGCAATGTGTATTCTGTGCAGAGAGCTTCTGCAGGCACACAGCTTCCCCCTTCTTCCACCATGCAAAAAAGGATGATGTTTGGGTCTTTCTCTACAGATCCAATATCATCACTGAGGTAGAGCAAAGGCTAAGGATGAGAAAATACTCCATTTTTCCAGGGGACACATTTGCCAATCAGCTACAAACCTGCTGGCATCAGCTGGGACAACTTTGGGCTCAAATCACCATCTTCAGCCCAAAATCAGCTACCAGCCAAGATGAAGAACTAAAGTGATTATTACTAGGTAGGACTGTGTACCAAAAACAATATATTTGGGCTACAGCTGCTTCTGAAGCATTTTATAATGAAAATTTCACACAGTGAAGGAAACATGACTTACACTGTATATACTGAGTATTCCAGTGCTCAGGCCTGGTTGGATGGAGCTTTGAGCAACCTGATCTAGTGGAAGGTGTCCCTGCCCATGTTAGGGTGGTTGGAACTAAATGATCTTTAAGCTCCCTTCCAACCCAAATCATTCTACGATTCTATGCTATAAAACTCAGTTCAGGGAATGTTCTCCAAGAAGGACACTGTCCAAGTCCACAATTAACCAAATAATCTGGTGAAGGTAAGAATCATCTTACAAAGCCATGCCTGTGACTTCAAAATATCTTTCTGCTGCTGTTTCTTGGTTGGTTCTATACTAGCACTTCAGTGTCTATATTTGGGTGTGTTTTTTGTTTTCTTTTTGTCTTTTTGTCTACCAGGCTCATCACAGAATCACAGAATCACAGAATAGTAAGGGCTGGAAAGGACCTCAAGATCATCGAGTTCCAACCCCCCCACCATGGGCAGGGACACCTCCCACTAAACCATGCCATCCAAGGCTATGTCCAACCCCACCTTGAACGCCGCCAGGGATGAAGCATTCACAATTTCCCTGGGCAACCCATTCCAGGGCCCCACCACCCTCACAGTATAGAACTTCTTCCTCAGATCCAATCTAAACCTCCCCTGTTTAAGTTTAAACCCATTACCCCTTGTCCTCTCACCACAGTCCCTAATGAAGAGTCCCTCCCCAGCATCCCTATAGGCCCCCTTGAGGTATTGGAAGGCTGCTATGAGGTCTCCACGCAGCCTTCTCTTCTCCAGGCTGAACAACCCCAATTTTCTCAGCCTATCTTCATACGAGAGGTGCTCCAGTCCCCTGATCATCTTCGTGGCCCTCCTCTGGACTTGTTCTAACAGTTCCATGTCCTTTTTATGTTGAGGACACCAGAACTGCACACAATACTCCAAGTGAGGTCTCACGAGAGCAGAGTAGAGGGGCAGGATCACCTCCCTCGACCTGCTGGTCACACTCCTTTTGATGCAGCCCAGGATACGGTTGGCCTTCTGGGCTGCAAGCGCACACTGCCGGCTCATGTTCATTTTTTCATCAACCCACACCCCCAAGTCCTTCTCCGCAGGGCTGCTCTCAATCTCCTCCCCGCCCAACCTGTAGCTGTGCCTGGCATTGCTCCGACCCAGGTGGAGGACTTTGCACTTAGCATGGTTGAACTTCATCAGGTTGGCATCAGCCCACCTCACAAGCGTGTCAAGGTCCCTCTGGATGGCATTCCTTCCCTCCAATGTATCAACCGAACCACACAGCTTGGTGTCATCGGCAAACTTGCTGAGGGTGCACTCAATCCCACTGTCCATGTCACCCACAAAGATGTTGCACAAGACCGGTCCCAACACCGATCCCTGGGGGACACCACTCGTTACTGATCTCCAGCTGGACACTGAGCCACTGAGCACTACTCTTTGCGTGCGGCCATCCAGCCAGTTCTTTATCCACCCAGTGGTCCACCTATCAAATTGATGTCTCTCCAACTTAGAGAGAAGGATGTCATGGGAGACAGTGTCAAAGGCTTTACACAAGTCCAGGTAGATGACATCAACTGCTCTGCCCCTGTCCATCAGTTCCGTAGCCCCTTCATAAAAGGTCACCAGATTGGTTAGGCAGGATTTCCCCTTAGTGAAGCCATGCTGGCTGTCACCAACAACCTTGTTGGTTTTCATGTGCCTTAGCATGGCTTCCAGGATAATCCGCTCCAAGATTTTGCCAGGCACAGAGGTGAGACTGACTGGTCTGTAATTCCCCGGCTCATCCATTTTCCCCTTCTTAAAAATGGGGGTTATATTTCCCTTTTTCCAGTCATCGGGAACTTCACCTGACTGCCATGATTTTTCAAATATGATGGACAGTGGCTTAGCAACTTCATTTGCCAGCTCCTTCAGGACCCTTGGATGGATTTCATCCGGTCCCATGGACCTGTATACATCAGTTGTAACTCATAGTGATTTGCATGAATTAGAAGGGAGTTAGGGCCTCACTGCCTCTTCAGAACTTGGCTCTGTCCTCCTAATCCTGAATAAGACTTTTGCTTCCTTTTAATGAGACAAAGCACACATCCATGAGACATATGCTGTTTGGGTAGATCTGAGATGCCTATGTTCTTCAGCTAATAAAAAATTTCTAGATGAAGTACATGAGGCAGCATGTGCATATCTAGGAAACAATGAGAAAGTATATAAATATGCGTAAGTGTATATTCAGACTTCATTTCTCATACCCTGTGGCTAAGTGTTACCAGCCGTGGGGAGAGCGGAGAGGGATAAAACCAAAAAGAAGCGTGGGTGTCAGGACCATTTTTGCTGCCCTGCTATTTAGTACCTCTTCTGCCCTGAAGGAGAGGCATGCAGCCTGCATTCTAAGAAACACCCAATCCAAAGCCAGGAATAATGCATATATTTGAGAGCAATAACCCACTCTGAAATGTTCTTGTATCTCTTAATAAATGACAATTATCCATGCACTAGTTATTGTAAATGAAAAAAAAAAAAAGACAAGAAAAAGCCTACATAATAAGGCATGTAATATTCTCAATGGTTTGCTGAAAAAAAAAAAAAAACAACAAAACCAAAAAACAAAAGCCTTCTGTGAAGTATCAGAAATGCACATCATATTCCTGAATTCTGTGAAAACACATCAGACTGATTAAGCTGAAATTTGTCTAACAATATATGGAGGCAAATACCTTACAATTGAAAGCACACTTGAAATATCACAGAGACTTATTTATTCCAGCAAAGGTCAACAAAAAATTATATTCCAAAACATTTGTTCTCTAACTGCTTGTTTCATATCCTATGGCTAGCTGACATCCAGAGCTGAAACCTCTCACTTCCAGTCAAAAGCAACCTCATTTACAGCGCAAACTTCATTTTTAGGTCTCTAAGAATAAGCAAGTTGGACAAGCATGTCCCTGCTAATTTATCCTCTGGAAAGGCAACAGTGTCCTGGAGGCTATGCAATATTTTATGCAGCAATTGCTGATGAAGCCCTTAGACATGTAGAGTATGCCATTTTGATAGTGTCTGCCAAAGACTCTAATGGCTGTCAGGAGGGGAATTTCAGGGCCAAAGACAATTACAGTCCTCATTAAAACGCTGGATTTGCCATGCTTTTTTAAGATTCAGGTGGAGAAGCAATGAAACCACTTTCTACATGATAAAAAAAAAAAAAAAAAACACAAAAAAAAAAAAAAAAAAAAAAAACACACCATTTTAGAGCAGCCTTACAAGGCATTAAATTGCGAAAGAGGTCAGGCATAAGTCATTTTGCCTCAGAGATTCTGCTCATTGCGAAAGAGGCTGGAATATTAGTTTTGCAGGATTTGGACTTCGGAGACACGAAGTCAGGTGAAAGGATTTGGAGAGGAAATTGGAGAGAGATGGGGCTTTCTGAATGCATAAGTCTGTGGAGTTACAGTTTTTGGATGTACTAAGAGCTGTACCCTGTATGTTCTGTTTTGTTAAAGTACATGTAACTGAGAGGGTAATACCAATAAATTCAATCCATAATCTCAGTCTCCATATGCATGATTCATAACCCTGTAAATTCCCTCATTCACATGTTGTATTTTCACAGTGTTTCCAAAATTTCTGAAGTTGACCAGAGTTTTCAACTTCACCAGACAAAAAAGCTCAGCACATCTAGGAACTTACAAAAATTAATTTTTTTTATAAATTGTACAATTACACTACAAAGACACTACAGCAATGAGCACGCAGGACTCCTGTGACTGCTGTTTCTGACTTTGTCCTGGTTCAAAAAATGGGCACAGGGCAGTGTAAAGGCTGAAGAGAGAATGAAGAAGAGTCTACCAGGAACTGACAGATTAAAACACCTTGAGGATAAAAAGGCACAGTAAAGCTTCAGTGATATGTAGTAAAAGTCTATTTACACATAAAATATACATATATACATACCTGTTGTGATAGGAAAAACAAGTAATAATAAGGAGAAGTACATCCATTTTTTAAATCAGGTCTCTGTTGATTTAGCAAAATATCACACTGCTCTTGTGTGGTAGATCGGAACTGAGGTGAAGGATGGGAACAGACGAACAAACATCATAGAATCATAGAATAGTTAGGGTTGGAAAGGACCTCAAGATCATCGAGTTCCAACCCCCCTGCCATGGGCAGGGACACCTCACACTAAACCATGCCATCCAAGGCTATGTCCAACTTCACCTTGAACACCGCCAGGGATGAAGCATTCACAACTTCCCTGGGCAACCCATTCCAGGGCCTCACCACCCTTACAGTAAAGAATTTCTTCCTCATATCCAATCTAAACTTCCCCTGTTTAAGTTTAAACCCGTTACCCCTTCTCCTCTCACTACAGTCCCTAATGAAGAGTCCCTCCCCAGCATCTCTATAGGCCCCCTTCAGGTATTGGAAGGCTGCTATGAGGTCTCCACACAGCCTTCTCTCCTCCAGGGTGAACAGCCCCAATTTTCTCAGCCTATCTTCATACGGGAGGTGCTCCAGTCCCCGATCATCCTCGTGGCCCTCCTCTGCACTTGTTCCAACAGTTCCATGTCCTTTTTATGCTGAGGACACCAGAACTGCACACAATACTCCAAGTGAGGTCTCACGAGAGCAGAGTAAAGGGGCAGGATCACCTCCTTCGACCTGCTGGTCACACTCCTTTTGATGCAGCCCAGGATACGGTTGGCTTTCTGGGCTGCAAGCGCACACTGCCGGCTCATGTTCATTTTTTCATCAACCCACACCCCCAAGTCCTTCTCTGCAGGGCTGCTCTGAATCTCCTCCCCGCCCAACCTGTAGCTGTGCCTGGCATTGCTCCGACCCAGGTGTAGGACCTTGCACTTGGCATGGTTAAACTTCATCAGGTTGGCATCAGCCCACCTCGCAAGCGTGTCAAGGTCCCTCTGGATGGCATTCCTTCCCTCCAATGTATCAACTGAACCACACAGCTTGGTGTCATTGGCAAACTTGCTGAGGGCGCACTCAATCCCACTGTCCATGTCACTCACAAAGATGTTGAACAAGACCGGTCCCAACACTGATCCCTGGGGGACACCACTCGTTACCGGTCTCCAGCTGGACATTGAGCCACTGAGTACTACTCTTTGCATGCGGCCATCCAGCCAGTTCTTTATCCACTGAGTGGTCCACCTATCAAATTGATGTCTCTCCAACTTAGAGAGAAGGATGTCATGTGGGACAGTGTCAAAGGCTTTACACAAGTCCAGGTAGATGACATCAACTGCTCTGCCCCTGTCCATCAGTTCCGTAGCCCCTTCATAGAAGGCCACCAGATTGGTCAGGCAGGATTTCCCTTTAGTGAAGCCATGCTGGCTGTCACCAACCACCTTGTTGGTTTTCATGTGCCTTAGCATGCCTTTCAGGAGAATCCGCTCCAAGATTTTGCCAGGCACAGAGGTGAAGAGTCCCTCCCCAGCATCCCTATAGGCCCCCTTTATTACCTTTGACTGGAGCAGTACCAGACCATTGCAACAATATGTAGTTCATAAAAATAATTTAAAAATAAAGAACAGCAAGATTTAAAAAGATTCATCCTTTTGATTCAAAGAAACCACTCATCTTTGCTGTTTCTCTGTCCACCTCTTCCCTGCTGCTTAAGACTCAGAAGACGCACCATAGTCCATTCTTTCTCCTCTCTCTTTGAATTGTTTTTTGGTGTTTTTCAAGAATTTATGTAGATCATGTATGAAGCGAGGCCTCCTTGGTTATTTTATTTGTACTCTACACCTTTCATGCTCCCCTCTGAAATCTCTGGCAATTCTTTTGCTCTCTGCTCTTCTATTTATAAATTCATGTGCTGAAGTTCTGGAATCTTCATTTGCATTTTGCATTTCAGGGCTTGAAGGATGAAGAGGATGAAGTGGGGATTATTTTGGAGTGTTCTTTTCTGTTGTTTTCAAGATGACATGATTTCTTTTTTTTTTTTTCTTCCAAGATCACAACCTTTCATTTTTAAGACCAAATAACCTTGCACTAGGTTGCCTGTTGTTTCTGCGCTAAATCCTTTATGCCTTTTAGCTACGTATTATTTTACCTATCATCTGAGGGGCTGCACTACTCTGCTCTTGAACTGGAACATGCTGACATATTCCCTTCAAGAGCTCATAAAAACATCTCAGGGTTAAATTAGATGCTAGTCCAGGCAAGGGCAGCATTCATTTGCTGTGGTTACAGCTGGTAAATAGTTACTAAACATTCCTTCTTCTTTCTGTTTCATGAAATATGTTATTTCTGCTTTCAATATATCCCAGTCATGTGAAGCTGCAACTTGAACAGATCTGCTCTGGGCATTTACCCATTGTGCTTTTGAATGTCACCAAATAGCAGTCTGTGCACTTACCTGCAAGAACTTGGATTCTAAATCCCTTCCATATGTGCAATAATAATTATAATGAAGTAGACAATATTTTATATCAGCCTGACAACATTTATGAAGCTATTGACAGAGGTCACCTCATTAAATTAGATGTGACCTCCAAATAATAAAGCAAATCAAAACCTAAAAGTGTAGGTGTCCATAAACCTCAGGAGCCCTCTAGCTGACTGCTTCTTATGTGCAGGAATTTCACTCTTTGCACATTTTGTATATATTAACTGTCCTGTTACCTGAAACACCTATAAGCCCTGACATACAAATATGTTAAGATTCAGACCTATGTATTGTCAGTCAGCAGTCTGTCTTAATCTCACCTGCTGTGCCAGGACATTATCTACCCAAGAGGAATAATCCTTCACTTCAGGGAAAACGTAAAGCCAACTCCATCAAAAAAAATGTTTTTGTTCAGCTCTTTGTTGCATGCAGTGGCTGGGGCTTGTTCTTACTCTGTCCTCTCCCCTTGCCAGGAAAAAGCCAAAGTAAAACAAAAAGTCTCCTTATGATTAGGGAACAAATTTGTGACCATAATTAATATTTGGCATGTATTTGGCTATGTAATACGAGAATTAGAAAGACTATTAGAAAGGTACAACAGCTGCATTGGAAAAGTAATCCACACAGTTTGCATAAGTATGCCCTACAGAGTTGTTATTTCTCCTGCTTGCTGTCCCTTTCCACTGCCCAGTCCTTGCAGTCTTGGTAGAATTGCTGCAGACAGCCCCACAACAATGTGACCCAGGGACCCAACGCAGATGTCTGCAAAGAGTGCGAGAGACAGAAAGCATGTAGTCTAAAATAACCACATTCGGTCTGACTTGGATGGACGAAAGAAGTGGTATCAGTACTCACGAGTGCAACAGCCACCACAGCTGAAACACAAAAACCTGTACAGATTATGAACAGAACAGATTTTAAAGTAAATATTCATAATAATAACACATAATAAAACTACAATAATTACATGAAAAATGTTGATTCATTATCATGTTTGCACTAAAATCCTCTGATTAGCAATACTAAATCTATTTTAAGTGTAAATTAAGGGTCCTTACACACATTAAGGAAACAGACATTATGCCATGGACACCAGATGACCATGATGCCAATAACCAAGATGAATGGCATGCAGACAGTCAACCCTCCAAAAAAAATAGTAAACGACAATACTTACTGAGTCTTGGAAAAAAGGCCTAGCCAGAACCTCCGTGAAACAGACAGTGGCTCATAAAGGCAGAAAGCACAGAGGATGAATGAAGACCTTAAGCCCACTGTAGGAGAAGATCAGGCTCGAGATCATCTTAGGAACCTGAATGTGCACAAGTCCATGGGACCTGATGAAATCCATCTGCAGGTCCTGAAGGAGCTGGCAAATGAAGCTGCTAAGCCACTGTCCATCATATTTGAAAAATCATGGCAGTCAGGTGAAGTTCCCGACGACTGGAAAAAGGGAAATATAACCCCCATTTCCAAGAAGGAGAAAATGGATGATCCAGGGAATTACAGACCAGTCAGCCTCACCTCTGTGCCTGCCAAAATCTTGGAGTGTATTCTCCTGGAAGGCATGCTAAGGCACATGAAAAACAATGAGGTGGTGACAGCCAGCATGGCTTCACTAAGGGGAAATCCTGCCTGAAAAATTTGGTGGCCTTCTGTGATGGGGCTACAGAGCTGATGGAGAGGGGTTCCATCTGACATCAGCTGACATCATGCCAGCATCAGACATCACCTACCTGGATTTGTGCAAAACGTTTGACACTGTCCCACATGACATCTTTGTCTCTAAATTGGAGAGACAGCAATTTGATGGATGGACGACTCGGTGGATAAAGAACTGGTTGGATGGCCACACACAAAGAGTTGTGGTCAATGGCTCAGTGTCCAGCTGGAGACCAGTAATGAGTGGTGGTCCTCAGGGGTCGGTGTTGGGACCGGTCTTGTCCAGCATCTTTGTCAGTGATATGGACAGTGGGATTGAGTGCACCCTCAACAAGTTTGCCGATGACACCAAGCTGTGTGGTTCGGTTGATATGCTAGAGGGAAGGAATGCCATCCAGAGGGACCTTGACACGCTGGAGAGGTGGCCAATGCCAACCATATGAAGTTCAATAAAGTGAAGTGCAAGGTCCTGCCCCTGGGTCAGAGCAATCGCAGGCACAGCTACAGGTTGGGCAGAGAAGAGATTCAGAGCAGTCGTGCAAAGAAAGACTTGGGATGCTGAAGAGAAACTGAACATGAGCTGGCTTCAGTGTGCACTCACAGCCAAGAAAGTCAACCATATCCTGAGCTGCATCAAAAGGAGTGTGACCAGCAGGTCGAGGGAGGTGCTCCTGCCCCTCTACTCTGCTCTTGTGAGACCTCACTTGGAGTATTGTGTGCAGTTCTGGTGTCCTCAACATAAAAAGGATATGGAACCTTTGCAGCAAGTGCAGAGGAGGGCCACGAGGATGATCAGGGGGCTGGAGCACCTCCCATATGAAGATAGGCTGAGAAAGTTGGGGCTGTTCAGCCTGGAGAAGGGAAGGCTGCGTGGAGACCTCATAGCAGCCTTCCAGTACCTGAAGGGGGCCTATAGGGATGCTGTAAAGGGACTCTTCATTAAGGACTGTAGTGATAAGACAAGAGGGAATGAGTTTAAACTTAAACAGGGAAAGTTCAGGCTAGACCTAAGGAAGAAGTTCTTTACTGTGGGGGTGGTGAGGCCCTGGAACAGATTGCCTGAGGAAGCTGTGAATCACTGGCAGTGTTCAAGGTCACACTGGATGGAGCCTTGGGTGACATGATCTAGTGTGAGGAGTCCCTGACCAGGACAAGGGGTTGGAACTAGAAGACTTTAAGGTCCTTTCCAACCCAAACCATTCTATTATTCCATGATTCTACGTTAGAGCAGGCTTTGCTTTCTGCTAGTGGCCTACAGCAAAAGTCTTATGAAGAACAGCTGAGGGAACAGGGGGTGTTTAGTCTGAAGAAGAGAAGATTCAGGGGGGTACTTTTTTTTTTCACACATTATCACTCTGTACAACTACTGAAAGGAGGATGAAGAGAGGAGGTGGCTGGTCTCTTCTTCCAAGTAACAACTGAAAGGTAACAGCCTCAAGCCACACCATGGGAGGCTAAACTGGATATTAGGAAAAATTTCTTCACCAAAAGGGTGGTCAGGCACTGGAACAGACAGCCCAGGGAAGTGGTGGAATCACCGTCCCTGGAAGTGTAGATGAAATCATGTAGATGAGGCCTTTAGGGACATGGTTTAGTGGTGGAGTTCAAGTTCTGGTGTAATGGTTGGACAATATTATCTTAAATATCTTTTCCAACTGAGTTGATTCTACGCTGTAATTCTATATTAATGTTTTCTCACCTCCTGCCAGTCCAAAAACTTCTTATAGCTACTAAAAGACAAAAATCCAAGGGTCCTAGACTTGCTGTCCTGCGTTATGACCCTCAAGCTTCCAGGACATCTTGCAAGTCAGTCCTGTGAGACTGGGGAGAAGCATGAAGTCTGCTGTAAGGGTTATTCAGCATCATACTCAACATGTGAAAGCTCTGCATTTGCAAACAGGTTTCACTTCAGCTATAAATGAGTTATATTCTCCTATTTTACATTATCTCCATGTTCAGTCTCAGCACACACACAGAGCTGTGGGGTATAGAAGTCTCCAGAGAAGACTGAGTCTCCAGTCTTGGCTGGCAGACTACTGTAGAGATCAAATTTACACCTAAGAATGATTGAAGAGAGAGGATTGTTGCAGTTTCACTGGGAATATCAAAAAGGCCTGGGGCAGCTCAAAATGTGAGATCAGAGCCATCAGGGAACAATAATATAAGCCTAAGAAACTGGAGAAGGAAGACAGAAGCGGTTTAGGGTGTACTTGAGGCAGTAGATCAAAGAGATGACTTGTGAATGAAAAACATCAGATCCTAAACTAATTGAGTAAAGGGATGAGCAGGCAAAAAGACTGACGCAAATCTGGTTTCCTTTACTATCTTCTGTTTAGTCTTAACTGTGCTTACAGTAGTTACTGTGATTATCATGGGGATATTACAATTAGGGCACTGAAGGAGGTGGTGGTGTTAACACACAGAATGATTGTATCAGAGGTACTGCTTGTTAGACTAAGCTATATCATCTGCAGTTGAAATCGCAGTTATTACTTGCCCATTCTTTTTCCCTGTTCAAATAATACTTAGGCAAGGATTACAAGAGGAGAAGCCCAAGATCTTTGAACCTGAGACGCTTTGCTTTGTCCTGTAGTCATGGAGTCAAAGGTCGCTCACTGAGGCACTGGAAGGAAGATGTTCCACGGGACACTGAGCTGGAAAGAGGCCAAGGAGACTCCCAGACGCTTCACAACATAAAGTTGTCTCTAAGATTCAAACCGCCAAGGAATGAGCCTCTGTAAAAGCAAAGCTGTTTCATGCAGATCTTTTCAGTTTTGACACACAGTTACATAAATCATGTCAAGTGATGAAGCAGTTTCTGATATTGGGGCCTCTTTTTTCCTCTATCTTTTACACCCAAGTAAGAAAGGAGGAGGGGTGAACTAAGACCATTGTTTCAGTTTTAAAAACGTTTTTCCTCAATATCCTGTTCATACCTTTCACTAGTCATTTTTGATTGTGGCATAGAAATCTTTTGTCTTAATTATGCTGGAGAGAGACTCTTCATGAGGGATTGTAGTGATAGGACAAGGGGCAATGGGCTTAAACTTGAACAGGGGCAGTTCAGGTTAAGTATAAGGAAGTTCTTTACTGTAAGGATGGTGAGGCGCTGAAACAGGTTGCCCAAGGAAGTGGTAAATGCTTCATCCCTACCAGTGTTCGAGGCCAAGTTGGACAGAGCCTTGGGTGACATGGTCTAGTGTGAGGTGTCCCTGCCCATGGCAGGAGGATTGGAACTCAGCAATCTTAAGGTCGTTTCCAACCCTAACCATTCTTGATTATACCAGAAGAAAAGCCAATTTAAAAAGCAAACCACCTAGAAAACATAGCAATAAAACAGTTATAATAGGGATAAAATCTTAACAGGTTTTGATTAAGGCTACAGTAAATGAGGCTCGTATTAAGATCTAGTCCATACATTCACAGTAGCAGAAAGTGAGGCTTCCACTACAGAAAGCACTTTAAGGAAGAAAGAACGCCCACATGCATCAAAAGCTGCAAGAGAGAGACCACCCCTGCAAGGTTAGCTGCCAGTGAAGGACAGCTGTTGTCTTAGTGGTCCCTCCACAAGCACTTGATGTGAAGCATGTCAGTCAAACTCCTTATGTGCCTGAAATCAGGAGCATGTTTGCACACCTGGCTAAATGGAGTTGCTGGTGCAAATTACAGCTCCCAGGCTATTGCCCCAACAAAATTATAAGTTACTTCAGGGCCATGAATCATCCAGGCAGATCCATTGCAAACACTATCAAAGAGTGAACATTACCGCTCCTACTGCTTTAAACTGAGGAAGACAGAAGTAGGCAGTCTTCACTCTAGGCAGACTAGATTAGGAAACACCTTTTTTCCCATCTCACCATGTCTCACTCCCCCAGCTCTGCAATATGCACCACCGCAGAGACATTCTCCATTTGACATTTTTGCCCATGAAAGTCCTACAAGTTGATTGACAGGCTTCTTACATACCACACACCCTGCCCCAGCTCATCACAACAGGAAGACAGAAATAGGTATATCAGTATGGCTGCATCTCAGCCCCATCAATCAACTCAGCAGTGATTATGAGGCCAAATGAAGTCTTTCCACTCATTAGATTCCTGTGGTCTGTGATGTGCCAAGAGCTTGACCACAACTCCCTGGCATACGTATATGGCTTCTGTGATCCCCAGGTGGTCTCTCATCAAAATATATCTCAGGCCTGAGTCTGGTTAGCTTCCCAGAACAGATGAGACTGACACAGCCATGAGCTATGAAGATAATTATTTCTTGAAGAATACACAGATTTTCTGGGTAGAAACAAAGTTCGGCAAGCAACCAGCACTTGCAGGGGCAGAGATTAGAAGTCAAAGCAAACCTGATGGATAGGGTTATTAGCCCTCTTTTGTTTGGGAACAGCAGAAAAGGAAAGTTGTAATGCCTTTTTCTTAACTAAAACAATACTTTGAAAGTAAGACCTTAACAAGCAGTAATTTTTGCTATTTGCAAATAAGAGATACTATCAAATTCTTATATAACCTAATCCCCAGCAGCTCTGATCTCTCCCTCCCCTCTGCCCAGCCCTGTTCTGGCACTCTTCGTGCCCAGGTGATTGCAGAGTTAAGGAAATAATTCTTATTGTGACAGGAAGATAAATATCTGGGATTTTTTGTTTTGTTTTGTTTTTTACAGAAGCCCCTTTTCAGTGGAATTTGAAACCATTTCGTGATTTGAGTCTGTAAGAAGAACACCTAGCAGAGCCCTGAATCAATACAGAATTCATTAAAGGCATGAAACATGCAGGGAAGTTCAGTAAATCAGTAGAAGGACATGTAGATTTGTTTTTTTGTTTGCTTGCTTGTTTTTTTAATGGGAGGATGAAATATAGGAAAAGAGCCACTAGGCACAGGGAGGTAGAACTAGGGAAAGGCAACAGATGTTGTGAAAGATCTTCTTTCATGCTCCCTTGTGCACCAGAAATGTGCAGACGTATGTTGGCAGAGCTACAGTCGGAGTCCATAGTGAGGCTACATGTTACACATCTGGAAGATATTTGGCAGAGTGCAGAGTTCAAGTATTTTCTGCTTCAGCTGGTTTCAGACATACCTTTAAGTGCCAGGCTAAGCTCAGAACAGCTCAACCTACAGGCTCATTAAAGAAGGCGTTCCCCACAGCTTCAGCGGGCTGCTTCAGCTGTTGTCAGGAGCAGGCTGGGGTTGGCTCTCCCCCCTTTGACTGCAGGGTGCCAGTAACATTCAGCAATGAGAATGATAATAGAGAAACAGGGAGGAGAGCAGAGAGAAGAAAACGGCACTACAATTCAGCAAAGCCTGGCCTCATATCAAGAAACAAAATGTACTTGGACAAAATCCAGGGTGTGAGTTAACTTGAGTGCAAAGCAAGCCCTTCAGGAAATAAGAAGGTCCGTGCTGCACAGGGACATGGAGGGGTCACATTAGAGCCCATGTGCTCTTTTTTTGCAGAAATCCCTCTGTTTTAAAAAATAAATAAATACGAGCAGAAAGGAAAGGTTTTGTTTCGGTTTTTTTTTTTTTTCCTCTGCCCTAGAAGAAAGACCATGTTAAGCCAGCAGGAAAGAGAAAGCATGTTGCTGGATCTGGGGCTGCTGACATTGCAGTGACCCAGCATGGGAGCTCCCAGCAGTCACTAGAGGTTAACTGCTTCGGTAAGAAATGTTTCCCAGCAGAGATGCACTTTTGGAACTACCCAATATTCCAGCTAGCACAACACAGTGCCCACGAGCTACCTGCCGTGCCTACTGAGGACGGAATAACCACCAGCACGGTGCAAGATTTACCTTATCAGGATTAGGCCTGTGGGTGCAGCAAAACCTTTGGTGACACTCCTGCCCAGCAGGTCTCTATGACCAGCTATCACACCACTGCTCAAAGCCCTGTGAATGTGCACGCACAGTAGGTATGGAACAGACTATGGCAGAGCAAGGCTTTCCCCCCGTGATGGCACAGGTCTGACTGTGCTGCCATGGGAAACAAGCCAAGGACTTTCACTGGTGAAGGTGTCTATTTGAAGAGGAGCCAGGGGCCAAGTTTCACCCCTGTGCATTGACCTTGGACCACCCAGCCAACGTTTCCCCCCATTTTCTCCCCTCTAAGTCTCAACCATGACCAAGAACTTAAAGCAGTGCATTGGTCCTTTCAATACCTGACATGATTAAAGCTTTCATATCTGCTTAATTTAGATACAGGTTATCATACACACCAGCAGTTCTGCCTTCATATTCTCTGTCCAGAGCCATCCTGGAATTAAAACTGGGAAAGAGAGGAGGAACGGGACAAAATAGCATCTGAAAGTAGTGTGCCAACACATTATCACTGAACAACGCTGCTGGTGGCAGGAACATTTTGCAGTACAGCACAGCTCTTGCAACACCTCCACCTCCAGCTCCCCCCACCCTCACCTCACTATTTTTGCTCACACTCTGCGCTCTGATGGCACACGTGTCCAGATGCAAGCAATGTCACATTTAGCTTTCTTCCCTCCACTGCAAAGATTGGAAAACAGCAATATTTATCCACTCATTTTGTGGCTAAAATCATGGACATTAGCAGGGGTGACCCAGAGCACATGGTGAAGAGACAAAGGGGTAGGAAGGCCCTGCACTATGACATCTCTGCATGGCCACTGCAGTCATCTCTACCCTGTCTCCAGGCAACCAGCCATGTTTTCCTGGTTTGAAAACACCCTGTGGCAGGGTCTTTTGGCTGGGCTTGTGCTCAGAGGGTGCTGCTGCTCATCTGCCAGCCCAGCCATGGAGTCCTGCAGTGACATTTTACCTGGGTCAGCATTTCCAGATGTTTTCTCAGCCTGACCCTCCCTCCTCTCTCACCCGGTCTCCTCCTTCCCCAGCTCCCCCATGCCGTCCCCCCACTCACCCTGACAGTGTCTACAAAACAAGCATCCATTGCCTCCCTGTCCCTCGGCTACCCATGCACAGCCTTCCCTCCTTGGCGCTGATGCAGGGAGGATGCACTATTTCTTTAGCTGACACAACGAGAAGGTCAGTCAGGGATGACAAAAGCCCAAGAGAAACACCAAAACGTTTTATATCAACTTCAAATGAACAGCAAGACAAGTCTTTCAAAATGCTGGTCCCAGAGGTCAAAAGTACAGCCAAGTCAGAGGAAGAGCCCACACTTGTGGCATAGCAAAAACTGAACCCTGGAACAAAGTTAAAATATATCTGATTATGGTAGATGGAAAATTCCAGCAGGCTGTGACCCAGATAATTAGTCTTTTCCCTAAACACAGCTTTACTAGAAAATACACGTAAATACCAAATCCACTTCTTTTTCTCAAAAAACATGATATGTGAAGCTGAACAGTCCGCAGCAGATAAGGGGTTTAACCAGTGTCCAATTGCTCTGTCTCCACACAGTAGCTCACCTCAACCATCCACAGCCTAATGGAATAAAGTAAAATGGTTTTGAAATGGTAGAGCCCCCATTGGAAGCACCCTGTTACCTGTGTTTGGTGTACATGTAAATGTTCTGAATTTAAGAGCAAGTTGCAGGTTTTCACCTGATGATTCTTCATACAAAAGAAGTGAAAGCACCTGCCAAATATAGAACAAACCTATTTCTCCTCCAGCCTTGCAAAAAGAAGAAAACAAACATCTCTGTCCTAGCTGGGGCCAGGAGCCCTAGTACAAGGATGCAGAATGAGGACAAGTAATGCACAACCTTTCCCAAAGCCCAGAAAATGTAAAGAAGAGAGGTGCTTCAGGTATTATATCAGCTGTTTTCCTCAAGACTGCTTCAGAAAAACCATAACTCCAGCAGGCTGATATGCCTAAGCTCTCAGTCACAGGTACAGAGTTACCTCAGCTTGGCAGTGGTGGTGCTGGCAGCCATGAGGTGTAACAACCTAAGAATATAAAGCAACAAGGTCTGTGGACAGAGGATAATATCTTTTAATAGAGCCACTAGAACAGTTGGGGGAAAAAAAAAAAAAACAGAACAGACCAGCTTTCAGCATGCAAGCTTTTCTCGGTTCTGAAATGGAAGTGTGCTATCTTGGGGAGAGCCATGACCCAACAGGAGAACAGAGCATCTGAGAAAATCACTGAATGCTGAAAGTCAGCGGATTATTCACACATACTTGAAATATTGAGTAGCAGGGTGACTGCTGCAGCATTTGGCCAGGCGAAGGGAGTGCCCAGCTGCCTGCCAGGGGCTTTCCAAAAGCCAGCTGAAGCAGTCACACTGCAATGGGCAGGGAAGACCCTCCTGCAGCCAGCCAGGCTGGGGATGGGGCTGGTAACCCATGTGCCTGGGATACCAACTGAACCAGCTGCTGAGGAGAACCAAGTGCTGCCCAAGTTCCCAGGCTCCGAGGGATTTCCCAACATGTCCATGACAGCGCGTAGCTTTGCTCACAGCCCTGGTGGAAGTTCAGCAAAGCTGCCTGGCTTGGTGAGGCTGCAAAGACCCATTCCTCACTTCCATTAAGGTTGAGCTGGGAGCCTGTAAGGAGTTGCTGCTGCAAACTGAGCTGCAATGGGGTTTAGAATTCTGCAAAAAATAGGTTTCCAGGAGAGAACGCTTTTTCCCACTGTTGATGAAACTTGCCACATCCCTACAGAACAACTTTGAAAGAGCATGAAAGCCCTACAGCCAGTCTCAAGTACAGCAAGAAAAAGTGTTTTCTTCCCTATGAGATAGAGGTCCAGTGGCACATGAAGAAAGGCATATGCTCCCTTGCTGAGATGACAAAACCTGGTGTATTAGTATTGTTCTGGCAGCACAGAGGCTGCTGCACTGCCCTGCCTCGTTCTGCATTCTCTTTCTTGCAGCCTGTACAAAGGGAAAAAGGATGAAAGCATAGCCCAGACTTGCTCCCACAGCTGGAAGGTAAACAAGAGTATGGAAAAAAGAGTTTGTCCCTGATTGTGAATCCCCGTGCAGAGAAAGAGATCTGCATGTGACAAAGATTGAAAATACTTTGTCTGGTAGAAATGCGTTAAGTACATATCCTTCGGATCAGGGGATGAAACTGATTAGAGAAGGAAGGGTGGAGGCAGCAACTGGTAGGGTTGAACACATGGAAACCAAAGTATTTGCCATTGGCATTGAGCAGCTCCAGATCCAGTCAGTACTCAGTGGTGCTTTCTATCCTTCAGTGTCAAGAAACACACCAAAATTAGAAAAACATGGCTGAAGTTACATCTGAAATTCCAAGGAAATGGAGGAATATGGATTTTTCTACTTATTTGGGTCCTTGGAAAGAGACAAAAAAAAGCTATATGGAGCAAAAGATGGACTATTGAGTTGGCATAATCCTTTCCCATCATCTCTCCACAATATGTTTTCTGCTGTGATGAAATCTCAGGAGTTGATGATAAGGAAAGGCTGGCTGCCAAAACAAATGACATAATGTCATTTCAGAGTGGCCCGAGGTTCCTGGTGCTCAGTCAGACTTGTGAAGCTGAGTATCTCAAGTTGGAGTTCTAGCTGACAGCTGCTTTTCTTTCATATATGAACTCTAAAAATAATTTTTCTCTATTCAGATCACATGAAGCCAGCTTACTGGTTTTAAAAACCGCATATCTGGTGTTAACGAAATTGAAAATAGAACCATCAACTGCCTTTAAGTCACAGGGCCTCCCTTTGGCTTTTGGAAAGCCAAAAGGCAACAAATGATCTCACTGCCTACCTTTTATCCTTCATCTTTCCTAGGATGATATCAGTTTGTGATGCTCAGTGGCACGTCCTCCTCCAGAGGAAAAACAACCGCCTCAGACCCAGCTCAGAAAGAGTAAGTGTCTGAAGTGCTACAGATGCAATCATCCTGCTTGGTGAAAAATCGAGGGGAGACAGAGCACAGGTTTTGCTGCAGCCTTGCCCCTGACAGTCAGCACTCTGGCCAGCTGAGGCTCATTTTCAGGATTTTGCAGGCAAAGAGTGTTTTCCTGATAATGAAGCCATGACATTGATACCTGGTCATTCACCGTTGCTACACTAAGTGATTGCCCCAGAGAGACAGTGAGGAGTAGGACATGTTGCTTTTACTGGTTGCCAAAGTCTGTGTGCAAGAGAGGTGTGGCTTGCTGCAGAACTCAAAGACAAAGAGGAGATGCTTCTCCCAGCATGGCAAGGAAGTTTTTCCTCCAGCTCTGGTTTTGACTGTTCTGCCCCCTTAGGCTCGATGAAATTTATGACAAGCTCCTCATGGACTCAACCCATGGTCACCACCTGGTGTCTGTGATTGCCACAGAAGAGACACCTTATATATGAATTCTAGTTTCAGTGTTTCCTTCACATCCAGTGCAGTTCTGAGTTTTACCACACGATTTAACCCTCTTACTTCAGACCCACTCGACCCTGTCCATTCCCTGTCCATTTGGAAAGAAACAGATTGAGCATGGATTTGAAGAGGAAGCATAGTTGCCATTACACATCAGTACCTATAACCTACGTCAGTACTAGGAAGATAGCTAGAAAAAATGCAGGCATTTTGAAAGCAAGTTTACTTATTACCTACCATACCAGAGAACATTATTCCCATCTAGTAACCTAACCCAGCGCTACAACTGAGCTGAAAAAGATTACAGCGTATGTAATCTGGCCAAAGCCTGCTCTGCCTGGCATTGGATGCCGGGTGCTGTGTCCCAGGAGGTGCATGATCCAGCAATAAACCCTCAGAGCAGCCCAGTGTCCTGTGCGCTCTTCTAATTGATGCCAGATATTGGCTGATGGTTTAAAGTTTATATCTATTTTGTCTGCCAGACCATTTTCCTTGCAGTGTCTTAGGGGCTGATTCCATTTAAAGCATGGCTCATTTTGCTATTGTTTAACCCAGTTCTCTGTATTATTACATTTTTCCACATTAAAATATACTGGACCATCTCTACTGAAGCATAGAGGGAATCCTGCTTTTTACCCCAGTTGCTGACTCTCATCTTATACACAGAGGATTTGCTTTGCAAAAGCAGCCAGAACAGCTAGAAAGTTTGGTGTAGAAGTACTTGAGGCATTGCCAAGAAGTGAGGACCACAGATCCTCCCTGGAATGGTGAAGCAGGGTGATAGCAACACTAAGGTCTCATCTAGCTCAAAGGAAAATCTACATCTCCTTATATAATCTCCAGAATGGAAATTCAACAACACTGTAAATAATTGCAACCACTCTTGCCATTGGCAGTCCCATTGCTTTTTGTTTCTGAACTTTTTTGTTTCAGAGACCACAAAAACAGAGCTAATGTGTGTGAGGGGTGGTTATGAATAGAATGACAACAAAATAGGCAGTTTTAAAGATGACCAAAATTCAGCTGTTCATAATTCAAATCGAATAGTCTTAGCTAAACAAAGGTGGGAGAGAATTTTTAAACAAACTGTTTCAATGTTTTCAGAGTGTAAAAAATATTTCATTTGAGACAAAATTAAAGTATTTGGAAGTTCCAAGTGAAATTTTCCTTTTCATTACATTTCACTGAAAAATGGACATGAAAACCTGTAATTTTTTGTTTTCTTTCCCCCACCCACCCTCCCACTACTTGGAAGCTGAAATGTAGTTCAGCCCAGGCTTTCATTACTCAGGCCTTTCATATTCCTATTGTCCATGCTAATAGCTTTGCAACAGTTGTAATTTCTAACAAAGATGCAGGTTTCTCCTCAGAAGAGCCTCAACATATACATAAGACAAGAAGGGGCCATATTAAATTTGTTCTACCAATCTGCTTTATCAAACAGTGGGGGAAAGTGAAGAGAAATCAAGATAGGGTGCACTGACAAAGTTTTGCTTGTATATTTGCATATGTGAAGGATGACTTGATCACTTGATAATGTTTTCTGTGTAATCCAATATCAGCTATGACATCATTTTTTCTTTATCTGATAAATGCACCCTCATAGACGTTTTGGAGAGACAACCTTAAAGAAGAAAGAAAGCCACATGGGTCCCTCCACAAAAAGGCACTGCTTGCTTTCACCTTCCCACCTCCTGGGTTTGCAAAACAGAGGCTCAGCTAATTTACGAGCTCAAGAGGAGGGAGAATATGAAACCAAGGAGAAAGAAAAAAAAATGCATTTTGGGAAGCAGAAGCTACAGAACCCCATTAGCCATCAACACCTTTCCCCGACCACATCATCTCTACTTGCAAAGGAGGGACAACAGGGCTGTAACAGCCATAGAGGAGGATTTCTCTTTATCTGAAATGTTAATTACTGACATGGAGCTCTCTGAGGGCTCTCTGAGGTATCTCTCTCACCATAAACCTGATCTACAAAGACATGCAAAGAACCACCTCCCTTGGGCAGCCAGGTAGAAATCCTATTCCATTAAATTGTCAAATATCTTCATGCAATATCAGGATGAAAACTAGATCTACAAAATTTCTGAGAGAAAAAAGCAGAATATCACAGCCTGAACTTTTGCTTAAAATAATTACCAGAAAGGCAAGAGGCTAAATTTAAATCTTATTTCTGCCTCACTGAGAAAAGAGTCAGAAACCCAGATCTCCCACACCTTGAAAGAGCCCAGTGAGACACAAGCATATCAAGCTCCAGGCTTTGTAAGGAAACCCCAGGGTGCAGACAAGAAATCCTGGTGTGACTGCTACTATTGAGGGATCCAAGTTTCAGGGTGCCTTAAAACAAGTATGGTGTAAAGATTATAGGGCACAATAACAGATACAGCCATTGTCCTGCTTAGCCTCTGTGAAGCTGAAGAGCTTCAAGCAGGTATTCTTTGTGTGAGAAAGAGATTTCACTTTTATTATCTTCCTCTTTCAAAAAAAAGTTTTCACTAAAACAAACAATACAACCAGTTCCAGCTGCCCCAGAGAGAAGCCCTGCCTCTTGCCTGCAGTGGTCAAACAGGGGGTTGTGGTTCACCCCACAGAGTGTGTAGGCCTGAGTGTTTGAATAGCTGGGACAACAGGGTGGAAGTGTGGCAAAGGGAACCTGCAGCTGCAGTGTGTAGTCAGCTAGCTCTTCCTCTTGCATTCCTATATATCAAGGCTGCAGTCTTCAGACCTACTGTAATGCCTCCTTGTTTCTTCCCCTGGGCAATAACCTGACTTTATGGTAGCCAGCCCTGCTCAGGGAGCCTAGAAGCATCTCAGCAGATGCACGCTGACTTCCAAATCTGCCACCCTTCCCTGAAGCAAGGTGCTATGTTTAACCTTGGAGGTCACAGGCAGCCAGAGACCTCCAGAGATTCCTGCTTTGTCTGGAGTGGAATAAATGGGAAGATATCAACAGCATTAAACTTCCAGCCAGTAATACAGATAAGGTCAACAGACAACACTGCTTTGCTATTCATGGAGAAATAATTGGTCAGACCACTGCAGTTTCTTTATCAGCAGAACTGCAAGCGTGGTGGAACTTGACAGACATAACATGATGGTACAATATAAATTCATCTTCAGTTTGAGAGGGGACCTGCTTTGTTTTGTTTAATGTCTTCAGCAATAATTTTTCCGCAAACAGAAGCTGCAATCTCCAGCTGAAGAAGGAAATTAGTGCAGGAGAATTACATCATTGTCTTCTAGGATTTAGATGTACTCACTTCAAACACGTGACGAAGTGAAGTGGTAATTGCATCAGCTCCACACACTCCCCTCTCTGCTGGGGATCTATGGGCTGGAGCTGATTCTGTGTAACAGGTGAATCAACTGAACAGTGTTTTCTTTTACCAGCTTTGCTGTATATTCTTCTTAGGGAGGAGCTTGTGGTCGCAAATGAACAGTTCAGTTAGTAACAATGAGGAAGAAGAGGAAACGACATGTCACAACTGTCAGCTAATCCTGTTCTGTTGCGGGACTAGTTTTGTCAGGTTTGGCAGCCTGGTCTAATGCCATCACTTCTCTGGAAAGTGCTCTTCGATCAGAGCATGTCAACTTGCTGAGCAATATCTGCAGGCGAAACCATGCACAGCTCTGCTGCATTGAGCTCTGCACACAGCGGAGAAAAGCCATCACACAGACTCTACCACTTCAGGAACAGGCATATGAGAACAGAGGTGCATGCAGGGTCTGATTAAATATTTTTGGGAGCAGGAGCTGTGTTGCAGTCCTCCACTGACCACTACAATTGCAGGCAGTGGGGATGTCCCAGGGGAGTGCCAGAGGAACACAGCACCTGGAGGTGGAACCTTGTTCTTTGGATGGAGCTAGTTGATGGAAGCTTTGGGAAGCTTCTCACTATTAGGCTTAGTTTCCTGACTATGTAGTTCAAATTCTGGCTGCTAGGACAGTTTTTGTTCTTCCCTTTAATCTTTTTGATGTGAAAAGTCATGAAGTGAGAAAGATTCCAGGTAGAACTGTGCAAGACCTGTCTCTCCCTGTCAGGATGGAGCATGCCCCTCAAGTTACCACTTCTTGAACAACGCAGGTTTTGCAGCAGCATTTGATTTCCAGTCATCTGAACATCCTAGAATCCAAAAATCAAAGCATCACAACATTTTTCTGCATATTTATTTTACTGCAATATTCTGTGTTCAGTTGGAGGGAGGGTGGGGATCTTGTTAGAATATGTTAAAATAATTAAGTACCTCACCAGAAAAATGTTGAGCTCTTCTACTCTTATCCCTTCTTTGTGAAATTCCAGGAAAATCTACTAGATTTAATAGAACTCTTTAATTTTAATGGAAATGGTTGAAATTTCATGTTTGCATGTCCCACAAAAAAAAACAAATGTCTGAAACCCTTCAGCCTGAAACTCCAGAGGATTTGCACTAAGGTTGGAAGCATCGTATTCCAGACGCTTATTTAACACGTTTGACTTAGCCCTAGATAACTGCTTAAAATTTAATTATAGTGCATATAGGCAGTGCCCCCCCAAAAAAAAAAAAAAAAAAAAAAAAAGTCTGAGAAGGCAATTCCTGCTCCAGGTGGACTACAGAGCTGTCTTTGGTGGTTAAAAGCTGCAAATCCAGTCTCTTTTTTCACATGCCCAAGCCATTAAACCCCACCTGGGATTTTCAAAGCTCATTATCTCTCTCCCCTATGCTCACCCGCCTTTTCTTCCCTTTTACAGGCTACGTCTTGTTCATTTGTCTCTTTACTAAGAAAAACCACCAAAGCCACATTCCTACTAATACTATTCTTAGCTTTTTGTTTCCCCTGTAGGAGCCACAGTTAATATGTTACCACAAAACGGACTTACAGAAATTTAATTGCCAAACTAAGCTGCAAATTGAAAGAGGTTTCCAACACTTTGTATTTGATAGTTACCTTTGTTTATCCAGGCTACATACTACAAAGTTCAGTGTCATGTTGGCTAACAGAGGCACACAAAAATTGAAGCTGTCAGGGAGCAGAGAATCATAGTACCATAGAATAGTTAGTGTTGGAAAGGACCTTAAGATCATCTAGTTCCAGCCCCTCTGCCATGGGCAGGGACACCTCACGCTAAACCATGCCACCCAAGGTTCTGTCCAAACCAGTCTTGAACACCGCCAGCAATGGAGCATTCACAGCTAAAAGCTCATGATAAAGCCACATTAGAAGTGGTGAGATTCCAAACATTCAGCCCATATCAGCCTGCAGCCACAATTAATTGGAGAAGAAACTGCTCTCCAGAATGCAAACTTATTTTTTCTTTCATTTCACACTACCATTCCAGAATGAGCCAAGATAAACTATCACTGTGAAAAGTGAAGCCGTACCATCTGACACTAAAAATATCAAGTAAGAGAAACCTGAAGTCAGGTTGCCTTCTCTTTCAGTTTGCTCAGTGCAAATGCTTTGAAATATTTGTGTTGTAGAATCATAGCAGTATATAGCTCAGAAGGATATGAGAAACTATGAACATCTTACCACTGTCCCAAGGCAGAATCAGCTGCTTCAGTGTCATTACTGGGAGATGTTTCTCCCATTTGGTTTTGAAAAATGACATCTTGTTCCTACAGTTTATCAATATTAACGTCAGAAGGTGTTTCCCATCTTCACTGTTATTTGCAAGTGCCATGCCCTTACTCTGCAGCAGTGCTGCAGCACCAAAACATTTATCTCTTCCCTCTTCAGCCTCCCATTCTTTGGGATAAAAGCCCTCAGCTCTTCACCATCAGATGGTATTTGATGCACCCTGAGGACTCTTACTGCTCTTGTGTGGACTATTTCCAGTTGGTGCCTGGTTTCTCCACTCTTGACACAGGTCTCTCCACTCTTGACACAGGTCTTGAGCTGACTTGTACAGTCACAGACCCAGCACGTCCTCCTACAGCTAGTACTGCTATCCCTAACAGCACTTCCCCACCACCCACCCTGCAACTGAAGGATAACGTGTCCTTATGTTCACCTTATAACTAACTACATTTCCCAGATCCCTTTCTGTAAACTCCTGCCCATTTAGCCCTTCCTTTTCTCATTCCTTCTGAGAAAGAGATTTGGTCTTGTCTTTACTCAGTTATACCACCCTTTTTTAGCCCAGATCTTTCATTTGTTGAGATCCTTCAGAGTTCAAAGCCCTCCTGAGATGTGCTCTTTGCTCTTACCTTGGTGTAATCTGCAAGTTTAATAATCTGTCTCTACTTTCTGAAAATGTTGGGTATTGATGGGCAAAACCCAACCTCAGCAGATGTCTCACAAAAGTCTGCACTTCTGACTCACAAGTTTTCCAGCCTCCCTCTTGAAGGTTTATTGCTGACGACTTCACCTGCATCTTCCCCCTGATTATAAAACCCCACTCTACTTGCTATTTCTAACACACAATAAGTTTACTTATTTATGGTGAGTTAGAAATAAAGATGTCACTAATGAGGGATGAGATTTTTCTTGAACATAAGCCATCACGTGTAACCGGAGAAAGGTGCAAACACCTGTGCACAAGGGATTACCAACACCTGTGCGCAATGGATTACCAACCCAAATGAAGAAACCTCATATTAAAATTGATCACTATCCACTGCTTTGACTTTCTTCTAGGGATTTAGCACATTTAACCATAGAATCCTTGAATGGTTAGGGTTGGAAAGGACCTTAATATCATCTAGTTTCAACACCCCAGTCATGGGCTGGGACACCTCCCGCTAGACCAGGTTGTCCAAAGCCCCATCCAACCTGGCCTTGAACACTGCCAGGGATGGAGCAGCGACTACTTTCTTGAGCAACCTTGTTCCAATAATTCTAAGAAATCAAGCACTGAGATACTCACACCATCCATTCTTACAGCAAGGAACCAAGATTAAAAATTAAAAAAAAAAAAAAAAAAAAAAAAAAGAAGCAAGGGGAAAGTACAAGGTCAAGAAAAGATAAGATATCCCCTGACCACTGTAATGAATTCTTTAGGAAAAATACAGCAACTCGTGCCCTGTTGTTTGCTATTTGCATTGCAAGTGGCATTTCTGGTTTGGCTTGGGCTTTTGCACTGTGCCAGGTGTTTAAGACCTGCCTCTCTTGCAACTATTCTTCTCTAATTTAGTATTACAACAGCTTCTTCACACATTTTATTCCTTGAAGCATTAAACACAATTAAAAGCATTAAAAAGATCAATGTACATTTCTAGGGTAATCTGCTGATATTTCCCCATTGGCTGTCTTATGTCTTGGCTTTTTTCCATGCTGTTCTTTTTGTCTGTGTAAAATCTGACAACTATGTATTTGAGAGTGTCTTGAAGATCAATGCCTCTGCAGAGAACACTTGAACCTCTGCATGAACATCCCCTTGGACTGGAAGCAATATGAAACCTAAAGCTACAGGCGTGTGATATTTCTATCTTTTGGTGTTGGGAGAGGGGGTGGTTTAGGGTCTTGAGAGTGGGTTTTGAGGGGATTTGGTTTTGGTTTGTTATTATTTGATTTATTGTATTTGTGTTTTGGGTTTTTTTTTTTCTTGGTTTGGTTGCTTGGTTTTTTTTGTTTTTTTTTTGTTTTTTTTTTTTTTTTTGTTTTGTTTTTTGTTTTTGTTTTTGTTTTTGTTTTTGTTTTTGTTTTTGTTTTTGTTTTTTGTTTTTTTTGTTTTTTTTTTTTTGTTTGTTTTTATAATAGCAGATTTTTTTATGTCCCTTGGCAGAGGCTTCTGGTCAATAACAGGTCACACTGCTGACCAGGTGGGCTCCTGGCTGCTGCACAGGTGCCCCAAGCAGCTACTCCCCTGGCCACCAAGTGATACAGGTAAGCTGCTCAGGCGAAATTAGTCCCTGCCTGTGGTGTGGCCACAGGTAAATTTTCTCATTCCAAGGCAGATTTACCCATCCTTTGCCACTGACACTGCAGCGTTCACCCATTTCTCATAGTGAAGACTGGGCCAGCAGATGAGGGAGTCAGTCTGTCCTCATTTACTACCACTGGTCTTTGCCCCAAAGGCTTTACATTCTTCTTTGAAGCAAGGCATGAAAGAACATAAACAAACAGGGGAAGGACAAATGGAGATGAAGGTGATCAGGACAATGAAGATAAGATCAATTAATGATGTGTATCTGCCCTTGCCCAATTTAATGGTTACAAATCATCTTAAAAATCAGCCGACCTTCCAACAGGGTCAGGATTAATTACATTATGTGTTTTACTATTTTTAATCATATTATTTTCTTTCCTCAGAGGTGTCCCAGGAGAAGTAATTCCATGTGGAAACGGCTTGTAAAGGCCCAAAGCTTTTGACCTAGTTCAGAAAGGGAAGTCTGAAAACAGCATGGGGGAATTCAAGGGAGGAATGGAGAAATGTGTCACTTAGAGTGCCAGCCCAAGGAAAGACAAGAACAAAGTCACAGTGGAGATCAGATTATAAGGTGGTGGTTTAAGCTACTTGAAGATCTGGGGATACAAATTTAATCCCATTTTGCTTATTAAGCAACAGGCTCTTGTGCTATGGCTTCCCAGCTGCAAAAGGAGGGCAGAATTGTCTTTTTTGCCTACCAGAAGTATATATGGAGAAAGTAGAAAAGATTAGAGAGAGAGTGATGTCTTTGAATATGGCGACTGACAGCACAGTGCAAGAGTAACGGAAACAGCCTGGGGAAGAAGGCTAGCACTATGAATTTGCAAGCCAAGCACTGCATGGTCCACAGAGGTGTGCAGAGCTCTACTAAATAACAAGCTGGAGACAAGGAAAGCAAGGAATTTAGAAAAGCCATAAGGTGACCTGTCTGCTATGACTCACCATTTAATAAAATTAAGATTAAAATTTTTCTGTAGTGTCATGTGGGTGAGTCACAACCATCTAATACAGATTCAGCTTAGCAGATCTCCACTATCCTTTCTTGCTGTGAAATCGTATTATTCCAAACGCTTCACTTCATTACTACGGCAGACAGATCACTGCTGTTACAGTACCTTTTTATGTATGGTACGCACTTCTCTGCTTCTCTGCTCTGTTTACTATCCTTTTTCATTGTCTCCATCAGGCACAGAGTAACAAGAAACCCTACTGGTGTAATTTACTCTGCTCAGTATGTTATTTTGCTAAAATACTTTTCTTTCATATGGCATCACAAAAAATAAATAAAAGTAAGAATATTACCATGGTTGAAAAATTAAGCTAGTTAGGTAATGTCAAATTGGCAGACATTCAGCATCCTTCAATTACCCCCCTTGTACATACGCATTCTGGCATAGCCTTTAATTAACATGATCATACCATTTTTTTTCCAGTAAAAACACGTCGTTAAGTACCCAGGGTGAGTGAGGACCAAATACAGTGCATTCTGCTTTTTCCTTAATGTTTAATAGGCTTATTTTCTATAACCCTCAAAACCCTGCTCTGAAGACAGACTAATTAATTTCTGCCTGTTTTTCTCCCATGCCACTACAGTACATGAGTGCTTCATAAACAACATGTTAATTTTCACAGCTGCCTGGGAAATGGGTAAGGGGTGAGGAGGTGTGGGAGGCAGAAGTTTTCATTATACAAAAAGTGGGCCAAAACTGGTGAACTCAGTGAGGGCAAGGCTCAAATAGTCCCCTTGATCCCATCCCACCCCAGACTGGAGAACTACAAATCACCTAACCCCAAGCTGCAGCACGGTGAGGGGTGCCATGGGAATGGCAGACACTTTGGTTGGTGGCAACACTTTGGTTGGTGGCAGAGGCACCGGAACAGGCTTGTGCAAGTTCCAGGGCATGTGGGTCCACCAAGCTGCCCCAAGGGATGCAGCAAGCTTGGGAGCCCCAGGGGATGATGTGCACCAGGATTTATACTCAAAAATGGCCAAGCTGCTTTGGCAAAACTTTGGCCAAGTTTTCCAGCAGAATCAGCTTGACCCAGGGATCTGGTGGGGAAGTGCACAACTCAAGGTCAACATATTATCAAAACCTGCACAGCAACTGAAAAAACAATTTGACAATCAGGAGCTACAGATGACCATAATAATAAACTCTAATCTCTGGAATGAGAAAAAAGAAGTAGCATGTCTAGCCAGATCTAAAATTGAGATTGATTTTGACAGTCTGACAACACAGTTTAAATTGCTGTTTATAGCATAGCACTTTTATGTACCCACATAATCAATTAGCAGAGCTGCCAGCAGCTAAACACAGGCGCATTCACACACTATCTCGGAGAGATGGACTGGGTTGGTTTCACCTGCTCTGGGCTCCAGATGGGCCAGCACTGCACTGACTGTCACCACCTCTGCCCAGCACTACCTTTTGCACTTACCAAGTCCGGGGCATAGCCACCAGGGTCATGACATTAACACACATAGAATCATAGAATCATAGAATAGTTAGGTTTGGAAAGGACCTTTAAGATCATCGAGTTCCAACCCACCTGCCATGGGCACGGACACCTCACACTAAACCATGCCATCCAAGGCTATGTCCAACCCAGTCTTGAGCGCCGCCAGCGATGGAGCATTCACAACTTCCCTGGGCAACCCATTCCAGTGCCTCACCACCCTTACAGTAAAGAATTTCTTCCTCATATCCAATCTAAACTTCCCTTGTTTAAGTTTGAACCCATTACCCCTTCTCCTCTCACTACAGTCCCTAATGAAGAGTCCCTCCCCAGCATCCCTATAGGCCTCTGTCAGATACTGGAAGGCTGCTATGAGGTCTTCATGCAGCCTTCTCTTCTCCAGGGTGAACAGCCCCAATTTTCTCACCCTGTCTTCATAAGGGTGGTGCTCCAGTCCCATGATCGTCCTCGTGGCCCTCCTCTGCACTTGTTCCAACAGTTCCATGTCCTTTTTATGTTGAGGACACCAGAACTGCACACAATACTCCAGGTGAGGTCTCACAAGAGCAGAGTAGAGGGGCAGGAGCACCTTCCTCAACCTGCTGGTCACGCTCCTTTTGATGCAGCCCAGGATACGGTTGGCTTTCTGGGCTGCAAGCACACACTGCTGGCTCATGTTCATTTTCTCATCAACCAACACCCCCAAGTCCTTCTCCGCAGGGCTACTCTCAATCTCTTCTCCACCCAACCTGTAGCTGTGCCTGGGATTGCTCTTACCCAGGTGTAGGACCTTGCACTTGTCATGGTTAAACTTCATCAGGTTGGCATCAGCCCACCTCACAAGCATGTCAAGGTCCCTCTGGATGGCATTCCTTCCCTCCAACGTATCAGCTGAACAGCACGGCTTGGTGTCATTGGCAAACTTGCTGAGGGCACACTCAATCCCACTGTCCACGTCACCGACAAAGATGTTGAGCAAGACCGGTCCCAACACCCATCTCTGAGGGACACCACTCATTACTGGACTCCAGCTGGACATTGAGCCATTGAGCACAACTATTTGCATGCAGTCATCCATCCAGTTCTTTATCCACCGAGTGGTCCACCTATCAAATTGATGTCTCTCCAACTTAGAGAGAAGGATGTCATGTGGGACAGTGTCAAACACTTTGCACAAGTCCAGGTAGATGACATCAACTGCTCTGCCCCTGTCCATCAGTTCCGTAGCCCCGTCATAGAAGGCCACCAGATTGGTCAGGCAGGATTTCCCCTTAGTGAAGCCATGCTGGCTGTCACCAAGCACCTTGTTGGTTTTCATGTGCCTCAGCATGCCTTCCAGGAGAATCTGCTCCAAGATTTTGCCAGGCACAGAGGTGAGGCTGACTGGTCTGTAATTCCCTGGCTCATCCATTTTCCCCCTCTTGAAAATGTGGTTATATTTCCCTTTCTCCAGCCATCAGGAACTTCACCTGACTGCCATGATTTTTCAAATATGATGGACAGTGGCTTAGCAACTTCATTTGCCAGCTCCTTCAGGACCTGCAGATGGATTTCATCAGGTCCCATGGACTTGTGTACGTTCAAGTTCCTAAGATGGTCTCGAACCAGATCCTCTCCTACACTGGGCCTAGGGTCGTCATCCTCACAGTCGCTGCACCTGCCTTCCAAGACTTGGGTGGTGTGGTCGGAGCATTTGCATGTCTGTATACACTGGAAAACCCTGATACAAAGGAACAGCTCAGGGCCATATCCAGTGGCAGGGGCTTTCTGATGAAGAAGTCAGTCTGTAGCAGTTTGGTGGACTCCATTTCAATCTTGACAGGTGAGTAGCGCAATATGGGTCCACCTTGTTCAGTTGGTAGCAAAGTGCAACTGTGAGGATGAAGGATCCTGGGCAGGATGTTTAAGCATCACAGCCTGCTGTGGTGTTATTGCTAAACAGCAGTAACAGCCAGAGACCCTAGAACACAAATTATGTTCTTGAGCCCTGACATGAGATTCTTACCCAGCTACACTGAACAGGACAGACACGACTAGGTCTGAAACATAGCTGCTTAAAAAAATGTTTCAAATGAATGCCTACCTGGAAAGCTGACAGCTCAAGCATACTGTCAAGTGGTCACCAGAGCCAGCTACTCCTGGCACATCCGTGCCGAGGACCAAGTGCTGTAGGTGAAGCCCTCCCTGCTGAACCTGAGACGCCTTACACTGAACCACATGAAAAATCCTGCATTGTGGATTGTGATATTAATTCACTGCTACAACAGTTAAAGGTATTCTAGTACTGCTCCACCACTGCCGCTTTTTACTTTGACAGCCAATGACTGGAAAGACTCTACAATAAATTTTCATATGCCCATCTCTCCCAAACAGTCACAATCACTTTCTGTAACCTAGTGGCACATCACTCCCCCTTTGCAGTCCCTCACCATTGAAAAAAAGATGCCTTGAAGACATACTACACTTTAATTCTCAAAGACAGAGGGGTCAGAAAAGGCTTCAAACAGCTCCTCCTGTCTTCCTGAAGTGGCACTGAAGCAGGGACACATCCTTCCAAATTCAGTGGAGAAACAGATGGTTCACAGAGTTAAAGATGTGCTGATAGGGCTGGATTGAAATACATGCCTAGATGCTTTTCTGAGTCAGAGCCAGAAACAATTCCCCAAATTCACCCGTTTTGCTTGAGACTCATCACAGCAGCAGATAGACAGCAGTTTTCATTAAACCCTTGGTATCGTGTGAGTTTCAACACATCCTTAATTACAGCATTCTGACTGGCATCCCCACAAAACGCAAAAATCTTAATCTCTGCAGGACGATACCAATCCACAGCAAAGAGTCCTGGGAACAGCACACAGCACCCTGTGAGACACAGGTAAGACAAAGAGTTCCACATTAGAGCAAACACCAGCGCATTTTAATCTTTCTCTAAAACCAACCAAATGAGAATCTTTCATTTAAAGGAATTAATGTAACTAATTAGATTCAAACACCAAGGTAATCTGTCTGCAATTCTTACCCCAGTTTGGTACGTAACAGGTGACTGCTTGTGCCTCAAGCAAGCACAGACTCCTACTGAGAGAAAATAAGCAATTTTCTGAATATTCTCATGGTAAGCAATCATTTTGAATCTAAAGACAAAGCAGAGACTTTAGTAGGATCTGTCTTCCAAACTCTCTGAACACATGTCCCTTTTAAGCAGGCTCAGACAAAATATTTTATATGTATTGATGAAGTGACATGAACAGGCTCAGTAAACCTTCTACCTCTGTTTTTATGAGCTGAGAATAAAGAAAGTTACTTTTTGGAGCAAAGGACAGTAACAAACCATGGCTACCGATATTCAAATGACAAAAACATCTGAGCAAATTCCAGATGTCAACCATGTGTTATGGTTTAATAGTTCAACTCTGAATCACAAGCACACAAACCTGTTACGAAACACATGCCTGCCTGCATGTGTGCGTGCACACACCACTGTGAACTACTTAGAAAAGCCGTATTTTTTGTGGCAGTAGCAGCAGTGGAGAAAGGCAGCCAATCTGAGCTGAGTTGGGACAAAATTAGCAAAGCTTGTCCTATGCCAGGACCAATGGTGTGATAATTTGTACTTTCAACATTTACAAGGAATGAGTCTAAGCTGATGAGAAATTAAACACCCACCTGACAAGCAAGCGTAATCCTTTCAAATCCTAAAAGTCCAATCACACCCTGTGTCTTGAATAATCAGTAGCGTAAGTCACCCACACCCCTGCCATGTAAAACTTGTGGAAGTCCAAATAATCCCTAGTCCTGCTCTCTCAAACAATAGTATTTATATTGTGGTTTCTTAGACCTTTTCATTACTTTTTTCTTCTTACATAAAAGGAAGAAATATCCATTCCACTGATGTTTAGCAAGAGCCATGCCTCATACTCTTTCTGGCGAAGAAACATAGAAAAGAACCATTTATTGCTCTGTGCGCAACTTGTGGCTGTGAGTGGGCACCCCTTGATGGGTGTTTTCCACTCTCCCTGGCTCTGGGTGGTGGGCTTGCAGGGGAGCTAACAAGCGAGGTGCTCCCTCTCTGCTGCGCTCCACCTTGGCTGCAAGCCCAAATAGGAACCTGCAAGCAAGGGGAATAATCTACTTCGACTAATCAATTTTTCACTCATCCCTTCCTCCTGGAACCACTGCTGTCTATGCCATGTTCCCACATGCTGCAATCAGCCTGCTCCCTCCCTCCTTCTATCCAAGTGGCCCTCCCAGGATCAGAGTAAGTCAGGAGCTTTGGGATCTGGAGAAAGTGGTCTCAGAATTTGCACAGCAGTGAATTCCATAAGGAGCTGTTGACACTTGCCACCCCAAGAATCACACCCCTGAACACCCATAGGTAATTGCACATTGCATGTTTTCCTGGTTGATTTCAAACACCTGTTTGTCTTTGGACATGCACATTGCAGGTCTGTGCACCCACACAGCCACTTCTGTGTGCAAACCTGAGCCAGGTAGGCCAGCACACATAGAAAGTTCACAGTAACTACATGCTTGGCTTGCCAAAATAGACCTGTATTTTTATGAAAATTAAGCCTTTAAAGCTATGTTTAAATACGCTGCGTTAGATTATTTTAATGACTTCATGACAAGGCAAGTGGGGATACTGGCAATGGACTGGCCCAAGCAGAAGCCCTTAAGGAAGGTTGTGCTGCTAGGTTGGAGAGCAAACTGCAGCTGGGGGAACCACAGCAAGGGGCTCCTCAGCTGCTGGGGGATGATCACCAGATTAAAGAAACTTGAATTATGTTGATGTTATCCCTGGCCTGGTCTTGAAAAGCAAGAGACAGACTGTGCTTGTTGGTGTGTGCTGACAGAGGTTTCAGCCCTATAAGGAGGACAACCCTCTGCTTGGGAGCTCACAAGAGGTTTTTATGTTTCCTCCAAAGTGCTCTTCACTGTAAAGCATAGGCCTGGGGGCTGGGAAGGAGGGGTGTAAAGCCACACTGGAAAAAACAACCACCCAAACCCAAAAACTCAGCCATCAAACACATTTATGCTCCAGTCTCTTCAAATAAAGATTTCACACGGGAATCTGAGCAGGTGCAGTGTTACTCGATCTGGCCATGGCAACCGCCTGCCCTCCATAGCTGACCCTTATTTATTTTGCTGTGGTTTCCACTCAGTCGGGTCCCGATGGTGAGGATTTCAGACCCTGTGTAGCTGAGAAGCAGCAGCTGGCTCTCTGCTGTTCCAGGCACAGGGATGATCCGGCTCTGGCGCAGGGCACTCGGTAGGGAGAGAAACCTCTGCCCACCAGCTCCGTGCACAGCCACGTGCTCAGGACAGGCACACATGGCCAGCAACACCTTGTCACGGAGATAACCACTTATCTGCTGTATGCAGAGAACACTGGCTTCTCACGACAATGCCAGCACAGCCTTAAACAGCTCACAAAGCAGGCAATGAGCAAGAGGTTTTCAGAACACCCGTGTTTCAACATTATAAATATTGCTTATATACCCGGCCCTAATTTTGACAAATCCCCAAAATAAAAGCCTCTCCCTGAGCTGCTGCTGTTTGTAGGGGCTGTGGAGAGAAAGTATGCCCAAATTACAGAGGCAGGAGGAGCTTGGCTCTGCAGGCATGATCTGGTTGAAGGCCAGGTCATGCCATAATATTTGTGGACATACATCACAGAACAGCAGCATTTGTATGACTTTTTGGCTGCAGTGTGACTCAGGGGGAAATGGAGCTGATGGGGGTGAAGCATCAAGGGAACAAGTGGGTGCTGCAGTGGGGAAAAGGTGATGAGTGGCAACAGATGAAACTAGATAAAAATAGATTTAAAGGTTAAAAATGTCCCAAAAGGGGGTCATCACAGCAGGGCAGAGGCAGGCAGCTGTCTCACGAAGCTGACTGAAGTGTGCAGTCTGGGGCTGTGGGCAAGGGCAGGTGGGTCCCTGGGCATGGCAAGGTGGCCCCCAGCGACACGGGGCATTGGAAGTCTACTTAGCCACGGCATAATAAACTGTATGGAGGGTGAGCCTGGAGGCACACTCCACCAACTGCCCCAGTGCAGGGCAAAACTGCTCTGTCTGCAACTGCAGTCCCTGGGAGTGATTTCTGCAAGGAGATTTTGATGGCAAGCCTGGCGAGATGCACATTGAGCTCTAGATCTTTCTGCTGGGTTTGGGTTTTTTTCTTTGCATGATGATTTTTCGTAAAAGCCTACTCTGTTCGGAAGGATTGCCATGGAAATAAAATGAAATACGCTGTAGTGTACTGCTCTCTGGGGTTTGGGTGCTGCCAAAGTCGTGTTAGACTAGCTCCATCTCGTGGAAATCAGCAGCAGAAGTGGGGCAAACAGCAAGGAAGCGGGAGAAAAGCTGTAGGAAAATGTTGCCAACTTGCTACTTGGCTGTGTGTGCCAGCAGTGGTTTCGGTTCCCATCTGCAGAGGTTTCACTGGTCCCATCCCTCTCGGAGTTTCACACCCACTTGAAGGTTTGAAAGAAATGAAAAAAAATCCTGGTGCAAAGTCAGCAGAAATAGTGTATTTTTCCTGACTTTTGATATCTAGCTGTAATATTCACATGGTTACTGTATGATCATACTCAGAGCTCACAGGAGGGTTTGGGGCTGTGCAGTGGCTTCAAGCTCTGCCACACAGAGCTTCGCTTCAGACCGTGTCGCAGAGAAACTCCTTCTCCCTCCATCACTCCCTGCCTCCGCTGGTTAATTTACAGCTGCATCGGCACCTTGTTCAGAATTTCTTTCTTGTCTGTCATCTAGTTTCCCCTTCTTATTTTGCAGCTTATTCCAGAAGTGTCCACACCCCTGCGTGTGTACTTATAAATCAGAGGGAACATCTGTACTGCGGAGCTCAAGCACGTTCCTGTCTTTGAAAAAGTTCCCAGTTTAGATAAGCAACTCTTTCAATCATTTATATGAAGTAAGTACACAGCACTAAGTCTATGAGGTTATATTTTAAAAGAATAGCTACTCCCTCTTTCTTAATGTGCTCTTGAGTTTATTCTCCTGTTCATTCAGACTCTGAGTTTTAGCCTTTGATATTAGAGTTCGTCTTGCAAGTCTACTTAATCCATGTCCTGCGGGACAGGGGAGACAGTTAGTGGATTTTATCTTCAAAGACATGTTACCATCACTTAGAGTCATCTAAGAAAACAAATCTTTCGGGCTTAAATGGTCTGGCAAACACCCCGTGAACTGCAAAAGACATCAACAAGCCATGAGCGTGTATCAGTGAACACAGATGCAACAATCTTAGGTGAAGCTGCACTCACCTGCAAGGTGCCCAAACACATAAATTATGCTAAAATGATTAATTGGCACTTGGACTTCAGAGGACCCCTGCATTTCATTGCTACACTTACGATATCCCCGAGTGCTTTAGCAAACAGTGCCCACTCAGCACATGGTCATGAGAGCTGGAGCTCAGTCCCAGGAGATGACAGTAGAAAGGCACAGCAGTGTGCACTGTGGAGATCCCACACTGCAGGCTGTGATGAGGTCTGGCCTGATAGCAGTCTAGAAATACAACTCAACAAGAGAGGCTATGGAAAATGCTACTGACTAAAAACCTGTGTGTCTGGTGAAAGGAAGGTTCATGGGCATAGCTTGGCAGATCTTCCTCTGGAAGCGGGTAACCTGCTGCAAACTACAGCTCCTTGCTGTCTTCTGCTGTCTGTTTTCTGTCTGGGCAAGAATGTTCCCTAGCCTCTGAGCGCTCCACAGTGCTGAGCATGACTTTTCCATATGAGCTACTGCAGGATTTGGCTGAGTAGCAAGCCACACATTGCTGTTGATGCTGTTTAGGTAGCTAAAACCATAAGAGACAGGTGAGAAAACTAAACAAAAGGGTAATATGGGAGGCAAAATTTGGAAATCTCTCTAGATCAGATGAATTTCACTTTCCGCCCTTGTTCACCCCACCATCCTCCTCCAAAAGGTTATTTCTATGACTGCAATAAAGACTATCTATACAGTACTATGGCACTCCATGCCTGTCTCATGTAATTAGGCCAGGCAAGTCCCAGCCAAGGAAAGCTTGCTGCTCACAAACAGCAGCACATTGAAAGACATTGCTATTTCCCTCCTACCAGCACAACTTCAGGAGCTGCCTCTTTGTGGATTCAAACCTCGGGCAAGTGCCCAGCCCCTTGTGTTTCTTTTAAGACCCACTCATCTGTGATCCAAAGAAAATACACATCCCGTGGTGCACTGCAGACAGATATGTTTCTCTGCCCCAGGCAGTGCAGCTCAGATCAGCACAGCAGCGTGACAAAGTATAATTCACACACCTGCTGGGAACACTTCTTTAAACATGGTTTTGTCTCCATGAGCTGGAGATAACAGCCCTGACCCAACAGCTGCTGAAGCTGAATGGGCATCAAAGCAGCGCAGCAGAGCAGATAGAGGGTGCAGTGCCAGCAGCCTGTGGATGCTGAGGAGGAAAGTGTCAATTGTTCTGAACAGTCAATACCAAAATAAGCAACAAATTAAATAAGAGCAAGGAAAATATAGCTACACCAAGAGGAAAAAGCTTGTAACTGACAGCAAGTGTAATTAGGCAATTGGGTCCAGTGCCAGAGGAAGCAATGACTATTGGCTAACACCATCCTGGCAAGACTTCATCATCATCACCTGCAGGAGAATGGAGCCTGGCAGTGGGAAAGAGCTGTGTGAACCATTGCTGCTCCCTTCCTATTGGGCTAGGGAGATTAGCCATCCCAGGCCCTGCCTGCTACAGGCCAAATAGCGGGGTGGTTGTTCAGCAGCTCCCAGCCACTCCAGGAGAGTTCATGGGGTATGGTGCTTCAAGCATTTCACTGCTTTTTCAGAAGTTATTGAAGAGAAGGCTATTGCTGGCCTATGGCTTTGCTATGAAAAAATATTTTGGAGGGATGTATGAAGATAGGCTGAGAAAGTTGGGGCTGTTGAGCCCAGAGAAGAGAAGGCTGTGTGGAGACCTCATAGCAGCCTTCCAATATCTGAAGGGGGCCTATAGGGATGCTGGGGAGAGACTCTTCATTAGGGACTGTAGTGATAGGACGAGGGGTAACGGGTTCAAACTTAAACAGGGGAAGTTTAGATTGGATATGAGGAAGAAATTCTTCACTGTAAGGGTGGTGAGGCCCTGGAATGGGTTGCCCTGGGAAGTTGTGAATGCTTCATCCCTGGCGGTGTACAAGGCGGGGTTGGACATAGCCTTGGATGACATGGTTTAGTGGGAGGTGTCCCTGGCCATGGCAGGTGGGTTGGAACTAGATAATCTTAAGGTCCTTTCCAACTCTAACTATTCTATGATTCTATGGCAATACACAAAGAATTAATACCAAGCGAAGCTGCAGTGCAAAGCTCTGATGTGTTTTTTCTGATGACAGTGAAACCTTGCTGAAGACTGAGTTGCTGAGTTAAACACTTTCAAAAGACTAATCACCCAACCTGCAATACTGTAGGACATTCATCCAGCAATCATTCAGGGGGCTGAGGAGTAAACTCAGTTTGTCTCTGGCCTGGATCTGACAAACTCACCAAGTCCAAACTCTTTCCTTTCACATACCTTTACAAGCAGGGATTAGATATTTGGTACGTGTGTACATATATTGGCATTTCATGACAGGGACTCAAGTTGATGCAGAGACTCAAATCCAGCTTTATTACAACTAAGCCCTTTTTATCCCACATGCAACACTCAATCTCATTGGCCCCTGTAAAACTCTCCAGCTAAATAGTCCAATCGCAGTGCTGCAGACCCTCTCACAGCCCCCCACATCCTCTGGCCTTCAAGGCCTCAACTCATTGCCCCAGGGTTTGTCAAAACACCAAAGCCTCAGAGCTCATTCCCAAACTGTTCTTCATGCAAATGTTATCACCTTCACTCCCTGCCCCCCACACATACATATATATATATCTCCACTAAAAAAAACTAAACCAAACACACACATGAAAGCAGATGTTACAGCAGGTGGAATTTCTGGAGCATGTATCTGATGGAAGGAGCAACCTGTGGCTTCAGATCATTGGTATCTGTGGAGGCCAGCGGGCAGAGGAGGCATAACTCCAGCAAGGACCACCATGGAATCGCTTTGCATATTCAGGACCGATCACCTCATTTCCACATCATTAGTCTGGCTGAGTGAAAAAACTTTCCCTTTCAAAGCTGTCTGATAGAAACAGCTCCTCAGCAGCACCCAACCACAGCCTCCGCTCCCAGCAGCCACATTGAGAACGAAACCCTGAGTTTCAGCAGCAAAGTCGGTTTGTTCTCCCATCAGCAAACCAGATTGGTCAAAGATTGGCAAGAAATGCAAGGATCACTGAGAGGACAGAGACTTAGAGCCACATCTCTGAAGCACGGTGAGGACAAAGGAAGGAATGTTACCCTGTGGTAAAATACGTTCAGGGCATTGACATATTCCAAACTGGAGTAGCATGCATTTTTCCTTGTTGCGAACAGCCCCTACCAGCATAGGATATTGGCAGCTGTATGGAAGTTCTTCAGTCAAAGACTAACAGTGCAAAATGAACAGGTGAGAATTTGTTAATTTGAATGGGGAAGAAAGAAGACAGATAATTGAGAAGTGAATTGAAGCAGTCAAAACTGTGCATAGACACCATTTCAGGTTCCGAGCCATCTGGCTAAGCATAAACTACAGCGTTTTTTCCCCTGCCATGGCAGTTCTGGGTTTCTCCCATTATTCTCGCCCGCCCTGACCGTTGGTGCAGCCTGCTCCTGCATTTCAGCACTCTCAGACCTGCAGGTGGAGGAGGAGAGGTGGCTCTCACCTGCACACACTGTCTCATCAGTGGCCACCCCACACCAAAAGGTCATGGAAACCCTCTCTCAGCCAGGACATAGCTTGGGACACTTTCAGCTCACTTCACACTATGGGGCCTGCATCACAGGCACTCCTCACCAGCACTGATTACTTGGAAATGGGGGGAGAGATTTCTCTCCTCTCTTACAGGACCTTTATACGTGGAAATGAATGCCACTTAACAGCAGGACTTCCTTTTAAAATGCTATGTTGTCATTTCAAAGCCTCTCTGCTGAAAGTGCTTTAAATAGCCTGAACTCACACCAGTTCACTCGGTTTGCCTTTTTCTATATCTCTGACCCTTTTCCTCCCATTGCAAGTTTAATATCTGTGGCCAGACAAAGCAAACCAAATCCAACAAAAATGCAACTCCCAGCAATCAGTCCAGCCTCCCTGTGCAAGGACTGGGAAGCTCGTTTTCCCCAGAGCTGTGCCAAGCTACACCTGATGGAGACCAGCTGGGGAAAGGGAAAGCTCAGGAGGGTTTTAATTTTTACTTTTTATTGCTACTCAAATTGGGCTTACAGGTGTAACCAGATTTCTATCTCATCAGTCTGAAATCTAGAGTGCAAGACTTGTGCAGCAAAACCTGCATTTTTTCTGGGATTTATAGCACTGATAGACTCCACGGGGAGAGAGAATACTGGGTATTTTGTTTGCTTAGCAGGGAACAGAGGCTGCAATTTTAAGATAGGGAAAAGTCTTATAGCTGATTCACAGAGTGATAGGGGCTTCCAGCACTAAGATCCTCAAAACATCTTCTGAACATTTGAAAAATTGCAAGCCAGTCTAGGAGGATGACAAAACAACAGTAGTAATATAGAAGTGAGAGCACAGGAGAGGTCCCCCTTTCAGGCAGATGAAACATGGATGTACAAGATGCCAGTAATTAATCAGTTGCTAATTCCCATCAGCAATTTACTTCCCACGCATCACCTTTGTCATGACTCTTTTTGGTTTGTGTTTGGTAGGACTTCTCAGAGCTCTGCATGCGCCAGCCTTGGCCAACCCAGCTTTCCGGCTGGCAGGCAGGGTACAGGATGCAGGCACAGGGTCCAGGAAACCGAGCATCCCCCTGGCCTCCAGCAAGCTGCAATCGTCAGCTGGAAGTTTGTTCATCCTGCCTGCTGAAAAACAATAGCACCAATACCCTCCAAAGCCAGGGGTTCCAGGACCTGGTTGCAGCAGCAATGCCCTGGCTGAGCGTCTTCTCCATCAATCCTTTTGAAAGCTGCCCCAAAAGAATTCTACGTGAGAACAAGCCATCCAAAGAGAGGTGGTCAGGGGACCACTCACTTCATTTGTTTGGCGTATTTCTGTACACAGCCATGGCACCACAACCCTGGTTAAATTCTCTCTTTCTCAAGGGGCACCTAGCTCTCTTCCTGCGAAGACGGTCTGGTCCAGTCATGGAAATTTTGGATTGAAGTTGTGGCATGCTTGTGGAATTGACCTTGACCATCCATGCCAGGCGACAGAAGCTGGTTGGTTGTTCCTCCACCAAGGAGCAGCGGCAAAGCAGAGGAAGAGGAACCCCCAGGGCAGGGCGTTGCTGCAGCCTGGCCCCTGGCTGCCGAAGCACTCAGCAGACAGGATGGCGCCCAGCCCGGAAGGGCATCACAGGCACAGTTCTGCAGGTCTTGTACCTGTTGTGTCCCCACCGCCCCTGAGCACGGATGAAGGGACTTTGCTCGCGTGCTTAGAGAGTATGCTCTGGAAAGTACATCTGGCTGCTGTCTCCTGCCCTCGCTCAGGGTTTCCGGAAGATCAGTTGCTGTAGAACAGAGCAGAAGGGTTTCACATGAAGTCTGGTGAAGTCTGACATTTTTTTACAGCAGTGTTTTCCACCTGCGAGTCATTTATGCTCTTGCTGCATCACCTTCTTCTATGCTTTTCCTCAGAGCACAGCCTGAGCCCGCAGCATCAGCAGCAGAGCTTCCAGCTGGAAACAGGGTTTCCAGATGGAAAATGCAGGCCTGTGGTAGGACATGGTAGGGGCGCTTGGTCCTCCATAGCTGCTGTGTCTCCTTTTGGAGCACTATGCAGCGAGCGCAGGGGAATGGTCACAGCCCAAATCCCGCTGCCCCAGGGATAACTACAGTGAGGGCTCTTAATATCAGTTGTTTAATCAATCATTTGGATTTCTATTTCTTGTTTGTGATATCAAGAAAACAGCAAACAGAAAAATCTTGAAATCCATACCTAAAGGAAATTACTGAAAATTATTTTAACCCTTTGATCCTGTATAGACAGATACTTGGGAAACCCTGCTATGTTGAGTTGTGAATCCCTTTTAATTCAGAGCTACAGAAGACCAGTGATTACATGATTCATCTCTTAAATGAGAGAATTAACATCTCATAGGAATTCTGAGGGTAATAAAGACTGTTTAATACATCCACATAACCCATTGCACTTTTGTATTTAATGTCTTAGATTGATTCCCACTTACTCCTACAGTCGTTACGTATTTTTCCCAAGCCAACCACGGAAGAGGAGCAATTTCCCAGATTCTTCCCACCTGCAACACAACTCAGGGGCCAGGGTTTTTGGAGGTGCTGTACTCAGTGCTCTGACTGAAGCCTTTCCCAAGATGAGGGCTGGGCCAAGCCAAGCACAGAGCCAGCAGGGCGGACTTGACACCAGACAGGATTTCCCCTCAACCTGACCAGCCAGATAGGCTCCTGCAGGACCTATGATCCCACCCAGAAACAGGGCCCACCTTTCTGTGCTGGGGGTTGGAACTGGCATCCTGTGACTTCAGTGTCATGCTAACAGCCCACAGGATGCCCACATCCTTGCCACTTGGCTGAGGAACATGCCAGCACTCCACCATAGTGCTCCCAGCCAGGACCAAAACCTCATCGCTGGTGGTTTTTAAGTGGTGGGAGAGCCACTGCCTGCGAGCACACATCATGAGTGACTCACCACACTTTGGTGAGCCTCGTTCCTCCTGTCCAGCTCAGAAATCGGAGTAAAATAGAGAACCTCTGGGGAGGTACATCCCTCTCTTGGGGACTTTTTGGTTGAAAGTCAGAGTGCCTTGTTTGTGGGGTGACAGGGTGCAGCAGGGACAGTGCAGAGGGAAGGATGTGCTCAGGCCCCAGCAGTGCTCAGCATGAGTGCTCAGCGACAAGCGCCATTGAACTAAAGCAACGGCGCTTTTATTACCATCTGATAGTATTACCGGACGGTAATTACCACTGGGGTGTGCATGCTCTTGGATTTCCTGTCATCAGAGCAGGAAGAGTTTCAACCAAGCACAGAGGGAGTAGAACTTTTAGCAGAAAAACACTTGTGAGGGGACCGTCCCAGTGACCCCTGTGATCCGAGAGTGCCTCTGAACACAATAACGGAGAGAGGAGCCACCCAGCAGTTGGGAACAGCAAATAGAAAAGCATGCAGAAAAGGAGCACTCCCTGTTTAATGAGGGAGGTGAATCAGCCCACAACAGTCAGAAGGGCTGCAGACTGCCCAAGCCTGTGGCTGGTGCCCATAACAAAGCCCCCTGTGAACATCAAAAACTGCTGCTGCTAACTACTGCCATAAATTCTTATCCCTCCACATTTTGCTTCACAAGCACAAAGGGCTAAATTAATCAGATAGGCGCACATAATGAATAATTCAGATACCTCTAATCATTAGTCATTTTTACTAAGCTCAGTGATTGCTTGTGCACATGAACAAGAAGAGGAACTTCAGTCACCCGATACCAATTTCATAATGGATTCTTTATTATCTGAAATTGAGGCAGGCCCTGGAATTCATTATTTGCATCATAAAGCTTCCCGCTTCCCCAAAAACCACACACTCTCCCCCCCCCCCGCCAAAAAAAAAAAAAAATAATCTCTGGAGTTATTTCTATCTCGTTACATCAAACATAAATTCCACAATGCATAATGACATGCTTCACTGCACTGCAGGAAGAGGCAGGATTAGCTTTGGCTGATATCCCCTCCGATTCAGAGGATTTTTCTTATAAAACAACACATTCATCTGAGATTGGAGGTTTCTGGTACGGGAGGTTTGAGGAAGCGTCTGTACCACCAGGGCTCATAGCCTGCCAGAAACTAGACACAGGGTGCAACTGTGAGTCCAAGCTGCTGCATGCCAGGAAAGAACAATGGGGATGGCAGGGACACACCAAGCCTTCGCCTTTGAGCATTAGCATGGAAAATGGCAAATAAAGGAGCAAACATCCTAAACAAATTCCTCTGAACTTTCTGCTACCTGCTGCAGGGCAAGCAGGATTTCCAGCAAACACAGAGCTGGCTGGAAGGGTCAGGGCTGTTAGTAAGAAGTACAGTGAGGTTTTCAGCTTGTCATTCAGGTAAGTTGTTTTCTTTTATATTTTACAAAATTAGGAGGAAAAGAACACAGTGAAATGAGATCAACAGAGAAACATCCTGGCAACAGACAAGTACAGCAGCAGGGCATTGCTGCCATGGCCTCTCTGTGCCTTTTGCTTGAAGCTTCATTGACCAAGTCACTGGGCTAGACTGGCTCCATCACGCATATTTGCAAAGCCCGGTCTATTTTCATCATGCCTTTCTCTACTAGATGGTGAAGAAAGAATCACAGAATCATAGAATGGTTCAAATTGGAAAGGACCTTAGAGATCATCTCATTCCAACCCCCTGCCATAGGCAGGGACACCTTCCACTAGATCAGGCTGGTCAAAGCCTCCTCCAACCTGGCCTTGAACACTGCCAGGGATGGGGCAGCTGCAGGTTCTCTGGGCACCCTGTGCCAGTGCCTCACCACCCTCACAGTGAAGTGTTTCTTCCTAGTCTAAATATACCCTCTTCCTCCAAAGCCATTCACTTCATCCTATCACTGCATGTCCAAAAAGTGCCTCTCCACATTTCTTGTAAACTGCCTTTAGGTACTGGAAGGCTGCTGTAAGGCGTCCCTGAAGCCTTCTCTTTTCCAGGCAGAAGGTGCTCCAGCCCTCTGAGCACCCTCATGGCTCTTCTCTCAACTCACTCCAGTTTCACATCCCTCTTGGCCTGGGTGCTCCGGAACTGCACACAGTACTGCAGGTGAGCAGTACTCATGAGAGGTCTCATAAGACCAGAGTACAGGGGCAGGATCATCTCCTTCCACCTGCTGATCACTCTCATTTTGTTGCAGCCCAGCATGTGCATGGCTTTCTGGGCTGCAGGTGCACACTGCTGGGTCATGTTGAGCTTCTCGACAGACCAAAGAGCACCACTTGTTTAAGCCTGCTGAGAACAAAGCTGTCAAGCTAATAACTCAGCCAGGTAAGAAAGAAAGAAAAAGAAACAAGGTCAAGTTGAGCTGTCTGCCTGGAACTAGTGCTCAATGCCGTCCCAGGCAGCAAGGACCAGAGCCCCTCTCCTGCTGGCGCAGGATCCCTTCCTGCCTGCAGCTGCCACACACATGTCCATCTTAGGGATGGTCAGAAACGCTGTCCCCCTCAAGAAAACTGATCATTACCTGTAATACAAATACAAGACAAAAAGATTTCATTTTTAGATTGAACTACTGCTTTTTTGCTTTACTGTTTCTACTGAGAGAAGCATGTGTCAGCATTATGATCCTTTTTGCAGCAATATAGGAACAGATCCTAAAATCATAGAATCATTTGGGTTGGAGAAGACCCTTAAGATCAAGTCCAGCTGTAAACCTAACACTGCCAAGTACACTATTGCTACCAGTCCCCTCAGCAGAGCCCTGCTTTTCAGTCACTTCATGAGTTCTTGTGACTTTTGAGTTCTTGTGACTTTCATAAGCAATGTATCAAATTCTTTTCAACTCAAACTTCCCACTGCATTAAATTCCCCTTTATCGAGATGCTGAATTCTCATCTGCCCTTTTCTTGTTCTACCTCCTCTTTCACACTGAACTGGCCTGTACCTAGTGGGGACATTTCACTCTACATGAGCATAAAAGTGAATTTCCCACAGTTCTCATTTTTAAAAACTCTGTTCTGCCCCAAAGAAGTGTCAGTGCACAGTAATTTGACTATATTTAAAGCAGGGAAGTTCCTCTTTCACTCCGAAAACACTGTTTCGCTCACACTGAATCCGGGATGTTCAGCAAATTCTTCTTTTTCTTATGACCTGCCTTTCAGTTGACTTGCCCAGCCTGTGTGACCTTGGCTGCTCAGTCTTGCTTTCATTAAGGGAAGATAGCGCCAAATCACCCATTTTAGCAACCCGCCTCTCTCCGTAATGGCCTGTGATTTGTACCTTTTGATTTTCACAGTACTCACCACCATGAGCTGCGAAGCACCCAGCCCCGCTGAGAAGATGTGTGTGGAGGTGAGTGAGAGCCGCCGGGCCCCTCAGAGGTGCAGGAGCTGTGTATAGTCTCTGGTGCATGTCTGCCTGCTGACCTTAGGCTGTTTTCACTTCCTGGGGGGTTTCTCTCAGGGGGATCTGAGGGCCTTTATCAGAGACATAAGGCAGGTGTCTTGAGATGTGCTGAGGGACATCGGTCACTGTTCTCCTCACACCTGCACATTTGTGCATTCTCATGCTCTCTCCTGCTGCTGCCAGGGACTTTGGAAGCCCAGCACCGCGCTTCACCTCTCAGGGATCTCTAAGGGTGATAAAGTTTCACAGGGGTGTTTAGCAGATATTAGAGCTAGGCAGAGGACACACACAAGGATTTTGCCTCTTGTGCTGCATTCTCCATGCAAGAATTTGTACACAGTGGTAGGTGATGGTGTGTCTATATTTTCTTTTCTTTTCTATGTTGGAGACAAGGGAAAAAAAAAAAAAAAAGGCAAGGATTTTGATGTAGGGAAGAGGCACCGTGGAGACCCAGCCCTTCGCAGTGCACTTTTGGGGCCAATAGCAAATTCCTCACTGAATTAAAAGTACAAATCCCCAAGTGCTCAAAGTTGCGCAGTGGGATACTTTAGGGGATGATTGTTTCTCAGATCCCAGTGAGAGCCACTCCATGCCCCGAAGCATATGGCAAGAGCTCACTTACTCACTGCTTTATTTGAATGGTAAAACATAGGTACTGCTCTCATTTACAGTGACAGCTGTATTTTTTTTTACCTGCCTGAACCATGCGCCACAGCAATCAGCTCCATGAGTTCTTATTTATCAGTAATAAAAACACTAGCTTTTCTAAGGCTGTATTTTGCTATTTATTTCTGTAGTTACCAGTACAGTATTATTCCAGTTCTCCTGGGCTGGACCTGACACATAGAATCACATTCCACAGGTTGCAAGGGACCTCTGGAAATCACCTAGTCCAACCCCCCTGCCAAAGCAGGGCCACCTAAAGCAGGTTACACAGGAACATGTCCAGGGGGGTTTTGAACGTCTCCAGAGAGGGAGACTCCACAACCTCCCTGGGCAGCCTGTTCCAGTGCTCTGCCACCCTCAAGGTAAAGAAGCTCTTCCTCGTATTGAGGTGAAACTTCTTGTGCTTTAGTTTTCAGCCCCTGTGCTATGGCCACATGCTGTCACGGCAGGTACTGGGCTGGTTTTCTGCCAGCAGGTCATGCCAAGCATCTGCTCTCAGGGGCTCAGCTGTGAGCAGAGCTGGCTTGTCCCTCCCTGCAGATGCGTTCCTGGGGTCTGAGCTCCAGCAGTGACACGGGTGGGCCAAGAAGCCACACTCACCACCCAGCAGGGCATTTTGTTATGAAAGTCCCTTTCCACTTCCTCCTGGCTTCACCATGCTGCTACCGCATCCTTCTGCTCTGCCCGCCAGGCTGCTCTGCCTGCAGCAGCACGGGGACATGGCACTTCCCCAGCACCCTCCAGCTACATGATTCGTACTTCAGAGGAAAGGAAGAAAATGCTCACCCGATACAGCTTGTGGCTTGCAAGAAATACTGCTGCTATACCCCCTCCAGTGAGGCCACCGAGTGCATCAGTGCCCGCCTGTTTCACCTAAGGCACAGACATAGTTTGCTCTCACACACTCACGGTCCCATGTGAACGGAAAAACATGAACTCCATGCACTGCTCCCCAGGGTTCACATGCACCTCCACAAAACCCCAGTGGGCCACAGTACACACACCTGCACTATTCCCTGATCAACACAGGCTCCAGGCTCCAGTGTGTTTCTCTCCAGACAACCCACTGCCCCTTGTGCTCGCCTTATTCCAGCTAACAGAGTGGCTTTGAGGCCAATTAAAATAGTCAGACTGGCCAGCTGTCTGCAATATGTGCATTTTCTTCCCTACAAACAGAACATCTCTGAGCTTTCTGGCAGGATACTGCCATAGCTGCGGCTCCCTTGCAGCCACAGGGACCCTGCCCCTCGCAGGATGGCCCCGTCAGCATTTGAACAGGCCACCCCCTTTTTGTCTGGGAGCAGGGCTAGGTGAGGAGGAGGCTGACATGGTGCTGGCTGTGCCCACACTCCCGTCACAGGTTGGCAGTGGATGAGTGTGATGCTCTGAGTACCTCCACTGCCTTGAGCAGCACAGCAGGCTGTGTCAGGCTGGCTGACCTTCATGAAGGCACCAGACAAAGGCAGGTCAGACACCTTTAATGGTTGTCCCTGGTATCTACAAAGTGGACTTCTTTATAGAATAGATCGATTTATTTGCAGTTAAGCTGAAAAGCCTTCATAGAAATTTTAAAGCCGATCTTTGTCGAGCCTGAGCTAAGCCTTCCCACTGTCCTCTTACTGCAGGGTGTAACTGCAGTTCAGGTACAATTAATTTGGACATTTTCCTTCCAGAAACATTTTCAATCCTGCTCTATTTTTGCGTCCCCTCTGCAAGGTTTTCTCAAGACTTCTCTTAGCATAAACTTTGTTACCAGACTCATGAAATTCAGAATTTAAAAGTACATTGCAGGGCTTTGTCCTTTGGCGTAATTCATCCAGAAAAGCAAACAGTCCTCACATGTGCTGACTTTGATAAGGAAGTACTACAGATGAGACACGCTTCAAAGTAGTACATACAAGACAGATTCAAGGCATTTGTTTTAAAAACACTCCACAAACCTGAGGGCCGTGCATTACAAACCTGTGCTGAGGCTTCCCAGGGCTATGGCTGCTGCGTTTCTAAATAATTCAAAATTGTGATTGGTTTTGGTGTTTGGTTTGGGTTTTATTCAGCGCCGTATTTTCCTATTTACATTCGCAGTGCATTCTTCTTGCAGTTTCACGATCTAATTTTCACAGGTTGCAGTAAATAAAAGCTACAACTGTGAAGGTTTAGGACTGAGGAAGATTCCTGAAGGACTGCCCGTCACAACAGAAATCCTCGACTTCAGCTTCAATGTGCTCCCTTCCCTTGAGAATTCAACCTTCTCTGGGCTGAAGTCCCTTCTCTCCTTGGACTTAACAAGGTATACCAGTTCCTATGCCAATATTTTTATTCCCTTTTCTATAAAGATATGGTTCCCTAAAACTCACAGAAAGACAAGTTTGGTCCTTGGAAATGCCCAGCATTTCCTGTTTTCCTAAAAATCAGGAAAACAAGATTTTTGTTTTATTAAGCTGGATGCTAAAAACCTCGTGTCACCCTGACTTCTATAAATGCCTCTTTACATTGATCATTTCAGGGCAGATTTTTTGTCTCACAGGGACCCTGTATTTAAATGTGAGCTTACAAGTACCAGGCAAGCAGTAAGGGAAAAGAAAGAAACCTTCATCTTGGTGAAGGCAACTGCCCCTGAGTTTTTACAGCTATGAAGTGCAGTTTGGGCTATCACATATATGGGGACAGCTTTGCAAGAGAGGCCACTGATGCTGGTTTCTGTTGTTTTCTCAAGGTGTCAGATAAACTGGGTGTATGATGGTGCCTTTCACAGCAACAGGCAGCTGAAGACACTTGTGCTGACGGGAAACCTGCTCATGTTTCTGTCTGACACAGCTTTTGTTGGCCCACAGTCCCTGAAGCAGCTTGTTTTAACACAGACAGGAATAACCAGTATGTCCTTTATTCCAATGACGAATCTGGACAGCTTGGATACACTCATCCTGGGCAATAACCACATCTCCTCACTGCAGCTTCCTCCCAGCTTCCCTACTCAAAACCTCAAATACATTGACTTTCAAATGAACAACATAAAAACAATCACAGCAGCAGATGTCTCCCTTCTGCAGAAGACCAGCAATATAACTCTCATCTTCAAAGGCAATGACATTACATACATTGAACCTGGAGCTTTCCTGTCCCATTTCTACACTTTGGACTTTGGGGGCTGTGCTGACATCCCTGGAATCCTGGCAGGGCTACAGAACTCCACAGTCCACACCCTTTGGCTGGGAACATTTCACGGCATGGAAAAGGAGCCCTTCATAACCCCAGATGTTTTACAAGGCCTCTGTAATATCTCTGTCAAGGATCTTTATCTGCAGCTACGGCACTTCAGGAACCTGAACGCCAACACGTTTCACTGCTTGACGAGGCTCCGCAAGCTGGATCTAACTCAAACCCACATCAACGCGTTGCCCACTGGCATCAGCGGCATGAGCTTGCTAGAAGAGTTAGTTCTGAATGGAAACTCCTTTGACCACCTCTGCAACATCAACTCTGCCTCCTTCCCCTCCCTCATCCACCTCCACATCAAGGAGAACTCAGTCCTCCTGCAGCTTGGCTCTGGCTGTTTGGAGAAACTGGCAAAGCTTCAGCATCTCGATTTAAGTAAAAGTTATATTGAAAGCTTTGACTGCTGTAAGGAAGCGCTGAGCGGTTTGAGCAGTCTTCGGCAACTGAATCTGAGCCACAGTATCAAGCTGCACCTCCACGATGTGTTCATGAAAGACAGTGCTAGCCTGGAGCTGCTCGACCTTGCTTTCACTCCTCTTCATATCAACACTTCACAGGGCCCTTTCCGAAATTTGCATCTCTTGCAAGTGCTGAATCTTTCCTCCTCCCACATTAATACTAGCATTCAGCATCTCTTTCAAGGCCTGGAAAGCCTCATATTCTTGGACCTTAGTCAAAATAACTTTGAGTTGGGGATCATACAAAATGACAAACTGTTTCAAGATCTACCCAATTTAGAGGTGCTAATTTTATCATCCTGTGAACTCACAGCAATAGGTAACCAAGCATTTCACAGTCTCAAGAAGTTACGGCATGTTGATCTGAGCCACAATAAACTTGCTGCATTCAGCACAGATGCATTTTCAAGCTTCAAGTACATCTATCTCAATTTTGCACACAACAGGATCCATATCGTACCACGCGACAAGCTAGCACTCCTAGCTGGCCAGTGCATAATCAATTTAAGTTACAACCCTCTGAACTGTACCTGCTCCAATATCGATTTAATCAGCTGGTACAAGCAGAATCTGGATAAAATTGAAGACTCTGAAGAAACAAGATGCTCTGAACCCAAATGGCAGTCTGGGGCTCAGCTGGCCACCGTCTCACTCTCCTGTGGGATCACCACGGGAGGAATCATTGCAGTTGTCCTCGCTATTTTATTCTGTGCTGTCATCTTCCTTTGGGGTGCTCGCTATTTCAAGAAAAATTACCAGAAAATATAAGTGTATGATGGAGACACAGAAAAGCTCTACAGCAACTGTATGAAGATGAAAGACAACTTGCTGGTTTTGTGGCATGTATTTTCTTTTGTAATACACTGTCCATTTGCATTATAAATTTTAGAAAAATAATGAAAGAATTATTGAGAGCTGGAAAAATAAACTATGACCTCAGCCTTGAACATAAGAAACTTGCCTAATGGAGAAATCCCAGTTCAACTCTATGTTAGCCCTGGTGCCCCAGCTACTATGATCAATGCATTTGTAAAGGGAAGATCCAATGACTAAAAAAAGAAAACCTAACTCCCACCACCACTCCCACAGACAAAACCCAAACCTAAACCAACCAAACGCCCACCTCTATCAAATGCCCTTGAAAAACAGTGCTGTTTAAGAGGTGGGCCTGTTAAAAGGAAAAACATCTTTCTGTGAAGAACAGGCACAACATTCATAATCACTTAAGATCAACTCCTGCAAGACTGGTAGTGCCTATACCATTATGAGGGAAAAATGAGCAGCCCTTCACCAGGGTACTCAGGTTAGGGAGCCTGTATCATTGTTCTGGTTTCTTTAAAGTACTTTTGATCCTTAATTCCCAGCCATTAAACCTCTGCCCATCTCTCACCTGGGACAGGCCCTGCTCCTGTGCGATTTCCTAGATTCCATAGTAAGCAGGGGCTACCAGCGATTTCATCTCTAACCAAAAAATTTGTAGACTGGTCAAGAGTCCATGGGTGCTTGGCACTATGCTTTGCTTGCACAGGGCAAAAAACCAACACCAACAGCTATGAGGCTTTTCTATGCCAGCCTGAACTGCTTCCTCTGGAAGCAGTCCAGGAGAGAAAACTAGAGACTGCAAAGGGGGGTTGTGCAGTGGGAGTAGCAACCTCATCCCACCGGTGCTCCTGGTGCTGACAGCTATCCCATGTTGCATGCATTCCTGGAAAGAAGTTGGAGTCTCTGCTCCAGTGGGATATGCAACAGCTAGACAGAAAAAAAAGTCAAGACTTATTATTTACATTTACTGATCAAACCTCCTTGTCTGACATTATATGTGAATAAACCCAGTGGCAAGACAGAATATGTACATTTGAGCAAGGGTGTGCCTGCTCATCTGCCTTGTGTTACCATAGCGTGATTTACAGCACTAGTGCTTTAATAACAGGCTAACTCTTATGTATAGACACAACCTTCTCAGAGAGTATGACCCTTCTGTCTCCAGAAGATGCACCACGTGGAGACTTGCCCTGCCATGGCAGAGGATGTACCATGCGGAGACTTGCCCTGCCATGGCAAGGCTCCCTGGTGCGTCACCAAGATGTGGAAGGTGCGCCTTCAGAGAGTATCTGAAAAAAACAGAGATAAAAGGCTTGACAAGGGGTAACGAGTTCAAACTTAAACAGGGGAAGTTTAGATTGGATATGAGGAAGAAATTCTTTACTCTAAGGGTGGTGAGGCACTGGAATGGGCTGCTCAGGGAAGTTGTGAATGCTCCACCGCTGGCGGTGTTCAAGGCCAGGCTGGACATAGCCTTGGATGGCATGGTTTAGTGGGAGGTGTCCCTGTCCATGGCAGGGGGGTTGGAACTCCATGATCTTGAGGTCCTTTCCAACCCTAACTAGCCTAGGATTCAATGATGCACTTTTTAAGAACTTTCTTATTCCCTGGTCTTGCCTGCACCTGGAAAAAGAGCAGGCAAGATCCCTTCCCAAACACCCACTCATACCACACCTCCTCATCTGGCAAATACTGCTGAAATTCTCCCCCAGCAGCAGATGACATCCTTCTCCAGATCTCTCAAACATCCTCTTGCCCCTGTATTTAATTCACACCTACATTTTGAAGAGCTTACTGTGTACTAGAACTCACCTACGTTAAGTCTTCTTACTCTACAGCCTTCTCCACTCTTCCTGATGCTCTCGACTCTTTGCAGCTTTAACCACAACCCCTAATATCATTTCCTACCCTCAGGTCATTCAAACCCATCCTTGGCTGATGTCTGGGAGTTTGAGCTGGTCAGTGCTAATCAAAATACTAGACTACAGATACAGTCAGCAGAAAAAAAAAATCCCAAGCCATGAACTGGACCATGTGTCCATATACCCCCAGTATCTTCATGCCCTATGATTTATTCTGTCTGAGCTACCATCTGAATCCAACCTTGACATCCTTGCTAAGTCTTGCAAACTATGCAAGAGTAAAATATGGAGCCTAAGGGAGCTCTGCATACTGGGAGTTCAGCGCTGAAACAAGGGGGCTCACATTTCCCTTTCAGACCATGAAACCATTCCCATTCCAGGCAAGGCGCCACCTCTTCTTACAACAGTAGATGTGAGGATGACAGGCCATGCCAGATAGTACCAGCAAACTTTCTCTACTGATTTCTTCCTCAACACAAACCCCTTACACCACCCCTTTCCTGTGGCCACAGACACTATGGAGACTCACTCAGGGCACACAGGTTTCTATGCCTCCCTGGACAAACGTGTTTGCTCCTGTCCACAGCCAGGGATGGTACAGCAAGCCAGTCCTTAACTCTGGTCATTTCACATCCTCTGGGCTGCCTCTCCCCCTGCTGCTCTCCCCCTCCTAGACTCATCATACCCCCTTGCAGTGCACCAGTTTTGCAGACTATGCCTTCTGCTGGGTTGCAGCAAGTTGGAAAGTTTGAGGGTGACTTGCAGCTTCCCCTCACCTACTGCTTTCAAACAGGGAGCAAAGCAGCAAAAGTGATGCTGTGACACTACTGCACAAGTTTTGTAGTGAGGAAAACAAAGAGAAAAAAATGCAATAGCAAAATGTGAACAAAACTAAATCCCTGCCAGGCAGCTATGCAGAACTACCAGCAATGGAATAGTGAAGACACACGTATTTTAACAGATGCTGCTCCTATTGTAACGGATGATACACATTACGTCACATTATAGCCTGCCGACATTGTTAACTTACTGCTCAGGATATGCTGTCCAGAATAGCCATGTGCCTACCTATCAACAGCACATCAGCAGTTTCAGCCACTGAGACAAGATAGTCAGCTATGCAGCCCTCCTCTGTCTCCAGACTGAACTGCATTTCCTCATGCAAAATCCTTGGCAGCACATACTTTAAAGGGTGCACTGAGCTGGCCCCAGAGGAAAAAATACAAAACTGTCTGCCTCCAAGCACAGAAGAGATGTGTCCTAAGTTACAGGAATGAAAACAGTTCAAGGAGAAATGCTAACACAACAGCGTTTCATGCTGAATTTTTATTTCAATGTTATCCAACTGCATAAGTATAAATAATCGTGTTCAATATATAACAATTATGACATCCATAAGGAGTTTCTTAGAGAAAATAAGACTGCAAACACTTTATTGCACAGACCCTAACAATTTTTTCTTGATTTTTTTTTTTTTTTGTAAGCTGAGGAATCTACAGCAGGAAGTCTACAAAAGAACACATCTGATCTACAATCACATAAAGACTGACCAAGTAGAACACGGGCAGGAGGATCTCTAACAGCTCACTGATAAGGTAAACACCAACAAACAGGTACTACATAACACAAGCTTAAGCACTGCTACACTTCCAAAACGCAAAGAACTTAGTTGTCAGAAGTGATGATGAGCTATACAAAATATACACAAAGGTTACTGTAAACAAAAAGCTAGATGTACTTTAAAGGAAACAAAAGGAGAGCTGAAAAAATGCATAAGACTGTAAACTAAGAAATACCTTCCAGACAGAAATGTTATTTTGTAGTGCATTAGCATTCATTTGTAGTAACTGCCAAAGCACAGATGAACTGTAAATGTTGAGACCATTTTATCTTTAAAACTGCCCAAGAAACATTATCCATTGCTCACTAGCTCCTCTGTGAATGCATCAAAGGCAGTATGAATGTACTAGTGCCACATGAAAAATCAGAAGGACTTGTTTGTGATATTATCTTTCCATGAGAGGTTTGCTGTAATCTAACTCAACTAATCAGTATAATAGAGTTTTCACCAGAAGGAAATTAATTCTGCACACTGTCAGCTGTCATACAAACCTCCATGTCAAGATTACACTGTGCTTTTATGAATAATTTTCTAGCTTTTGAGACAGAAAGACAATCCATAAGCCCTGACAAAACAGGAAGGGCCTAGCTCTACTGTGGGCACATATAACAGACATAAGCAAAACCACCATTCTACTGATCCCAATCATCGGAAAACATGCATCTGCAAGGGCACTTTGTAGTGCTTCTGTTTCAAATTTTACCTTTCATCCTTCAAAACAAACTAAATACCTCCATGCTAAAATGATTAAAGTCTACATGTTCCACAGTATACAAAATTTAAATAAGGCTTAGCAAAAGTAAAAAGACAGTCACATTCTAGCACCAAATAGCTCCAACAGGTTCCTTTGTTACAAAATGCTTCTTTTATAATTACAGTATTTTTTTGCATACAAATAAAAAGATTATTTTATGAAACGTATGGAGCTACTCAATGCATTTAGAAATGAATGTGAAACCCAGAATCACCTGCTAAAAATAGCAAGTTAAGTCTACAACATAAGGCCCCAGCTATGTACTGAAACGTATCAGATGTCCTGAATGTTTTTGAAAATAACAGTAAACCAGCTTTTTCTTCCTTTTTACTTCGTTGTAAAACAGAAATAAAAGCTAAACTGTATGAAGCTAACTATGCAGACCTATATGCCATAATATGTATTCTCTAAATGTACTAAAACCAGGGATGAACATACTAGTACTGCAAGTCATGTGCTTATACTTCTGCCTCACACTGTAAGGGTCTGAATTCAAAAAAGCTCAGGGAACTCAAGAGAGAACTGCAGCAAAAATGAAGCACACGCTGTGTGCTTCAGTCCCAGCCTTGTCTGATGTGAAGGTCACGAAACACACTCCCAACAGACAAGATGAGAACCACCATTTCACCAGAGAACACGACTCTTGCTGGGATGCCTTCATAACCAAGTGGTCCTCCTGCAGCTTTAATGACACCTACTCTAAGAGACAGGCTTTGTGCAGTAGGGAGATGCGGTTAGGTCTTGTGTTAGACCTGGTGAATCAGTCAACCAGGTACAGTACTATCAAAACTAGAGATTATTAAAAATACATGTAAAAACTCACAATAAGACACGGTATTTATTCTCTACTAGTAATTTTTTTACCTCTAGCTAGGATTTTAGTAAGTAAAAATGTGGCCTGTTTTTGTTTTCCAGTCAGACCAATGCCTGTGCATGTCCACGCCAGGTCAGAGTTTAAATAATTTGGTTTTATACTTGAGCATGGCAAATAAGTGGCAAAGCAACTATCTTGAAAAAGGGAAGAGTAAACAATGCAATCAGCAGCAAAGTATATATGCTACATTCAAACCCCAAACACATTGCTAGGTATTTACAGAGGAGATCTTTTCTTCAACAGCTCTCAGCTGTAAAGGTATTCTTGTACAAATACTATATGGCAACAGTTTTACCGGTTACAATTGGGAAGGCATTTCGAAAAAGAAAAAAAAAAAAAGGAAAAAAAAAAAAAAAGGAAAAAAAGAAGAGTCCTGTTTTTATATATCCCCTTATTCTCGCTCTTAAGTGACACGAAAGCTTCGCAGCACAAAGACAAGACACAGTGCTGGTTTAAAGGCAGAACAATATATTGACATTAGTTCAGCAAGTTTGAATTCACACCGGCCAGGTCTCACAGTTAACAGGATTTTTTGTGAGGACTGCTCCGTGGAGCTTCCTTTCCTCGCCGCTGCAGAGCTGAATCTTTGTCGTCAGAAAGTGCGTTAGGGCGGTCAGCTGTGGTTGCTGACCTGGATAGATCTTTACCTACATTCTGTTTTCTTGAAACAGACTGCTGAGTCTGAACAGCATCTTTTCCCTTTACATCCCCAGTGTTAACAGAAGAAGACTTTTCTTGATTTCCAGGCTTTCCCCCAAGGCCTGAAGCAGGGTGGTGGGCTTCTGCTACAACAGCAACACTGTGCAAGGCCATCAGTGAAACACTTTCAGTCATCTCTGCCTTACCGCTCCCTGCGGAAGAGGTGCCTTTCTTATTTAGTTCCTTGCAGGCTGCAGGAAGCTCAGGTGAGCCTGCTTTAACCTTTGTAGAAGATGCATCACTCTTTGCTGAAGACAAAACAGAGACTTCTTGTCTACATTCAGAGAAATTCGCTGAACAAGTCAGCGGCTTTCCTGGTGTTGCAGTCACACGACAAGAACTCTGCCCGCTGGCAGCTGATAAATGCTTTACTGTGATCGTCTTGTTTGCATCCTCTGGCTGGTTTTGATTAACTTGTCCCTTCCCTTTTGAATCTTGAGAGCTTTTGCTACTTGCAGTTGTTTTTTCTGCTCCTTGCTCTCTGGCATCGCAGTTCATGAGGCAAAGGGTAGGCTCTACTTTCCCACTGTCAAGCTGAACATAAAGTGCGTCAGTGCGTATTTTTCCTTCGGGTCTTTTGTCTGCAGAGATCATCTCAGCACTAGGACTCCTGTCTACCTGTTTGCTCAGCAAGGGAGGGTCTTTCACAGTGGAAAACTTTGGAGATATGGTTTGTTTTTCACTGAGGTGAAGTTGCTTTTGATCAGCATATCCCCCCAAGCCTCCTGGTTCTTGCCTCTGCACCTGCTTAGAACTCTCTGGGCCTGCAATGGGGCTGACAGTCAAAGATTTGGGTTTGGTGTCAGGAGTGATGCTGCTCATCTGGAGGGTGGCTACTGAGCCATGCTCCAAACTCATGGGCCTTTCAGCCTGCCCATGTTCAGTGGTCATTTTTTTCACAGAGCCCGAAACAGAAGAAAGGGGATCTAGCACATTTTTACTGGCATGTTTCCCATCTTTCCGGGAGCTGGAAGACACCTGAATAGTAGTTTCTTTTTCTTTTATGGTTGGAGTGAATGATTTTTGTGACAGCGTCTGTTTATCCAAGTACTTAGCCTTAGAGGAACTTGTGTCAGAGGCTGGCCTGTGTTTACTGCTGCTTTCCACATAGGTGGCAGCAGGCTTCACATGTTCTTGAACACCTACATGAACATCTACAGCACATTTTCTGCTTACAGCGTCTCTCACAGCAGGGGAGCTTGAAGTACTGAGCAGCTGCTGAGGAACTTGGCTGGACTGCTCTTTCTCAGTAGTATGAAGCCTTACCTCAGTGAGCTGTTTCTGATCTTTTGTTCCTAAATCTTTGGCATTGTCTTTCTGCACAGAGGAAACTGGTGCAGACTTTTCATTTTTTCGACCACAGTCCATTGAGGGTTGCACAGACCGTTTGGATGGAAGAGCTTCAATCTTTGATTCTGCAATAATTTTCTCAGACTCAATGAGAACTTTCTGCTTGGTTATATCCCTTTCCGTGAAACTACTAGCAACACTGCTGTCATCTGTACCTCGCTGTTTCAGCAACTCTCTGCCACCCTTAGGCTGGGCCTTGGGGCCAGCTGCCTGCATTCTTCCTTGCATCTGAGGTGGAGCGGCAAAATCAGCGCAATTTTTTTCACTGCTTTTCGAGTAGCTCGTTATCAGGACATCCGAGACAGACACCTTCAGAGATGGCTCTCTGATCACCTCTACCTTTGCAGAAATAGGCTCACAGCTTCTCTGGACCACTGGCTGTTCGGCAGGCAACTCCTTTTGCATTTGCTTCTCTTTTCCTACAGCTTTTTCAGGAGTGCTTTGGACAGCAGAAGGTTTGGAGTATGTTTGAGTAGTTTTAATGCTCTGACTTTGACTAACACATGACTTCACCTCTGTTGAATTGTCCTTCTGCCTTGAAGGCGAGATGTCTTTCTTTTGAACAGCGTCAGCAACAGAAATATTGCCTTTAGTAGCTGAGCTAGAAACCTTTTTCTCTGTCAGTGCTTCTGCAGCCACAGGGGTGAGTGGCAAATTTGGAGAACTCTTGCTTGTCTGCAAAATCTGAGGCTCTGATACACTGACTTTGCCAGATTTTGAATAGCTTAACAACTGCTCTTTCTGATAGGCCAGTTCTGCCTTCCCACCACCCCCTTGTGGCGCTGGGGGTTTAGCAGATCCCCCATCACTGCTGGTGCTCTGTCCTTCTGACAGAATGCACAAAGGCAATTCAATCTTCGAAGCCTGTGGCCCAGAAAGTAAGGCAATGTCTAGTGTGCCTTCTATTGGCTTCAAACAGGAAACAGACCTCCCATCAAGTTTATATTCTGAGGGACTTTTTCTGACAGGAGCCTCAGTGGAAATAAGGGCTGACTTTTCCACACTCATGTCTGCTCGGCCATTCAAGGTCTTGACAGGAACAAAAGAAACTGAGTTAATCTGAGCAGCATGTGCACTGCCAATAAAAGCTCTACCATCAGCAACTGCAGTGGAGTCCTGCTGTACGTTTATGGGTCTTCCTGCATTAAGTTGAAGGCATTCATGAACACTTGATGTCAATTTCGGTTTTAGCACAGGACAGACACTGTCATCTTTTTCTTCAATGGACATTTTCTTCCTAAGATAATCAATATTTACAAGTTTGCCATCTAATCTTTCATATTTGACAAATTCTTTTGTTGGTACATTTTTATCTGTGTTTTCTCCCTTTCCATTTAGCATCCTGTCAGTGGACTGAGGTAGAACATCCTGCAGTGTACACGGAGGGGAAATTCTTTTGAAGTCGTAAGAAATATAACCAAGTTCATTAGGCAAAGGCCCATGACACAGCATCTGTGCATCTAAAGCAACACCATCATTTGATCTCAAGTTTGCATTCTTTTGAAGGGTGTCTTTGAGTATGCCACCAGCTGACTGGGTCTCCAAAGCAACAATTTTTGTTTCAAACTGATTTGATCTTTCTAAAACCTTCTGGAATGCTTTTTTGTCTCTTTCTTCCAGTCTCAAGGTATTGGGATTTTCTGGTTCACTGCCGCACTCATGTACAGCAGCATGTGTTTTTTCAGCAAAATCTTGCTTTTTCATAACTATCTTGACCTTCAACTTCTCTCTGTCTAGCTCATCAATGGATTCTTGCCTAGCTAATTTTCGGGAGATGGGTCGTTTCAAGCAGCCCTGCTCTGCAGGCCTGACTCGTGTGAGTGATGGCACATCACTTACATTCTCCTCTAAGCTCTGAAGAGTTACCTCCCTCTGGGACATCTCTCTATTCACTTCTTCTTGGGTCACTTCCAGACTGTGTTTTCGTGAACATAAGTGTTTCTTATCACTGCCATAAGAGGGAGCAAGTTTCTCTTCAGATTGGACTCTCTTTAACAGTGGAGATCTTGGTGGTTCTGCACTCTTTGGCCTAACAATATGCCTTACAATAGTTGGAGGAGAGTGCATTTTGCTAGGAAAAGACTGAGCTATTTTTGTGTTTCCAATTGAATGTCCTAGCAACGGTGATGGAGATCGCTGAGGGGACGTCGGCTGGGGTGTTGGAGAAGGTGTCCGTGCAAGAGGAGAGAGAGGAATGCTGCCAGCTGATTTGCGTCTTCCTGACCTGTATCTTTGCCCACCAAGCTTTGGACCCAAGCCATGAAGAGTACTGGGTCTTATGTGCCCTGAACCAGCTGGAGAATTGGGAGCACTTGAGCTAGGGGAGCTACTCTGGGAAGAGTTAGTACCTACAAAAAAGAACAAACAAAGATTAGCAAGATTTTTGAATCTTGTCTAAATGCTCAGTGAGAGGCAGACCTTGCACCAGTTCAAAAGGCTTATGTGCCATTTGCTCTCACAATGCTGCAAAATCTGGAAGGTTTTGAGTGGCTGGACTGTAAAACCCTTATCAATCCAATTACGTTGCTATTTGTCTCTTTCCTCCTCTGTTCCTCATCCCTTTTAAATTACCACTTCTTATTATTTAAATAGAATAGCTAATGTTTTCTGCCACTCCAAAGCGATGACCAAGGCTTTCCAAATAATTTACGTTTGCCAAAGGGATCATACAACAGCAGTCAAATTTAGCACACACTAAAATAATGTCAGAAATAAAACAGGAAGAAGCAGCAGACTTTTAGGAGACAGAAAAATACATATATTTCAGCACCCAGCCTACCTTTTCAGCAATAAACCTGCATTTATGAGTGCCCACACTAGCTCCACTATATAGCGCCCTTTTCTTCAGTTTCATTCTTTTCTCAATCAGCCTCTCCTAGGCAAGATTCTACCTTTTTCTGAGATCTTGAATTGTTTATTACTCAACTTAGAGCACTGGACTTGGATTTAAACTCTAGAACAAACCTAGCAGCCTTTTAGGTGCTACTACATCATGAAAAGACCTTTGATTTTGCATCAGGAATCTTTCATCCTTTTCCAGGCAGAAATCATCTGTTTAATGATTATGCTTGTCAGAACTGACTACTCTCAGCAGAGTATAACAGATTTGGGGGACTCACACACAGAATACACTTCACATCCTCTTCCTCTGCCCTCCAGCCCTTCACACTCACCAGACGGAAAGTCAGTAGAGCGGCAGCTTGGAGTTGGTGACCTAGGAGATAAACTGTGGGTTGGGGATCCAGGCAAGCTCTCCCCTGATGAAAGCGATCTGTTCAGACAGGAGAAACTTCTGCTGGTGTGAAGAAGAGGAGAGGGTTGCTTGGCCAGCTTTTTAAAGAGAGATCTTCTCCTAGTATGAGAAGAGCATGGGATTAATCAGAAGATGCACAGAAGATACTATTACCCCAGGCAAAACTCTTAAAAACTGACATTGCTTCCTCCTCCCATTACCCCAGAAAAGCAACTATCAAATCAATGCTTACATGAAAGCAAAGGACTACAGTGTAGAAGATGATGTTTAGAATATACTCTGATTTGCCAATAGTTAGGATTGATATTGTAACTAAATCTGTACTAAAATTTACTCACTGTATTTCAGAAGAATAGTTAGCTCCTTATGAGCATAAATCTAAATTTTCTTAATTTAAGAGCCCACCAAAAGTGAAGAAATATGTAGAAACTACTAGTGATGTGTATCATCAAACTAAAAATGCCCATAAACTTAGCACTGGGAAGTTTAACTGAACAAGTACAAAAAGGGAAAGCAAATTAACATGCAATTTCAGTTATTCACTTTCTTCCTCTTATCTATGGGTATGCCACACAAAATCTTTTGGGGTTATTTTACCAAATCTAATTTAGGCAAAATAGAATTGGAAGGACATGTTACAACCATAGGATCTCACAGAAGAAAGTAAAAGGATGGAGAAGACAAGGGAGAGAACTGTATTAACTTCACACTTTGTATTAATTGTTAGGTATACACACACGTAAACGTGAGACAAAGGCATTACTCACCTTTCTAAACTCTCTTTCTTCTTGGTTTTCTTACTGCGCCTGACCATTCGGCTCCTGTAGCTGTTTCGCCTGGCAGGTCCTGTCTTGATTGAAGTATTTTCAAAAGGGGTTGTCATTACTGAGACTCTGTTACCACTCTGCCAAAATGGAGGAGGAATCTTTAAGTGTGAGCAATACAGGACAACTTTGCCTTAAATTGAAGCTACGCCATCAATGTGAATGCAATGAGAAAGAACTTCATCATCAAAGTTAACAGCTGTTAGTGTATAAAGCCCTGTACCCCTGTACAGACATTGCCTGTGCAATTAACATCAGATAAATGATGGCTAAAAAATTCTTAAATTTTGCCAAATCTCCTCAACTTCCTCCATTTCAGCTTCAGGACAAGAAGAAATTCCAGTAATTGTAGCTATACAGGAGAAGATCAAGACTGCAGTTTTTAAAGATGAAAGCTTCTACAGAAAGCTTGCCAAAGAGCACAGCTGTCACTGCCCAGTGGTCCCTTCACTTGCCATTCATGCCTCAGAATGCCAACTGTTACAATGATGACGGAGAACTTGACAATATGAATCCCAAACAATTCTTTTATCCTGGGGGGTTTGGAACTAGATGATCTTAAGGTCCTTTCCAACCCTAACCACTCAATGATTCAAAAGAGATAATAAATATAATTAAGCTTTTTAGGACCATTTGCGCGAACAGATGACTCAATAAAACCTTCTGGAAATATCCATATTATGTTTTAAAATCCATATGTCCTGCCCACCACTATATTTCACAACAGTGAACTTTTTTCAAAGGAATTCCAATAGTCCAAATTAATTTATGAAACAGCACATCCAATCATTTCTCATTTTGAGTTTACTCTTGTAAGTACTGTGCAGGGTTGTTATATTTCTCTTTTTCTGTATCTGACACAGAAAAGTAGTGAACATCCAATTGCCTAAAATTACAGAATATTCTCTTACACTTTTCTTACAAAATTGGGAAAACTTGGAAGCTTTTCCTGGTTTCACAGAAGGAAAACAAAAGACTTAAGGAAAACTGTATTTTGCATCTTTCCTTAGCCATTCTTATTTCCCCATTACTTCACTTCTTTCTAATCTTCTGTTATAATCAAGTACTTCCCTTTACAGGCAAAGCTCTGCATGTAACCATAAACTGTTAATAATATAGGAAATTAATATATAGCTGTCTAAAATAATTCTGACCTATGTTAGTCTATGATTAAAAGAGTTCATAAAACCTGCAATACAATGAGCTATAGTGAAAAGCTAAGACACTATTATTCATTTAAAAAGTTGGGAGTTTGTTTTTAAGGAAAACCTATCATCTTCCAATAGGATAGATCTTGGAAAACTCCACAAGACAAATACAATAGATTATTCATAAAAGTCCAACGGTAGGATCAGAACTTCATTAAGCAAAGCAGCTCTTGTTGGACATCTCTGGCCACATAAGAGACAAAAACCTTTTGGGCCTTAAGATTATGAAAGGTAAATTCATGTACAGTAGGCAAGAAATATTTCATATTTCTTGTTAGCACTTTTCCTCACTGATTTCACTTTAAAAGGAGAAAACAAGAAGTAGCTTCATCATCAAAAGCCTGAATTACCTAGTGAAGATGGAAGAATTAAAAAAAGTGCTTGAAAATGACAAATGTTTTGAGAGACAGGGATATCTCTTTGTGTCACTGCCTCAAAGGTACTTCAGCTATTTCAGCAGCAGTGCCAGTTTGTTGCATAAAAACTCAAATCACAGCAGGATACATGAAGTCACTGACCTTTCTCCAGAGCTGTGCTTGCTACAGTACCTTAGGACTTGTATTTGAACAACTACAAAACCCAGTAACTGATCTCTAATGGAAATCAACACAACCCCTCAACCCCTTTTGCTGTCAGTGCTTGCTGTCAAAACAGCAAGCACTTTTGTATCCCACTTGTTCAACAGTTACCTTTATCAACAACTCAATGACTTCTGTATGAACAAGACCATGCACTGGCTCTTCATTGATATGAGTTATCAGGTCTCCAGCTTTTAAACCTGCTTGGTAAGCCGCACCTCCTTCTTCCACATTCTGGAAATCAGAGATGAAGAGAAATACACACAAAATGGACCCTGTTTAACCTTCCTACTTTAAAGATCAGACTTTGTTTAATGAATTCCTTGTATATCAGTCGGTAGTAAAGAAAACTTACAGATATTAAATTATATAAAGGAATTAAAAAAAAAATCAGACCAGCCATTTCACCATCAACTACCCTACTCAAACTTTATACTTACATGGGGTGTTTAAAAGCTCACTGAAACACTGCTTGTTGCCACTGTTATTATGGAAGACCTGTATAGCAGGGCAGTTTTTATGCATGACAGAGAAGGGGTGATTCACTCCCCGTGGCAAAATGTTATAATTGAATCAAGATTTTTAGCATGTGACACTGAGAAATACTGATGTAATTAACACAGTGGTCATATGAAGTACCCTAATCATGATAAAAATTAACTCCACCATATAGTTAAGGATTGCTTTCATTTGGTTCAAATTCGCCAGGCTGCCCATCAGAGGAAACAGTACATCACAAAGGGGATGACGGACCAAAATAAACTGAATTTCAAATCATTCTGAAGAGGGGTTAAATAATTTATTGTAATTGAAGAATTTTAAGGCATGCAGCTACCACTGAAGCTTACAATGCTTACTGAACTAATCCCGAGAAACCTATAGTGTCTTGAAAAAAGTCAAGGTTTCATTTTTACTGCAGTGTACCATTTTATTCTCTTCCTTTCACTAATGGCAATGCTACACCAGTGGCAAGAAAACCAATTTTTATATTTATTCCATTATCAAATGTACCTCTACATTCAATGTTCTTGATGGATTAATAGGCCTGAGAGGTAAACAACATGAATGAAAAATGAGTAATACACTACCACATCAGTAGCATTGCTACTTCAAAACCTACAACACATACTTAAAACAAAGCATTGTACAAAACTTCAAAGCTTTTGACATTTGTGGCAATCAACTTTTCAAAATTACTTAAGGTATTTTAAATATTTTATACACACACAATATTTATGCATGTATAATACACAAATGATATAAAATACACAATGTTATCAACCTCAACTATAAAATAAAAAAATGTATGCATATTTACACAAATATGTGTTTATTTTACAATTAAGGAGGTTGAAAACCAATGAAAGAACTTCCATCTTTTCCTTTAGACTGTCTCCCACTTGAAATTACTTCTGAACAAAGAAAGAAAAAACCAGGATTTACTCAAGACAGTAATGTTTTTTTCCTATGCCTAGCCCTCAAAAGTATTCACAATTCCAAATGATTTATACATTTCTACACAAAAGAAAGCCAGTGCTTGAGATCAGCCTACCTGTGTCTAGTAAAATACTGTTGATTTCATTAATCCTTTAATTGATGCAGTTTAACAGACTCCCTGCGTACTTCAACTATTTCTGTTCACCATCTCCTGGCTGTGCAGATACTGCCCTCACTCAAAGAGGGGCTGCGCCAACCCCTTGGATTTCTAAGCCACAGCACTTTGAACTTACACATGGCTATTCACAATTGCCAAAGTTTCCGAAAGGGAAAAGTGCAGAACCATGCGGAAGGGCATCATCATATGTGGTAACTTGTGTTGTCCCTACAGTCAACACCATCCTTGTGAACAGGCACAGACTTCATTCAAGCAAATTGTTTGACACAGCATCATGATTTACACAGCAACAGTCAACAAACAGATACCACAGGTATAAAATTCAAAAGAAAATTCATCATTACAGTTGTCTGTGGCTGAGTATAGGCAAAAAAAATATATTATCTTACCCAAACAATATGATGTACAGTGTAGATATCGCTGTCACCCACGTAAACCCTGATTGCTCGGATGGTGAAGCCATACTTTTTTCCTGAACTGTGAATTACTATTGGTTGATGAGGACTTGGAGCAGCAATTGATGAATCACGGCTGGGAGATGAATCTCGGGAGGATGAAGGATCAGATGATAGGGAATGAGGAGACAGAGGACTTCCCAAAGGAGAAACACCAAACACATCTGGAAGAGAAAAATCTGACTATTTAAAGTACATTCTGAGCACAAACAAATACAGACACAGAACAGTGAATGTACTTAATTTTATGACATCTTTAGGCCAAAATTTATCACTGTCTTTGAACAAACACTCTCCTCCTCCATCAGTGTTTATCCTACCTGTTAAACCAACAATCAGATCTTAAAACTAAACTTCTTTCCCTGTAGTGTAAAGCGCATTTTTTAATGCAAGGGTTGCCTTGTTACATGTGTTTCCTTTTAGAAAGGAAATACATTCATTGCTAACTTCCAAAGAACAATTCCAGCCTCTTCCTAACAAATACTCATAAAATAAAAAAAAAAAAACCAAAAAACAACAAAAACAGAGTTTGGTAGCAGATGTTATTTGAGGAGTACACCCAAAACCATCCCCCAAATCATCCACCAACGATAAATAAAGCACTAGTTTGAGTTTGGGGTTGTTTGGTTTGTGCTGGTTTTGGGTTTTATTTTGTTTCAGTTATATAAATATACAGATGAAGACTAATGTAATTAAACCACATAGTGGTATATAGGACAGTAACTCAACGCTTAAATCAAGGCTCCACTTCTACATTCTGCTACACCATGTACGAACACAAGAATTACTTCCAACAACAGTACTAGTTACAGCTTCATTTTATTTCACTGTTCTGAAATCACTACGTGCTCCTTATCGTGCAAATGTAAACACAACTGCAGCAGCACAAAACATACTCTGGTGACTGTAACAGCACGACAGCTCTGCAGAGGAATGCAACCCAGGTTTGGGGTTCCATGCCAAGCCATGTCATGACAGATACACTTTGACAGCAGAAGCACTACTCCCTGAATTTGAGTCATCAGAGGCTCCAAGAGATCAGTATCACTAGGTTAATACTGAAATCCCATAGAACAGCCAAGCCCCAAGGGTGGCTGTCACTGTCACCTTCTAGCTCTGAAATATGCCCAGATCTCCCGCACTCTGCCTTCTACTGTGTCTGGTACATGCCCTGTGACTCTCAGCTATATGACTCAGGTCAGGAATACTGGCTGTCTGTTGCTGTAGTTTACTTCACGGATAAATATGAATAAGGTAGGTTTTTTTGGACAGCAGGTACAGCTAATGTATAAGATTTTGGTTAATACAGACATGATGACAACACTTTAGGTGTAACTAAAGCTAAGTTTGTATTTTATAGAACAATGCTGAGATTAAACTGAAAGCAAGTAACTCAGTAACTGAAAGGAATTCACTCAGTATGTATCACCTCTGAATTTTTAGTGATTCTTGCTTGACAACTACGAAAGAACTACTAAGAGTACAAACTGATGACTAACTCTGGAGTGTTTCTTGGCTGTGTAATTACCCCTGTCTGTATCATGCTCATGTGACAGCTAATCTTTCTGGCCTACCACTTTTCCTTACGGGAGAAGAGAAAGACCTAGTAAGGCTGAAAGCGCTGCTGTAACAAACAGCTATTCTTGCAGCTGCATATAGGAAACTACTTAAAACTTAAGCTACAACCCTACTGTATGACAGGCCAAAGACTGAATCCTGCATCCTGCTGTGCATGCACATTGTCGAACACAAAGTAGTCACCACAAAGCTGTATTTTTTGCCTGTCAAAGAAGGTCCATCAGCTGTAATGTGACCACTGTAACTCACTGACGAGACTGCACCATCTAGTAGTGCACGTGAACAAGAGAAATAAAGCATGACAGAATTCATTCTGGCCTCTCCAAAATCTTGCATTTATATCATACACCATCAGATAGGCATAGATCTTAACAATTCAAACAAAAAGATTTATCTCTACCTCCTGGGATCATGAGGGACAAAGCACTCGCAGAAAGGGACTTTGTGACTTTTCCAGAGATTTTCTTTTTCTCTGTACTTTCTAATTGCTGGCGAGCCATGTGAGATGCAACTTCATTGGGTGGCTTTGAGGAGTTATCTCTACTGTCCACACTCTCAGTTCTTCCGTTTATCTGATCTAAGTGCTCTGAAAAACTGCCAACTGTGCAAAGAAGAAAGGACAAACATGTTGAGGGAAAACTGGGGGTCAGGGAGGAGAAATGGTACAACTGTGACATAGGATTTTTTCTTTCAAGTTCATTAAACAACATTACAGAAATCTGAGTAATTCTTCTGCACTCAAGAATGAATAAATGTTAACAAAATGAATTGAAGCAACAGTTTTTTTGTAGCCACTGACAAAAAATGAAGCAAGTTTGGCATTTCTACATGCAGCACTCACCAACTTAAGCATACATCTATCTTTCACGTGAACTCCTCCTGAAGTAAATGAAAGGCTCTAATCCTGCATAAGTTGCTATCAGCATCACAAGTTTTCCAAAAGTCATTAGAACACCAAGCATAATTTTATTTTTAATTATTATCATTTGCTTTTATTCTTTCGGTGGTTTTCTACCACACAGCAGGATACCTGGCACCTCTAAACTCAGCATTACAACTACATTGGTATTAGTCTATCATAGGTAATGGACTTCAATGACTGAATGGAAGAACGACAGCAATGTTTCAAACAATGAAAAAACCATAAAGGCTCACACACCAAGGGTAGGTTGCCTATTCAAAGACACAGCACAGAAATTCCCAGTATTAGTTTAAGGTCACTGAATTGCTAATGGACAAAAAAAAAAAAAAAAAAAAAGGAATTATTAAGTGCAACTGACACTTGAGTGACAGAAGTGGATCACTTTGAGTTATCACTGTAACTGCTATGCCAAGGCCAACACAATAACACAGGCAGTGAGCAAGACTTGGAATACAGCACAGGCAAGATTTTTGCCAAGAGAAGGAGATGGAAATGGCTGTACAGCTGGATGAGCCTGAGGAAATTTATCTTTCCAGAAATGGAGAGGAGGAAGGGGAAGTAAAATGTGAACTACAAGGGAAAGCAGGAGTATGGGAGTAGGAAGGGCTATCTTGAGAAAACTCAGCGAGACACAAAAGAGAAGTCAGCTGAAGACAGGTAAATGTGCAGAGAAGGTAACTGGAACCTATTTATTGGAGGGGGCGGCGTCAGGAGGACCGGCGGCAGATTCAACCCGGGCATCATCAGCCAGTTCCGGCCCATTGCTGAGGTGACTGTCTCGCGAGGGGAGGCCTGCAGCGCCTGATGGGGGGGGGGGCGGGGGGAAGCTCGGCGTCTACGAGCTTCACCTCGGAGCAGCAACTTGCCCCGAGGGAGCCTCAAGTCCTCGACAAGGCCTGCCCAGGAGCCTGCAGCTTCGCGGAGGCGAGCGGCTGACTCAGAGGGGGCGGCGCCAGGAGGAGCGGCGGCAGAGCTGACTGGTTAAAAACCTGCCCCAGGGAGCGCGAGCGACCCGGAGCGCGGCGAACAGGGCGGGCTCGAGGCAGTTTGCGCAACAGGGCGGGCAAACAGGGCGGGCAAACAGGGCGGGCTCGAGGCAACAGGGCGGGCAAACAGAGCGGGCTCGAGGCAGTTTGCCCGGGCAGGCGAGCGGGGTGGTGAGCGGGATGGTGAACACTCATCGTACGGGCAAGGCTCGGTCTGGGAGCTCTGCTCTGGATGCGCCGGTAGTGGCCAGCGCAGGCACCCAAACGCATCCGATGGGAAGGGAGGCTGTAGTGCAGAGCTTGGGGTGTAGAGAGCACCTGCACTGCTATCCTAAGGGAAGGGTGAGCAATGGGCAGGGCTGCACTCTGCGTTCGCTGGTGGAGGTCCTCCTGCAGCAGGTGGCTGAACTGCAGGAAGCTGTTACCAGGATGAAAGGTGTCAGGGAAGCTGAGGGGAAGCAGCGCTGCTTGCTCCGGGACCAGACTGTTCCGGGGCCTCGAGTGTCTACTGTTGCCCATGCAGGAAAGGAGGCTGCTAACCCAGGAAGCTGGGAAAAGGTAACAGAAAAAAACAACAAAAAAAGGAGGAAGAGGGCAATTAAAAGCAAGGGGCTTCCTCCTACATCTGTTGTCCCCACCCAGAACCGCTTTGCTGTCCTGCAGGGGGCTGATGAGCAACAGCGCTCCCACCAGGCGCAACCGGCTGGTGCACTGGTAAAGAAGGTCACTACTGGTGCTGCCAGGAAAAAGCGGCTCATAAAAGGTGGAAGCAAGGTCAGGCGGCCTGGGAAGAATACAAGGATGTTGTTCGGGAAGCTAGGGACCAGGTTAGGAAAGCTAAGGCCCACTTAGAATTAAACTTGGCTAGGGATGTTAAGGATAACAGGAAGGGATTTTATAGGTACATTGCCAATAAAAGACAGGTTAGGGACACCACGGGCCCTCTCCAGAAGCTATTGGGAGAACTGGCTACCCTGGATTTGGAGAAGGCTGAGGTTCTTAATGACTTCTGTGCCTCAGTCTTTACCGGCAAATGCTCTGACCACACCACCCAAGTCTTGGAAAGCAGACGTGGGGACGGTGAGGGTGGGGACCCTGGGCCCACTGTGGGGGAGGATCTTGTTCGGGACCACCTTAGGAACATGAACGTATACAAGTCCATGGGACCGGATGAAATCCATCCACGGGTCCTGAAGAAGCTGGCAAATGAAGTTGCTAAGCCACTGTCCATCATATTTGAAAAATCATGGCAGTCAGGTGAAGTTCCCGATGACTGGAAAAAGGGAAATATAACCCCCATTTTTAAGAAGGGGTAAATGGATGAGCCAGGGAATTACAGACCAGTCAGTCTCACCTCTGTGCCTGGCAAAATCTTGGAGCGGATTCTCCTGGAAGGCATGCTGAGGCACATGAAAACCAACAAGGTGCTTGGTGACAGCCAGCATGGCTTCACTAAAGGGAAATCCTGCCTGACCAATCTGGTGACCTTCTATGAAGGGGCTACGGAACTGATGGACAGGGGCAGAGCAGTTGATGTCATCTACCTGGACTTGTGTAAAGCCTTTGACACTGTCTCACATGACATCCTTCTCTCTAAGTTGGAGAGACATCAATTTGATAGGTGGACCACTCGGTGGATAAAGAATTGGCTGGATGGCCGCACGCAAAGAGTAGTACTCAGTGGCTCAGTGTCCAGCTGGAGACCAGTAACGAGTGGTGTCCCCCAGGGATCGGTGTTGGGACCGGTCTTGTTCAACATCTTTGTGGGTGACTCGGACAGTGGGATTGAGTGCGCCCTCAGCAAGTTTGCCGATGACACCAAGCTGTGTGGTTCGGTTGATACATTGGAGGGAAGGAATGCCATCCAGAGGGACCTTGACACGCTTGTGAGGTGGGCTGATGCCAACCTGATGAAGTTTAACCATGCTAAGTGCAAGGTCCTCCACCTGGGTCGGAGCAATGCCAGGCACAGCTACAGGTTAGGCGGGGAGGAGATTCAGAGCAGCCCTGTGGAGAAGGACTTGGGGGTGTGGGTTGATGAAAAAATGAACATGAGCCGGCAGTGTGCGCTTGCAGCCCAGAAGGCCAACCGTATTCTGGGCTGCATCAAAAGGAGTGTGACCAGCAGGTCGAGGGAGGTGCTCCTGCCCCTTTACTCTGCTCTCGTGAGACCTCACTTGGAGTATTGTGTGCAGTTCTGGTGTCCTCAACATAAAAAGGACATGGAACTGTTGGAACAAGTGCAGAGGAGGGCCACGAGGATGATCAGGGGACTGGAGCACCTCCCATATGAAGATAGGCTGAGAAAATTGGGGCTGTTCAGCCTGGAGAAGAGAAGGCTGCGTGGAGACCTCATAGCAGCCTTCCAATACCTGAAGGGGGCCTATAGGGATGCTGGGGAGGGACTCTTCATTAGGGACTGTGGTGAGAGGACAAGGGGTAACGGGTTTAAACTTAAACAGGGGAAGTTTAGATTGGATATGAGGAAGAAATTCTTTACTGTGAGGGTGGTGGGGCCCTGGAATGGGTTGCCCAGGGAGGTTGTGGATGCTTCATCCCTGGCGGCTTTCAAGGTGAAGTTGGACATAGCCTTGGATGGCATGGTTTAGTGGGAGGTGTTCCTGCCCATGGCAGGGGGGTTGGAACTCGATGATCTTGAGGTCCTTTCCAAACCTAACTATTCTATGATTCTATGATTCTATGACAATAACGAAACTGATATAGGCCTAGATGTGTGTTAAGTATCAGGAGTTCCATATAGTTATACAAAGCTCTCGTCTGAAAGTATAAATCAAGCAAGATGGCAGGGCCCTGGAGCCTATTGAAATGCATGCAAATACTTCAGCTGGGAGAGGGATGCATAAAGCAAATAAATTAAGAAAGGAATGGTTTACAACACTTCCTTTTAGACTCCTAATGACAAAAATGACTTCCACCAAGCCAAAGACAATCCTACCAATCGTGAAGTGTGTCACCAAGATGTCTTAATTAAAACCACACAATGGTGTAGCATGGAGAACAGTAATACAGGTCCACTGGAACAACTCCAGGATGCTCAAAAAAAAAAAAAAAAAAAAAAAACACTAACTTCACTGAGGAAAGATAAAAATAGTGCTTTGAGTGCTCAAGTGATTTAAGACTCCTTTTTGCCACAGAAGGATCCTTCAAAGGCTCAATGGTCAAGTCACTGTTTTATTCACTTGCCAAGACGCCCTTCAGACTCTGTGGGGTAACTCCACATGTTGGTGTTTCCAAAAATGTTGAAAATTTCACACATACTTTCAGAAGATTTAATTAGCTTGAGCCTAAGCCCAAACCAGACCTCTTTTAGGATAGCTACTTTTTAAAGCAGTTTTGAAATACCTGACTTTCAAATCCGTGAATGTTACTGCTAAACAAAGAAGACCAATCATTGTTTCTAATGTCACAAGAGACCCACTGTGGATCACCTGACAGTGTGGAGCTGCTGATCGTACTTGCTGGAGTGGTTACTTCAGGTTCATCTTGCACTACTTCCTCACTCACAAATACAGGCTTTTCCTGTTCCTTCCGAGGTCCTACCAAGCCAGCAGAATCATCCTGGTCTCCTTCGGCTGATATGGCCAACTTTGGAAGCAAACCAGAGCTGCAACGCTGCCTGCTACTCTCAGTGTCAGAGGAGACGGATGTAGATATTTGTTGTCTGCATTAAAAATAAACACTCACGCAGTTATTGAGATAAGGAGGCCTCTCACCTGGCAAGCAGGACATGGACCACTTCCAGCACCTTCTACTTACATTTCAGAATATTCTGAACTCCAGCTTAAAGATTCCACGGAAGGCAACGTCACACTTTTCGTTTTGTCTCCTGTGTCTTCCTTTTCTTCACCTTGCGTTTGAGCAACTCGATCTATGCTACTAAAAACCTATTGCAGACAAAAAAAACCCAACAACAGATAAACAAAAAACCCAACTCACTGCTGATGTATTTGATAGAAAAAGATATGCAGGAGAGTACATTTCAACAATTCTATGATTCTAAATGCTTACACAGTATTTCAGAGTGCAAACTTCAAGCTTCTTGAGCCTTTTAAAATTCCCAAGTTTGTGCTCTTAAAATGCTTTCCTATTTTGCTTTCTTCCACCTCATGTACAGGATCATGAAAAATACCTATTCTCATTAGAGATTCATAAGCCTTCTCCTCATTTCACTGTGTGAACCATGAGAGTACAAACAAAATCCATAACCTTCGGGTCTCTAAGACCCAGGATAATGCACATCTTGGATTAATTCACAACCATAAAACAAATCAAGGTAAAAAAACCCTTAACCCTAAGATACTTAGTGTTTACCAGTCAGGTGTGGAAAACTGAAAGATTAATCTGAATTGACTTTGAAGTTAAGAAAAAATTAGCTGGCTAAAGGACTTAGAACAAATAAACTCTGATCACTGAAGTCTGATGTTTGCTCAGCTGACAAACTGCACACACAAATTGTCAGCTGTATATGCTACAGCCCGAGAGGCACAGCTAGAGATGCAATGACATAATGACATTAAGAAACCAAACTATTACAGTGGTACAGAACTTGGAAAAGGACAGACGTTCACAGAATCACAAAATGAGGTTGGAAGGGATCTCTGCCAGGTCATATTGCCCAACCCCTCTGTGCACAGGAAAGGTCAACCTGGAGCTGGTTGCTCTGGCCGATATCCAAATGGCTTCTGAAGACCTCCAAGGATGAAGACTCCACAACCTCTCTGGACAACTTCTGCCAGTACTCGATCAGCCTCACTGTTAAGTGTTTCCTTGTCTTCAGACAGGACTTCCTGTGTTTCAGTTTGTGCCCACTGCCCCCCATCCAAGTTGTCCCCAGAGAGACTGTGTCATTTACCAATATCTGCTTTTGAAACATACCAAGTCAAAATGAGGAGTCTATACCAAATGAGTATAACCACATCCATGATTCCTGTCTCTGCTCTTCCGTGTTATCACAGATACAATATGTATGTGGTACTGCAAAGCCAGCATAAAATCCACCAATTCTTCAAAACATAACCCAGGACAAACAAGATACAAACACAAGACTTTCCAAATACATTTAAACAGTCCCTAAAGTGAGTTAAAGAAACGTTTTTAAATAGAAAGCTTTTGAATATCACTGCTGGATGCTATGTTAAGACTGGAAGCACACTCATTAGGTATTTCACTTCCATTATTTTCTGCCAATTTACCCTTCTGAGAATGTCCACTCTTTTCCTACTGGCATCCCTTATCTAGCAATAATTTGCGCTCATCTCAACTAAATAAGTACACGACCCTTTCGACAGTCAGTTTTACCTTCGATTCCTAGCATTCAAATCACTCCCTCAAATCCACATCTCTCCATGACCAAACCTCATGCTAACCACTACTTTGCTATTTATTTTCAGTCTAATGTAATTTAATTAATAGCTACTGTAGACTACTACTGTAATCTTTGTTATGCCATCACGTGCCAGATACATAGGACACGACTGGAGCAACATCCAAGCTGCATACAAGGAAATCAATGTAATGAACATGTATTAGCATTTAACAGAACAATTCCCCTAAAATTTCTCTTACGCTATTATAAACTTGTTACAGAAATATAACAACCTATTTATGTAACTTTATATTACCTTCTTAAGGATTCAAGAGATAACTTCCTATAGAATCCTCCCATGTTTTAAGAGTATTCATTTAATTTTTGCTCAGTTTCAGTTGACATTTCTTGAAGAAACAATGCCCTAATTCTTCCATATTATTTCCAAACTCTCTAGAAGTAGCAAAATGTTTATCTAAACACCATATACTAATAATACAGTAATTTTTACTTACTTTTGAAAATCTGTGTGAACATGAAGAAAACTGTCTTATCTCCAAATTAAAATCTTCATCATTAGTATCATCTTCTTCCTCAGTTTCCATATGGTGGTATTTCTCAGAACGAGCTATAGACAACAGAAATAAAGTATGTGAATTTATCATAAAGAAGGGGTTCTAAGCTTAATATTAAACTGAAAAAGAGTAATTTTATTCCCAAGATTATTATTCCTGAAAAGTCAAACCACCAGTGAAATTGCAAGCTGTCACTGGTTCTGATGAAGGACATTTTCAAAGCAGTAAGCAAAAGTTAAAGGCAGTGATTACTTAAACAAGGTGTTCTTCCCAGGTTTTTTTATACCATCAAACACTTACTGTCAAAATAACTTGTGTCATCTTCAGATTCCAACTGTGGAATAAACTCTGCTTTCTGCCTCAGCAGGCTATTCCAGTCAAGGCTCCTGAAGAACTGATGCTGCTTTACTTCATATGCACCACCTGGGGGAGCCAGAGAAAAACACTGAGCAAATGATACCATATCCTCTGACACATTCCCCTAAACAAACCCCTGGCCAAAACATGTAAATAATCATGGAAAAGCCTTAGTCCTTAGCCAGGAACATCTACTAGCCATTTCCACTAGAATCTAAACCTATCAGAGCACCTCCTCATCTCTGTTTTGTTGCGGCCATTTCTTCAGTAGCGTTGCAGTGCTTTATCATCTTCCGCCTTTTAACATTTCTGTTCTTCTAGATACACTGATTATGACCTCTCAGTGACAATTTAGCCAGAAGCACAATATGTAGTAATCATAAAAATGTAAGTATGTGTATTAGATGAGTAAGTACAAGTTAGAAAGTAATGAAAATGATTCTTAATAGGAAATACCCTGTAATTTATCTTCTTATAGATTACTCGTTATAATCCATATTCTACAATTAAACTAGTTTCAAGTTAAGAAACAACTATAAGAACACAATGAAATACTGGAATATTTGTCCTAGGGGCTGGGTGAATATATTATTAACAAGCATTAATCTAACCCTAAATAAAAACTGAACAGGTAACCTGCAGCAGCAAAAATTACTGCCAACTGGATTGTACTGGGTTTATGTGCCATGGTTTTGGTAGCGGAGGGCTGCAGGGGTGGCTTCTATGAGAAGATGCCAGATGCTTTCCCCATGTCTGACAGAGCCCATGCCAGCCAGACCCAGGATGGACGCACCACTGGCCAAGGCCAAGCCCATCAATGGCACTGGTAAGTGCCCCTGTGATAACACATTCACAAAAGAGTAAAAAAACTGCTGCATAACAGCACAGAGAGGAGTGAGAATATGTGACAGCAGCAACTCTGCAACACACTTAGGTCACTGAAAGACGGGAGGAGATGCTCCAGGCAGAGAAGCAGAGATTCTCCTGCAGCATGTAGTGCAGCCAATGGTGAGGCAGGCTGTGCCCCTGCAGCCCATGGACATCCACGGTGGATCACATATCCCCCTGCAGCCCATGGAGGCCCGTGCTGCAGCAGATCTCCACCTGCAGCCCACGGAGGACCCCACACCAGAGCAGGGTGATACCTGAAGGAGGCTGTGACCGTGCGAGAAGCCTGCTGAAACAGGCTCCTGGCAGGGACTGTGACTCCATGGAAAGGACTCACACTGGAGCAGCTCGTGAATAACTGCAGCCCATGGAAGGACTTATATTGGTGAAGTTGGTGGAGGACTGCCTCCTACGGGAGGGATTCCACACTGTAATGTGGGAGTATGAGGAGGAATGAGCAGCAGAAACACGTAATCAACTGGCTGCAATTCCCATTCCCTGTGCCTCTATGCCACTTGCAAGGAGAAGGCAGAGAAACTGGGAGTGAAGTTGAGCCCAGGAAGAAGGGAGGGGTGGAAGGAAGGCAATTTTAGGTTTGTTCTTATTTCTCATTATCCTACTCCAGTGTTGACTGGCAATAAACTAAACTAGTTTCCCCAAGCCAGGTCTGTTTTGCCTGTGACATTAACTGCTGAGTGATCTCTCCCTGTCCTTATCTCGATCCACAAATCTTTAAATGTGTTTTCATCCCTGCCAGGTGAGGAAGGGGGAGCGATAGAGCAGTGTGGTGGGCACCTGGCGGCAAGCCAAGATCAATCCACTACAGTGACACAGCATTCGTTATGACAAGGCTAAGCCAGCAGAGAACCACGGAAAAAGTCTCAATTCTCCAGGATTGGTCTCCAACTCAGCCTCAAGATTTCTAAGTTGCTCCTTTGCTTTTCTGACTGCAGCAGGGAAAAAGTAAAAAATCACAAATATTCCTGAACGAAACCAAAATCACATCTCATTGAAAATCACCAGCTAAGGAGTGAACACTTCTCTTAAGCACAGCAATGCGATATAACACCTGAACTGTGTAATTCTTGATTGGTATCAGACACCTCAAACCCTAAGAGATCCTTTTTCTGTAATTTTCGCTCTTCAAAACAAGCATAGTATCTATCTGTCTTCCTTCAACTTAACTATTTCACTCAGGTCTCCTGAGCAAATACACAATTAGGATTTTCATGGAGTGTTATGCAGCTAGCTAATACATATTGGATAGATAGTGTTGTTATTTGAAATGCATGGTGGAGCCTGGGATAAACAGTGCTGTTTTCCAGAGCCCCTATGGGATCTATCACATTGCAGTCTCTGCTCTTGAAGTTGTTTCTAACATTAAAAAAACCCCAACAACTTTGCTGTGGCTTCTAAACACCGCTCTGCACTTCAAAGAAATGGCTGCCCGATTTCCTTCTTCAGGCTGTCAGCTCCTGAGAGACCACGAACAGTTTAAAGAAATCAGCCACTGCACAGATGTTCCATGTGTTGGCAGCACTGATCATCACAGTAGTTAAGACAGCCTCATTCTAGCCAATTCACTTTCTCAACCAGCTGTAGCAAGACAGGCAGAATTTGCAATCTCCTTCTGATCCAGCCTCTCACAGGGAGGCTCAGTCTTGAATTAACACTGTGTTTACCACGAAAAAACATCCTGCAATGAAACAATGCCTGAAAGGAGTATACGTAAAAGAAAGGAATGGAATTAGTTGTGGCTCTTTATTTTGCCTTTGGCAGCGGTGCCCTTAGTAGCAGATGAAGCAGGCAGCAACAAGAGAAGCTGACTAGGACATGACATCTGCTTCACTCTCGCTCAACACGGAGCAAGGGAGAAATCAAACTCTGGTGGATGCCACTTATTCCCAACCATCAGCTACAGTGAAGTCTAAGGCCTGTTCATGCAGATCCCAGACTCTCAGAGAGCAAGGGACATGCAGTTCCCTCATCTCAAGTCACATCGTCACGTCCCAAAGGAAGATCTGTCATGTGGGAACACATCAATAGCACTTGGGGTCTGGGTTTTATACACATGTTCCCCCCAAGTGAAAGTGGTAGGGCCAGTTATAAACTGATTTCTAAAGCTCCTGTTCATGTTAGCTCTAAAAATACAGAGTACAATCTGAACACGGGACTCAGTTTTGCCAGCAATTTTCCAAATATTCTCACGCTGATTCAACCTGCTACTTGGTTTCCTTAGCACCTCCATGTATTTCCATTCAGGGGATACAGTGTTCACTATAAATAAGACTATACCATTACATTCAGGCTCTTTTACACAGGAAGTTTTTTTTGCTGCGTTTATGTAGAGCTTTGGCCAGTGGAATGGCTGTCAATGACAGGGGATTTCATACATTAACACTTCAGAAATCACGCGCAATATTCTTCATCAGTGCCTCTCATCCAATCCCCAGAAAAATCCTGTTCCATCAACTAACAAACTCTATTACATAAACGTACAATGTTTTCATTAGCCTAAGCAGGCTCAATGCTCCTAATACCACAGGCTCATTCCGTTTTAAGAGGTTCTTCTCTCAAAGTGGAAAGAGCATAGTACTGAATGACCACAGGGGAGTAAGGTGACAGCTTGTGTTCTCACTGATACCCATTTACTTCCTTAACATTCACACTTAGGGTTTTGTTCTTTTTCATGCAAGGCAGTAGTGCTTGCTGAATTACAAGACCTTTCACAATACAACCTCAGACAGTAATTTCTGAACAATTAGTTACAGTACCCATAATCCACCCTAAAGCCTGGAGGAACTAATTTCCCAGGCTAAGACACTTCTGCAAAAGGAAGCATTAGTTGTGTATTGATTACTCTTCTCTACGTCTATGTTACTTAATGCTGTATCCACGAAAGAACATTATCCAACAGCTACCTGGTTCTTTGAAAAATTTATGGTTTATGTAGAGAATTAAGAGAAGAATAATTGCAAATGACCACATACATGTAAACTCCAAAAAAAGGACAGTCATCACCTGCTGTAACAGCATGTTGTCGTGCTACTTGTCCTGACAGGTATTTCCCAAGCAAAACAAACAGGTGAACAAAATCTCGCAATGCCGAATACACAAACCATTTTAGGCACACTAATATAAAATAGGGCCTCCCAACCTGTTCCCAGTCTTTCCAATGGATTCTGCCTGAGCAGCAAGGTTATCAGATCCTGGGCATCTGGAGGTGGTGCTTCATCTTTTTCAGGCCAGTTAATTTCATCTAGCAAAACAGAAAGTTATTTGTTATTACTGAAGTCTGATCCCAACATTCAGCAGAAACTCTGAAAGCTCTCATAGCAAGGTAGCAGTAAAGCTGAGTTAAGGCAATTTTTCAAGTTGTTCTCTGTTGCATACCAATTACTTCTGATTTTCCTACTCTCTATACAAACTCCATAAACATGCTGTTTATGAGAACGTATGTTCCCATTTTCCTCGGTAGTCTCCTTTCACCCAAAACAGTGTTTAACAACAGAATAAAGGAATGCTTGGCTCAAGGAAAACTATTGCAAAATATTAGCAAAACTTGTATGCTGTCCCTTCTTCCTGGCCACCCCACCCAAACCATGCTTTAAATTTTAGTTCTGTTCCATAGAAATTGCTGTTAAGGACACAGATGACCTGGCCTAGCAGCCACTGCTCACATCTGCAATCTTTCTCTTCTAATGCTAGTAGACTCCCATGACTAAGGGCCAAGGTATTGGACCCTGCTCTGGAGAGATACATGCCAATGGAGCTTTCTTCCAAGTGCTGCATACTTGCAGCTCACTCTACTGACTCTTCTGCCACTAAGGCTTTTACATTTCATAGCAAGTTGGACCTAAATCATGCAACCAAGATATTAAGCCTGCAGTATTCAGATAAGGCTGAAAAAAAAAATTCTGCCAAATTTTCATTTAAACAATGGAAAATTGTGCCAGTTTCAATATGAATATGAACTTTATAACAAGCTTGCACAGTAAGTTTTGTCTGATTTCTATCAGAAGCTGCCTCCAAGAATGTAATATACTGCAGGTTTAGACAAAACTCCGCAGAATTTTCTTAAGAGGTAAAAGGATTTTGGCATCAGAGAAACAGAATGCTCAAGAAACAGAGAAGACTCTTAAGGATTTTGTCACTGTATGATCTAGACTTTTCCTTAAAAATTATCATAATTGGAGAAATAACCACTAGAAGCCACACACAATTTTAACTGCTGAATTTCAGAGTTTAAGGAAAGGTACTGAAATAAGAGGCATAAATGTAATCGGTTTCTGAAGCACAGTTTTTAACATTTTGTTTTAATCAACATTTTAAGCATCTAAATTTATTTATACTGAGGCCTGCCATAGCTGTACTTATACAGACTCGGGGCAGGGAAGGCAACCTGCAACGAAGAAAGAGCAAGGTACAATATGAGGGAACAAGATTTAAAAGTAGATTATAGAATTTCACCCACAGAAACTGAATAAAAATCCAGGCTATGGATTGAGTTCTTTAACACAGCTTTTACAGTTGAATACAAGTGGACCATGAATTTTAATATAGGAAACTTATCCAACAAAAGAAGTCTCCTGCAGATGCTGCAAGAATGGTTTCAGAAAGTAAGGATATTTAAAACAACAAAACCTGACAAGTCAGTATCAAAACAGGAAACTAAGCTGACCAACAGGCTTGGAGAGCCATTGGGAACAGATCAGGTTTACAAACATACACCTCTACAGACAATTTCTGGAAGATAAAATGGAAACATTCAAACAGACAATATAAGTATCAGCTAGACTATAACACATAATTTGTTTTCCAAAATTGAAAATTACTGCCACATGCAAAATAAAGTCTAAAGTGCAAATGTTGTAATTAATTTTAGACTATTCCCTCCCCTTCTCCCAGTCAGAGAGCATAAAGATAACAGCACATGTGCACGTGTCTGGAAATGCAATAAAAAAATGATTTATTTTCATGTTTGCATGCCTACAGCTTCCACTGAAGTTTGAATTTGATTTGGAAAATAAAGCATGAATATGCATTGCAGCCATGAGGCATTTAGAACAAAGCCAGCATTTGCTGCTTGCGTTAATTAAACAGTTGATTCTAATTGCCGCTCGGGCCTTGGCGTATCACATCAGAAAACAACATGGTTATAAATCCATGAACAGCTAGGATGTTGTATAAAGAGGTCATATACTAGAGGCAACACACAAATCCATTTCATTACAGTTTACAAGCAAGTCTGGCTTTCAGCTTCACATAAGGAGGAAAGCAAGATGATGACAGCATCTCCTTAAGTACAAAAGGGGCTTTGCTGCATTCTCACTATCTCAGAGTATGACACCAGAGGTATAGCCAGTTTTGTTTCTGTTGGGCTTTCTGGTTGTTGTTTGGGCTGTTTTTTTGACAGTTGTCTTGGTTTGCTGTTTGGCGGTTTTGTCTTAGCTACTGGACATTTTAAGCAGACTATAAAACAGACCGGGAAATAGTAAGAGATGCCATTCTGTTAAACTCTTGGCATAGAGGCCCTCTACATCTATGAATCTGGGAAATTTATGGAAACAGCAGGTAGGATAATAAACAATTCTGTTTAATTATCATTCAGTTTTGCCAAAAGCCACATAACAATACTTAGGGTCAGCTTGCAGGTTAAGAACTAAAAGGTTATTGAATTTTAAATGGAAGAAGAACAGCTGCTACAGAAATAACACTGCGCTACAACAATCACCAATGAAATCATTTGCAATCTGTGAATTGAATTTGTTTCCTTTTCTTTCCCATTATTTATTATTTGTGAGACATTTGTTTTAGGGTTTTATTACATCTTTGTTAATTTCCTCATTGTGCCATGAGGCATGTTCCCATTTACGCGAATCTATTTTAACCGTTTCTTCTTGGGTATAATTTCTTTGCTAAAGACTGAAATCACTGCCACAGTGGCACTACTTTTCTATTAATACTGCTTTTCTTTTCTAAACAATGCAGCTCAACCAGTACATTTCCACATTCCTGTACTTAGCAACAATATACGGTAAGCGCAGCTTTTAAATCAAATTTAGTCTTACCGCTTTGACAGCAACCTGCTAAGACAATAACATGATAGCGGTGGGGCATCCGAGCAAAACTAGCTTGAAAACCTAGCCTATTAGTAAAGTTGTAGATACATTTACTATTAACAGAAATTGACATGTTTCACAGCAAGATGAGTAATCTGGTTTTACAATGATCCTTACCACTGATTACTTGTCCAAACAGCTCTTCTGGTGTATCTCCAAAGAATGGCACACACCCAACAAGAAATTCATAAAGGATAATTCCCATAGCCCACCAGTCCACTGGTTTTCCGTAACCCTGTCTCAGTATCACTTCAGGAGCTATGTATTCAGGTGTACCACAGACCTAAAATAAAGAAAATAAGTGTGATAGTAAAACAAGGCTAATTGAGCTGTGTCACATCACTGACAGGATTGAAAACAGAACATAATATGGAAACATGGAAAAAAGGAATTTAGTAGGTTTTAGTCTGCTGACTTCACATAACTGCTAATGTTTTTAGAATGAGCTAGCTATGTTTACAGGCATCATAATGAACATTTGCGTATCTGTCATGCAAAGGACAGTCTGAATTTCGCACATGGAAGTCCATCATGGCAAGTATTTTATTTAACTTAAACATACTCCTATCTTTATATGGAAGTTGTGATGCTTTTATCTTAAGTAACTTTTAGAGTGAACAGATTGTGAGCAATGGTAATGAGGCATGCTCAAAGGGAAATGGGCCATAGCAAGGATTTTAGCACCCTTGGTTGTACAATGCATAATGAGCTCCACAAGTACTCTGCTGAGACCCCTGAATTCCTTCTAAAAACAGTTTTCCATTTGTCTCTCTCACAGATTCACTTGCACACAATTAGGCTGTTCATCTTACTAACAGATCTTAATGTAGAAAGAAAAAATCTCAGAATAATCTGCAGGCATCAATAAAAGTAACTGACATACACAACTGGAACACCAGTGCAAAAATAACAACAGTTTATACAGTATCATGCTATGTTCCGCTTGCAAAACATCACTTCATTTGAACACTCCATGTAGAAATAAAAAAGGCTGTCTCTTACTTGTTTGTCAAGAAATTCTCTGGCATCCTTCTCAATGTGACCCTCATACAGATTGGTGGTCAAACTCATCAGCCCCACCTTTGACAGGCCGAAGTCGGTAAGCTTTATATGGCCCATGGATGTGACCAATAAACTGTAAATCAGAATGATTTGAAATTACTGTGATATAATTCAACATTATGCAGTGCTGATTACAACTATCATTATTATTACTATTATTAGACGAAAACGTTTCATTAGCACTGCAAAAATATAAAGACAGCTTCAAAAGTAATCTAACAAGGTACAAAATAAACAGGTTAACAATCTGAGTCTTACACTTGTTACTATTAGCAATGTAAACAGACTTTTTCATATGCAATTGCACAACATCTTACAGAACCATACAAGTGTTGAGAGCTGAATGCTATATGCATTGAAGAAAAAGAAACAGTCATCATCTGAAAGACCTAGAATAGATGTTGCTTTTTAAATGAGGGGAGCATTTTCTGTGGTTCATTGATTTGAAAAACCACTCAGTTATTAAGTTAGTAGGTAACTAATACTAGACTGGCGTGAAGTATCATGCCATGAAGGTACTGTCACTCAAGAAGCATGATCCATGTCACTCAAGAAGCATGATTAAATGTGAAACTTGCAGCTACCATACTTCTTACTGCAGCTACTTGCTGTAATGTTATTCACATGTATAGAAGAAACAGTTTTCTACATATTGAAAAAAAAAAAACCCAAACAAAAAAGCCTCATGCAATAGGAAAGATTTCCCAATCTGAGCAATCTTGTCTTGATACATGCAAATATCTGCAAGTTGGTGATACTTAGTCTTAAAACAGTGTTTTAAGCATACTTAGAAAGATCTTTCCCTTAAATGAATAAAATCAATTCCCCTCAATTCAGCTGGAAGAGTTTTTTTTTTGTTTGTTTGGTTGGTTTTTTTTTGTTTGTTTTGTTTTTTGTTCTTTTTTTGCTTCTCTGTTATCTCTTGCATCTGGAAGACAGAAATTTCAAAAAATCTCTTTTGGAAAAAAACCCTCACATTTCTGTAACCGCAGGCAGTGAAAAACCCAAATATTGTGCAGAAATTGTGAATCTACATAACATTCTCATTTTTAAAAAAAACACCAACAAAAACCAACAAAACATTTCAAGTACATTCAAAGGAAGTTTACACCTTTGATATTTTATCTAATAATTTCTAAGTCTTCTTTTGGGTATATTCTGTATACGTACTTGTCTGGTTTCAAATCCCTGTGCACAATTCCATAATTATGAAGGTACTCCAAGGCCAGAACAGTCTCTGCAAAGTACATCCTGGCCATGTCTACAGGTAAGGGACCCATGTTCTTCATCAAAGTAGCACAGTCTCCACCTGGGGAAACAGAACAAATGTTCCAGATGACACTATATATTCGGAGCAGTATCAGTACAACCTATATATGCTGCAGAAAGAGACAAAAACTGCAGTCACAAATGCTTATTTTCCAGTCAAGTGATTCAATTGACCATGTAACCATACCAACTACTGCACTGGAAACACAGTGTGATGCTGGGAGCAAGCAGTTCAAGGGTTCACCTGGAAACTAATAAAGTCTGTGCTGCTACAGGTGGAGGGAGCAAAAAAACCCCAGCCCCACATAACCATAGTCTGGGTGTCTCATCTTGCACTGCCTCTGTCCACAGTCTCCTTCAGCATCAGCACCTTTTCAAGTTGCTTCCTCTTCCCTCTTCCTTTGTAAAACTAACTAGTACAAATACCCCAACACGTGCTAATGAAAATTTCAACTCCAGAAAAGCAAACAGCATTTCCACAAGGATTTCTGAACACCAGGACACTTATGATTGCAGTCCATGAGGAACTTATTCAAACAGCAGTTTCCCATTGTAACTGGAGCTCAAGCATTTTACAAACTCCCTCCAGAAGATGACTAGAGAAAAGCCACCCTGCTGTTGGATTTAGATCATAAATCTGTATTGCCAGAGTACAGAGGACCCAAGGAAGCCTTTCTAATGCAAGTACCATATGGGTTATTTTTCTTTCTTGTAAGAAAATGAAAATGGAAGAGCCACTTTACCTTCTACATACTCCATGACCATACATAAATGACGCCTTGTTTCAAAAGAACAATACATGCTGACTACAAATGGATTTTCTGCAAATGTCAGGATATCACGCTCAACAAAGGCCTGCTGGATCTGGTTTCGGAGGATGAGATTCTGCTTATTTATTTTCTTCATGGCAAATCTTTGTCTGGTTTCTTTGTGTCTCACAAAATAAACCGCACTGAAGAAGTTCAAATAGGAGAGAGAAAGAAAAAACGCTGAATAACTCTTAAAAAACATATTATAAAAGCTATTCTTTTTTTTTAAGTATTTTTTAAAACTGCATATACATTATATAAAAGGCTTATTTTTTCTTTAATGTAGTTGACCTGCCTTTGACATTATAGAATGGTTACAGACCTCATTTTGTTTCATAACCAGGATGAATCTCAGTCAACAAAAATTAGTACACAAACTAAAACCAAAAACTCCCCCTTGCCCTGTGTCCCAAAACCAAACAACAGATACAGCAAATGCCCTCCAACAGACATAGCAAATGCTCTCAGCTCAGGAAGATTTTGGGCGTTCCCAAAACAAAGGATTATATACAAAACCCAGCTATGGCACATTGTTATAAAATCATTCTTACAAATGCTTATTCTGTAAGTGCGTTGTCAGATAATTATGACTCAGACTCCATCCAGGAGATTTTAAAGCATGTCACAGGTTTCTCATGAGGTTTGCTTCAAAGCTGTTTGATGGGGTTGCCAGGCGCTAACTATTCTGTTCTTTTTCAGTCTCTGACATCAGCACTGATCCATATCAGGGGTAGGTCACCAACAGGTAATCCAAAACAAAGATCACTGCATTAACTGCATGGTAACATGGGGTTAAGATGTATCTTGACATGCAGAGTTTCCACTGGGGTACTGGGTACTGAGTTTCCTGTAAGCCTGGTTAGATAAGGTCAAGGCAGGGAAGCCAGCTGAAAGAAAACCTCACATGTACAAGTGTTCTTTCTTTCAAGGCCCAAGGAATCATCCTGACACAAAACACTGACACGGGATGTTACTGCTGCATTTCTCAGAATCCCTTGAGGCAAATCATGAAAACGTTCGCCTTGCTTGAAAACTGCTTTGTAGCATTTAATGCTTATACCATGTCCAGTATATAATTACCACAGCAGTGAGTGTTTACAGACAGAAAAGACTACAAGGAGAAAGGGGAGGGTGTAGGGAGGTGGTGGGAAATGGTACTCAATTAGGTTGTTTTTAAATTCAGTTTGTTGTCCCCAGGAGGTCCAATTATCAGCATACAATTATTTATTTAAACAGCATACAATTATTTATTTAAACACACAAAAGCGATTCTTGCCTTATTATTTCTGTGAAGACCTTCCCACAGCTACCAAGTCACAAGCACTGAAAGCATCAACATGTTTCTGTTTTCCTTTGTTGACAAAAGCTTTTTATAGAAAATAAAGTTTCTCTGTTTCCAAAAGTTTTCATTAATCCCTTGGTTTTGTCTGTGCGCAGGGCATGCAAAAGACATTACACCATTATGAAAGTAGGGGAAAACCACCTTGGGCAAAACTCAAGACAAACCCCACTCCTTCATGCTTCCTACAAAGGGTTTCTCTTTTCTGCCCCTCCCAAGCTGGAATAAAGGACTGAGTTATTCAGCTCCAGTATTCCTCTCTGCTGGCTTCACGCCTTTTGTCCTCCTGGACCTCTTCCTACCCCTCCCTCATGCTCACTTCTCTCTCCACCCCTTCATTACAACTCTTCCTTTGCTTTCTCTCCCTTACATTCTCGTTTTCCTCTCTCTCATGTTGTTATCTCCTTTCAGTCAGTTTTAACTTCTTAATCTCCCGTAATTTCATCTCTGCTTTTCCCTGTTTCAATCCCCTTGTGCTCTCCTGGCATATAGAAAAGTGAACCCTTCAGGTGCCTGAAGCTGTAATCCAAAAAAATTATACGAAAAAACTGAGGACTGCCTGAGAACTTGGCATGCAGATCTTTCTCAGAGCTTTAATTTGGACACTGTGCCCGGATGAACTCCTGAAAGACAGATATTAATCAGAACAAATCATTACAGCATCTTAATAAATCTCTGCAGATCATGTGGCTCTATAGGATCATTACTACCATATTTAAAGATGAAGAGCCAGCAAGTTCTAAGGACTACCTAGTCCAGTAGCTATCTGGGACATTCTGGCTATGTTTCTCTAAATCCCAGTCTTCAGTCATACAGTCACAGACAGGCAACTGTCTTACATTCCACTGGGATTCAGTTATCTACAATTCCTCAGGAAAAAAAACAACCTTGTTTAGTTCAAATTTACTAGACCCACAAGACAACTGCAACATAATTGTCCCTCTCACACTTACAGAGGCATACACTGTTTATGTGATACTATGTGCTTTTAAATGATCCTTAACATACAAAAATGTTGAACATCGCTTATTCACATCCTCTGACGATAGAAACCGCAGCAAACAGCATTTATGCTTTACAAAGAAAACTATGTCCTAGCCAGCAGCACGTTATTCCTGCAGAAGACCCCCACTTCTTCCTCCAGCATGCTCCTGGTTCACAGTGGCAGTGCCATTTCCTTAGCCTACCAGTATGCTAAACTAAGCACGTTACTACAGTTGTGCCTGGGACCGCCTGTGACACCCAGGTGTCCTCAGCTCCCACAGTCTGAAAGTTGTCAAGAAAATGATAAACAGACACTGAAATATTCCCAGTTAAATAACCATGTATAAACCGCCTGGACCTAAAAAAATAATAAAAGAAATCTCACATGCTCCTGCACATAAGTGGGGCTTCAACTTAATCTAAGAGGAAAGCCTGGAGTAAAGCACACATCTGGCAGAGACACAACTATGAACTTGGAGGTAAAATGATGGCAACAGTCACAAGAGCTTTAGCATTTAACAACTTTGTCTTGGGTAATTCCAAACTCTGATTCGCCAGTGGTCTGCCTCTGTTACTGTGTAACAACTTATCATAGATTTTGATGGCCTTCTAGTTTCTGTTCACACTCCTTGAAGCTGCCATCTTGCTTTATTCTTATAACCCTGGCACTTAATGTGAGCCTTGCTTTTCACCCCACACAGGCCCACTGTCCCACATATCTCTGGTTTTCATAATGCTACAACTGGAGCACTGGACAGAAGCTCATCTTTGGTTTATACGTACTTTTAAGAAAGAGTGCAATACCTCAATTCCTGGTTTCTTGGCCTTGGTCATTACATGCTGTCCATCATTTTCAGTATATTATACAGACAATTGTAAATCTGAGGACTGTTCTGACACAAAAGCAATGTATTAGGAATATGCAGACCACCCAATTGTTGTGTCAATCCATCCAATGACAGTGGTATGCCCTGTCTGCCTGCAAAGCCACAGACTGGTGTTGGCTCTAGAATCTCCCCCGTCTCTTTTCATACCATGACCCCAAGAGATTTCCAAAACATCCCCTGAATTCAATGTATGGATCCCAACAGGTACACAAGTGCTCTGTATTTTATTGATCCCATGTTTCAACATAGCAAGAAAAAGTTTTTTGCTTTTCAAGAGGAGCAGCAAAAATCATTGGCATTATTCAAACATTACATTAGCCTCTTAGTCTACTTCCAACGCAAATCTTAGCTTTAGAAAGTATCACTAAAATACCTTTAGCCAGGCACAAATATAAAACATTGCATATGTGCGTTAAGATGACCAAAATAGATTTTCAGAAATTTAACTGGGTTTCTGAATTGCTCAAACTTAAATATTATGCAAGCTATCTCTCCAATCTTACAACCAAGATTTCTGGTTTTTCTCTAAATTACTTAAAGTCTCCAGGCCTAGTTTACAGTTTTCAGTAACTTCAACTTTTAGGGCCGTTTGACAATCCAGTCTACATTCAGTGTTGAGCCTAACATGGCTGTGCTGCTTGCTTCGACCCAATTCTCTAATTTACCAAAGGACCTTGAACTCCTTGTGGAAACATGGGTACTGTACTTGCGGCTTAGAAGTTACAGCTGCTCACTGGGGGTGATGTTTCATTTTAATAATTAATTTCCTTAAGGAAACTGATTATGAAATCAATCAATTCTTTCTACTATCTTCTGTACTACCCTGGAACAAAGTCTTGTGAGAGTGTGATTCATGATACAGCAATGTGGTAAAGTTTCTGGAGTGTTACTTAAGATCACAATTCATAAGCAGCACTGCACCACCTCCTAACTAGGCAATGCCCATGACCGGAATGGATTTATTTTGGGAAAGCGTTAAATGCTGCATAAAGCACTATAGAACTCCTAATAGGAGCACATCCAGTGCAATAGGGGTCTTCCAAGCCCCGGGACAATGCGCACAGCCTCCTCTCAGCAACATTTCAGACTTATCCTAGTCTGCCTAAAAGCAAATGAGAAGTTGGCTATCTGAAGAACAAAGAATGACAGCTGTGATTCTTCTCTCACAACTGGTACCAGCCCTAGTTACAATAACAGAATACTCAGGGTTGGAAAGGATCTTAAAATCACCTTGTTCCAACCCCCTGCCATAGGCAGGGACACCTTGCACTAAGCCATATCACCCAAGACTTCATCCAATCTGACCTTCAACACTGCCAGGGATGGAGCATTCACAGCTTCCCTGGGCATTATGTTACAAATTTTGACTAATAAAACCACCTCTCCATATGTCCTGGGTTCAGCAGTAGCAGTCATTTTTTCTCCTTGGTAGCTGGTGCAGTGCTGTGGTTCTGACTTTCAGCCTGGGAACAGCGCTGAAAACACCGATGTTTTCAGTTGTTGCTAGCTAATGTTTACTCTGACCAAGGACTTCCTGAGCCTCATGCTCTGCCAGGGAGGAGGGGAAGCCGGGAGGAAGCAGAAACGGACAACTGACCCAAACTAACCAAAGAGGTATTCCATACAACAGCACGTCATGCCCACCACATAAGCTGGAGGCAGTTACCCAGAAGGGTTAGATCGCTGCTTGGTCGGGCTGGGTATCAGTTGGCAGGTGGTGAGCGGTTGTATTTTCTTCCCTTGTTATTCTCCTTATCATTATTATGATTGGTGGTAGCAGTAGTGGTTTGTGTTATACCTTAGTTACTGGACTGTTCTTATCTCAACCCACAGCAGTTACACTCTTTCGATTCTCCTCCCCATCCCTCCAGGAGCAGGGGGGAGGAAGGGGGAGGAGCGAGACAGCAGCTGGGCTTAAACCACGACACCATACCTAACAGTACCAACGCCTTCTATCTTTACATCAGCTAGTAAACACAGACACAAAATGGAGCTGCTGTTCCTATGGGTTAACTGTTCCACACTTGCAATAGAAACGCTTGAGAAATTGAGCTCTTCACCAGTTTATAGCATACTGTACATTCAGAAAGGACAGAACTCAAGACTTCAGTATGGTAACAACCCTTCTCTACCACCAAAGAGGACTGCATCCGGACCCAATTTTATATCGTCACACATTATTAGTGACAGAGGAAAGATAAGGCTCTTTGCCTGTGCTCTACTGGGAAGGGAAGTTCACTTGAGGGCAATATAGTGCAGAAGTTCAAAGTTTGTCATTTTGAGTAAGTCCACAATGAATGATGAATATAAGATCCCTAGCACAGAAATTGTCTGACTCTCCTTTTTAAGCTGCTCTTCAAAGCTATGAGCTTCTAGGAATCGAAGCCTCTTACCTGCACAGACCTATCACCCATGGGGATAAACAGAAAAGAAGGAAAGTATTATAGCTTATTAGACCTGTAGTCTATTCAGAATTGGTGCTATGTAAGTGAACCTATAAAGCCAGACTTCCCCAGTCCCTCCCAGTTCCGAACTGGTATCTGCCAGGCTGCTAAAGAATTAACCTGAACGACAGGGTGCTATTCTCCAGCTGGGTAGTTCTCTTACTCAGATTCACAATGCAAATATACATGAGCAAGTACTGTCAATTGAATGGAGAAGGGACAAGAATGAGTAATCACAGGTTATGGGAAGCAGCTGCTCAAGCCAACACAACTTCAGTTTTTAAATTTATCAAGCAACACCACTGGCCAGTATGTCACATACATATCAACATCACCATCTTTGTATAAGCAAAAGGATTCGAGGCAGTCAACAAAAGAAGTATCACATACATGCTTTAAGCAGCTGCAGTGACCCATTAATGAAGAACAACTGAACTAACATCACTTGCTCCCCTGAAATCAAATGAATCTTTATTTTGTTGAGCTGGTCCAGGAAACCAGGCTGATGCTAACTTGAAGAGATGGAATACAACTACCTGTTACTTCCTACAAGCTGCAATATGGAAAAAAATATTGTTCTGTTTGCAGTAAAACAATTAAATTTGGGAAGTATGAAAAGTTTTGGCTGGCTGACAGAAGTCAGATAGACAGCTTGTGAAATCATTAATGACTTGGCCAGCATCCTACATGTTTACTGATTCACAGCTTGTTTAACTTCTTGTATATTCCTAGCCATTCCCAATAGCCTGATACACCTCATCTACTATACAGTCACTTAATTGTACTACAAATGAGTTTACCCAATCAATTAAAAGCACAGAACTGCTAAGATATTTACTCAAACCTTCACAAAACCAATAGTTTATACTCAAACTCATCAAATTTAACACATCTGACAAATCTCGGCTACACCATGCCAAGCCCAACAATTACCCTGTCAAGCAGTCAAAGCTTTCCATTTCACTAATGAAGGCAAAAACACCACAGCAAAAATCAAAGACAGTAGAATGTTCGGGGTTTTTTTTTTTTTTTTTTCATTAGTTAAGAATGAAACTCTCCATTATAGCCTCAAAATACATAAAATATTACAACAGCATACTGAATCTTTAATAAGACAGTGCACAAAATGTGTCTACTCACATATTTTTGAGAATAAATCGATGAAGCACAGATAGAACTCACACATATTTACGTTATTTCAAAAAATTAATGGCCTGGAAAAACATGGATGCAGGTGGAAAAGAAATAATCCTTGTAGCTAACAACAGTAACTTTTATTTCAGCTGCTTATACTTGTAAATAAACTGCACCAAATGCCTATGGAGCAGTTGATTGCTTGGTATTCACAGATGAAACAGGTATTATTGTTTTATTGCTCCCTATTTTGTAGATAGGTTAAAGCGCATTTATGCTATTGTGATGTGTTCCTCTTTAAACTTGACCATAACTTTTAAGTAAATTAACCACCAATCATACTGGCACTAACAGAAAGAACACTTACTAAAGATCAAAAAATGGTCTGTCAATATTACGATCCCACTTAACTGACATTCCACAGTGGAGATCTTCAAGCACACATACAGTTTTGAAGAAGTGACAGTCCAGACAATTTAGGAGCACAAGCCCACTCAGCTTACAGTAGTTTGGGGGTAGTGACTAGTGAGTACTTTCAGAAGTTTGTTTCACAGTTCACTAAATGTGTTCCTTTCCCTCTACATTAATTAGTAAGTGGCTGTACCTTCGTTTTTTTTCTTGTTCTTGACTCTTATGAAGTAACAATTTAAAACAAGAAATCCAAACCAACAAAATATGTTTTGTTATTGTTTGCTTAAGGATGGAGCTAATAGCACTCTACTAAACTCATGAGATTTTCAGTTTCGACTTCTTACACCACAGTATAACCTGCCAGCCTACCCCTGCTTAAATATTTGCTAAAGAGAATAATGATTCCTGCAGAATACAGATATGCTACAAGCTATTTACCCACTTATCAGCATTCCATTTCCTCACAAAACTATCAGGGTCTCATCCAATTTTTATGACATTTGCATTGCCAATTTAGCATATTATTGGCATTAAAAAGGTGTTTCAGAAGTATTGATTTTCCTTTCCACAAACATGAGAAAAAAAAAATCTATAGCCCTACATTGTGTGTGCCATAGAAAGCCATGGCTTTTCATCCTTTCTTTTCCAGCTTTTTAGATAATTTGTCTCTGGTTTCAAATGGGCAGTTGTCTCCAGTCTGTATTTAATGGCTCATCAAAGCTCTTTGTAACTGAAACACTTATGGAGCAAGAGCCACAGGTCTACCAAATGTCTGACTGAGGAGTTTAGCCACAAACTCCTGGTTGCAGCATGCCCTTCTGCAGCTGCTCTCTCTTTACCCACCCCTCAGCATCCTAGAGTGCTGAGAAGCTGGGCAGGCGTAGTGACTTGGACACCCTTTTCTCTGATGGGGACTCACCTCACACCATTCTTTTTATGCTCCTTCAGTAAGATAAAGAGGAAATTGGGTAGGAGATAAAAGGAGGAATGGAGAAGATTAAGGATCTGCAAAATGAAGGAGGAAGGGGGGCGCCCAGGGAGGAGAGCAGCAACTACTGCTATCTGCTGGAAGAAAGGCTTTTGAAGTCCTGGGGTAGCTGGGAGAAACAGGCATACAGTAAGTAATGGGCCTGCCTAGGGAGAAATTCTGAGAAAATTAATTGTGTAAGTTGACTAGTGAGAAGTTTTATTTGGGTATTTACATAACTTTAATGTAAATTATGTTATTTCCTTCAGGCTTTCTGCTGAGCTACGCAAGCAGGCCTGGACACAAATAATAGCCTCCGCAAGTGCTATCATGACCTACAGTACTAGGCAAAACCCAATGCCTCCTGCCCCAGCGCCCAGGGTTACCTTTAACTATGATCAGAGAGTATTACCGTGCTTACCAGCCTCAGGCCATTAAAACAGCATGCAAAATTCAACTGGGTAGACTGCAAGTGCTTTCTCTTCTATGCCCATGGTCTTGCCAAAGACTACTTAGTCCTATTCAGGTTGCTGCTGCTTCCTACCTCAAGCAGACGTAGTGCAAAGAAGAGCCAGTCTAATAAGTTCTGTGCTGGAGAAAAACACAGGCCTCTCGACTGCCAGACTGCAACATGGTCTTCTGTGGCAATGAGCATCTCACCTCAAGCCAGAAACCTCTCTTCTTTGAACGAATATATATCCCTTCTGATTCTGGTAACAGGTTACACAGACCAAGCCTATGTCCTGATACATTTCAGTTCAAAGGAGGAGCCAGTCAGGGGTCTAATAGTACCTGCTCAGAAAAGGTAACTAAAGACAGATTTCTGCCTGCTGACAAGCACAATCCATCGACGGTACTTCCAGAAAACATTCTGTGTTCCTTTAAGGTCCAGGCTAACATAATTTCTGTTGGTCTTCTAGGATACCTCCAAATGGCTTGCATACCACTGGTCAGTAAGCTATGTACCTTCCAAGTACCCAAAACTAACCAAGTAACAGCAATTCCTTGAAAGCTAATGGGTTAAAATTTGAAGATGAGAGTGTCTGCAGAGAAGCAAAAAAACAGCGCTGACCTACTTAAGGAAATTTGCTTCTACTTCACCAGTATGTTTAGGTCAAATAAGCACTCATTTTTAACAATGTCTCCTTACAGATGCAGTTTTATTCTCTTTCACATCTGCATAAACACAGACTGTTTCCACTGCTGTAAAGGTGCCTTTAAATCTGCCTTTTGATTCGTTCAGATTTCATCTCTGGCACTACACAATATATACTTCTGAAAAATCTTTGTGATGTGATACTCAGTATTTTAATTTACTGCAGCACACAGTAATTCGTTATTGCCTAGCAAGCTTTTCAGGAAGTTTTTCTTGTGAACTTCAAATATTAGCAATAAAACCAGAAAGCAAAACAAAAAAACAGTGCAAACAAACTCTCTCACATAAACATCCTTGCAATAAGTAATAACAGGAAGTTAAGCAAATATAAAATGCTAAAAAGCTGCTGCACTCATGAATTACTCACCCGTAAGCTCCATTACTAATCAGTTTAATTGTTTCAAAATCACTTTCCCGAGGTCTTCTCTGCAGCTTCAGTGAGGTATTAGAGCTCTTCAAAGTAAAAGAGGAGACAGAACAAAGTTAATAGGGTACTTTTTTCAAGATCAGGGAAACATAAAAAAACAACCCAAAAAAACCCTTACAATATCACCAGGCTGTCATACCCTGATGAATCACCTAAAAGCTCTGTCCAGTTAAGTCAGAGCCCAGAGTTACAGACTTAAGTGAACCCCACCAGCCACTTGTTGTCCACTGCCTTCCCATTTTAGTACACTTGACCATGGTATGACAGCCTGGTTGTAACTAAATGTAGATGAGTTCTTGTTCACTCAAATAAACTTCCGCACATTTCTAACTAATGTTAGGATAGACTGTGAAAAGAGACAAAATGAAAGAGAAAAATATAGAGGATTAAAAACACATGAGTTCTATCACTATGGAAGTCACTTTCACCCATTTGAATGCCAGAACATTTTCAAATGTTGTCCTGAGAGTACTGCATAACCTTTTTTCTAGCTTTAGTTTTTAATTAATCTTGAACATGTAAGCATGAAATAGAATTGGGGTGTAAGGGGGTGAGGAGGGCACCGGACTCCAAATACAGTGTCCCAAACCCACAAGATCCTTTTCAAGATGTTCTCCAAATCTCCAAGAAGTCCTACGATCCCTATCAAGGCAGTCTGGCAGTAAAGGTTTAAAGAAGAGCTGGTTGGAACATTTTTAATTAAGCCCTTGTTGAAGAAAATTCAGTGCAAGAAGATTAGTGAATATGTTAATATAATAAACTACACAGGAACAGAGATGATTTATTAAATCGTTCAGCCCACTTGCTTGCCAGTACAGGATTCTTCCTAATAGCATATTTATGATGATTTTAAATGGTTCTGTACTTTAAAGTTACGCTTCCTGTCACTTCCCACGTGTGTTTATTCCACAGCTACACTTTAAGGAAAACATTTCCAAATACTCACCCTGTATTTTTCTTTGCTGATTTCTTTACACTACTTTGTTACACTGCATTAACCTTTCTGTATTTTTTCAACATTTGCACAACACAGAAACCTTACAACTGCAATTTCTTAGCCATTGCTAAGCCAGTTTGCACCTCAGCTTCTCTGAAGCACTTCAGCCTTCATTTAAATCTCCTAGCTGCTATTTCTCCAATTTGTCAATATCCTTCCACTAAATGCTACTTAGGTCTAAAACAGATGAACAGAGTAAGAAACACCCTTCATGTCACAACTCTGGAAGCCTTTGTAGGTGGCATTTGTTAAAGTCAGAACTTAATAAGACATGTACTATGAGGATGATGTCTTCTCTGTAGTATAAAAGAACTGTTTTAACAGATACCCCATACTTGCGTTTCAAACTGTAATATTTGTAAGAGTCTGTAAAGTACCACTAAATAACTACACATCCCTCAAAATTGCACTTGCCTTTTCTATCCACTTGCAGTGAAAATCAACACTAAATTGTCAGGACTCTATCCATTGCTGACTGAAATCCAATGTATAAGAAACCACTCTTAAAAATAAGAATTTCAATTGAGAACATTTAATCCTATAATATTCAGACCAACAAACTGCTCCAACTTGTTTTTCTTTTGTCAACCTGAACAAGCATCTGACAAAATATTACTGTAAGATATCCACTATGGTTGACAAGAATTTTTTAAAACAGACTCAGAAGAACAATGCACAATCTTCCAGACTGCAAGCTAACTTTCTGAATCCAGACTATTTGCTATACTGCTCATTTCTTCCTCGTGTCTTCACTGGATCTGTCCAGTCTCCCGGTTTGATCATTAGCTGTTTTAAAATCTGTCTAAAAGAATTCATTTTTTATGAAACGGTTTAAAAACCCTTCTGAACAAAAAACAACACATTCATTAAACAGAAATAAAGGAAGCAGTGATGAATTTTGTGATAAAACAATTGCCACATGGTAAGCACTAACTTTGTGGAAGCTAAAGATACTGCAACATCTAGAAAAACAGGAAGTTTTGTGCTACTATGTTTTGCAAGCCTTCGGTCTGCTGAGCACCATGGTATTAGTCTGAGTATTAACCATTGTTCTATTCAATCCCTTTACACATACCAGGAGAAAATAAAAACAGAGGGAACACAACACAGCTATTTTTCCTTGCTCAGATTCAGTAAAATCAGCAACATAACATGAAAACTTACATTTATTGATTCATCCCCTTCCAGATTTTCTGCTGTCCCATTGTCACAGTTAGCTAGCTGAGCTATTTCTGGAAACAAAGATTAGAAACTTAATTTTAAGCACAGAAAACATGAAAAGTGACTCTCTTCCGGAATACCCAATGACCATGCTGTCCAATCAGTAGTATCTGCAAGTAACTTCCAGGGCATCTTCAACCACGTTTAAAAAAATCCCACCCAGAAGACATGCTATTCAATGCCTACGTAATCTTCCACTGAAGAAGTCAAACAGCCATAAAGTAATGAACAGCGGTATTGTTACCATTGCTGAGGCATGGGAATTCTCAGATCTACGTGTCATCTGAGCATTAAGGGTAAGACAGCACTAATCTGCTAAAACTCCTGACGATCTCATCCCCTGAGGGATTAATAGCAGGCTGCATCCTTGTTGTGCTCTTCCACAGTTAAGAGCAAAATTTTTCTAGTTTAGACTAGATGAGATGGACTCACATGGTTTGTACCTTCTACACATAAATGCTAATATACTTAACAGAATAAGATAAAAGCCATTTTCTTAGAAGCTTATAATTTATGGGGTCACTAACAGAGATGACCTCATAGCAGCCTTCCAGTATCTGAAGGGGGCCTATAGGGATGCTGAGGAGCGACTCTTCATTAAGGACTGTAGTGAGAGGACAATGGTTAACAGGTTCAAACTTAAACAGGGGAAGTTTAGATTGGTTATAAGGAGGAAGTTCTTTACTGTAAGGGTGGTGGCTGGAACGGGTTGCCCAAGGAAGCTGTAAATGCTCCATCCCCCGCGGAGTTCAAGGCCAGGTTGGACAAAGCCTTGGGTGACAGGGTTTAGTGTGAGGTGTCCCTGCCCATGGCAGGGGGGTTGGGACTTGATGATCTTAAGGTCCTTTCCAACCCTAACTATTCTATGACTTCTCTGGGAAACAGATTCTGGGAGTCTATAACTTGACACAGTCGTCCCTGTCAGAGTCAACGTATGCTTACGTTGCAGAGCTCCTAAGCCTATCCTGTTCTTCAGGAGACAGTAACTAAGAATGCATCTCAGTAATAAACACTAAACAGGGCAGTTGGTAGCTAAAAGACCCTGGGAAGCTTGGCATTACTTAAATCTTACATGCAAGTTAATTATATACTCCACATAGCCAAGGCTGTACATAGTATTGAAATTAAGTGCTGGGGATCAGAGGTACAACCACCTGAAATTTTGAGGTTTGTTTTTATCTCAGGACTGTTAACTGAATTTATGAATATGAAAAATAATTGACTATCCACACAGAATATCTAAACTGGATTTTTCTATATAATAATAAGTGACTACTACAAAAGACATTCTGCCTAACACTAACTGTAATCATTAAAGCAAATCAACCACACAATCTTCAGCTGGAACAGTTAAAGATTGAAGAATTAACTCTGATTTGTAATCACTACCTAAAACACAACATGTGTAAAGTATAAGAATCAGAAGTAATTAAAATGTCACCTCAAAACCCAAACAGATCTTTAATCTGTTAGAGAAGCTAAAAATTAAAAAAATTCTGATTATGAAGTCAATAAAAATATCTCTACAGAGAACAAATAAATATTTTTAAAAATCCCAACCAACAGCAATAACAAAAAGAGCGAGCCTAAGCTAAAATCACAGAAAAAACCTGAAACTGGAGTGGATTTCCTTGGCAAAAGTCACAGTTTTGTGAACGTGGGGTTTTCATGTCAGAAGTGCTGATGAAACCCTTATTGTACAGGTGAGAACCAAGCAAGATAGAATAATATACTTTGACAGCCTTCTCAACTGAAATTATTTTCATAAATAGAGAATTAAAATAAGCGATTTTTAAACAGAACTTTTGCAGAATAACCATTATCTGAGGAATACATATTATTTGCAAGTAGTAGGTAATAATGGAATAGAACCAGGCATCAGCTTTCGAAACGGGGAACTGTGGAACCATTTTGCAATGCCTGAAGAGATCGTTAAAACTCATCTAAATACCATTAAACATCTGCCTTTTTCTTTCATTGATTTAAACCATTTCTGAAGGCTCATGATTCAAAAAGGTAAAGATGGCAATTTAAAAACCACGGGCAAAGATTTCTCCCAGGGGAACTCTTCAGAAATGCAGCCACCAGTCCCTGCTAAGTGATGAATCTGCTCTGCTATTGCTTTCAATATAGTATAAATTTATCTAGCATTATCTCCAAGCAATACATGCATCATTTCACTCAAAGAAAGGACACTACAGCTTTACCAGCAAACAAAGGAGGTAAGAATAGAAAGATACAAAAAAGTAGGTTGCTATTCTCTGCAGAGGAAGTAAAATATATGAACATTATAAACACTGCAGACATAATTCATCAGCTTACTTGAAAATACAATTCTTTGTTTCAGGATAATTGGTGTAACTGAGGTGGGTTTTCTTTGTTTGGAAATTTTTGGTTTTCCTATTTTAAAATTTTCTGGTTTTGCATAGAAAGAATTTAAGTATCTCTCAGGAGGATGATCTTAATGCAGTATTTTTTATAGCAATTAAAACAATGTTTAAAGAAAAAAATATATTTCTAAACTATTAAAACCCAGACACTTTAAGAAGTCATTGTACAGTGATTTATACTGTTTATAAGTATCACTTTTTCTAAGGAGGCAGGAAAGCATTAATATGAACCAGATGGCCTGAATTATTTGATCACAAATCTATATACTCATTAACATATAAAATGATACACTAAATAATTCAACCACCCAACTCTCCAACTGAACCAAAGACCAGTAATCTGTACATCCTACACCCGTTAGTCTTACTGACATGCCACACTGCCCACTTTATCCCCCTTAAAAAAACCCAAACACCACATTTCAACTATTCTTGAATGCTTCAAGTTTGTTTTATATTAATATTCAATTTATGAAATGTAATTATGTATCCTAGATGAAGTACTCTTACATAAAATAAGTATTCAGGCTGAGAAAACAGTATCCCTTATTTATATAAAGCATGTGTCTCTAGACCTCTTTCACAATGAACTGTTTTTAAAAGTTCAAAGATATTATTAAACTTAGGTAGTGTTCAATTCTTGACTTATGCAGAGAAACACTTTCATCCAAGAGGTCACAAAAAATTAATTAGTAGGATAAGGTTCAAGAGGCAACCAGGGTCACTTACACTAAACTCTCAATTAACACTCCAAATTAAACCTTGTATACTTGATCAGTGAACAATTTATGAATTGCCAAGTCCAGGCCAAATCTAGCTCTCCAAATCCAGAAGACACCTCTTCATCTTGCAGAGAACTAAGCTACTTCTCAATCTCTTCCAGTACCACATGGAAAATAATACAGATATGTATTTTCCCAATTTGCCCGGCTTCTTTGCCGCACTCTGAATCCAAGCAAAAAGAGTCAAAGCTGCTTTAATCTATACCTCAGATAAAAATAATACTAGATTTGGATGAGGAATTTCTTCTGTGAAGGCAGGAAGCAGAATAATAATCAGCTTGACTGTCTTATCTGTTAGCATAATACAAATATAACCTGTAACAATATCCGATCTAACTGAACTAGATCTAATAAAATTCCTGACAACATACAGCAGTGCTGAACTTCACAAGCTGGTGAAGTTGAACAAAAAAGTTTTCTTTAAACACACAATCCACCACTCCTTTAAGGAAAGGTTACCTTGCATCATGAAAACTGGTTTTAAAAGAAAAAAGAAAACTATTTGATCGTGCTGTTTCGCTATTGTGTTATCAAGTGACCGCCTAGAGATCATCCACGTCCTGGGTCACAACACAGAAGATAAGATAAGCAGTAAAAGCTAGACTTATTTTCCACAATGGCATTTCTACTAACTTCTTCCAATTGCAGGACTAGCATTTAACACAATGAACCAATTTCCATCTGTCACCGGTGGAAGAATGTGGTCTCAGGATGAAAAAGATGATGGTCTGGTTAGGAGACAGAAGTAATTTCAGTTTTCCCCATGCTGTCCTTAAAAAAAAGAGATCAGGCAAATAAAAATTCTGCAGTTGTAATACCTCCAACTGGAAACCAAATTCTCCCTACAGAAGTCCTCAACATGGACACATAAATTACCCAGAAAAATAAGTATTTGCAGTTTTAACAGGAATGGGAGATATTCTTCTCAGGGACTCTAAGCTGTGAGAGCCTGGGGGCACTGAAGGGCATGTAACAGTTCAGTCTAGGTTTCACTTATACCTATGGTTGGTTAACAGTTGCCATCAAATTATACCAGTAAATTTCAGCTAGAGGCGAAGAAAGAAGTTGCACTGCCAGGCTGGAAGATGACTAGTGTTACTGACACAGTGTGTTTGTAAAAGATATTCACAACAGAAAGATCTCATATAGCCATTTCAATGCTTTTGAGCTTGTGAGGGTACTGTGATGGTTATCGAATGCTTGTTCAGCTACTATTTTTACTTTAACCCTTTTGAAGTATAGAGGTTATCAGAACAATTAAACACATTGAGAAGGAAGACTCTAGGTGGATAGCTGGACCAGAAGATGCACTTACCTTCCAGAGGATCTTTATTTAAGCCCAGCTGGCTAATAATGTATCGAGGGATGTCTGTTTTAATGCCTTGTCCCTCTTTAGCATGGCCTTCGGCTGCTTCCAGAAGATAGTAAAACTCTTCGGGATCAAATTCCTAGGAAAAAACAAAAAAATAAACAAACAAACAAAAAAAAAACACAAACAAAACAAAAAAAAAACAAACACAACAAACCCACCATCATTCTCTGTTTAGAAATGGAAGTCTTGAAGTCAAACATAAAAACTTCCTTTGCTTCTTCTACTGCAAATATTTGCCATTTCTCTTACTAAAACCAATACCCTTTTATTCTATTACTAGTAGTCTCTTACTCTATTATGATTCCTATACAATATAACACACTAAGCAATGAAATTCCATACTATTACTTTAGAGCACTACCTTGTAAGAATAATAAATTCACTGCCCTCAGAACTTCCTGTAATATGTAGAGTGAAATGCCCTATAACCAGCAGCAATAAGATTTCACATACAGAAGACTATCTCCCTATGGCTGCATGCATACAAAAATCCACTACCGAAATGAAGAACCTATGTAAATATATTTCTCTTCACTTTGATTCTAAATTAAATTTTCAAGTATTTTAAATCAATATATGTGCACTACGTTTTGTGGAAAATACAATTAAATAAATCACTAACTTTAGAACGAACCCAAAATTCTAAGTTGCTGAAAATAACTTCTGAACTTCATTGATCCAATTGTTCCAAATCTAGAAATTAAACATCCTCCTTTGGGAGTCAGCTATATTACAACTATCATTTATACGAGCATCAGAGAAGAATAAAACCCCAGAAACTCAAAACCCTGCCTATCCTCCAAGCCTCTTGGAAATACATTTATTTTACTACCTTCTAGATGATAAAAATAGGAAAGCACTGAAAGGAACAAAGAAGTTTCCAGAACAGTTTGGTTTGTTTTCTTTTTAAACCGACTTTCTCTATGTACAGGTATGAATTAATACCAAAACATCTCTCACGTAACCACTGCGATCTTCAAGATGTTCGTGCCAACCATAGAACATAACAGGTGCAATGCTTAATAAAGCGAGAGCCAGTCAGAGACATGAAACACTGATTTAACAAAACAAGACTTTTTCCTGGAGTAAGTCAGTGCTGTCAACAGTATCTGTGGAAGCCAGGCAGACGGCCGAGCTGGTTAGCTTCCCTGATGGTCATTCCATAGTCTGCCGTAACTCCATGTGGCTGCAGCTTGCGTGCTCGGTCACAAGTCTCCTGTCCTAGCTCCTCAGCCTACCTAGGACTCGGGAATGAAATGCCCCACTCTGAAAGACAGCTTGAGCAATTAAGTATTGTGTTTCATTTTGGAAGCTTCCAAACTACTGTGGCTACCAGGAAGAGTTAAAGTGCATCTAAAATGCAATGTCTTTGGAATTTTCAGTCTTGTGGAAACAATCCTAAATTCATTTGTCATGAAACAATTTTTCTCATCTCCAGCCTAATCAAAAGGATTTACCAGAAACTGAATGAACATGAACTGCTCAAATCCACTCACTGAGCTCAAAGTCTCAGGATGCTAAACTACTCAAAAATCTGCATTATATGCTGCTTTAGCCTTTAGCCTCTCCTATCTGACATGCTGTCCCCAGCTAACTCTCTTACATATTACTCCTTGGCACTGACAAACACAACGTGATGATGTGTGCCAAGAATTCCTATCTACCTTCATCAAGAAAACATCATCTCCTTACCTGCTGCAGTGGCAGATATACAGCATCTCCTTCACTTGCTAGTAAGTCAAGGTAATTACAAATACTTTAAATCATATATGTGTCTGCCTGTATACATCTATCTAAATATACACACACATATACACATACATAGATGCAAATAATTAAGAGCAACAGATTTCTGATCTTTACAACTCTGTGTTTTGTTTTCCACGTACAAATGGATAAAAATCTTTCGGTACCTGCCAGCAGCTCTTGGCATATACGAAACTGAGAAAGATTTATTCATATGATTATCAAGTGAATAAAAATAGAAATTCACATATCATGATCACCTGAGTCAAGATCACCATCAAAAACTGGACAGCATTACTGCATGGTATCCGAAAATTCTCTTGACAAATGTGCTGGATTTATTTCCTACAATGCTATGAACTTTCTTAGAAGGCTGAAGTCTTCCATACCTAGTATCTATTTCAGTCAGACATTCTAAAATAACAGCCAATACTACTCAAAAGTTTCCAGAGGGATGCTATGGAAAAACACTGTTTGTGTAAGATTACATGATTCCAATTTATGGAACAGGAATAATATCTTTTCGCATGAGAAACATGCTGGTTTGTGAGAGTACACCTAAGTTTTTTTCAAAAACCTGCCTTTGCAGAAACATATCATACAGTGTTGCTACATTTCCCTTTATATCTCCTAATGATCCTGTATGAAGTAAGAACACTAACTGAGCTGTACTGGCTTTCTCTTCAATTGCTGCTCTGAAACTCTCAGCTATAAGACACAGTCATCTGGCCTTGTGACACTGTCCTTCCAACTGCATCAGCAGGCCCAGCAAAAAGAGGGGTACCGACGTACAACAGCTCTGCTTGAAGTGTGATAAGCTTCAAAGCAAGTAGCCCAGGATAAAATCCCAGGGGCAGAAACTGGGGATTAAGTGAATGGAGATTTGGACTGGCTAGCTATTAAACTTAGCATTTAGGGACATTGAACTATTGGGCAAATAGGTCACCAGGAGACAACTGAATTGAAAAGCTAAAGACAACAATGATGCTGGGGGAGAGGGTTAGGTGGAGAGAGCCAGCCAAGCATGAAAGGGAAGGACAACCATTGTGAAGAAGCCTGCCAGCCCACAGGACTCAAGGGAATTTTTGGATGTGTGATGATAGAGGATGCAGAATAGAAGTAAAACAAGACACTGCATAAGAAATTTGGTGTAGGGGTAGAGAAAGATTATGCAAACCCTGGAAACAGCAGGGAAGATCACAGCAGATATGAGCATTTCTGGGTTCAGGACAAAGAAGTAATGCAGGTTTGGATTCAATAGCAGAGGTAAAACATATTAAGACATCCTTTCCTCTACAGCCTGCCTTTAAACATCTCTTACATGCTGATTTAGGCACCTATTTTAGATCCCTCTGAACTGCAAATCATGAACAAACTGCAACTAGGAACACTGAGACATGGTGTTTCCAAAACAAAACAGAGGCAGCCCTTAAAATGCCCATAAATTGAATAAGCCAGGTTGTGGATTAAGTGTGCCACAGATGAACAGACACAGCACAGAGCCAAATCAGGCTGGAAAGACTGCCTAGCTCAGATTCAGCGCCATAAAAATGTAGTTTGACACTTCCAGGCATAACTTGAGTCTAGCAGCAGTTAGTGGCTCTCACATAAGCCTTGCCAGCCTCAAATAGCTGTATGCAGCATCAACACTGTGATCCTGGTATTGGCAAGCAGAGTGGCTCAACAAAGTCAGCTCAGGCTGTGTGCCAGGCCTGTTGGACTCAGGCTGGTTCTTACATGGTATTTGGGTGTCTGCATCATCCTCCTGAGTACACTGTGATCTACAAGAGTCTGTTAGTTCTACTGAACAACTGAAGCACACTGCTTCTGTGCGTAGGAGCAACTTCCCACACCTGAGCCATCCCAGCTCCCACAGCAAGGGCAGGCAGAGCACAAACACACCCACATGGCCTTGCACAAGCTAGCCCAGTCTGGTGACAACAGCGCTATGCTCATGCATAAACCAGTTAACTCTTCTGCTCCTTCTGGTACCCAGCATAACTCCAACCATCTTTACATCCAGATGAACTAATCATTCTGCCTGCTCCCCCAGATCAGGTACAGCAGAGCTTACTGCAAGCTGCTTATACCTCTGGCAACTATCGGGTGAAACAAAATTCTGAAACTTGTAAGAAGAGGAAGAACAACAACAACAACAGGAAACCACAAAGCAATTATGATCCCAGAACAATCTTCCCAAGGAATAGCAAAGTCTAACAAAACAACAGAAAAACCCAACTGGTTTTGATCTGGAGCTTCATCAGCTGAGGAAAGGGATTCTATAACATAGTATTTGCAATAGCAGGGAACCAAACACAACTAACTGCAGAAGGTCTCTGTCAGCTCCATGCAATGCTTCTAAAATAAAAGCAGAAAGGATCCCACCAACAATGAAGCCCTATCCCACTGTCTGACATTTGTAAAGGTCTTTGAACAGTAAGTCAGAAACCTTCCTATACTAAGAAGTGAAAAACATAGAAAGCATGATATTACCAGGCATTCCAGTAAGCGAGCAGGACGAGCAATAACTATCAGAATTTTTCTGACAAGTTGTTTAATAAATGCCATTTCTCCACTCTCTGATCGCTCCTGAGCCTAAAAGAGAAAAATAAGGTGGTTATAAAAAAAAAAAAAAAAATCACACTCGAAAAGAATATATGATATTTGGAACACCTTTCAGGGTTTGAAGCACATACTTTAGATAAACAGCATGTCACTTTCAAGATGCGAACAGAAATAACAAGTATTTCAGCAAGGCTGTGGTTTCAAATTGATGTAATCCCATTTGTACAATTTTAACATGGTAAAAACAAAATAAAAGTGGCTGCAATGGACATAATACCTACCTTTTTTAAAAAACTTATACATCAGTTTTGCAAAAGGGACTGTATTACAATATAACATACATCTCTCTACAAGTACAGCTATGTCCCAATTTGTTCATAATTTTAGGATTCAATGAAAACTGACCTAAGTAATATTGATTAACATACGCAACATCCATGCCAGATTGACACTGATTTCCTATGGTCACATGTCATACTGTAATGACAAGGACATATAAATATAAGTATATACATATATGGAGAGAGGCTCCATATAAAGATACATGTAGAAAGGAAGACAATGAAAAATTGAGTTCTACAAAGATTACAACAAAGGGGGGAAAACTACTATGAAAGAACATACACATAAAAAATAGAAGATTTGCTAACATTTGCACAATGGCCTGAACTGCATTTCAAATTTCTTCCAAATGTTCCTAAGAACCAGTTATATAATTTTAGTAGGCAAATGAATGCAAAGAAACCATATTATTCTCCTCCTGATTAAAATACACTAATAGTCCTTCACTCAAATACCAAAGCATTTCTTTTTTCTGAATAGTAAATTGCAGTTTTTCATCATCTCTTGCTTATTCAAAACCACAGAGAATTAAGAAACTAACACTTAAAAAGTGATTAATAAGGGTAAGCACTTTTCATACAATGTATCTCATTTTCTGAAGTAAAAAAAACCAATATATTATTGCAATATACATATTGCTCTTAATACAAGCACTACAATTTTAAACTCCACCAAATATCTGAGAAGAATTAATCTGTGAAGTCTGAAGTAGGAAAAGAAGAAAAAGGCACAAATACCAACTGGCATTCTGCAACAGGTTTTGGAAGACTCTTAACTGGACAGAAGCATTTGTGTTCTGCACACTTACCAACCATGTCCAAAAATCCCTCTTCTGCAAACAAAACACCTGCCTATTTTAATAACCAGCAAAATTCAACCCACCTTGGTGCTCATGTGAACAAAAGGCTCATCTCACGCCACATTTAGGAGGAACGAAGCAGAAAAGCATTCAGGTCCACTTGACCTTGACCTTAGCATTATAAAAATGTTGGTTGAACGGAGCTTCTCAAACCTCAAGGGAACCTTCCCCCAGTATGCAAAGTAACTACAACATGCCAGCTAGCAGTAAGGGGTGCAGCTTTCTACTGAGCCTCACAGCTGGGAACTGACAACAAACAAATTGCATGAACCAAAAGCACAACTGAGTGACCACAACCAAGTTGTGCAAAGAGAAAGTTTTCTTACTGGCAGATTTTGCTATCAACAGGTATTAAGTAGTTGACTCAAAAGGTAAATCTATTTTACAGTAAAATGTTTTGCAGAACAGGACACTTTTGCATAATAAAGAATTAGCACCATAGACCATGATAAAATGAGTCTTCTGGTGTTTTTTGGTTTGTTTTTGGTGGGGTTTTTTTGTTTGTTGTTTTGGGGTTTCTTTTATACTGCATTAATTTACATGCAGACTGCAGAATAACTTGCTAGAGTGGGTTTTTTTAGTGGGTTTGGAGGGGGAGTATTAACATGTTCTCCTGAGTCCACTGACTGGAGCTATTTTAAAGGATATATTCTTAACAGTGATTAACAGTGGTTCCGTGAATCTTAACTTAGACATCTTTCCTTGTATTTTGACACAATCACCAGCATAACATAATTCACAGTCAGGTATCTCCAGCCAACTGGCCAACTCTGCCTGCACTTTGGCATCATAAAACTCTGGAGTATTTCACAAGAAGGTCTCCAGTTCACACTTCCTTTTGACTAGTAAGCAACCTGTATTTATTTTCTGTTTAAAAAACAGGGTTTCAATAATCCAGAAATAAATCACAGATGTCCTAAGCTTCACAGTTTAACGAAGAAGAAAAGTTCAAAATAGAATAGTTACAGAAAACCTATTTAGTGAATAGATGTTTACAAAAAAGCAGCACAGAGGGGTGAAATAAAAAAAAAAAAAAAAAAAGGAAAAAAGAAAAAAAAAATCAACCAAAGCCTTTAGCAACTGCTCCTGCATTCAAAAAAAAGAAGACGACAATACAGAAATTAAGGAATTAAGGTAGGCATGGTATCTTAGAACCTCAGTCAGAAAATTTCAAGTCAGTATCAAATCTGGTGGTCTATCACATTAACTTTCTCTCAAAATGTGCTATCAAATCCCACACAAACTAGTACACTACCTGATGTACTCATTGGTTTTAAAATACATTCATGAACTGCACTCATAGAGCTTTTATTTTGTCATTTTAAGTTCCTCATTCATTTAGTCAATTATGGAAGTTTCAGCACTTTCAGAAATTACATTATGTTTGCTCATACACAGTTTAATTATGAAAGGATTATTATAAATATTTAAATCATTAAATAAGCTCTAGCATAGGGAAAGCTAAGGGTTGCTTTCTCAACACAGGAAGCAATCAGTAGGGTTGATAAAGTGGAAAGTGTATGTTCCTTCATTTACCCACTGTAAACGGAATAGCAAGCCTTCTCATTTAGGGCTTATGCACACACTTCTGTAAGCAATCTGTAACTTGCACTGAATGACAAAATGCTGCTGTTTCTGGAATCTTTACAACCCATCTACTCCAGACTAGTACACTAGAATACCTTATAGTCTCTGTAGTGGTCCTAACATAGAAAAGAAACTCCTACAAATACTACTTTGACAATTATTCGAGTGAACAGTCATGATTACTTCAAGATAACTCCTCTTAGGCTAACAGATTTAAATCAGTTTTCAAGCAAACAAAACACTATTCTCACAGCTCATACCTCCTGAAGCAATTTGTCTAATTTCTGCTGTAATTCAAGGAAGTATCGTGATGTGATGAGGCCTTGGTGAGACTTATCCAAGCAATCTCGAGCCAGTTCTGTGATCTGATGGTGGGTAAAACTGAGCACTCCATCTGCCAGGGGAAGGACATTCTCTGGAGAGTGATTTTTTATAATGTCGCGAAGCCTCTCTTCCATCTGAGCTGTGGCCTATAGACAAATAGATATGATACATTAAATCAGCCAGCTTTACTTGAATCTAACAGCCTCAGCGCTTACTTTCTGTGACATTTCTCTACTGTCTAAGACGCTACCATGCTGGAATGCATGAAAAGTTACCAAGTTAGAATGTATGGAATGACTGAAGCAAAAAAGTAAGCCAACAGAAAGGCAAAGTGACAGATGACGTTTCCCCACGTTACCAGTTCAGAAAAGCAACAGCCTTACTGTTCTGCTACGCAGATCCTCCCCTTATCTGCCACTGCTGATTAACTGTGCTGATTAACTATTCTTGTGACAATCACTAAAGAGAACGCCCATGATTATAAAACTTCAAGTCCAAAATAAAAAGGGGGGAGGGGAGGACGAGAACTCACAGGGTTCTACTCTGTTCTGCTAAAAGTGCATATACTACAGATTATCCAGAATATCTTGCCTCCTTTCAGGCAGTTTATACCACATGAATATTTCGCTGGGCAGAGTTTGAAAGAACACTGACTGATTAAAAGCACTACAGGCTTACTGGTCCTGTCAGATACTTTTGCAGGTTGCTCAGTATGTCTGTTTCACAAAATCAAGTTTCTGGTTCTCACAAAACTGCAGATGCTTAAAAAAAAAAAAAATTAAAGATAGCTTAATTATTAAAAAGCAATCTCACACACCTCTTAGTTCATATCTAAAGCAGTGAAATGGATGGATCATTCCACATTTGAAATTGTTGCTCGTTTGCTCTGCAAATTCTGACAAATCTCTCTTCATGTATCTATGAAGAAATTTCTCCTATTTTTACACACTTTTTGTAACAGTATCAGCTTTACCGTGTTTTATGTTCCAGGGATCATCAAAATCCTAGAAGCAACCAAGACCACAGTGCTCCAAGCTACACACCTGCACCTAGGAACTCATTTGTGTCTCAGACCCTCAGACCTCTGGATATGACAGCAATACGTCCCCATTTGGCATCTCATAGTTAGACCTCCACCCCTGTGTAGTGATCTTCACAGTTAAATTAACTATATAGCAAGTATTTGGGAAAAGGAGTAAATGCCACTTAAAGAAAGGAATTTGCAGGCGTATCAGCAGACGCTGCATAAGACTTCTCAACAGAAACCATTTTTCATTTATTAATTCAGTGAACATTTGTCCCAAGTACACACCACCTACATAAATCAAATGTACCACCAGTTACCAATCAGCAGAACATATTACCAGCATGATTCATTTCAAAACCAGTTCAGCAGCCTTGCCAAATTGTCCAGTTCTCAGCAGGGATTTTCTTTATTGTGATTTTATCTTTGTAGTAAGAGTTTAGTGATGGTTTCTGAAAACCATACCTGGGTTGGATCATTAGTTCTCATGAAAAAAAAAAAAAAAACAACCAAAAAAACAAAACACCACTTACTTAAAACCTATGTAGCCTATCAATTTAGATACTAGGTATCTTAAATGTAATTCATTACCTTTGGGAACCTTTCTTTGTAGACATGGTTCATCATAATTATTTCATTGTCACAGCAAGCAGGAGAACGTCCAGGGCTGCAAGCAAAGCACATTAGTCCTTTAAACTTCTCTCAGCATGAGGAACAATTAGTTACTATATTTTTGTACAGTTTATTTGCAACAAAAAGTCAACACTGGCTTCACAGGAAAAGTGCATTCTCTGATCTGGTACATTTGGCACATTTCTGCTATTTCTGACTAGGCCTTAAAGGTTATGTAATGTTATATTTAATGCTTGACATCTAACTGCTAACTATGTTCTTAGTTTGTAACTACCCTTCAGGATATAGGCAGTTTTGCAACACTCGTGAACATGATCTCTTTCTCAGAAGGGCAACAGAGATATATTTAACTGTTAATTATGGCTATACCTGCCTCTTTGAAGGTTACATGCAATCAAAATAGCAATAACTGAACAAGAACTGTTAGCGGCAAGTGAAAATGTTAAGAATGATCATGTTGGTTTATTTGTTTGTGGGTTTTGCTGTTTGGTTTTTTTTTTTTTTAATCAAAATTACCAATTTTCAATCTGACTGGCAGATAAAGACAGCAACTTCCTACAATTAATGCCAACCATATGCATGAGTTCCATCCATGCTGGGGTACGGTGCCTCTAAGAAAAGCATGAGACTTACAGGAAAACAGTCCATATAAGGTACCCATGGCCTCAGCTAACCTACAAAACTGCTTTCTGCAATCATGAGCCTCTCTGTTCATTGTAATTGCCTTTGAAAAATTTCTACCTGATTTTCCAATTGGTGACACTGGCCCATTCAGTCTGGTCTAAAAGATGAACAACAGATAAGAAAACCCACAAAGGGGATTCTATCCTCTAGGAGTGACTTTATCATAATGTGTATGCAGGGGTTTCTTGCATGAGCAAAAGAACCCAAGTTGTCAGGGCAGGGGAACCTCAGTCTAGGCCCCTCCTACCAGTTTCATAACAGTGCCAGCAAATAGGTGCCCAGAGCCTCGAGAGAGATAGTATGTCAGCAGGAGTGCACCCGAAGAGCTGCATAAAAGAATTCTTGCCACTCCAGACAGTATGTCAGCCTCATAGAGAATCCAACTTAAATGCCTCTATGCCAACGCATGCAGCATGGGGAATAACAAGTGGAGCTGGAAATGTTCACACGCCTGCAGGGTTTATTAGCATCATGGAGACACAGTGGGATGGCTTCTGTGGAGCGCTGGAATGGAATGATATAGGCTCTTTAGGAAGGACAGGTTGAGGATATGACAAAAGGGTGCCACCCTCTACGTCAATGACCAGCTGGAGCACGCAGAGCTCCAGCTGGAAATGGATGAGAAGCTGACCAAGACCTCATGGGTCAGGATTAAAGGGAAGACAGGGACAGAGAATTTTACAGTGCGGTCTGCTACAGGCCACCCAACCAGGAAGATTTGAGTGAATGAGGCCCTCTATAGACAGACAGGTGCAGCATCACATTCACAAACCTTGGTTCTCATGGGGGACTTCAACCACCCCAACACCTATTGGAGGGACAACATAGCAGGGCATAAGCAATCCAGGCGGTTGCTTGAATGTGTTCATGATAACTTCCTTCTCCAAATGACAAAGGAAGCTACGACGAAGGAGGCTGTGCTGGACCTTGTTCTCACCAACACGGTGGGGAATGTTTAGCTGAAGGGAAGCCTTGGCTGCAGTGATCGTGAAATGGTGGGGCTCAAGATACTAAGAGCAGTGAAGAGGGTGCACAGCAAACTCACTACCCTGGACCTCAGGAGTGTGGACTTTGGCCTCTTCAGGAACCTGCTTGATGGGGTACCACGGGATGAAGCCCTGGAGGGAAGAGGGGCCCAAGCAAGCTGAACAATATTTAAGGATTACCTCCTGCAAGCTCAGTGGTGATGCATCCCGATAAAAGAGGAAGTCAAGCAAAACCAGCAGGAGGCCTGTGTGAATGAACAAGAGCTCCTACACAAACTCAGACACAAAAAGGAAGCCTAAAGAGGGTGTAAGCAGACAGTCTTGGAGGTATATACACAAACTGCCCAAGCAGCCAGGAATCAGGTTAGGAAAGCTGAAGCCCTGATAAAATAATCTGGTCAGGAGTGTCAAGGGCAGCAAGAAAAAATTCCATAGGTAAGCCAGTGATAAAAGGAAGATGAGGAAAAATATGGGCCCTCCTCTGGAAGGGAATGGGAAACCTGGTCACCCAGAACATGGAGAAGGCCGAGGTACTCAACAACTTCTTTGCCCCAGGCTTCACTGGCAAGAGCTCCAGTCATGTTTCCAGTAGAAGAAGATGGAGACTGGGAGAATGAAAAACTGCTGCTGTAGAAGATCAGGATCAAGAACATCTAAGGAACCTGAAGGTGCACAAGTCCATGGGAATTGAAAACAGGCATCCAGGGGTCCTGAGGGAACTGGTGGGTGAAGTGGCTCAGCCACAATCCATCATCTCTGAGAAGTTATGGCAGTCCAGTGAAGTTCCCACTGACTGGAAAAGGTGAAACATAATCCTTGCTTATAAAAAGGATAAAAGGAAGACCCAGGGAACTACAGGCTAAGTCAGTCTCACTTGCGTGCTCGGCAAGATCATAGACTTGATCCTCCTGGAAACTATACTACTGCACATGGAAAACAGGGAGGTGACTGGTGACAGCCAACATTGCTTCACTAAGGGCAATTCATGCCTGACAAATTTGGTGGCCAGGGCTACAGTGTTGGTGAATAAGAGAAGAGCAACCGATGTCATCTACCTGGACTTGTGCACAGCATTTGACACTGCCCCGTATGACATCCTTGTCTCTAAACTGGAGAGACATGGATCTGATGGATGGACCATGTGTTGTACAAAGAACTGTCCGGATGGCTGCACACAGAGCTGTGGCCAGCAGCTCAATGTCCAATTGGAGGCTGGCGACAAGTGGTGCCCCTCAGGGGTCAGTATTGGGACTGGCACTATATAACATCTTTGTCAGTGACATGGGCAGTGGGATTAAGAGCACCTTTGGCAAGTTTGCTGATAACACCAGGCTGTATGGTTCAGTTGATACGTTGGAGGGAAGGGATGCCATCCAGAGGGGCTTAGACACACTTGAGAGGCAGCCAACCCCAACCTCATGAAGGCCAAGAACAAGGTCCTGCACCTGGGTCAGGGCAATCCCAGGCACAGCTACAGGCTGGGCAGAGACTGGACTGAGATCAGCCCTGAGGAGAAGGACTTGGGAGCTGTCCTGGGTTCAGCAGCAGTCATTTTTCTCCTTCTCAGTAGCTGGTGCAGTGCTGTGTTTTTGACTTTCAGCCTGGGAACAGCGCTGATAACACCGATGTTTTCAGTTACTGCTTAGAACGTTTTGGTCTGGCCAAGGACTCTCTGAGTCTCATGCTCTGCCAGGGAGGAGGGGAAGCCGGGAGGAAGCAGAGACAGGACACCTGACCCAAACTGACCAAAGAGAGGTATTCCATACCACAGCACATCATGCCCAGGATGTAAAAACGGAGGGCAGAGACCCAGAAGGGTGGGGGTGCACTGCTTGCTCGGGCTGGGAACTGGTGGTGAGCAGTTGTATTCTTTCCTTGTATTTCCCTTGTCATTATTGTTATTGGTGGTAGCAGCAGTGGTTTGTGTTATACCTTAGTTACTAAACTGTTCTTATCTCAACCTACGGAAGTTGCATTCTTTCGATTCTCCTCCCCATCCCCTGGGACTGGGGGCAGAAAGAGTGGAGAGTGAGTGAGTGAGCAAAACTGCGTGGCTGAGAGGCTTAAACCACAACAGGAGTGTTGGTCAAGAAGCTCAACATGACCTAGCAGTGTGTACTTGCAGCCCAAAAAGCCAACCACACACTGGACTGCATCAAAAGGTGCATGACCAGTAGGTTGAGGGAGTTGATTCTCTCCCTCTATTCCACACTCATGAGACCCCACCAGCTGTGTTTAGCTCTTGGGCCCCCAGCATAAGAAGGATGTGGAGCTGTTGGAGCAAGTGAGGAGGCCACAAAGATGCTCAGAGGGCTGGCGAACCTCTCCTATGAAGACAGGATTAAAGAACTGGGCTTGTTCAGCCCAGAGAAGGGAAGACTCTGAGGAGATCTCATAGCAGCCTTCCAGTACCCAAAGGGAACCTACAAAAAATCTGGAGAGGGAGTTTTTACAAGTGCCTGTAGGGACAGGATGAGGGGGAATGGCTTTAAGCTGAAATCGGATAGATTTAATTTAGGTATTAAGAAGGAATTCTTTACTGTGAGGGTGATGAGGCACTGGAACAGGTTGACTGAAGGAGTTGTGAATGCCCCATCCCTGGCAGTGTTCAAGGCCAGGCTTGACAGGGCTTTGATCAACCTGGTCTAGTGGAAGGTGTCCCTGCCCATGTCAGAGGAGTTGGACTGAGATGATCTTTAACATCCCTTCCAACCCAAATGAAGGGAAGTCTATGATTCTGTAACTGGCTTTTGGCTTTCTAAAAAGGCAAAAATGAAAGCTGAAGATATCACCATGGTGGGTCCTTTAACTGATAGGGACACTCGGTTATGGACATCCACAGGCAAAACTACTGAGGAGAGGGTAGGGGTTCTTTATGACATTTCTTTCTAGATAGTTCCAGGATATAATACATTTTGAAGTTGTTTAGCAAAGACTTTCTTTTGGAAGAGAACCAGTGCTACTGTAAGACCAGTAATGACAAGCTCATTAAGAGTTCATGAGGGTTAACTGCCTTCTATTAAGACCTATTTTACAACATTAAGTGGTTTACTACCACTGAAGTAAAGCCATGATTAAATCCAGAAGCAAAAATCTGAAAGAACTATTCATAATTCAGCCTCAGATGCATACTTTAGCAGTTTAAAAAACAGTGAACATCCCCAATGTGCAAAACTATGATGCCCCAGAGCACATTAATTTAGGTCCAACCCTTATTTCCAGGTAGACAAACTCACCTGAGACTTCGGGACCGTGGGCGCATTGCAGTGGTCCTGCACCTGTTATCGCTGGCAATGCTCTCAGTGGTACAGAAATGTTTAGACAGAAAATGTAGTTCATCAGGGGTCGGTTGGTATGGTAACTGGTGTAGCTTCTCTTGAGATGAGCAGGATGACTAGAAGAGCAGAACAGAACATAAGCTTTTATTGGAGCAAAAAAACCCATTTTCAAGACCATATTCAGTGCTTATGAATAAAGCCTTTCAATTTAAAAATTACAGGGGCTGTTTCCCATGCCTGACTACCAATTCAAAGAAGAAAATAAATAATTAGTCTCAACTTGAACAGCTAAATACAGAGTAAGTATAAACAAACTACTTCAGTCCCAAAAGAAAGAGCCACTCCGTTTCAAAAATCTTAATTTCCTGCAAGTTTAGATGACATCTAACGTCAGTACACATGCAAATACGTAAGAATAGTTAAAATGGGTCTGCTGAAAATTAATTATTTGAAAAGGACAGAATAAGTATGATAACTGTAGAATACAACTTATTGACACAACACAAATTGTCAGTTACATAATGAAAGTACTTCATTATCCATATTTAAGACATTATTGATGCTTTAAAAAGTAAAACTAAATGAAATTTCAGTCATTGCTCACAAAATTCATATGCTATTTTCTTGTAAAACCCTATACATTCAAAATGAAGTGAAAGAACTTAATAAATTTATCAGTAACATTATTAATGCATTTACGAAGACAGTTCTACAGCTTACAAAAGTGAAAGGATGTACACCCAAACCATCCACTCAGTATAAAAATGGAATAGACAGACAAGTATCAAATTTGAAGTTCTACCACAATTAACTAACCTTGTGAAACTCATGTGTAAAACAACACTATATAATGCAGTGCATGTGATGATCATATTTTACTCGTTTTTCTACAGCACAGCTAGCTACCTGAGCTACTCCAAATGTTTGGAGGCAAAACTCTGAAACTACTTCACTGATACTGGATTTGATGTCCTTTTAAAGAACATGTACATAGTTCAATGCATTAACTATAGTGTAGTTAATGACTAGTGTAGACAGAGAAATGCTCTACTGTTTCCAGTTCCTACACTAGTTTCCAAGATAGCGCATCTACAAACATCCTTGCATGACTGCACAAAGCTGACTGGTAGCATGCAGCCATTCCCTTTGTTTTACCTGCAGAGGAGAAGTCAAAAACTTGCATGTCTTTCTGGGCTCTTCAGTCTCCAGCTAGCTTTTTTAAAGAACAGTAGTTTTCTCTTGTACGCTAATTTTCATATACACATTATTGTTCTTATCTGTCTTCTCATACAGGACACCAAAGCCCCTGCCTTTTCTTGGAGGCCAACTCAGTAAGAGCTTCTTTGCTGTATCAGCTCTCGTGATGAAAATCAATACTTTCGTACTGTACAAACATTGCCCTACATTGCTAAGGTCAGCAGGTAATAGCCAGGCAGGTAAGCACAGAAGCTAAACAATACTCTCAATTTCATGGCCACTTGTGTGGTGAAGACTGAATATATCCTGATTCCTAGGAACTCTAGAAGAGCATACTTACTACACTAACTCTCGTGAAGTCATCTCTTACAGGCGAAAAAGAAAACCTACTGCTGGGAAAGGTTAACTCACACAGGACTGGTCTTTGTGGGAAGGCTGCATCACATCAGAACAAGACAAAGTTAGCAAGACTGCATTACCTTGCTTTGCTGCAGGCAAAAGTGCACCCCACCCACCCCACAAGAATCAAACACAGTTCACATGACAAGCAGGAACTTGTCAAGTCACAGAAATTCAGCCCTAGTACATTACATTACATACATAATTCAGCACACAGCACAGATAAACTCTTATCTCACAATACAGCAGCTAGCTGCAGTTAACCTCAAGGTGTATTTCCTACAGCCATGCTCCATAAGATGAAAGACACTCTAGACCACGGAAATTTCCCAGTGCAGGCCATTACAGACGGCTATTTCTATAAAATCAATCTCTACCTCTTCAGCTTCAGGAGATTCTGGGAACATCACGAGGACAACTTGTATCACACTTTTCCTCGTAAAAAGTGCCACAGAGTCTAGATCCAGCAGGACTAAAGTGAAAATCTTCCATTCACTAACAACTCTCAGTTGTTTCAGCACCAACATGGGCACAAGGATATGTTTTCTTGAAGGTCTACAGTTCTGATGTCTGTACAAATCCAAATCTTCATAGCAAAATTCTTCACAAAATTAGGTCTCCTAGCATTCTATAACAGCTGCTACAAAAATTACTTATGATTTAACATGCTTTTAATTTGCACAACCAGAGTGCATCATGGCAATACAAATTGTTCTTCTAACACATAAAGGAAATTTGCAGCCAATAGCAGATAATGCAACCCCAAAGTCTCTTTCCTTGTCTCCTACCCTACTTCCCCATCCAAAGAAGCTTCCAAGAATATAATCTACTGGAAAAAATACGCAACTGATGGGGGGTTGGAACTCGATCTTGAGGTCCTTTCCAACCCTTACTATTCTATGATTCTATACTGAATATGAGGAAGAAATTCTTTACTGTGAGGGTGGTGAGGCCCTGGAATGGGTTGCCCAGGGAGGTTGTGGATGCTTCATCCCTGGCGGCGTTCAAGGTGGGGTTGGACATAGCCTTGGATGGCATGGTTTAGTGGGAGGTGTCCCTGTCCATGGCAGGGGGGTTGGAACTGGATGATCTTGAGGTCCTTTCCAACCCTTAATATTCTATGATTCTATTTTCTCATTTTATAATTTTTATAGGCTTGCTCTCCTAGAAGACAAAAAATCATCTCAAATACAACTCATAACTGGCAAGATGTGATCCAACTTTACTGGAATACAACTGGGAGTTTCTTTTCAAATGAATAATCTTAGCAGGAGATATTTTAATTTGACTACAACATAGAATCATAGAATAGTTAGGGTTGGAAAGGACCTCAAGATCATCGAGTTCCAACCCCCCTGCCATGGGCAGGGACACCTCCCACTAAACCATGCCATCCAAGGCTGTCCAACCTGGCCCTGAACACCACCAGCGATGGAACATTCACAGCTTCCCTGGGCAACCCATTCCAGGGCCTCACCACCCTCACAGTAAAGAATTTCTTCCTCAGATCCAATGTAAACTTCCCCTGTTTAAGTTTAAACCCATTACCCCTTGTCCTCTCACCACAGTCCCTAATGAAGAGTCCCTCCCCAGCATCCCTATAGGCCCCCTTCAGATACTGGAAGGCTGCTATGAGGTCTCCACGCAGCCTTCGCTTCTCCAGGATGAACAGCCCCAACTTTGTCAGCCTACCTTCATACGGGAGGTGCTCCAGTCCCCTCACCATCCTCGTGGCCTCCTCTGCACTTGTTCTAACAGTTCCATGTCCTTTTTATGTTGAGGACACCAGAACTGCACACAATACTCCAAGTGAGGTCTCACGAGAGCAGAGTAAAGGGGCAGGATCACCTCCCTCGACCTGCTGGTCACACTCCTTTTGATGCAGCCCAGGATATGGTTGGCTTTCTGGGCTGCAAGCGCACACTGCCGGCTCATGTTCATTTTTTCATCAACCCACACCCCCAAGTCCTTCTCCACAGGGCTGCTCTGAATCTCCTCCCCGCCCAACCTGTAGCTGTGCCTGGCATTGCTCCGACCCAGGTGGAGGACCTTGCACTTAGCATGGTTAAACTTCATCAGGTTGGCATCAGCCCACCTCACAAGCGTGTCAAGGTCCCTCTGGATGGCATTCCTTCCCTCCAACTTATCAACCGAACCACACAGCTTGGTGTCATCGGCAAACTTGCTGAGGGCGCACTCAATCCCACTGTCCATGTCACCCACGAAGATGTTGAACAAGACCGGTCCCAATACCAATCCCTGGGGGACACCACTTGTTACCGGTCTCCAGCTGGACACTGAGCCACTGAGCACTACTCTTTGCGTGCGGCCATCCAGCCAGTTCTTTATCCACCGAGTGGTCCACCTATCAAATTGATGTCTCTCCAACTTAGAGAGAAGGATGTCATGGGAGACAGTGTCAAAGGCTTTACACAAGTCCAGGTAGATGACATCAACTGCTCTGTCCCTGTCCATCAGTTCCGTAGCCCCTTCATAGAAGGTCACCAGATTGGTCAGGCAGGATTTCCCCTTAGTGAAACCATGCTGGCTGTCACCAAGCACCCTGTTGGTTTTCATGTGCCTTAGCATGCCTTCCAGGAGAATCTGCTCCAAGATTTTGCCAGGCACAGAGGTGAGACTGACTGGTCTGTAATTCCCTGGCTCGTCCATTTACCCCTTCTTGGAAATGGGGGTTATATTTCCCTTTTTCCAGTCGTCGGGAACTTCACCTGACTGCCACGATTTTTCAGATATGATGGACAGTGGCTTAGCAACTTCATTTGCCAGCTCCTTCAGGACCCGCGGATGGATTTCATCCGGTCCCATGGACTTGTATACGTTCAGGTTCCTAAGATGGTCTCGAACCAGATCGTCTCCTACAGTGGGCCCAGGGTCTTCATTCTCACAGTGCTTTCGTCTGCCTTCCAAGACTTGGGTGGTGTGGTCAGAGCATTTGCCGGTAAAGACTGAGGCAAAGAAGTCATTAAGAACCTCAGCCTTCTCCAAATGCACAGTAGCCAGTTCTCCCGATAGCTTCTGGAGGGGGCCTATGCTGTCCCTAGCCTGTCTTTCATTCGCTACGTACCTGCAGAAACCCTTCCTGTTATCTTTCACATCCCTAGCCAAGTTTAATTCCATGTGGGCCTTAGTTTTCCTAACCTGGTCCCTAGCTTCCTGGACAACATCCCTGTATTCTTCCCAGGCCGCCCGTCCTTGCTTCCACCTTTTATAAGCCTCTTTTTTCCTTCAAATTTTCCTCAGCAGGTCCTTATCCATCCAAGGAGGTCTCCTGGCCCTCCTGCAGCACAAAACTGGTACACATGGTACTTGCACCACTTCCAGACCCATGCACTTCCATTAAATTGGTCCATCAATCTCTCCACTTCCAGTATTACAAAAACACAAAAACACACAGGCTAACAAGAAACGGTGAACCACTGAGCATAATCGCGATTACCTCAGACCCTTCTGCCACTGCTTTGACTTTCAGTTGCTTTTAAAGTTGCACTGTACTGTGATGTGCAAAAACTGTTTCTGCTCTCCAGCTGATACATCTATGGAGTAACATGAACCTTATTTATCCAGCACTGAAAACGGATCGTTCTGCATGTACACTTAGGCTACAGTGTGTGAAGTGGTCCCTCACTACCTCTAAGTATTTCTAAGACTGTGGAGGAAGAAGTTGCACACTGCTAGCTGCTTCATCATGTACTTTTGAATCATGTCCTTTTGATTCTGAAAAAGTACATGAAAACAGTTACAATGGCACACTTCCAGTCTTCATTTTCTTTTTTTTTTCTTACGTATATCATCCAAAAGAAAGTGAAACACATCTCTAAGAAGCAAGGAAATAGAGGCTAGATTTAAAATTCAGAGGCTGTCCTAGTGCTCTTGCACGGCTCATGAGTAGTAGAGGATTGTTAGTGGAGGGGAGGGTGGTGGTTTGAAAAAACCTCACAACAAACTAACCATAAGAAATGCATAGCATAAATTCCCTATTGATGGTTTCTTCAATAAAATTCAAACTTATTTATTGGAAAAACAGATTTTTTTCCACAAGTCAGAAGCTGTTTGTTCAATGCTGAGGAAGACATCTATTTTAATATTTATAAAATGTGGTCTAGTCACAAAATATCAAGGGAGAACTCAACAGCTGTCTATTATGAAGTTAAGGTATCAGTCCACAAATGGTAGTGCTGTATTTTTTCATAAGATGCAAAACCAATGTAAAACTGCTTCACATTCCACTGACACATACACTAGATAGTAAATTTGAGTGAGAATGAAGTACATGAACTAGAATTACCATTTTAAAACTGAAGATGTCAAAGAAAAAGCACAAGCACAGACTGAAAATTGAAACTGTGTTCTGTTATGTTTCTGACACAGCTTTTAATTTCCTTTCTAGCACAAACATGTCTCTTGCAACAATGATGGGGTTGCTACAGCACTTCTTATCTGACATAGCCTTCTTTACGTCAATATATTTTAAGTGAAGAGCACAGTATATTAAGTCTAGTTCCAATGAGAAGTGTACAAACATGCACTATGGAAAGTGGTTAGGGAATTAATGTGAAACCAAGCAATTTGCTTGGAAAAAGTAAGATCTACACAGGAAGGAAAGCAGAGGTTAAAAATCAGTGTGGCTGAGGAACAGTTGGTTTGAAGCAGGAATTAACTCTCCAGAAGCTTTTGTGGACAAAAATAAAATAAGAGTTGATTATAACACAAAACAGTCAGATGTCATCAATGTGTAAGATACAGAACTCAACTATTTCACAAAAGAAACAACACACCTAGGAAAAGAGAAAGTTTACTTACACTGTAAAAGAAACATTTACAAAAAATCAGGTATCAGGTGTTTGGTAAAATGTATAAAAGGTAAAAAAGAAGAACATAAACCGTTTTTACTATAAGAGGTAAAAAAACAAGGCTAAAGATACAAAACAATTTTTGAAGAGTTACAGTTGGATCTACAGGGACCAAGCCCTTTACTGCAGAAGATGTAATGTAACTGCAAAAATGCCAACTATTTACTATTTCCAAAGCAGGCTTTCTCCACAGCGTCACTTTCCCAGTCCTTCTTGTGTGACTATCACAACAGACAGTTAAGTTCCAGGTTGTGACATGAGCCAGTACTGGGTAGAAGTACGAATGTGTACTACTCCCACTGCCTAGCTCCTAAATATTGAAGAAGAATCTCATGCACTGTGATGGTTCACACATCATGAGTCAGACAGCACATGCCTGGCAGGAAGGCTGATACAACATCACATCAAAAAATTGCTCTAACATGCAAAAAATATCAAGACTTACATTTATTCAATTATATATCCCAAAGTTTATTCTATTTTAATTATTCTATTTTAATTAAAATGCTAAATATCTAACCTGTTATCATGGACTAAGATCTCATTATTGCCAAAGAAAAAAGGCAAATGCATGACTCATGCCATCTTAACAGAGCAGTCTGACCTAGGACAGATGAATCATGTCAATACAGAGATTTCTCTTTCCTATCAAGGCAGCCTCACTTAAAACTTGGTATCTAACTACCATATGGTTAAAAATAAGGCAGTAAGTTTCCCTTCCCACAGATCAAGAGGGGGCAGTTAAACACTACTCACTTACAGAAAATCTCTCCAACAAAATCACACATTGCCTAAATTTCTCTTGCATTGCAGGGAAGCAGTTTTGTATCCCATACTACTTGAAAGCCTACCCACAGCAACAAAACCCACATTGCCTTCTCCTAAGAGAAGCAAGCTACGTTTGAGATGATACGGCATGTATTAGAAATATATCAGCACACAAAGTGGATACTTACAGAAACAGTTGAGCTGGGTGTATTTGTACCATAGCCAGAAGAAGGGAGAGAAGCCAAAGACCAGCGGCGCCCGTCAGTCCTGTTGTGAAATTGAGGTTAGTCAAATGAATGCTGAAGTATCCTAACACAGAAACATCTATGGAAGTATCACTGTGTAAAACTGCAATCCAAAGGCATGATAGAAACAGGTTTGTTTTTTTTTTAAATTAAACTTTCACAGAGCACCACAATAAACACTCAGCAAGCATGACTTGGGCTTACACATTTTTTTCTAGTTAAAGATCTTCGAGATGAAACAACCAGAAAGTGGATGAACAGCTCCACAGAATCTGTATCTCACTGAACACACAGAAACGGACACAGAGAACAGTTCTACAGAATCGGTGTCTAACTAAACACACAGAAATGGATCACAGAGAATATTCGCAACTCTCAGGTCCATCAAAGAAAATTGATGAGAAGCAAATTAAAAACTTGTGAACAAAAGCAAACCACGATGCTCTGAAACACAGAATAACCACCACAGCCTGCTTGATACACAGGGTATTATGGTTAAGTGACATCAGTACAGGATACCATCAAGCTAGTAGGATAATATCAAATAACTGCAAAGAATAATGAGGTAAAAGCAAACTTGTTAGAAGTTACGTATGTAAATCAGGAAAAAAAAACTTTGCAGAAAAAATAAGGCTCACTCAGAACTAAACAAAAAAAAAAATAAAATCATGACCAAATTCAGTTTCTGTTCTTCACCACTCGAGGTGAACAGCACGGAACTTGAACATTCAGAGTGACAAATCAAATAACAACCATGGGAGTCGTGTTTGGATTTTCGAAGGGGTAACATTTACCATTTACCTGTCATTTCGGTGCCCATGACTGGAGTACAATTGTATCAAGTATGACAGCGGGGAAAAGGAAAACAGGAGAATAAAAGCTGTGTTTTACAGTCAGTACAAAGATAATCTCTCAAGTCTGATTAACACAAAAAGTGTAATTCCATAAAGGAGAAACTGAAGTCATGCCAGGTAAGAAACCTTAAACCTCTTGATGCATCTCACTTACCCGCCAAGCTAACTGTTCAAAAAACCCCTTGCTTTTCTCCATTGTAATGCTTTATTTCCTACTCCCATATATCCATCCACAAGCTACAACTCAAGTCTCTGGAGCTCTGAATACATACAGAGTGATACAAAAAAACCCTACAGTACATAATTAGTTAAAATATAAGGAGAACATGTGCTAGAGGGGCTGCTGACTGTATCAAGGACTGAACTACAGAAAAACTTCTTCCTCGTCCATAATTTTGCTTTTAATTCATTAAGTCCCCTCCCTTCTCTCCTTCCCACACGTATATATGAGCTACCTCCAGATGAATGAACAAGTCCAAAAGGAGTTTTCATTTTAACTCAGCTGCCCAAGCTAAATGCATTCAGAGTTGAGAGAACAAGAACTTGGAAGGTATTTAAACACAGGTGAGACCCATATATTTTGCAGCTGTGAGATAAAGTACTTCCTTCCAGAGTAACTCATATTGAACAAGTTCCTGCATCACACAGCAATTCTCACACAGAAGGATCAAGGATAGGGAGGGGATAACATGGGAAGTTACCTGGGAAGCAAAGATGGAAGAATAAAAGGCATTCATAAGGGAAAAAAGGAAAAAAGTGTAGCAAGCCCCTACAGCATTTTCCCCTCATACGCTACTTATCCCTGCTCTACCATGTGGTCCTACCCACTTTGCAGCAGCCCTGGAAAGCATGATCCGTGTCCTACCCATGGACTTGCAGATGCCGGATGTATACATCCCAGCAGAAGAGGCCTAAGTGGTGGCTACCAGAGGCACAGGCTATTTCAAGGTGTTGATCACCTTGCCAGATGTGGGCACAGGAAGCTGACACTCCTGCTTGCTGCCAAGGGGCTGGGGAAGGCTGCCTCCAGCCACTGGCAGAGGGCCCACCTACCCGCTGCAGCTCCCTTTCCTGCCATCGCTGCCTGGCGCAGCCAGCAGCCCATGAGAAACAACTGTGCTGGGAAGCCCTACTTACCCACATGAGGCTTCCAAGCCATTTCCTTTGCCTTTCCCTCCTTTCTTCACACCTCCCAGTTTTTTGGTATTCTCACTGAGTGGGGGGCAGTGGATGGAAAAGGAATATCCATACATGTGTGACACCATATTTCTTCAACCTGCTCTATCAGACACGCGCACACACTGTTCTTCCCTTTGTCTGCATTGTCATTAAATTTACAAAATATAACAGAAAAGGCATAAAGTCAGAAGTCCGAAAACTGCTCTGACTAACCACAGGTAATTTTATTACCAAGATGAATCCTATAGGTTTTATGAAGACAGCCACAACACACGTGCCAAAGTCGTAAGGAATTTTTACATTAATGCTGTTTTAAAACTAAGTGTCATCAAGCATTATAGGCTCTAAAAATGGTCAAAATCCAAATGATACACTGAAAAGAAATTAATTTTTTCCTCCTGAATTTTCAGGTTTGCAAAAACATAATGATTCAAATTTTCTGTTGATTACTTGTGGGAAAGGAAGACTGCTTCCTGCCTACTGTATTTCTAAGTAACGTCTGGTCTTTCACATCTGTTTTTTCCATTATAAGCTATTTCTGTATTTAATGAATCTTTCTAAAAATATGCTCACAAGTAAATGTAGTCTACAAAGACATAACTTGCCTTTTTTTAGAAGATGTTACCAGAAAGAAGTAGATTCAAAAGAAATATTCTGAAGTGTTGATTAAAGAAGTTACATCATATGCTATTATGAAGATTGACAAGATCTACTGTCACAGATTAATTAGATTTGGATGAAAGGATTACACAAGTAAAGTTTTCTTTCCTTTGCAGCATTTAAAAGGAGTTAAACCATTTCCTCGCACTTACTTTTGAGAGCTTGTGTGTGCTACTTTTATTGAACAGACCACTCCCATAGAAGATGCAACAGTTACATGCCTGGCACTAATGACAAAGAAAGCCAAAGCATTTCAATTTCATGTTTTCTGCATATATTCCTAACTGCCTACCCTCCCAGGCTTAGTTAATGAAGATATTATCTGAGGTAGGCTGACAAGGTGTTAAGTGACAGGGAATCACGATGGCACGAACAGGCAGCCTCCAATGACATGCTATCAACTCCAGTTACCGTTCATTTAATAATAATTTACTCCATAGATAACTTCAAATTCACTTCAGATCTTTAAAAATTCTACTAGCATCAATTAATCCTCACAACAGTTATGAAGAGCTGACTGTAGTCCAGACTGTGGAATAGGTCAAGGTCAGGTATTAAATGTGTGGTGAGCATACCAGCTGCTGCCAGTAAAATCAGGCCCTGAACTCAGGACCTCTATAAAAGTGCTCTTTAAAGTGATGCAGTTACATTGTTAAGAAAAAAAATAATACATGGGGGGGGGGGGGGGGGGGGGGGGGGGGGGGGAAGAAATGTAGCTTAGAATTTTCCCAGTTCTCAGTGGATGAGGAGACAGTGTCTAAAAACTGGATTCACTACAATTAAGTCATTATTTTTTATTTTTTTGGTGTTTTATTCAAAAAGGTACCATTGCATTGTATCAATCATCCAGTACAACTTCATTGCAGCTGAGGTTTAGGAGAGTTTACACAAGTGAGATAACTTGTCATTCTAAGTGATACACTTGACAGACATATTTGCAATCATCCTTTAATGTCTGCGCCCAACACCATTTCCTCTGTGCAAAATATACATGCTGCATACTACAAATCACCTCTTACCTTCGTGCAAAAGAAAAGTGGGCTGAGGCACTGGGAGAGAAATTCCTAGGGCTATCTTGAGGGCTGTTTCCTGTTTGGGGGATACACAGAGAAATAATTATAAAGCAGGAAGAAAAAAAAAAAAAAAAAAAAAAAGAAAATCAAGCCAAAGAAAGAAGAAAAAATTGAAATGCTAAAAACCATTCAGACATACTAATCCAAACATATCCAGGCATGTTAGAAACTGATTTCAGAAAGTCTTCTCTCACAGTTTCTGAGAAAATGAACTCCGATTCTTATTTTACTAGCATCTAATTTATATTTGATTTTTAGTTACTGGATTTTTGTAACTCATTTTTAGCTCTTTGAGAATTCTCAAATTTATTTGAGAATTGAACCTTAAAAAAACATGGTATATTAGCTTGAAAGAAACAAGGCTCTTTTACATCACACAAAACATTTGAAAGATAGAAAAGTCATGATCAGTGTGAGTTAGCCCTCACACAAAGTCTCTGCAGCATTTGCACCTGGGCTTTATTGTGATTTTTTCATTACCTGTTTTTTCTTAGCTCCAAAACAAGCAAACAAAACACACTGAATGATTTTTGTTTCCCCTTTTGTTCTGTAAGACCTAGGCATGGAAACACAACCACCAACTGTGATGAGACGAAGCAACTGCACATTGTGAACAGGCTGCAACTTAAGGGTCTGTTACTTCTTCATATTGAAGCACCCAACCTCCTGCTGACCAGCATGAGTGGAGAAGGAAGACAGCTGCTGAGAGCTGCTCCTGCCACCTCTGCCCCTCAGCACCTACAACCTAGAGGAGACACACACTTGAAAAAGAAATAAAGATGACCCCTGGGGAAAACCAAAACAAAACACCAAAAGCTAAAATAATTCAGTTTGAAATAGCACTGACATACAGCTGAAACTCAGTCTTTCCTTAAACAGGGAACAGACTGAAACAACAATACGTTAGAAGAAACATATTTGTTGTAGCATTTTATAACATTAAGCAACAGATAAACAAAGCTTTTACGTACCCAGTTAGAAACAACATTTAATGTTTGAAAATTGCTAAGTACATGTGAAAATGCCAGTACAACAGAGTCCTTAGCAGACCGTCAAGTGGCCTTGATTTCTGCTCAAATTTTTTAATTAGCATTGCACTTACAATAGCAATGGCCTTAACAGACCCCACTGAGTCTACCCAAAAAAGCATAATCACACAGCCACTAGGTAGAGAATGCAGAGAACACCACCGCCACCATATTCTTTGGACTAGAAGCTGATGCAAGATACTTTTTGAGCTGTACTTAAATCACATCTTTGCAGCTGCTCTTCTTATGGCCCCAGGAGACAAGGATTCCAGTCTCCATGGCCAGTACCTCCAACTTCTTTTTGCCCATTTATTATGGCTGAACTATATTCGTCTGACATGCCCTCCTCCTCCGTCTCAAGACCCTGGCTTCTTCGTTACCCTTCAGCACTAATGAGGGGCTCAAGAATTTGAAGATGGCTTGGGGAGGTGAAAGGGGGAGAAGCAGAGAGAATTTGAAACCACACATGTGCATCTTTATTTGGGGACCCACACTATTTATTCTTGTCCAGCATTAGCTGCAAACACCAAATTACTAAGAACAACAGTTTCTTCAATTTAACAGCTAACTGGATTTCTTTTTCTGCTACCAGAGCTTATTTACAAAAGATAAGCTAAAAATAAAAAAATAAAAATGTAACACTGTGCAGATAAAAACATGGTCACAAACTTGAGCTACTGCATTAGAAAAAAAAAACGAACAAACAAACAAAAAAAAACAAACAAACAACAAAAAAAAAAACAGCTGTAACTTGGAGTGTGCCACAGACTTAGGTTGTCTTTTTTCCCCCTCTTATCTACCTTAAACTCTGGCAAAAAGACAGGAATTAGGCTTAACGTGGTGAGATGTAAACAGCTTCTGACAGGAAATAATTTGACAAACCAGCATACGGGGGTTTGTAAAGAAACTCCTTTCCTCTGATAGCCATTTCAAAGTTATATATGGATATATACACATATTTAACAGAAATCAAGGACATGACTAACTGTCCATCAGATAGAACATATGTGCAAACTTCACATACAAGCAAAACAACATGGTGAAAGAATGCAGTGATTTTATAGCTATTGCAGTGGTTTTGAGGAAACACAATGGTGCAAACTACCTGACCAGAATCAACACAGATCACTTCCTTACAGGCAAAACCTGAAGAAGTCAAAAGTCTCACTCCGGAACAGCATCAGATCCTGTTATTAGGAAAATCAATTTGCAAGCACTATTTCCAAATGAGCTTTTAAAATAACAGAACTGGTAAAGCATATACATAATGCCTGGATACTAAATCCTGCGGGTTTATCTAGAAGTCTAAGAAGTGAAGCCTGGAAACAGAGAAAGGAAATCCAAACCCTAAATGACTGTAGAAACAGCTAGTGCTATTATAGTTCAAAGGTACAGCGTTCCAGAAAAGGAAGACAGGTTAGAAACGGAATCCTATACACGACCTTCATCCATCACAGCATCCACCTACCCATCTGCAAGTCAATACCTGGGAGACTTTCAAACAAAAACCAGAGTCAGTTAATTCTCTGCCCATATGTGCAGCGCTTGCTTATTAGTCAAATCCCACTGCTATTTGGTATCTGCTGGCTGTTGTATGTTTTAGTCCTAGGTTATATCTCTCTGCTGCTGAAATAACTGTTGATGTTTCTGACCTGGTAAAGTAAACCTGACTGGTGGCCAGGCATTAGGTAAGTAATTACCTCTAGCATCCTCTGGGAGAAACAATGAACAGGCAATCAACATACCAAAACAATTCTCCACCTCATGACATCAGACAGGGTAGCTCATTCTGCCAACAGCTATTGTTAAGAAAACTGAATGGAGACCATTTCAATTGTGATTGCTGTGTACATAGGGTCAAGAAGTCCTGTGCCTTTGCCACAGAGGTAAGATATTTAAAATCTTTTAAAAAGGCATGTCACAGTCATTGTGTACTGTTAATGTCTACTTACGAAATAGTTTCAGATACAATGACTTTGTTAGCACTGAGGGAATAACCGATTAATAATTGTTTTCCAAAATTCCTAATGGATCAAAGACAAATCCAGCCTGATTAATTAAGTCATATTTGAAAGTCTTTTAAAATGAATTGTAGTACATCAGCACCACAGTAATACAATGTAACAATGGGTCACAGGTTCCGCCGTGTCAATTTAGTTTACAATGAACCCATGCTGCTAAATGAACGATACACAAGGAACCATCCATCAACAGTTAGAAGGTCTGACTTCCATACAACAAATGCTGCCAGCCAACAGAACACACAGATGGGCAGCAGAATCACTTTGAATACTTCTGTAGGTGCTTTTCACTGAGATCCACTCACAGGTGAGGAGCTCAAAACCTGGATTAATTATGCTTCACAACAGCAAACAACTTTGCCCAGTACAGCAAGGAAGGTTTGCACGCCCCTTAAATCCATTTACCAGGATGCTTTGCATGTTCTGACCACTACTTAAAATACTGTCAGTGCTATGTTTTAATTGGGTAAAATTTAGAAGACAGTTTTACCTGCATGTAACTTACCACTTCCAATTTCCTCTCCTGCCCTGAACTAGTAAAAAATGCTCTGAAATTGCTGTAACAGTTTTATTTTACCCAAAAGCAAGACTAAGTAGCCTCTTATTTTAGCAAAACCATTTCTGTTATTCTACATGTGACAACAGTCAGAAAAATTGAAATACTGCATTATTTTCCTTCCTGTAATTATCTTTTTTATTTTAAAAAACAATATTCAGAAGCCTGCTTTAACCTTTAGCTTTCAGCACTCCCATATTTCACCATGAGAGGTAAAATTCATTTCTAAGGCTTCATTCATTTAGAAAGCTATTCCTCCTTTCCCCGAATTCCAGTCAACCCAGACTGCAGCTAAAGCAAAACAGCACAGAGACTGCATATGAGATGGATCCTTCTTTGCTTCAAATACACTGTAGTAAGTCGGTACTCATTTTTGCATATCTTGGACAAAACCTACAGGATTTTTAACCTACAGTTAGAAATCCAACCTACAGTTAGAAATCCAGGGATACTAACTCTAAATTTGATGCACACACACAAATGCATCCAGGGTGATTCAAAGCCAAACAAACAAAAATACATGGTGAACAGCTTTCTTCATTACTACACTTCAACGTAGCTAGCTAAAGTATGTTTTTCAACCAAAATAATCTGCTGCAAGCAGTAAGGCCTAATGAGGTGAAATGAGAACATTAGCAGTCAGTACTCTAACAGTCTCTGCCTAGGAAAGTCGAGGCAGACCCAGAACATCCTAGAAAAAGGCTTACATGTGTAGGTTAAGACTTCCTTGGCCTTAAATTTTGCTTGAGGCAATTGCATCATTCAGCCTTATTCATAAATTTATTGAATCCAACATAAAAGGTCACGCCATAATTGGTGAAAATTTCTTCAGGACCACTCATGTTCTGGTATGTATGTCCAGCACATGTTTCTTTTCCTGCTTCATGAAGAAAATACCTCTGACTGATTCAAATGACAATACAGGCTTTTCAGTCTTCCTGTTGCTAAGGCAAGCAAATAGTCTTTCAGTCTGACAAAAAACGCTCTCACGTTCTATCCTACCAGCCTTTCTCCTTCGTCATCCCATCTGAACATGTATGACCATAAAAACATACGGTACTCCAGATGAAACTTAATTAGGATAGTGTAGAGTGGCACGAAATCTTTCAAATTCAATTGAAAATTACTTCCTTCTTACACATCTTCAGAGTTTTGATTTCCAAAGCTACAGTAGACTGATCCTTGCAAATATCATCTGATCCAAAAAAATGCAGTCAGGTCTTTCCCTAAATTCCTTACAATATTTGAGTTCAGTAGACATTTCTGTTACTGATCCTCCAAGCATAATTCATGTTGATATGTAAATCTGTATTTTTTTTATTTCAGTCCTCAAGATCATTCAGTCATTTCAACACAGTTTCTGAATGCTGTTTCATACTTTATGTCTTCTAAATTTTCATCAGCTACAGTAACCTCACGCCAGTGTCACTTACGAGAAGAATTACAAGGCTTGGCATCAAAACCAACACCTGAGGACTCTACTGATAACCTTCTGCTCCCTCTTTATAGTATTTCCCATTCTAGCACAACCCCTATCTTCTTCTGTTTAATCAATTTCCTACTTTACTTGCAATTCTTGTCCTAGTACCTGTTGTCTTAGCGGCACCATATGAAACATTTATTAAAATACAGACAAGTAAGATTTACAGCATTACTCCTATAAATCTTTTTCCTTCAGCAGATACAATTAAACAGCACCACATGTGACTATTAATCATTAGGGGTTGGCATGACCCATAGGAACAAACTCCTGTGACTACTGAGGTGGGGACACCTGAATGCCCTGACCTGCAGAGATTATAATCATTCAATTTGCAGGCTGGGTGGAGCAGACGACCTGCCTAAACAACAGAAGCCAGTCAGCTGGAAAAGTCCATTAATGACCAGGGCACCAGATGTTGTCCAAGCTGATGCTGCAATTCCTTGCTTCCCGCAATTCTAAATGAACCCACAGTTCATGCAAAAATTAAAAGGATCTTTCAGCAGGTTTCTAACTCAGATACTAAAGGCAAAGGATGTCCAAACAACTAACTTAAGACACTTACTAAAAATGACGAAGGTTTGAACCCAAAGAAATAATGTGGTGTAGTTTCCTATTTTCATTACAAAAGAAAGACTTTATGTAGTTCAAACTGATATTATTCTTTGTCATCTTTGCATTTTTTCACATCTTTATGCATAAAGCATAGTGGGAGACTTCACACACAAACTACAATCTGATTTTCCACCAACACAAATTATCTATGCAGGTCCTGCACACAGAAAAAGGGCATTACATGTACTGTATCAGTAATTAAAGTATATAGCAGAGATATATAATATCTTCTACTGTATACATTGTCTTTCTCCTATCCCTATTTCAACCCTCAGTCTCAGAACTTATACTTATTTCTATGCTCCCAAGCCTTGGATTACTTACTGCTCTAATAACTTTTCTCTAGCCCATGAGCCTTCACAGACACTGTTGCTTACAAACGAGTCTACCCCTTCTTTGACAGGTGCTACTTGTGCAGTATTTGTGCCCCTAAAATATACTTACTTTATCAGTGTGGTGCTGTCCCACCAGTCCCTCCTTCCCATCCTACCATATGAATGTGAGAATGACCGAGATGGTAAGGCTAACAATTAAAAAAACTTTACATAAGTATTCAGTGTTTGTCCAGTTTAGCTTGCATCTGCACAGATTAACAACAGACACTTGTGTAGGAATAATCCTCTGTGACCTCCAGATCAAACAATGAGAACTAGGGAGGAGGGAGAAATTTTCCGGAGACCTCTGTATGACTTTCTCATATGGGGCAATTATCATCACTGTAAATTTGGGCCACTGGTCCTTCTCAAAGCATGTCTATTTAAACTACTGAACAGCCAGTGTCTTCAGTGCAGACTACATCTCGGAGAAAAACAGGACTACAACGGAAAACATAGGTATAAAACGCACCTCAAAACACTATGGTTATGTTCAAGCTTTTCTTCTAAAATAGAGCAATACTCCTCACATCCAATGTTTTGGCTAACTCTAATCCAGACTGTTACGACCACTTAGCAGCAACCTGAGTTCCTGAGAAGGTCTGAAGTAATGATACATTGCTCCCAAGGGTGCAACCAGGCCTCCAAATCATTGTCTGCAGATACCAAAGATGGAAACATTCTTGAGCAAAGCAACAGTTACTGGCATGAGGACTAATGCTGTCTCTGACTAAGAGAGCTCCACCTCAAGATTCGTAACATGCCTTCATGCATCTTGCTTCAATTGACACGGAGGATGCATTAACACTTTTTTGCCCTCAGAGATGTGAAGTACTGGGGGGAAAAAAAAACCCAACAGGTAGCTTAAACTAGTGGTCCCAATAAATCTCATTCAGGTACGAGACGCCAGCAAAGGTAATCAAGTCTGTATTTTGCTTTTTCTCCCAACAAGCAACGGGTTAACACAGAAGGGCAGAGGCCGGTTGTAGATCCAAGGATATCCTCATGAAGGATGAAAATACTGACTTCAGATACCTCTGAGGCACTGAATTCCCAAGCAATGCCAACAATCTTACTATGACTTACTCTCATACTAGGTATTTTGTAATATTACACATATAATCACACTAGGACTAAGAAAGGCCCAGGATAACACTGAGGATTATCATGATGATAATTAATAGAAATTGATCCTGAGTGGATTTTGAAGAGTCTGACTATCTTGATTCTTTTTAGCTTGAATAGCCTACAAGAAAGGGATAAAAACCTACTGTCTCTGGTAAGATGGCCAAAGTACCTTGACATTAGGGAGTACAGTGTGGGATACAGGAACCTAAGAGAAACAGCTCTGGCAGAAAAGCTTTAATAGTATGACACCAGAAGACAAAATGGTTCTAAAAGGGCATGAGCAACCAGGGTCATGTATAATTTATCCATCTTTCTATTGGAATTACTCAGACCACAGCAGGTTATATCCTTCATTTTCCCACTTCATGCGATCAGGGAAGATGCCCCAAAAGAAACCTCTGCGTTTCACAAAAGCATGTTAGCCTTTAAGTGATTCAAAATACAAGTAAAAAAAAGAACAAATAATTTTTGCCCGCCAAATTCCAGGCAGTATCTAATTGATCATTAAACAAAACAGAAAGCCTGTTAAGGGTGACTCTGAACAAGCTTTAACTTTAAATTGCCTCTTCAGGGGACTAGTCTAGGCAAACTGACCAGCTGAGCTAGGAGACAATGCTTGTGTGAATATTTACTGTAATGAATTATACTTAGACGCAAGCTACTAAGAGAGACAGCCACACACATGCAAATTTTCATCACATATATGAGATTTCCGAGCACTACTGAAATGTTTGGCACATATACCTTGGGAGAATGTATCAGCATTAGGAGAACCTACTGTACCCTGGGTAACTGGAGAAGTTGCCAAATTTTCACAATAGGTTTTTGAATATACAGTACATACTGCTGACTTTCAGGGAATGAACAGTTTACACTTAACCTCTTAATCTTTACAGTATCACTTTTGCACCTCCAGAGCTAATTGGTAACAGCTGTGAAATCAGCAATATTATTCCCATTTTATGGCTTGAGAAAGACACGAAAAGGTCACGCAACTTGCTAGACACTGCCACTGCCAGACAGGAACTCTGGCATTTACCAAATACACAATTTATACTCAGGTCACAGGTAACGTGCTGGTCACTCCATACTTCTGAAGCCATCTAGGCATTGTGTGTCTAAGCCATGAGTTTCCAAATAGGTGGTGCAGTCACCCATTGCAGCAGACACACTAGCTCTCACACCAAGCATTGCGTATTGCTTTCATCAGTCAGAACAGCACAACTAAAGCCTCTTCATATGGTGACCACAGATTCCTTGTGCCAAACTGCAATTCCTGCATTTTGGGGACCCAGACAGGGATCCCAAACATTACTACATCTAATTCTCAGTTTTGAAATAGTCTGCACCATATTTTTTTTTGTTCGTTTGTTTTGAATGCTGTGCTGCCTTGAACTCTTCACAAACCTCCATGTTGTCTGGATTTCTGATTGTGACAGCCTGCTGCCCAGAGTCAAAATCACCACTATATTTTCCCTGATACTATTGCTTCTACAAGAAAACTGGAGATGCCTTAATAAACTTGCCCTCCACTTCAAAAATTCAACTTCAGCTCTGCACCTTTTCTTTCAGCATCTATGACAGAAGTTCTCCAAAGTATTCAGTGTCATCGCCTACACAAGTATTGGTGTGTGGCTTTCACTTTGGTGTGTAACTACAAGCCAATGCCCAAAAAAACAAAAAGAGACAATAAGCATTTGAGAAAATGGGTTTTGATATGCTAAAAGTGCTCCTTTTTCAAATTAAGATAATTGTTATCAACAGATTTATGGACTTTCATTCAATTGTTAAGTGCTTCAGGTGTTTCAGAAGCAAAACATAATTATCATCAATTTATTGCCATGTAAAGTGAAGCACACAAATTTCCAGCAGTGTGCCTAACACCACAAACCCTAGAAAGCAAAAGCACTAGGAGTAGAATGCAATACCCTACTCACCAATTCCACTACCTTTACCATGTGTGCAAGCTACTCTATCTACATCCTTGTCACGCTGAACTAGGCCCAGAAAGGAAGGCAAGGGGAAAGGGAGAGAAAATGCATCATAATGTCGGAATGCAAGGCAGGGAAATAAAAAATAGCTACATTATCCATGTTAGGTATTTCTGAACTGCTTCTCACCATAACATAGGATTTATGGATCTAAACAAAACAGATACTTGGATGAAATAATATGCAACTTTTTGTTCTTACAAACAGTGGAAAGAAGACTAGTGGGATAGGGAATCTGTCTTTTTTCCTTTCCTTATATAAAGATTGTAAGAACTTAGTAATAGCAGTAGTAGCATAGACACAAAAATCACCTGCATGAGCTGAGAGTGGTGAGTGAGGTCGAGGCAGAGCTGTAGACTGGCCATTGCCCATCAAACTCTTCCGGTTGCTTGTTCTACAACTGTGGACAAAAAAAGAGAGAAAAGACATTAGCATCAGAAATACAGCATGCACCACATATGAACATTTTGAGATTCTGCTTCTTTGTTCCTTTATTTCCCAGTCTCCTATTAGAAATCAGAGCTACTGTTGTTTTTGTAGGCATGTCCAGGAAGTCGACAATCATACTGGATAATGGCAAAGACAGCAGCTTCCAGAAAAAATGCACCATGGATACTTTTCAGGCTTCCACATTTGCTGTTCTGTGCAGAGACCAGCATTCTCCTGCAGTGATCTGCAAGTGTCCTTCTTCCCTGCCTGCAGCCTATTCATCTGCCATACACTTTTTGTAATATATAAAAACATATAAGCATAATGTGAAAAACAGTCTCAAGCTTAGAATCACCATTCAATGATTAAGCCTATTTCTGTTGCACGACCTGTAGCGCTCCAAATCACATGCCATGAAGAGCAATGCATTACCGATCTGAGAATGATACAATAATTATAAATCTAATTATTGAGATAAATTTCACATCTGTGCCTTCTGTCAATGAAACAGATGACGTCTAAGAAGATGAATACATTTTTTCACTCATACATTTTTCATCTACAAAGAAATTTCACATATCAGAAGATCGTCAGGCGAGATAAATAGTAATTAACGCATCTATTAAACATGGGAAAGGAGATACTTTTCTTAAATACATCATATAGGTCTCAAATATGTGTTGGCACAAGTGTTTTTCTTTTTTTCCTGCTTCTACTACAGTCTCACAAACACAAACCCCCACACTGCAAACATCTGTGCATGAGGAAAACAGTACCTTTGAGTCAAAGAGACTGTAACTGCATATAAACTTGTGTGCATATGCTTATGTTTACAGTACTGCAATCAGAATTTTTCTGTAAAGGTTTAAAAAAAAAAGCTCAAAACCACTAAAAGGAGGAAATTCATACATAAACCCCTTCGTTTAACACAGCAGGTTCAAACAGGACCAGATTCAGATCATATTTTCAGATGTCTCCGCAGATGAATTTTGTAACGTGATCTCTGCAACAGCCACAAAGCAGCACTGATTAGTCCATATTCTGTGTAAGCTGAATACAATGCAAAAGAAAAGATAGCTATTTAAGCTATAAAACACTAAATAAAATGTTCAAAAGTAATGTGAAGTAATACTGAAACCAAGGAAAACAAAGGCCAGAGGAAATGTTGAGTATGAAAACACAACAGAAGATACCTGCAACATGCAAACACTGAGATCAGTCTCCCCTTAAAAATATTTCATGAAACAGCAAGGGTGCCGTTGCCAGCTGTTTAATGGGTTAATGCAAAGTTCATCTGCATGAACTGCACCATGAATTGCCATATATTATTATGATCAATTACATAATATGAGTATATAAATCATTACTGCAAATCTATGTACGAAAAGCAAGCCTGAAATGACTGCAGGATTCCCATTCAGAGCACTGGAAAACTCAAAAGACATGCTGCAATTTCTAAGGTGAACAAAGAGGAAGAACTTAGTAAATGTAAAATTACATACATGTGTTTTTTCAAATCCTTCTAGATTAAGCACAACTATCTATGTTTACTTTTAACATACTCAGCACTTAATCAACTTTTTAAACTACGGAAGTTGAGCAAACATTCTGTATTTCATTAGACAAGACTTCAAAGTCATATTTTCTTTCTTCCACCTCTAAATTTTGTCCAGCTGAAGTATCCAAATTCTTTGTTTTGGCTTCATGCAACGTCACTGTATTTTTTGTAACTTTCTTGTATCATACTATGACAACCCTTGCTTGATACACTTGTTTTTAAAAGTCTGAATAACTTCTCCTTTGCAATTTCCCAATGTAAAACTGAACCCAGTAGAAACTTTTGTTATTCATTAAACATTTGCTAAAGGACATACATATTGCATCTATCCACAGTAATGTGATGATATCATTACAGCATCTGCGTTGCAGAAATACATCCCCTGGATACGTTCTCAGCAAAGCAAACATTGCTTTCGACAAATTTAGGCACCCTACATCGATTTTGCTACAAAGATGATTCCAGATACAGGTTTATCAGCATCATTTGCCCATATCTATAAAAACTGATAGTTTTATCACTTTTGTCAGAACTTCCTATGTAAAATAAATGACTGCCTTGTATTCACTTTTATGTTAGAATTCAAAATTCTCATTCTTCAGCTGAAGTTAATGCAACACCTTTCACAAATCACTATCAAAGATACCTAATTTGAGTTCTCAATTTTTTGAGGTGCTATTTTTAAGAATTATTTCTGGGGAACACACCAGATTGCCTTCAATACCAAAAGCTTACATAATGAGAAAACTTTCTACAACCGCCATTTCAAAAAAATCTTTGCTATTTGCTCAGACATGGCTGCAGCTGTATGGCGAACTCCTCTTTCATCACACACAAATGAAATGCTTTACTGAGAAATAGAAAATAAAAAATAAGAAGTTTCTTCTGTTTGTCTCACCAGAGAGGTAAGATCCAAATCACCGCATAAAAGGACAAATCCGTCCTAGAGCTCCTGCTGTAGCTTTGTTTTCTCAGTTCTGCCCCTCGAGGATTTTGAATCAATGTTATCCATTCTGCATGATCTGTGAAACACAACTGCTTTCCCCAGAACAATTCTGTTATAAGAAGAGGCTTTTTTGTGGGTGGAAAAAAGAAAAAACAAAAAAACACAAAAAAAAAAAAAAAAAAAAAAAAAACCAAAAAAAAACCCAACCAAACAAAAAAACTCTTGAGGGAACCTTTAAAGATTATCTAAGCTGCTACAACCCCGGAAAAAGGGTTGAACTAGAGAAGTACCAAAGCATTACTTACTGAACTGCATTTAGCCTTGAAACAGCCGTCTTCCATATACAAAAGAATCTCACGTTAAAGCCATTCTGCAAACAAAATCACTCTGAACACATCAAGTGACTTTCTCCTTCTATTGTCTTCATAAAACTATTCTTTTTCCATTAAAATCAGACAAGATAAACCAACTGATAAGAGGCGGCTCTGAAAGAAAGCCTCTTTGCTTGCAGGAAAGTTACAGTAGTACTGTCTACAGGGGCTGTTAACTCAGAAACATAAACCTCAGTAAACCACAGAATTCTACACCCCCAAAATGTCTCATATTTCACACTGTGATTCGGTTGCATGGCACAAAGGAGAGACTAGCAAGACAGGCAGAAGAGACAACACAGGGTTTACATCACTGAAAAAAGTGGGAAAGAAAAACGTCTTTTTTCCCCGAGGAGAAGAGAGTACGGGAGAGCAAAGGAGGGGGGTGGAGGTGGGAAGACTTCAGGGTGCATACAAAACTTAAGCAGAATAGAAAGTTTACATTTTTTTGCCCTTTGTCATCTCTGCCCCAGGAAGATCCTTCCCGGATGCAAGTCTGTTGCCCACAGAGCAGCAGTCCTAGATGACTACGTATCTGGGAGTAGTTGGCATTCCACCGTATCAGCAGTGCCCCGGACTACTGGCACTATTCCTTATCTTGGAATCCAATTCATAATTTCCTATTTGGTTTCCAAATCACCCACAGACAGATTCTGACTTGCCTCCTGCTCTCTGCTACTGATGCTCCTACTCACTCACACCTCTCCTCCCTATCCTGACTTCTCACCATGTCTCACTGCTGGGGAATTCCTCCTTCACCCCAGCTGCAGTATCAGGCCCAACACTTACCCTAAGAGCAATGCTCTTCTCCAGCTGCCACAGATGATTAACACTTCCCATGAGAAGTATCATGATAAAACAAGTGCAGTACATCAAAAGCGCTTTGAGTTCAACCTTGTTAATCACAAAGCAAACATGAAATACAGCTGCTGAAAGACAAAATCCAGTTGCATAAAGCTTGACTACCTTGCTCCTTAAACAGCCACAATTCATCCCCTATCAGGAAAAAGCCATCTGGGCAAAGATACGGCAACCACTAGACAGAAACCAGAAAAGCACAAGACACAAGTACTAGCTATGTTACTCTATGTTAATGGTCACCATTAACATAGAGCTGCACTCCACAAGCACTTGGAGACACCAAATAGCACAAAAAAGTCAAAGCAAAAATCCAGTTCTAGAACAGCCAGTATTTAATCCAGAGCTGAAATATCAAATGCAGGTTTCCTGATAGAGTAATCAAGAAACAGCAAAAGGCATACACTGAATTTGAAGTTTCGTCCTCAGAACGAGGGCACACCTGTGAGCAAATTACCAGCAGTATAATTGGGTTGGTTTTTTGGGGGGGGTGGGAGTTTGTTGGGTTTTGGTTTCGTTTGGGTTTTTTTGTATGGTGTTTTTTGTGGGTTTTTTGGTTTTGGTTGTTGGTTTTCTGTTGTTTTTTTTTTTGGGTGGGGGTTACCAAAAAAGTAGGAAAGAAGGCTATATGGACTGAGATTACCACCATATTTCCCATGGGAATTTGGCATCTGCTCTAATCATTTATAATGATTTCATCTCAACATCCTCAATTATTAATATTTACACTCGCAATGAAGATGGATTTGGACTGTAATTTATGACAGTTCACCACCTTCCATAGCCTACGCTGAGTACAGCACTACTCTGCAACACAGCTTCTTAATTTTTCCTATCAGTGTAATATAGTGGTTTATCAGAAGGTATAGATTGAAAGGGGACTCTTTTTTTAAGAAAGGTTGCAAACAAAATATTTTATTTGCCAATACAAGCACAGAGAAATTAAGATACTGTCATGCCTAGAATACAAAGCCTGACCATGTATACACAAAAGGGACTAATAACGCAAGACCAGCACTCCCATACAGGCTCTAGGGATAGAAAAGGTGGCCATAATTTCTCTGGTGTTAAATTTGCATAGCTGAAAACTGCCTCAGGAGAAATATCCTGTCCCTAGCAAGACTTGAGATATTGCCATTTTATTCATATAGGAAAAGTTGAATTTAAGTTATATTTAACTTCTTCTGAAGCTAGCTAACCTACGGTTTCATGGGTATTTATTATCTTCATGAACAGCAACACTGAAGAGTCAACAGTGCACACAGCACTGACTTTAAAAAAACCAAAACATTTAATGTGAGGAATTTTGCTTGTTTTGTGATTTCTGTTTTTAAAGAAGTCTTTTGCATACTCAGTTTGATGAGCATCTCCAAGCTCTCCAGAATTCAGCCCAGTTCTGTGGGACATTAACTCGAATGCAAAAAACAGCTGCCAGCAAGAGATTATGCACGCCAACAGTGCAGCAGCCTGCTTGTCAAAAGGAACCTTTCAGCTTGTATTTGACGAAGCATCTGATCTATAAAGTCAAAGTAACACATGGCCTGCAGTTAATGGTAGTTTCATACTTTGATCATTTTAGAAAAGAAAATGAATCAACCAAGAGTGTTCCTCTCTGAATAATGTGGACCTAGGGTTACACGAACAAAATCCACAGGCTCTATCCCATGCTATTTCTTACTGCCCTGTTCCACCCTACAGCCAAGAGAGACTGCAGAGTAAGGAAGCAAAGATTTTCAATTTTGAGAGGTATTTCCTGGACTGCAGTACGTGTATTCTCAAGGTGCTACAATCATTGAGAGAAATACACAAACCATTTGAATGGGAAGTAAAATATACCATCAGCAACACCTAGAATTTTCTCTTTGTTCTTTTAATGGCTTTCAGTGTTCCATACTCATACTCATTTACTATCACCTAACATTATTTTCTGGTATATTTTTACTTGACTACGTACTTGCATATACACTTTCCAAATTTTGAGCATGAATAAAGACATGTGTATAAACATACACACATACATATTTACATATATAAGTATACCTAGATTTATATAAAAGACATATAGTCCTGTATTTAAAACATTACACATGCAGCTCAACATTCTATTACATATATATCCCACTTTCTGTGAGGAATTATTCCATACCAGTCTTTAATGAGCTGGGGAAAGAAGGGTCTTGGGATTTAAATTTTAACTGTTGTAATGTAGGGATTCAGGTTTCACTCTTTTGTATTCGAAATTTAGTCAACTTAAATGAGGCCAGTCTTCGTCTGAAGAAATGAGAGTGCTGTCAAAACACAATGAACATGGCACACTGAGATGAAGTACGCAGCTGACAGTTTGGCAGAAATTGTCATAAATTTTGTAAAACTATCGTCCTGGGTTCAGCAGTAGCAGTTATTTTTTCTCCTTCTTAGTAGCTGGTGCAGTGCTGCAGTTTTGACTTCAGCCTGGGAACAGCGCTGATAACACTGATGGTTTTAGTTACTGCCCAGTAATGTTTGGTCTGACTACAGGCTTTCTGAGTCTCATGCTTTGCCAGCGAGGAGGGGAAGCCGGGAGGAAGCAGAGACAGGACACCTGACCCAAACTGACCAAAGAGGTATTCCATACCACAGCACGACATGTCCAGTATATAAACTGGGGGCAGTTACCCGGAAGGGTTACATCACTGCTCAGGTCAGGGTGGGTATTGGTTGGTGGTTGGTGAGCAGTTGTACTCTCTTCCCTTGTTATTTCCCTCATCATTATCATTACTGGTGGCAGCACCAGTGGTTTGTGTTATACCTTAGTTATTGGACTGTTCTTACCTCAATCCGTGGGAGTCACATTCTTTCAGTTCTCATTCCCATCCCTTCGGGAGCGGGGAGGAAGAGTGAGCGAGTGGCTGGGTGGTTCTGAGTTACTGGCTGGGCTTGAAACACAACAACTACCCTGATCATTTCAGCTACTGGCCAGGTATGCATGGAAAGGGTGCTCTCTAGGTACTCATGCACTTGCATCCAACACCTTCTCCCATGCCATTACTAATACCCACCAGCATGCCATCAGAACCTCATCTTTCCTCAACCATTGAGGAGACCTCAATCTTTCTCTTCACCTTTCTCAAAATAAAAAAAAAAAAAAAAAAAAAAAAAAAAAAAAAAAAAATCAGCCTCTGTATGGACAGCCTGAATGGCTCAATAGCATGTGAGACAGCACCACTGCAAAAAAAGGCTGCCAAGAAAAAAAATATATATAATCACAGGTGCAAAAATATCTGCCAAATCTCTGCTCTTCAGATCTGAGGAAGACTGTCACAAGGACAGATATCTTATGCTATAGAAGGACTCTCAATTTCCATTCCTCCAGTGTATTACCAAACAAATACACAGATCGTTCATTAAGCCTTCTCAACTGCACGTGCTAGATACATGTTGAGTGTATTCAACTCCAGTGACTGCTCTCACTTTCACTCTAAGCAATTACGATCCATAATTTTTATTCTCACATAGGAGAAAATCGTAGTTGAAGAAATCAGAATTTCTTCTATAGAACTAAAATGGTTTATCTCTATCTGTTCCATTCCTTCCTAAAACAACCGATTCGGTTTAAACTTCTTATAAAGATACTTTATTATATCACGTAAAAAAGAGTACTAACCTAACTACCAAAGTCACAGTTGTACAATATTTATAAAATAGCTGCACACAAAACAAAGTCTGTAATACATACAAAGTGGGCAGGCAGCAGAGAGCAGGCATTTAAGCCAGACCACTGCACAATTCTGCTTCATTATCCACAAAATGCACTTTCTGCATCTTCCCATCAGACAACCTATTGAGAAGACACCGATGGGATCATTTAAATCCCACTGCTTCTTGAACTTACTTTTTATTTGTCTTTTGGGAAGGGACATAAACCAAGTTACTGGGTGAACAGCATGTTTGCTGTCATACTGAGATATTCAGTTAAATTTCTTGATGCACAAATATTACTCTTTCAAAATACAAAGGCAAGTAGGAAGCTAGTACCAGAAGTAGAGGAAAAAATATACAGGGCTGGCCTAAATCATTGCTAAATATCAGTATCTTTATTCTATGTGATTGAGGAGATAGAAGAAGGAAAAAAAAAAAAGGGGGGGCAGAAACACCTTAGTGGGGAAAAAAAGTAATCAGGAGCCCCAGTGGTGTGTTTGTAATATTTAACAAACACAACCTTAAAAAAAGAAAGTGTTATATGTCACGCTGTGAATATGAAAGCATCAATCATGTGAAGATACCAACCAAATGAAGTAGTGCCTTGATTTGCATAGTAGATAATCCTGCATAAACCATCTGCATTAGACAGGAAATACCCTGTTTACCAGAGCAAATGCCTATCAAGGCTGCAGCACAGACAGGTTTAAAACACACATTTCACTGTGCTCTTTGCCATCTTCAGCAGTTTCACATTAACCCAGATCATTCACAAATTTTGACTCTACACAACAATCTCCTGGTGCCTCTTTTGGGGTAAGAAGATACAGCCAGACATTTTTTATCATGTTGTGGTGGTCAGGCCGGGGGCAGGATGTTTCTCACTTTGACCCCTTGTTCATTGTTAACAGCTTGGGAGAAACTGAGGGAGTGTGGGGAGCCAAGCGAGGTGACTCAGGGCAGCTGGATGCTGCTGTTCCCTCCATAGTCTCCACTCACCTCCAGCTGGAGTGCTCTCTGCCAGGCTCTAGCACAAACACCCTCACAGGCAGTGCTTGCCTCTGGCTCTGTCCCCTGTTTGGGAGCTAGGCTGGTGCCCTGTGGCTGCTGCTGCTGCTCACAACACCAAGAAATCAGACCCAGCTGAGGAGGTGGCTGGGGGATCAACTCCTCACCTTTCCACTCCCAGCTGAAGTTACGGTATAGAGCTAGAGCCTTTTCCACACTTACACTGAACTGAACAGTTCATCTACTCGCAATTTTTAACCAGGCTGGCCCTTCAAAGGAAAAAGCCCTGAAAGCCAACAAACAAACAGGACCTGTTCCAGATTTATTTCCTTTAAAGAACATCCATCCAGACTTGAGGACTAACCACAGCCAACTCCCCAGGCCATTTCAGTACTGCAAGGGAGCCAAATATGTATCCTGAGCTTTCTGTCACTCCAGTTGAAACTGAGGCCAGCATAGTTCAGAATTAAGATAAAACATGGGAGTGTCTCCAAACTACAGATGGAGGTCCTGTTTATCCAGATACCTACCACAGTGAAACCCTGTCCACCTTCTCCCCAGCTTTCTCATTCTATTTTCCACAGACCTACCAACTTTTGGCTTACTTTGCTTTCTCCTTGCTGATGGTTGTTCCTAACAACCATGCACAGCTCATCATACTGTCACAGAATTAGTGGATTGGAATAAGCCAAACAAGCCCCTTGTAGCACTGAAAGCATTTCTCGAACAGCACAGAGAGTAGCTTTAAGGAGTGCTTCTCTTGGACAAAATAGCATGCCCAGGACACCCCTCGGAGTCAACAGGGCTCCAACTTGAGGGAAGAAAAGAAGAAATTATTTAGTTTGCTTTGCTTCTTACTACAGAAGTTGTGCTTTATCTTCCTTTCAACCTCCTCAGTATATCTTTGTACCCGTCAAAATAATTTATATTGTTAAGGCTACTTTCACATAAAAAGAATCAAAAGCTTCTTAAAGCAAAACTCTAGAGAGTACCCTTTATCACATGAAAAACCATCTGCTTTGCACCACACTCCAGAGACTCCCCATGAGAAAAGACATTAAAAAAAAAGCTCCTACAAATATTTTTCCTACACACATACACACCCTGTTTCCTAACAATAACGAAGTACAGCTAAACTAATCATATCCTAAAATTCAACAGTAGGAAACTGGAACCTGTCTGAAGTAGAGAGATTTTACATGGTTTCACTTTCAAGCCCAGTAGCTCTCTTCTGGTTTAACCCCTAAAATGATTTATATTTACATCTAACTCCTTTCTCCTATAATTAAATAGTAACAATTTGGTTTTACTCAAAAGAGTAGAGAATCCAGACAGGACTGCTTCTTTCCTCCCTTGCTAAATTTGGTGGCTCTCAACTCCTCAAAGCAATGAGGGAACACATGATGATTACATAGGTGGCCTTAAAACACTTAGCAAATACTACCAAAGACTCACAGGGTGAATGGGTAAGACAATGCCAGCTGACTGAAGAAAAACTACATTCCCAGAAGAAATCTACTAATACACAAAAGAGTTTGATTTTTTTGTTTGTTTTTAATTCCTACTTGGGCAAGATCCTAAATTTAAAAGATACTTTTTCACAACAAGGCTTGTTTTCTGACTGAAAAGTAAAATACTTACAGACTAACTGCTAAATAACTTACTCTCCCTTGCTAGAAAGGATCTAAGACATTAAGAATGTTGCTAGAAGTTTCTACAAGCCATCTGTGTAATTTTCCTATTTTAAAAATACAAATGCAAAAATCATAGCTTGTATTGGATCTTAAAGTATTTTTCTTATTCCTAACACATTGTTGGTGCATATTCCTGTGAGACTTCTGCCTTTTCTAGAGTCCTGATTCTTCTGAAACTGACAGCTGTAACTTCCTAGTTACTTCACACAAAGGATGAAAGATTACAGCTCACCTGTAAACAATCACAACCAAAAAGTAAGCCGCATGTGGTGTGCATGTGCACCTGTACATATATCACTTTAGCACCGGCAGACGGTATCCTCAACAAGAGAATGCTAGAACACAAAAAACAACATGGAACTGGAATTTTGAAAGATGCTGTATAAGCCTCATTTCATTGTTCAACACTTCAGTGCAACTTTTCATGGCACTACACAACCAGGACTAATCAGAAGAAAAGCAAATTAGAATTTAATAGGACAAAAAGATGAAAAGAAATTACAAGGTATTAAAATAAAGGTCTGTAAACTCACTTGCAGGAAAAAAATGGGAAAAAAAAAAAAAGCCACTCTGTCGTATCTCATAAACATACCAATCTCACACTTCCATCTTTAGAACAAGTTTAAGCAAATGACTCAACTATGGTTTCTTTCAAATTGTGTTATTCATAAGACTTTTCCCTTAAACCTGAAAGACTCGTCTGTGATTTTTAGCACAACCATTTTGGGAAGGCATGACACTACTTCTACTCTGAAATGCCACTGTGCTGTTTAAGAGATACTTAGTTGGGATACCTTCACCTGGACTGGCAGGGATGGCACCTAGTATATTAGAAAAAGCCCTTTATCTTGCCTGGAAAATGTGCCAAAAGCATAGTGGGCACAACCAGGATGCACTATATTTCCAGTGTCTTAGGGAAAGCAGGTACTCTCACACTCAGTTCCAGCCAAGTTTTCCCAGACCTTCCCAGACTCCTCACGAGGTGGCAGGAAAGCCACTCTGTCTGCAAGGGAATTGCCATTGCTGCTCTTCAGCATAGTGGAATTGCCCAGCTCCGTGTCACAGGTGGGCCTGAGGTGCCCCAGAGCTGAGAGGACTCAGGCTCCAACACCTGACAGATCACTTCAGGAATAAGAAGGTTCACGAATACCAACCCAGCAAAGCCTGACACCTGTTGCACCAGAACTCACATTTCTGTAAGCTTCGTATCTTCAATAGAAACAAGTTATCAAAGGAATGACAGCCTAAATAAGCATGGGCCACATGTATTCACTGAAATCACTGTTAATCCCATCTAAATACATAATGCTTATCACTACTTAAGTAGCAAGTGCTTCATACAGTTTTGAAACCGAAGCAGGGATACTGCGTGCTTCCTAGTGAAGGAGCATCTTCACAACTCCCCATCCCATGTACTTACTGCTGATCAACTGGTGAAACCACAAGATCTTTAAAACCAGCTAGAATGATGGTGGAATAGTACAGTTGTATAAGCTACCACCTTAAGCAACTTAATTCAGCAGAAAGTTTCTGAAAGTAGTTTTTGAAACAACAACAGAAACAGACTTCCTTTTGTTGCAGCCTGGGGACAGAGGGACAGACAAGCATTCAAGGATGTTAGTCTCCAGCAGACATACCCTCCCTGTAAGAGCTGAAACTTCCAAGCACTGCCATTATTTAACCTCTTGAGAACCAGAAGTGAGAATACAAATCCACAGATCTGAAAGCACAGGCACAATGAAGCACAGCTGCCTACTGGGCATTTGAGAAGTGAGTGGAAATGAGCTTCATCCTCCCTAAGGCACTTTGGCATCAGCTGCAGTGGTTTATCTCTCCTTTATGTGAGAGCTGCCAAAAATTTGCAATAAACACCTAATTTAAAACTAAGCAGTATAAGTTTGCAACCTTTGTTTAAAGCAATTAAGGCAAACAAAAGCAAAACAGTCCTGTTCCTTTCTTTAACTGAACTTAAAAAAAAGCCAAGAGACAATATTATACAACTAAAGTATCACACCTTGCATGTGAGTAATAAACATTTTTTTAATTAATGTTCTGTACAGTCTTTTGCTTGGACACAAGTAACCAGTAGTGCATAAGCAGTTAATACACTGGAATTGAGGAAGTAAAGCACTTGAAGTATCACTATTTAGGACAAAATACAGTGTTTGAAAACTATGTCCTTTACTGGTTAGGAGACTGAATATGAACAATTAAGCAGAAGGCATTCAACCTGAAAACTATGTCTGTTCCCATAAGACCTCTGCCAGCACCATCAGTGCCCCACATTTCAATATGCACACACTGATTGTGGTTCAGAAATTTAGTTTGCAAACAAAAGATCCGCTTTCTCTACTGAGACCCATGTTTTCCTTCCCTTCCAGTCAGCTGAGCGAAAATTTTTTAATTAAATCATAATTAAGCATCTAGAAACATTATATTCCAGCGGGGGGGGGGGGGGGGGGGGGGCGGCTAAAAGATCCTTTCATTGTGCCCATTGAGCTGTTGGTGTCTATTAAGCCTGCCAAAGAGGGCATCAATTAATGCCAGCTTTCATAAAGAAGCTGCTTGTTCAGTATGAACCATACATCTACAAAGTCACGCTGAAATGCAAGTGACCAGACACTCCATGGTCACAACATTAAGTCTTCCCTGGACCCAAACACGCAGGCAGCAAGACAGCATTCCCCATCAATCATAATCTCCTGGTTTCATCTAGGATAGAGTTAAGTTTCTTCCTAGCAGCCAGTGCAGTGCTGTGTTTCAGCTTCAATCTGAGAACAATCCAGATAACACACCAGTGTTTTCAGTTGTTGCTCAGTAGTGCTTATTCTGATCAAAGACTTTTCAGTCTTTCATGCTCTGCCAGTGAAGAGAGGCACAAGAAGCCAGGAGGAAAAAGAGACAGGATACCTGACCCAAACTAGCCAAAGGGGTATTCCACACCACAGCACATCACATCGAGTATATAAACAGGGGGGAGCTACCCGGAAGGCTGTGTATTGGTCAACGGGTGGTAAGCAGTTGTATTGTGCATCATGTCTTTGTTGTTAGGGTTTTTTTTTATGTTTTGTTGTTGTTGGCTGTGTTCAGTTGTTTTTGCGGGTGTGTGTTATTCCTGCATATATATTTCCTATTATTTTATTTTACTTTAATAATAAAAATCAACTGCTCTTATCTCAGACCATGGGGGTTTATTTCCAACTCTCTCCCATCCCACTGCCAGGGAATAAGATGCTGCATGGCAGTTGCTGCATAAGATGCATAAGATAGTTGCTGGGAAGGCTTAAACTATGACACACAAGGAGCTATAACAACTTAAAGAGTTTTTTTGCCCTTGGACTTCCCAAACACAGCTACATTCCTTTTATAGCAAAACAATACATAACCTATATAAAACTCCTCATATGTCTGGTCTTTTTTTTCCAGATGGAAATTGGGCTTATGTAACTGACATAACCTTTTATTGGTATTGTTTCACAAAGCTTCATGAGAAATTTACACATTTACAAAACTACAGAAACTTCTTATCAGCACAGTTTATTACATCTACACTTCAGAATTAGCTGTGTACCTATACCAGTATAGTTACATGAGCATATTCTCCCTTCTGCAGATGTCATTACACCATAGGGTAAAAAAGTCTTTCACTGGTTCAGATTTTTCCCAGATGGAAATAAAAATGAATCATAAGAATATAAACTATCTTTTTCAAATGTAATTGTGTACTAAACAAAGTGATGTCAGCAAAATTAACTGACTAGCTGTAGCTCAAAGAACTACCCCTGTACAAAACACAGTGTGTAGACTAGGTCTGGGAGCAAACTTCAGCTCCACGCAGCAGTACACCTACCAAAGCGGGCAATCTATTGCGCATGCAGATCACACTGCTTGGCTGCAAAGTCACGGTGAGGTAATTGGAAACGTCTGAATAATCTCCAGTGAAGCAATTCAAACTTCTCCAGGCATAGTAATCAGCAGGGATGACAACACAAGGCTTCTGACATCCACTCCTCTTTCTTTTTTCGTAATGCTTAATCATCAAGCACCACACAAGCCAGGAAAGATCAGATGATTTACATGTTTCAGTTTGCTGCCACAGACCTGGCATTATATATACATGCACATTTATACTATTAAAAATAGTATGGTGCGGTATTAAAAAAGTTTCAGTGGCGTAAGTTTCAAGTGACTGGATTACCCAAACAGTGAGGTCAGAAACAAATTATCTAGGCCATCCCAAATAAAGTACTGATAAAGCGTTCATGTTATGCCACAAATTGTCCCTTCCCCCTGCCATGCTATGTCACTTTAATGATCCAAATAGCCAAATCTTTGGCCCAGAAATATCGCACAACTTCAGAAACCTTTTAAGCACACCTAAGGTAAGTTTTCTGGAGATCAAAACATCATAGTGCTGGGCTGCAATCTCTCTTGCAGGCTCTGAGGAGAGATAATGCATTATCAAGGGAGAGGGAAATTTTTCTTCTCTGTAATGGTATATACTTCAAGCTCTGTCCCACAGCTGGTAACCCAGCACAACTGTAACAATCTGACCTTAAATTCATCCACATTATTACATCTCATGAAAATCTGGTAACTGAAACTTGAAAAATAGCAGCATTTTCCTAGCTAAAAAATTCAACACCACAAGTCTCTGAGTAGAGCTCTAATAAAATGAAATGCACTTCCAGGAATGAATCAGGTCCACAAAAGCCATTCATACTTTATCTTTACCAGGATTTATTTCTGTAACATTTTACAGAAACTTAGCATTTTCAGGACCAAGCAAGCTCGATTTCTCATATATACTTCTCCTGGTCCCTTCAGTGGCCAACACCACCCAATTTTCTCATGAAAACTCAGAAACACGAAACCAAGGCAAAATCATAATTTAAAATCATCTTTCAATCCCTACTATACTTTCCTATACTAGACTTAATATAGTGATACAGTACCTAACAAGAATATGGGGAAAAGACTAAATCCACCTAATACAGCACAGAGTATGTAAGTAATTTCTGAAAACAAATTTTGCACATACTTTGCTCTGTAAAAGTATCCTTACCAGAGAAGAAGTATTTTACTACCAGTCATGTACTAATTGCTCACAAACAGAAGTAGGTCACAGAGGATTCATGAAAGCAAATACCAGTGACTCAGTGTAGAAGGAAGAAGAAAAAGAAAAAAATGGGTACAAGGATATGATTTATAGTGTGCAAATAGCTATGAACTAATATTGTGATGAGGAATAATTTCACAATGAAGATTTGTTTAATTCATCCTGGTGTGTCAAGAATGAAGTAACACATAAAATGACTAGTACAGCAACATCCACTGTAGAGACAAAAAAAGCAAGCAGTGATAATTACAGTTAACATTTCAATTGTGAACACACCAGTTAACTTACAGTCTACAGCTATGAAAGCCTACAACCTATGTGATGCAACAGCAGCAATAGCTTGAGGTACCAGATCTCACAGTGCTGCTAGCAGTAACAAGAACCACCTGAGATGCTACCGGAAATACTGCCTGTCAAACTACACAACACAAGATGGCATACACATCAGTGTTAAAACTTAACTGTTTAAACAGTATCTGCTCCAACACAAGTAGGACTGCAGGCAACCCAAACAAGAGGAAGTCAAAGTGAGTGTGTTGTCAACTGTTAGAACTGTATGAGGTAGTATATAGAATCATAGAATAGTTAGGGTTGGAAAGGACCTCAAGATCATCGAGTTCCAACCCCCCTGCCATGGGCAGGAACACCTCCCACTAAACCATGCCATCCAAGGCTATGTCCAACCCCACCCTGAACGCCGCCAGGGATGAAGCATCCACAACCTCCCTGGGCAACCCATTCCAGGGCCTCACCACCCTCACAGTAAAGAATTTCTTCCTCATATCCAATCTAAACTTCCCCTGTTTCAGTTTAAACCCATTACTCCTTGTCCTCTCACCACAGTCCCTAATGAAGAGTCCCTCCCCAGCATCCCTATAGGCCCCCTTCAGGTACTGGAAGGCTGCTATGAGGTCTCCACGCAGCCTTCTCTTCTCCAGGCTGAAAAGCCCCAACTTTCTCAGCCTATCTTCATACGAGAGGTGCTCCAGTCCCCTGATCATCCCCGTGGCCCTCCTCTGCACTTCTTCTAACAGTTCCATGTCCTTTTTATGTTGAGGACACCAGAACTGCACACAATATGCTGTTACTCTTCAAGTTCTAGCTTCTGGATTCACACAATGACTTGAAAACTCCAAGTTTTCAGCGTTTGAGGGCAGGTTTTTGTGTGGTTTTTTTTTTTTTTTTTTTTTTTGTGTTGGTTTAGTTTTTTTGCTTTGGGGTTTGTTTGACAATTTCCTTGCAGTCCATGTTTCAAGACCCATTTTGGCAATGGAAAGACTTAATATGAACCCTAAACACCTAAAACCAGATGAAAATGAACTTTTATCCATGAACACTTCCATACTAGAAAAAGAAGTGTTAAGATCTATACAGCAATAATAAATTCAAAATATAAACGAATACTGTCTTGGACATACAGAACAAAGTTGAACAGTGCAATTCAGTGTACAGCCTTTCTTCTTTACACATTGATCCCTGAAAGAATTCCAGTATTATACAGTTAAAAAAAGTCTCAAGACTTCATAATCCTGCAGAACAGATCTGTCTGGCTTTCTTAATTCAGTTAAAATTCCACCTTGGAGCAGTAATGTCTGGGTCAGCAGAGACATGATGGTGAAAGAGTAAATCTGAAAGGGAGTTTGCGTCAACGTTGTTAACGAGGAGAAGTGGAACTCTCCTACAAAAAGTGATTTTATGTAAGCCTTTGTTGTTTATAAATGGTTAACTACACAAAAGCTGATAGACATAGGCAATGTACTTAGAAGAAAAAAATAGAGAAAAAAATCTCATTTTTTGCTTCCATGGATCATAACTGTTTTGAATTGGAATTTGTGCCTATGATTGGATTCAGTCCTAAAAAATACTAAAATTGACATTAAAACAGTACAATGGGATCAATGTTGAGGAAACTTCCTCCTTTCCTCAACTATGTATTGCAAGTACAACCACATCACATTACGCTCCTCAAAATACTCTAAGAAATACTACTGTGCTAGCAATTAACTCTTACATGACCAAGCTAACCCCCAAGGCTGTCAACACACAGAAGTTCTACTGCCATGATGGTACAGAGTTGTTATTCTGAGATTCACAACAGTAACTCCACCACAGGTAGCAGTCTTGCAGATTGCCGGTAATCTTAACCAGCATGAATGAAGAGAACTGAAAGTTGAAACTACAGTTTGAGACAAATTCAGTAGTTTTAATATATGACTACTCCATTCCACTGAAAACTTGTTTTGGCACAACTTCCACATACTGTTTATGTGATGTAATGGAGACATGTTCAAGGGAAACTAGCACTCTGTGATCTTCTACCCTTCTCAGTAGGAAGGAAGAATATGCTGAGAGTTTGAACATTATTCCTGCATTTCCTGGATTTTACAAATAGAGGCCCCAAACCTCTAATTTGGCTCACTGGTTTAATCAAACATCAGATCTTCTGTTAACATAAGCTCCACCTCAGCTTTTCAAATAATCATTACAAATGACCTTAAATAGGTTACGTTCAACTTGAAAGCCAAATGTAGGCATACACCTGAAAGAAAAAATGTCAGCAAAAGCCATTTCCTGAAACGGCCTGAATATAAAAAAATACATATACCTTTTCTTCAGACTATAACTGGAAGAATTATCACTACCCATATAAACAAAATTTTTGAAGATGCAGATTAAATGATAAAGCATTCACATAATCCAATGTTAATGTAATTACACGCTTTTCAGTAATTTCCCTTCCACAAATGCATAACTAAATATTAACTCAAAATGATCTTTCAGTCTTTCAAAATCTCGACAAAGTCTGTGCAGGTAATGGTAGCACACAGTCTAGAAGGGCTGGACAACTAAGTTGATATACATATGGGTGTGTGACCAATTAAAATGTGACTGATTGTTTTCTTAACCTAGCTTACATTGATTTCAGAGCTCTGACTTGTTTTTATGAGGATGCATAATCTCTTTCCTCATTGTGACTAGCATAAATTTAGCTGATACAGGAAAGTAATGACAATGAAATTTTAAAAAGTGACAAATAAAGAAAACCCCAAGACTCTACTTGATAAACTGGCATTCAACAAAGCATACTTCCTCCCACAATTTGCAATGTAATTTCATCATCTCTTCCTTGAAAAGTGTTGCCAGATTTCAGACAGCTGGGGAGACTGTTTACTGTCACGGTTTATTTCTTCAAAGTTTATTTTCTTCAGAGAAACAGCATAATTTGTTCAAACATTTTTTATTTTTCTTTTTCTCCCCAGTCAACAAACTCAAACACAAGAACAGCGGTTTCACATCTATTCACCTATTGAACACAGGAGAGGTACAATATAAGTTTGAAAAAAACTGCTAAACTCCCAAGATTTTCTGTAAGACTGAAGCTGAACTGAACATCACCTTACGGATAGTCACAGGTTTGATACTACAGCTCGGCAGATAGCCACTGAAACATCACCCACTCAGAGTTCTAAAAACAGCTGTGGTAATAATTCCAGAAAATTATATTCCGCTTTTAAATTCTGACTATTCAATATATTAGCCATATCTTTAAAACAGATAGTGAATCTCTCTAAAGGACAAATTCTGGTCTTCCTGTTCACTATTATCTCCCAGTACGCTTTATCACCAGAGAAAAATAGAAGCATGTCATGCATCGGTGGTGGAGACAGGAATCACGCTGCAATGAGATACAAAGCTACACGTCATATCCTTTACAGGTCTAGCTTTAATAGTCCAAATGCCTGTAGCATTATCACCTCACGCTGTGATTTTGTCCCATTTCACGCTACGAGGCATTGGGCTAACTAGTTGCTGCAGGAAATGACGATGAACTACGAGTCACAGCTAAGCACACAACCCAGTATGGTGCTGCAGGGCACAGTGCTGTTTTGCAGATGAATCTCGGCTGCCAACCACGTGAGATCATCAATCCTTTTGGTAAGCTAAGGGTAGTCAAGCATGCACTTGCGAAGCAACCTATTGAACATTCAGAAACACAAATCGACTGAATGTGTTTTCTTCAGTCCTGGGTTGCTCTTCAAGATCTCAACAAACTAAATGAAAAATGAGTTTAATCATTTTGACAGCATATTTATCTTAAGCAAATCCCTGCTTGCCTCAAGGTTTTCTCTATCAGTGCTTAATTTAAAAGCAGTATGTCTTTTGATGGAATAGAGTTACTGAAAACTACCCAAACTAATAAAAACAAGTCTGTTACATACTATACATACACAATTCTACCATTCAAGAGAATTTATCACCACTCATGATAAAGTGCAGTGAGGATGTTTTGACATTAAATTTAACAATACACAATTATACAGTTCAACAAATCAAATTCTTACCAATTCACAGGCCAAGTTCAGAAGTAGATAAGTTAAACTGATAACCTTTTCAGAAGGTTATCACCACTGAGCAAATGCAAAGAGGAGCATGGAAGTTCACTGATTCTGTTGAGGCAAACAGGTGGCCACAGTGAAGGTTAGAAGTCAGATTTTCATGAAATCATACCCTCAAGATACATACAAATACTTCCAACAGAGAAAGTACTCAGAGTTCAATACTGTTTTGTTGGGGTTTTTTTGGTGGTTTTTAGTTGGTTTTTTTTTTTTTTTTTTGATAAATTCAGTGCCCTGGAAGAAGGAAAGGAAAAACACAAAACCAAATAAGCCTTAAGCAAAACTACTGCCTTCAGAGTGTTGTAGTAAGGTACGTTCCAGCTTGCTTAAAACAAATAAAATCAATTGAAATTAATCATACATTAATCATACACTAGGTACTTGCTTGAAAATCTTGGCAATCACTAAACTGATTAAGTACATTAACACTGTTGCACATTTTCTATTCCAATATTAAAATGCAGCAATATGTGAAAAAATAATCTGCCACTTTTGTTTTGTAGGTACTCCTCTGCATACCCCTACGGCCATGTGGTATTATTCCTCCCAGACAAAAAACACAACCAACCAACCAATACCACCACTATGCCAATACTGGCAGATACAATGGTGCTTTCTGGTTGAAAAAAATCTTTGGAATGTAATTTATATGTAATTTATTTTAGATGTTTTTACTCTAGATTTATATGACTGAGTTGCTGCTGCTCAAAAAGTACAACAATGATTTCAGACTGCAGCCTTCCTCCTTTAGGCTGCAACGGAGTCAATTTGCAAAAGCTCTGGAAAACTGGAGTAGGCCATCTTTGTTTCAAGACTGCTAAAGAAAAAACTGTTTTCAGGGAAGATCTGTCATAAGTAAGAAAACCTCACATTTTCTACTCTCAACAGCAAAACAACTTAGTCCAACGTGCGAAAGAGCCTAGTAATGAGAACCATTATTACTCCTTATATATGCAATAGTGCTACGATTCTTCATTGTTCTAGGCACCATACAAACACAACAAATGACAGCCTCTGCTGGAAAGAGCTTACACAGTCCAAAAACCCAGGCATAACATATAGATGAGACAGACACCTCTGACAGGTTAGAACAGGGTGTGGATGAAGGAAGGTGACAGAAAAGGGTGTGCTACAATTTTTTGCCATCAGGAAGAGTAATCACCTCACTACTCATCCAGCCCATTAACCCATTAGCTAATTTAAGGTTTCTATTTGCATCACAGCAGAAGTATGCCTGAAGAAGTGATGTGCAGAAAGGATAAAACTCCACTTCTGCAGTCTTTGCTTTTGTCTGGAAACGGCTTATGCCTTGTGAGCATCACTGTCACAGGATTCAAGAAAAAAAAAAAAAAAAAGAGAGACTGATCCAAAATCTACTTAAGTACCCTCATAGGTGTAGTCACATCCTGGAGCCAGGAACAAATTCACGTTTCATATCAGTTTCCCTTGTTCTCTTAAGATTTTGATGAGGCAATATCAGCCTCACTTTTGGCAGGTCTTAGAAGAATCCCCTGCCTAACAAATGCAGAAGTTAACAGATTGTGAGTTACCCCATTAAAAAATTATGATTATTAAAAAAAAAAAATAATCTGATGCTGCACATTTCTTATCCTAAGAACATAAAGCACCATATCCCTTCCAAATCATATTATACAGAATTGTATTTCAACTACTAGGACTTCTGCTGTATTTGAAATCGAAGTCTATACTTAGTTGCCCTCACTTACCTTGAACAGCTGTATTAATAGTATTTGCTGCCTTTGCCCTCAGGATATCTATCGTCTAATGACAAGTGAAGTCATTCACTTATGGTTTATGAGTTTTATGTTTATGGAATCTTAATACCCATCAGAAAACTGGTTTTGTAAAAATACATAGTTTGCAGAGAAGAAAACCACAAACTGTTCAGGTGAAATATCTGTAAACATGTACAAACACTAGAACGAAAACTGTGTCTCTATCCTCACTTCTGGTTTCGTGGCATTACATGCATTGCTACTGCCCCCCCGAAGCGGCTACTGTGTAACACAGAACACTTGAGCCAGCTCTCAAGACTCTCTTCCCTCCTGCAACATCAGCAATATCCACAACTGAAAAACAAACTTATACCAGATTTTCCATGAAATAGGGTAATTACAGACTTTCAGATTTTCTATCTTCTGTTACATGCATATTTAGGAAGAGTATTTTTATCAGAGTAGCAATGGCTTGTAAGAAATAATGCTTAAAATGTAGCTTCAAATAATCTAGAATTTGGCAGATACTCTAATACTACACCCATATGCTACCCCCGTATTAAAACTAAAGCTCAGCGGCATCTCATTTCATTGTGGTGCTGGATTTCCAGTATGCAATGGGTGTTCCTGCCATGTATGATACCCTAATTTGTGGAACTTGGTTTTCTGATTTTCTGTACCAGATGCGCTTCACTTCATTCCTGTACCGTGTTTCAGGATTTACCTACAAGATGAAATCTGAGAGCAGCTCTATGGATCGTTTCGTAGAGCCTACATGAATAAAACCAATGGGACACTTTTGCCTCCCACTGTACTACAGCCTCACACCTTCAGAAGACATGCTCCTTCATGCAATTCCCGCACACTTGCATATTTTCAGACAGTCTGGCCCACGCAAGAGGGAAAAGCAGCACATGATGCGCTCCCCACGTCCTTATACTTGCCCAACACTCCCAGCATGGGCAGAAGCCATACCATGCTGTTGGCCCATAAGCTAGCTTCCTGGGGCAGATATCTTTTGGAAGACATATTACTGTTCTCTCAGCATGAGTTTAAGGGAAAATTCATTTTTCCCTACTGACTGAGGCAAAAAAATGCAACAGTACTTTGGAACTCTCTTCATATTGTTTCCTTCTATTAATACCCAACTGATGACCCTTGGACTGAATTTAGGCAGACACAGCCCCAAAGAATGTAGGGAACATTTTTTTTATGTTTATAAAAAGACCAGCCCAATGTCTCCAAGTCCACTACCAAGGTTAGTGGGAGAGACAATAGCATCAGCAATAAATTAGTAGTGAAATACAGCTCACTTAAAGAACAACAATCAAAAAGCTGCCCAGAACAGCAAACCTTTCAAATTTTCTCAAACTTGTCAATGACTAAACAGAGAATCCCAAGGAGGCCACAAAAATGATCACTGATGGAGTACTCCTCTTATGAGGAAAGGCTGAAAGAGTTGGGGTTCTTCAGCCTGGAGAACAGAAGAATCCATATGGGGATCTTATTGCGGCCTTTAAGTTCCTGAAAAGGGCCAAAAAGAATGATGGGGAGAGACTTTTTAGCAGAGCCTGTTGTGACAGGACAAGAGGTAATGGTTTTAAACTAAAAGAGGGGAGATTCAGGCAGGACGTGAAGAAGAAAGTTTTTACAGTAAGGGTGGTAAAACACTGGCACAGGTTGGCCAGAGAGGCAGTGGATGCACCATTCCTGGAGACATTCAAAGCCAGATCGGATGTGGTGCTAGACAACCTTATCTAGTTGAAGATGCACCTGCTCACAGCAGAAGCGCTGGACTAGATGACCTTTGAAGGTCCCTTCCAACCCAAACTATTCCATGATTCTATCATTACCTTGACTGGGAGGGCCAGATTACTAAATCTCTAACACCACTGCTGTGTGTCTTGCTTCCTGTAGACTGTCAGAGTGGGTGATCCTACTGTTTTTTTCCTGCCTTATGATTTATGAATCAGAAGAAGGAAACACATGATGGCTAAAAGGTATTAATTTATAGATAATGCTGAATGCTTAGGTCTGACCTACACAATTTGCATATTTAATAAAATAACCTGGTATATTCATATACTCTAGTATGTTTTGCATTTCCTTTGAAACATTTCTTTTAAAAAAAAAGGAAAAAAAAGAAAACACCACAAAAAAACAAACCCCCAAAAAAACCCACAACAACAAAAAAAAAAAACCACCACAAGCAGTTTGCTGTTACAAGATTTGAGGAAGACATGGGGGAAAAAAAAATTGAGAAAATATTCGGGGGGGGGGGGGGGAATCTGCAGGAGAGGAGAGAAAAAAAAAAAGGCAGGAAAAAAGTTTTGGAGTTTGGTTTTAAATTTTTTTCCTACCAATAGAAATTAAAGCCTAGTGAAAGAAGGCAATATTTTGACATCTGGCAAGACAGAATAGCACATGTGAGGCACAATCAAGCAGGAAGGAAAAAAAATAGATAGAAATGTATTTCCCAACAGAACTCGTGTTCTCTCATTAGTCACAGGGCACAGATGGGGAGCAGATGCCTTCAAACACAACAGTTCAATCATGAAAACATGGCAGAAGGGCCAGGGAAGAAGCTACATGACCAAGCCTAAGGTAAGAAAACAAAAAAAAAAAAAAAACAAAAAAAAAACCAAGCTTACTTACAAAATGTGTTACACATTTTCTTTGTCCATTATGTGAGGAAAGCAAAAGGAAGATGTTCTGGCAAGACCTGATGGTACAATGAACTGACACAATTGTCCTTTTGCGTGGGGTGTTCGTAGACAAGGTGGATAGAGCATATTGGACTTGCCTGACTGCCTTTGTTTCTACTATTACAGCACTTATGGAAATTCCCTTGACGTACCCATACGTAAGAACAAGCTAGACAGGACGAGACTCACTGAAAAAGTAAATCTGCAAAACAAATGTATACAATTTACTTTTTTTTTCAGCTAACTTTGAGAGGTTTAACAGTATTATCACAAAGGATATTAATTACGACTTCTCACAGAACAGCATCGTCAGATGAACGAGTTAATGTTCAAGCATCCTCCTTCCAGTTTCATAAAAGGGAATAAAAGAAGCCATGTGTTGATTTACATTATGAAAACTGTCCTTACAACAAATTCTGGTAAACACCAAGGCATCTGTTGGTAGAAACGCAAGTCTGATTTATTCTTAGAATCAGTATCTAACATCCATTTCATCAAGGACTGGATTATGTTTATGTCTGAACTACTTTTAAACTACTTTTGAAATCTGTAAAGATACATTCATCAATTAAAAATTCTGATAAAGACTTTTGCTTTCTCTTAGCATGAACTGTACTCAACTGGAAACAGGACTGAAGGCAGAATTTCACTCTATATTGCTAGGCTCATTGATATTAAGCTATGTATTGTTTAATTAAATGACATATCTCTGTTACAAATAATTCAGGAGAAGGTGCATTTTCTATGGTTCCATCTTCTCTCAATCACAGCACTATCTTCTACAATCCTGCAAAATTTTCATCTCTCATGTTCAATTTGTTCTCCAAACACCCTTTGGAGAGTGAGTGGGGTGTCACCTTTCCTCACTTCTATTTAGTTATCCCAAGTGCAAGAGATGCTTCTTGCAGCCACTGCAATGCCATCTCTGGGACATTTAGCCAGAATGCCACCAACCCTGGACTGGAAGAAAGTACTGCCTTCCAGATACAGATGCCCCTGTGCATCCATCAGGCATACCAACAAGTTCTCACATGCCATTTAGAGTTTGGTTTGGGTTTGAGCAGGGGAGGTTTCAAGGTTGAAGTACCTGCTTATAAAATATGCCATTCTTAGGACCTTCTTTTGGCTTCTGCTTTTGAGGTTTCTGTGTATTTTAATGTAGGATATTTTCCAGAAAATCACAGCAGCTCATCCAAGAAGTGATAATAACGGTTGACCAAAGAGAATTTCAAGGAGAATTTGAATTAGACGCTGATGCGTTAGACTCAGATTTATCAAAGGAAGCTCAGATAGTTCAAACTACTGTACCATCTTTCCTGTAACAGCTTTAGAATCTAAAACTGATTCATAAAAGCACTGTATTTGAATGTATTTCAAAAACAAAGTAAAGGCTTCTTACAGAAATCTCTGATTAATAGTTTCAGTAAAACTAGTAACTATCATGTAGACTCTTCTCAGATACACATGAAAAAAAGCAAAGGGTCAAAAAAGCACTGCGATTGCTCCATATGTGCAAATCTATCTCTTGTGAGAAGTGGGATTCTGTTCAGAAGCCTGTGCCAAATCTCATACAGGATGGGGGTCCAACAGCCTAGAGAAGGAAGACTGCCCACCCCATGCTCCCAAATGCAGCAGGAAAACAGCTGGGGAAAATAAAGAAAAGTCTATCTTCTACTACTGTTCCAGCTATGAACACTTTGAGTGCTACTTAAAACAATCACAGGTAACAAGTACCAGCATTCAAACAAAGTAACTTTTCACCTTATTAGCCCTCTCAAGTTGAGCTACATACAAAACTGGTATCCATACAATTACCACAAAAATGCAAGAAAAAAAAATCAGAGAGAAAAAAAAAAGGAAAAAAGAAAAAAAAGGTATCAACTGAATTGTTCCAATATTTCTTAAGGGAAAAAGAGAAAGATACCACAGTATTTCACAACGGAAGTTCTACAATAGTTTGAATTAGTCAAGTTCAAAAAAATTCAAAGAAATACACCAGCTTCTTCCAGCGGTGGAACAGAGCCAAGAGCCGGTTTTTATTTGGGAAGGGAAGCCACATTCCCAATACCATAAAAGGCTGTGCTTTGCAAATTTTCAAAAGCTATAGTATGAATGCACAGTATAAACAACAAACACCCTCAACAATAGAAAAGTGTCTATCCTATTTATGCTAGACATGCCTGTGAATGAAGCGTAAGAAAAGTAAGTTTTCCTGATTGTTGAACTGACCTCATAGTACCAATCTCATTCAGCTTCTCAGCAAGTATTATTTTACAGCTACTGCTATTTATGTATATAAATGTCTGTGCACCCTTACGTGTGCTTTTTTCCCCTTAATTTATTTGGATGTTAACAACTATATTTTAAACCAGTCTAGTCAGAAAAGACAGACACTTTGATCCCATATAAACAGCCATTTGACATAATCTTCAACATTTTGGAGTGGAACACGGGGAAAGAAAGATCCACTAGTGGGTAGCCTTTTGACATTTTTTCTTTAACATACGATTTTAAACCTAGGTTAAAGTCAAATTATAGAGATCAGAAGCAGGCTGTTACATGCTAGAACATCCACATAATTACTGCATATGCAGAAAAAAACCCAGCAACAGGCGGATAAGGAAACTGCACCAGTTTTTACTTTCTAATCACCAAACTGGACATGCCAGTATTTCACGAGAATAACAGATTCTACTTACAATAATAATTATAATCTCTCAAGAACAATAGAGCATGACGGTTTTCCTTATTCCTAAACAATTATTTAGGGAAGACCATTGCTAACGGAAAGAAAGGGCAAATAAGCTGATATATTTATTCTGGCATGGCTCCAGCATTTTTGCACTCATCTGTCAGTGGCAGGAATACCAGTAACATGCAGTCTGTAGTTCTGAAGTCTCTCCATGGGACAGATCAACCTGGGAATTGTTCTGGTTTACAGCACTTCTGAGATATGTTTATATTTACTGGGAAACATGCCAAAAGGAGATTTCTAGTTTAGTACTATCTGATTTGCCCTGAGCATTTTAAATAAAAACACCGAACTGACCTACCATGAGATTTAAAGCAGCACTGGAAGTGTTATTTTTCATCTCATCTTTATTTATGTAGAAGTCTACTGAAGTAGATCTAACTAACACTAGTACCTATCAGCAATATATAGAATATGCGCTGCTATAAAAAAGGACTGAAACATCAGTGCTGAGAAATACGTGATCTCAGAAATGGACAGATAAATGCCAATTACATGAAGGGTGAGATATCTCCTTAAACATCCCTAGCACTTTACATTTAAGTCACCGAAAAATTATGTCAAGTAACCATGCAGTGTTACGTAGTAGACCCTCACATCAGATGATTTTCAGAATCCAATATGTGACACTTGAATATAATGCCTAGACCCAACTGTACGTACTAATACTATAGATTCTTGCACAGGACTCCCAAATTTCACAATTATTACAGTTAGTGGATTTGCAAATGTCCAGTGGCAAAAATCCTCTGAAAGGTTTCCAAGAGAAAATCCAGGAGCCTTCACTGAATGCAACGCACCTGTTGAATAAGCCTGAATCAAAGACAAGTGAACTTTTATGATTTCCTCAGTTTGGGAATTACAGTGAGGCACATATGATTCTGCCACCACAGCACTCCCTCCAACAAATCTTCCACCTACTAAACATTTTTATTAATGACATGTAACATGACATCCTGAATCAGGTCTACAGCCTACAGACAACAGGGCAACATACACAGAAGAGCTGCATGCAACTTTAAGCAGTTCAACACCATTATTAAAGCTTCATTAAAAATGTTCAACTTAAATCAGTTAGCAGTATCTTCCTGTTCTAAACACAGCGGCTCAAAATAATACACGATTTCAAGTCTCGCAACTAACCAAACCATTACCACCCATGTTTCATACTTTGTAAGCCATACACACTGACGTGTCTAACAAATTCACGGGAACCTACCCTGAAATCCACTCACCTGAGCACCATGTGCAGCTTTGACAAAGAACTACCAGAGGCAAGACCATCAGTCAGTATGTGCAGCCACAGAAGCAGGTACATAGCCTACCACTACCAGAAGTCTGAAGCTCCCTGACAGAACATGTAGCAGAAAGGGCAACTATTTACCACAGCATGAGTGAACTCCTGTGGGCTTAAAAACTACATTTGAGAAGGATCAGCCAACTTCTAATACAACAAGAACTGTAATGGCTCTGCAGAACATCAACAGCAGATGCAAGCCAAATTCAACTGAGTAGGAGGACTGAATCTCTGTGTAATGTGCCCACATCATGTGATGCGTCCCAACAACCACATCTCATGAAGAAAGGATGTCTGGACTACTGCCCTTTAGATTCCCCGGTTAAGAAAGATAAAGACTGTCTCTTAGTGTGTAACAACAGACTCTAACCACTATGGGAGGTGGGGGGACATACAGCTTCTTTCAGCGCTTTTATAGAGAAATACGGCAGTCTTTCAGGACTTCAAGCCTTTTATTTTGCTCATATTTCAGCTTTCCTCAAGTTTTCTACAGTAAGATTCTTCAGTCAACCCTAAAGAACTCGATCTTATTGTAACAAATAAGGATTTTTTTCAGAGTAAAAAATAAGCAAAACCCAAGAATATGACCAGATGAATCCTTGCCAGTCTGGCTGAAGCTAGAAATAATGATGGCTCACTAGAGAAAACTGACTGTTGCCTATGTCCAGATTGTTACGCAGTACTTGAAATACATTAGTTGTTTGAACAGGAAGATTGGCTGAATAAACCAACCAGAATAAAAACGACACACTCACTTTGACGGTGAGAGGTAAGTCTGTCCCCCTAACACACAGCCCTTACTGTGAATGAAAAGAAATATAATTACCAAGATACATTAACACTTCACTATGTAGCACAGAAACCAGTGAGATCATTAGTACAACAGTTTAACTTCTAAGCAAACATGTTCAGCAACAACGTGTTATGAAAGCACAAATAGACTGCACAAACTTCTTATTTCCTCCTCTTCCCCCCCCCCCCCCCCCCCCGAGTTTTGGGATGCTGCTCTTCTCTCCAAACTTATTCAACATTCATTAGGATAAAAATTCTTATGTGCAAGAGAGAAGGAGCTAAGGTGAATGAAGCGAGTTGAAAGTAAGGAACAAGTAAAGCTCTTCAAATCACCACACTCCAAAGCATATATTAGAATTCATAAAATTACAACAAAAACAACCGTTTTAAAACTTTTAACTGATGTTAAATGTAACAGAAGTAAAATAACGCAGAGCACAGATTCATCTGGCATCAACACAATTACACGTAATTTCTGTGGCTGTTTTTTCTGTTAATAAGTGTGCTTGGTTTTCTTATGTCATCAACAGGACCACTTTTAAACACCTGTTATTAAATAATCCATTTATAATACACTTCACATAATACTACCTTGACAAAGGAAAAAAACCATCTCTGCAAGAACCAATAGCAAGAGTTTACATAACAACTTTAAAATCACTACATTTACACAAACGACCAACTCAGAGAAGTTCAAAAAGCCTGCTCAATATTTTCCAGGAAGCATGCTGCCCAGAACTAATAAAAATGCAACAGGTTTGACAAATCTTGTCTCCAAATTTTCAATAAAAGTTGTAATTTTCCTTTGGTTTTCACATTTCAGAAATGGTTATGAACTGTTAGAATGTATGAATTATTATTTGATGATTGATAAGTATATCAATCCCATATCAGGGAAGCCTCAATACCACTTCAGTGACAGTACACAAATAACATGAAGTTCCAACACATATCTTCTAGGAGTCTAAATTGGCTGAGAAGCAATTGGACAAGCATTCATGAATTCCAGGCCTTTGGAAAACAAACACACAAACAAACAAAAAAACAAACCCACACAACAACAAAAAAACAACACTCTGACTCAAAGAATAATGATTGTAATAACATTGCTTCAGTGCAACTACCACACAGAACCAGAAGTAAAGCACATACACACAAGAACTGGCTTGTCGGTTTTGTAAGAGATACACACAGAAGACCAGAGGAGAGAATAGCAGCAGAGAACTAAATACATAGCATAGACTGAGAAAGAAGGTATTGTGGGTTTTCCCTGTGAAAAAAGTGTGTGTATGCGCATCTATCCATACATAAATCTACACATTGATCTATAAAAAAAAAAAAAAAGGATACACATACACACAGACTCTCTAGTTCTCTACTCCTACTCCAGACAATGCCATTTCAGGCTTTGAAATCAGCACTATGAAAGGATCACACACCCACAGCAAAAGAAATTAACACATGGTGGTACACAAATTTCTTCTCTGTAAAAGCACATGATGTAACCCATGTCATGGCCCAGTGGTTTGAATACCAAATGCCTCCAATTTATAATTTAAGAGAATTTTTCTACCCGCCAGTCCTGAAAACCCACTCCATGACTTGAATGTCAGGCTGGGACATTTCTTGTTCAGGTATCACTTCCAGAAAGTCTACTGCTGGAAACAGAAGTAAAAAAAACTTAAAGACTTCAGTCAGCAAACAGGATCACGAACTAAGTTTTATGCCCATTTTGTAACTGAGCTGCCAGGCTAAACACTGCAGCCTTAATAAGAACAGACCATCTTTTCATTCTTCTTAGAACCTCCGCAAAGAAAATAAATGCCTACATCAAGCAAATCTGTACAACGAAACAAGCTTTGTAGCACTGGCAGACAATTCTCATGACCCCAAGTGTCAAAAAAGTAGGACAGTGCTCACAGCAAGGATGAGGCCTAAGCCTAGCAGGCCACCAGAATTCTGGTGGTATAGGCAAAAGGAATATACCTAAGAGGCAAAATGCCAAAGCAAAATATAAAATTAATGCTCTCACACTGCAAAAGAGTTCCAAAACAAACAGGGGATACAACCAGAAAAAACAATGCATGTCTCTTGTAAAGTCTTCATGAAGCACCAAGGCTTGTTGTAATTAGCTGGACAACAGTTTCACAGGCAGTGTTACTATTAAGAAAAAAACATCTCTTGAATCTGTGGGCCCAAAACTTGCACTTCAACACAGCCAGGAGATTCATATCACAGGAATCAGACTTCCTTCAAGCCTGCTCATGGCCTCCTCCTTGGTCCCCTAAAATGCCTGACCCACTGTACAAAACATGAGTAGCTACCACCACTCAACAGCACTCTTTCAGAAAGGTAAGGTATCCTGTGGCAAGTAAGCAGCTACCCTTCCAGTCTTTTCATGTAACAGTTGGGTCTATGGCTGACTGAGCCTGTGAAGATAGTTCAGGTGAGATACAGCTCAGAGCATGTAGACCAGCAGGTGCCTTAATTAACCCAAGCCCATTTCTGCAGCAGAAGCAGGAGAATTTGCACTGTCCATATTGGTTTTCATTTCTTCTGACAGTTGTCTTTCTGGGATCTATCATTTATATTAGTAGATTAATCATGTGCATAGGGACACAAGGGGCAGGTCCCCCTTTAAGAAGGCAGCTGAAGAAGTGGGTCTGTCAGCCTTCCCCTGGCAATGGTAACGGGGCAGATGCTGAGCTCCCTAGCCAGCCTGAGACAGGAGGGTACCTGGGCCCATTAAAAGTAAGCAGTTTTGAAACTCCACTGCTGGCTTTTTAGTTTCACAATGCTGCGACATACTGGTTTTGCTATGAAGTTATTAAATATTGAATATCCCTATAATACATAAAATGTAACCACATATATGGCATGTACTATTCACTGACACAAAATATATATATGCTGAGACAGTATTTAATGCTGCTTTAAAAAAAATCTTTCAAGTATTTCAACAAAGTCAATGTAGTATTAAATATGTCTGAAAAGCAGTAAGGAATCCAAATATTAAAACAAAAAAAGTGGTACATATGTAGTTTATGCTTCTGCTGAAGCCTACCAAGTCTCTCTCCTCAATCTGCCATGCAGCCATACACTTAAAAATGGCATTTTTAGTTCTTTACATAGACACAAACTTACTTGAGTAAAAGAAGTGAAGATCACAAATGATTTCAAAAAGCCACAGCATGTTCCCCTCTTTAAACACAGATACATTTGCATCATAAAAATGCATAGTGCCTATTTGGACACTCAGCTGATGCTACGTAAGAGCAGAACAATCATTTACAATAGAGGAATAATAATTAATTATAAAATAACTCAGCACTTATAGCTATGCCAGGTTAGATACATGAAGAAGATATACACACCGAAGGAAAAGCTTTGCACTGATGTCAAATAGGCCACTTAATTTTCCTATTTTAACTCCTTGCCATTCAACAGACATTTTTTCCCTTTGAAATATATCAGTGCCTAAACATTTCAGGCTTAGAAGAGCCAGGTGAGCTAAGCGTCCACCCTTGCTTTGTACCAGCCTTTCAGCCAGCCGAAGAAACATTTCACACACTTTCTTCGAAGATAATACATAAGCTAATACTCAAGGTACTTTCACAGACAGAAGCATATCATAATTTAACACCATAACATACATTCTGTATGCCTCAAAATGGCATGCAAAATACTAGGGAAAAAAGTTACAAACTTATAAAAACTTTTGTTACTCCTTTTGATAGAGGTATATACTTAACCGCAAGGAATACCTCATCACAAAAAATGACCAAGATGTCAAAGCTTGTCAGTCTTCTGTCCATCGACAGAATAACCTTTTACTTCCCATTTACTATTTCCAAATCTTTTTTGCCTTCCAACGAAAATGCTACAAAAAGGCCACTCCTCTGCTAGCCTGTCTAAAAAAGTAGTTACACAAACCTGCCTCTTTAAGAACACTGAACAAAGCAGGCTATCTTAAGTTGTCCATATAAAGTATATCTGCTCTGGATAAAAGGTCAAATAATTGAGAGCACGCTAGAAGTGTTTTTAAGAAATAACAAAGAGGAAGGTGGAGGGGCAGGAGAAAACTGAACATCATATAAAAACAGGCAGAGAGAGTAACACGGAGCGCTTAAAACACAGCGTTTAAAACTGGAAGAGCCCCAGCGAACTCGCCAGGAGAGTCTCGCAGCTGGGGACCAGAAGCCGGGAGGCCGGAGCTCCGCCGCCCTCCCGGGGCTTTCTGCCGCCCGCCCGGCACCAGGAAGCCCGCTGGCCCGGGCAGCGGCGGCAGCCCCCCACGCTGCACGCCCAGGCCGCAGCCCCCCCGCCCTACCTCTGCGTCCGGCGGAGGCGGCTGCTACTCCTCAGGTGCGGTAGCGTGAAGTTAGAAAGGACGGTCCAAAAACTTGGGTCCGACATATCCATTCTCCTGTGTCCAAAACCCTAACGACACAGTGCCATAGTACAAGGAGAAGGGAAGTGGACGAAAACTCCCCACCACTCTCGGGAGACTGAGAGCAGGGAGAAAGAGAGGAGAGCCCCCGAGCGAGCGGCCCCCCTGCCTCCGCGGGAGGAAAGCGACTGGCGGTAAGAGCGGCTCGGACCGAACGCAACTTTCCCGTGCGGCCCCGCCCCGCCCCGCCCCGCCCCGCCCCGGCAGCGACCATTCGCGCCCGCGCAGGGGCCGCGCCGCATCTCAGGAGCTCACTTCTCAACCCCCCTCCGCTCAACACCGCCGGCGGCTCCCGCGCCAGCTGCGTGCCCGTCCCCCGCCCGCTGGCGGCCCGTAGCGCGGCGTGCTGGCAGACCTGCCCCTCTCACCCGGCGGCGCGGGAGCCGAGCAGCTTCCGCCTCCCTTCCTCTTTCTCTCCCTCCCGCCGCTCCCCGGGAGCGCCAGGTGCGGGCGGCAGCGGCCCGGCCCGCACTAGAGGTGCGGCGGCGGTGGCCTGGGCAGGCCGCCCGCGGCGGGGCTCGGCTGCGCTCCCAGTCGCTCTGTGTCGGGGCGCAGTGCTAAGGCCTTCTGCCTGCCTCAGCACAACGGGCGGCACAGGTACTACAGTACTGCCTCCCACGTTGGCCGCCTGCCACTCCAGACACCAGCCGTTCGCCACAGCAAGCTAGGACACAGGCCTCCATTATCAGCTATCTCTTTTGAGAAAGTGACCCTGAAACACACAAGCTAGCAAAAGGCGGGTACGGAAAGACTGTGCACCTCTTCCCCTCAAAACAGTGACCTAATCCCTCAGGTACTTTAGAGTCATTTCCTCCTCCTCGTTCCTCCTACCAACTTTCTTCCTCTCTCCAGCATTCCCTCGTGGACTTCCCAGCTCAGCTGGTTTGCTTTCTTGAACTTCCACCTCCCCATCATTCCACCTTCCTCTTACTTCTCACTTTAACCCCATGGCTGCTGTCCTCAGTGTTTTCACTTCTAATTCCAGTTGCACCACCCTCAAGCCCTCCCTTCTCTCCCTGTGCAGCTCTGTCTAGACTAGCATTTTTCCTCACATCTCTGCAGTACACAAGAATCTTCCTAAAATTACTACTATACTGCACTGTCATGCAGTAACTCAAGCTGTTGGAAACAAAGATGGTCAGGTACAGAAAAAGTTACTATGGCTTCAAAAAAATCATGAGGATCGTTTTAACATACTTAGAATTTCTATGTACCTTTTCATTTCTCTAAGGGTCATGTTTAAGGACTTGGTCACATTTACACTTACGGAAAGAATGCTGCAAGTTATCACAGAATAGTTAGGGTTGGAAAGGACCTGAAGATCTTAGAAAAAGACTACTGTGATATAGGTGGCAGCATGGCACTCTGAGCAAAATTACGTAGCATCGGTTAAATCACTTGAGGATGCCTGCACTAGTAGGAGAAAAATAGGGAAACAAAGAAAAACCCAATGTAATACAGACTAGCCTATCGCTTGGATGAAGGAAAACTTGTTCTGGTGTGCAGAATGCTACAGAGCAAGAGCTCACATGACATGAGGGATCAGACAGCTCTTGGGATACCAGCTCTGCATGTAACAGAGCATTGCAATGTCAGCCCTCGTTCTGAAAAGCCTCCAGAAATACTCACTGGAAAGCACTAGTGTCCTCTAATGAACTAAGGTATGTGGTTTTGGGGAGTGCAGCAGAACGTTTTCTTGGGACAGTTTTACAAGTCACAGGTGCAAACTTTTATTCAGGGAACATTAGGCATTTAACAAGGTGTTCACACAGCAGTCAATCACCAGAGGCCTTAGTATAAACCCCCAGCAGACACCATTTGCTGACATGCCACTGTAAACAAATCAATTTAACACTGATCAAACACAAAAGAATCATGTAACACTTCTCTAAAGATGTCTTAACTTTAGCAGGTCCATATGAGAAGGGGAACCAGCCTTATCTAGATCTATCATCAGATTTTTGTGTATGAGTAAGGCTGAAATGGCTGCAGAAGCTTGTACAGGCCAGTCTCCACCCATGCACCTTAGCACCCAGGAGGGTACTTCCCAGGCAGCCTGCATGCCTACTCTGTTTATGCTCCTCCATTAGGGTGGAGAAGTAACAGTCACATCTACTGTAGCCAGGAACCTAAAACCTCTCATCCATTTTTCACTTTGAGGCACGCTTGCCCATACTGAGTGTGAAGTTTTAAAGGTTCTTGTGAAGACAAGCACAGCTGGCAACCCTTTCTTAAAACATCTTAAAAAAGGAAATTACTGAATCTCTGCATAAGCACTAGGAAACAGCTCCTCCTCCACATACTTTACCTCAACTTCTCTTCTATGTACACAAGTTTTTGCCTGTAATTGGCATGACTGCAGAAAGAAATGTACGCAATCATGAAATGAGGGACTTTTATCTATCTGATGCCGTGAACAGCACTGGTTAAAGAGTAACAACAAAGTCTTCCACCTATCATGCAGGAAAAGTTTCAGTGTCCTCATCACCCTGCAAGCTCTGCCCCCTCCTCTCACTCTTCCTAAGAGGCAGTTGAAGGAGTACCTTCCCTCTCCAAGCAGCAAAAGCAGTTCAGTTTCCGTAACTCAGCCAGGCGAATCACATGTGGGGTAATCATGGAACATGGAGGTCAAAATTCATATCAAGGCTAAAAACTGGCAATCTTCACCTGCAAGGCCAGGCTGTAATTCAATTCATGATTTCTCTGTGAAAATCCCTACACCTTATCAACAATGATGTGAAGCCTTTAATTCTGAAAAACACCCTAAGAACTTACAAAAATTAAGCAAGACTAGCCTGCCGTACTGTGGGCAAGGCCCACCTGAATAAAGATGACTGCTGCTTGCAAGCAGACAAATTCTGATGAGAAAGAAGTTTAGTCCTTTTATGTACAACCAGAGAGATAATCGTACCAAAAGCCACACAGACCTGCCTACTGCAATACACCTTTCTCAATCTGACAAACTGGATGTTTTCAAAAGCAGAAAGGACTGAAGAAATTCTAGGCAGAAATTTCTGTTTACATAGCAACAGAGGGTATCATAATCACATCAGTATTGTTCTACGTTCAATCCTGAACATCATTCACTTCAAACTGTGGGTTCTCATGATTAAACCCCTTGCAATTCTGCCTCTAGACCCTTTGCAGCCTATTCACAAGCAATAGCTCCCTGAATTACATGACTTGTGGAATCCAACATTGTTTCACCTAGGCTTTCTGTGCACAGTTAGACGTCCTGCTAACTAGTCAGGCTGTTTCTAACACTCAAACACAAGGAGACCTGAGTAATTAGTTTTTTGAAGTGCTTGGTGGACATATGCATATTAAGGCACTACTATGGAGACTTTGACAAAGGCATGGAAATGAAGGGAGGAGTTGTGAGAAGTCCAGCATAGTCCCACAACAACCTTACGCAAATTCATATGCTTCATAAGGGCAAACATAGACCTTATTCTTAAGAAGATAACATGTAAATGATGGCAAAGATTTTGTAATGCCCATCAAAAAAAAAAACACAGCTTCCAAACTGGTGCCTGCAGTTTGTGACTTCCCATGACACAAATGCTTGATTTTAGAGCAAATATCTCAAGGGATAGTGAGGTTTTGGGGGCTAATTAAGGGTGTACTACACAGCTGCCAAGGGGCTACTTCTCTTCTAATTTAGTTAGCTGAATCAGCTCAGTGAGATGAGACCCAATACAGGGGAAGCAGATGGAGCAAATGCTCAGGCTGAAAGGCAGGGGCAGCAGGACCACTTCTTTGGCAACAGCTGTCCCTCAAATCGGAGCCTTTCTCACTATCAATACTGATAGTGCTGCTTATCCTCCCCAAACACAGGCTTAACAGCCAGATTTTGTCTCATTTTGTAAGCCAGCACAATTTACTTACCTCTGCCACACAGAACTGGACAAAAAGAATTTAACAATGCATATAATAGTGACCTAAAATATGTAAACCCAAAATTATTAGGAACAGATCTATGGCATCCTCATAAATGCATACTTGACATTTACATATATTTCCCTACAATAAAATGTTATTATATCAACTTCAAATAACTCTTCTTCAGTATCCAATCAAAAACACTGAATTCGGAAATTGTTAAGTCAAATACAATACCTACGAACCTGCAAATATGTCCTTACCTCTGTTGCTTAAGTTTTCAGCTATACAGCCAAAACAACAAGAAGCTCAGGCAACTTACCACTTAGGAGATGCTTTACTATGTAATTTGGATTATGAGTTTCATTTATCACAAAGTATTACATAAGGTAGCACAAAACAAGTGATAAGGATCATTACATTTTCTCTTTTATATTCACTTGAAGATAAAAACATCACTGAAGTCAGAAAAGGTTATTAATTTACCCTCGCTTTGAAGAAAATTACATTTCCAAAAGCAAGCTTACAAAAGTGTCATGGTTTAAGCCCAGCTGGTAACTCAGCACCACGCAGCCGCTCGCTTACTCCCCCCTCCTTTGCGCTCCTGTCCAGGCGGGATGGGGAGGGGAATCAAAAGAATGTAAACCCCACGGGTTAAGAATAGTCCAGTAATTGAAGTGTAGTATACTACTACTAACAGTAATATACACCACTAATAGTAATAACAATGATAAGGGAAATAATAACAGAATATAAAACTAGAAAGGGTAAAGAAAAAAAAAAACCCAACAAACAATAAACATAAGTGATGCACAGCACAATTGCTCATCACCCACTGACCAATACCCAGACCAACCCAAGCAGCGACTGGTCTCTTCCAGGTGAATCCCCCAGTTTACATACTGGGCATGACGTGCTGTGTTACAGAATACCCCTTTGGCTAGTTTGGGTCAGGTGTCCTGTCTCCGCCTGTCTCTGCTCCGTCCTCACAGGCAGAGCATGAAAGACTGAAAAGTCCTGGATCAGGGTAGGTGCTACTAAGCAACAACTAGAACATTGATGTGTTATAGCCAAAGCACAGCACTGCACCAGCTACCAGGAAAGAGAAAAATAGCTGTTACAGCTGAACCCAGGACAAAAAGGTATCCTTAGAAGAGTCTCATTCAATACACAAGCAGAAAAGAATTCAAAATGTCATCATTTACTTCCATTAGCAACCGCAACAAAAATTCTTCCCAGAAACATTTTAATTATGTGAGACTGACTGCTGATTTTAAGTACCACCATGAAATACTTATAAAGTTCAACAGCATATCTTTGAAACAAAAATGTTATACCAATACCAGTATCTGAAGGGGGACTATCCAGTATCTGAAGGGGGGCTATCGGTATCTGAAGGGGGCCCAACAGGGATGCTGGGGATGGACTATTCATTAAGGGCTGTAGTGACAGGACAAGGGGTAATGGGTTCAAACTTAAACAGGGGAAGTTTAGATTGGATATAAGGAAGAAATTCTTTACTGTAAGGGTGGTGAGGCACTGGAATGGGTTGCCCAGGAAAGCTGCGAATGCTCCATCCCTGGCAGTGTTCAAGGCCATGTTGGACAGAGCCTTGGGTGACATGGTTTAGTGGGAGGTGTTCCTGCCCATGGCAGGGGGGTTGGAACTAGATGATCTTAAGGTCCTTTCCAACCCTAACTATTCTGTGATTCTACGAAGACTTAATATTTTGCACATAGCATTCCAACGCAATACTTACCTAACCCTACCTTCTTCACACTGATGATGGCATAAATATGCATTAGAATTTTTCAGAACATATATGAAAATGTTTTAGGGTCATTTCCCAAAAGCACTGCAGACTGCTCAAGTGTTATCAATTTCATAGCAATATGTACACAGAATGCAGTTCACCAGCAACAGTAAAGGTAATAAGGGTTCCTTAAAGATGCTAAGACTAGTAAACTTGTAGTATCATAGGCCCAATACTGAATAAGGAGGGCAAATTTGTGAACAAGGAAAGAAAAAAGGTTGCCCTAGTGCATCTTTTCTGTTTTCATGGGGAAGGGCAATTATGTAATCACATCTTTCAGCAACCAAGAAATGCTACTCAATCTCTCAGTATCTTGAAGGATGGTAGATTAGAACAGAGTTTCCAGATGTGTTGAGAGGAGTTTGTTTTGGTTTACTTGGCCCTTTTTAGTCAGATAACTATCATTCAAATAGTAACAAAGTAACTGGCCACGATGGTCATTCAATTACTGCTATTTTCAAAGTACCTTGGAGAACCCGGGGAAGTTCTGCAGCAGTGAAACTAAGCTGTCATGCTGTTGCATTCCTTCAAAAGGACAAACAGGATACTAGCTACTGTGAAGAATGAATTTAGGAATGGTAACATGGTGTCACTAAACACAGTTTTTTACACATAAAACAGTCTGCCCAAACAGATTTTGTTTCAACTGAGATTTCAAGTCTGGTCAAATAAACTTCTCAGCTGACAATACCTTGAGACATTTGCAAAATATTCAACCTATCTCCTCACAATGTTTTAAAAACTAGCACAGTACAAAAATTGATGTGTGATACAGGAAACATTAAAATTCACCAATATTTTTGGAAAACTAAGTTCACATTAAATGTTTCTGGAGGATCATACCAGGTTATGTTATTTATTTAATACAATTCAATAGCACTATAAATGATCTGGGAAAAAAATACGAGAACCTTCCTAGGAAACAACAAAAAAGAAGTATGTAACAACAGAAACAGGATATATCGTTTTTCATTGGATAAAGCAGGCTAGTTTGAATTACATGCATTACAGTTTTGCTAGTCATATCAAAGAACAACCCTCACTCACCCCATGACAGACAAAACATACAGCAAGATTCTGGAAGGAAGGAGCAATGCAAAGAATTTAGATAAATCTCTAACGGGGAGTACAGAGAAGACTGAGTATTGAGGGACTAAAGTAGTGGTAGTCGAGGCATTTGCTAAAGGTTGGAGAAAAGTCAGGATCTGTTCAAGGGGAAAAAAAAAAAAGTAAAAGAAATCTGAGCTTCAATGTGCAGCTTGAGAAGCAGAATTCATTCAATTCAGCCAAAGCTCAAGGAGAACCTCAGTTGCTCAGTACCTGTATCCCCAGAAAAAGGAATTTTGGGATGATATAGGTTTTAAGAACAGTGAACTACATCCTGTATCTCCCTCACACATAGTAGAGTTAGGGGTTCAAAGTGCAAGAGTCAGATACAAAAGCAGTTTTAAATTCTTTCACCTTGCCATTGTAACAAAGTGGATTTCCTGTCACTGTAAATCTTGCATGTTATATGCATTTCTACCTAGAAAAATAATCACACTTCAAACAAGAGTTAGAAGAAGGATAAAAAAAAAACCAAATACTAGACAAGGTTCTACAGCCTATTTTATATAGGCAGTCAAACTAGAAGATCTAACTGGTCTACTCAGTCCTTAAAATGTATTAACAGATAATTATTGTTTTATTATTCTTAATTACAATAATTGAAATCTTGCTCCCTCTAGCGGCTGATCTTGATACTTATTACCTTCCCCTACTAACCGCACATGATTTTTACTGCGGGATGTACAGTGCGAAAATAAGTTGAAGAAATCACAGAAAGGCAAGAAGTATTTTGTGGGTGTACAGTGTATGTCTGCCAAATTTCTAAGTTTACTTAGAACTGTTTATAAATACGCATAAACACTACTGCTCTAACCAGTTCTGAAGTAACATGAAAAATTTAAATAAACCTCCCACTATTCTAGTTTATTATAGCTCATTTAATATAAACACAGTTAGGAAAAGCACTGGTCCCAGAATCTCTTCCCCTTTCTGAAAGGTTCTAAATAGATGCACAATATTAACCAGAAATTAAATATATTGTGTAGCCACCTGCATCAGGCATCAAAATTCACATCTAGCAACACCTGGTTTTAATCAAATTTTGCTGTTTGTAGTGGAGTGAACCAACTATGCTAACAACCATGCTACATATTTCCACTGGTCCCAGAGATCAGCTTCTCCTTCAGAGTAAATTTATCAACCAGGCAAACTAATGAGAAAGTGTAGAACAATTATTTCCCATTTTTATCACTGATTTTTTATTTATTTTGGCATGTTGCAAAAGCATTAGTATGGTTCAGAAGTGCTACTTCATGTGGTAAGCAAGCTCAGAAAAGAAAACAGAAAACATCAGATAAAAATGTCATAATTTTCCAGATACCATGCTGCTTGGACCTTGATTTCATTATCACAAACGCCAGAGACAGGAGAAAAAGTGTATTACACAGCTAGTATTAACCTATCCTGCTTTGTTTTTCTTCATGTGCCTTTTTGCCTTTTGCAAGCACCCTAAGGTTAGCAGCACCCTAAGAGGATAACACCATCTCTTATATCAGCAATTAACCATTTCTGTGGCTGCAGCACCACGGGTTTAAATGTGAAAGTGGATGTGTTGATCAACAGATATGTAAAGAGCTGTAATGAAGTTTTCGATGATTTTGGCCATTCATGTGAAGCAGTCATACACTTAATTTACACAATTGCACTGGCTCAGACACTCTGTATACTCAGACTCTCTCCTGACCTCACACATCCAGCCACATCTTTATCATGCATCTTTCAAAATCAACAGCCATAACCTATACGACAAATGTAATTATCTTTAAGGGTCAAAGTGAAATTCCTAACTAATTTCTGAAGAAAATGTGGATATTCTTCTCTGTGTGGATAATTATTCTTCTAAAACAGTGTGTACTTAGCTGTTATTATATATTCTGCATCACAGCTACAATCAAATAAGCCATATTTTTTCAGAAAAATTCTTAATTCAACTGTAGAAAAACTTTTTTTTTCTTTCTAACAGAAGTTTTTTTTTTTTCAAACTGTGCTCTTTAAAGTTCAAAACCAAATAATAAGGGTAGTCTGTATAAGCACTAGATATAGCATATAATCTTTCTGTACCTCTAAGATGAAAAATACCTACATCAGGTTGAGGGGGTATTTATTTTTTTTTTACTAGAGGAAGTGTGTTGTTTAAAATAAGAGTTTGAAATACACCTGTATTAAACACCAAGTTTTCACAGAATTGTAGAATGATTTGGGTTGGACAGTACCTTAAGATCATCTACTTCCACCCCCTCTGCCATGGACAGAGACACCTTCCACTAAACCAGGTTGTCATGCCACACCGGAAGAAAATCAAACAACATACTCCTACGAGATGAATACTGCTCCTTATACAGAGCAATCTCCCCGTGTTAAACTCTGCCCCCAGCAACCCTACTGCTGTACTCGCCAATCAGAACAACAGAATTTAAGGGATTCTCTATAAAAAAGTCAAATGAAGTAAACAAAATCAAGTGCAATTCCTGTTGGATAGCATTCAACCCTCACATGTTTGGAAAACTGTTGTCATGAATTTTAACTTCTCTCATTTTTAAAACCTTCTGGGGTGTTTAATGAACATCAGCACAGTGGAGCTCTCAAGACTGTCAAACTCAGTGTAAAAAGATCAGTTCTGGTGCCACTGAATTTAAAAGCAGTTACTGAGTATAAATGCTGTCTTCAGTGAAACAGAAAATTTCATCAGCTGTAAAACTTACACACTGAATGTCTTACATTAATCACCCAATCAGCACAAGACACATGGCTACAGATTCATTACAGGTCTTTGTCAGACCAAGGAAATTAAATGTTCCTCCCCAGCACTAGCAAGTACTATGTTTATTTCAGACATTTCAAACACACAATTTCTTTCCAAATCCTGATTTAAATCACAGTGAATAAAAATCAGGTACTGAGAATTCAGAGCTTTGCAGCAGTTGCATGTAAGTACTTCAGGCTATGTGTGTGTATATATGTATATTTGCATTTCCTGAGCTTTGCCCTACACTCATCTGGCTTCATGCTTCAGCTGTTCATGTGATGAATCTGTTGCCAGCAGAACGGTGTGAGATGGAGCACCCCATGCAGTGCAAGCTGGCAAGTTGGAACTCAGGGACATAGAAATTTAAAAGGGGAAACATTATGCTTAAAAGAATATTATGTGGACTGCCCATTAATGTTACCCTTGGTATTTCAAAAATGAGCTGAGCACAAAGCACTTCAAGTTGATAACATCCTTAAATCTCTTCACACGTCACCCTTAATGCTCTCATACTCAAAAGGCTAAAATAATAATAACTGTGTTTCAGCGTACACCCCACAGTTTAAATCAGAATTTCTGAATAACCCTAATTACATTCAGCTTATACTCCTGTGTGTGAGGAGTTTTCTGAACCATTAACTACCCTGTCCCTCAAATGGGCTGCGGACAAACAATGTGAGCTATACATGCAGATAATACAGTTAACAAACCGAGATTCTCCGGAAGTAGCAATATTAACTACATAGAAAAATTATAACTTTATGGAAACAAGATGGAAACCAAGCATCGAGAAGTACAAGAGTGGTAAGGATTATTTTAGTTACGCTTGTCAAATCATGACAGCAAACCCTAAAAATGAAGGACAAAATACTAAAAATGCTCTTAGTGTTAAGGTGCCCCGAGATCTAAAACCTAATGTTATCTAGTAATTTAAACTGTGCTTCAGTTCTCCACCTGTAAAGCAAAGATAATAATGCCCTACTACTTCTTGTAAGTACAGGGAGGATAATTCCAGAAACATTAGCATTAAATGCTCAGATACTAAAAAGGAGGAAGGAACAGTACACAATAGCAGAGAGATCTTCAGGATGACCACTTTACCAATTCAAAGTACTAAACAATTTCTACAACCCCCTCCTCCCCCTTCCCTCCAGGCAAAGACTATACAAACAGAAGGGTTTAACTCATCTGGAGGGACTTAAGCTGAGTTAAGAAACAATCTTAAATCTCTCACACATATCAGGGAGAATGACAAGAATCAGCAGTAACAACATGACAAGTGTCACGGACTTCCACGTTCCACCCCCAAAGACAGGCAGACGCATTTTGTTTTAGCTTTGTGGGATGAGAGAGCACCTCAGCATTCTGTATCATACAAACTACTACTGTCACCTCAGTCGTCACTAAAATTCTGTCAAAACTATGTAAAACAAGGATCAGCACAACCCATAATGGCTGTTTATACCTCCGGCATCCTGGAAATGCTGGAATTGTCTATCCATCACACTGGAAATGAGCGAATTACCTGCTCAGCTTTCAAATAGCAGTTCAAACTACTGTCTAGGAGTTCTAACTTTGCTGATACCAGACAATCTGATCATTCTATTCATGTAACTGCAGAGGATGTTAGGTTTATGGAAGTATCAATATCCTAATACAAAAGGGACTTAAAAACATTTATCACTAAAAATATACATTCTCTATATGCCAGCAATGGAACAACAACAAAAAAACCCAAACCAAGAACAATACAAGCTCAAATCCCCTTCCCCAATCAATCAGCCTCTCTTTTGACCATCTCTAGTTATGTCTGGACATGGCTTACCATGAATTTAAATGAACCTCAGATATGTGTGTAAAATTACCTCTTTCTCCCAAACCACCATATTCCTTTATCTTAGTATTTGGATTTAATTTTTTTTTCTTTGTGTGGAGGGACTGCTTCTGTCAAAAATCATGCAACACTTCAATTCTGTAAAATTTAGAAGAAACCACACTTAATATTGACAAGGGATACAACATGCTCCACCAAAGGTATGGTCTATTCTCTATCCTACTCTTCCCCGACACCCATGTTTACACAACATTTCATCAGTCCAGTGGCAGACAGCACATGGAGAGCCTGAACATGCTCCTGGCAAAGAAACCACAGTATGAAAGCGAAAGAGGAGCATACCAGACTGCTCATAATGAAAGAGACTGGCTTCAGTTGACACACATCTGCAACATCAAGTCATGATCCCCTCCTCTTAGGTACTACAGCAATTTTGAGAGATGCTTCCAGCTTTTATCAGCCTGGAAGGTCACAGGGCATTAACCTTGAGCCTTACCAAACTCAACAGCATGTTTTCCAATGTACTTGCCAATAGAACCAAAGCAATTATACTACAACTTCTAAAATATAACAAAAACTCCTTCCAGACTGTTGTGGCTGGATTCTGGGGTCCCATGGGCATGTCTTTTATGGTCTTTGTTGTGTCAAAGTTTTAAGCCCACTTCAGGTCACTGTTCACAATTCTACCAAATTGCAGACTTGCCTTCCTGGCTAAGCAGCATCATGTCATCTCCCATCCAAGAGCCCCACATGGAGCAATCCCCTTCTTAACTCCTTCAGGGTTGTCCTGGGTTCAGCAGCAGCAGTCATTTTTCTCCTTCTTGGTAGTTGGTGCAGCGCTGTGTTTTTGACTTTCGGCCTGGGAACAGTGCTGATAACACCAGTGTTTTCAGTTACTGCTCAGTAATGTTTGGTCTGACCAAGGACTTTCTGAGTCTCATGCTCTGCCAGGGAGGAGGGGAAGCCAGGAGGGAGCAGAGACAGGACACCTGACCCGAACTGACCAAAGAGGTATTCCATACCACAGCACGTCATGCTCAGGATGTAAAAACAAGGGCAGGGACCCGGAAGAGGGGGGTTCACTGCTGGGTCAGGCTTGGTATCGGGTGGTGAGCACTTGTATTCTCTTTCCTTGTTATTTCCCTTGTCATTATTATTATTGGTGGTAGCAGCAGTGGTTTGTGTTATACCTTAGTTACTGGACTGTTCTTATCTCCACCTGTGGGAGTCACATTCTTTCAATTCTCCTTCCCATCCCTCCAGGAGTGGGGGCAAGAAAGAGGGGGGAGTGAGTGAGCGAACTACGTGGCTGACTGGGCTTAAACCACGACAAAGGTGCACGGTTGGATTGCGAAACGTACAAACTTTTTGCTAGGTAGCCCTGAGGCTCCAAGCTCCTATCGGATTTGCTCTACTGAAATGTGCTCCAGCCACTAACTGCAAGCCACCCTCTCTTTTCTAGCCTGAAGAGGCCTTGCTGATCTCCCCTAGCAAAAGGTCCTGAAGAGCAGAAAAAGCAGCCCACATCACTCCTACCATAAAGAAAGGATGAGTCATACTTTTGCTTTGACAGCAGCTTTCTTACTGCTAGGAAAGAATTTCTCAGGCCAGGGTCATTCCCTTCATACAAAGCTCACAGTCAGTCTGCCACAGAGTACCCTATCGATTTGACCAACTTAGAGCTCTAGCACAAGCTCAGGAAGTGATCTTGCTAAAAGCCAGATATCACAACATACACCCACAACAATGCAGTATCACATGAATACTGACATTGTTGTCGTGCACCCACAGGGAATGGCCATTACATAGTGATGAACACACCAGTGTTTGAAAGTAGAATTACCAGGAGATGTACACAAAGACACATCCAAGTTGGTGTCATTCCAAGATCAGGCTCCTCAACACCTTCCAGCACACCTCACTACTTCCCAGCACTATGCTCTAGCACAGGCCTAGCTTCCAAGACTTCCTAAACAAATGGTGTCCCAGAAGTAGATGGAAACACTTCCTCAAAGTTTCTCAGGACTACATTCAAGCTGTATCTCATCTCATAGCGGAGGGTGGAGTTGCTGAGAAAGCTCATCAGTTGGTGCTTAAATCATGCCACCAGCTGTCCTCCCCACACGTGCAGGCGAACTGGTTTCCTGTTTAAAGCCAAGAGACTACTTTGCTGAACAGCTCTTGCAATGAAGGGCATTGGCCACCCCTGCTCTCACCATTAGCACACCTCCTAGATCAAGATGACAAAATCGCCAAAACTGGCACCAGGGAAAGGGCTGCTGAGTCTCAAATACAGCCGTTTGGTGACATTCTGCAGTTTTCTACAGCTGAAAGGTACCACCTGTAGGAACCTAGACAAGTACTTTTCTTCTGAAATGATCGGAAGCAAAATGAGGAACAAGATACCTGGAAAACAAAAAGGACTGAGATTTCTACTTGGGGAAGGGGGCTGGGTCTCATGCTTCTTCACTCCCATTTGCCACTTTGTTTCCAAAACCTTCATTTTTTTAAAGGTACTTTAGAACTTGCAGCTCTGAAGCTATCACTTTAATAGTATCCAAGAATAGGCTAACACCAAAGCAAGATACTTTCCATAAGGGATCATCAACATCTATTGCAAAGCAATTCAGCCTGCACAGCAGGGAAAACAAGTTGCGTACAGCACAATGTTAGTTATGTACAGCACAATGAAGCCCTCAAAAAGGCCACTGCAGAGGAAGCAGTGGTCTTCCTATACACACCTCCTCCTTGTGCACTCCTCACTTGGAGCTTTGAGAGTCTCAAAGCATTTATTCTGCTGGAATTGTGTTTCATAAATAAGGCGATGTGTGCAGCACTACTTTCTGTTCTTTATCTATTTTTATCAAGGTACGATAAAATGATGCAGATGCAACATAATGCTGCAGAGTTGGCACGGAGCAAGGTTGAGAATTTCCATCTCAAGAATTTCCATCTCAAGTATTTAGCCGCAGGATTGTTTCTCTGGCAACTTACACAAGGACCAGCTGAAATTTGTCACTGTGCTGCACAAAGACTGCAGAATTTTTGAATTTGGCATTACAGGAGTGGAATGACCTCATGAAATAGCTCTCCTGGAAGAAGTAAGCCACTGACATTCCTATCAGATCAAACTTTCAAAGAGAAGTAAGGGACAACTGGCAGGCTAAACTAGCAGTTTCTCTATACCTGCAAGAACTGATTGGCAGATTACAGACAGTAGTCACATTCTGGACAACAAATGGACCTTGAATTCAAAATGTTTTAATGTTTGCCTCTAAAATCAGATTGAGCTAATTATGCAGCCATACTACAGAAGTCTGAATTTTACGTGCAGGTTCAGACAGCTGAGCCTCAGGACATATACTGTCAGTACTAATAGATAGGTCATTGTCTGACAAGCAAAGCCTCTAGGTTAATAGGTACAGTCACAGTAGTGACTAATGATTGCTGTTAGCAGATATTTGCATGTACACGAAACTCTAGGGTCTGACGGCATAGGAAGAGACCAGACTGTCCATCTTCAAGTAGATGTCAAGACCTGTCTAGAGTTATTTTCACACATACAATGTGGATTAGTTGTTAAAATTTTAACCACTTCCTTGGCTTGGAGTGACTTCTTCACACATGGAGTACTCAACTCGCCTAGTCTTTATGCGGCTCCAGGGACAGCTCCATGCCATGCCAGTTTCTGATTTAGGTATGGCATATTTGGTTGTAACATTACAAACTTTCACCATTGGTTTTTTTTAAATTGAAAACATGGGGGGGGGGGGGGGAATCTACAGAGCTCCTCTCTCCACATCTTGCTTGCATTTCATTCTTTCACATTTCAAACAAGACATAGGGAATGTGATTAAAAGCTTGGGCCAACTCTCTATTGTCGTATCACTTGTAACAGTTAAGAGAAACCAAAATTTGACTCAAAGGTAAAACAAAACCTGCCCAAAGAGTAATGAATGCAGGGGCTTGGTTTCATAAGGTCATTTGTCTTTAACGCTGTATGACAAAAACGTTCACAGATTAGCCAGTGAACATTTAAACATTTTAGGCTTCGAAATCAAGTAATCTGAGCAGCACACCAAATTATGGTAAAAATTTATACTATGGTGGTATATCTCAGTGGATAATACCTCTAGAAGACTTTTCATTCTCTGATTTAGAAAGAAGTAAAACAGTTCAAGAAACTTCCACTCAGGTCATTCCTGACTGTGCAGCCTTCGAAGATGTTAATAAGACAATTTTTCAAACAGTATTTTGAATAAAAAATAAAATCTTTTTACGGTCTCCAGACCCAGTGTTCCTGTGTTACACTGCTACTCTACAATTACTATAACTTGCAAACTCATATTTGTATTACCTCCTCAAAATCCTTAGAAAGCCTAAATTTTTAGATTGGATGTAAGGAAGAAGTTCTCTACTGTAAGGGTGGTGAGGCACTGGAATGGGTTGCCCAGTGTCATGGGTTCAGCAGTAGCAGTCATCTTTTCTCCTTCTTGGTAGTTGGTGCAGCGCTGTGTTTTTGACTTTCGGCCTGGGAAATGCGCTGATAACACCAGTGTTTTCAGTCACTGCTTGGTAATGTTTTGGTCTGACCAAGGACTTTCTGAGTCTCAGGCTCTGCCAGGGAGAAGGGGAAGCCAGGAGGGAGCAGAGACAGGACACCTGACCCGAACTGACCAAAGACGTATTCCATACCACAGCACGTCATGTCCAGGATGTAAAAATGGAGGGCAGAGACCCAGAAGGGTGGGGGGTGCACTGCTTGCTTGGGCTGGGGATTGGTGGTGAGAGATTGCATTCTTTCCTTGTATTTCTCTTGTCATTATTATTATTGGTGGTAGCAGTAGTGATTTGTGTTATACCTTGGTCACTAAACTGTTCTTATCTCAACCTGTGGGAGTTGCATTCTTTTGATTCTCCTCCCCATCCCCTCGGGACTGGGGGAAGAAAGAGGGGGGAGTGAGTGAGAGAGCGACTGCATGGGTTATAGAGGCTTAAACCACGACACCCAGGGAAGTTATGAATGATCCATCGCTGGCAGTGTTCAAGACTGGGTTGGACAGAGCCTTCAGTGGCATGCTTTAGTGTGAGGTGTCCCTGCCCATGGCAGGGGGGTTGGAACTAGACGATCTCAAGGTCCTTTCCAACCCTAACTATTCTATGATTCTATGATTCTAACCTACTAACTTAAAAATTTAACTTGCAACAGTACATCCAGAACACAACCCAAAAGGCCAGAAGATTTAATAAGACTAACACACAACTGTTTGGGGAGGATTTTTATGAGAGTTCAGGGAGAGGAGATCAACAAATTGGCATTTAAAATGATTCAGATGAGCTCTGTCTGTAGCTTTCAGACTACCACAAGAAACAAACGTCACAAGAACTTTCTTGATTTCCTAAGATGCACTTCACATGTACATAATGGGAGGGTAAGAGGAGAGAAAGGAGAAGGGAAAGAGAGAAGACAACCACTGCACTACAGCAAAGAACTGTATTTCTGGTAAGCTCTCTGAAACGCTATTATTTATCCTGCTAAGCTGGAATATGCTGTAGGAAGAAGGGGCTGCTGTTCTTGCTTTACTTGATCTAAAAAGATATACATAAACAAATCTTTCCTCCAAGTCACATCAAGTAGCACAAGCCATACATCAAATTGCCTTATTCCATGTAACCTTTTCAAAGACACATCAGAAGAATGCACTCTTCTCCTGGGATCTTCTAAAAACACACTTAAATCTGAATCTTTACTATATTAGCAAATTATGTTTTACTCTTACTCTATTGCAGAAGCTGTACAAAACATCACTGTAAGAACATTGGCTTAACCTCTCTTGATTCTGCACCTGTGTGTGGCAAGTAAAACTTCACTTTCTTTAGCCCCTAAAGTCCCAGATGGTACCGGAAATCACATCCCTATACGCCTCGTGGGTGGAAAACCAGCAGTAAGAATTCCCCAGGAAAGCCACGCTTCCAGATGGCAGCTGTACAGCTCCTGCGGTTCTCAACTGGACCCTCATTTACACCTATGCAACCCACCCCACCACAACACTAATAGGCTTATACAGATGTAACAGGCTGCTGCTCAATAAAATACTGATGCTTCAACAAGCAAAAATAAAGCCAAAATCTTCTCCTCTGCTGTGACTCTGCAGAGCTCAGAAAACCTTAAAGCTTTGAAAGTGTTTCAAAAGGGCAAGTTGGTATAGCAGGTTTGAGTACAAGAGATCAGAACTGCTGAGAAAGATGCTGCTTTTCCTTAAGCACTCTCAACCCCCAATTCTACACCACAAAAATCTTATACAAACAGTGTCATTTTCCATTTTCTGAAGACTCAATGGAAACAGCTCTCCCTCTGGCCTGTCAGAAGTCTTAATATGGGAAAGTATAGGAAATATCCGAGGAAAATGTGTTTTCTGTGGTTAAGTAAGTGCTCACAGAAAGGGTTAAAAGAACACCAAGGTCGTAAGAACAACTTCAGATTATACAAACTACTTTTGGAAGAGAATGACAAAGATTAATTTATTTCATCTTGAGGATCCCGTGCTTTATGGTAGTGTTCATGAATGCTAATCAAACTATACTGAGATGAAACAGCAGGTTTTCCTCATTTTAAACAGAAATGAATAATTTGGGAAGAAAATCGAGCCAAGTGATCCCTTTCCTCATCCACATCAGCCCTTCTCATGACATTCCTCTTCAAAGGTAACAAAACAACAGCTTCATCTTTCAGCATAACCTTAAGGTCGATATACTTTGTACTGATCTGAGAGAGCAAAGGTGGGAATAAAACAAAAATTTTAAGAAAAATGTTTGCTTGATTATCCCTGGATATGCCACCTGTGGCACTGAGACACAGGGAAAGGAGGCACCCTCTGACATACACTCCTGTGTCTTTTATGAATCCAAGAAGTAGCAGCTCTACAGCGGATGGCACAAAAGTAAAGAAAATATTCGGAGACCAGAAGGGTCCAAATTTAATTGCTAACTCTTCCACAAGAATTTTGCTCTACCTTGAGAGGACCACGTCATGCTTCTGCACAGGTTCTTCTGCCTCACAGAGGGAATACTAATACCTCCTTTTCTAGAGTACTCACTGCAAGATCTATCTAGTCTATACACTTATACCAGATTTTATCATTAACCATAATGTACAACAACTGTCACCTTGGCTGTTACACAGGTCTGAGTAGCAGCTTTCTGAGCTGCAGTGCAGCACTGTCAAAGGAGGTGACCTGAGCTCAGTGGAGCGCCAGCCCAAGTATACGCTGCCTCCCATGCAGCTGAAAACTGATCCCTTACTCCCTCTCCATTCCTCTCGTAAGACAGGCCTGTTCTCACTGACAGTGGAGATTTAACTCAGGGTCAGCCACACTACTGCAAGAGCTAACACAGGAAGACAGTAGGACCACAGCCATGGCAATTGGGCAATGACAGGACTGATGGGTTTCAGTCATGGATTAGGCTGTGCAAGTCCCCATAAGCAAGCTGCCCCCTGCCAACCCCACAACCACCCCAAGTGCTCCAGCCCAGCTGTCTTGAACCACACAGCAGAACGAATGAAGACTGACACCACTCTCCTCTCCATTGAAACCCAGGAATATTGGTAAGTTTAAAAACGATACTATTGCCTTCTGCAATGCAAATGCCAAAGAGCAGACTAAATTCACACTGTCCATTATGTATGGGTGCATTTACTCACATGCGCAGAGAGCATCACACAAAGCTAGAAAACATTTCACTTTAAACATGCTCACTTTCAGAACAGCAACAAGAAAAAGTTACTAGAAACCTTCCTGCTCACTTTTCTGCAGGATCCATCCATTTCATTGAGGGTTTCATGAGACAGACCAATATAGTTTTTAGAAAGTAGCTATTTTGTTCTGTCTTTACCTGATTCAGGGATGCAAGAATGTCAGGGGAAAAAAATAAATAAAAGATGCAAGCAGAGAAAGGGGAAGAAGAGGAGGATGCCGACTAAATTTTGATACTTGTATCCAACAATATGGTATATGAATTTAACCAGTTTAAATATGTTAAGAAAGTTGATGGGAAATGTGTGCCTACCTTTGTGAAATTCAAAAACCTGCTCCATCCCTCATCCTCTCCGGGAACTAACAGTGAAATATGGTAACTTCAGGCTGCACCAGCAGTCTCTGCCACCACAGGCACTTCTGTTCACAGGATGGTACTGTTTCACTTTGTCTACTTAGATCTTCATCATCTAGCTGGCAAAAGGTTCCCTTTAGACTAGTACTGTATGCAACAACTGCCACAAGCAGAACTTAACAAAAACAATTGCCCAAGAAGCAGCTGTGCAAGTCAAAGGCCTTGAGGGAGATGAGCCAGCATGCTGGAGAGAGATGATACCACATTCACTCTGGTAAGGCTACCATGCCGCTAATGCTTCTGAATATGAGCAAAGTAGTTGCACTGCAGTAAATCTTCTCCTCTCACACACGGGAGTATTCCGAGTTAACAGAACAGGAAATTCTAATTACTTATATATCCTAAAAAATGACACATATGTTCTTCCCTGTTAACCTAGGTCAAGCTTGAACGGTAACTAATACCTAAAACATTTGCTGTTCAATACACCATCATTCCTCTACTGCTACAGCGCAAATATTCAGAATGAATCAAACCTTTTAAATTTCCATTCCAGGGAAAAATCAACCATTCTGTCAGAGCTTTAAATACATTTCAGGACAAAACAACCCAGCAGCAACCTTTAAGAACTTTGACACTTTTCAGCAAAATCTGTGGAGGAGACTTTACACAAAGCAAGATAATTTCCACTCAATTTCTTCAAAAAGCACTGAAAATGTCTGTTCCCAGTGTCCACAGCACAGTTTGCATGGCAGCACATCCACGCGTCTGGAGATCTTTTCAGCAGCTTACGCAAATTAAAAACTTAATACACAGCTTTTTGATTCCAAAAAATTGACATTTTGAAAAAGAGCACTTCCTACTCCACTAAGGAAAGTGATTTGTTCTGGCTGTACAAATTAAAGACATAATTAGAAAATGCTAGTTTTACCAAGTATTCCCTACCAACAAGACAAACTCCACAAATATACTGATTTTGCTGATAATTCATTAAACAAATATCACAAACGTGTTTTGAATGAGGGCAAAAAAAGGTGTATTTGCTTAAATCATATTGAAAAATGCATAAATTAGGAATTCACATCCCATCTCTTCTCTTAACAAAACAGTATATATAAAAAATTACAGTATTTCTTCAGAAACACATAGCAAGTTAGAAAGTTATTGCTCCATTTTTAATGTGGCATGAAGCCTTGATAGAAGGAATCTTTAATATCAGTTTGTTTTTAACTTTAAAGTATGGTGAAGCAGATTAACACATTCAAGCAACTCCCTCCTCTGCCATGCTACGTTCAAGAGGTGGTACACCAAACAGGCAAAAATGTGCCTTATTATGTCATTTAACAAGGTGATGTTTCTCTAAGAGTCCCTAATCCTCACAGTATCAAGTGAGACCTTAATCAAAATTAAAAGGTATTTTTAATGCATGAGGCATCAATAACTCATTAGTAACTCATTTTAAAAACTATTTTCCCTAAGGAGCAGAGCCTCAGTAACTCACATTTATGAGATCCCTGGCTTGCAACTAAATTTTTCTGCGTTATAAAGAGAACAAAGGCGGCAAAAAATGTCTTCTGTATCGGAAACAACCTTCAAATATTATTTATGTTAATTTTACCACAATAGTAATTTTTGGATAGTATTTTTTAATCAATTACTGATTTTCTCGTCTCATAAAAATAACTACCTTTACAACAAGAACCAAAAACATTTATTCTTCTGAACAAACTTGGCAGTAGGAGAGAAAAAGAGAAAGACGTTGTGTGTGGCTACTTAGGGCTCATCTAAAACATTACTATGTTAGAAATAAGGCTTAAAATCCTTCTAGTCCTGAAGAAAAAAACAGTCCTACCAATGCAAAGACTTTATATTCTTCTAAATGGACACGCATCTTGGATAATCAACTCACTAAGCATACTACTCTCTCTCAAGCAAGCAAAAAACAACCATGCGTTCCATGAATCACTTTCATTTCTGAACTCACCTTAAACTTTTGACGTAACAGAATACAGCTTGAGGTATGATCACACGAAGCAAGCTTTAAGATTTCAATAGCAGATACGTTCCAAAGCAAGCAGAGCATCACATAATTATGCATCAGTATCCTGAATTGCTGTACTAGGTCTCAAATTCTAAAATACCCTATTTTTTTTCCCATAAAATACTTCATAACAACAGCTGGTCAAGTAAAACATATTTTGGATTGCAGAGAAATTTTTATTTTGTTCAATTTTCCCTTTGCAATATGTTTTGATTGTCAGGCCTTGGATGCAGAAAAAAACATCAAGAATGGAAGTTTACTTGCTTACCTCCAAAAATGAAAAGCGAACAGAGGGCTGCATGGACTGCAGGGGCTTGTTGGGGTTGGGCTCAGGCTCCTTGGGGTGAGACTGCAAGTTAAAATAATGTCATCTCTAGTGAACAGAAGGTTTAGCAAGAGTTGCATGTTTTAGTGTAGGAGTTACGAAAGGAGTTCTGGTTAGAACCAAAACATTACCATCCTCCTGAATGAAGTGATTGACAGTAGCCACACAGTTTTTGACTTAAGATGAAACTGACTTAAATAAAAACAAGTATGAAATCTGGTGCTGGTGCACATGCTTGACCATGTCAGACTCCCTCTGGGAACAATGCTTGTGTACAAAGCCCCAGAGAGGGGAAAAAAAAAGGCATTCCGTATGAAACAAGGTATGTAACTGGGGCATTTTTGTCTTTTTAAAAAATCTCAGGGGTTTTGGTTTTTAGTTTTGTGGGCTTTTTTGTTTGGGTTTGTTGAGCTTTTTTAAGGTTTTTATATGCAAATCAGATCCATTGAAACCAAAAGGAAAACTAAATTGATGATTTTTCATCAGCAATATGAAAACCATAATAAAGATTTCCAATCTGAAAGACTAAAATTTGCACACTCACTAAAAAGTGCCCTAGATAGGTAGCATCAATTTCCATTGATTTCACTACGAAATGTTTCCTCACAAATATTGAGTTCTTTACTTGGTAATCAAATGCGGATATAAGCAACTTATCCAAAAAAAACCATAATTGAGCATTTGGTTTCAAAAGTGCCTCCAGGAAGTTACCTGAAGTGCATCTCCATTTCAGGATGTCTCTCAATAAATCAGTAGGTTACTGATTGATTTCACAGATGCTCTTTGAAAACATACTCATGCAGTCACATGCACTTGTCTGCACAAAACTTGCAAGAAAGCTTTTTTTTAAAAAAAAAAAACCACCACAAAAAAACAAACATGTTTAATAACATGAGCCTTGCTTCAATTAGCTCCAGTTATTTGTCAAAAAAACCCATGCAACTCTGCCTTCTGTGCAGACTAAGCGAAGGCAGGGGCTTACAAGGAACTTTTTCCAGATAACCTTCAGAAAGACTTGTTCTGCTATGCACCAGACCCTTGTAGCCAGTCAATGCTAGCATTCCTGTCCGGTCCCCAGTGGAGACACAGATGGCCAGTATGCTAAGCACAGCTAGCTCCGACTCTAAACCCTTCAATCACATGCCACTTCGCCAGATTTTAAAATATTCCCATTATAACTTTTCAAGGCGGATACCCGATTTGTTTTTTTTTTTTTTTTCTGAATATTCCAGCAGTAACAGTACCACTGCTTCTAAAACAGATTAGGGACAATGGGTTTCTGATGTTGGGCAACATTTCCTTCCTGCAATGCTTTGGATAGGACACAGAGTTTGGCAGGGAGATGCACACTGAGTCAAGGACGGACCTGCTGTTAACTTTCTGGCAAGGGTACTGTGTTAGGAACAAGTTCCTCTGGCTGCTGGCTGTGCCTGCAGAATCTCTGAAGCAGGTACAAAGAAGAGCACGCAGCCTATGCAGCCCAGAGGCTGGATACGAGCTACCTTGATTTCAGTTACAGACTAGCTGTGCTAGCACAACAGTATGAGCTAATAAGCCCCATTAAGAGCCAATGGCTCAATACATCACCCTGAAAATGACTAAACTGAATCCAGGCTCCTGTCATTCAGCCTGTGCAGGCCTGTGGAGAAAGATGTGGATTGACACACTCAGATTTCTGCTGTTTCACAGGGGCACTGCACTGACCTGCTGCAACTTGCACTAGAAAGGTCTTTGTGTATGATCAGTACAGGCTTGTAAAAAGTTTGGTTTTGTACTTCTAAGATCTGCATTGTCTCTTGTTCTCCACAGCAGATCTGCTGCAGCAGAGCTGGCCATTTATCCCCATTTGCTTGCTTGTGCATCCCCTTTTTGCTTGTGGAGTGGCCCTCGCTGACTATAGGCTGGTAAACTCCTCTGCTGCACCATCAGTGCTCACGCTGCTGTTCCTAAGAATGCACAGGAAGGGAAAAGACAAAGGCAGGTGATGCAGAGAGCAATCAACCTCCAGCAGAATCAGGGAGGGGAGCAGCCACTTATCGAAGAGAATCCAGGTGGAGGGAGAACAACTGCCAAAAGGCACTGGTTGCGGCAGGGAGAGCATACACACTGCTATGGAGTAACAGCTAGGGGCAAGGAACCTACTGAAGCCAAAACAGTGAAAAGGAGAGGGAAAGTCTGGTACTGAACAAGAAGAACAGATTAACTTCAGACCACAGAATGAGGTTACTCAGTCCCTTTGCTGTGTCCAGAGACACGCAGTGGCAAAGCACATCTTCTTTCTCTAGTGGATGGCACATACACAGCAGGTGGAACTCCTACAGCTTCTAGCAGGAGTACTCATTTTCTTCCTCACTTTCTTTACTGTAACACATCAGAGTCTCAGTCATGGAGCAGACTCTCAGGGCATTCTATATCAGATGTGCTTGTACTGTGGAGCTATAAATTCCCACCGTGATGACACTGGAGTGTCAATCCAGTTCTTCTATAGAACTTGCTTTTCAGCTTTGCTTTTTTAAGACCTACAAATTTCATGCAAAAACTTGTTAAAATAAATTATCACAGTGTGTATGCACGAGGCTGACAGGCAGCCTTAATTCCTACATTTACTAAATTTGGAATGCTTCCTTTTGGATCCTTAATATTCCTTGAAATAGCTTTCTGCAAGTAATGAATATAAAATAGACAGTGTACTAATTTTTAGAGAGACAACGTAATTCTAGTCCCAACACTTAAACTTTACTGAAAGAAAATTCATGAGAATCAGTATGAAGAATGTTTCAAGGAATAAGTTGGATTTTTTTTTCCCCTAGATAATGCTCTTTTATAGATGATAGAAAATAAAATTTGGGAGGCATGACTTAAGTCTGCATTGACTCAACTCTGACAACTCATGAGAGAACAACTCTATGGGAAACACTGAGTGCCAGCAACCAAAATATGATGCTTTCTTTTCTCTACAAGTAAATTAAGTTTAGAAAGTAGCAAGAGTGATGGCAAAAGAAAGTCTAATATATGAAAAAATTAAATATATACAGACGTTTTAGCCAAAATAATAATCAATGGTGAATTTAAAATGTAATTCTTATTTGTATTAAATATTGTCAGAATATGGCAAAGCAAGTGTAATTATGTCAGGTTACCATGCCAAACGAGGAAGCAGTACATGATTACCTCATATTACAAAATCACACACATATATTGAAAAAGCAGTAAAGTGAATAATTTTTTGTCCTTTGCAGTTAGTGATGTTATTCTCTTACAATGATTACATAATTCAGTGAAAATTGATTTAAAAATACTTAAATTGCCACATCTCAAAAGGAATCTAATCATCAATTATTCATGGAAACCATTTTAACGAGGTCCCTCATCAGACCCCTCCTCCAAAACTCCTGAGGAATTACCAATGCTATTTTCTCCAGAAAAATATCTAGAGCTTAGCCTGCTCACAGCTCACACATACTGCTCTCAGCAGAAAGTGCCAGATTGAAATGCACAAATTTCTCACTGACATTTCACAAACGTAGTTCTGGGGAACCCAATATAACATCTACAATTGGTCCTGGGAATAAAGTGCTCTGCCACCTTCATGTGATTATTAGAATAAATTATTTGCTACACTGCACACTTACCTATAGTTCTCTGTTTAAAACATAGCAGATGTCAGAGATAATACCTTTCACAGCTAAATAACTTTACCGCAGGCATCTGCAGCATTCAGGGCTTTTTTCTCTCCAGCAAGAATGGGGAAGTCCCAGGGAATACTAAAGGATCTGACGTAACCATATCCATTTACCTAGGTAAAATTACCAAGTTCTCATGGTGACTGTAACATGCATACATACGTGCCTGACATGTCAAAGTAGACTGTAGGTATGGATGTACAGAAATAAATATTTGACTTTGACTAACAAATCTTGGGTAAACATATGCTGGCATTTTTGAATAAAAGACTATACTTACTATATATTAAAATTATGTATTTTCATATAGTTAGTCTCTAAATAGCTGAAAGCACATAAATGAGTTAATCTGTTCTAAGCAAGTACCAAGCAAACATTCTGCTAAATTAGGTAAACACACTTACTGCAGAGACTGTCAGGAATCCTCCAGAATGTCAATACAGTTCACTAGTGTAGTTACGAATGTAAAAAACGCTTGTTCCTGATGAATTTTTATGAACAGCATTTCTGTAATGCTTTAATCTCTCGCAATGCTCTCTATTATTCAGCAGAGACAGAGGCCTTTCTAAAAGGCAGCAATGGGATAAACAAACAGTAACAGAGAGCTGCAGAGAAAGACACCATGGCCTACTGACAGATTCTTCCCCTATGAGCTGACAGAATGCTCCATGCATTGAAATCCAGTAACTTTCAATAGGCAGAAATGCTTTCTTTCCAAATGTACTGCAATATCCCAGCTCTGGGCTCACACATTTGCTGAAACCAACTGCAATGCATTTAAAACGTGTTCTTTTAACCTGGAGCTGCAGTGGTCCCAGACCATCAGCACGAATACATGTTAAACAGCTCCTGGTTCCACGAAAGCCGGCATCATGCAAGAAACCATTAAAATATTAAAGACAGACAATACTTACTCCAAGGTCAGCCCTGGAATTTGTAGCCTTTCCCGCTGGGCTTTCATGGCTGTTATGTGTTACCACATTCTATTGTAACCGTGACACACATTCACTGGCAGCATTCTGGCGATGACAGAGAGCCAAAATGAACCACTATAAAGGAATGGACTAACGATCTTTTGGGGGCGGGGGGAGGACCGCAAGTTTGGGTCCTTCCACCTCTAGCTGTCACGAGGAGCTGCCGGCTGCCTCTCTCGGGGTAGTGGCAGCACACGATCTTGTGGAGCAAACGGTGCCTTCAGTTGTGCACGTCAAGTAATTCATCTCCGGTATTCTGCAGCGGCAGCGCCGCGCCGACACACACACACGCACACGCTGCACCTCAGAGAAAGGAGAGGTCCCCCTCGCTACGCCAGCCCACGGTGTAGAAAAAACCTCTATGCATAAGAAAGACAGTTTCTCATGGCAAATGTCAAATATTCACCACCCCCTTTGATCCTGCCGAATAGGATTTAGCCATCTTGTTTAAGTCACATTATCCCTTTCCTTGGTAAACAGACAGGCAGTTTCTGCAGTAAGAGAATAGCAAAGTGCTGAATGAAAAAACAGGCTCTTCTCCTTTAACAGGAGAAATTAATTGTTAAGGCATCTGATGAACAAACACATTCCTGTTACACTGAGGTTAATACAAAAGGAGAAGTTATCATTCCCTTCTGTCATGATTGCACTTGAATTTTAAAGGGAAATAACACAGAATTTTCAGTAAGGTTGAAAGCCAGACCTAGAAATTGCAGAGAAGTGTATCAGTTTCAGGTAACTTCACTTAAAAGTAAATCAGTACACAAAAGCTGGGAAAGGCAGTTTTAGATCAGCGCTGATGTGTAGAGTGCTGGGTTTAATTTAATTACATTCATTTTTTATGTATTGTCTTGTAGTCTGAGGTTATCTTTTTAATAAATAAATACTCCATGAAGACTAGCTCTACAAAGCACCATGAAAAGCAAAGGCACTGTGCAAGTACTTATTTTTAGTAATTTAAGAGCTAGAATATTTTATCTCAGACGCAGTTTTCCTGTGTGATTCTTAACGCGTACCTCTTGCACAACATGATAATGCCAGCCACATGATTTTGTTTTTTCGGCAGAGCTCTGGCCCTGCTCAGGGCATGGACAACTTCTACAGCCCAAGTTGGTGCTTTCTGCAGCCCTGTCTCAGTTCTGGAACAAATCACCGAGTTCACAGGTACAGAGACATGGGCTTCAGAGAGAGAAGTAAATCTCCTGGTTATGGAAACTGAACGGGATTTAGGGAACTAGACTGCTCTTTCAACCACACAATAAAAAATAACCATTAGATACTCTTTTTCCTTTCTCCTACATACTTCTATTGGAAAAGTACTTTAAATAAAAATTACGTATCACTTAAAGCCTCCATTTACAGGTATAAATTACCTACGTATCCTTCAGGGTTTTTATGGGGAAGAAAAAAAATTCCAACGCAAACCAAGAACCTGAGGGATACACAGAACTATGCATTCAAATTTCTAAAAACAACAGACATCTGGACTCTGATTACTAAAACGAAGCCTCAGCAAGCACTACTAAACCAAGCACCCTGTAAGCACTCTTTCTAAGGAAGTGCTATCTTTCCCTGCCTCCTGAAAGAAAGAGAAGGGACTAGATCTAAGGGACTGAATTCCAGATCACAAACTGTGACGGGTGAATTCACAGATTTGCAAAGGCACACAGATCAGGTAGGTGCCCAACTCGATTGGTACTTTCAAAAAATGCACTTCAGATTTTACTCAAAACTCAGCAAAACATATGTTTTTTTAAGATATTCTCAAACTTGAAAAAGAATCAACTATCTGACGGTCAAACAGCTCCAGCACTGAAACTATGAGGTGAAGCTGTCCATGCCTACAGGTATTTTTCATGACTGAGACTGAAGACAACCATTTAGGAACAGAAATTTAACAGAGTGAGGCAGAGTGTGAGGTACAGCTTCAGCCATAGGCCCCTGGCTTTCTCACAGTTGCCAAGAACAGGCAGCTAGCTGCCTCTTCTCATTGGTCAGCACCTCTCAAAATCTGTTCCCTTAAAATGCCTCTGATAAAATCTCTTTTGTATGTAAGGCTTGTGGAGGTGAAAAACATTTTAAAAGTTGAATGCAAGGGCACATGGCTCAAGTTAGTAATTTAAATCCTTACTGAGGCCTCTCTGGTTTAGTAATATTAGATATCTGGTTAAAATCAAGCAAAACCAGCAAAGCACAGTGGAATGTTTCACTTCATGAAACACAAACCTGAAAGATTATTCTTCCATACCATGGCTGTGGCTAACCATTTTGATATTCTAATCCTTTCAAGGCCCTCTTCTTGTGCAGCTGTTGACTACACTTGCTTCTTCCCTTAAATGATACTACACACAATAATACCATTAACAGTGCAGGTGCCTCTGGCTTTCACTAGTTGTTAACACTTAACAGCAATTACACTGAGATAAGAAGCATCCTTGGTTTGGCAAGCACTCTTGGCTAGTGTTTTTCAAAGGTACTCAAGAATTAGTAATAAAACTCTCAAAAGAACAATGACAATAAATACCTACTTTCCATGACAGCCCTTAAGGCAAAGATCACTCATTCTGAATTTCTATCATCTGACCGTCTTCACACACAATTCAGATATTTAAGCATTTCCAGCAAACACACACAGTTTACCAGTGCTTACACAGATACACAGCGTTAATTTTTTCCCTTTCAAACAGGAATTCAGTTTGGAAATCGTAACAAAAAAAATGTGCCTTGCTTTAAAAACAGTGATCAGAACCCAGTGAACACAAGACAAAAGAATACCAAAATTGTAATACCAGCATGAAGTGACTCAATTTGTCCCCAGTTTGCTGTTGGTCAGGTTTCTCAATCTCCAAGTTAAGGACAACACTTACCAATCCTATGGGGATGTTAATGAGAAACAGTTTTATATCATGATTTGGAGACAATAAGCAGTGAAAAAGCCTGAATTTACAAATATTTTTAAACAGATTTAAAATTTTAGCATGGGCTAAATAATTTCAGAATGACAATTTATTTAGCAGCTTTTATCTTGATTTTCCAATTCACAGATTGCAAAACTCTTTACAATATGGTTTTGAAAATGGAAATGGGTGGTGCCTTCGTCTTCATGGCACTCAGTTACTACTTGGTCTTTGGTTCCTCTCTCATGCAGAGAAAAATGAGAGAAAGAATTAATTTTGTTCACTGCAGCCTTCATACTGCAGTCTGTAATTCCACAAGTGATTGAGAGGTTTAAGAATAGCTTCAAAAGTCACAATGACAGAAACAAATGGGCTTGTTCATATTTTCTATGCAAGTCAAGTTACAGTTTTCTTATGCTTAGAAAGGAAAATTGGAACTTCTATTTGCCAGTTTTCAAGGCGCACTGAATTCCATCCCTGCGTCCATCTATCTAGTGTGCATCCTCTCTGCAGGTCTCAGTCAAGCAGTTGTGATTAGTAGCTCTGAACTGCAACCACAGTCCCACTACAGTACTCTCTAAAAGAAATGCACCTCTGTCACAATTACCAGAAACACTTACTGGTTAAAGTCAGCCACATACACTAACTAGGTATGCAAGTCATAAGAGTTCAATACATTTTATGTATTCATTTCAGGTATTATGAGAGTACATTTCAATTCATGAGAGTTACATGCTTGTAACTGAGAAGTGTCACTCAGAAACAATTTTTCCTCAGGTTAGTGTTGTACTGGACCTGTAAGGATGAGAAAATATTAGCAACATTTGTGTATATATGCATTTGTATATACATGAATATACACACAACACGCATCTACATGTATGTATATGTTTGTGGGTGTTTAAGCAGCACTGTGTCCAGCATGTGATAACTTAGTATCCTTTCACATCAGCAGGAAGACTTCAGATCTCAGGAGCTACTGTTAAATAAAGAGCAGTTCACCATGATGGCACATCAGCTCTGTTGACAGATCAGGTCCTAGTACTCCTGCTTGTTCAATTGACTTCTTTTCCTGATATATTCCAAACTTTACTTTGCAAAACTCTCTCAGCTGAGCAGGTAACTAGACTGAATGTTGAAACCTGACACAAGGCAGAGTTATCTAGCAGGTAGAAAGCAAAGCTATAAATCTGAGAACATTCAAGATCCTAACAGCTGCTTCACTGGTAATATCCCAAAGATCTAGCAGGAATGATGCAGAAGCAGTTGGGTGCAACACTGCTGCCTGGCATCAGAGAAGCAAACATGGCCCAACCACTTCATCGCATTCTTTCCAAGATAGCATGTTTGGGCACATTACTAAGTAGCCAGAAAATGTCTGAAATATGAATCTGTTACCTCTGGCTGAAGTCAACAGACTGACTTACGCCATGTGTATAAAACAAATCTTATGCTTCAGCTATCTGCCAGAAAAGGTCAAGTAGTATTCTTCTTATCAATGCGATGTCCAGTTTATTCTGAATTGTTATTTATCACGTACTCTATCTAGAAGTATTTGAGAGAGACCATAGCTTAAAGAAGCAGTATCAGATGGTGAAAGGAATCCTTTTTCTTAGATCCCTGGCTGGTATGTCTCACTCATATGCTCAGGCTCAAAATAATTGCCCAATTTGGAATGGCAAGGAATGTTTCATCTTGGTCGGATTATATGAAGAGTAAGAGGGGACCTGTCTTCCATTTGTTTTCCTGGTGAACGAAGAAGTGGGCGAGGATGATGGAAGCTGTTTGCATATGCCTGTACCCAGGTACTCAATTTGCACTAACGGCACAGCACGGCATGCTGAAATTAACTCCTTGTCACTGCAGGGCAGTGGTTGGACTTCGGTAAAACCTGCATGTTCTTTGGTACCTGTGTTAAATATATGTCAGCCCTTAGCACTATAGCACAGGGAGGGGGGATGACCGTTTCATACTCAATGACAGAAGGACGTACTAGATGATGGCTTCCAGCCTTAAGCTCTATAATTCTCAATGTCATGAATCCATTGACATTAACAAGCATACCCAAGATGTGACACCGGTAAGCAGTTTACAATAATGCATGTTATTAATGTGCCACTGGAGTACAGAGTAAAAGCCCAGGTGGTCTTACAAAACACTTTGCTGGAACCTATTTAGAGCTGTAATTCTTACTGTTCTGCAAGGGAATTATTTTTAAATTACAGTTTTAAACAGCACTCTATTAAATGCAAATGTATTTTTAATAACTTTTTATAAATGAGTTGCATGTTCTGCTGAGAGATCTATGGTATTGTTTATATTACTAAACAAAGTAATAGATCAAAAGAAGGTGTTTATTAGCAATGTAATTAACTATTAAAAATTACAGAAGTGCTTCACAGACCTCTGGAAAGTTAACCCAGCAACTGATTGTCACATCGAACATCTTAACGAAAAACACTGATCCTAGAATATTGCAGTGTATCAACAACCTGCACCAGCCAAGAACTCGCAAAAATCACTCTACAACCTCACTCACTCCCACTCCTCCACACTAAGCTTCAACACATAGTTCTGAAATTTTCCCTGCAGCCAGAACAGCCTCCTTGTATGCAGAAACAGAAACGTTCAACTGATGTCGGGTGGTCCTGAAACACTGAGCTGAGAAGATAGATAAACATAATGAAAGTATCCGGCCAAAAACTGTAAGAGAAAAGCTCTCTATTCTTCATCTAAATATAATTTGGCTCATTATTATAGATGACAGCAAAAAACCAGCAAGAGGTGCCATCTAATACAGTGTGTTTACGTAGCCTTCCTCACATTCCACCACAGTATCCCATGTCACTTTACTAGGCAACATCATTTTTGTACCTGCCTCTGAAAGCTCAAAGATAATACGCCATACAAAGTGAAAAATCAAGCAACATAATGGTACACCTTTTGTGAAAATTTCTTCTTCTAGAAAACTCTCAGACTAGTTATTTCAGATTTAGACAACCTCCTACCATATTTCACATACTATAAGAACAATTTAAAAATCTAATCTTAAATTAGAAAGCAATAAAAATAGCTCTATTAATAAAAGTCTCTTGTTGACAGACATCAAGCTAATATCGAAACTGTAAAAAGCCTGAGAAATCAGGCTTTAATAATGATTACCATCTCAATCTGCACTGCCTTTGAATAGAAAAGAAACATCACAAATTGAAAACTGAGGCAGAAATAGACTTCTTGACGAGTTATACATTAAAGCAGTTATTTTAAAAAAGTAATAATTCCAGAGGCTTGGTACACAGGGATAACCCAAACCCTGGCTCTTAATGAGTACTTGTTTACCTGGTCTTTGTTTAAGCTGTATTTCAGTGCTAACTGATGCCACTTAACTTTCCTGTGGTTATTCTTCTATAGAAATACATTGAAAACATAAAAAAAATCCATTAATAGTTTCGTAAGATCATGATGGTATCTGAGTATCTTCTTCAAAAAGTTAAAGCACCAATAAGGAATTTCTTAATTCTATAATCCAGCCTACACCCCAACACCCTACACCTGTCCATCAACAACTAGTATGTACCTGCAGTTACAAAGTCCTGTTTTGGCTGATCGATTGATAACTGATTTCTTATTAAGGCCCCATTATGCACACCAGTATATGCCTGCAGAAGCTCCTCCCCAACAGCTTTTTAAGGCTACAGCATGTATACCAGAATTCTTTTTAAAAGCACACCCCTGGTTCTCTTTAGATCAGACAAACAGGGGTCAGCAGCATTCTGAAGGAAAGCGAGCAGCGGAAATGCAGCCATCAATCTTTCAACAAAAAAAGGAAAAAAAAATTGAAGGTCATTGTGTTTTTTTAATGTCTTCTGTTTATGTAAAGCCCTATACACATTTCCACAGGGAATTCAGTGATTACAGGCAAGCACAAATGAAGAATATAATGTTGTCTGTTAGGAGACAGTATTTTCTTCCATGAAAGCAGATACTGAAAATATGGCATGAAGTTTCAACAGAAAGCTTTGGCAATTAATTCCAGGAAAGTAATGATAAATTATAAAGAGAGTTGAAAAGATATCAAGAGAACATCTTCCCTCTCCCCAAGCAAGGTTCATATATTACCCCTATCACTCCATCCAGCTGTTTGTCTCACCCACAACTCCTCCCAGGTACTCCACTCCTCTGCTTCACTATTCAGAGACACACAAGTGTTTCAACAATGTCTAAGTTGAATTCCCCTTGCTCCAACTTGAACATTATGTCTTGCTTTGTATCCCAGTAACATAGAGAACACTTATTTCCTACTTGCGGCAATGTTTTGCGTAGTTGAACGCTTTCACAATCACCCCTTCTATGGAGTAAATAATCCCTGCTTGGTAAATATTTTTCCATAGATCATGTCAAGTTTCAAAAGCAGCTGACACTTGATATGTCTTGTCCAGCTGATACATCTCAACACACAGCAGTTCAAGCCTAAATGCAGCACTACAGCTTAAGACCTTGTTAAATTCTGCATGGGGTGGAATACCGTTGCATGCCTTGCAGCTCAAATCATCAGCTTCCCAGCATGATACATCCTCTTCTCCCATCTCTTCCCCCTTGAAAGCATCGCACTGTGGAACCATTAAACCTCTCAGATCCTCTTCTGCAAGCCACCACCTATCCAACTATCTTGCATGCAAAAAGCTCGTTATTTTCTGCTGAAGTAAGATGTCTCCAGCTTGCCCTGTTTTACTTGGTATATTTTCTCCAGGTCATCAGACTGATTTTGAAACCCCATACTGTTCTTCAATGCTTGCATTCTTCCCAGCTTGTTGTCTGCTGCAAATGTAATAAAACATATCTATTCCATCATCTAGGCTACTAAGGAAAGATAATGACTATAGCCAGCCATCGAGGTTTCTTACACCTGCAGTCCAGCGTGATTTCCTGCTTCGTGTTTCCACCCTGTGTGTAACATAGAAGAAGGTTCTCAAAAGTGATAATATCCCCACTTCCGCACAGATTTGTTGTAACGTCTTATTGGTAAAACTTAGCTAAAAACCAACCAAACAAAAAAACCAACATGTACATACACACACAAAAAAAAAAAAAAAAAAAAAAAGAAGAAGAAAAAACCCCACACTACCACACACCACAAAACAACCGAACAAAGTTCAGACTTATAAAGCAGTAATCTAAAAGCTGTCTGGATTTAGACAGATATATTCTCAGTACCTCTGATAGACTCGTTTCAACCAAAAAATCAGACATTTTTAAATGGAAATAAAAAAAAATTTAAGGGTCTCCTAGCAGAATCTTGGACAGAAGCACCCACAAAGTATGGCAACAATCTATAAAGACCCGTCTTCAGCAGCATCTCAGTGATACCAAGAAGAATCAACAGAACAGCTGAGGCTGGGTCTCAAGGCCATACTCACTCATGGATGTAGAACATGCCTCATTTAATCCCATTTCCATCATATGCCTTTTTGAAGTGGAATGTGCATCTAGTTCCCTGACTGCAAAACAGTACCACTTAGAAGAGAGGAAAAAAAGCATTCCTAACATAGATGTTTCCTGCATAGCCTTTACAAAGGCACAGGAGACCTTTTCCATTTAGGCTAGAATGGCAAGATATTCTTTTGCAGAATGCATGTAGTTCCAGCTACATGCACAGCCCATGTTGGTGACATGTGGGATAGCATGTTTGCCTCAAATGCTATGCTGGCCTCCACTGCCTAGGGTATGACCACACGAAACATTTATGAGAGAATCCACTGGTGTATGAGGAAATGTGATTACACGCAATTACACTGCTTTTTGTACTCTAGCAACCAACACACAACAAATGTGAAGTATGAGAATCCCTAAGCCCGTGTCAGCCTTTTAGAGCGCCATCTGCTCCCCAAATGAAGTTTTATGCCATTTCTTTCAGGCAAGCATGGCAATACTATGGATCTACTTATCCCCAGTACTCTTTCTGACCTTTTCACATGCCTGTGAGAGCTGTCACAACACACGTCATTAAACCCCACAGGTCTAAGCTTGACTGGCTTGCTAGGAAAAAACGTGACAGAGAAGTGCAAACACTACCACATCTGGGAGAAAGGATGAGATGGCAGAGACAGCAAAGAAGAGCAGCACATGGACGGCAGAGAAGTATGCTAATGCCAGGTTAACTGTTGCCACAACTTGTGACAGACTAAAGAGGCAGAACTGGCTCGTAAGTCCTTACAGAACAGAAACGTATCCTGCCAAAGCAGCATTTTTTGTCTCCAACTCTGTAAGTAGTCTGTCACACTGCCATCCATCCCCCACCTCTCCTTTCAGCCCAGCACAGAAGCCACCACTTTCCTGCTGCCCATGTTTTTGGCTGAAGTAACCTACTCCATTTTTGCAACCTCCAGTCTCACAGTGAGCTGTTAACCCCTCTCCAAGGACTGCCCATGCTGCCTGCCCCTCATTTTAGTTCCAGGAGCCATCACTCATCCTTCCATACACAAAGCACTTGTCAACCAGCTTCCTGGCATGCCTATTCACAGCCTAAACCTGGCTGAGGATCCCTTTCCCAGTTCTCCACTACTGTGTCCCAGAGAACACACCTGCAAGGAAGGTGTTTGGTTTTAGGCAAAGGCTGAAAATACAAATGGACCGAAAACCTCCAGCAAAACAGAACTGTGTCAAGAACTGCATTCCGTCAACAAAGCTTCCTAAGAGGGTAAACATGACCCATACCTACCATGGGGAGAGGGAGGCAGATACTAGGTTGGAGAGACATATGTCAACAGGGTCCAGAAGTTTTAAGTAGAGACAGAAGTGGTGGTAGAAGTAAAAATGGCCACAGCCACAAACATTATGCGGTATGCTCACAAGGGACTAAAAAGAAGTAGCCAGTGTGGCCTAACTACAGAGCAGGCACCACTCCCAGCTAAGGACAACGGAGGCCCTGACAGTCAGAACATGGCATCTCCTACTGCCGCACTGTACTTTGGCTGCTTTAAAACTTTAAAGTCTGTCTATGGACCGTGGACACATATTCCTGACCAAGATCAAACCAGCCTTCCTCCTCCTCCAACTCTTCCTGCAGGTGTCTCACCCACTGCTGCCCAGGACTATAATGTAAAGACTTCAGAGGAGTATGCATCAGGATTGTTGGCATCTCACAGCTCATCCAAGATGTCTGCCAGTGAGACATGCCTGCTTTGCTGCTTCCCAAGATCCAGCTGTTGTCCCTGGTCCTCCAGAAGGAAGTGCTCCTCTTCTGAAATTTCAATCTGACTGCCAGACCCTCTCAGATCCAGCAGCAATACCTGACACTGACACTGAAGTAGCTTTTACTCTTCTCAAGGCACAGGTTAATGAGCAGAATCCATTCCTCAGGGCACCAGACTGGCATTTTTAGGAAGGCAAAAGACTGTTGGAAGGACAGCTGTAAAAAGAAAACGGGAGAAAGAGGGAGACAATCACGAAGAGCCAAAATGTTCAGAAAGGAGCCCATCACAGGGAGACTGACACAGAAGACAGGCTGAGTATAAAAGATGACTAGCTTAGTGAAAGAAGAAGATGAGAACCAAAAAGAACTGTGGGTCACGAATGACAGCCAATGTGAAGGTACAGACATCATCCAGCTCTCGACATAAGAAAGGTAGCACATGAGGACATTACATGAACTCAGTGGTCCAAGAGCATTTTCCTAGTACACATGCACAAACTTACTGGTCCCTTACTTCCCCATTTGGTGTAGGAGTACACAAGACTAACCACCTGCAGAGGATGGTTTGTCTTAGTTTATTTTGGTTTCATCCAAAATAAATCTCTAGGGTGCATGTAACAGAACAACACAGTATAAGAAAATGCAGTAGAATACTACTGCAAACTAAAGAGGCTAATATTATAAAGTATTTACACAGCTACATTCTCAGGTGGTCTTCCTGTATCTTTACTCAAGGCTATGCAGCAACTAGGGTGAAGATCCTGACTTGAATTTCTGGGGGAAGCCAGCACACAGCAGCAGGTTTCCTTTGCTCTTCAGAAGATACTGAAACATTCTGCAGGAACAGGAGTTTCCCAAATGCTTTATTCTGAGGCATTTAACACTGTGGTAGTCCAGCTGAATAGAAAAGAAACTGCAGGTAATAAATACATGAATATCCTTTATGATAAGCAACAGTGCTGGTTTAGAATACAGAGTAATTTTTAAAGTTCAAATTTGCATTTCATAGAAAAGAGGGAGGGGAAAAAAAAAGGACTTCCCACCTCCAGGACAAAACAGAAGTGGCTTATTGCGATTTCACGATCCTGACATCTCTAGGAAGTCAGCCTACACTTCACATAATGGAATGGCAATAACGCTGCAAATTTCAAGGGGGAAATCCATAATGCAAGAATGCCTGCCTGAAGATGCCAGGCAGGCAGATCCCTGATGTTCAGCAACTGCCTCTTGTAGCTGACAGATATTTACAATACTATCTTACAATATATTACGGTACAATAATATTGCTACCAGAGGAACAAACGTATTGTGCAGAAACCCGAGTACATCTTTCCTTAAAATAAAACCAAACATTTATTTGTAGGTTATACCTCACCTTTAATCTCACAAAAAAAAAACAAAACAAACAAACAAAAAAAAACAACAAACAAAACACCCCAACCCCCTCCCCACAAAAAAAAAAAAAAAAAAAAAAAAAAAAAAAAAAAAAAAAAAAAAAAAAACAATAAAAACCCCAAACAAACACAGGGAGAAAAAAAATCTACTGTTACAATTCTTTAAGCACAGCAGAGGTTCATCAAACCATCAAATAATCTCCCACCATGACCCCAATCCTACAGAGGCTAGATGTACGTGAGCTAGACGTGTGCACAGCCTCAGAAAGCCCTCTCTGTAGATTAAAAGATTATTCAAATCAGCACCAAAATAGCATCAGCACCAAAAAAAAAACCAAAAAATCAATTCATCAATACAGCATTGTGCAGCCTCAATCATGCAATTCATGAGGACATTACGACTCCTTTGTAACAAACAATTCTTTCTGACAAACTTCAAATTTTCCTAAACTGAAGAAAACCAGACTCCCCAAAACAAATGCCACTGTGAAAAACCAAACTATAAATGAGAAGCTGTTTCAGTATGTCAGATTTTTGAGGGTTTTGTGGTATCCTGGGCCTTGAAAGTACATCCATGTGATTAAAGAATGCAAGACAATGCTCTACATATGTTTCATTAACACAACAAAGAATAGTTTTGAAATACACAAAAGAAGTCATCACTACCTTTTTTTAAAATGTATACATAAAGATTGTGTACATGCACACACACAAACAGGTGAGCATAAATTTAGCAATAACAAGGTTTCACACAGCTTTAAAATATCCTCGAGCAGTGGATACATCTTTCACTGAAAAGGGACATGATGAATTACATCAAAACAGGTAGCTCCTTTCTGTGACACGTGACGTGATAAATCAAAGAGAGCATGTTAACTGTGTAAAACCCATACATATACTAGCAAAACCTGAGTTGAGAGACAACATGCAGTGACTGGTACAAACAAAACAGGGACACAAACGTGCATGTGAAAGCATCATAAGAAAAAAACGGAACAAGATTTAATAGAACACCCTATAGTGATGGTCAAGGACACAATTAACAGCAACAAAATACTGAGGGATGTGTTGTTTACATCAAAATCAGACCTGTGCTCACCACAGCATAAAGGACTCGTGTGCATGAGACCCTGCACTGACAACAGGAAGGTGGCAACAAGGCTACACAGCACGCTGCACGTGCCATTACTCTTCCTGTTAGGCCAACACAACTCTAAAATAAGGAAATACAGACAATGGGCACCAGACTTGGATAAAATTTATGGGGGCTGAAGTAAGCAAAATTGTGAGGGAAAAGGATCATGGTATGATAACTGTTGGCTCCTAAAGCATACAAAAAATATGTCCCAAACAAAGTTTTTCATCGTCATTCACAAGGAACCCAAGAGATGCAATGAGGGCTCAACATCAGGTGGCCCTTGTTCCGCATGTGATTAGCAAAGCCCAAACACACAGACTTTGTGAGGTATGAATTCCTGGTTCAGAATTCGTATCAAAATCTCAATAAAGCATACATTAAATACATTCAGAGTTCATTAACATATCTCAGAAAAGATGCCAGTGGAGAAATCTCCTTTAGAAGAGCATTTTTTTTTATGAGTTCACAATATTTTATCAGCTGGCTGGACGGCATCCAGCATTTTCATTAGCAATAAGGAAATCAGATTTAAAGCCACTGCTGAAAGTTCAAGGGTGACACAATGAAGAAACTGTAAGTACTGAAGGTGATAACATTGTCACATACAAAGCCATGTGCATCTCTTGGTAATCTACGCTCCTGTAAACAAAAATGCATTTTAATGACAAATGTAATGTTAAGCATCTAGAAACTTAAGAGTGCCCACTGTACTTGCAACTAGTTTTCTTTTCATGATCAATGTTTTGTTATAACAAAGATAAAAGATGAATATATTGGACACAATCATTTGAAAGTCTAAAGCAGAGTTTCAGCTTACCTTAAACTCAGATGAAGCTGAAAAAATTGACCAGATAAAGTGGAAATGAAAATTAAATGGAAGAAAAAAAAAAGCTTGTTCTGCTTTCAGGACTCTAAAGCATAAGACCTCAGCTCTACCCACAGCTTGCATTCCTTCAAGAAAAGCCCTCCGTCTTTGACAAAGTTGAACTGTCTTACCTGCTGGTATCAAAATAGCTATTCTTGACTATGACACCAAAAAAGCCAGGATTTCTTTTACTATGTCTGAAAAAACCTAACCATGAATAACACAGATGTAACTAACTCAACAGAATAAAGTTGGGTTTTTGTTTTGTTTGGGTTTTTTTTTTAGATACAATTTACATCAGCAAACTAAGTCTATTGCTGTAATACACAGCTAAGTGTGATAAAAGCATCTGATGCATATGCAGTGGAAGTGGAATTTCATGAACAGGTGGATCCATAGCTAAGCATAAGCAGTATCCACAGCTGCACCAGCCAAGCTATTCACGTCTGAAGACAAAATGGGCTATCTCCTGCCCATCCTGGCTCACAAGCCTTCTTGCTTACCTACTTTGCCCCCTTCACTTCTTGCCAAAGTTCAACACTCTAGACATGCAACAAGGACTTCTTGCGGAGGCAAGCTCCTTTGTCCGGGCAAATTCAAAGTCCTTAAGCTACCATCAGATGTAGTCTTCTATCAGTACACACTAATTTGCAGTAAAAATTCCTTCCAACGGAAGATTTGTGAGACACAGATAAAGAAGCAGACACTCTTAAGAACAAACTGATCTAAATCCCTGCATTTTCTCTCAGTGTAACAATGGTACTTATGAAAATACTCACCTCAGGTCAACTGGTTTACTTCATCTCTACACAAACAGCAGTAGCAGCAAAGTATATACAGAGAACTACAGCAGTAGCAACAAAGTATATACAGAGAACTACAGCAGTACAAATTTCCAGTTCAGCGCTGTTTCACAGCTCTGCAGAAAGTTCTCTCAAGGTATGAATTTTGGCCCTGTAATAATTTTAACAGGATATTGCACATTATTGCAATCTACAGTGCTCAATTTCTCTCAATGAACACCAGATTACAGAGGCTGTGCACTTTCAGAGAAAATTAATAAAAACAAGCTCTAAAACATTAACAGAGTTTTTCTTTTACTTTGGAACACAAATATTTACTAACTTGAGCATCTCAAGACTGCATTTTGAATATTTTTTTAATTAACATGGAAATCATTTTATTTCTCAAAAATCAAGTATTACAGTGATATGTCTAAAATTGCTTAGACAATATTTTCCAAAACACATAACTATGTTCTAGAACTTAAATGAACTTTGTCTTCAACTATAATAAATGAAATTTGAATTTCTGTGCTGACATACCACCACATGAGCACTTTCAGCACAATAGCACCCTTCTGCAAAAATACATTTGGACAAAAAACACTGCAAAGCTACATGCATAAGCACACGAACAGGTATTGAAACATACACATGTAAGACAAAGGAAGTAGCAGTTTTTCTTACATGAGTTGGGGGGGTTGGAGGATTTTGCTTAATTTTCAATTCTTCACAGTTACTCAAAAATAATTTTCTTGACTGCCTTTGGCAGTTCTGTCTTCCAAGCCACAAAGAAGCCTATGCAATTCATGAGAGAAGGCTCAGGGGGAGCTGTTGGGAGAGAGCTAAGCTTGCACAGTCAATGTATTTCACTTTTAAGGTTTCCTTCGAGTACTCTGGCGTCCAACCAAACACTTTTCCCATCAGAGGTCACCTATACACATCATTTTTTACAGATAAGTCCATCTGTAAGCATACCTATACACGTGCTCACAGAAACTGTCAATCAAATTCCAGTTTTGTCCTTTCATCCACCTATATGACACTGGCCTTAGAGCTTTATTTACTTCATAATTCCATTCCACTCAATTTCTCTTTCTCATCTTTTCCCTGAGGTTAACTGACAGTCCATATTTCTCATTGATAGAAACTTTCTTGCAAAACTGTTATCAACGTTCTTGAAACTTATTTAATTAAGCCCCTAAGCAAGCAGGGGTTTTAACTAGTGCTTCTCTTGAACTGTTAGCTAGTCACACCCTTGTGTAGCTGTTACCCAAGGATATCAGCTGCTTCACTGTAATGCATAAATGAGTTTTATGAAAATTCTGTGACCAACTTTGACATTTCCACAGGTGCACGTAGATTATGTAGCTGCTGCTACTGAACTAGAGTCTGGATTTCATAACTACTGAAATTAGTTTAAGAAATGTCAGGAGAAGGGCAGATGCAGTGGCAAAAAAATAAATTAAAGTTATCTAGCTGTGAACTGAATTGAAATTGATAATTGAAAAGAAAAAGGAAAGAGAACTGATTTAGTGTGGAAAAGTCAGGTATATAGTCTTTCTTTAGGAGTTGCTATGTAACAACTATGTAAATTCAGAACTTGGATTTAGTTGTAGGAGACCCACAGAAAGCTTAACTTATTTCATGAGATCCAGAATGAGGCCCCACAGCCACAGACAATCTAGGGAAGAGTTAAGATAGCCAGTCTAGAATAGTATAAAAAAAATATTTAAATAGATGTAAAGGAAAGCTTAAATATTTTGCAAACTAGCTCTTTGAAACATATACATGGTGAACCATAAGCAAGACACTTCTTCTCATGCATCCCTCCTTCCTTTCTACCTCTGACTGTATCACGTAAGAGAATAACAGACCATTTAAAAGCAAAGTGGATGAGGAGGTGGAGGGTGGAAAACAGTTCCAGCCATTCATCAACTCAAACCTCACTTTCCAAGTTTCCCTACTAGATCACTCCTGAAACAGCTCTCCCTGTCCTGCTTAAAGCTGCATTCTTGGTATGCCATTGGCTCCGAAGCTCCAGAAAGCAAAGTGACATATGTCTACCTGGAGGCATTCAGGACCTTCAGATGTTTGTGGCAATGAAAACATATGATTTCTCACATTTCGAAATTCAGTCTTCATGTCAACATGCACATAACATGCAAATGCAGCAGTCAACATGGCCCCACATACAATCCCTGATAGTGCTAATCTCAGCACTATAAACCCTGTGAACTAAGGTAGTGTTAAAGATACTTAAAAATACCATCTGAAGAATTTTAAGCCCTTAATAACTAGATATGATTACGCTGACAAGGGGTTATTTCTTTTACTGCGCTTTATTCAGATGTCAGCAACATTACACAATGTGCACTTACATCTTAGTGATCAGCTATAAAAATATATGTATGAATGCAATTGAGGGGATTGCTTTGCAACCATTTTTCAAACTTGGATGAATAAATATCTAATAATGTTTCACGTAAAACATCACAGCAAGATTAAGCAAGGTCATGGCTACAGATAAAAGAGCCTCAAGAGCCACTTTCTCCTCTGGCTGAAGTCAACAACAGTTTAGCGATAAAACTTCAACATGGGCAGTCTTTTGCCCACACAACAGCTTCAGGTTATTATTAAGCACCAAAGACACCAAAAATCATTTTCCTAAACCGTTTTTCTATCATTGCAATAATCAAATACTTTTTCTTTAGTTGTACATTTCTTGACTTTTCTTAAATAATGGGTTTTTTTACTATTTAGTGCAAGACTTTTTGTGTGTCAGAACCTAAAACAACAGTTTTTCAAGTCAGCAGATGTCCTACGAAGTAGACTTCCCATATATGCCACTTAAGCCAGAACAACAGAGCACTTAACCACACTTACCCAGTAATTACAGCTTCAGTTATTCACATACCTGATCTTATTATCATCAAAAGCTACACAGTACTATCAAGTTGAAAACAAGTACAGAAAAATAAAACCAAGTAAATGGCCTTTTGTGCAAGGGATTAGGGGTTTATTCACATATTGTCACACTAACACAGCTTTTTCACACACAGTGATAAATTAAGGTCCTAAGGTATTTTCTGACAGAAAGTAGTAAGTGAACAGTTTGTTTTTTAAGCCATTTTGCTATGTTCTTTTCTCAATACTTTCTCAATAAATTACTAATAAAGAAAAAGAAATAAAACAGATACAAATAAAAAGACAAGCTTTAAAACCAAACAGCTCAAAAACACTAGAAAAACAAAGCCAAGGTACAGAAATCTGAGCAAAGCACAACCAAACCACTACATCTTGGTTCATACTATTCTAATTTAGTAACAATTTATACAAGAATACACTATTTTATTTCCACTAATCAATATAGCAGCATAACAATACTATTATATACATTTAGTAGAACTCATCTCTTCTTTGTTCCCACCTTTTCATCCACAGGACTAATCACGGAATTCCATATGGAAATGTAAGTTTTACTTTCATGTCAAGTTTCATTTATATCATTGACAAAACGTATTTCCTCCTTGATTTTTAACAAGAGAAATCTTCAATACAAAATCAAGCTTCAACATAATTGCTTATTGTGATTTTGGAAATCCCTCATAACAGTTCTTTTAGAAGAGCGGAGTTGGCATAAAAAAGGCCACTGCACAGCCCACAGTTTTTCATTTACAATCTTAATTTCTTAGTATGCATTCTAAGACAGATTAGTTGCCACATTTAACCTTCATTTTAACTGTCCTGAAAAGAAAACTAGTGCATTCAAAACCTGACAAAACTACAAAGTATACGGTGAGCACAACAGAAAAAACTTGATATACTTACAAACTTCCTCTTCTTGGAAGGCTCAACTCTTTCTGCAACAGAAAAAAAGTTATACTGTATTAGGAATAAAACATTTTAACTGGAAATGGCCTTTTTGAGATGAGTACTGTAATCCTCCTTTCCCATCATCAGCAGACAGATAGAAGGGGTGTTATCTGGACTATAATAAAAGATGATATAGATTTTACATGAATCACCTTTTACTTGCTGCCTTCTATTCTTACCTGAAATATCAACATTAGCAACGGGAAAAGTCAACACATTTTTGTAAAATATTTCAAACAGAGGGATGTTATAGGAAATACTTACAGTCAGAGATATGATGCACAATAACAGTATTAAAGTTTGCAAGAATCAATGATAAACATATACTACATTCTTACCAGCATCCGTAATTTGCAGAAGTTGTTAACAGCAGGATCAAGACCCGAACAGGTAACCACTGCCACCAAGCCTTCTACACTATGTTCTTTAACCCAAAATAGATTACGTACATAACACTTCGGCCAATTATAAATCATCATAATTTATTATAAACTTCTGCAAAGTAACAGCATAACAGAACTGATGTCACAGAAACATTTCTACAACTTTTGCTGGGAAGAGTTATATTACTGTTTATGGGACTAACAACATAGCCTGCTAGCCAAATGGAAATTGGAGACAAATATTTCACTAGCATTTTAGCATAGAAGAAAGCCATAATATCCGCGATATTGTGGCCACCAGAAATAAGCATGATATATACACCCACAAGTAGATTATCTTGTCTTGTATAATTCACAGAACAGTTGAGGCTGGAAAGAACCTCTGGAGATCCTCTGGGTCAATTACAGCAGGTGACTCAAGATCATATCCAGTTGGGTTCTGAATATGTTCAAAGATGGAGACTCCACAGCCCCTGGGGGATACCTGTTCCAGTGTTCAACTACCCTCACTTTTTCCCATTTCTCACACAAACTTATATCCTGAATGCGATGTTATTCAAGTCTTCTTTGCAATCATTTCCAGGAGGGAGTACAGACTGCATTTTAAAAAAAAGACAACTTGTCTAACCTAGAGGATACATTTGAAGTTGAAGAGCATCACGAAAGACAAAGTTGCATATGAGAATGATTCGAGTTTTATGGACAGATGTCTTCACTCACTGAATTGCATTATTTTACTTTCAATATTCTCACAAAAGGCTGTCAAGTAACACCTGACTTCCATTCTAGAATTACTAAAGGAAACAATCACAGAATTCTCTTTCAAAAGGAAACATATATATATATATATATACATGCATACTGTGTAATTGTGCACGCAGGTTATTTCACATAGCACATAAAATTACTGTTATTGACCAGAAAATGCACATGAAAATACAATTGGATAAAAATAGTTCAGCCAAGCACCTCAGAAAGGCCATAAGGGAATGAATAATTCTGTATTCTTTAGAGACTTCTAAATGGTGTGCAACAAATAAAGCCCAGGCTGCTAACTGAATGATAAGGATTAAAATGTCAAGTAACTGCTCAACTCGTGAGCACCACCCATCCTGTTCACTGAATGAGGCAGGAAAAAATAGTGTGAAACAATGTAATTAGAGATCATAAGGCAAAGGCAAAAGAGAGCAGAATTAGGGGCCTTGGTAACCAATTCTGCCACTTCCTAGGAAGTTCCAGCAACTGTTCAGAATTTGCAATTTAAAACAACATCTCTTAGCATAACATGTGCTTACATACAAAAGAACAGTTACACCTGCATACAATATTGCATTATGAAGCTGAGTAACTCCCCTAAATTTAAAATGTCGCATTCATCATGAACAAAATGTAACTGTAATTTAGAAATCACGTACTTCCCTTTGTATGGGTTTCCCCCATCCCCCTTTAATATTTACAATGTCATTGTGTTCTACTTCTAATGTAAAACTTTACTTGCAATTCTAGGCACTGTCACACTGTAACAGACAATGCTGGTGGAAAAAGTGCCAAAATGTATGAGCAAGACTCATACTTGGTTTTGCATCCCACTTACCAGAGTTGCGACATGCACCTTAAATTTATTATGATTGGAAGAGGGAACTGGGTTCTTTTTTATTTTTTTTCTTTAATCAGAGTGCTCTGCCTATAGTTTATCATTATAACAGCGCAGCAAATGACAGATATAGCCTTCTTTAGACACTTGAAACTGCATTAATTTCTTGGCCCATTTTCACGCATGCCACCCTGAAGCACTACTTTTGGCTATAGAGTAAGGTTCCATGAGAGATGATTCACTGTAACGACTTGTTAGTGAAGATGTTAGGAACTGCCAAGATCTCCCCATGCAAAGTAAAAAATGAAACAAAACCTTTGGTATTTAATTCATACAGGAACCTTTACAAAACACTGCAAATAAGCATTTGTAAGGCTGGATTTTGGAACAGTATGTTTCCCCTTAGGCAAACAAAACAAGGAATAAAATAAAATATCTTTTTTTGGATAATATTTATAGCCTTATTTTTCCTATATATCACAGCATTAAACTGCAAGGTCACTTCTCTTGTGCTGCTCCAGTTTGTGTATCTGCATGACAAAAACAAAACAAAACAAAAGCCAAAAAAAAACCCACAGTAAACCAAAGCTTGTTTTTCTGTCTCAATAAACTGAATTTTTACAGCTCTTACACAATTTGTTAGTGCCACTTAGAACTCACCTACCACAAAGATTTCTGCACAGCCTGAAGAAATTATCAGATTATCAACTGTGTCAGCACACACCTTTTCACCTCAGACAAGACTACCAACATTATTCTAGCTTTGTAATAGTACCCCAGAGCTCCACAACCGGGTCTACACAAAGCAGGCAGGAAAAGTGTAAACATGCTCTACATGGGGCTACTCTATAGTTCAGATACATCATTTATTTCCTAGGTACATAAAAAAGATCCATACCATTCAGAAGCTAAAAATGCCATTTTTACTACATTTCTCCCGGCTGTTTTACCCACAGCCACCGAAAACGGAAAAGCTCGAATGATGGCTTACAACACTCCAGCTCCAATCTCAGTTACACTAAAACGACCAGTAACAACGTCACAGTTTTCTGGGATTACAATGTTTCCTTTCTGAAAACCCCAATAAAAGACTGAGAAGACTGGCTGTTTCAGTTCTGCGGTACAGAATCCAACACATACAGACAGCTGAAGGTAAAAGCTTAGTGGCGTCAAGACCTTCAGGTCAAGTACTTAGCAGGCAAACCCCTGGAGTATTGAAAAAAGATGCACTAGCTACCACTCTGCATGGTTCTCAGCACCAGTTCTGCCCAGAGGGCAACACTGTGCTCTTTTGCCCTTTGTGAAATCCTCTTATGGCCATTTCAAGATGGCCTGGTTTTAGGGCTTTTTCATTCCACTATAATTATACAAAGGAGACTTAATGGACTAGATACTCTTGCCATTGAGGCTTTTTGTGTCTCAAAAACCGTTGTTAGGAAACAGAATAAGCCTTGCCTTAAATTTAAGAGATCTGTGCCGGCTATGCTAAATTGCTATAATGCTGCATTAAGAACCATGTGTACTGAATTTAATTGCAGCTATCATTATTCACTTCAAACTCCATACTCTGTGCCTTTTACTATCAATAACATGGTTCTACAAGCACAAACACTTTATTATTTCAGTAATTATGATTTTTCCTCTGGTCCTACATACCTGCAAGACACTTCAGTACGGACAAGTTCAGTCAATGCACCACCATGCAGATATTTAGCCTTGCAAAAAACTCCACACTGCCCAAATAAAGCACACTGAACTTTATTCTGCGTCAAAGTCTTCAGGCCATTAACTAGAAAAATGATCTAAATAACAGAACTATATAAAGAGTTTTTTCCAAGTCACCTCTGTCATTTAAACACTAATTTAATCTTATTTCTTGTAAATATTATCAGCAAATTACCGGAAAAATTAAAATATTGAATTTCCTCCCTTATATACAAGGAAGAAAAGATGCCATTAGCTTATTGCTCATTGCTGGGTTTAACTCTTAAGAGTCAATAAAAAGCTGACACATTCATAAACTGCTAAAGACACAGTTCATGTTGTCCATACAGGTTGAATTTAAAGCCACAGTTAATCTGCTACATCTTCCAAAAATTGAAATGTTTAAATATTCAGAAAGTCTTATTTTTGAGAATTTCCATTGTCCATGTAGTCATGTGAAAGAATGAATGTTTTAAAGACAAAATTCAGTAATTCATTCTCCAGTTGAGGAGGTGTTAAGTGTGGTAAGATTAAGATGAGGTTTTTTTTTCCACTACCCATCTGTCATAGTCTGTAATGCGTGTTAGATCTTACTACACTGCATTAAGAATAGGTTAATATTGTAACATTAACACTGCATTAATAACAGTAGGAAAAAAAAATCAGCAATGGCAGACAATTCACTTTCTTATAATCACTGACAGCAAGAGCTACTACTTTGAGGGATGATTTTGAAGGATTTTCTTCTTAAGCAATTATTATATTTGTGCTGAAGAAAAGCTGGAGGATGACAGCAGATCCTGCATTTAGATTTGGAAATAAGGAACAAAGCAGGTCAAGTAATATAACATAGACTGTTTTGATCTATCAAGAAAAGGGGCTGCATTGTGCAAGAGCTTTTTCCAAACTTGTTTTCTTTATAAGATTTATATATTAAGCCATTGTATTAATCCATTCTAAATATCTCCTAAGTGAGGTGGTGGCAGGTTATGCTTTTTATCTGATTGCCTCCTACTTTGCTAACATTCTGATCTTCGGATTCACAGAGCACACTACCAAGGGGCTCTGTGTGGAGAAAGACAAGACCACCCCAAACGCTAGGTGTTAAGTTCCTCACACCAAATAAATCTCTCCTCCTGAAATTTTGTTTCTCTGTCAAAGCTGTACTTTGTTCTTATGCCAAATTACAATGTTTCCTGGTTCCAAGAATACCAAATGTCTGTCTTGAAATGTTTTTTTTCATTAACACTAGGGTTAAATTTCACAAGTGGCTATTGACTTTAAAATTTCCAGTTCAAAACAGGACCAACCAATTTCTTTCCAGTTCAGAACAGGATCAACCAATTTCAGAACAGTGCAAAAAGGTGTTCAGCTACTTGTCAGTCAAGGTGTTCTCACTCAGATCAGATTTCTTACAAAACACATGTAACTATAAAACTGTTATCCCTTCCAGATGACACAAGTGAGTTCGTGTTTGGACCACCTCTTTCTCCTATTCTGAACTGGCTTAGCCAAGACGCAATTCAATATTCACTTTTCTCAGGAAAACTGTACTGACACTTTCTTCACTGGTAACACAAGTCCCGGTCAAGGTGACTGCTTTTGCCTTTCCATGCTGGCTGCCAAGGAGCTAGGGAGGCATATGTAATACCTTACAGTAAAGTCTGATATTCTGCCTTTCAGCTGAAGGCTTTGATGTTCTTTCTTCCCAATCCAGATGCAGCCATCAGCCTACCAGGGTTTTTTTCTTAGTATGTACCCTCACTGATTAAATTAAAGGTCATCCCTTTGCAAGCATTTTCATGAATGAAAACTGCCACTTCTGCATTGGCAAGCTCTGGAAGCTAGTTACTGCTACTGAGTAAGACTCCATTCACAGTTCTCCCTGCAGAATGTTCCTTGGCACAGAACACAAGGCTTATTTTAAATATTTTTAACTGCATTTCAACATATGAAGATGTTATTCTGTATGTTTGCCAATGACACCAAGCTGTGTGGTTCGGTTGATACATTGGAGGGAAGGAATGCCATCCAGAGGGACCTTGACACGCTTGTGAGGTGGGCTGATGCCAACCTGATGAAGTTTAACCATGCTAAGTGCAAGGTCCTACACCTGGGTCAGAGCAATCCCAGGCACAGCTACAGGTTGGGCGGGGAGGAGATTCAGAGCAGCCCTGCGGAGAAGGACTTGGGGGTGTGGGTTGATGAAAAAATGAACATGAGCCGGCAGTGTGTGCTTGCAGCCCAGAAAGCCAACCGTATCCTGGGCTGCATCAAAAGGAGCGTGACCAGCAGGTTGAGGGAGGTGCTCCTGCCCCTCTACTCTGCTCTCATGAGACCTCACTTGGAGTATTGTGTGCAGTTCTGGTGTCCTCAACATAAAAAGGACATGGAACTGTTGGAACAAGTCCAGAGGAGGGACACGAGGATCATCACGGGACTGAAGCACCTCCCGTATGAAGATAAGCTGAGAGAGTTGGAGCTGTTCACAGCTTGGAGAAGAGAAGGTTGCGGGGAGACCTCATAGCAGCCTTCCAGTACCTGAAGGGGCCCAACAGGGATGCTGGAGAAGGACTCCTCATTAGCGAATGTAGTGAGAGGACAAGGGGTAATGGGTTCAAACTTAAACAGGGGAAGTTTAGATTGGATATGAGGAAGAAATTCTTTACTGTAAGGGTGGTGAGGCCCTGGAATGGGTTGCCCTGGGAAGCTGTGAATGCTCCATCCCTGGCGGTGTTCAAGGCAGGGTTGGACAGAGCCTTGAGTGACATGATTTAGTGTAAGGTGTCCCTGCCCATGGCAGGGGGGTTGGAACTAGATGATCTTGAGGTCCTTTCCAACCCTAACTATTCTATGATTAGTCACATCCCCAAACACTAAAAAAAATGCTTGTAAATAATGAACTTGAAGTCACGAATTAGCAACAACTACCACAGATTTTAACGGGGGATATATTGCAAAAGTAAAGGGCCCAGATCTAAGCAGAAAAGGTCACAGTTTGTTTACTTCAACATTCTGTGTTCTATACAGCTTGTTTTCATCTCAATTAACAAAGTTAACTTCCCTACTTTGTTACAGGCACTGATGACTGTACCTTTCAAAGTAGAAATTTATCTGCATGTCAGCTCTAAGGGACCTGAAATGTGCTGTAGAAGGATCTCCCAGATGTCTGCCTAAACACAGGCATTGTCAACTTAAATACAAATTAACTGGATCAAAAGAATTCCAAACAGGTTACGTATACAAAACACACAATAAAATCAATTGGTTTATCATACAGAATACTAGCCAACTTAAATAACCTATTTATTAATAGGTTATTTAATAAATAGGCTATTATTTAGGCATGTATTTTCCTATACGTGAACCAGATATATTAAGATTTATAATAGACTAGACTCAACTAAGTTAACAGAAGTTATACACCTTTTGCTTTGCCTAGTGTTCTCCTACAAACGTTTCTATAGAAGTAAATAACACTGATCCCAGTGGAAAAAGGTGAAATGTTTTAGAAGTATTCCATGCATTAACAATAAGGATATTCCTACGAACTATAGTTTGTAGTCTTCCCAGTTACAGCATGGGCAGTAACATTCAGTAACCAAAGGAACAGCTACAGAAGTCACAGTCACTGGAGGAAGTTTTGAGTATAATCTCTTTATGTTGGAAAGAGAAAAAATAATAATCAAATAGACTTGGCCAGAGAAAAATAAAGGGGAAAAAAAGTCTAAAGTGCTACAAAAACCATCTGTGGGAATAAAATTCATCAAGACAGAAAATCAGAGGGAAAAATGTCAGTAAGCACATTTTTTTTAAGAGACATGTAAAGTTTACAGCAACCAAACCTGTGGAGAGCTATTTGGCTGTGAACGGGCATGTGAGCAATCCAGACAATTGCTTGACAATTGTAAGGTAGTGACCCACAGGCATTGAGGCCTCGCCTGGGGGTTACTACCTTACAATTGTCAAGCAATTGTCTGGATTGCTCACATGCCCGTTCACAGCCAAATAGCTCTCCACAAAAACCCATAATTACTTGGGGACATATCAAATCAACAAAAAAACAACCCCACAAAAACACTGCATCACTAACCTACTGGTCAAATAAGAATGCACTTAAGAATTATTCAGAGTATCATTAATAACATTATCTCTGCTATACCTCAAGTTTTTAGCCAAAAGCAGCAGTGACAGAACACATCAACTCTACTTTCTTACAACAATAACACAGTGTAGCTTCTTTGGAGAGTAGCTAATGTAACTTGTAAAAGCTGAAAATTCCCTTTAATGAGAAGTACATACCCTTTTTTAAAGAGAGCAATTTGACTCATGACAAGGTAAGCTCAGTAAATATTTGTATTGATTTTCTAGTGGTCCAATCTTTACTTCTTTCAAATACTTCCTAGTAAAATATAGCAAAAAAACCACATTACTTTGGGTTTTGTTTGTTACCATATTGTGTTCTTAGCTCAACTTTTTTAAAATCAACAAATACGTTTCTTCAATGAAAAAGCATGAAAATTCTGAATGAACTTTCCACCTCAAAGTACACAAAATCATTAAATCTAACACAATGTTAGAAAATCCATGCTCCAGGACTGCAATGTGTTTGAAACACCAACACTAAACAGATTCCAACTACCAAACTCACAAGAATATTCCCATACAGTCATCAAATGATTAAGGCTGGAAAGTACCTTAAGATCATCGAGTTCCAATCCCACTGCAATGGGCAGTGACACCTCACCCTAGGCCATACGGCTCAAGGCTCTGTCCAACCTGGCCTTGAACACTGTCAGGGGGTGGAGCATTTACCATTTCTCTGGGCAACCTGTTCCAGTGCCTCACCACCCTCACAGTAAAGAGCTTCTTCCTTGTATCTAACGTGAACTTCCCCCGTTTATGTTTGAACCCATTACCCTTTTTCCAATCACTACAGTCCCTGAAGAAGAGTCTCTCCCCGGCACCCTTGTAGGCTCCCTTCAGATACTGGAAGGCTGCTATGAGGTCTCCACGCAGTTTTCTCTTCTCCAGAAGCCCCAGCTTTCTCAGACTGTCTTCATAAAGGAGGTGCTCCAGCCCCTGATCATCTTCATGGCCTCCTTTGGACTTGCTCCAACAGCCCCTTGTCCTTCTTGTGTTGAGGACATCAGAACTGCACCCATCTTTTCTTTAAAGACTGCTACCATGTATTATGGAAAAAGGAGAAGGAAAAGAAGGAGGGTGGGGGGGAATATCACACAAGACATAAATGTCAGATGCTGGTATAACTGTTCACCTGAACAAATATGAACAACAATACAGTTTACCAGACTGGAAAACCGCGAATCCACTTGAACTGAAGCCAAGGACTTCTCTGGATTTTGTCTGATCCTCTAGGTTCTTGCATCAAACAGAAAGCAGTGGGTTTGATACGGGCTTACTTATACAGGATTTTGCTTACTATTAAAAAGTAAAAGAAAAAAGCAACACCCAAGCACGCAGTGGCCAGCTTCGCACTTCTTGACAATACAGTTGCTGGAGCCCATTACACACACAGGAATCTAGTTGCCTTCCACTTCCCAGCTGCAGTTCATGTTTTGTATTACACAATGAGTACTCTTCAGCAGCTGCTGTTACACTTTGTTGAAATCAGTAACTAGAAGATAACATGATTAAGCCTGCCTTTGCATGAAAGAGGCTTGCCTACATTAAGGCTTTGATTGCAACAGTTTTTGTTAGTCATTTTGCACAGGACAGAAGGTGCCAGAAAAGTCCAAGCATATTTACTCTTTTTTCCAGGACTAACTACCACTAATAAAACACAGGCCTTATTCTATCTTAGCACATTCACAATCATTAGCTGGAAGAGACCATGTATGCTGAAAAGGAAAAGTACACTAGAACTAAAACTTAAGCCATATTAATCAGAGGAATTAGGTCACAACAGTCTTGCCAAGACACTCTTATGCCCATAATGCCCACACCAGGACACACAGAGCAGAGCTCTGCAGCTGCTCTTTACATACAAGGGTGAAAAGAAGATTTTTTGGCAGGCCAGGAACAAAGGACATAAATAACCCTCTTCCTCCACTCAAGTCACATGGAATATAAGTGGCAAGTAGCTACTTTCTCACAGCAGACAACACATATATCTCTCTTGTAGGAAAAGGCTAATTTGTATTTGCTCTGTTAATGATTCCAGATCTTCTGCCCTTTACAGAATTAAAGGTCTCAAAATTAGAGATTTTGCTTAATGTTGACATTTTAATCAGTATTTATAAATTTAAATTGGATAGGCTCAGCTGATCCCACAGCTTACTGATAATAAACTCCACTGTTGTAGAAAAAAGGTTCATGTTCTATGGCAAGGGTCACACTGGAAAAAATGAGACTGTCTGCAGACTAGAAGGTAAGCATTAACTCCATTTGTGAAAACAGCTTAGTCAAAATGAAGCTTCATTTTTTTTGCTTCAAAACTACAGTCACATGTTTCTCTCAACAAGCTGAAATCCTACAGGACTTTAAATGCCAAATTTGAAAGATCTAGACTATTGTTGGCTACTCCAAAGGAGAGCCCATTCTGACTTACGGAGCCACACTGTCACAAGCTCTTGTCTTTGCCATTACTATAAACCCAAACGCTGCTCTTCGTGGGCCCTCTCAACACTTTTCCTACCTTGTCTCCTGCTTGTTTGACAAGCTTGTGGCCGAAGTGCAAAATGCTACTGTCACTACTCCTCTTTCCTATATGGTGTGCAAGAGGACACCCCCACCACCAGCTGTGCACAAATCTTCAATTTCTAGTCAACACCCCAAAGTAAGAAAAAATTATTTCAATGTCTTCAAAGACAATATGGCAAAATATCCCACGAGCCTTAGGGATACTACAGTGCTCTCCCCGCTGATGTCATTCATCCAGGTCCTCTAATTAGCTGCAATCTCAATTTTGAGTATGCACTGTCAGGAAGACAAGAAAGAGAGGGGTAGTTTTTCTTTGTGGATTTTAATGCTCTTTTGAAGTATTACTTTCCTTACCAGAAAGGGATCATAACACAAACATTACCAGTCTGCTATTTTTTTTTCATTTAAAACTCTCAAAATGTGTGCAACAACAGATGCATCTGCTGCATCAATCACCGGTCTAAAGACTGATGCAGACAGGAAGCTGATATTGAGGAGCAAACGTAGCTTCTTAATACTCACAATTTCACTGGAAAAATCCTTGACAAAACAATGCAAATTACTAGACCAGTGCTGGACCACCATCTACAAGAATCTGCGAACTCCTGACAAGAAATAAATCACTGTTTCAGCCTATGCAAAACTGTCAGCTAAAACTACAGTGGACAGAAAATCCTTCCTACCTACAGAAAGTGAAAATGTAATTCTGATAAATCCTTTTCCATGATTTATATCATTACTTGGTCTCTCTGTATCTGCTAGCAATAAAGTCAGGTATATTTTATAGTTTTTGCTTGTACTACTAACATTCTAGGTAAATCGAGATAAGGACTCAGATAATCTTTTGGTTTATTGCCATTTTATAGCCAATTTCATCCCCCTCCTTGTCCAATATGGCAGATGGACTGTTTCAAGTCAAACCGCAGTAAATCACATCAGCAACTGTATTAAGTTTGTGCAAGCATTACGTTTTCTAAATTCCCTTTTACTTTGATTGATTATCCTATTTATACTGTCTTAATAAGGTCTAACAGGATAAGTGAAGGTTATCCACACTTATACTGTTACCTAGTATGTCTGTCTGCAAGTTTCTGTTGTAAAACATCTACTAATTAATGACAAGAACTATTCAAAGGCACAGAGATTTCTCGTGTAACTTATCTCAGGGACCCTCAAAACCAAAACAAATAAACAAAAGGATTAGGACAAACACCTTCAGTTACATGTCTTTCAGCAGGAAACAGAAGTTGTAAGAGTATTCAACCACAGTTTCTTCTATACACTTTCTAGCTGGTTTAAAGCTAGTAGGAGGCAATCCAATCCTAAACAGTGTGTGCAACAGGGAGTAGCACAAAAAATTCCTCCTAGTTCCAATACTGACTTATACAAGCCAGCTTGCAGAGGCTAAGCCCAGCAGCTTTCATCCCTCCTGCAGTCATGTCACAAAGATACTTGAGTAAAGGAAAGCACCAGTGTATTTTACATGGTAATTTCCTTAGTGGAGGTAAGTACACGCAGAATAAAATAATTATTGGAGGGAGCAAAAAACCCTGTCTTTTTGATGACACAAATCTTACCTCAGTACGGTTCAAACACCTCCCAGCACTGGTTTACCCCCCACCTCCATTCTTAGGAAACATTTAATGTTCTAGCCCACAGTTTGGTCCCACGCCATGCTGTTTTCCTGATCACACTACGCAGACATTCCACACCTAAATGAGGATGTATGTCCACTCATTTAACCATACCTTAAGACTAACTTCACATTCTGTAATACTGTTTTGCATATAACATTCATGCTAGCCAAACAATTTCTAATACTATTTCTACCACAGCTATTTCTATTTTTAATCCATTGGGAGGCATGCAAGCACCATTGAGATGAAGGCCACACATTTAAAGTAACAGCTGAAAGCATCTAATTATAACTTGCTGTTACCTTCTACAAAACTAAAGTTTTAGTAAGGAGAAAAGGGAATACCGTGGATTTATTTTGTTTCTGTTTTGGCACAGCAGGTCAAAAATACCCTATCTAGTCCTATGAATATTACACTACTGATTGACTGGCTTGTTCAGATTTTATAAGGAAGACAAATTTAACTCACCAAAGAGAGGATCCATTTGTAATATTTGACTGCCAACTATCTTCTGCTTCTATTTATACATCTGCTAGGCTCTCTAACCTTTGGTAAACATAACTTCCTAGCAATCAACTGGCCATCAAATCAACTTATATCAGCTGTTGCCAGAGAGGAGTACTAGGGAATAGTACTTTTTTCGTCTTTGCACTCCCGGGCTGACTGGATGATTTGGGATTTTTGCAAATGAGCAGATCCCATGGTGAACAAGTTACAGTAGTACCCTACTCTGGATTACACCCTTCAATTTGTGTTGAATTTATGGCAAAAGCAGTAAAATTCTAAGAATGCATGTGTGTTTAAAACATACTTAAGACGTAGCTTAGCAAGATGCACAACAGTATTTGATCTATCTAGCCATTTATTATTGATAGCTATAAATAATTCACTGTTTTTACTCAGGCTTCCCACCTATTTAAGACCCCCAGCCTCAGTTTGGCAGGCAAAGACATGGTTATCAATAGCAAACTATTTCTTCACAAGCCATAAATCACTGAGGTAGGCAGAGAACAGTTCTAGAAAACTTCCATCAGTTTAAGAAGTAGAATATGCGCAACAGTGACTACTACTGTTACTCCAGAAGTGCCTCCATAAGCAAGAAAGTCTTGTTTATTTAAACCTTTATTTACAGATGCTGCTGAAATTGTTCAGCATGAGTTGAGGGAAGATTACCACTCTTTGTAACTAATTAGTAAGGTACCCACACCAGAATGACTTAAAGCCAAGCAAACTCTCTGTCGAAATGTTCTCTTTCACAATCAGCTTGGAGTTTTTTGTGTGATTCGTTCTATTATCAGTGTTTTTTCAAGCTAATAATATTCAAAGTAATCTTCATAACTGTTATTTACAAGTCTTCCAAATAATACTGGCAGCCTATCTAGAATAGAGCTTTATTCTTACTATGTACTGAAACACGAGAGTTTGAAAATAATCTGAATGCTTTCCCTTGTAACTGCTCAACCTCCATGCTCCCATATCAAATCACTACACCACAATGCCATTCATTTGGGTCCAGGATGATCTGCAAAATGCATGCAGATGCTCACCTATAGGCAGCTGACCATATGTGGAGGATCTTCTGGGCAAGTTGTACCTCAGTGTCCTCTGATACATCGCCCTGCTTCCTGGTCTCCCAAAGACAGTTGTTCTTCCATACCCATGAGATTAGGAGCCAGATGCAGGAAACCCAGGCACCAGACATGGAGAACAAAACACCCATAACAAGCCCACCAGGATGCTTTCCTGGGCACAAAAAACAGTATTCCTTTACCGGTCTTTGATGATTTTCCCCCACCCCCAGTGTCCATGATACAGAAGACAGTCTGCAAGCTGTGCAGCCTGGGCTTCCGTAACATCCTGCCAGCTGCACAGGAAAGCAAAAGGAATAAAAGGGATCCCACCAGCCTTTACAGAGCCAAGAGGCAACATACCATTTCGAAGTAACAAGTTGGTTTGGTTTGGGCTTTCAGCTGTTCTGGGCTTTTTTTGGTTTGTTTGTTTATTTGGGGGGTTGTTTCAGGGGTTTTGGGGGGTGTGGGTTTGTAGTACTGTGGCTTTTTAAACTAGATAAAGAGCTGAATCAACAAGCTTAAAGAAAGGCATATCAGCTTTGTTAATGGACATCTGCCATCTTCAGTCTGAAAGGACAAAGTAGCTCTTGCTTTAGGACGGTGTCAAGACAATGAAACTCTTGGTTTCTGTGCATCGACCCCTACCACCAGGCAGCTCTTCCTGAGGCAATAAATTTAGACCAAGGAGTGTAACAAAACAAGCTGCTGAAGAAGCTCAGCCAGTCCTGTTGCCTTTCTACAGCTTCCTACTTCCAGAATTACCTGTACAGCTAAGACTTGCCCCTATCCTCCTACTCTTGATCAGCAAAGCTTTCCTGATCTCCATAGTCCCAAGAGCAGATGATTAACACCCTGCATGCCCATGGGGCCTGCCAAGAAGGCACTGCAGCAGGCGTATCTGCAGGTGAAGTCTTTGGTAGGGCTTGGATACAGGTTGCACTGGTGGATTTCAAGATGGAGTCCAACTTTCTCAGGTGGATTCTCAACTTCCTTTTACAGTATTGGCTTTCTTAACCAGCTGCATTGCACACAGATTTCTTCAAGCAGAGATGGTGAGGTTGCCACAGCAACTACAGCTAAGGGTCCCTACTGCCCCACAACAGGAAAGAAGAAGGGTGAAAGGACTCTGATGACTCTCCTACTGACAGGTTTGTCTTCATCCCTTCTCTCAAGTAGCTTCAGTACATGGAACAGTAGTCCAGCACAGCCCCAACTGTCCTGAGCAAAGACTGCAACGGTTTTGGACACAGACTTCTCACTGCTCTCATGTCTGCTTCCAGGGCCTGTCCCATGCCAAGCAGCAAATTACACCTCCTTGGTTCAGAATCATAAGGCAATATTAATACTCCAAAACTTCCTGCTGAAGGGCAGCTGTTAAGCTGCCCAGGCCTATTCCAGACTTCACCTTCCAGGTGGGTTGACCTGAGTGGGGTCTGACCATGAGTAAACATGACATTTCCCAGACCTAAGACCTAAAGAAGTATGAGGCAAATAAAGGAGTGGGAAACATGCAGAAATTATTACCTGAAGTTACCTCAAACAGACCAGGGAAGTACAGGCCTTTCAGCTGTAGCAGTTGATTCCAAGAACATACAGCAGTGGCCAAGGCCCCGGAAATGCCAATCGAGACCCTTCCTGGTCATTCCGCCCCAAAGAAAACACAAGTGCAAATACTGAGAAGGTTGCTCTGCAGCTACCAGACTGAGGTTTTGACAGTTCATCTACTTTAGACAAGAAGCATCCGGGGCTATAGTAGGGCACTGGGGTATGGTGGAAAACTGCTTGAAAACTAAGCAAGAGGAGGGAGCAAAAGCTAGCACAACTTATAGTCGCAGAACTGCACTTCAGAATACGTTTTTTCTTTTGCTTTCTATGCTGAAGGAATTACCTGGAGTGATTCTAGTGTATAACAATGCACACAGAAGGCGGCTCATCTAGAGAATGGGTTCCTTAAGAGACAGTTTCATCCAGAATTGATTTCTGTTCCTACACAGCAGCCACCCAGTATCTGAAGGGGGCCTACAAGGATGATGGGGAGGGACTCTTCATGAGGGACTGCAGTGACAGGGCAAAGGGTAATGGGTTCAAACTTAAACAGGAGAAGTTTAGGTTAGATACAAGATGGAAGCTCTTTACTGTGAGGGTGGTGAGGCACTGGAATGGGTTGCCCAGGGAAGCTGTGAATGCTCCATCCCTGGCAGCGTTCAAGGCCGGGCTGGACACAGCCTTGGGTGGCATGGTTTAGTGGGAGGTGTCCCTGCTGTCCTGGGTTCAGCAGCAGCAGTCATTTTTCTCCTTCTTGGTAGCTGGTGCAGCGCTGTGTTTTTGATTTTGGGCCTGGGAACAGCGCTGATAACACCAGTGTTTTCAGTCACTGCTTGGTAATGTTTTGGTTTTGACCAAGGACTTTCTGAGTCTCATGCTCTGCTAGGGAGGAGGGGAAGCCAGGAGGAAGGAGAGACAGGACACCTGACCCAAACTGACCAAAGAGGTTATTCCATACCACAGCACTTCATGTACAGGATGTAGAAAAGGAGAGCAGAGACACGGAAGGGTGTGGAGGGTGCACTGTGGGGAGTGCACCGCAGGGGGTTCACAGCTTGGTCAGGTTGGGATTGATGGTGAGCTATTGTATTCTTTCCTTGTATTTGCCTTGTCATTATCATTAGTAGTAGTAGTGGTGGTAGCAGTAGCGGTTTGTGTTATACCTTGGTTACTAAACTGTTCTTATCTCAACCTGTGGGAGTTGCATTCTTTCCATTCTCCTCCCCACTCCCCCCGGGACTGGGGAAAGAAAGAGTGGGGAGTGAGTGAGAGAGTGACTGCATGAGTTTATAGAGGCTTAAACCACGACAGTTCTTTTTGGCACCCAACATGGGGCACGAAGGGTTGAGATAACGACAGGATTAATAGCCACTCATCACAATGCTGATTTATTTGCTCTCAAATTTGTTGCTCTTGAGTTCATGGCTTCAGCCTGTTGTACCTTACTTGCAGCCGGTATTTATTATCTCAGCATTCTGATATGGGTTTTGGGTTAAGGTTCTTGTTGCAGTGTACTTTATTGGAATGGCTTGTGATATGGGCAGGCTCCAGAAGCGGGGGGGGGGGGGGATGTGGACGTGGATGTGGACATGGACTTGTACCTGGCAGCTCGGCTGCTCTTCACTGCCCTGGCCCTCGTCCTTGCCTCCATCTTCACGAGGCTGTGGGAAGCAGAGGGGGGGCAGCCCCGGGAGCCAACGGCAGCCGAAACGGCCCAGAACAGCCCAGGGGATTAAGAAGCCTGGAAGGGGGCAGCAGAGGAGCTGAGCCCCGTGGCCGAGCCCAGCCCCGCAGCTGCCGAGCAGCGGGAGGGGGAAACGGCAGAGAAGCCGAGCCCTGAGGCTGAGCCGGGCCCCGTGGCTATCGAGTGGGAGGGGCAGGCGGTGGCCGAGCGCAGCCCCACAGCGGCCGAGAGCATCCCCCGGCAGCCACCCACAGAGCCCCGCGAGCCCGAGCCCCAGGAGGATGCAGGAGACCACGCAGCACTTCCCAGCAAGGCAGAGGAGGAAGATCTGGACTCAAACAAAGAGCAGCTGGTGGTGAGAGAGCCAGCAAGCCCAGCAGCTACACCAGCCCCAGTGACAAGTACAGCAGCCTCATTTGAGAGCTCTGAAGGGTTTGAATGGCCTTTGGGTACCCTTGAGACCTGCCTGCTGATTGTGATGGGGATCAGCATGTTGGCACGCATACAGAGTGTGTTTTACCCACAACCATTTCGTCTCATCCTGAGAGTTAAGCAGAGCTGGGGTTTGGGCCTTGTCTGAGGTTAGACTATGATGTGTAAGTACCAAGAGTTTTTCCCCGAGGCTGGATAGTCATGAGTGGCAGTGTGTGTGGGACAGTATGGGCGAGTATCTAGTCCAGTGGGCCACTCCAGTGCTTTGGAAGCATCGGAGATGGAAGGCAGCTGTATGGAGTCCCCAGCGACAAGCTGTAGAAACTGCTGGAGGGGAGGGTGAATTATTTTAAGCCTGGTGGGCCCACGACACCTCAGGCCATCAGGGCAGAGATATAGCATACAGATGGACTCATGATCGAGGGGTGGGCTTAGCAATGGACACTATTGCCCAGGTTATTCACTAGTGTGAGCACTGCACACAGCCTCCCCGGCTCTGAAAGACTGTTACAAGAGATGGAGCCCAATATCATGGACTGGATGGACTCAGCAGCTTTATAGGGATTGGTCCATGCACTGAGGGATGATCTTTCTCCCTCTGTGCGTGTGTATGGATGTATATATATATGTGATGGTATATTGAAAATGTGGGATCTGAGCATGACGTGAATGGTATGGAATAAGGGGTGGAATGTCCTGGGTTCAGCAGCAGCAGTCATTTTTCTCCTTCTTGGTAGCTGGTGCAGCGCTGTGTTTTTGATTTTGGGCCTGGGAACAGCGCTGATAACACCAGTGTTTTCAGTCACTGCTTGGTGATGTTTTGGTCTGACCAAGGACTTGCTGAGTTTCATGCTCTGCTAGGGAGGAGGGGAAGCCAGGAAGAAGGAGAGACAGGACACCTGATCCAAACTAACCAAAGAGGTTATTCCATACCACAGCACTTCATGTACAGGATGTAGAAATGGAGAGCAGAGAGCTGGAAGGGTGGGGGGGTGCACTGTGGGGGGTACACCGCAGGGGGTGCACGGCTTGGTCAGGTTGGGATTGATGGTGAGCTATTGTATTCTTTCCTTGTATTTGCCTTGTCATTATTATTAGTAGTAGTAGTGGTAGTAGCAGTAGTGGTTTGTGTTATACCTTAGTTACTAAACTGTTCTTATCTCAACCTGTGGGAGTTGCATTCTTTCCATTCTCCTCCCCATTCCCCCGGGACTGGGGAAAGAAAGAGAGGGGAGTGAGTGAGAGAGTGACTGCATGAGTTTATAGAGGCTTAAACCACGACACCTGCCCATGGCAGGGGGATTGGAACTAGATGATCTTAAGGTCCTTTCCAACCCTAACTATTCTATGATTCTACTTAACTAATCCTTAAAATATACACACACACATATATACATACACACACACTTTTCATTCACTTTTGTCTCTGTAAACACCAAAATGCTCTTTTCCAGAGCCCCAAAAGGATAGTTAATATTGACAATGTTGTTACAGGTTAAAAGGAATAAACAATATAAGCTGGCAACAGTAGAAGTCACCACAGCTAATACTTAAAAAGTCAACACATTTAGCAACAGGAAGATTGGTGTGACAAGAGTGACTGGAATCATAATTTAGAATACAAGACAATGCAATATGTGTCCAATTTTTCTTCTTTGATAAAACCAGGGCTTTTATTTCAGGACCAGGACTACTACCATTGATCTACTCCAATATGTATCAAAGGTTCTATATAAATACTGTGACCAATTCTGCAAGTACCCAATCTACAGAAAAGTAGAGAATGGGACTTTTGGGAGGTGGTAGTAATGGATACACAGTTCCATTTTTCCTGGTTGATCACAAAAAGTAGCAAAAGACAGATACAGCTGAACAGCTACTGATGCTCTAAAATCTGCATTACATATTTTAGGATAATACATCTTATTAGCCTAGGGAATAAATATCCATAATAACATCACACTCACTAAATATCTCAAACATTTTTGTGTCCTGTTAGCAAGTGTATCTCTAGAAAGACGGAACAACCTTATAACCAGTACTACTAATATATCTGCTAGAATCATCTTTTGATGACAAAGTAGGGGTTTTTTCACTCTGAAAGTTAGTATCACATCTTGATAATAGACTATGTGATCATTTTCCATATTCCTGCCAAATTTTTTATTCAATGAAAGCCTTTTGTTTAAGAATGAGACAAATGAACTGCACATGTTTAAGACATCACACCAAGTAATAAAAGCAAAGAAGAACATTTCATAGAGTTCTTGTTTCCCCAATTCACCCCAACTTTTTAAAGAAAGTACGACTGCTGCACTTGAATATGAATCTCTCCAGTGCTGAACTTCACCTTTAGAGACAGTGATTGTATCACCTGCAGATGAGTAAAAATCAATCTCTCACAAAGCACACAGAAGAGCTTCTCTTAGGCAACAAATACTCTGCTGACACAACATTCTGTTTTAAAGATGGTCCTTCAACAAAGAGACTCACTTTTGTAGCTGTTGGTTCCACTAGTCTCTGACGGTGGCGTGCTGAGCTGAAATGACTCTTCTGAGGCGTCCCTTCCTGACAGTGAATGAAGAAAAGGGGGGAAGAAGAACAGAGAAAAGGGGATAAATGGATCGTGGAGGGGATGGAATGGAGGATGTTGGAGAAGGAAGAGTATTTAACTGAACTGTATTTTTACTAATTTTGTAAAAGATTTATTATATCAATTTCAATAATACCACCATACAAATATCAGAAAGAAAATGAAGCTTTTGCTAGAAACAGCTTCATGACGCTTTCATGTATTATTCCCATGCATTTAATGGCACTGTTTTCTATAAATACACATACACACATGCCTACTTCATTTCTACATACACACAGCAAAAAAATTATTCATTTCACTCTTCCCAAGTCTATACACCATCTTACAGTTTATCAATCAATTTTGTAAGTTACACACAAAAGAATCCAACACACTAACATCCCACCCAGCTGGATTCACACTCTAACACAAAGAACAACACCTCCTGTAACAAAAGATGACCTTTTAGATTCACATTCTCCATCCAAAGTTTCAACAGACTTACGTTAAAGATTTTCACCTAGTAGAAATTGCTATCTTTCCCTGAGAAAACCTGAGAAATAGCAGGCTCACACACGTAAAAGAAATTTCTCTTAGAAAGAGCAATGTGAAAGAGCAAACAGAAGCTGAAAACATAGAAGCACTAAATTCTTCATCACATGTGCAAAATCATTTAGGATAACACCTCACTGTAGTCAGCCCTAAAACTACCTGGACCTGCTGGAGCTGCAAAGGGAGGACTGCCTCCTAGGTTTCAAATAGCGCACCACTGATTCAAACTGGAACCCAATAACCTCTAGAACAGGGACCAGCCTGTCCCTAAACTTTTCCTACATGGATGGAAGTGCTCATGTTTCAAGAAAAAAAAATAAACAAAATAAAAATTTACATCCATATACTCAAACTGCTTAAGCACTCAAAAAAAATTTTAACTAGAAACAAATTCAAAGTTTAAATAAAAACATGTATTTTGAATAACTATACTGTATAACCTGAAATTTTACAAAGTAAAACCAGCTTTTTTGGAAACTGACTCAAATTATTCAGTTCATTCCCTACTTCTTGACAGCCCAAATACACTTTCTGTTGAATAGCCTTGCAGTGGTTTAACCACCTGAAACAAAGCATTTGCTCCGTTTGCTTTCGAAATTACAAAAGCTTAAGTTTCTCTATGAATTCTACCAAATATGGCACCTGAATTTTTCAGAGATAATTTATCACAAAAAGGACTGAAGCTCAAGCATTAACTCCATCATTTCTAGAAACTCTCAAGAATATATTCATTAATTTCACAAACACTACAGAAGTACTAGTAAGACACGAAACAAGGATGGTTTAAGCATATTCTTAAAAGTCTTGGGAGAAAGGGAGAGCACACATAATAACTAATATATGTAAGATCAAAGAGTTGGCTTTGTGCTCTCTTCACAGCTTTTTAAATAAGTACAAAAGAAAGCAATATGGAACATGAACGCTGTTATTGAAATCCAGAAGAAATTAAGAAAAAAGCTATTCACCCAGTGCTGCCTGTATCTCACACAGCACAACAAAGATTTTTCCAGGACACGAAAGATACTGGTTCAAAATCCTCTAGATGCTGGCTATTTAGAAGACAGAAGACCTATTTAGTTTCTTACTCAAGATACTTTAAATGTTCTGCTTAAATCTTTCCACAAACTCTACAATGTGGACACTGTTGTAACAAGTATGAACTTTACAGGCTGCTATTTCAGGTATGCATCTGACGGGGAGGTGATATGGGTCAAGAGCCTGTTCCAAATCACAGGAGGCAGAGGGTGAAAATACATGAGACTGTTTCCCTTTCTGTCTCACCTTCAGGACCAGTACACAATTCCTTCCAGCAGTGTTCTCTAAAAAAATATCCAAATATTTTACAAATGCAAGATAGAGTCACTTGCATTTCTGGAAAGATATCCACAGGGTTCTTTAATTGAAAATACAATTCCACTCAACTTGGCAAATATTTCTCAAGATCTCAAGACTCTGCTTTTCTAATTTCTACTCCTCCTTAACAACAAGGCTTCCACTGTTAGTAAGACACCATGCAAAATCAGCTCTGTAACAAAGAAAGATCTGGTGGAAGCACAGATTATGCCACCTTGGAAAGCCTGTACCATACTCACTGCTAATTAACAGGCATTACAGAAAAAGTAATTATCCAACACTTGCATAAACATTTGGTTACAACTGAACGTTCTTCTGCAGATGGTAACGTCTTTTGGTAACACTCCATTAAATGACTTGTGTAACTGGCTAAAATTAGCAGTAAGTATTCTAGAGTATTTCTATACTCTAGGAACCTTTAATAATTCTTTTCTAAAAATTTCTAACACCCTTCCCAATATCACTTAATACAAACTTTAACATGGATGCTTGAAAATGGATGCTTGAAAAATGTCTTCTTGACATTAGCTAGCAAGAGTGGCGGTCTTCTGAGGCCCATACCTTCCCTTTTATTGAGATTAACCTATGTAACATGAGATCCTGCACCAAATTGAGAAGCTCAGAATTCTTCTCTGTTATTGGCAATTCTTTTTTCTCTTCCTCTGTCCCCTTCAGAAAGCATTTCGGGAGCAACTAAAAGCTATGATAAACACAGTTTACACCTAGAAATATCCCAATACAGCACAGACACCATTTCATGAGCATGAAAGTATACCTAAAATGATGTGCGGTTTCCTACGAAAAGGAAGATTACTCAGACTATTAGAATGGTTATGAAGGCTGCGCCTCCAGTGACACCAGCCATGTTGGTACACCGGTACAACATTCTGAGTCAGAGTGTATTAACAGTTCATTTTATTGGCACAAAAGAACCAGCCTGGCAGACTCGATGCAGTACTGTCTTTTGGCAGGGTTAACATCAGCAGATACAAGACACACTGCTGGATTGCAGAAAGCGCATAGTAGTTTTCATGCTAACAGGCAGAAAAACTCAACACAGCTACTAGATTCATTATCCCCTGTGTGAACAACAAAGGTTACTTCAGTTCTATTTTTAATCATAAATGCTTTCCACTCACTTTTGTGCTGCTAGTCACTTGATGCCAGAGGCTTCACCTCCTTGCTTGGACAAGGAACAAGTGTGGTTATGGGTCGTGCCATGGCTTTCCACCATGAAGACTTCAGCAGTAACGAGATTCAGGAGCTCCTCTCCCCAGCTCTCCCACCAGCTCATTCCTGCCCTGAAGCTAGAGTTCACTGCTCCCCCTGCATAACTGTGCGTGGTTCTGTTCTGTAAATGCCAACACTGAAACAGCCCAGGTTAAACACAGCTGTTGTCGAGCAGGAGGGTCATAGCCAGTCTGGTGTGTTGGCCTTTCTGATGAACTCAGAACTGGGCTGCTGTGAAAAGGATCACTGAAGAGAACAGCTGGACTGAAAATTCCATATACCACTCTGCTGCTAAAAATATTTATAGTAGAACTGCCAGTGAAGCACAGTAGGTAAACCCAAGTAGGGAAGGAAGTCTACCAATCAGTACATGTTAACATATGAAGAGAGCCACCTTGACAGTGTAACTGAGATCAGCAACAGATTAACAAAAGCTGCTGGAACACCCCATGTGAAAACATAATTGGAATTAGAGAGAAGAACAAAGATGAGAGTAAAGAGAAGAGGGAAAAAAAGCACAGGCTGAAAGTGCTATGCATTCAGAGAAACTGTAGTTATTACCTGCAAAGCATATGCAGTGGATTCACGATACCTTTGCAGATAGGTCAGTTGCAATTATCAGTCAATATAATAAAATGACAGCCAGAAAACTGGCTCCTTGGCAAAAGCCAACATGACTCGCATTAACACGGACAGCTGAAGGAAAAACAGAGTGCTTCTAAATAATTCTCATCTATGGCAAGGTATTTTAGCTAGATGGCATGCAGGAAACTGGCCAGAAAGCAGAAAAAGCGAGAGACTTTATTTCTTTTAACAGGTGAGTAGTCCAAGAAGCAACCTTCTAGAAAACAGTCACTGCTAAAGGGAAAAAAAGAGGGAACAAATTAAAATAGGAAAAAAAAAAAAACAAACACAAAAAAAACACACCACACAACACAGATAAGGAGCATCAGGTATTGAACATTTCGTATAATTTATTTCTGATGGCACGCAAGCCTGAAAGCAGTTGTGAGGAGAACACGTTTCTGGCTGCATAGAGTAGTAGCTAATTTAACAATGTACAGGCTTAAGAGATACCAAAAGCATTTCCATATATGAACAGTTACCACTAACAGCGCAGTTGCTCTAGTGAAAACAGCAATGTCAAGAGAGAGGCAAGTGAGAATATCAAATGACACAGGCATGCGCTCTTATCTGAAGAGATTTCTATCTTGAGACTGAAGCAGCCACTAGCCTTTCTTTTTTTCCTCTCCATTTTTGTTAGCCACCAAATCAAGATTAGAAGTAACAGTGCCTTTAAGTCTACACAAAGAAGATGAATCCATCAACAAACACCAAAGCTGGCCCCTGACAGCTTTGCATGTAGTTCAGCACTGAAGAAAACACATTTACAGCAACAACTCCATCCATATCACGTTGGACAATCGTAATGCTGGCATGTCCATTTCAACGTTTTTATCTTATGAAGTGTCACAATGAAGAACACCTCCTCACATATCCCTAAACAATGATCTTTAAGCGTACTTCCTCCCCCAAGACTAGCCCTGTGCTGTCTCCTTAAGAGGTATCTGCACCCAGGATTTAAGTCCTTGACACATTCTCCAGCCTGAGCATCTCGGCATTTGCATCTAGCAAAAGGTGCAGCAAAGCTTGCGGTCATGGCCTGCTGTCATGGTTAAAATCATATCCTGAACTGTTTTACACACAGCAATCTACCTCTTGCTCTGTAGTGTCTCATAATACATGCAGCTGTTCCACTCAATTACCTAACCAACTATGCTCAGAGTGCAATGTCACAAAGCCTGTGAGTGGCCACAGTGCTGTGCTGCAGCTAGCATATACAGCGTAACACAGCACTGCACACCTGCATCTTAATTTCAAAGAAAGGTCAAAAATTAAGTTCCTTCTATCATCTAAGCATGTTAGAACTACATCTGATAAACAGCTAAAAAGAGATTGGAAAACACAAGCTAAAGCAGTTTACCTTTTCTCTTCCTGATACCAAAGGAGAATGGGTGCCTCTGTTGATGACAATGATCAGATCAAGGTGACTTCGCATTTTTATATTTATATATATGCCCAAAATAAATAAGTATATGAAGATCTAAAAATCTGTATAATCCCACTGATTTGGACACCAAGGCAAAGGAATGTGAAAAGAAGTATTCTCTTATGAAAGCTTGGCCTCAGTCCTCTCCCTGTCCCTTTCCAAGACCCACAGTCCTCAAAATAAGACACCACACATGTACCCTTCAGAGTGGCAACAGTTCTTGATCAGTACATTTAGCTACTTCCTAGTAGCAATTATAATATCTACAAGAAGGGTTGAAAGGAGGAACTACAGGCCTACCAGTCTGACCTGAGTGGCAGGGAAGGTTATGGAGCAGATCACCTTGAGTGCTACAACAACTACAGGATCAGGCCCAGTCAGCATGGGCTTATGAAGGGCAAATCTTGCTTGACCAACCTGATCTTCTTCCATAACAAGGTGACCCACTTAGTGGATGAGGGAAAGGCTACGGATGTTGTCTTCCTGGACCTTAGCAAAGCCTTCGACACCATTTCCAGAGGATTCCCCTGGAGAAACTGGCTGCTCATGGCTTGAATGGGTATAACTCTTCGCTGGGTAAAAAAACAGCTGGGCCTGCAGACTGGAGATGACTGGAGTTAAACCCAGTTGGCAGCCTTCACAAAGGGTATGAGATAGCCCGTAATACACTGCTCAGAATTCACGGTATTTACAAACAGATCTCAGGTTGCAGCTAATGCCAGTGCTAATGAAGCTTTACTTAGGTTTAATAACATACAATGTATCTTTCCAGTTTTGAAAAATCATACTGAAATGTACCATTAAAAACTGCAGTGTAGCAAAGCTGACCCATCAGACAGCTACCTAAAATCAGATATATAGCATTTGCAATCAAATGCATAATAGTAAAACTGAAGTTTAAAAAAACTTTGTATCTTTAAATACATTCCCATTTTTCCCCAATTTACCCAACAGAAAGCACCAAGAAGTTATACCCAAAAGGATTACTAACAAAGACTGTAAACTTGGAAAGCAGCAAATCGAAAAAAATCTATCTTCAGCACAGTGATTTCCATTTCTTTTGTCAGTAACAGGTAGAATTCTCAAGTCTGGAAAGCTTTACTATAGGCACAAATGTAAACCTAAGAAATCAAGCAAAAATGCCTAAATTTCAAAATTATGGAAGCCACCATTTACCACCTCCATCACCTAGTCTGAAGCACCTTTTACAAACTGCAGTTACTTATCCGTTCTAGTCTATTAGGCTGAAAATCGTATCTGAGAGGCTCTAATGATATTCTGTTTCTATTCAGATTGCAGAGCCATTGCTGCTAAAAGCGAAGGTGTATTTCATACTAAAGCACATACCAAAACCATGAGCTAACTGCTAGGTGCACAGTGGGGTGGGACGTGTGCAAGGTCAGAAAAAACACGTAGGGAAGGCAGACCAGCTGAGAAGAACAGGCAAGCCCCACTTGAGGTTAGGACCTTCAACCAATGCATACAAGTCTCTGAGGAGCCCGTCTGACACACCATCTAGCCACCCCAAGGAACAGGACACCCGGGTCGCTGCTGACTGCAGGTTCCAACCCAGCATCTAAGAACCTGCACTGCAGGTCCCAGTCATCTCATTCACAGCTTCAAAATGGTGTCAACACAACTCTTACCCTCATTGATACTTTAGGTGGCTACAGTGATCTTGTAAAGGGAACACACATATTGATTTCTTCATAAAGACAGACACGGGCTTATAACAGCATTTCACAAAAAAAAAGTTCAGCTTGGCACTTTGCAGTGACATAGAATGTCCAAATTTTCCTCAAAAAAAAAAAAATTTAGGGAAAGCCTTTTCTCTTTATATTGTACGACAATGTATGTCTTATTTTCCTAAGATGATTAGTGATTACAAAGACTTCCCCCTTTTCTCTCTCTGACAAAAGAGTTGTTGATTTTCATTTTGCATGCTAAAACAACCATTCAGAAACCTTCTGAAATAGCATGATGATAGAATATGGCAGTCTATCAAAATAAAAATGGGTTGTCAAATTAGTCAATTTTACCAGAATTTTATCTAGAAACAGTTCCAAAAAAATCATGAAGAATGCCATTCAACATTTTCTAAGTGAAACATGGCACTGTGCTAACACACAATATTTATAAAGACAAAGCTTTAGTAAGTCAAGTAAGAAAAAAGTAAGACAAAATAGAAAGGAAAAAAAAAAATCCAACCACAACACTGTATATATTTTTAAACCCTGCAAAGCATTTTTCCTTTCATTCCAATACAATAAAAAGCCAAAAGACAAAGTCCTTCAAAAAGTTACATTTCCATTCTGTCATCATTCATCTTTTTAGGAGAGCTGCATAAATATAGCTGCGAAGTACTGTGTACACTGGAAATACAACAAAGGGACAAAGCAAGTAAGAAATCTAGAAAAAAAATCTTGGGTCAGAGTGTTGTATGTTTGGTCTGATTTTTCTCCCCATTGCCTCCCCGGGGCTAAGACACCACAATCAAAGGACACCATTCAAATTCTTATAGCTTCATAGTTTCAGGGTAAGCAAAGGAAGCAATAAACACTGTGGGAGGGATACAGAACTCAGTTGTTTCACATTACTAAAACTTAAATAGCATCACTGTACCACTAATTCACCTTTATTATCCAGTTATCATTAGTTATGACACAATTCAGAAAGTCAGCAGTAACATTTCTCCATAGGCACAGCTTCCTAGCACTAATTACCTGTTGAACACTACCAAGACTATCAGACGTTCAATGAAAACAACTGGTGATTAGATAAGGCCTGTCCAGGTATTACAGTCATTTTATTCTTAATACTATTAGTTCTTGAATTGTATTAGAAGATGAAATTTTGACATTTCTGCATTATGTTACAGTTGATCTGAAACAAAACAGGATGTTCTAGCGTTATAAGTTCCTGGTAATGACATGGTAACCGGGAAATTCAAGGTCACCAACAGCCTTACAGTCTTGAACAAATAAATCTTTCTGTGCCTTGAGTTACCAAAAAGATAATGAAATGCTATTCCCGTTTCAATGATAACAAGACACTGGGAAGAAGGAAACCAGAAAGACCTAGGGACATTCAAAAGGTAAATTAGTTTCATGTTTTCAGTGTTACAGCTGCAGACTATTTAATCATCTTTTCACTATAAAGAAAAAGGGGAAAAGATATTGCCTTTGGAGGCAATAAGAGCCTTTTTCCCATAAAGCTTAATTTAAGGCATTAAAACAATTTGATTCTACAAAGGCAGAAAGAGGTAACTAGGATGTGCAGGGAGGGAGGGAGACTGCATGTATCCTGTTCCCAAATAGATCTCACAAAACTAGATAGCAAAACATACTCTGCTTACATGAAATGACAATGAAAACTCATGAACACTTAAAGGATATACAGCATGGAAAAAACAAATTACTCAAGGTGACATGCAAGAATGCAACAGACTGATGACAAAAGTAAGAGGATCAATTTAGGCAGAGCCAAAGGTGCAGAAGCTGGGAACTTACATTTCTGAAAGTGCAGTACAAGACAAAAATACATGCAAGCCTTGCACCAGTGTGAGAGGTAGCAAACAATGTAGTATTTTCTCCCAACATAGTCTCCATGAGTATTTAAAATACTCTGAATTTAAAACACTTATTTTTGTAAAACAGCCCATGATCTTCAGACAGTAGGCAATTCATTGTGCCAAGTGTGGAGGCAGGACCAAGTTACAAATTCTAACACACAGCTCTTCCATCTCAGCTTTGGATTCAAGTAAGTGCGAAAATGTTTTGGGGTTTACTGGGAGTTGGTTTGGGTTTTTTAAAAAAACAGCAGGATGTTCATTTCTTGTGGATCTCCACTGCCTTAAATTTAGATTTTCAATGGAATACTTTACACACTGTACCAAGCTCTATATGCTGAGCAAGAAAGCTGTTTCTGTTAGAGAGCTACCTCACAGCTGACCCAAAGCATAATAAGTAAGAAAGAATTCTATCTAGTTATAGAATTTTTTATAAAGAAAAAAGTAATGTGCTGTCAGTCATTTGACAAAGACTGTTGCATTATGGTACATCTGGCAATCCTTATAGCCAGGGTTGGAAAACAAGCCAAGGAAAAAAAAGTACAAGTGCAGGCTTTGATTTTAAACAGTAAGAAAACAAACCCTTGAAAGCTATCTCCCAGAGAGAAAAGAAATCAAAGGCCAAGCCTGTATGTTGCATCCATTAAGCTGTCTAGCAACAGAAACTACTGGCAAAGGAAAATTTACCTGAAGTGACTTTCTGTATTGCATTCTTGCAGCAGACATAAATGTTATATTTTGCATAACGATAATCTCTAACTAACAGGTTTGCTCCAATTGCTTGGCAGTCTGACACATCAGTGTGCCAGATACTCTTCCATTAGCACTGCTAGTTATGGCACTGCCCTCTTCTTCCAAACTGCATCCTGTTGAACACAATCATTGCAGTATTGAACAAAAAACACTGGGCCAGGTTGAAGGAGAAAAGGGCACGAATTAATATCTGACAGGATTCTCATCGGTTACTGCATTTCCTGAGTGATGCTAGAGGGAACACACATGAAAAATAAATGCTTTAAATACAATTTTTTTTTTTCTAGAATAGCTCTTTTGTGGAAATGCATCAATTTATAAGCGCTTGCATCTCCTTAGAGCCTGAAGACAGGAAGACACACTTCACATACCTATAATTCTGACAAGCTTTACTGGGTTCGGCATCCGAATAGCTTAGTATTGATTTGTCATATAGACTTCACATCAGAGAGAAATGATATTGAAATTGTTTAAGGTGTCTTTAGGGTGAAACAGGCAATACACTACTATATTTTTGCAGCAGTGCTAAAAAACTAACCGGAATGTTCCATTTTTACCGTTAAAGCAAAGCAAGAGTCATAAGGTGCTACAGAAACCACTAAACAGACATCAGCCCTAAACACACACAAATAAATACTTAGGAATTGAAGGGGAGAAAATGTATGTACAAAAAAAGGTGGTTGTTTTCTTAAAATTCTATTTTAAAACCCCCAAACACCCTATAAAATGAGACACCAAGTTCAGTTCTTACAGTCTTATCACAGACGCTCAAAAATAAGCAAGCCCTCAGCTACAATCTCAATCAGAAAAAAATAGGGTTTTGCCATCTTAAAGGGAACGTAAAAAAGCCAAGAGGCAAACAGCAGATTACTCACAGAGAAAGCAGCAAGCAACATGAACAAACCAAAATCCAATGACTCATGAAAGACATCTATGCTGAAAGATTAAGATCTATGCAGGGTCCTAAGAGCATAGACAAAGAAGTCGACCAAATGCTATTTGAGAAGAGAAACTGAATGAAGATTGAGCCAACTGAACCAATCAAGATACAACACCAGTTGAGTAGGTGCTTTCTAGAACTAAGCTGGAGAGTGCTATTTTTCAGAAGGTCATGGAGAAACACAATGAGGTCTTTGCAGCCATCTCATACAAATAGCTATGTCAGAGTTAAATCTCTTATCACTACTGCAAAGCAAATGACACAAACACAATAACACACCCTACCTATTGATAAAGATATGTTTTACATTAGATCGTCTCCTCTCTTGCCAACCAAACTAAGAAAATCGCAGATTTTGGCAACCTTGTCCTAAGAACAAGTTTGAATTGCAGCTTACAGACAAGAGCAAGTATGGAAAAAAGAAAAAAAAATAAAATAAGCTATTCAGCTTCATGTTTGAACGTTAAAATCTGCAATTTAGCATTTTCAGTCACAGATACAGATTAATAACATGTATTTGATCACTATTCTATTTACACCAAATAAACCATGATAATCTTCTACGTTTAAACACAAACACACTACACTGTCTTGAAGAACCTAAAAAGGAAACAGCCCATGAACTAATAAAGAACCAGAGTGCCATAAATACAGCTTTTACCCTGTATTTGCAAATCATAAGCATTTGCTCTTCCTAATTTTTCATTTATGTGACTCCTTCCTTTCCTGCACTTCTCTACATTTACTAAAATCCTGAAAAAATTGAAGAAATCTAAAACTAGGAAGCAGCGTTCATAAGGGGCACTGGAGTCCTAAATCAATTTTCCACTCATAATCTTAATTTTCCATCTGCACCTGTGAGTGTTGTATTCACAAAACATAAGAGGATAGGGATTATTTTCCGGTTCAGCACACAATTTCTGACTGCTAAATTCCCTAATATACCTGCAGAACATGTGTATAACTAGGCTTTTTCAGAGAAACAAAAATGGTATTCTTCTTGTGGCATAATTTAAAGAGACAAAATACATTAAAAATTTTTTCACATCAAAAGAACTCAAAGCAAAAGTTAACACAAGCACCCATTTCATATACTTCAGAGTGTCTCTCTTGCTTTTTACGTAGGAAGACAAAGTTACAGTATGGGACAGGAGTTAGTTGAAATGCATCTTCAGATACATTTCCTTACTTAAAAAAGCATCATCTATCTGTAGAGCATATTCAAATACATAAAGCATAAGCAAAAACATATGCACGCTTGAAGTTCTACCTTTCTAGAGCTAAAATACTACCAGAAGAACTGTAACGTTTATTATCTCCACACAACATATTAGAATCATAGAAAAACTAGGTTGGAAAAGACCTTTAAGATCATCAAGTCCAACCATACTAATCCACTTCAGTGCATTGTGCAAGTTAAGTAGTCTAAAAAACTACCAGGTTCCAGACAGCTGAAAATGAAATTCAGGAAGGTTGTTTGGTACCAGGAACTACTGGTTACCAGTTATGTCACAAGCCCCATCTTTTCAACTAAGGCCACCTATTAGTTGCTTTAAGATTGTGGGTTTGATTACTTAAGTGATAAAATTTCCAGAAAATGTTGGAAATCTTTTCTTTTACTGCTCTTACACAAGGATTACATTTTTTGTGTAGTGCTGCTAAACTAGATCTCCTATTTCTGACAGTAAAGCTTTAAAAAAAAACATCCTTTATTACGTTTCGATGCAAGTGATCCTTTGCTTTGTACACAGCGTCTTGGCTGGGGAGGATACCCACGAGTCACAGAATTATTACTTACTATTCCTATAAAACTAAGCCAACTATATACATAAAACTAAGCCAACTATATCCATAAAACTAAGGGATTTTAAAAAAGGACAAGGTACTCAAAATATAACATGCTCTTAGAGACTCAGCGCTTAGCATCAGAAGTCTCTGAAGAGCTTGGTTTTTCTCAAGGGCATAGACACTGAGTGCAATTATCCTTTCTATCAGTAATCCCAGTTACTGTGGAGCGCTGAAGTCGAGAACTAAAATCAAGGGGGACTTGAATGAAGAGGCGGGGGGAATCCAAGAGGAACATAAACATAGAACCTGAAAGCAAGAAACTGAATACGATTACAGAGGACACGAGTTGTTACAGGAAGCAATGTTGTTCTGATTTACAAGGGACCCTATAGAGAATAGTTAGGGTTATGGAAGAAGTTAGTGATAGATGTAAACGGGAAAATAGTAAAAGGCAAGAAAACAAAACAAATTATAAAATTACAGTTTTGAGCATTTTGTGATCATAACTACCATTTATGGATTTTTATGTAATTTTAATGTTCAGATGGATAACTAGCACTACTGTAACAAAAAAAGGTTTATTGCCTCAATCTAATAGGAAAAGGAATTAATGACATCCCACAGCCTGTGGGCAATTTTGATAAAACCATTAACTTAAGAAGTTTTAAGCAAATATAGTATATCAGTTGATGAAAACAAATCTCAAATCATTATGCTAAACATGACATAAAGCAGCATCCCAGTCAGAACTGCGTCAAACTTGAATGAAGCATCTTACAAAAAATTTCAAAAGAAAACATGGAAAACTACTAGTTTCATTAATTGTGACAAAGCGAGTAAAAGCCAATGCTAACAAAATGTCAAACCAAGAACTATGCATGGCTTTGACACCAAACAAACAAACAAAAACCCACAAAACTGTTTCAATCATAAGTTGCTATCCTTCATGCAGCTACGCTTCCTACTAACTAAACAGGGTCGGGAGGGAGGAAGATGGACAGATGGACACATGGAAACATGGACAGACAGGCAGACAGAACAAACCACAAGCCAATTTTGGGGATAAGCCAAGCGATTCAGAAGCAGGAGCTAACAAGTGCACAGACCACTCCACAGCTGGCTTTCTTCGTGCCTTAGAACACAACCAAGCTGAGTTGAAATCATTACAGATTCCACCACTGAGCTCAGCAAAGGATTTCAGAGGTTCAGGAAAGGAGTAGTCAAGGTTAGACAATGACCGTACCCTTTACCATCTTTTCTAGAAATATATGGAATTAGTACAAACTGGCACCTCAGTTCTGTCAGAATAGCAACACTCCATTTATAACACACTTTAGTTTACACTGCCTGTTTTCATTTCTACAGCAAGAATCTGAATTTTGGTTTTTTTCTTATTTTTTTTTACCTCACCCCCTCCCAAATCAATGCCTGAAGTACAGTATTAGAAGATCTTCAACTGGAATCTTTCATGTTGGCTGCTATGAGATAGATCTCTGCAAACTTACTGTAATCAGTCATCCTGAATTTCAAGAAGCCTTATATCTCAATGAAAACTTCTCAGCATTAAAAAAAAGAAAGCATACCTAGAGACAAGAAAACAAATATATACAGCATTTTCTTTGACATTTGGGAGGTTTCACATATAGCTAATTTCTCTGTTGTTAGTAAATTCTTCTGCAAGTCTAACTTAAAAAGCTCATGTAACTACCCAAAGATTTACGAGACACTGCTTAGCAGCCGCTTAGAGGCAGAACTGAAATTAGCAAAAGGAAAAGGGAAGGCCCAAAGCATCTGTTCAACAAAGAGAAAGCTTCATCAGCTCTGGTAGCATGACTGAAGCTGCATCTGGCAGTGAGATTTCTCCCACATTCCCATATCCTTCTTACAGACTGAAGGAAATAAATGTGTTACCTATACCCACCATTAAGTGGGTTTGGAGTCTTTGGTCTAAGGCAGGATAAAACATACTCCTCAGACAAACACCTACTAGACAAATTCAAGCAAGAAAGATGAAACACAGGCTGTTAGCAAAAAGCAATTGAGAATGGTGAATATGCAAGTACTAGTTAGCTGTTTTTTGGGGGGGGGGGGAGTGGTAAACTTATTTTCAAGATAGAACTATTTCAGTCCACATTAAATTATATTTAGCATTTTCAGAAGTTGAAAGAAATACTCAATTTTCTCTTGACGTTTCTTACAAACAAAATGCATTCTTTGTAATTAAAACTTCAGAAACCACTCATCAAACAGGAACAGATACTACAGATTCAGAAGCTTTTATTCCTCTATGAATACAACCAATATAAATAACTGGACATACAGGAAGAGATTGTAGTAAGATTAACTAGGTGTACGTATTCAAGATGAAACAAGCTAAAAGCTCAGTTTCTCTCCTAGAAGCCTGAGAACCAGAAAAGCCTTCCACATATCAAACCAAAACAAGATTTATCCAAGTCTACATATTTACTTAAGGCTTATATTTTGAGATTCAATTCAAGCTGCTTCCTGGCTTTTTTTAAACACAGCATGATGGTGCATGGCATTACACACAACTACATCGGGTTCCCGTCTAAAAGGAAATGTTTTGTGTGTCCTGTAAATCAAGCTTTGAAGCAAATTGTGTACAAACACAAAAAAACAGCAGTTGCACCGATGTGGCTGTTAATTTAAGCATGTGCTGTTTCCCGTTATAGGACTGGTTTAATTTAAATGCACCCTCACCTAAGAAAATTCACAGCTTTTAAGCAAATTAACCTACTTCTATCACGTCTACTTCTAACCAAAACAACTGACAGTCACATGAAGTTAAGCTGCCCCTTCAGTGAACATCTCAGAAAAGTCTTTTCACAGAGTCTTTTCTTTGTTGTTTTTTTAATCCCTTTCAGTAGCTTTTAAAGGAAAGTATCAATAACATATAAACATATAACATATATATAACATATATATACTGCTACTATAAAATAACCAACTCATTACTTTGACATGTACTATAAAAAGTAAATGTCAGCCAAGCAAACAACTTGGAGACTTCGCCTAATCAGTATCTACTAACAAGAACTAAACAGGGGCTACACTCCTTGTCACATGTCATATCAGCTGCTTTCTAGCTCATAAATTCAGCATAGGACTCTAGGCTAGCTGCATGAACAACAGATGAAGACAAAAGCATAGCATAGAAGAATGTAAAGGAAGGTAAAGGACAATATGAAGACAGATTCAGTTAAGGGTCATAAGGAATACAACTTGAGTGTAAATAGGATTTCTTCCCCTCCATCTTTCTCAAGATGACAGCATGCCAGCTACCACAAGTTCAACAACTGACTCTTTTTCTCCACCCTAGAATCCTAGATTCTGATGACAGCCATGAGGTACAGATCTTTAAAAACAGCTCCAGTTTATTACTGCATGCACTGCAAGTGTGAATTGGTCTTCCTGGTACTGGGATTATTCACTATATAGCTTTTAATATTCTAAAGTGACCGTGTAAGCATATGAAGAGGTAATCAAGTATTATGTGAAATATTTTTGGTATTCATTCAAAATCACTTTGTTGAAGTTGCAGACAACAAACACACACCAAAATATAAAAAAATACGTTTGCAGGACTCAACAATAGGCTTTCATATTACGGTTTAAGTTACCCTTAATCAGAACAGGCTGTTGTTCAATTCCTGTCAAAAGGCAGAAATCCGGTTTATGCTGCTCAATGGACTACAGCAGGTTTAACAGGAGGAAATCCGGTTTCTCTCTGAAGATCCACCTCTTCAAATTTTTAAACCCCCTCCTTTAAAAGCTGTCACTAGCAGTCCCAACCTGCAGCAGAGATTCTCCTTCCCACTTTACAATCCATTGACTGAAAAGATTCAGGATTTGAAGACTAAGCAGAATCTCAGAATCTTTTTATGAAAGTTATTCATCTTCCAGAGGCAAATGCTATCACACAAGAAGTTAAAGAAAAGCTAGTGGATTCTTAAAAGACCAAGAGGTACCTGAGAGATTTAGGACTTCTCCATGCTATGTAACAACACGGGCTACAGATTCTAGTTGTATTCAGCCATCTAATAAAAATTGTCACAGTTAATCAGCACCAAGTCAGGAGAACTGATCGGAAAGAGCATCCTTCTGTAAAGTTCAGAACTGCACAAGTTCAGCGCATTTTAAGAGAGTTTACATTACTTAAGACTAACGATCTCAAATGTAAGGAGGCTTTCCTCTTCACCCTCCTCCCACTGAAACATTGCGGATGTAAAGTAAAACAAAAGAAAGGAAGTACATTCATCGCTGAGAGGACTTGGGCAAAGGGGCTTTCTAAACAATGGGCCAGAATGATGTAGTTTGAGGTGGTGCTCCATTTTGGTGAAATGGTAGAAAATTGCACCCTACACACGACTGTTGTCACATGCTCTCTATTAAAATGCTCTCTTGCCTATATATATATATATATATATATATATACTTAAGCGTATATACTTATACGTTATCCAAAAAGAGTATACAGCTCGAGTCCTGAGTTCCCGCAACATACGGTACCAACATTTGGCCATAACCCACACTCCATTTGGGATACGTAATCTTCTTGCGTTTATGAACACCAGTGAAAAAGTCAGCCAAAAGCTGACTGCGAACGGCAACGCTCCCGTTCTACAAAGTATGCCGCAGACACCGAGAGAGCCGACAGCAGGCGAAACTTTCTCCCCCAGGTAATGGCCGTCGATACCCCAACCTCCAGAGCGCTCTAACGGGGAGAACAAGCCCGCAGCGCTACGGCTGCTCCCGCCTCGCCGGCTCCCCGGGAGACGCCCGCCGCCGCGGTGCACAACTCCTCCGCAGGCGCTGTCGCCGCGCCCCGAACGCTGCCCGCAAGGGCCACCGTTCGCGCCGCTGCCGCCCACAGGTGTGCCGCCGCGGCCGGGCCCGCCGGCACGCCCCTGCGCCTCGCGGCAGGTGACGGCAACTTTCCTACCTGCAGCCCTCGCCTGCGCAGGATGCCCGGCTCGTCCATGGCTCCGCTCCGCCGCCCGCACGCCGCGCGGCGCCTGGCCACGCCGGACTGCCCGGACCCCGCTCCGCATCCCCGCAGCTGCTCGACGCTGACATCACGGCCGCGCCGATTGGCGCCGCCGCGGCACGTGACCGCGCGAGTTGTGCACCCCGGCAACTTCGGCGAGCGCCGATGGGGTAGCCTCGCGCGCGGGGCATGGGCCGGAGGAGAGGTGGGGGATCGAAGGGGGGGAGTCGGAGAAACAACGGATGGGGTTCGGCCCGCTTCGGCCCGGCACCGCCCCCTGCCCTTTGGGGATGAGACGTCTCAGCCTCACCTCAGGTCGGGATGGGGCGGGGGGGAAAGGACACCGGCCCGGCCGGTCGTCCGGCGCCGCAGCCAGGTCCGGCGCGTCCTGAGGCGAGAGGGCAGGCGCGCAGGGCCCGCGGGTACTGCTACCTCCCTGCCTCAGTGTTCCACCGCGTTTACCTCCTCTGTGTCGTTCTCTTTCAAGTATCATTCACAGCCCTTGCCTGCCCGGGAGTTTTCATTCACTTGCATATCGCAAGAGTTATATATATAGATATATATATAATAGCACCTTATAAGAAAATTCCGCCTCCAGGCAATAGGGCTTCCTACTCGAAGCTTCTGAGAACGGCGGAGGGTGGGCGGAGGGCACCAGGGCGCCGAGAGCCGCAGGCAGCGGGTCAAGCTGTCTGTGACCTTGGGCAGGTCGCCAGGCGCCCATCAGCTCACCTCACCTCACCTGACCGAAGCAACCCTCTTGTCAAAAACGCGGTGCTGAACACGAGAAGGTTACACTGAAAACACAGATTCTAAGGAGGAAAAAAAAGGTACTGGACTTCTCTTTGACAGAAGAACTAGCTAAGATGCTGGTTAAGCAAATGACTGATTCCCACACACACACACTAGTAGCTATTCATTGATTTCCACACACACACACTATTAACTATTCACCCATTAACAGTCTAAGATGCGGATTATGACAATCACACCCTCAAATCTAGAATGAAAAAAATAATATTGATTTCCTGTCAGACTGCATCATTTCGAGAAGGGATCTGTGTACATTCCATAGTAGTAAACCTGCTAGGGGCAAAAGCATTTAGAACAAAAAATGACAGATTGCAGGGAAGGACAACGGTGAGCAGCAACAGCTTATCTGAAGAACAGAGAAAGAAAAGGCTGCTGTATCTCCTTCCCTTCCTACCCAGCTTTGCTTCATATGACTGAAATGCATTAACATTATTTTACACTTGTTGCAATAAAAGAGAGAAAATTTCAGCACTTTTGGTAAGCTGTGTTTCTCTGAGACCTCCAAATATACTATTTAAAAAAAAAAAAAAAAAGAAAAAAAAAAAAACCACAAAACCAGTCAATTTTTATCAGTTACACATTAACTGGACGTTTCCCCTTCCCTGACTCTCCATATCTCCAGCTCCAAAGTCATCCTTAACACCAGGTTAATGGCTTCAGCTTAGCCATTACCCGTTTCAGTTACAGGATCAGAGCTGTATTTCTGCTCACAAAGGAGAAGCTTGCACTGACCAAAACTACAGTTCCACAAGAGTGAGACAAGAAAATCAAACACACTGATAAATTTATAGATTCATAGGCCAGAAGGGAGCACTGTGACCATCAAGTCTGACCTCCTCTGTAACAAAGGCTGAACAACTCTCCTGAATTAATTTATGACATTTCTTTGAACAGCATGCTGAACCTGGTGAGAACTTTGCCACTTCACAGCAGCAGACTGAAAAGTTAATAGATCCCTCACCTACGTGAAACTAAAGGAAAACATTAGTTACAGAAGGATATTTCCATTTTTTCCATTTCCATTTCCATTTCAAAATGTCATCTTTTCTTTCTTCTTTTTTATCACTTCAAAACTTTAACCCCATAGTTCACATCCCGGTGCACTCACATCCTGCCTATTCTGTGTTTCTCTATTTCCAGAGAAGATAGAGGCAAGGGTATCACAATTTAAATACTGCTGTTATGCTTCCAGTGAGCACAGCAAAAATTAATTTGAGGCAATAGCCAAAGATGGTCCAATTTCAAAGGTGAGAGGCAAAACCTTATACTTTGTCTCTCATGATACCCCACAGGATTCAGCTGCAGGTGTTTGCATTTCTATACCCAACCTACAGATTTACGCAAGTTTTATTTTAATCACTGAAATACAAAACCTCCCTATGCACAATTTATGAGTTCTTTTAAAAGTATATAATACTGGTGTAGTTGGTTTTGTTTCAACAATCATGTTAGCTTATGTAACCACACATAAATGACTAATGTAGATGAAAGAAGTTTTCTATCCCATCTAGCCAAGAGGGCTACAAAGCATTCAAAATTCTATAAATTCATTACTTGAAAAACAACAAAAAAGTCATACCTCCAAGTAATATATCTCTGTCAGACACAGATGCAAGAGGTTCACAACCAAACAAATCACTGCAAGTTTCACAAAAATTGTAACTGTGTACATGGACCATTTACAGAAAAAATAAGCAGGCAAACCAAAGATGTTTCCTGCATGAATAGATTTTACAGCTGCAGACAAACAGGGTACAAGTTCTACTTCATTTTCAAAAGAAACTGAAGACCAGCTACCTAAATAATACTGGAAGGCAGGAGATAGAAAGAAAGAGAAGACTGCCTTCCAGTGGAAGATGAGATTAATCCCAAATAGAAAAGTGCAAAACTACTTTTCAATGAAAAGTATATTCACTGTCAGTTCTAGAAGTGGCACTTTGCTTATGATGCAATTTATAAAGGCATATGAGAAGCTACTGGAAGGCATATTTCAGGCTTGATTTAGATACATACCACTAACTACATGCTTATTTAAAGCTGATAAGAAACACTGTAGCAGATAGTTTTCAGGACAATTACACAAATTTAGACAGGTTTTTTCCCTCAATCAACTGCTATTTTTTTTACATTAATCATACTGCATCACTTGGAAAAGAATACTGACTGACAGAACTAAGAATTTAGAAATTACTGTAATTACTGAAATAATCCAATTAAAAGAGAAAAATTTGGCATATGAATATATATATAAATACATAAATGCAGTTTTACAATGCAGATTTAATTTTATGTATACATGTATCCCATGTGTGGCTGCCTCTTCCACACTACACATGGTGGCAGCATATGATAAATTGTATTTATTATGCACCACATAACAACTCACTTGTACCCTGCCCTCTAAATCTGTCTCTGTCAGGGCTATTTCCTATTGCTTAAATACTCTGCATCATCAAATCACCATTTAGTTTTTAAAACAATTATTTTCCCAAATGTGAGAAATCTGATGCTTAGAATAGATAACAAGCAATGCAATAATTGCCTTACATTCTGATAAGGATGTATCATCCTTAAGGCAGTCCAAAGGAATAAGAATGGGTTTTCCTTAGCACTGGCAAAGAAGGGAGCTTTTAATTGTGTTTTTGTTCACTGATAAGCAATTCAAATGACTGCTGGTAGAAAAATGAAAATATTTCAAGAGCTATTTTCAGAAGCACATGTAAGTGGACCCAGTGTAACTGCAGATACCTGGGTTTACAAGTACAGGAACGGAAAAACATGGAAATATTTAACACTAATTCCTATTCAGCCTTTCTCTAAGCACATTAGAGAAAAGAGAAATAACTAGAACAAACCAGAGTGTGCCCTGTTAGATGTTACAGTAAGTTATAACAGACCATGTCACTCAAAGCTCTGTCCAGCCTGGCCTCGAACACTGCCGGGGATGGAGTACTTACCACATCTTTGGGCAGCCTCTTCCATTGCCTCACCACCCTTACAGTAAACGGTTTCTTCCTTTTTTCTAACCTAAATTTCCTCTGTGTAATTTTAAACCCATTTCCCCTTGTCCTTTCACTGCAGCCCCGCACGAAGAGTACCTCTCCAGCATACTTGCACGTCCCTTTCAGATCCTGGAAGGCTGCTATGAGGTCTCTACACAGCCTTCTCTTCTCCAGGCTGAACAGCCCCAACTTTCTCAGCCTGTCTTCATACGGGAGGTGCTCCAGCCCCTGATTATCCTCGTGGCCCTCCTCTGGACTTGCTGCAACAGCTCCATGTCCTTTTTATGTTGAGGACACCAGAACTGCACACAGTGCTGCAAGTCCGAGGTCTCACAAGAGCAGAATCGAGGGGTAAGATCACCTCCCTCAATCTGCTGGTCACACTTCTTCTGATTTAGTAGTATTCATGATAACCTGCTCACCATACAAAGAAATAGTATTTGTTTCTTCTTGCAGTCTAAAGGCAAACATCAGGTTTAAAACGAAACAGAAAACACTCAGAAACCTCATCTCAAAAAAAGTCTGTCACATGTATGCTCTTGATCACAAAGATTTATTTCATCCATGTAACCACAGACACTTGCAAACCCACCAGAATATCAAGCCTTCTAGGAACAATACTTCAGACCTGACTCTCTAAAGCCTTTCAGAGTCCAGGGCAGCATAAAATCCCTATCCTCTGACTGAAATGTGCATTAAATTCCAGCAACATCTTTGACCATCTCCCAGACGTAGACACCACTTTGATTATTTCTTCTCAAGACACACCATAGGTCTCAAAGTTTTCAAACACAAAAACTTTATATTGAAGCCTTCTGAAGTTACTTTTAAGGATAGCTTAGAGCACAAATTGTCAAGGGAAAATTACATTACAATTTCACAAAGGAGCCCAAAGTTACCTTTCTGAATGGTCATAGGAGCCACCTTTTATGTGCCACACCAAAATAATCATATTGTGCATGTGACTCAGAAATCATAACACTGAGATCACATTTCTGTTCTGTAGCATTCTGAAAATAGTGTCAGTTCCTAAAGGAATTTACCCAGTGTTCGACATTGAATTTCAAATACCCTATAGCAGACTACTATTTTTGTCTATTCAACACACAGAAAAAATCTGTTTAAAAACAATCACCCAAAACTTTTCAACCCTCCTGTACATATATGTATGTCCACATTGAAACTTCCATACTATCATTCCACAATGCTGTTGAGAAAAAGGTATTTCATTAGAAATCATAATGAATCCCAGATCACCAAGTGAAGTTACAGAAGCATGAAAGCCAAAGCCATGTATGATACTCAGACCTGGAATATGTGCACTTATTTCTTGTATCAGCTTGAAAAACCATTCTGGAAGAGAATCACAAGTACTATCATCTGTAAAGAATTTCATATAACCAACACCTAGTCATCTTACATAAATCAGACACAGTATCACTACCTACAGTGACATTCTCCAAGTTTTCTTTAATGCAATGCTTTTAATGTTTTCTGAGGGAAAAAAAGACTATGGGAACACATTATCCATCTGCCTGTTGCTCCTTCAAGTTCTGTTGCTCTCTGAAGTGTCACTGAAATCAGCTACAGCATTGGAAGTGAGACATTTCATCAAAACTAGCAGCCAAAATTGACAGACCCACATTTACACTGTCACTGAGATAAGGCTAGCTATAATCCGCCCAAAGCAGCAGATATCTTTTTAGTCTATATGTACAGACTAGTGGACAGAACTGTAGCTCTATAATATATACAGCAGGAATTTCCTCTTATACAACTATAGAGAGGTTTGTTCCTTTCAATTAAGAGGAAAGTATATTTAAGAAGTCAGTGAGGGAATACAGACCAGTTTTATCATGAACTATCTGAACAGGGTAATAAATTCACCATGTGGTTCTCATGATTATTTTCCAAGATATTTATCCACAGAAGCTATGCATTGGTATCACACGAACTTGCACCTTACTTTAGGAAGCAGGGAAAGCAATTCTCCCATTTATGGTGTTGGAAGGTAAAGGTGCCTTGTTTAAAATTGAGATTAATAAAGACAATTCATTGATAATTATTAACATACATTGCAATACTGAGAAACTAATTCACCTAACATAATCAAGTAACATCCGTAACATCATCATTAACTACTAATAAGACATAATAATTCACATACAATTTTAGACACTGTAAATGATACACATTTTAATATTCAAAGTGTAAAAGTTACAGTGTTATGTCTACATAGCCATTTATGCTCCATTCGCCTAATGTCCCTTTAAGGGCTTAGAAAAAGCATGGAACAACTGCTCCATGTGAAACCAACAGCTCCTTTTCAGGACTCAATATAACAACCAGTAGTATCCCTCAGGACAAGAAAACAGACAAGCTTCACCAGCCAAATGTTTCCAAGGCACTGCTTCCTATGAGTCCCCAGCTGCAGCACTGAAAAGACACTGCTGGCCTGACAACAAAATTGTAAGCTCTTAGTAGTCTTTTTCTATATTCCCCTTCAGTATTATAAATCTACCCCTGCACACAGAGCAAAGCACATCATTCCTTTTACTTCTCTTTTGTATTTCAGACTACTGGCAAGACACACTGCATGGACTGACAGAGTGCTATTCAATTTGTGTTCCCGTTAACTACATTACATAAAAACACATGCAGATAAGCCAGGCTGGTTGGATGTTTATCTAAGACAGCACCCCAACTACTAGGTCGAATGGTACTTACATGAGATTTTGCTATGCTTCTGAGCCACTGTATATTACCCAGAATACACATCACAAGCAGAGAGAAACTAAAAATTCCTTATTTAACAAAACTCTAATTCTCTTCTCCTAGAGCTGATGAATCTACATAAGTGGCAAGCCACAGGTCAGTGTAAGAATGCAACAATTTCTTATGCATAAATAAGTAAAGATGACTTGTAGTTGTTTCTTAAAAAAATTACTACGGTTTTCCTGATCACATCTTAAGGTTCTTGAAAATAAACTGCCTTTTCATACTAAAGCACATATACCTTGCCAACAGTCTCAATTACACATGTAGGAACATGAGCCGGCAGTGTGCGCTTGCAGCTCAGAAAGCCAACCGTATCCTGGGCTGCATCAAAAGGAGCGTGACCAGCAGGTCGAGGGAGGTGATCCTGCCCCTCTACTCCGCTCTTGGGAGACCTCACTTGGAGTACTGTGGGCAGTTCTGGTGTCCTCAGCATAAAAAGGACATGGAACTGTTGGAACAAGTCCAGAGGAGGGACACGAGGATGATCAGGGGACTGGAGCACCTCCTGTATGAAGATAGGCTGAGAAAGTTGGGGCTGTTCACAGACTGGAGAAGAGAAGGCTGCATGGAGACCTCATAGCAGCCTTCCAATACCTGAAGGGGGCCTATAGGGATGCTGGGGAGGGACTCTTCATGAGGGACTGCAGTGATAGGACAAGGGGTAATGGGTTCAAACTTAAACAAGGGAAGTTTAGATTGGATATGAGGAAGAAATTCTTTACTGTAAGGGTGGTGAGGCCCTGGAATGGGTTGCCCTGGGAAGTTGTGAATGCTTCATCCCTGGCGGTGTTCAAGGCTGAGTTGGACATAGCCTTGGATGGCATGGTTTAGTGGGTGGTGTCCCTGCCCTTGGCAGGGGGTTGGAACTAGATGATCTTGAGGTCCTTTCCAACCCTAACTATTCTATGATTCTATGATTCTAAGAGTAGCCATGAGGAAAGGATGCAAATTCCACGGACAACATAGGTATACCTTGGTTTTTCATGTCACCTGCCAGAAAATTATTTATTATTTATTATTATTGCACCAACCCATTTCTGGCTTAGTCATTCAGAGGGCTTAGAAAGGTAGCAAATCATTAATGAAAAATATTAGAACAGAAACAATTCTTGGAGAAGCAAAGTTATTTAAATGTTTTAAACAAGTAACCAACTTCCTTTTCAAAGACAGAACATATAGGAGAATACTGGTTACAACAGACATTTCAACTTAAGTGATGTTGACTTTTTCATCAAATATTGTGAGGTTTTATTGCAGCAGAAAACATAATGAATCACCAGTCCAGCCAAGAGAGCAAGCCCTCCGATTTTCCAAGTTTTCTGTAAGTAAACAATAGCATAAAAGAAATTTATTTCTGAAGCACAGGCACATCATGAGTACAGTCTGTTTCTTTCATGGACCTCTTTTCAACAAGAGCTGAGAAACTGCATACATACCAAAATGTTCTTCCTTTTTAAAAAAGTTGCTGAACTGCTTGTTTCAGTATATGCCCAAGGAATGCCAAACAATATACAGGATTTTTGCTATTTTTAATGTGAAAGTCTGCAGTTCCCTGTATCAGAGAACAGGTAAGAAGAATCCTCTGGGTTGAGGCATTTTCTAACAGTCAGTTCAACAGAATATTTTAGATTCTGAATATGGAAAAGGAAGCAAATTCTTAAAAATCCTCATGGCAAAACAATAACACCATAGAATCACAGAATCATAGAACAGTTAGGGTTGGAAAGGACCTCAAGATCATCGAGTTCCAACCCCCTGCCATGGGCAGGGACACCACCCACTAAACCATGCCATCCAAGGCTATGTCCAACCCCACCCTGAACGCCACCAGAGATGGAGCATTCACAACTTCCCTGGGCAACCCATTCCAGGGCCTCACCACCCTTACAGTAAAGAATTTCTTCCTCAGATCCAATCTAAACTTCCCCTGTTTAAGTTTAAACCCATTACCCCTTGTCCTATCACTGCAGTCCCTAATGAAGAGTCCCTCCCCAGCATCCCTATAGACCCCTTTCAGATATTGGAAGGCTGCTATGAGGTCTCCATGCAGCCTTCTCTTCTCCAGGCTGAACAGCCCCAATTTTCTCACCCTGTCTTCATACAGGAGGTGCTCCAGTCCCCTCATCATCCTCGTGTCCCTCCTCTGCACTTGTTCTAACAGTTCCATGTCCTTTTTATGTTGAGGACACCAGAACTGCACACAATACTCCAAGTGAGGTCTCCCAAGAGCAGAGTAGAGGGGCAGGATCACCTCCCTCGACCTGCTGGTCACGCTCCTTTTGATGCAGCCCAGGTACAGTTGGCTTTTTGGGCTGCAAGCGCACACTGCCGGCTCATGTTCATTTTTTCATCGAGCAATACCCCCAAGTCCTTCTCCACAGGGCTGATCTCAATCTCTTCTCTGCCCAACCTGCAGCTGTGCCTGGGATTGCTCCGACCCAGGTGGAGGACCTTGCACTTCATCAGGTTGGCATCAGCCCACCCCATAAGCGTGTCAAGGTCCCTCTGGATGCCATTCCTTCCCTCCAATGTATTAACCGAACCATCAATAACATTACGAGTAATCTCAATACTTACAAGTTTGGTTCATGTGCAAAAACAGTAACAGGCAAGTTGCATTCCAACCACAATTATTAAACTTTAGAGGGGTTTAAATTCTTGTTTTATTTTTAAATCATTTGAGCAATGATACTTCTATTCTCCTTTATTTTGATAAATGATGTCCCATTTTTCCTTTTTGTAACCTTTTCCTTTAATCTCAACAGTGGTACAGTATTTTCCTCAATGTAATAATGCATTAATGTGCTTTTCCTTAAAGTTGTATAATTCTTAATGTATTTTGGCTGTTCCTCCCACTGATTCAACACTTCCCACAACATGGTCATTCTTCACAAGAGCAACTCCCTTCAATAAAAAGTAGTAGTTAAGTGTTTCAACATCCAGGTTAATTCAGAATGTAGTTCACCTTGCTGAAGTCTTGACTCCCCATGGACCTAAGATCCATTACAAACGAGACAAACTACAGAAGTCTGGAATAAAAGGGAATGCTCTCCTACTGATCACTAGTTTAAACTTGTCCCATATTTGGTAAGAAGAGCCACATGTAACAAGCACACCAAAAACCATTCATTCACAGTAAAGAGATTTCTGGAAAAGCAGCAGCATGCTAGGGAAGTTTGTTCAGGATATGCTTTTATTGGCCACAAAATTAATAAAATATATAGAAATTCATCTTCACTTTGTTTGTTTTCTTAGTTAACTTGAGCTCACTCTCTTTCCTCCCTTACTTACAGCGGGCAATCTCATAATTCAACTTTATTCCTTACTACTAATCATTATCCTTTTTCAAATAAGTAAACTAACACAGAGGATCAGGAATCCGTGATCAGCCAAGTGTATACTACTATCAAGTTATTCCGTGCGTTAAAAAGCCAATAATTTCCGAATTTAACTGACCACATATTGAGTATCTTTCACTGTACCACATAATTGCAGATATTCAGCAATGATCAAGAGGTTAAATTTATTCATGTGAGAGTAGCAGTTAACCAATCTCCTGCTGATTACTACATCTTTTACTCAAGTGATGCTACATCAACTTGAACATCCATCTAGGTTTCTGAATCTCCACATGATGAAAGAAAATACTTAATAGAGGCAATGATCTTACTGTACTATTTCTTTACTAAAACCACGATGGAACTCGATATAGACATATGCACTACGACAGGGCATATTGTGATTAAAGAGCAAGTAGAATGGTTTCTAGTCTTACTGAGATGAGAACAGAGTTAATGTCAAAAATCATCAGTTTGCTGTGACAGCACACAGAAAAATGGAACAAACATAGCGACTACATCTCACCAGTGACACCAGGACAATTTAAATTGCTGTTATATAAGCCCAGTGGAGGGCTTGCAGGAATATAAACAGGTAAAGTAAAAGTCCACATTCCCACACTCTTTACAAGACAGAAGTGCAACTGACAATACAACATCTGATTCCACAGAAATGTACAAGTTAGCCTGACCAAAACCCAGAGGTACAAATACCCAGCAGCATATTATAGGTCAAAATGTGTAAGCCAACCCACTTAAAGTTAGTAAAACTGCATCTACTTTTAAATCTAGAAACAAGAGATTAGAGGTAGAAGTGTATCATCCAATGCAAAGGTGGACTCTGCAGTACATTCTTAAAACTGAAAAATGCTTGCAGAAAAATCCTTGCTATACACCTTTGTTTGTTTGAAACTGAAGAAAATCAAAGAGGAGGAACTTTAATTCCCACCAGAGACATCTGAATAAACTGCATCATCCCACTCCAGTGCCTGTAAATAAGCAGTGTCGTTCAACTCAGTTTGAGTCTCTTCATTTTGAGAGTTATAGCCATCATCAGAACCACAGCAGCACTTCAGCTAGAGAGATGAGAATAATTTTTCCCACGCTGTCTGCTTCCATCCTCTGCTACACTACAATCACTTTGCAAGTACCACAGGCATGAAAACATGCTGACATTTTGTTCAGGAAAACAAAAACGTGACTTCATCAATTTAAAAATGTGCCCCATCTCGATATCTTTTCATAGAAGGAAAAGATACAGCTTACAAGCAAAGTTCACTACTGCAGGCCAAACATTAGGAAGTTTGAGGAGTTTCACTTATTCGCATTTCTGTTAACTGAAACTGCCACAGCAAAAATCAAGTTTTCTACAGTGATAATTACTCTCAAACAGCATCAGGAAAAAAAATTCAACAATGGTCAAGATTAAGTTTCTTGATAATATATAGTTTCATTATTAAAATTAAGATTAGTGGAGCAGTATCTTACCCTCCACAGCATTTTTGGTATTAATTATACTATCCTAATTATGCATAGGTACCAAATTCCAAAGACTGCTGAGAACGTCCACAGAGGTTGTAACTGCCCCATATGAGCTCCGGATAACACCTTAACCTACTGCTACCCACCTAGGCAACACAGGAAGTACTCACTTTGAGGTTATCAACACCTCTTATTATGCCTTCAGATCCTGAATGCAGACAAAAGTGCAGACAGTCATTTTCCTCCACTTTTAATGGCATTCCCCCATGCCTACTTCATCTCACTTATTTTTAAGTCAGAGCTGTGAGTGACATTAGTTTCAAGTTACAACTTGTTACTATTTTCCCATTAAATGTTAAAAACTATAGAATTGACATGTTAACTGACTAGACAATGAAACCACAGTAGTCAGTTTTCTTCTGTATTTTGTGATAGGGACAAGGAGACAGCATTATAGCTAGATTTTCCTAAATCTATCCCTCTACCAGTCATTTTTCCAATCTTTTCACTTCCTGCTATCTATGTCCTTTTTACCCTCTTTATTCTCCTTCCCATTTTCACCACTATAAATCCTTCAAGGGGTTGCAGAAGCTTTTGATCTAAGGCCAGGAAAGTCCATCAATATATTCTAAGCCTCATTCCTCGTTAATCACAGATTATAACATTTATTTGATTATCCTCTGAGCAAAGTCCATCAACAAGCCGAGAAAGCTTGTATTCCCAGAAAGACATCTAGACTTTACACTGTACGATAACTATCACTAGCACCACACACAGAGAACTCAAATATGACAGCAGACAAGCAGAATAAGCCCTTATTCAGAGTCCCTACTAACGTAACAGTCAGAAGCTTCAGTTCCAGGGATGAAGCACTACACTTAACCTAGCTTACTGACCTTGACTGTGTGCGTCCTGTAGACCAAATAAAATCTCAAAAAGGCATGCTCAGCTGACAACACAGGCTATGGAAGATAATTTTAACAGGCTTAACTTCTTCATTATTTAGAAGTAGAAAGTGGTCTTAGTGAGCCTCTTCATTGTTCAGGGAAAAGTGTCACATGAGGAAACAAGATTGTTATATGGGAAGCCTGAAAACCTGAAGAACGGCACCCGCGTGCAAAATAAGGATGTATTGCTAGCTCCTACACACATTTGATCTCTACTGATTTTGTACCATTAACAGGATAGAGAAGAGGATTATACCTAAATTCAACTCTAACAAACCAGACAAAGTACTTCCAGCTCAAGAATATGCTCAAATACATCCTGTCAGCTGGTAGCTAACAGGCTGATGGAAGGCGACGTACCTCACCACATTGGATACACTTGGAAGATACGTTGGATATCCTTGCAAGACTTCTTAACTTAGGTCAGTCTTCTATGAGAAATTATTTTACAGGCTTTTCCCATGATTTTCCAATCAGAGTATTAACTAATGATATTCTGCAGCACTAGATGCGTTCTCAATTCAAGAGAAATCAAAAGTTCTCTACATCTTTAACAGACTTAACCCCAGCCATCATGACTTCTCTACGTAACCCATCAAAAATGAGTGGCAAAGCATCAGAATTTAGAAAGCCACTAATTTTTAATCAGACCGATTTAGGAAAGGAATTAAATATTTAGAACTGTGTCAAATAATTGAATCTACAAATGTTTTTCAAACCCAAACATGCAGTGACTATTTTAAAAACAATGTTATAGACAAATAGAGATACATCTGTATTTGTGAAATGGAGGGGCCAGTCATTAACTTGTTGCATCAGCTTGTCAGAAAGTATTAAGTTTCATGGCTCTGGACCAGTTATACTCCAGCCTTTCGTCCTGTACAAATATCGAGTGTAAAGGGTGCTTATGAAGATTAATGTTCATTTAGCTCTCTCTACTACTAAATTACGACTACTGAATTAGAACTGCAATTGAGAATTTGTTAGAAGGCAAATACAGGCAAGGAAATATAAACACAAATACATATTCATGGGTAAGGAGCTAATGAAATAAAAAACACAGGGGAGAACAATTCTATTCTTTAAAGCTGGAAGAAATTGCTACCATTACTTGGCAATTTTAGCATTTCATAGGAATAAATACTTCCCATTTTAAAAAGATTCTCAGTGATTAGTCTTAGAAGTTAAGCTGGCTTTACGTCGAACAAGAATACGGTATTTAAATCTATAAAATGGCTTAGGGTCCTGCGCTCAGCAGTAGCAGTCATTTTTCTCCTTCTTAGTAGCTGGTGCAGTGCTGTGGTTTTGACTTCAGCCTGGGAACAGCGCTGATAACACCGATGTTTTTAGTTGCTGCTTAGTGATGTTTGGTCTGACCAAGGACTTTCTGAGTCTCATGCTCAGCCAGGGAGGAGGGGAAGCCGGGAGGAAGCAGAGACAGGACACCTGACCCGAATTGACCAAAGAGGTATTCCATACCACAGCACGTCATGCCCACTATATAAACTGGAGGCAGTTACCCGGAAGGGCTAGATCACTGCTCGGGTCGGGCTGGGTATCGGTTGGCGGGTGGTGAGCGCTTGTATTCTCTTCCCTTGTTATTTCCCTTATCATTATTATTATTGGTGGTAGCAGCAGTGGTTTGTGTTATACCTTAGTTACTGGACTGTTCTTATCTCAACCGTGGGAATTACATTCATTCTATTCTCCTCCCCATCCCTCCAGAAGCAGGAGGAGGAAGGGGAGGGGGAGGAGTGAGCGAGCAGCTGTGTGGCTCTGAGTTACCAACTGGGCTTAAACCATCACATATTCAAGAAACTTCCTCAGTTCAGACTCAGTATTTCTGAAATCTAGCTAACTGTTTTCAGGAGATTTTAGAGAAAGACCCAAGATTAGCTACTTAGGCAATTTTTATTATACCTTCTTCGTGTTTCTCACAAGTGCCATCCCTGTATGTACTTGTTAACTTGCAGAGTATTAAATAGTTGCTCGCAGATATAGCCAACAATCTTAGGCATTGAAAATCTGAACAGAAAGCTAGAATTCAAAGCATCCCAAGTTTTAGATGCAGGTTCCTCTTGCTCTCTAGTAACTTTATTTAAAAATAAATTCAGCTACACCTGCTACTCATTGGATAAAACTGAATACAGACAATAATTGTTCAAATAATTTCCTACAATTTTAAAATAAATCTTTTAAATAAAGGCCTTTTTTTTTAAATTATGTGGTTTGCTCAAGCACAACTGATACTGTCATTAACTAATTAGTGTTTCTAAAGAATGCATTTTATTTGTTTGCAATCATTTATTATCTAAGCTCTGATTTTGCAGCTTCTCAGGCAACAAATGGCTGCCTTGCATCTGGGGAATAAAACACACAAAAGGGTGTTGGTGCGCTGTTTGAATACATGCAATTACTAGTAGTTACATTCTAATTAGCATAATTAGTTTTTAAACAGTTGTCATAATAATTGTCAACATTATGTTGATTTCGCTGAAGTTAATGGCATACTTAACAAAGACACATTTACTCATTTGCAGTATTATTCTATTTAAAAGAAAGCAGGCAAAGCCCTTTCCGAAGAAGTAAAACCGCTTTTCATAGACACTGAACATTTCTTAATTTGTTTCCTTTCGGCAATCCATCTTATAAAACAGCACTTTATATAATCACCACCCTTCAGCCGCCGTAAGACCGTTCTTACAAATTAACACTGATAAAGTGGCAATAATAAGCAAGTATACCGAAGTACAGATGCTTGTAAATTCAGTCTTCTGTTGTTTTGGGGAAGACAGCAATATTTGACAGTTGGGAGTGAGGAGGAAGGAAGCTGGAGATGGAGGAGGGAGAAATCAAGAGGTAAACTAATCTTGAAAAGAATGAAGAAGTGGTATGCTAAAAAGTACCAAATGTTTGTAGTCAGACAAAGAATCCTTTCACTGCTTACTAGGAAAGAGCATAAGCGATTCATAAAGGCCAGTTTTACCTTTTCTTCAGTTATTGTAAGTTACTAGATACTATTTACAAGTAGTCAAGAATGTTCCATTATTAAACTAAGTTATCATTCAGTAGTCATGAAATAACTCAATCTTAAAAGACTCCCTGGAGTGTGCAAAGAGATTTTGGCTTTTTTGTTGTTGTTGTTGTTGTTGTTTGGTTTGGTTGTTTTTGTTTATATAAACTAGATAAACAAAATTAAAGACTTTGTGCTCCTTAAAGCAGAAAACCACCAAACACACCACCATTCAAATACAAAAAAAACAACCCAAACCAGAGAACAGGTGTTTGATATTAATTCACTGTGAAGACAAAGCAAATCTACAGAAGTTTTACCCAATTAATTTGGACAAATTCTTTTCCTTTCATCGACACATCATGTGTAATAAAGATATTTTATATTAATGTTTCTGCTGGTTTTATGCATGCAGCTATTCAGAAAAAAAGTTAAAATCAGGAACTTCAAACAGTGCCACTCAGAGACAAAATATCTTTCTGCCTATGTATGGGAAGTAATTTTCAGGCAGTTTCAGGCTCATTATCATAATTTTAAGCAATATCGGCTTATTACAATGAAATATTAACCAAAATGGCTTTGTTTTGAACTGTTTTCCAAAAATTCTAGTAGCATTAATAAAAATGGACAAGTCAAAAGAGTAAGTAATACTGGTGTCTGTAAACACTTACATAGTGGCAAGGGGGTAAGACAGAACAGGAGAATTATTCCCAAACTTTGGACACTGAATGAGACAGCAATTGTAAGTGAAGTCCCAAACCAATTCAGTAGAAAAGAAGCTCTTTCAGGGGCCAATTCATCCTGAAAAAGATGCCTAAAATCAGGCAAGATGACTGTCAGCCTATAGGAGAAGGAGATTAAGATAAGCTAGCTCTACCACAGTTTTGCTACACTCCCAGAAAACTTACCAGTGAGACTCACACTCTGAATCCCTTTCCAGGAGGATGCATTACCTCTCCACTGACTATGGAGGGGAAGAGACTGACCAGACCAACATTTGACCTGTGAGAACATTCTAAAGCAGAACTGGTCCACACCTCAGCTTCACCTTTCTGCTTAGTGTTGAAGACATTCTGTATTGTTTTCTTAATGCTTCTAAGCCCAAGTTAATACTTTCTGCAGACTCCCATCATCTGTGTGACCACCAGAACACAGAAACTGTGCTGTGGAAAACTCAACATGCTCCTGCCACAAGTAGAAAAGTAATAAAACTATCATTTTGCTGGCTCTGAATTAAGAGCCCCCAGCAAATCTAATACACTGGCCATTCATCTGAAAATCAGCTGTCCCAAACACATTTTAAACCCATTTACATGGTTCTATATGGAAACTGTATTTTCAATCTATATCTCAACTGCCTATATTACAGGAATGAATCATGCACAGCTATTGACTCAATCTAAAGCAACACCTGCTGTCCATTTTTAATCCATATTCCCTAATCCACTTTAAAATCTGTAATTTCCCACAGAAAGGATCTACATCTGTGACACGGGAAGTAATCTTGGGAAGCTTTTAAAATTGTTAACAGAAAAGTGAAAAAATTAGTTTTTTGTCCCCTCTTTGCAATTCTACTACAATTCTATTGCAATTCTACGAGTATGTAACTTTTTGCTGCTAGCCTGACATTCTTGTCTATATTGGCACATAATCACCGCCACAGTAATGGTCCACATCAGACGGGTACGAACCCCAGTAAGAATGATCAGTCCTAGTAGAGGAACTAATAACAGGCTAATAATTTTTCAGATGACTGAAACACTGCACTTTAAATCATTTCAACTCAGACTGGACAGCTACATGGAAATTCTTCACACAGATCAATTCTAGATAAAGTTAAGCCCTTTTCCAAACACAGTTAAAAGCTCCCACTACTGAAACATAACAATAGGCCTCACAAACTGAACTCAGTCGAATCACAGAACCAAGACCAAAAAAACAAAAAAAAAGGGGAAGGAGGGAGAGTGACCCCTAACTTATGGCCCCTTTCAAGCAAAGGCCCAAAGTCTTTCAGAAGTCTGACAGCAAAGTTATTTGTCAAAGGAGGCTTGAGAAGAGCTCTGCCTATGTGACAATGTAACATTATACTCCTCAGGAAACAAGTTTGATGGCAGTTCCAGATAAGAAATAAATACTTCTGAGGAACCTGCAACTCCACCCCATGCACAGTCTGCTCGGATCTACATAAAAGGCTCTTGCCTGCTTTTGCACGAGCAAGAAAGAAGCTCCAGTCAGGCACAGATAAAAGTGTGGAGAGACAGGAAGGAAGAAGTCTCTAGCAGACAAATATGCTATAAAAGTCGATAGGTGACGAGCAAAAGGCCCTTAAAGAAGCATGCTCCAATGAATTTTTCATTAGTCTCTTGTTTTATGACCATTCAAAATACTTTTTCTCAAAATGCTGCTGAATCTTCTCTATAAGCATTATACCAAAACAAGAGCAGAATGCTGCTAGTAGCATGACAACTAATAATTGTTCAAACAGAAACAGAAAACCAAACAGCAACACACTTTTTAAATTTAGTTACTTCAGACCATTAGAAGAAATTACGGCTTTAATTCTCAACTACAGAAAAAGAAAACCTGTACCATTTTTATGTAATTTATATTGATTTCTGACCTTTCATCTATCTTCCTTTTCATTTCAAATACACATAACCCAAACACTGCTTCTCCTAACAAACTAGAAAACAGAAATTGATAGGTTAACTACTTAGTTCCCTGAATAACATTAGGGCTCAAAGCTCACATTTTGCAAACAAAAAGTCTGTCATTAGCATGGAGTTAAATAAACCACATCTGCCCCAAAGAGCCACAATTAACACCACCACTAAGAATAAGTCACAGTTACGTTTGTACGTGCAGATTTGTTGCCCTTGAAGTGAAATACTACTTCAGATAGATCTGTGGAGAAAACGACCATCTACATGCTGGCATGGTGGTATCTGTTTAGCCTCGTCTAATCATAGCCTTCTTTAATGTGAACATCATGTGGAAACAAAAATTTACACTAGAAAGTAAACATGGATCAACGCAGTTTTGGTAACCAGCCGGACGGCAGAAGAGGGACGGGTGGAAAACATTAATAAAACTTTTCTACTTTTTTATACAACATGAAATATATTAAAGCAATTCAAGTAAGTCTTTGAAGAAAAGTACAGGCTATTATATGGGATCCTGCATTAAATTTCAACACTTCTCTGGATCCTAATATACAGAACCACAAAGCAGCATAACCAGTGCTTAACGAAAAAAAAAAAAAGAGCTGAAAGTTTTAGTGTATGAGGCATTTCTTCCCTTTTCTCTTCCCTGATAATTTTATCCAAAAACCTAACTAAGCATATGCTTTATGCACCTAAGTTCTCCTGAGGACAGAGTCCTGCAGAGTGGAAACAAAGACCCTGACAGAAAACAATAATCAGGAGAAAGCTCAGTTACCTTCTGTTCCTGTCTTTAAATGCATGCTTTTTTTTTTTTTTTTTTTCCCCTTTTTTTTTTTTAAGGAAACAAACTACATAAATGCGAAGGGCTGTATCAATGCAACATTCAGCTCAGGCTTCATGCAAAATCCAGTAGCCCAATTTAGAGTTGCTGCTACCATAAATGTTACTCAGCTGCACTCAACATATTAAGTAATGTTACATGCAGGAATGCATTAGGTACTTTAAAAGACAGCTCAAGGACAAGAAGCTGATCAAAAAAACAGCTCTAGTTTGATTCCCATCCCCCCACCAATAAATACAGAAATGCAACAGGTTTTTTTGCTCACTCCGAGCTTTGAAAAAAATTACTCACCAAATTAGCAGTAAGGGAAGGTGCTGACTGCCCAAGCGCTTGGTAGCGCATGCGAACAAGATTAGAGGTTTCTGCAGGTTGCCATAGCTGCTGTCCAGTTGCCCGGAGAAGCAGATACTTGCCTGTCAAGTTACAAAAGAGTGTGTTAAAATGTTACATGTTGCAGATGAGGCAATGCAAAAGACAGGGTTTACTAAAAGCTAATGCTTTTACCATTGCAAAATATTTGTTTCTTTCACTATAGCTCTGATCAAAGTGGATTCCAAACAGAATTCCTACTGTTTACCTGCTAGCCCTTCTTGTTTCCCTTCCACAAGCCACACTTCTCATAGGCAAATTAATTTTTTCAGTAACCTCACAACTGTACCTTTTTCCTACCTGCAAACACAATTAATGCAACAACAGATACAAACATCCAGAATGGTGGGCCAGAACCAAATGAACCTAAATTCTGAGGGGTAGACAAAAATAAATAAATAAAAACAACTAACAAAAAAAAACAAACAAACAAACAAAAAAAAAAAAACACCAAACCATGCTGCTATCTAACCCTGAAGCAATAAAACTCTGAGTACAAGGTACAAAGTGAGGTTTATTGAAATAAGGCACTTCTTATGAGGATAAGGATAACAATAACACTGCCCTGTGAGTGGGGACTATTCTGCTTTTATTCCAAAACTGCTTATAATCTACCTAATAGGCCTCACTCAATTCCCAAAAAAGTGTCCTCACCCCGCATACCAAGAAAGTGGAGATCACCAAGGCGTACAACAGCCGCTCCCCAGGAACACACACACACTGCGCTCTCAGACAGCAGATGATACAGCCCTCCACCACGGTTGCAGTACTTGCTGGTTAAAAGTGTCATTTCACTTGAGCAAAGCATAACGGAAGGTCAGAACCCTGATCAAGCACTCCCACTTGGTCAGGACCATCTCCCTACAGGTACTAATTAGGCAGAAAGCAACACGGGCTCAGGAAGCCCCTAGGCTGCAAAACAGCATCAGGGAGAATACTCAGGGAATTATGTTAGGATGACAGGCATATAATAATGCTGTTCCTTTTTGCTTACTTTCAGCCACTGTCAAGAAACAGGGTAAGAGGCTATATACAATTCTTAGCAAAGATGTACAGCCTAAATTCTTAGTTATTTTTGAAAACTATGCAAAAATGAGACACTACTAAAACAACTGACTTCTCTTAGAAGACCAACTAGCTGATGCAAAGTGACAATTCAAAAAAACAAATAAATAATCAAATCTAGGTTCAAAATCACAATGCAAAATTTTTATTGAACAGCTCAAATGAAAACCATCTTCCCAACCACACATCCTAAACATTTGTTTCCTGGAATTACTAATTATTACTTCATTAACCTTGTAATCTCGGAGAACTATGGAGTGAGTAGGTATGCGCATGACCACTGCTATAGGATTTCCACCCTGGTAGGTGTGCACAGACTTAACAGGAAATCAAAAGGCTTCTGCTTCATAACCCTATTTTTGACAGCAGATCCTCAGAGAGTTGCCAGAAACTGTTCTGGGAGCTAGAGAGTTCTCAAGCAGCAGCACAAAAAAGTCTTTTTAATGCTTCCCAATTAGTCTTCAAAATGTGCTATTGTTCTTTGTTACACTGGAAAAGTGGAACCCATGAACATTTTTCACCCAATTTGCTAACAGCTTGCCTGAGCCTAGAAGAAAAATGTACAAAAAAGATGTGGGTTTTTGCTCAATTATCCAGGATAACATTTCCAAGAACTGGAAAAACTGAATTAATTTCCCATCTGCTCTCTCTGCCTGTTTCTACCAAGTTTCAGTCACCTTCTTACATAGTCTCCCACTATCCTCTACTTAAAGGACGCCATAAAAAGCTTAAGGCATTGTCATGTCCACATCTTTGATACTCCATTGATGTCAATTCTGATACATATCAGTCATACGTGCAGTCAGTTATAGCACCTCAAAAGGTTAATCTTCTCATTCAAGCAAGAAAAAGAGAATTAAAGAGTGGAAAAAACAAAATTATACATGCCTCACATTTAAACAGGTATGCTTTATTTCTTTAATTCTTTCCACATCAGAGAGGTCTATGCACTTTCTGATTCTGCCCCCAAGAGTCAGCAGTAAGATGAGATTTTTGGGGTGAAACTCGACACTTCCTAGTGTTACATCACCCGATTACAAAGATTTCTGAGGCTAGAATGCAGACTAAAAACACTGTAATGGAAGTCTGCAAGATGGCTCCTGAAATTCCAGCAAAGTCAAGACAACTCCAAACAATACATCATATCACTGATGGCAACATCAATAAAATGCTTCGGCAACGCCTATTTTGTCAAGATACACATTACACAAATTTCTCTTAAAAAACTCGGTATTAAGCCGCTCTATACAGCACCAGGAAAACAACGTTAAACAACTTGCAACTTGATCACTGTAGCATAGCCTTGGTGCCTTTTATCATCACAGGAATCAATACTTGAAAAGCAGTAGTTTTCCTCTGATCTTTAGACAAAAAGAGAATGCAAGCAAGAAACAGGTCTGTTTTAATAAATCTTGTTCTGAAACTGGGGAAGAGCTTTACTCTTTGGTTCATCAATGCCCTGTCTTGCAGGGGTTTGAAACTCCTCACACTAAGCCTTTCCCAGACCACAGTAATTAAAAAAAAAAACAAAAAACACCCAAACATTCAACATTAACATTCAACAGTCAGATTTTGCCTGACTGACAAGAAAGCAGAAATTAACTCGGCACTAGGGCCAATGTCTGCACTCTAAGAATTCACTTAATATGTCATTATTGCTCTCTTGCATGATTAAACTGGAGAAATACTTAAAGTAACATTGGAGGGTCTGTGGAGCAGCTAATTAGACAGTCGACACAATCAAAATTGACAATGAAAATGTGAGCATGTGTGATGCTAGAATGGTCTCTCGTCCCATCCTTATCCCAAACAGGAGCCTTGAGGGTACTGCCGATTTCACAGCATACCGAAACTGTCTTGAATTCCTTTTCATAGCTTTTCAAGCTTCTAAACACACAAACGGCATAGAATAAATATGCTTTCTATAGAAGCAAAACTAGCCATGGCATCTACACTTCTTAAGAGAAAAATAACTTCTTCCAAAACTGTCTGCTTTGAGAGATTAGAGTGCCACTGTGTTAAACCACCACACAATAAACAGTCCCTGCCCATGGTAAATTAGTCAGATGGATTCCTCCAGCTTAAAAAAATAAAATTCAATAATCCCCTCAGTCTATCCAGTCCTTTTCCCTGCTGCTGTAGCACTTCCACACTCTATTTTTTTTTACGTTCATAATTATATGCATTTCTCCACTTTTTCTTTAATAACCCCTTGAATTTACATGTATCCAGCTTTCCTCACTGACATGTGATTCAAAAATCAGTACTACACACAAAACCTGAGCTTAAAGGCACTATTGATTTTCACACTGCGTTCATTTCTGCATTTGAGTTTAATATTCCAAGCAGCTCCTTCCTTTTTTGAGTGAATTGACTCATGGGGGACAGAGAGAATGACTTCACCTCAACTCTACCTCATTCCTTCCATCTTAATTAGCATTTTGGCCTATACACAGCACAAAACCACTGCCAACGGTCAGGATAATCACCATCTAACAAGAGACTGCTGCCACACTGATAATAATTTTATTACTACTTTCACCAGTTATTTATACAGATAAATCATCTACAGATCCCCTGCTGCTGTCCATTCAAGACAGCCTTTAAATGCCCTCCGTGCCTTCTGCAGAGGATTTGCTGCCATACTTGCTACCCATGTGTGCATACTTCTTGTATGCCTTACTGCTTAAGGTCAAAAGATACTGGAGAAAAATACATACACTCACTCAAAGATCAGACACAGAAGGTGGGCTTTGCTTTATCCTAATTAGAAAAATCTTTCCTACTGCTTAAGTATCAGCCTCCTTCATCTTTCCCTACCAAATACATATCCCAATGGATGGCTGAGAATTACTAAATGAGCTTAAATCTAGCACATATAAATTTTCCATTTTCAGTTAATTTAGAAATTACTTGTCTCAAATCTTCAGCAGTCTGATGTTTTAAGAATTGCATATGATGGAGAAACCTTCTGCCATTCAAGTAGGATTTTGCCTTTACAAAAGTACTCAGGACAGCATAGACTGTACTGCTAGAAATTCTGTAATTTGTCAAAATGCAAAGATAAATACAGAGGAAGCATCTTGAAAGTTTTTGATGGAAATATGTTTTTATGAAAATACTAAAAGCAGTTTTCCACTACTCAATCATAAATGGAAGACAGGTATACACTTTGCTCAAATAGAAGCATCTGGATTTGGACTGACAGTAACTATAGACACAATTAGTCCAAAGTGGAAGCTGTGCATATGATTACAATGCACCACAGACTAACTGAATGTGTTTGCTGTGAAATAGCAGCCTTCAAAATAGCCTCTTCTCATTCTGACATTTTAAAGGCAAGAGCCAAGAAATACTTACTTCACTTAATTTCTGAAAAATCACTTACATATATTTATGACGTAAGTGCAAAATATTTAAAAAACAATTCAGAAAGCTTCTTCTACCTCACTACTTTAAAGTAAAAAATAACTGATCCTATCTCAAAACCCAAATGCTGTGGTCCAGTCAGATTTGCCAAGTGTAGTTTCAAGTGGGTTGCTCACTCCACATCTCTCTGCATCAAAAGAACAGGCACAAGCCATGGTGGAAGACATAACTGCACCCCACTGCAGATCACTTTGGATCACAAAACAAACTGAAAAGAAACACAGTTGGGTACTTCTCCCTCTTCTAACTCTTTCTGCTTTTCTCCAAAAAAACACTCTCAGACTGTACAGTTCATTGACAGGTCTTACTGTGAATGGAGGAAAGACTGAAGCCAAACCCCTGACACCTTAGCACCCCAGCAGTGGCAGCCCCAGCACAGGCAGAGCAGCTACAGACATATGCAAACAGCCTGGGCAATAGGAGCAGTGGGAAGCAGAAACCGAAGCTGGAGGCAACATACCACTACTTCCACTCCCACAGATATGTGAAGCTTCACCACAACTTCAGAAACCTGCCACGTGAAAAGCAAAGAGCCTCCCACATTAGTATTTTACTATCAGTTTAGGGCATTCCACTTTATTGCTTCAAATTTAACTGTTGCAGACAGCCCAGCTGTAGGAAATCAAGTGGATGCTGTAGATTTTAGGGTCTATTCCACACTGTGGGAGTGGAGGGAACAAAGCCCATAATTCCCATTACCAGTAATTGGAAAGTAAATGGATGGATTTAAAGCCATCATTGGGAAACTTTTCAATATTTTGCCTTGTTTTAAAGTGGCTGCATCAACAAACTTTACTTAGATTTCAAAAGACTACCGGCAGGCAAAGAAGAGTTACCATTTTATTCATGCCTCATTTATTGCCCACAACTTAAGAAAATTACCACGGTTTGCGTATTACTCAGCTGCACATGGTTGAAGTCAATCGACAATGCAAATTTGCCTGTCTGATGCAGGAGGCGATTTTTTTTTTTCAACCGAAAACATAACGTTACTCGGTTAAGCCTATAACTGACTATAACTGACTCAATTATAATTTCTTTTGTCACTGTACAAGAAGCCCTTCTAAAAATCCTATTACACTGTATAGATTTTTCACTTTTTGATGAACAGTGAGACTACAAAGTTTCCTTAAAATGCTCTACCTTGGATTTACTTTCTTAAATTAGATGAAGTAGTATTTGGTCATGCATGAAATCAATGTGGCCCACCAAAGGCAAAAGTGGGGCGAGATTATGATCTTAAAAAAAAAAAAAAAAAAAAAAAAACAAAAAAAGAAAAAAGCAATACATCTGTCTTAAAAAGTCATCAATATTGGGAAAACTGGAACTGGAAAAGGACACATATAGTTTTGGACCAGGAACTAGTAGGATGCATGTTTAGATCTGTATCCAAAATATATTAATACAAAATAAATCAGAACTCAATTAATTACAAAGGATACAGAATCAAGATTGCTTGTAAGTCAATTACTAAGACAAGTTGTCACATATGGTTAATATAGTTAAGATTTTCTTTCAAGAAATACATACAATTTCCATGCTTGGAACAAATATAACTCACTGAAAGATACTTAAAAGACAATACTGAATTTTGCTTATATGGAAGTTACTCAAAGTCCCTCTGCAAACAGATACTCACTGAAGTTACATTTATATTTTGATGATTTGCAATCTATTATTGAAGTACTGTAACAGCAATAAAACACTTGAAATGCATTTGGGATCATCAGCAAATCTCTTTAGTTTTATTTAGATTTTGGAGGTGAGGGCAGTGTTTGGGTTTTTTGGGGTTTTTTTCTGTTTTCCACACCAAATATCTACTGCAATAGCAGTGTTAGCGAGCTAGTGACACTGCTATCTGTATGATAAAAAAACTTCCTAAAACCTGAAGTTATAATTTACAACTCTTCTTATAGACCTTCCAATTCTACTGGAATACAACTCAGAAAAAGAATTAGTTGGAGATAATTTACTCATCAGTGAACTCAGAGATGGGCACATTCTGCCTCTTCCTTTCCTTTATTTTACCAAGAAATAGAACCTCCTTCCATACTTCTAACATGTAGCTCCAAAAATTACAGACTGCCAAATCATTCTACAACACAACTTTGATAGACAGATATTTCTGCTACCCTTTCAGCATTTTTTCCACTCTACAACTGCTCCAGAAAAAACTGAAGATCCAGTTCTGAAACTCTGAAAATAGAAGAAAAACCAGAAATTTAAGGTTCAGACGGAACATATGATGCTATCAAAAGCACATTAAACTGGACTAGACCTAAGTGATGATACAGTTTTAGTATTTCTTCTCATATACAGTCAATACTGCACACTCAGAGCCACATCTCATCTGCAACTCATAAACTGCCAGACTTTCAACCAAGCTGTGCCTAGAATACATGTAGTCTAATTTTAAGAACTAGAGAAAATTCACTGTTGCTCAGGTCAACCACCAGATGAACAGCTACTTCAGCCAGCTGCTAATATTCTTGGCTCCCAACTCTCCGCGATCTCAACACCTTTTTTTTTTGCTACCTTCTTATCACAGAAATTATAATATGAAACAAACATCTTCCACTGCGCTACGAAGAAAGTGCTCAGCAACTTCAATACGAATTACAAGCATGAAGTGTCAACACACTGCTTTCCCTACAGTCCTTGCTCTGACCCCTGTTTTAGTTTCACATATACATTGCTGTGCCATGTAATACAAGAAATTATTTACAACAATGTTTATAGTAATTTTTCAAAAGGTGGAGTTTCCTAATAGAAAAGCCTGGCCCTGTTTTCACTAGTAAACATGTATAAAATTTTTCATTCAAGCCTTCAACCCTCATTCTAAGGATTAAGCATAGAAAGTACTTTTCTCTCTTCCCAAACATTTCTCAAGCTGTACATTCCACTTTCATTAAAGCATCCATCTTGGAGTAAGCAAGTTCAATTTTCCCCTACTCTTGGTCAGACCACTGGCTTCACAACATCCACTTGAGTGAGTCTGCAAGTGAAAAAGGGAGACTTCAGCCTCTAAGAGTATAGATAATGCAGTCCTGACATGGAATTACAATTTATGTATAAACACGCTGCAGAAACAGGTTTGCACTAATGAGCTCAGGTACTACCAATAACAGAACTGCAGCCCCAGAGACCTCAGACTTAGGTAATCAGCTGATTAAATCCAAGCATTTAACTAAGCCCAGGCAAGTTCCTTGATGTGTGCTTATACAGTTACACTGCTAAGCATACTTCGGCCAGCTAACTCAACTGCTCGTGGAGTATTTCTTAAGGAGCTACAACTCAAACTTCAGAAATCAAATGTGCAATTAATTTTATCCATATTTTGTTTTTCCACTATAACAAATGACTCAACTTCCAAGATGTTTTATACGCCTCCCAAACAGGGTTAAACTCTACTCTTCCACCCTTCAAAATAGGCAACTTGCTAATGAGGCACTCTACTGCTACAGTTTGCTTTCATCTCAACAACAATCAACTTCCTATGTTCTGATGATACAAGCATGATTAAGCAGAAATTGAGGAGTTAAGGGCAAAATAATGAGACAGGAATGCAATATCTCTGTTCTCTTCTCAGACTATCACATGATGCAGACATGTCAAAGAATATGGAAATTACCTTGCCAGGCACACAGGGAGGTAAAAAAAATAAACTCGACTATGTAGGTTGATTGATGCCTCAAATGACAAATGTAACTAGCAATGACAACTATAACCTAATGTCATTTCAACCAGCAGTACACCTAGAACCATTTAAAAATGCGTATTTCATGGCAGAAGGTATTTACTTCATCTGTGTAAGACAGCTTTATACTGCATATTTAAAGGAAAAAAAAAACAACAGCAAACCCTCAGGTGTATAATTATAGAATAGCCTGCTTCTATGTATTAATTCTGGAAGAAATTTAAAGCTAGGACTTGAAGGAAGCCTTTGAGGAAGGCAGTGTAGAGACCCAGGACATGTCCAGGCATGCTACTGTATGAAGCACATGGTGCCTGTTGTCATGCACACCTAGCTGTTGAACCTTTCTCACCTGCACACCCAGAAACCCAGCGGTGTTAGCACCAGCGCTGGGCTGCTACTCTGCTGCTGTTGGGAAGAGCCCTCAAGCAGCTGCGGCGGAAAAGACTCAAATCAGTACATCCAGTCCTGTCACGTATTACAGAGATGAAAGCAATTTTGAAACATGCTTTTGCTCTGATATGAGCAAAGAAAATGCAGGATGTAAAATTTCCTACAAAAAGGCATGCCTGACAGAGCTTTCGGTGCTAGCAGAAAATCTCCCCCCATATCCCACAGCACCCTGGCTTCAGGAGCCAGAGACAAGCCAACAGAGCCCACCAAGCTGTATCCTCAGAGACAGCTACAAAACCATAGGCCTTCTTCTGGAGTACGGCATGCACAATCAATTAGTGCAATAACTGGAAGTCAATAAACAACCTTGATACTGTGCAGGGGAGACAGGGAACACTTCCCCTTAGCTACGCCAATTAGCTACCATTAATAAAAATAACATTCTAAAGATGTTGCCATTAAAATAATCACATTGTATTACAATAAACAGTCATACAGAATGGGATGGTACCACTTCCAGAGGTTTCAAGGCACAAGTAATATGATTTTATGCCCAACATTCCCTATCTACCGAGTTGTATCAAAGATTTGACACTGTAAGGCTTAATGAGCTGATCTGCATTTTCAACAATGGGAAAAAAAAATGTATCGCAAAATGTTTGAGAAAACTCTGGATTTCTACCACCGCAACTGCTCCTCTGCATAAGCAAGGAAAACCTCCCTTTCCAAGTCCTGCCAGCACATGCCTACCCATGGATAAGAGAACAGCTTGTTTGTCATGGCCCATAAAGTTGTTGATCTTCCTGCTAATTAGTGCTAGTAGAGTGATGAATCTCTGATACAAAAAACAGACTGAGGATCCCTAAATCCATTTCAAATCAACCACAGATTAGTTATACGGGAATAATAATAATTGCTGAGCATATCTGGATGACTGATGACTTGGAGGTAGAAAGCTCATTAAAGCAGGAATATTAGAGAAGAAAAAAATATATAAATATATACATCCCAAGATTTCTTAGTTTTTAGCTCTTCGCTATATCTAAATCTACTTGACCACTTCATTAATGTAAAGTGCTTTAGGATCTTTGGATTAAAGATTCTATAAAATGAAGTCTGTATGTGTTATGTCACCAGTATTTGCATAAGATCAATTTAAGGTTAGCAAGATAACAGCCCTACCACAATTAGCAACAATTAGCCCAGCAGGAAGTCTGCTTCCAGGCAGTTATTGATTAGATAACTGGAGGCAAGATAAGAGGTTCAAACTATAGGTAACAAAGCGGTTTGGGTTTGTTTTTTTGTTTTATGTATCTAACTGCAGAGCTTATCAGCATAGAGACAACTGAGTTAGCTGCAGCATTCTGCAAAATACAAACTTCACAGCAATAAGCTCTTGCACCTTTCAGAAGTAGAAAGGTAGATAGCAATCTCCAAATGCTGCACCAGATCAAATGAGGAGACTGAACGGAGCTACACTGCACGCTGCAGTGCAAACTGAGGAGCAGCAATGGGACATGAAAGCAAGGCCAATTCGATTTGCTTGTCCAAGTGATCTGCCAGGTTAACCCCCCTCCACAGTAAAAGCTCATTTAATTTCTCAGCTTTTCACATTACTTTCTGCCATGAATGCTATTAAAGCATCTCTGAACACAGCAAACTAAAATCTGTAGACAATTTAAGCCAAAAACCCTGACGACTGTAGACAGCTCTTTGAAGTTTGTGGAGATGAAGAAAACCAGCCACTACAGAAAAGCAGCCTTCTAATTAAACATCTTTTCTCCTGATTAGAAACAAGTTTTGAAGCCCCAGCCTGTGGAGTGTTGGGAATCCTTAAGGCGGCAATCTAAGGCTGGGGGGTAGGCGTTTAAATACATGTGTGTACGCACAGAGGTCTATTGTCTCAAGAAGAACAGAGCTGATCTCACCTGACTGAGCTTTGCTGTCAGTCTGTCCAGCACTGCTCCAGCGCCCCTGTACCCAGGGTGCACCAGCATCCTTCTGAAACAATGAACTTTTCCCTCTCCATTTGACCTTGGGCTATTAGGTGAGTAGCTACAGCTCAGCTTTGCGACAGAGTTTGTTCCACAGTTGAACAAACTGTGCGAGGATTGTGTGTTACACCAGCTCAGACACAAGCAGAACTCTTAACACTCCAGTTTTCTTCACACTTAAAGGAAGTCACAAGCGCTGTTGTGGAAATGAGTGCACATAGGGAAGGGGGAAGCTGGAGCACGGGAGGAGCAGCAGAAGAGAAAAAAGGCAAACACTAATTATTGTATAAGTGTTTGTGCTACCCAAAACATTACAATCCTTTGGAAACACAACATTTAAAATTAAAAGAGGAACTGGTCATAAATACTTTCAAATACTTTTACTCTGAAGTTGTTTTATCTCATGAATGCTTATGTTTAGCAACCCCCATTATTAAACATTACTTTTCATCCTTTCTTCTGTTAAGCAGTACTGCTAGCACATCGCAACGCAAATTATTAAAGTAGATTTGCTAGACCAATACCAGGCTACATCCAATGAAGCCTTTTTATTCCAAAATCAGTCTCTCTTCCTCAGTGTTCCCCCTCCCATGCTTGCAGATGAAGATTAGAGAAAGCAACGCTGTCACAACCATTAGATAGAAGTGTCTTTTCCAGAACATAATTGCATGGTGTCTCCAGGAAGCAGTATTCATTTCATTTACTGGCCAAACTTTATTTAGTACCAGTGGTTCCCTAGCTATTTGCAGGGAAACAACAGCAGATTTATTCTCAAAAGCATGGATTTAACTTTCTTCAACTCAAAGAAAGCATTCTTAGCTTGTCACTGGAACGTGTGGTTGCAAGATTACTTTAAACTGGGCAATTCAGGAAAAGAAAACAACAGGGTTCCAGTTTCCCTGAAGCCATGTAGAATATAATTCCACTTTCCATCCCGCCTCTCCAAGTTTCCAAACCTCCTCTCCCTTGTCTTGATTTTCAACTGGAAAGATCTTGTACATCAATGTATTTCAATTTTCTCATATTCCTATGTAAAGAGTTTTGTAATTTACTGTAGCCAATTCAGAGTAGCGGGCTCTCAGTACCTGTAATCCTTCAGGTTTTACAAGTCTCATTCAATATATTGCAACAGTATAGATTTTATTTCTTCTCATCTGTCATGCATAACATTACTCCTTATAAAGCCCAATAAACTCATTTATTTCACATCTATTCCCAGAGATAAAACCCCATCTATTTACCTCTATTAGTATTCAGCCCTGTGGGATTTGAGCTATTCTTTTTTATATACACAAATTAAATATTTATTTTTGGTTTTATCATTAATACTACTTATATTCTATGGCTCAATAATATTGTGTTTTTAACAGCAAAGTCAAAGTAACATACAAAGCACAATTCACTTATTTTCTAACATTTGGACAGAGCATCAAGCATCAGCATAGGAATACCCTGCAAATTTGTAAGCTAGCAGTCTTCTTTTGCTTTACTTACTCTCACTTAATGCATTTGTAGGAGGTTAGCAAAGATAACATTTTTGAACAACAAGGGTACAGACCATACCTTAGACAATTTCTGAACTGTCTAAGCTACTGAATTGTTAAGGAATACCTTTCTGAACAATTTTCCAATTGACTGATACCCATTGTTAAGCTACGACTTTAAGAGTATCAAAAGCAGCAAGACAGAAGGATAAAAGAAGACAGCAATCAGTGTAAAGTGATAAAAAAGTGAACTTTCCCAATTATATTTTTATTTTTTCCCTTATGGACCATGAGTATCTTTCCAGAAATATTAAGACTCAACAGAAATTAGGGACAGGATGTGTGGGCTGACACAACAGACCACTCTTGAATGGAGGGCCTTCTTGTCCTCCTCTCCTTTTCTTTTTTTATGATATTGTGATTGTTGTAGCTCCAAAACAGAACCATGACCCATTCTTCAGCATTTAAGAAACTTAAAAAAAAAAACAAAAAACAAAAAAAAACAAAAAAAAAAAAAAAAAAAAAAAAAAAAACACCGACAAAAGACCCCCACAAAACCACAAACCAAAACACCAACTTTCAGTATGCAAAAAAAGGTAGGTAAATACAAGTCTGAGGTAACACTGAAATTATTAAGTTCAGATTACTGGGCATTTTAAACAATTCTAGGAAATAGTTCTCCATCTGCAGCAGTTGTTTAAAATGATTTTTTTTTTTAAGTCCCAAAAAAATGTTAACAACCTTCTGTCATCAGAATGACTTTGATTAATTTAATCCGTATCATGAAAGCTGTTAAGATATTTAAACTACTTTATGATACCAAAGCCTTAGGGTATTCAGGTTCATTTAAAGTTCGTTAGTAGTAAAGCAGTTTAACATCATTGCACACTGTATTTCCAAATCTCAACATGGAACTGTGCACAGCATATTGCAAGCAGACAAAAAGCATATCCATTTCCCCTTTATAAAGGCCTCAAGCAATAATTCAAGCGTAGAGATAAAGACCAGAGATTACAGCAGCAGAGCACATTTGCTTTGTTTGGTTTTGATTAGGCTGTCTCCCTCCTCTTTATCTGGAGGACTTCTATGGGAAAGTTCAATTTTCAAAGACCACCACTCTACTTAAAAGTTAAAAACAAAATTAAAAACCTATACCAACTCTTGCTGAAATAATAAGTTGTATGCCAGCAATGTTTAGCATCAGTAAGCACTATCTTGATCTATGGTTCAAGTTTTTAGAGCATTAACACTCCAAATAAGCCAGAATTCACCAACATGGCTAGCGAAATTTATTCTTCAGACTGATTTGTCACTTATCGCTCATGAAAGCCCATACAGATCACAAATACTCTACTGTTTCTGAAATTTTCATAATACAACTCTTGATAAAATAAAGGCACAAGGGAAATGGCAAATCTTACCCAAGTGACACTAAAAATCACAGCAACAATTATGTGCTGATGTGACACAAGAAGTTCCTGCAGGAGTATCTGTCTTTCCTTCACATAAAGCACAAGACAACATAATATCCTCTTCTTCACAGCACATTCTTCATACTCTCAGACGCTGTGCATTTCAGGAATATATTTAATTGCTAAATTCTAGCCAATTTAGAAATTCTTTTTCTTGAAATACAGAAAGCAAGTCCTACTTAAACTGTCCCAATGTTTTCACATTCATTTCACTCGACATTCAAAATCAATCACTACGTATGCAGACATACAGCTCCCAGGACACAATCATGATTTCAGCATCTGGCATTTTCCACAGACACTATCAGGGCAGGAAACGACTGAGCCCTCCTCAAGCATCCTGATACCTCTCCACATGGCTTCATGGAGAACTTGCAGTCTACAACTAGTGGCCAGCTGGTAATGCCGCTCCTCCCTTGCAAGGACTCCAGAGATAAATGAGGCCAAACTGCTTTTTCTTTAATGAAATAAAGTCTAGAGGGACCATATGTGCATTTCAGCACCTTGAGAAAACAAGATGTATGTGATCCCACAGATGAATGCATGTGAGCACATATCAAACAACCCATAAGCCTCCAAACTAAGTCAGCAAGATGAACACCATATTCCTGAAAATTTCAGGAAATGGGTCATTTTCAGACTTGAAATAGGTGCTTGGCCACCTATCAGCACCCCATGGAGGCAGAGCTTCAAACATGAGCTCATTCTACTGACAATCATGAAGTCCATGTGGAAGAGGCTTTATGGAAATTTCAGGTGGAGCTCACATCTCTTCCAAAATGTTTGTCCATAAGGCAAAAGCCAGGGGTCAAGGTGCCATCAGATCCACATCTGCTAAACCTCCTGGTTAACATTACACACACCCCAGACTCACCAGTCAGAGCTCCTCCAAGGCTTCCTCTTCTGAACTGTCTCCCATCTTCACTCAGCTGTCTCTTAAATTTAGTAGACTTTCCAGGACCACAGAAGGCTTCAGGAATGCTGGATTTCCGAGAAGGCATAAGTGGAGGTGATAATATGTGATCAAGCTGCAAGCAAACAGAGAAAAAAAAATTAAAAAAAAAAAAAATGCTGTTTAAATGCTTACTTTCATTGAAAAAAAGTAATACTTAAAATAAACCTAAGTTACCTTTACCTAAAAATTATGACAGCATTTGGAAAAAAAAAAGTGTTGACAAAAACCTTACGGTAATTACATTGCTAACTGAAGCCAAAAATTTTGCAAGAGCCAGATCTGTGGCTGGCTTTGTAAGAAAACCATCCTCCTCTCGTGCAATGCACAGCACCTCCGACCAGAGCCTCACACAAGGACCATTTTTGCAGTGGTTCCACCTCAAGGTACAAGGGATCAGACTTCAGCTTACACAAAGCTGTCTTTTTACAGCTGTTAACCATTTGACCTTGCAATGTATGCAATCTGCTCTTACTAACATTTTCCCTTTGCAATTTCTCCCCAGCTTTATGTGAGCAGTCACTAGATGGCAGTGTTCCACCAACAAAGCGCAAACTGCTGCCCGGTCTAAGGAAACACACCAGTTTGTAAAACAAGCATTCATTCATACTGACTTTGAAATAAGCCTAAATATGGACCCTTATTCTTCAGATTTTGTTCCTGTCATCATTCCTATACAACATTTTAGCTGTCTTGTTTTCACAATACACTGAATTCCTTAATATTTGATTAAATTCACAAAAACAAAACAAAAAGCAAGTAAGCAAATACAGCAAAGAACAGGGATGCGAGTAAGCAAAGTATAAAGAGTTTTGCAGGCATTCTTCTCAAACCGGTACAGTTGGACGGTGTCACTATTTTGCAAGTGACTCAAATGTTATTCTATAACATTTAAACTGTAACTCTTTTTCTAAATTCTTCAGGAAGCCAAGTACATCAGAGTCTTTCAGATTTTCACAGTTCATGTGCTGAGACTTATCAGCCAGGCAGTCTGTGTTATCACCTGCATACCTGACTGATTCATCCTCTCTGTTCACTGAAAGGGAGGAGTCAAGGTCACTAATGAAGATGCACAGTGAAGCCAATTTTTGCTCAAAAAAAAGTTAATCCCACAGCAAAAGTACTGTTACTTCTACAAAACATTTCAAATCCCATGTTTAGAGTTTCCTCTGCTTTTAATATTTCATGCTAGTTAGTATTTTGGGGCTTGGGGCTTTTTAGATCAAATCTGCAGCTTATTGGAAGAGCTTGTAGACACATAGTTCTAAAGCATCAAGAAACACCATGGCTTCTGAATCTGCTTCTTCAGCATATTAAGACTAATTCATGTTCATGACAGACACTGAAGTAACTGATGAACTCACAGCCCATACCTTTAGCAATTTCCTAACTTAGGAGGGTTTGGGGTCATAAATAATATTTAATTAACCATTGGTGCTATTTATCTTTCACAAACACAGGCGTATCACAAACATATCTGTTTCCAAGCACCAAGATACCTCATGAGATGAATTCACAAATCAGTTAAAAAGGAAATGACTGACAACAGCTTGCTTCTGAGGAACATTATTTTGTGAATCTTTCACAGAAGTCTGTAAGAAAATACTCAAACTGCTTGCTGACTGACAGACAGCAACGAATGTTCAATACTGCATTCCAAATGATTCCAAGCATCTGACAACAACATGATCCAATCAAGGCTTTAGGTGAGTTACTGGCAAAAATTCATGTACTTTCTTAAAACAGCTTCACACTTCAAAGTAAACAACCACATTTTTTTCTGGCATAAGCTTCATCAAAACTTCAAACACCAAAAAGAGAGGGGAATAAAAAATAAAAAACAAATCAACAAATGCACTAAGCTCCCTCCACAGCAACACTTCAGTCTACACAATGGAACTGTCATCTTCCACCCCATCACCGAAGCAACTATACCAGAAGACATTATAGGGTCTAGCACTACAAATAAACAGCATGGAAATCTGAGAGTTAACGTTTTCATATTGATGGCAAACTCCTCCCACTTTATGGAAACAATTACACATATATCAACAAAGTATTTCTGGAAGCTATCCCAAGTCTCAGTTTTCTTTCCAAAGGCCAAAATTAGATCTATAGCGTGTAGAGTGTGTATTTTAAAGGAGCCTGTACATTGTAACTGCTGTTTTATTTAACCAAGAAGATTAGACAAGGATTAGACCCTTATACAGCCTTGAGACAACTCCGCGAATGCTGTGGAAGTATGAGAGAAAGGGACTGGCATAAAGTAGCCAGGCTTGTGAGCTCTAAGTAAACTTCTCAGGCTACTCTCAAAGAACAGACAGACAGCTAGATGAACCAATTTGACCCAGATGGGTTTTCTAGCCCACATTCAGACCTTACTTCAAGGAAGAACCTATGCAGTGGATTAAGAGGCTTTCTGTCCTCAACAGAACAGCCTTCCTCTCATGCCAAGCAGCATTCAAGTCCATGTAAGTGAAATCAACAGAAAACATTAGGCGCTGCTTCCTTGGAATACACAGCTGATTCTGAAGACGTGCAACATCGCACATATTCAAATCACATAAAATAGTTAAATTCAGCCAAAACCAACACTACCTGCTTCCGTTAAGTAAGATTATAGCAAGATCTATTCAAACTTCTTAATACTTATTTGAAATAACTCTTGTAAACCTGAAAGTAATGGAAGTTCAGCTTGTGTGTCAGATCAGGTACAGATTGGGCACTGTGGGTCACAAGACAAGATCAAAGCAAAGATCTTGAGGAATGAGGGTAGCTGAAATTCTACTAGAGATATTTTAAGTAATTTTACTTAAGCTGCTTTTACTCAGCACATCAGGTAATTGTGGCTGGGCAAATACCCTATTGGTATTTACTTCATGCTTTCTACCTATATGGACATGTGTTCCAAGTCGGATGGCATACAAGCACAACAGGAGAACCAGGGCTTGGTTGGTTGTACCTTTTGTGTGTGTGTGTGTGTGTGTGCGTGCGTGTGTGTGTGCGTGTGTGTGAAACTTGCTTAACAGCAAATTGCAAGAAATAAAATAGCTGTATCCCTGCAGCGAGTTTCCAACAGACAGACACTCATGTTATACTTCTAGGTTTTTGGCTATCATATGCTTTGCCTACTGCCTTACATTACTGCACTCACTCAGAATGCAAGCACATGCTTCCCTCCACGCTCTTTTTAAGGAAACATAGTGACTTAAGGAGCAGTAAAATAACAGAGGGCAGTTTTCCCCACTTGCCTATGGCATTTCAGGGTGGGGGAATAAAAGAATTTGAGACGTTACTTCTGAAAGTCACTACTTCAAAGACCCATAACAGCTAAGACAAAGTATATGAAAGCAAGGATATTTGACTGCCCTATATCTACAGAACAAAGGGAGTTAAGTTAGCCATCGAGTGTATAGGGGCTCCTTAGAGACGGATTTTTAATCAGCACACATCTCACCACCAGTCTCTGCTGTTAATATTCACAATGCATGGGTAGTTAACTTATGTAAAAATGCTCCCTCCCCCAACATTAAATACAGAATAATTCCTTTCCAACAAAGGCACTCTGAAAGACAAAAAACACATGGCAAACTCCAAGCTATGCAGAATGTACCGTTCTGTAAAATTAATTTCTTCCAATCCATTTTCCATGCATTTCATAAATAAAACCCCTGCCTGATTATGTTGTATGTATGATGAATTTCTACAGAAGCACTGTAAAATTTAGGAGATAATGGCTTTCATATAAATGCTATTCCCCACCCCCCCCACCTTTACAGAAAGGAACAGACAGTACAGACAGTACCATTAAAGGCAAGCAGCTTAAAAATTACAGAGAACAGAATAATCAAAATATCCTTATCACAGCCTTTACACATTGATTTAAAGATCCTATAGTAACATGGATTGAATTTGATTGACAGTCTCCTCCTATTATGCAGGAATCAATTTGTCCTCAAACCTCCCATCCCCAAATTTTGAAGCTATTCATTTTCTGTGTGAATAGAGTTGGGTACCTTTGTCCAAAGGAAATTAAATTATTCTCACACAGTACTAGCCATGGACTCTTAACAGCTCACCTACTCAGAAAGGATTACCTTCATGTTTTCAAAAACCTCAGTAGCATTAAATCCAGCTGTCTACCATCGTGCATTTATTCTACAGCTAGAATGAATTCTCTGTTTGGTAATTATATCATCAAGTAGTCATATCAAATATGTCAGCCCACATTAAGGACATGACAACCAGCTCAAAATAAGACCTAGTATCAGTGTTTAGAAGTACAATTTGAGCCGAGTACATAATGAGGTGCGAGGCAAACAGAGAAAATAATGGATTTCAGGAGAAGAAATCCATGGTACAAGAAGGTGAATGAAGCTAAGATAACGCAATCACACTGATAACACCAGGATAAGGAAAAGAGGCTGTTGTGAGCTGCTGAGATTTGTTGCAACATGGACTTTTTTTTTTCAATTAAAAAAAAAAATTAAATTAGAACTGAACTCATCTGCTCAGCTTCACCTTTTCTTGAAACACCCACTATGGTTTTAGCGTCCAAAATATTTCATCCTCAAACTCTCCTAATCGCTCCACGGGCAATATTCTTACTTCCTGCAGAAACTGAGAAAACACAGCTCAAATATTCAGTCTTACAAATATGAACAAAGATGTACTATTAAGCATTTTAATTTCTTCCTCTTAAACACTGCACAACTCGACTCTACCTTAGGTCATGTTGTATATCTACATTAAATCCTGAAGTTTCCATAAAAACGATATGTGCTGTCACCCATTTTAAGCCTCCCCCAGTCAGGCACCAATCCAAAAGAGAGAGAACACCCAAAATCTCTCACATACAGAGCACTGAAAGCAGAAAATATCCAGCATAGTCCTACTGCTTAGCTGTTTTCATTACTAACCGTAAGTCCCAAAATAAAATTCTACTAATAAGTATGGTGTCATCAAATATGCCAAATCGCATCATACCTATCCAGATGTAAAAAAAGTGAGAATGAAAAGCATTGCACTCCAGTCCTATGTGAACAAAAGTATTGGAGCCTACCTGGTAGTGAAGAAATATTCCATTGTTCTGTAAAAACTCTCATTGTTACAAAGCTGAATACTTATGAGGAGCATGGCTTCACAAACCTAAGGAAACCTCCTGTTTCCTGCATCTCCAGATATAAGCCATGCCAAAAGCAAGCATGCTTCTAAGGCCAGTTAAGACCCACCACTAGTTCAACAGCGATTGACCCTTTGTAGCAAAGCAGACTGCTATGAACATAAATCAATGTTTCATTACGTTACTTACACTGAGTTCCTCTTGGCATGCTGCCTCTCTATCTGGCTCCTTTGCAAGCATTTTAAGCACAGATGCTGGAACACAATAGCCCAGCAAAGCACTTTCTTTGAGGCAAACTATACAAACTTCCTTGAACTGGGTATGAGGTAGAAGTATGTTCTTACCACTTGAATATTCTCCCCAAGTCTCATTACACTTGGCACAGATACATGAGTTTTGATTAGCTGCACTGACACAGAGAGCAACACTGAATATGATCTTATTAAAGGACAGGATTTTATTTTTCAAAAGCATCTTACAATTTGTCAAAAAAAAAAAAAAAGGGCATTTTAGCCAATTAAGAGCATAGTGTACTTCAGTTACTCCAAATGCTTGACGACAATTCAGTTGAACTAAATTAGACAAGAGAAAAATGCTACAATGGGGCAGGGTAGATGCCCAAGAGGTTTGAATACCATCACAACCAGAGTTGTAAACAGATTTCCAACAGATACCCTGCAGTAATTCTCCTCTGTGAGGAGCAGCTCCACTGCTTTTGGTCACAGAAACATTAGTTTTCAAAGGACCCAGCTTGGGGGTGCAATCTGAGTAATCTGGGGATACACTGGAATCCCCATGAACATGGATCAAATCCAGCAGCTGAACAAGATCATTAGCAGCTCCAATTCAATCAGCTGATGGTAGTAATATTCTCTATTCCCTTTGCCTACAAGCAATATTAACCCACCTCAGTTTTGAGTAAGGCTTAGAGAATTGTGCAATTATTCTGAATATTCACAGCTCTTCGAGCAGCCGCTGCTTTGCCAAACAGAGAATCAAAAATAACCTAATTCTGCACAGAGATAAAAGTAAACACTTCTCCAAAAACTAGCGCCACTTCAAGAAGCCAAAGATAACGTAGACAGAGAGACTTCACACATTTCTTAAACTTAGCATTGCCTTTCCACGCTCCCTCAGCTTTGGCTGGGAGACCTTGCTAGTTTCCCAGTTGAATGACATTTGTCATTCTTGTTCTAGACATTAAGCCTCGGACTATGTCGCTTTCCTCCATGACCTCCAGTTTCCTCAGTGGGACATCAGCCTGTCAGCTACAACACAGAACATAAGTCAACTCCCAGTTGCAGGAAAACGATAAGAGGCAGAAGAGATCTTGTTTACAGTCAGATTATTATCTGCTAATCATTCATACAGCAACTCTCAATTTACGTATGAATGCAACCTGCAGCTGACACTGCAAATGTGCCCTTACCAAGGTAAAGAAGAGAAATGCATTGCAAAGCTCTGAAGTTCACAAAGCGTCACCTCCGACCATTTTATTAGTTTTACATCACACAAACATAATACCTAAACCTAAAGTCACTGTTCAAAACTGCCTAGTTTATTACGCTGAATATATGAATATATGTATAAGTAAACAGAATTAGCAAACAAAGATCATGATGCCTTTCTATAGCATGTTCTTACCTATCATACCCTAGGTAGCAGAAATATTTTAAGAATTCTGTTAGGATCAATAGAAATATATCCACACTATTTTGTTGCATTTCTAGAATGGGTGTGAAATGGGTAATTTTGCCTTCAAAACAGTTGCATTTTTTCTTGAAAATAAATCTGACCTCTGGTCAATTATAAATAAATAAATCTCACAGAAACATGAAGAATCAGCTACAGCTGTGAAAAAAAAAAAAAAAAAAAAAAAGAAACAAACCACCAACCCAAAACAGCTTGCATTCAACACTTTTTCACAAACACATTTACACATGACTGCACAGAAAATGAAGCACAGCCTTCACACTGTTCTACAAGGCCAAGAAGTGGCCTATAAATATGCATGCACACTGATGTCTGAGCCAATTATTACTTTACCCCAGCTAAGATGGAACAGTTTTGTTCAGTTCTTCAGTTCTTGAAAGCCTCCTGTGTGCCGGCTCTGCACACTGTGATGGATAGACAGACTGATCCTTTCAGGAAACAAAGGGAGCAGTATTTGTACTGAAGACACTGCTTCCAACAACTCAGCCTGCCTTAAGTCTCCTTGGACTTATACACCCACCTTTAATGAATATTAAGCAAAAGATTAACTAGGAGCAGGTTTTGCAGATCTCATGTAAGGCCATACAACAAGAGTCAAAAAGCAGAACACAGTTCTAAATAGATATATGTAGACATAGCTCAGTTCATGGTTAAAGGGGATCACACAGGTCACTTGCTGGCAGCATCAAGACTTTCTCTTTAATCTAACAGTCATATAGGAATCTTCTCAGCAAAGTACATGATGTACAAAAGCCTTTGCTTCTGACAAAGGGGGGGAAAAAAATCATTAAATAAAAACCCCACTTAATTTCCGACCTACAGAAAACTGCCAAGAGTAGTCAGAGCATCATACGCAGGCTGCTCGCCAGGGTGAAGCTGCAGCAGCTCAGCAGGTCAGCCCTACTAGGAAACACGCAGAGGGACTAGACTCAACATAGCAGATTCTGTAAGGAAGCTTGTTTGATAATTTAATCCCAAAAATCTTGAAAACCAAGAGTAGGGCTCGAGGCGTCTGTTCAACCCACTGAGTCCTGCTCTAAGTGTACCATCTACAAAAAAGTCCCCTTTTCTGTAGAGGTACACCTTCTCTGAGCACTGCTTGAGCATCAGGAAGCACACTCACATTTCACCTTCATTTCCACACATTAAACAGAATCGGACAAAAGAAGATAAAAAAAAAGAAAACCCACCCTTTGCTGCCCAGATGTGCAGCAGTACGTGCCATCGTTATACAGCAGGAAGGATACTCCCTTCCTGTCCCCATCCTGCTAGCCATCTTGGCAGGAAAAAGTGTTTCGTAGTGTTGAAATTTGCTGTCAGTAACTACTGCCACATCTACCCACTGCAAAAGACCCAGTGAGTAGCTGGGAGGCAGCAAGGGAAAGCCAGCAGAAAGCTGCTCAAACACCCCCGCTGCCATTAGGGAGGAAACCAGGGACACAACCCACCTCCCAACCCCAGGGGATGGCAGCCAGGGTCTGGGAAACACCTTTGCTGGGGAAAAGGGACAACAGCTGGAAACCCGCATGCTTGCAGCATAAAGCAACAAAAAAGTCCCTCCCTCTCCCCCCCCCGCCCCAACATTTTGGGAATGACAGGACGCTGCAGGTTTAAGGTGTAGGCACTGGCATAAGCACTTCAGCAGTCATTCTCCTTCCCGCAGGCCCATGGCAGTGAGCAGCAGTGGTGCCAGATGCCTGCTTTGTCCCTGTGCAGGCACTACTTTGCAGGGCACGGCAAACTGCGCTCCAGAAATCACAGCTTTCTAACACAAAGCACATACTTCAGGGGTGTTTTGCTTTCACTGATCTATCTACTCCTAAGAAGTGGAAGAGACAATCAAGTTGTCAGCTGAAACACTAGGAACCAAATGTAAATAAGTTTAAATGAAAAAAATGATTACATGACCCAAAGTAGTATTTCCATGCTTTCTGACCAAATCCCCCTCCCCCCCCCAAAAAAAAAAAAAAAAAAAAAAAAAAGAAAAACCCAAAAAACAACACTTGATTTCCAACCTACAGAAAACTGCCAAGAGAAGTCTTGCATAAAGTCTCTTTTTTGGCAGCTTTTTGTTCTTTAATATTGTATGACTGTATTCATTTTCTTGCTATAATATGCAGAGCTATTAGTAACATTATCAACACTGTGCACTATGCTGCAGACAAAAATATTGAAATAGCCACACTATTTCTTTAATATCTCAATGAAAGGAGAAATTAGCCACATAGCAAATAGAAAAACAACTTTGCTATTTCTAGACACTACAGCCAGAATTTTCACCCTTAATTATTTTAATGACCCTTTTTACAGCACAAGAAAACCATGACAAATGCATGAAAATACGTATTTATACACTGTGTATGTGCAGGCATCCACATGCATACCTTACTTCAAACATTTTCAATGCTCATACACAGGTTTTTAAGGAAGACTTTTCCTGGCTCTTTAACTAGGAGGATGAAAATTTAGCAAAACTAACCTTCAAAGTCACTTTCAATTGCAAAAAAAAAAAATAAATAAATAAAAAAAAAAAATTGAAATACATAAGAAAGACCTATTCATCTTCATCAGCGGTTGACACCATCATCATTTGTCTCATGAAAAAAAGTATTTCAGAGGAGAATATATATCTCTGGAAAGTGGGGGGGTTGTTATGCCATGAATACTAATGAAGTGAAAGCAGTTTAGTTCTTTATAAAATCTATTTCCATTCACATTCACCAATAAGCTCCTAGACTACCTATAAAGGTTTCATTTATTCTATTGCGCTGAAGGCCTCAGAAAACTAATTGTTTATTCAAGTCTATCTGCTCCATCCATGCTCAATTAGGTCTCACTTTTCCCTCAGTTACAGCAAAATTAAAAATAAAGATGCAAGGTGAAACATTCCTCGTTCCACTGACCAGCTCCCCATAACAAGCCACCCTGAAAAACTGCCACTCCAAGCACAGTGAGAGCTTCTTGACCGTAACGCAGCATTTAAGGCACCTACTCAGTGACTTATGGAATTCTTACTCATCAACTTATTCTTCTGACTAATGGAAAACACATTTGTAATGCCGCTTTCTAATAAACACTACCAAGCACTGCTAAGCGTAAACAGGCACACCAGCTACAGAAGTACACAAGCATCTCTATTTTAAGAATGGGAGACATAACCTTTACACACAGTAAGAAAAAAAATTATCTATTTTTTATTACTTATTTAGACCATGAAAATATTAAATAATCCATTTTGCCATATACAGCTTAAAATCCAGCATCACTTTTCTTAGGAGTAACATACCAAAGGGAACCACTACACATTTATGCAAGACAGGTACAAAACAAAAGAGAGAAACCCATGATGAAATGAGCTTGGAGTAAAAGGTTCTCAGCATGTAATAGAGCTGAAGTTGATCCATAAATCAATGCAAGATGAAAGCAAGATTATTTATGTGAAGGGGTTGCATTGTTAATTTACATTCTGATTTAGATAAGGAATGTTTTACTTGATCAACGTATCAGTCATGTGCATGTGTGTACTTGAGCACAAATTAGTAATAATTAGCAGTAGGTGTATCTCCTTGTATTTTTTAATTAACCTTCACAAGCAGCATACACAGTTCCAGAAAACAGAGGCTTTCCCTGAGTTTGCCTTTAACATGATGCTAAGTTTTTAAATAATGCAGCCTCGCCACAAGAGACCTTGCAGACAAGGGGTTTTTGATCTCTTTCTTCCCATTTAGTGCTGAGAAAGATACCATGCGCAGCTATCTAACAATAGCTGCCATGAAAAAACCTTTTCCTGAACTGTTTTGAAAGTGAACCAGAATAAGGCATTTTATGGCTTTACAATTTTACCCTAGATGCCTATTAGAAAATTCAGATTGGGATGCTTTTCCTGGAGTCTTTTTAGCCTTTTAGCAAAAAATATCAGAAGGGCATGTGTATCTGGGGAAGGGAGAGCACAACCCAATTTGCATTTGGCGGAGAGAGATCTGTAATTAAGAACAACAACAAGAGCCATGTTCATAATTTTAAGTGCCTCCACTGCATTTCACATCTTCTGTCAGATGCCATTTGTCAGTCTCAGACAATTTACCCAGGTCTATCATTACCATAAGTGTTTATTAATGCTATCTGGCTCAAGGAAGATTTTTTTTTTCTGCCTGAAAACTTCAGAAGTATTACAATTAGGAAATACCATTAAGATCGTGTGAGAATATAACCAAAAAGGCAATAAAGGACAATTTTATGTACTACACCCCTTTTTTTAATTATTTGCGTAATCTAAACAAGAAACTGCCCACACATTCTAAATATCCTCATTGTAAAACCTACTATAATTAACTAGGCTCATCCTTGCTCATCTTGGTCTTTTTATCCAGGCTTTTTCAATTAAATAGGTAGCTATTTAATACAATGACACTGATGGCTGGGAGAAGGAAAGATGCCTACTTAGATTAAAAAAAACCTGTATTAAATTCCATTAGGCATGGAAATCACACAATATATCTGAAAGAAGAGACATCACTGTATATGTGTAGAAGAGCACAAAACAGACTGGCATGTAAAAACTGTCCAAATTAAAACAATGACTGCGTTTGTCCTTACAGTTTATAGCTGGTCTGGTTTCTTCACCCTCATGTAGAAAACATAAAATTAACAAAGAAGATTTACTTTTATGGCTATTAGAGTTTTATTTATAGATCATTATCACCTCAGAGATTTATATACACTTTTCGAAGAGTTCAGTATGACTTACAACTTTCCAAATTACAAGGATTAGTTGTATACACTTTCCTAAAAGTTCAGTATGACTTAGAACTTTCTAAATTACAAGGATTAGTTGTATACTAAGTTGTAACATTTGATTACTTTGATATCAACATGAATCTCATAAGTAATTAAATGCAAGTTTCATTAACACGTCTAGAGTGTAAGACTTAGCATTGAAGCCCTATAATGTCTGCAACTTGGCAGTAACATCTGAATTAGAAGGGTTTTCTAATACTATTTTGCTAAAATAACCTAATTTCATAAACAACTAAGTGTAATTCTACCCATGATATTTCACACTGTATTGAGTCTTATTTTGACTTTTTTTGCACTTCCACTAGTGAAAGGAGAGTGTTGTCAAAAGCACGACAACCACTACACACACACACACCCCTCCATTATCAGGTCTACTAGGACTCTTCATGTCTGTAAGGCAGCACAGACTGTATGCCTTTTAACCAACTTGCAAATCAGCTTTGCGCCCTCACTTCAACTCAGCAACATACCACATCCTGTATTCTCAGGGTTACATTGTCTTATTCAAAAGAATGGGATCCCACATAGAATCATAGAATCATGGAATAGTAAGGGTTGGAAAGGACCTCAAGACCATCGAGTTCCAACCCCCCTGCCATGGGCAGGGACACCTCACACTAAACCATGCCATCCAAGGCTATGTCCAACCCCACCTTGAACGCCGCCAGGGATGAAGCATTCACAACTTCCCTGGGCAACCCATTCCAGGGCCTCACCATCCTCACAGTAAAGAATTTCTTCCTCAGATCCAATCTAAACTTCCCCTGTTTAAGGTTAAACATCTTTCATAAAACAAAAAAAAGTTGTCTAAGTCAATGTTGAAAACTTTAAATCACACACAGTCCTTTTAATAGGCAGATATTATGGACTACAGTAATTTTACGCTGGAGATTTGAAGTTTTAAAAATACTTCTGTATTTCAAAAACTGAAAACTATAGCTATTAGGAGGCAAAGATACTGCCCTTTCTATGACTTAGAAATCTGTCAGGTGTTTAGAATTCTGAAGTCTCTAAAAGACATAACACAGATTTGAAAATGGAACTTTTTTATTTAAAAGTACTCAAACCACTGTAAGGGATGAGAAGGCTAAAAATAATGGCATTCAGAGTCAAAGTTGTCTGGAAACAAACCATTTTCTATTCAAATAGTTGATGTGCTGACATAAACCATATGTCATACACACAAAAAAGGCCCAAAACAGCTTCTTTCAGGCTTTCTCAAGCACAGGGAGGAGAAGCAGTTCAGAAGTGTCTAAAATGAAATCAGAGACTATTTCAAATCAACTTCATGAGTTTCATCCACATATACAAATAGCATGTGGTTTAGATATATCTGTATCACCTATACAGTACAGCTTCACTTCATTTTAGTTACTTTATTCTGATAAGTAGCAGACTGTAATCCAGGAAACCATATCCCGAATTGCAAATAAGACAATCTTGCTAAGCCATAGTAACAAGAGTCCACAAGGAAAAGCATGCACTGCTAAAAGCTTTGAAATTTATGATTTGTGTGACTAAGTACCACTGTGGGAGTTAACCTAGTTTTCTAGTGATGTTCAACTGCTCTAGTAACAGAATATTTTTAATACTGAATGTAAAAGTTATTAAATAAAACCATTCCACAAAAAGAAAAACATTGCATTATCTAAAGCCAAAATCCAGGTTTAACCTCAAGAAAAACTCTGCAGTATTGAGGTCAGTGTATCCCTCCAGAAACCTACTCTTCACTTGGATCAAGAGTATTTAAACTCGCTTCATCAGAAAACAAAGCAGCAAGGCTAGTAACAAGGAAATTCAGGCTCTAGTTCTGTCATTTCGTTACTGGAGCAATATTTATTTTTTAAAACAAAAGCCAACCAAAACCACACGCCACACACCAAAACAACCCATCAAGGGGGGACTTCCAGCATTTTTTCCAAAACTTATCTGCTGATTTTTCTCTAGAAATCATTCATTTTTTCAGAAAGCCCATTCCCAGCAAAGGAGGACATGCTTCTAAAGGTTTTTCCTTCAATACCCAACATTCATGAACTTACTTTCCCAGAAGGACCCCAGCAGTCCAGAAGAGTAGAAGTGCAAACAGGGTCCTCTCCTGAGATACAGAGAGATAAAGAAGCTGTAATGATTCTCCAGAATTGCATGTTTCACTAAGAGAGACGCACTCCCCACTTGGAGTTTAGAATAAATGTACCGCAAAAGTCATCAAGGATAACCAGAGCAACTCGGATACACAAATTGGTTTCCTAGTTATCTTGTCTTTATTTGCATAGAAACTTCAGAAAGTGATTCATAATGGTCAGCCCCAGTAAGCAGTATACAGCCAACAGAGCAAACAACTTTGAATCTCAAAGCTACCCCACAATTATTACTTCAGCAATTCACTAAGCTTCCTCTGGCTAGGACTTAAATGTTCCCTTACTTACATACACTAGTTAGTGGTTTCCAAGATAAAGCCCATTTGGGAAAACAAAACAAAACAAAACAAAACAAAACCACCTATTTTAAATGTTAAAAAAATAATGTTTTGAGTATGTAATTTCAGTAGAATAAAGATTTGGCAGAGTTTAGCTTTAAAATTTGTTTTTCCTGAAGACTACTGGCATGTAATCGATCACCAGCATACCCTACTGAAGCTGCAGGGAGCAACTCCATGCAACATTTCTGCAGCACATTCCTCCCCAAGAAGGAAACAATCCCAAACACTTCAACACCCCTTCCATAAAGCCCAACTGTCCCATAAACCATGGAATACCGATTTCAGCTAGGGATCTACTCACTTGGACTACCGCCTCCACAGCACTTAGGGCTCCTGCTCATCCAGGGAATACAGGATCCAGAATTCTTTCCTATAACAACTGCACACTTGACTGCCCAAAGACAATAAACTAAGCAACCTTGGCAAGCTTTTCCAACAAAGGAAATGCAGCTTGCATGCATGCTCTCGTTTCACAAAATCATATAGGAACTAGTGTAACTAACGGATCTATTTTTCAAGAAATATAACCACACTCAATTGTCCCTTACATTTAGCCAGGCAGCCTATATTCCCAAAGCCACACTCTTCCCAATACTACTACTGCTGCATCTTTTTTTGCAGATGTAAAGAAAGGCATAGAACTGCATGCATGTGGCAAGACCTAAAGTGCCACACCACATTTATTCATGCGCCATACAAACACTGTCAATTGAACACTCTTTCCTACAGCTTCTTGTTTCACAGTGCTGGCATACTAGGAGGTCACGCAAGAATAACATGGAACAACGGGCTCTCCAGGAGTGACTGCTGAAGAATGAGAAAGTACATAAATCTCTTCCAGGCTACTCCCATGCTGTAGTAGCAAACACACATTATAGCCTCATTAAGAAATACAGCCCTGTCAGAAATCCTGACTCAACAGCAAGCCAAAACTAACACAAGTACTTCCTCTGTAACAGCATTTCATAAAAATAGTAACCTTTAGAAGTTCCTAACACCTTAGCTCAGGCTCCTGGTTCAGAGTTCCCATACTCATACCTTCCTCAAAATGGGAGTGAGGGAAGAAACTGAACAGGTGCCTGAAGGGAAGAAGTAATGACAAGAAGGAAAAAAACAATTCCGCCCCTACCAGCCTGCCTGATTTGAGCCCATTTATCTCCCGTTTATATTCAGGCAGCCCGCTTCTGTCAGGACCCTCTATCGCAGCCAAGCTCTTTGGCACACGTCTTCGTAAGTACCCACGGTGCTTCCATGCATGATGCTATTTTCTGTGACTACAGAAATTAAATTAATTTACTGGAAGCGGTCTAACTATAAGAAAGAAAACAGCCTGAGTGAGGCCAGTGTTAGGCAAAGAAGAACCAGAAATGAAGCACTGCAAACCTCAGTGTTTAAATTTTTTTTTTCCACTTTCACCTTACCATTTGAGTCTTCACTATTCTACATTCTGTACTGCAGATACGCTTCTCTTTACTGCTGTCATAATGTCATACTGATGTCACATGTCACTTGGCATTGTCGGGTGTTTTACCTCCAGAACAATGACTTCAGGGTATGCAGTTCCTGATGCACAGACTGTAAACCACTTATTGTTATAACAAAGCACAAAATAGAAATCTGATGTCAGATTTCTTTTCCATTCTGCTCATTTAGTTGAAGTTCTAGAAATATTCAGGAACAGACTGCTGAAAGATAGGCTGAGATGTTACACATTAAGCACAGTGAACCTGCAGTACTTGCCAGCCAGTAGATGGACAGCGTGTGTCTTCATAGCAGCAGTCAGGTGGAGTTTACATCACTACTAAAAGAATAGCCTTCTAAGTCAGTATACGGTTCAGTCAGAAAAATAATCATCTGTTGAGATGAAATGTTGGCAGGAAATTTTCAAGTGCCTGATCACCAGTGTATGCATTAAACTCAGCACCACAAACTTTGCTGAATCACAAGATTGAGGATCCTGAGATTGTCTCAGTTGACAGTTATCCTCTGCCTGATTCATCTAAAAGACAACCGCTCAAACAGCACCATGCTCATACAGTTGCATCCACCCTGCAAAGCCATCTGACTCCAGAGAAGGGAAGCATTCCAGCCACTCCAGATGAGACAAAAGAGTCAAGAAAAATAGCAGACTGAACACAAGTGACATCTTACTAGTTGCTCAGCCTGTACACGTTCACCAAGTCACTTAACAGCTGATCGCAACTGAGGTTACTAGAGAAAGGCAGACCCCTTGCTCCCTTCTAATTCTCTGAGAGCAGAGCAGGAAAACCAAGCCCAGACAGTACCTGACTGGACAGCTACGTTGCCAAGGACGTAAAGACTTGAAGAACAAAAGAAACAAAAGATAAAATGCTCAACCTATCCAGTCACTTCCTCCTCTCATTTCAAGCCAACATTTAACTTCAGGAAAAATCTACACTATGCTCCTTGTCTAAAATCCGGATCAAGAGAGGCACATTCTCATTCCTAAACCTGGATTACATTAGTCTGCACGACTGGAGCTTTGTGGCACCTCCCCACATCCCTCCCAGAGAAAAAGCAGGTGCTGCCAACAGAAGGGGGATGTTTGTATTGCTGTCTGGTCCTACCTCACCATCAGAGATCTCACCAAAAGTCTTCAGAAGACTGCGTCAGGGAAAGCCAGAGATCAGGACAAGAGAAAGATCATACTTAAGGATTATCAAAAGAAATGTGGGGTTTTGCTACCCTTGAGATTATGAAAAGAAGATCCTTAAAATTCACCAAGTCACCACACCTTGAAGGTATTTCCCTTCTTCCTTTGTTTGCTGAAGTCCTAAATCCAACTCAAAAGAGACTTCAGGTAAAAGTTTGCAAGGTACTGGAGAAACAATTAGTAAACTTAATATTCTTACATGTGTTTTGCTCCTACCTTCCACCCATAACCCACGTGTGTGAGGGTTCCTCTGAAGTTTCTCTATAGGTACAAGGGAAGAGGAACCACCACTCTCTTCCCTTCCACACTAACTGAAGACATCCTGGCATTTCGACAACATATTTTGGAGTCAGTCTTCCTGTTAGGTTCACATTAGCTCCAAAACCACAATATTCAGGGCTTCATTCATTAACAAATAGCTCACCTAGCAATTTTAGATTTATGTCAGGCACACAAAGTACAACCTTCTGGACAGAACAAGCTTTCCTGTCGGGGACACCACTAACCACAAAGTCCAGTAGATTTCAGGAGTTTTTACAACTTCACATTACAGTCAATAAAAGAAAAATTATAATGATCAAGTCTGCTCGTCTAGTAGCATGATCTTGTATTAGTTTCACTATCACGCAAGCTTTAGTACCAATGGTTTATCCTTATGTATTCAGAAATCAGAAATAAATGTTAGCTAGCATATAAGCATGGAACAAGTTACAGTAGGTAAGCCATGGCACAAACATGGAAAACTGAGAACCAGTATGCTATCTTGTATTTATAAAGTGCAAATATGAAAATTTTACAGATAATTGGAAATACTAAGACCCAAATATTCCTTGCAATTATTTGACCAATTGTTTACAGTCTTGAAGCACTAGATTTATGCAGAGTCAAACCTTTCTGGGGAAGGTTTCCATGGCTCCCTCTTTTGAATTACCAAAACCAAATTCCCTAATAGTTCCTATCCTACCTTTAATAGCAGCTTGTTTAAAAGATGAGAAAATGAACATGAGAAAATGAGCATGAGCCGGCTGCAGTGTGCGCTTGCAGCCCAGAAAGCCAACTGTACCCTGGGCTGCATCAAGAGGAGCGTGAACAGCAGGTCAAAGGAGGTGATCCTGCCCCTCTACTCTGCTCTTGTGAGACCTCACTTGGAGTATTGTGTGCAGTTCTGGCGTCCTCAACATAGGAAGCACATGGAACTGTTGGAACAAGTCCAGAGGAGGGCCACGAGGATGATCAGGGGACTGGAGCACCTCCCATATGAAGACAGGCTGAGAAAATTGGGGCTGTTCAGCCTGCAGAAGGCTCGTGGAGACCTCATAGCAGCCTCCCAGTATCTGAAGGGGGCCTATAGGGACACTGGGGAGGGACTCTTCTTTAGGGACTGTGGTGAGAGGACAAGCGGTAATGGGTTCAAATTTCAACAGGGGAAGTTTGGATTGGATATAAGGAAGAAATTCTTCACTGAAAGGGTGGTGAGGCCCTGGAATGGGTTGCCCAGGGAAGTTGTGAATGCTTCATCCCTGGCGGTGTTCAAGGCCGTGTTGGACAGAGCCTTGGGTGACATGGTTTAGTGGGAGGTGTCCCTGCCCATGGCAGGGGGGTTGGAACTAGATGATCTTAAGGTCCTTTCCAACCCTAACTATTCTATGATTCTATGAAGACAAAGCAAAGAAGCTGTTAAGCTCTCCTTTGCTAACAACTGCAAGCTCTTTCATGAGTCAGGCCTAAGCTGATTACTTTCCAGGTGAATCAGAAAGTCACCTGCTCACAAATGTTAGAGACGAAAGCTCACATTGTGCAGATGACACACAGCTCCCAGAATTTGTATTTAAAAGCCTGTATTTCAGAATATTTAACAAAGTACCCAGACTGCTCTCAGAACAAGCCATTAAACCATCAGTATCTCAAAATACCATTACCCAGTTATTATTAGGACCTTGAATGGCAAAACAGAGAAAGTTCTTCCCACATTTCCCCATTTGACTTCAGGCAGATGTGGTCAAAAAAGTAGACAAGCAAGTATCTAGGAATCATATGCCAGGACCTCATGCCAACAATCTTGGACAACAGGTTCTCTGAAAATGCCTGAACTCAGGACAAGAGTTACTGGCTTAGACAGCATTGCAGGGGTTACAATGTTTGATTTATGATTTAAAATGGTGACTCCTGTGAGCTTCTGCATTAACAGCCCTCATACTGAATGATGTAGCCACACTGGGCAGGACAAGGCCCTGCAGAGGTATAGAGCGTCAAAGAGGCGAAAAAAAAACCCAAAACATTCCTCGTAAGAAAAGAGGCTGGAATACTTCAGACAAAAAAAAAAAAAGTGGAAAGTGAAAAAAGATCAGACTATAACTTTCATACACAGAATTTTCTTCCATCCCCCCAAAACCCCACCCTTCTATGCTGCAAAAAGCTGCCATTCTTTGGCCATCATTAAAAATTTGAATTTAGTCCTTCAAAGCTTTAAGAGCTTTGCACAGAACCTGAAAGGCAAAAGGTGGAAGGATTCTGGTACACATCTAAACACTTTCAAATATAACTTGAACTCAGGATTCTGGTACACATCTAAACACTTTCAAATATAACTTGAACTCAGGATTCTGGTACACATCTAAACACTTTCAAATATAACTTGAACTCAGGATTCTGGTACACATCTAAACACTTTCAAATATAACTTAAACTCAAAATCCAACTGACACTGAATCCTCAAACAAAGAAAAAATCCCACATTACTTCCAGAATGATGAAGATAACCTTTTATTCAAGAGATTACACTCTGAAGTCTTACACTGAATGATGGAAGTGAGACTGGCGTAGAAATTCTTATTCTAAAGTCTTTAAAATGGAACCCATACTACACTCGTTGACATACAGCATAAAGTAGAATAATTCTAAGCACAGAAGCATCGTAAAACATTTCTCATCTACTTTTAATCAGTATTTGCTTGTTTCAGATCAAAGTCAAAAGAAGCAACACAGCCCCTGGAAGCAGCTAACCTGTGTATACACTGAAGAAATATAATTTATAAAATAAGCCCCTCCCCCCAAAAAATGGCCCAGATTTGTGCAGGAGGTTCAAGCACTTCTAGCACATTTTTCCATTACATCATCTGTTTGGAGTTTTAATCATGGAAACAGTGAAGTTATTCATTATTTGAAACGGGGCAGGGAGGCTCTCAATTATATATGCATACACCTCAAACACATATTGAGCAAGCATGGGTTAAGAGAAGAAAAAAATTAAAGAATAGGAAACACAAGTCACACCTTTGCAGATCACATAAGACAATGAATCACAGAGAGTGAGCAAGTTTCAAATCACAGTTTCTAGCACAATTGAAGCTAATGTGCATCTAGGGGATACATTCTGCTTTGCATTTGCCATTCCATAACATTATGGATTTATAAAAGCAGAGCCTCAGAAAGAAAGATCAATGTACGACAGTTCTCTTTGATCTCTTGGTTTACTTACTTCTGCAAGTGAGATCAGATTTAAAAAGCCACAGGAATTTACCACTTTGAAGTATTTTAACTTTTCATTAACTGGAACAGTGATACCTGATTACAAGACAAATTCAGAAGGTACAACTTATTTTATTTTTACAGACTTAAGCTTCTTGCACAAGTAGTAGGAAATCCAGCGCTTAACGCAATTTGCAGGTAGTACATGATTTGTTAGAAATACGGGAGTCATGGGAAAGGAAAGGATACTTCAAGAGAGATGACCTATTTTGCTCTGGAATGATCACTGCAGCATCCCCTCTCAAATTCCAAGAAAAGCCACTAAGAGATAAAAATCTATTTTCCTTTTCATGTTTATTCAGCTGGCAAGCATGACCCTGAGCACTGACCAAATTAATAAGGTCCATTTACCCCTTTCTCAAACAAATAATGATGACAGGAAAGGAAGACTGAACTCTTTGCTCTGAATAAAATTGCTGGCTTTTGATCTTGGCATTCTTTAATGTCCTTAAAATGACAACTAAGCACAAATACAGTGGAAGTGCCTAAAGCTAACACATGCATGGCTTCTTTTTTTTTTTTTTTTTTTTAAACAGTTAACCTGTAAGTAGATCTACTACTTTACAGATAATATGCTATAAAATCAGTTTACTGAAAGGGAAATACAAATTTATGTAATGTAAATTGAATTTTTGAATATTTATATAGAAAGATTTAAACTGTAACTCAGCTAAAACATGGGGGGGAGAGGTGGCTTATAAAGCTGCCTTTTTTGTTTACCACTTTGGGGGTAATCTATATATGATTTATTATTTCTACTTAAGATTTAATCATAGTATCTAGAAGGCAAGATGGTGGAGAAAGCTAGAGATAGAAAAATATTAAATATACACTGGCTAAAAAAGTTTCTCTACAAACAGAAATACAAAAACTTCACTGGATGACAATCTGAACAGGAAGTTACACTTTATTTTTCCTTTTTGGGGAGAAATCTTGGTAATCAGAAGAGTAAAGAAGAACAAAAAATTATTCTTATTTAAAAAACAATGGTTTTTTAATAAGTAGTCCTGGGTTCTGGTGTTGAATTGTTTTTCTTGGGTGTACAAACTACGGGGGGCGGGGGGAGAAAGAACCTATCAAAGGAACAGATACAGAATCATAGAATAGTTAGAGTGAGAAAGGACCTTAAGATCATCTAGTTCCAACCCCCCTGTCATGGGCAAGGACACTTCCCACTAAACCATGCCATTCAAGGCTCTGCCCAACCTGGCCTTGAACACCGCCAGCGATGGAGTATTCACAACTTCCCTGGGCAACCCATTCCAGTGCCTCACCACCCTTACAGTAAAGAATTTCTTCCTCATATCCAATCTAAACTTCCCCTGTTTAAGTTTGAACCCTTTACCCCTTGTCCTGTCACCACAGTCCCTAATGAAGAGTTCCTCCCCAGCATCCCTATAGGCCCCCTTCAGATACTGGAAGGCGGCTATGAGGTCTCTGCGCACAGAAAGGAAAAAAAGGAAAAAACCACATACCATAGTAATATTCTTGTCAGATTTGCTTACAAAAACAAATAGGTACACTATAAAAGATAAAACTGCAATAGCAACCCTGACAGGACTGGTGACACTACAGTTAGCTAGGGGAGTATGAATCCACTATGAACATCTACCAAGGAACAGCTCTACAAGAGCAGACAAATTATTATGAAGCTGTCTTTGCCATTTATACTCAATTTCTATTTCTGCCCACACAATCAATCCACACATAAGTTTACCAAATATGACTGGAGATTTCCATTTCATCATCTGGACACCTACACAGACACTAGAGAAAGAAACAGACTTCACTGTTTTCTCACAAAACTGCTCACTTCTTTATTACTCAAATTAAATAAATTCCTTTCTTCCCCCAGATAAAAGCTTGTTGTTCATAAAATTAGTTTTCTCATGAAGTAGCTGGATCTGAAGACAGAGCCTCCTAAGAAGGAACAAGGAGATGAAGTTCTAAAACAACTTTCTAGAGACAAACACTTGACTCACACAGGGGAATCCTGAAACCATCTCATGGAAGAGGGAACTTTGTTGATCAAACGACAGCCAAACCCTAGGCCAATCCAGGGCTTAACTGGGGAGGTATCAAACTGCAAATGAGCATTAACTGAATTCTGGCAATCCCTGAAATTCTCAGAAAAATACTCAAAGCCAAAGGGGATACCAGGAGCAGCAAATGACAGAAGGTACTCTTCTACACTGTTCTGCCAAAAGGAATTACAACAGCTGGCAAACAGCTTCTGTCAGTCATCTCCATGACCTACTGCCCAAGGAAAGAAAAGAGGGAATGAGACCAAAAGATCACTGGACAGAAGGAACTCAATACACTGCCCCAGGGGTTTGCACTCCAGGAACACAGTTAGGGCCCCGAAGCCAGCACAAGAACGTAGATGGATCCAAGTTGGAGATGCAGTCGCAGCAGTGCTCCCATTTGTCAAAGATGCTACTGACAATGCACGTGACAATCTTCAGACACAACAGACATTTTTCCCAGCCTGAGGTCACAAGTCACTAGCCACATAATACAACACAAAGGGATAACAAGAAACTTTTTGTTTAGACAGCAGACAGTTAATTTAAAAAACAACTAAAAAACCCCATGCAGCTCCCCATCCCCTCTCATTCCCCAGAGACCAGCCATACAGAGCATCAGTATACAGTATGTCGTCTCTAGCATGTATGAGAAGAAACAGAGATTATAAATGCTACTAAGGAAATAGCTTCAAGACAATTTTGTGAGAGAATAAAGTTCATTTTAAACTACCACAACACTTTCTGCAGGCCAGGCTGAAAAGGTGAGCAGCTGACACAGAAGGTATCAGAGACCTTGTTCTTCAGTGAAAGCAGAAATACTCACCCTGGCAGCACCTCTCCTAGAGGCAGCACAAGGAATCCAGCTAAATGGGTACCAAGAAGCACAAGGGTCAGTCCCGGTGAAAACACACAGGTGGTGCCAAATCAGATGCCACAATGAGTTGTGCTAAATAGGTTTGTGTAGTTTAACCCTAAAAACACAACCTTGCTTTACAAAGTCCCAATACACGGCAAGCCTTCATGCACTCACTGCAACCCACGAGTGGCAGTGCATGCAGAAGGGCACATCCAGTTTTGCACTAAGTGCACTGCTTTTCCTGTGTTCTGACCATTTATTCGAACTGTTGGTTGATTTTCGAATACCTACATTAATAACAAACAGAACTGCAACTACATCTAAGTTTTAAGTGACGGCCACAAATAAAGTAATTAGGTCTTCCTTACATGTAGTTACATGTTTCAATTTTCTAAATTCTGTATAGTACAATTATAAGTATCTTTTGGACAAAGTTCATTTTCTTCCCAGTTTCAGAAGATTAACATTTACCATTAGGCTTTAAAATGCACTGGTTTACTGTTGCATAGTAAAAGTCAATTAATATAATTCATTATATATTATGGCTGTATTAAAGAAATTATTTACGTTTTCTGAATGGTAATGAGGTATTACAGGTCAGGATATCAGATGTCCTTGTGTACTGTGAGGACTGTCCTACTTTAGTCATGAAGTCTATCACAAAATACCACCTTTTCCTGCCCCACCTTTAGGAAAAGCAGAAAGTGGGCAAGGGGATGACCAAAACCTTTCTGCATGGATCATTTCTCTGTCTCAGCTCTGCCCCCTTCCTATCACTCATAAGAAAACCTATGTTTCCTGTCTGTGCCCAGGAAATGTGAAGGCAGCATGGCTGATGCATCATGAAGACAGCAGAGCAGTGTCAACAGCAGGAAAACAGAAAATGACAATGATAAAAAAAATACACTAGGCCAGAAGGTACCTCCTTCAGGTACTAGAAGGAGGGTCATCCCGCTCAGCCTCCTGCTTCCATGATCTCCACCATCACTCAACAAGGGCTCAGAAAAGGCAGCTCTCAAAGATTCCTTTTATGACTGATTAAAAATTAAAACTCCCTGTCCCATTTTCCAACTTGCACAACAATTGTGCACGTGAACAGCACCACAAGCAGAGAAATTTCTGAAGCTGCTGCAAAACATTTCCCCAAGGGTAACTTCTCCAGTGTGTAGCAGGGACACTACTCCAGCCTTTAGTAACTGACTTCACAGGGCTCTCGGAAGCGCTGAGGAACTCTCTGTCCACAGAGCTGCCACAGATCCCACTTCATAAGGAACAAGGTTCAGGACACAGACTTGGTCTGAGTTCAGATAAATCCTGTAAACTTTGCAGGTGATCAGGAAACTGCAACATGACGAATACTTGTTTTGAAGCTTATCTGAGAGCAGATACCACAGAGAAGAACTTTCCCAGGAAAGCTCTCTCATTTCTGACTGTTTTATGGTGATAGTTTCAGAACTTTAAGTCGTTCTTCTAAACACAAACTTACGACAAATTGGAAGTATCCCCTAAAAAATGTCAATACTTACGTCAGAAACTGAAAGCACACTTTTTCTCATAACTGCTGATTATTAACTTCTTACCAATTTGGCTTTTAAAACAGCTATGGCAAAGTTTTAAGTTACTCAGCTCTTATGGCAGGCTCTGTAAACCAAGCGGTACTTGCAGTAACCTCAGCTTTTTCTTTAAGGGCTCACAGGGGGAGGAAGGAGGAATACAGAGACAAGCAAGGGTCACTATGTCGGTAGGAAAAGACCCTCCCTAATTTGATCAAAAAAAGCACTAAAAGCTACCATAACCTTCCACCTAAACACTTTTTAAACTCTCTGGTTACATACTATTTACTCAAATATCACCTGCTTGTAAAGAAGCTGCTTCAGGCTAATAAGGAATCTTACTTTATGAAGTCAGCTAGTGACATACTGCATACACCTCAGTAATCTGTTTATATTACAGCACTGAAATACAGAATATAAGTGATGAGAAAAAATAACATTCTAAGTCACCAGTGTGCCCACACTGAATCATTAAGACTTGGAAAAGACTTTCCAAGCTCCCTTTTACTCACTAATGCAGTGAAAATTAAGGAAAGCTGGTACAAAGATGTCCTGGGTTCAGCAGTAGCAGTCATTTTTCTCCTTCTTGGTAGCTGGTGCAGTGCTGTGTTTTCGATTTTGGGCCTGGGAACAGCACTGATAACACCAGTGTTTTCAGTTACTGCTTGGTGATGTTTTGGTCTGGCCAAGGACTTTGTGAGTCTCATGCTCTGCCAGGGAGGAAGGGAAGCTGGGAAGAAGCAGAGACAGGACACCTGACCCAAACTGACCAAAGAGGTATTCCATAGCACAGCACATCATGCCCAGGATGTAAAAACGGAAGGAAGAGACCCAGAAGGGTGAGGGTGCACTGTGGGGGATCCACTGCTTGCTCGGGCTGGGGATTGGTGGTGAGCAATTGTATTGTTTCCTTGTATTTGCCTTGTCATTATTATTATTGGTAGTAGCAGCAGTGGTTTGTGTTATACCTTAATTACTAAACTGTTCCTATCTCAACCTGTGGGAGTTGCATTCTTTCAATTCTCCTTCCCATCCCTCCATGAGCAGGGGGAAGAAAGAGGGGGAAGTGAGTGAGTGAGAAAACTGCGTGGCTGAGAGGCTTAAACCATGACAAGGTAAGATAGACTACATTCAATAATTTCAGTTTTCTTCTTTCAAGCAGTATTCAAGAGTTCTCCATAAAGACAACCATCAACAATCATGTTTAATGACAGCTAATTTGTGTTACTTGAAGACATATAACTAATTCCTGAATAAAAGCTACAATATTAGTTACCAAGGTTACCCAAAATGGAAAAGCAAGGCCTAACTAACACATGGAGAAAGCATGACATGTTCTCTGCCAAGACTAAAAATACCTACTTTGATAAAAATAACCTGTAACCAGTTGTACTTTTTTATTCCTCAGAATCAGAGTATATACCATTTTAGGAAAAAACAAAACAAAACAAACCAAACAACTGTCCTGGGTTCAGCAGCAGCAGTCATTTTTCTCCTTCTTGGCAGCTGGTGCAGTGCTGTGGTTTTGACTTTCAGGCTGGTAACAGCCCTGATAACACCGATGTTTTCAGTTACTACTCAGTAATGTTTACTCTGACCAAGGACTTTCTGAGTCTCATGTTCTTCCAGGGAGGAGGGGAAACCGGGAGGAAACAGAGACAGGACACCTGACCCGAACTGACCGAAGAGGTATTCCATAGCACAGCACGTCATGCCCAGGATGTAAAAACCTGGGGCAGTTACCCAGAAGAGCTGGATCACTGCTCGGGTCAGGCTGGGTATCGGTCAGCGGTTGGTGAGCGGTTGTATTCTCTTCCCTTGTTATTTCCCTTATCATTATTATTATTGGCAGCAGCAGCAGCGGTTTGTGTTATACCGTAGTTACTGGACTGTTCTTATCTCAACCTGTGGGAGTTACGTTCTTTTGATTCTCCTCCCCATCCATCCAGGAGCTGGGGGGGTGGAGGAGAAGGGGTGTGTGAGAGAGTGAATGCGTGAGTTATGGCTGGGCTTAAACCATGACACCAAACAAACAAACAAACAAACAAACCCCACATGATCTTAAATTTCAACAACTGAAAGTTCAGCTGTGCTGACCATTAAACACTCAGGTAACTTCACTAACATACCAAACAAGATAACTAGCTTTTCTGCATCTCTGGGTAGCAAAATCTACACTTTTCCTGAATTTACTATCAAAATGTCACATGAATGATGCAAGTTTATCAGATGCCGCTTCCTGGGTCTTTTGGGCTCTAGTCACAACAAAAGAGCAGTTTCTGTTCTCTAACTTGTTAATAAACTGTGCCAACATCAGAACTTAGTTGAGAGATCTCAAACCAACACTATATAATTTGCCTTATATTTGCTTTTAATCAAGTGTGCCATTTGACAGCTACCATGGGGACAGCTATCATTCTGCAGTTGTCCAAAAGATTCAAAACACATCACGATGAAACTATTGACTTCACTCTTAATCTAAGATACAGAGGCAATTCATTAGGTAGATGGGCTGAAGAAACACTTTCAACAGAATATGGTTAAGAGTCTTATGTAGAGAAGATCGCTTTTCTTAAGCGTGTTTGGATAGGCATGTCATTTAGCTTATTTTTAGGGAAAACAACAGCTACAAATTTGCTTTTGCATTTGGAGTTACCTTTAAATGCTTTATTCAGGCAATGTTCCAAGGAAATTCATTCTTCCTGAGAAAGTATGAGTCTTGCTTAAAATAAACCCTCTTCACCTTTACGCATCAAACCAATTTAATTGCATGAAAAATTGCATGGAAACTCAGTATCACAATGTCAAAAATTTATTTGCTGTCTCATAGCATTTAGAAGGTCAAAATGATTTCAAACACAAGTCTTTTGCCAACATTCAAGGGCATTTTGGATTTTTTTGCCAAAATATCTGATATTATATCCTGATCCCTCTCGCAACTTCCCATCAACACTGCAACATAGAAGGCAATTTTTTCTTTTTTTCTGTTTATGACAAAATTGCCAGCAACATAAGTGTAAGCATCAAAATTCAAATATTCAAAATCATAATCTGTAAATTTTCAGTCTCCTAACATTATTATATTATTTTTACCAGAATGATTACTACTACCACATTTCTAAAATTTTACTTAAAAAACAAGAAAAACACCCTAGCAAATTAATTGAGGAACTAGTTACCAAGAAAAGGGAGTATTCCCCAGTTCCATTTTATGAAACTATAGTGTCCATAAACTCTGTTCTCAAAAGCAAGTTTATTATAAGCAACTAAATATTGAGAGCAAATCTCTCAACTGGCCTTGGAGGACTTCTCCAGACCTATTTGCTCAGAATGCAAATCAACCCCGAGTGAGATTAACACCATTCATAATGTCAGAGGAAGGGAGTGGGAGGGGAAGGCTACTTAAAGTCCAACTAAACATTAACACGACACTTAGATATCTATGTATATAGTACTAGCATTTGAAAGGCTAATTGCAAACCAGAATAGTCCAACCATAGCCAAGAAGCACATGCCAGACGTACACATATTTATTCAAGCCATCAAGTTACTTGCAGCAACATATGGAATCAATCAGCAAACATTCAACTGGAAGCATCAAAGATAATTTAAAATATAAAGGAAACCATGACTAACAAGCAGACTCCCATTGGGCAGTTATACTCTGTGCACTGCTGTACAACCAGCAGCACCTCAGTTTCACCCTTGCTGTGAAAGGTACCCTGCAATCAGGCTGACACCAATCTGTATTCATGAAAGGAGAAGTCAAAGGTCTCTGCTAGCAGGAAAGCCAGGCTTACAAGGAAAAGCTAACAATAATCATCTCAACTTTGTTATAGCCCACTCCAAATCAGTATAGTTTAATTCAGATCTCTCCTTATGCTGTTGCAACACAGCCAACTTTCTGGATTTGTTGTATTATATTACCATAGCTGTGAAGCTCATTTCCTTTTAAAAGCAAACAGATTAAATGTTTTTTAATACTGTTCACTCTTTAGTATAGATTTTCAGGAAAATAAGCAACTGACTTATAAGAAATCTATCAGAAACAGCAATGCATGTTACGAGATAAATCTTCTCATCAAAACAGGAAATTCTGCAGGTTGCCATTTAGAAACAAGCATCTTTTCCTATAGTCCCTGGCAAATAGCCATAATATGACTAATATAGTATACTAATGCAGCCAATTATGGAACAGAAATCAGCAGAAAAAAGTAAAACAAACCTACTCCAGTAACATGCACATACCGTGTAATGAAGGACCTTTCATGCATATTTTCTTGTCTGTAAGTGCTAAGGACTGCTTGTTGTGGGGTAGAGGGGATTGGAAAATCAAGACATTCTAGAAGGAACAGATTCATTTTTGATTCTTTGTGTCCAAGCAAGAATTCCAGCTCCCTCCATTTCTATCTAATGACTTCATATTGCTGTACACACAATCTAATATGCTATGCTACGCCACAATGCAAGGTAAACATTTGATTTCTGACAGTGTTTGCATTTTTGTTAAGGTTGTCATCAGCTTCACGCATGCACTCAAACCAAGTAAGTAACATTTATTTCATCTTGAATTGGCTTAGTTTTTCTCTGGTTTTAAGTCCCAAATTTTAAAGCCTGAAAGTGTTTTAACTCCTCAGGAATGATAATTAGCCATGACACTTTCTGCTCATGTAGAAAAAAAAATTATAAAGAAAGGACTTTTTAAATAATTAAACTCCCTTCTTGAGCAATAGAAGAAATAACTGCTTCCCAAACATATTTAATTGAACCTACTGCTGTTTCAAATTCAATTTTTCTTTAATTGGTAACTGTAGTACATGTGAATTATTAAATAGCAATCCCCAAGAACAGGATATTAAAAAAAAAAAAAAAAAAGAGAAGAAGAGGCTTCCAATGTAGCTGGAAGATAAACTCGTGTTTTTTAACACACTCTATAGAATTCGCCCCCATACTGCTTTTTTTTCACTGCCATCTACCTGAAGTTCTGCTGGAAGGTTTCCTCTATGGAGCCTAAAGAAATCAGCTTGAGAATGACAGTTTTATGGGACTTGCCTTCCCTGAAATGTTAAAGATTTTTAGAAGGGCTATAGGCACAAGAATTTTTACTGTGACTTCTAAAGAAGTTGAAGAGTAAGCAAGAACTTTTTTATGGCACCTCTCCTCACATCTGTAACTGTGCTGCCAAGAACTGCTTCCCCGTTAACGCAGCAGACAGACAAGGACCAGTCAGAGATACTCCCAAGAAGCCACACAGCAATGAACACAACCCCTTAATGCCACAGCACAAAGCATATAATACATCTGCATTAGCACATCCTTGAACAGCAAATGACAAATATTTTTCTACCTTTCTGCATGTTAAAGATGCCTACAGTTCTTTCAGCTTACCTGTGCCTAAACAAGGCTATTAACCGAGTCACTAGTTAATCACATTCACTGCAGTCAGCATTACAAGCTCTCAATTTTACTCCAAATCTTATGCCACTCATAATTTAGCCAAAAATGTTGATGAAAAGACATTCTACTTCGGCAGCTTCCAGCCTTCGTTTCAGAAATAAACCGGCCTTCATTCCAGAGCTGGGCTCTAAAAAATGCCAAGTGACCAAGGTATGTCTGGTACCATTTGAATTTTTTTATTTCTATCTTAAAAACTAAAGTCCACTGCATAAGGAGAGCTGTCACCTCAGCTCTCCTGGGTGAGGATCACCTTAGCTGAAACTGCACAAGTCCATGAAGAATATGCAAAAGGATGCTAATGGCAAAAGGGCTGCACCATAGGTCCAACAATATCCTAACCCTCAACACTCAATTTTTCACCCTGATTGCCAGAAAGGTGTGAATTTCTCCTATTCTTTGGAAGGAAAGAGTCCCCCAGGCAAAAAAAGCACATCCAAAACTTGAAGTAAGAAAACCTGAAGTCCAGGCATATGCACCAACTTAGTGCTCACCTCTCACCAGCCATACATCCTTGCAGCATCAACTCATCTTCCTGATCAGCAGCACCGCTGATGCCTGCTGCTGCCACTATGGTTCCTTAGCACTTCACTTGGTTAACACCGCACACCACACCACAGAAGGAGCGCAGAAGGTATGCCATTGGTACTAGACGACAGTGTGAGCACGAAGATGCCTTTTCCTAGCTATTCATAAGAAAAAACATAGATTAAAAAAAAAAAATCCACAGGAAGACAGTTGTTAAAGACTAGTAGCAGAGGCAAAGCAATCAGGGACTGCTCTAAACAGGAAGGCACAGTTAATCTCTTGCAGGGGAAAAACTGACCTGGTTTCCCAGAGAGACTTGGGAACAGTTGTGTTAAGCTGAAGCATTAATAACACGCCATGCGAAGAGAGTTGCCTACAATAGAGGAAGCCAAACACAGGGCCAGTCCAGCCAGGCAACAGAGGCAGTCGAAACAGCAGCTACCAGTCCCAGAAAACATCCACTGCAGAGTGGCAGAAGCAACCAGTGTCCAGACAGGAGGCACAGTATGAAACTATGCCTGACTAACACCTAGCCAAGGCACAAAAAAAACCCCCAAAAACTGCTATCCTCCATGTCCATATCTGTTTCATAAAAAAACGACTTCTGATTAGGAGGAAAAAGGCAAGCACAGCCTTCCTGCATAGCAAGTGAAAATACTTTCAATTACAGAAAACGCTGGAACTGTCTAAGCTCAAAACTTCAAATTGGCTTTCTATCCTGAGCAGCAAGTATCCTGTACAGAGACTCCTCTTCCTCTCCTACTTCCTCTGACAAATGTTCATCATCATCTACTTTAACAGGAAATTGTTGAATACTCAAATACATCTTTTCTAATTATTTTTTCAGTTCAGCTTGGAATTGGTGTGCAGAAGCACAACAGTTACTGATGTCCCACCAGACACCATAACATAGGGAGGTTGTGCCAGAAAAGCACTTTTTAGACAAGGAAGAAACACAGCAACTCATTTGACTAAGAACCAAAAATCTGACCCTTCCACAACTTGGGGTAAGTTTTTATAGAAATTGCCAGCCTGCATTTAGTGGTCTATTTGAGACTGATTTCCAATCCCACCGCCCCCTCCCAATTTTTGTTCATGGTTTGGTTGGGGTTTTTTTCAGTAATTGAGCACCAGTTTTCCGCATTTTAATTCTTCACATAAGTTTAGAAAAGTAAATACCTGTTTTTCAAAAAAAGATGCATTGTTACTAGAAAGGAAAACCATTCAAGAAAGCCCTGTATTCTCTGTTACACAGCAGGTGAGGTGGTATCATTATCTCCTGGCTTTAACCTGCAACTGTACCAAGAAAGTTGACAAACCAAATTTCCTCATGAAAATTTCATGCAACCAATAGAATGATTTGGTCTGGATGTGATCTTAAAGCTCATCCAGTTCCAACCCCCTGCCAAGGGCAGGGACCCCTTCCACTAGACTATGTTGCACAAAGCCCCATCCAGCCTGGCTTTGAACACTGCCAGGGATGCGGCAGCCACAACCTCTCTGGGGAACATGTTCAAACGTCTCACCCACCCTCAGAGTGACGAACTGCCTCCTAATATCTAATCTAAATCTCCCCTCTGTCAGTTTAAAACCATTCCCTGTGGTCCTGTCCCTAACATGCCCTTGTGAAAATTGCCTCTCCAGATTTCCTATAGGCCCCCTTTAGGCACTGGAAGCTGCTCTAAGGTCCCCTCAGAGCCTTCTCTTTCTCCAGGGTGAACAAGCCCAGCTCTCTCAGCCTGTCTTCACAGGAGAGGTGCTCCAGCCCTCTGAGCATCTTTGTGGCCTCCTCTGAACCCACTTCAACATGTCTATGTCCCTCTTGTGTTGGGTGCCCCAGAGCTGGACACAGCTGTGGTTTCACAAGAGCAGAGGGGAACAATCCCCTTCTTCAACCTGCTGGTCATGCCCCTTTCAATGCATCCCAACACACGACTGGCCTTCTGGACTGCAAGCGCACACTGCTGGGTCATGCTCTCAATCCATTCTCTGCCCAACCTGACTTTGTGCTTGAGATTGCCCCGACCCAGGTGCCAGGACTTGCACACAGCATTGCTGAACTTCATTAGGTTCGCATGGCCTACTCTCAAGCCCGTCAGGTCCCTCAGGGTGGCATCTCTTCATTCCCATTTCACACATATTTCACAAGTAAAATATCTGTCTCCCAGTAAGGGAAACAGCAAGCTTTCTTGAAGTACTAAAACAACAGTAACGAAACTCTGCAACATATTCTTGTGCACTAAGTCTTATGAAGATCCTCCAAATCACTTTTGACTTGATTAGGACACAGCTACACATGTGCACCCAGGAGCAGAAGCACCAAAACAAAGTTAGTGAGAAATTCTTCAGAGAATCCTGGAGCAGCACTTGCTACTGTCAGCCAAATGCAGCTATGCAAATAAAAGTCAAGGATCCTGCACTGCACTGCCCAGGAGATGGCCTCAGCTGCCAGACAGAGGGGAAAACACAGATTATGCTTATGGGTCAGCCCTGGAGAAGGTACCACCAACTTCTCAAAAGGGCCCATCAGTTCTGTCTTGGAGGCAGGGATTTCTTTTAACCACCTTATCACCCAATCCAACTGTAAGCTTTTAAATAAATAATGCAGTTCAGAAAGTCATGATCTTCTCTCAGAAAGTTGCATACAAGACTGGTCAGAACAAAAACCCCTTACCCATGTTATCTATAAAAAGCAATAACTTAATATGTATCACATATATTTAAAATAACCATCTGAATATATATTCCCACAAACACAGCATCTCAAGGAGTTTACCCACCAGCCTATTCCCAGTTCACCTCCCCCAAAAAGATGGCAAGTTTCACTGTCCACTATAAACCCTGCTACAGGTCTTATTTGCAGATGTCAGAAAAACATAAAAGCATATGATCCTGGGAGGGAAGGGACAGACAGTGCCAGTGCAGTGCCCTCAGGAAGAGGGTAATGCTCTAAAACTGCAACTACTTTCAAGTGAACTTTGACAACACGATTAGAGAAGCATCATTTGACTTTCAGACTAGATGCATCCTCCTGCACAGGAGAAAAATCTCAGTTATCCTTGCATTACAATCCAACAGACACAGAGGTCACATTATGTTCGACAATAAAAAGCCACTCTGTGGAAGAGTTCTGAATTTGGAAGAGAATGGATATATAATGAAAGCATGGCCACTCCACAGGAGACTGCTCCTACTTTTTCCATTCAGAAATCCACAGTGTGATTCCTGGAGTTCTGAGGAACACGAAAAAAGGCTGTCTTTTCAGGGCAAATTCTTCAAACTCCCATACCCAAGCTTTTGAAATGACTATTCAGCTATAATCAGCACTAATATTTTACTGAGAATGGAATTTATGCAGACTAATTTCTACCATCAATCACATCCCAGACTTGGAAGGGATGAGAAGGGGAGTCACAATTTTTGCTCTTTACAATGCTCACATAGGATAGTATTTCTAAAGATTTCTTTGTAATTTTCACTTTAACTGCAAAACTCCAGGAAACCTCATAAACATCCTTAAGATCCTTGTACATAAATACACTTTAAAGCCAGAAAATTACATCCGCATGTATGAATTAGTGTAACATTTTCTAGCAGGAATCCCTGTTTTAAAAAAATTGCAACCAGCTGTTTCCTCAAACACTGGTCATTCAGATACCTTTTGTCTTAATTTTATACACCCTGAGGGATACATGGAGAAAACGCTAAATACATGCTGCACGCCTTTTTCAGTTCCAGTAACTTAATGAGCTTTGTGCCTGCAAGGTAAAAAAAAAGATTCACATTTTCACTAAGCTCTATAATCACCCATGATTTCATCTTTCTACAGAAATTCTGTATTTTGCATTATTTACCCACTTATTGTAAGTTACTTAGCTCTGGTAAAAAAATCAAAAGGTTACATTTAACTGTTGCTCAGCATGCAGTAACTGGTATTTTGGCATGTGAACACTTACTGTGCCCAACTAAGCATCACGGAAATAGTCTTGCTTGACTCAATAGGAAGTTCTAACTTGGACTAATTTTCTGCTAGCTATATCATAATATTATGGTTTTAGAAAACTAGTATTGAGTCAATCACTGAAAAAAAAAATAAATTAGGCCAGTGCTGGAATAAGAGGCTGTAATTAAGAAATCAATCAGCTGTAGGAGCCTATAAAAGACAAGTTGATTAAAGACACCTGAACACATGCAGATTAAAGACAGATATTCCAAAATTGCTCTGTTAAATAAAAGTAGCCTAACAAGAGAGCAGTGATCAGGAGAAAGGAAAAAAAAAAATTACTTTTTTACTGCATCACTTCAACAGCTTTCAACATTAAAATATGCCCATTGCCCACAGTATATTTTAATTACACAAAATAAAGTCCTAACATCAAGCCTTTAGTAAGGGATTTCCAAACTTTCTGAAATTCTTAGAGTAACTAAACCAAATGTATAACAAATCAGCATGGCACAATATCCCCTGAGAGATACACCAAGCTGTTCGGTGGGTATATTCGCAATTTTTGCAACTTGAGAGAGGAAACAATCTCATTTACCTACTCTTCCAGCTAAACAGGCACCGAACCATGTGTTTAAAATTCTTTTGCAAGTTCTCATTTTCCTCCAGTTTAGAAAGCAGAGGGATACACAGGAATATCCCTATTTGCTTGCCTCTGCTTCTCCTTCTCAGTACTAAAGTTTTCTTTGGCATTTAGACCTAAGAAAGGCTTGAAGAGCCTTGAGGCCCCTCTCATCTTCCCTCTCTCCTTTTCCATTAGAGCACAAGTTTGATGCTTTCACTTTTCAGCTTCGGTCTCTTCCATTTCCCACCTGGCAACACTGTAAATGCACCTCTCTCTTCACGCACCATCATCTTTGGTCACCTCCCAGGAGAACCGTCCCAAGAAACACCTGCAAGGCTGCTTACCGTCACTATATCAGGAGTTGTCTCATTCTCTTTATGTGAATTTTAACAACCTGTGGCTACCAGCTTCATGCCCTACAGGCACAGAATTTCATCTCAAGAATAAAGAGGTGAAACCCCACTGAAAGTAAAGCCTGCACTTAGATCAGACTCCACCAACCACACAGGAGTCTCAAAGCACATGTAAGCAGCTTTCCACTCCTGCTTTGTGCTCTCACGTAAGATGTTTCAGAAAAGAATACATTTAGCTTTCCCCCTGTTTTCACAGGATGAATCCAATTATTCAATAAATAACCCTTGCTTGGCTTGGAGTTCTTTCACATTAGAAAAATGGCAAGGACACAAGTAAGTCTTCATACATCATTAAGTCATCTAAATACACAGAAGACTGATGTTCACCATTTTACTAATATTATAGAATCATAGAATAGTTAGGGTTGGAAAGGACCTCAAGATCATCTAGTTCCAACCCCCCTGCCATGGGCAGGGACACCACCCACTAAACCATGCCATCCAAGGCTATGTCCAACCCCACCTTGAACGCCGCCAGGGATGAAGCATTCACAACTTCCATGGGCAACCCATTCCAGGGCCTCACCACCCTCACAGTAAAGAACTTCTTCCTCAGATCCAATCTAAACTTCCCCTGTTTCAGTTTAAACCCATTACCCCTTGTCCTCTCACCACAGTCCCTAATGAAGAGTCCCTCCCCAGCATCCCTACAGGCCCCCTTCAGGTATTGGAAGGCTGCTATGAGGTCTCCACGCAGCCTTCTCTTCTACAGGCTGAACAGCCCCAATTTTCTCAGCCTATCTTCATATGGGAGGTGCTCCAGTCCCCTGATCGTCCTCGTGGCCCTCCTCTGCACTTGTTCTAACAGTTCCATGTCCTTTTTATGTTGAGAACACCAGAACTGCACACAATACTCCAAGTGAGGTCTCACAAGAGCAGAGTAGAGGGGCAGGAGCACCTCCCTCGACCTGCTGGTCACACTCCTTTTGATGCAGCCCAGGATACGGTTGGCTTTCTGGGCTGCAAGTGCACACTGCCGGCTCATGTTCAGTTTCTCATCGACCAACACCCCCAAGTCCTTCTCCGCAGGGCTGCTCTGAATCTCTTCCCTGCCTAACCCGTAGCTGTGCCTGGGATTGCTCCAACCCAGGTGTATATTCCTTCCAAAACAGCAGAAGAACCACTCTCTTTTATTTGTCTGAACAGCAAAATATGTCAAATATTTTATCTGCTGCACCTGAAGAAAATCATAGCAACAACTCAAATGTTACACAACTAGTAACCACATAAACCCTGAAGTTAATGTGCAGCTCTGTAACCAACAGAACACTGAAACAGACAAAACTGAAAGAGCAGACTAACTCCTAAAAGCCAACACCCCACATTCACCTAAAATGAGAACATTATTGCAGACTGGTTTTTAAAACTAAAAAAAAAAATGACTGAAGTATTTCACACAAAATAATTCAAAATCATAGAAGTCCTGAAAAGCATTAAAAGCTTCGTAGAGACAAAATCGCACCACCTTAGACATTATCCTCTGACAGCAGTCATTCCACAGAAACACTTTCCATTTCCCTAATTTAATATTGGAAATTCATTGCTGCTCTTCGACTGTGTACACTTTGCAGACACACAAACTAAAACAGCAAGAGACAACATTGCTGAGAAGATAAGGCCAAAGCACCTCCAACATTTTCATGTCCTATATTTTTAAGTCAAACTATAATATTAATATTAATTTAATTAATTAAATAAGCTGAATCTAAGTTTTACCTTCTTGAAGCTACAGGTGCCAAAGCTAACAAGGTCAGCCCAGGCCTGCCTCTTAATAATTAGTAACATTTTCATCATTCCTTCAAATAACTGTATCTCATGAAAACATGGCCCTTCTCATCTACATGTCCACAAAAGAACACGGAATATTTTGCACAGTCATTTTTCCACTGGTGGTATTCAAACAGCCTCTCCTTTCAGTGTGCCTGAACAAACATCAGGCTGCTCCGCTTGCTTTCTTACACACACACAGTGAAGAAATTAACTGTATTACTATAGCAACTGCCATTTCATTCCTACAGGTAAAGATGGCAAAACAATTTGACCAGAATTTCTAGGAGTTACTGAACTTCGAAGAGCTAATCTGAATCACAATTTCAGTAAAACCTGAATTAGAAACTTAAAAATAAAAGCAGGACTTTCTCCAGTTCCAGGAAAGTACTTAATCGTGCATATCTACTTAAAAAATCATTAAGCAATAAATAAATCAAAAGAATTTACTACAAACTTAATTCTTCATGCCTTCTTTAACAAGTCTATTAAGAGATGGAATCAAAATCTTTTTCATTTCATTAACGGTAAGACAGAATTCATTTAAAAAGGAAAGCCCAAACATTTTCAGGGTTTATTTTCTCTTTAATGCTAGAAAAAATTTATATTGATAATGAAAAGCAATATCTCTGGTCTTATTCAGCTTAAACACAATGGGAGAGCATCACATTGCAGCAAAGTACCTGTTTTTTCTCCCACCGCCTATCTCCCATGCACTAGGTACACACTGCCTAGCAAATAAAAACTGAAAGTAATACTCATTTTATAAAGGCATCTTGTTTAGCACATTGTGGTGAAGGGAAGAATGACATTAAATCACAATAAGTTTTGGGTTTTTCAGTTAGGTTCTAATAGCTCAGACATTAACTGCCCTGAAAATGCTCTGAATAGCAGCATAAAATTTACAAAGGCAGCTTTTAATACTTCCTTGGGAAGCTCTATATACAACATCCCTACAATTAAGATTTAGATTTTGTATACAATCTAGTTTATTCAAAAAATATGAAAAGCTAGTTCACAGAAATTCCTCTGCTCCAATTCTGATGATGGGTAAGGGAAGCTAACTGGAGACTGCTTATATAGGTTGTCTGCAGCAACAGCTGCATGACCAAATGGATGTCTGGAGGCAAATTTTTTGACTGGCTCCATCAGACTTGTTGTGGTTTAAGCCCCTCACGCAGTTCGCTCACTCACTCCCCCCAGTCCCATGGGGATGGGGAGGAGAATCGAAAGAATGCAACTCCCACAGGTCGAGATAAAAACAGTTTAGTAACTAAGGTATAACACAAATCACTACTGCTACCACCAATAATAATAATGACAAGAGAAATACAAGAGAAAAGAATACAATCGCTCATCACCTGTACCCAGCCCGACCAAGCAGTTCCCCCCCACCCCTTCCGGGTCTCCGCCCTCCATTTTTACATCCTGGGCATGATATGCTGCGGTACGGAACACCTCTTTGGTCAGTTTGGGTCAGGCGTCCTGTCTCTGCTTCCTCCCGGCTTCTCCTCCTCCCTCTCAGAGCATGAGACTCAGAAAGTCCTTGGTCAAACCAAAACATTCTAAGCAATAACTAACAACATCGGTGTTATCAGCGCTGCTCCCAGGCCGCAAGTCAAAAACACAGTGCTGCACCAGCTACTAAGAAGGACAAAAAATGACTGCTGCTGCTGCTGAATCCAGGACAAGACTACACAGATTTTTCACAGAAGTGGGACAGCCACAACTGGACTGAATACTTGGTTTCCGGACGCAATTTTGTCTAAACCAAGGAAGCGACAGCACCAGAAACCCCATAATGGCAGTAACAGTAATTGCCAATCACTTCCATCTGCAGCCTTAGCTTCATTCTTAGAACTAAATTAGAAAGACTATTTTTTTTCAAGAGTTATATTAAATGAACAACTTTGTTCTAACCATGAATGCTTTCATCTAAATTATTAAGAGACAAGAAATTGGGTATAGTATGAAGTGGTTCCAAAATTCAGTTTCATTCACAATGCAGACGAGGTTTTATCACTACATTACAGTTCTATTATGGTACAATCCCTTGATCAAATCCCCTTCGCCTGAAAGCAGAACATTTGATTAGAAAGGAAGATAACTGAAATTAATTGTGTAAGAGAGAACTGAAGATGCCTGAGAGTTAATTTAGCTAGGAAAAGATTAAAGTTGACATCAACAAGATCCTACATTTCAGTCAGCTTTTAAAATAAAGAATTTAAAAGCAAGTTTTTCTGGTCTTTCCCAAGTTACTCAGTATTTCCACTGTTATTAGAAATTACAGGTGGCTAGGTAAAAGCTGCAGTACACAATTAAAGTACAGCCATATATTTAGCCCTGCACCATAATTATTACCAGAAAAAATAATTACCTCTGAGGTGAAACAATTCCACCTGTCAATTTTATGTATAAGCTTCTAAGCCGCATGCACAATTTGGCTGGACAAGAGGTATGAGACATGCTCACAGATCAGTTCCACTTGCTAGAAGGAATATATTTATGAATGTTGTGCCAGGTTGACACTTAATGCAAAACAAGGCATTAACAGATTATATAGAGGAAACCTTTTGAACAACCATATTCCAGCACAGGGAGAAGAGGAGGGAAGAGTAGCAGAAGCATTCCTAAGCCTTTGCATGTGGCCAAAAGTCAGGGGGACACAACGATGGAGACTGACGGGGATGACACAACACACATCCCACACATGTACAAAATTCTTTAAATTAATCCCAGCACATGTATTTGCAGACATAAACTACAGACATAACAGTTTATAAATATCAGCTTTCAACTGCCGCAGATCTCAGTGTGCAGCTTCTGAACATCTACTACCTGAAAGTAGCATGACAAACCTGTAACAGCAGCATTACACACTGGGGATACAAAGACTTCTGTCCTGCTGCAATGACCACACTGCCCTGTGCTCTAACTTGATGCCACAACCTCAGAAGCACAAATTATTGGTTCTACAAATCAATGGTTCTCCAGAAGGAGAATGCCCTTCACAATATCAGAAAAGACCCTCATAGCATTTCTTATTTGCAACTTCATCAAAAACTACACCCCTTCTAGTGACAGAGAAAGTCATGACCACAGCCCTGCCAGAATGTCCAATCTTTTCAACAAACTGTCAATCACTGAATAATTTGATAGTTTACATGTTAGAAACTATACCAAGATTGAGATTCATATCTGAATGCCTTCAAGGCTTGCACAAAATGCTTCAGAATATCAGATTATATGAAGTCTCTATCTGGCTTAGTAAACACTCAACTGGATGTTGTACACACAGCAGTTACAAACATACCCTGGAATAGTTACAGTTGCTACTCTCAGCACAGAGAAATGGCCCCACACACCATGCAGAACACCCAGGATTTCATTCGTCTGAATCAGGCAAATAAAAACAATGCAGAAGCAGACCTGTCACAACTTCTATCACACAAAACCCTAATGCTCAGCTACTGCAAGGAGAGAGGTGCATCGGATGCTTTTTGTAAGAAGAGATTCTCTGCTGAATCAGAAAAAATATTCATTAACATTATTATTAAGAGTCTGCTGCTCCAAACATCTCAGCTTCATTTCTCAACATAAGACCCATTTGGGAAAAGACTCCAGAACAGACACGGAAGCTTCACCCATGCAAGAGACACTACAGAAAATAATAGCCAGGAGTTAGCATCACCCTTCTTTCATTTAGTCCACTCCAATTCAATGAGTAATTGGAGATTTCAGGTATGAATTACTCAGAATCTCCAATGAAATGAGTAATTAAAGATTCAGTAACAACATTTCTAACTGAAACTCTGCAAGCTCACAGTACACACTCCTTATAGGCAGCATCTTATAGCAAAGTCAGCCAAACTTATTTCAGCATTTCCAAGGTTGGATAGGCTTTACTATTTGTGTGTATATAAATTTTGTATTTAAGAAACCTTTAAATCACATTACCACACCATCAAATGTCTTGGTTGGAGGCAACAGAGATTAAAATGCCAGCTGATTCTCAGTCTGGGCATCCTTACCACCAAAATGAGTCTTTTTGTGTATTTGTTCTTTCATTAATTCCAATGACTATGTGGTTGGATTTTTTTTTAATATGATAGAGCAAGATTGTTGATCTGAACAGAGATCCAGTGTTTCGACAATTCAATAATCAGGTGTTCTATTATGTATCTGCTGTTTTCTAGTTTGAGTAGGGGGTTCTTATTATTACTAAAGATGACTGAAGAATCAGAGGGATCACTTTCATATAAAAAAAAAAAAAATCACAAGCACAACCTTGCTACTTCAGCAATAACTAACTGTACAGTATCAATGCAGAGAGTAAAAGATTCGTGACAACTACACCTCCTTAGTGCAACACAGCAGATGAATTTCTGCTGTAACCATTTTCCCAAAAATATGGCAACACTATCTTTAGGAACATGAATAGTTCCTTCTACTCTCCAATTCCATAAATAACATGGAGCAACTTAAAATGGACAGTGGTATATGAATATAAATACTATTTTCATATAAGAACTATTTTCATACAAGTACTATTTTCAGTGCTCATCACCAAGACAGAAAGTGCTTTAAGTACTATCTTCTAAAAAGAACTTCATGTTAGAAGAAACATAAAAGACCATACTGTATTTTGATACTAGTATACATTCATCTGGAAAAAGATCATAGAATAGTTTGAGTTAGAAGGGACCTTAAAGCTCATCTAGTTTCAACTCCCCTTCCATGGGCAGGGACACCTTCCACTAGACCAGGCTGCCCAGATCCCCATCCATCTGGGCCTTGAACACTTTCAGGGATGGGGCATCCACAGCTTCTCAGAGCAACCTGTTCCAGTACCTTGCCACCCTCACAGTGAAGAATTACTTAGTATCTAATCTAAATGTACCCTCTTTCAGTTTAAAGCCATTCCCCCTGTAGAAGTCCCTCTCCAGATATTTCATAGGCCCTTTTAGGTATTTGGAAGACTGCTCTAAAATGTCTCCTGGAAATACATACAGACAGGAAGACACATTCATGAAGCCATTTATAAAGTCATTTATGGTTTAGCATTATGACAAGAAATTACATGCACCAGGCTTGGTGCTAATAAGCACCAGGCTCACTTCCAAGCGCAACATCTTCCCATGAGAGAAGAGGAACATTCCATTCAACCAGCATAATCCCAAGCACAACCGAGCAGATGAAAACTGGGTATGCCTAAAAGCTCCAGAAGACTCACTCACCACTTCTCACTTCTTTATTGAAAAAAAAGGAGGAAGACATAGATGGTTACATACTGTCAGTAACAAGCACTCAAAGCACTCAAAGTGCAGTGTCATGGCAGTCTGGATCAGCAGGCACACGCCAGTCTAAGGAGCAGTACAGAATTAAACAAAGTTCAGAAGTAAGATACACACACTAAAGAAGCAACTTCAGATATTAAATAACACTTCAGTCAGTCTGTACGGAACATGTACAGCAAATTATAATTGATGTAACCAGCAGTGTAAACCACATGAATATTATGCTAAGAGATTCAGGTACTCCTAATTAACAACTCATGCAATTGTGTTAATGGAATATCCAAAAAGTATTTAAAAAGCAATGTTGATACACTATTCCAAAAGCAGTGTTTTAAATGCAGAACTCAGCACAGATCAGACTGCAAGCCTGATAAAAATTATAATAAAAGTAGTAATTTATACTGAAATATTACACAATCTGAGAACTCAATCTTTTGAAAAATGCAAGTAAAACAAGCTATCTGCCAGAGACTTTCATTAGGGCTGTAATCAAGTGACAATAGATTTTTACTACAATAACAATTCACAAGGCATGTGGGACGATACATCTCAATTATGAAGACCCAGGCTAAACATCTGCTGTTATAAATTCACTTGGGGGGAAGGGGAAGATCAAATCAAGCTGGACTACATAAATTTAAAGTAGAGAGGTCTCAGAGTGTTTATTTTCCATTTATACTGCCAGATCAGCAACAAAGACAGTGCAGGCCAAAACCTTCTGTGAAAATTTTGCTTTCTGCTGCTATCTTTTTACACGAGTCTTTAAAATTTGGGAGAAAAAGAAGCAACGCACAAACCAAACTCTTACGTGGCCCACAAAAACGGTTCAAAATTACCTGAGCATTCACCTTTACCTTTTTATAACATACAATTCCATAAGTGAAAAGTTATGTTATATATTAACTAGACATGTTATGCTTGATCTCTTTCTGTAAGGTTTCCCATCCAGTGTTGCTTTCCAGCATAATATGTGAGCATTCACAGCAATTTTATTTCTCCGTTGTGACCATATTTTCCCACAGATAGTGGTCAAGAGGATATAATTTTAAATAAATTCTCCTGTTTCTAGCTACTACTAGATTAGAAAGTGAGAGTTTTCTACTATATTTGGAACCCTTAATTTAATGATTGCTCCATGCTTGTTAAGGTAGACCTGCAGCTTGCTTAAACATTATATGGTTAAGCTTTCAATAAATTCATGAACAGGTTACAGAAAGATGCACGTACATTTAACTGCTTTGGAGCAATGACCAGGCCAGTGAGACATGGAGATACCTGTGTAATAGTGTCCACTGAAGAAAAGAAATCAAAAGGCAGACAACTAAGCTGCCTTTCTTTACAAAAGCTGGGGTGCCCTGATGTTCTCCTTGTTCCTGGATACTCAAAGTCTCAGCAAGTTTCTTTCTTAACAGTAGGGGTTTTTTTCCTAATTGTCTTCTCTGCCTTCTAAGCTTCCCATCACTAGAATGACAAATACACATAATGATTATGAACAAATTATCTTCAAAAGAAAGAAATAAAAAAAAATAATCACAATATATACCCACATGCTACTTCAACACCACAGAAACAACCTCTAACTTTGAATACGCACAGCTTTCTATTAGTGGATCTGGATTTATGTAAAACATATACTAAGCATTTCCTGACATCAGGCATGTGTGGATGTCCTGGGTTCAGCAGGAGTAGCCATTTTTCTCCTTCTTAGTAGCTGGTGCAGTGCTGTGTTTCTGACTTTTAGCCTGGGAACAGTGCTGCTAACACCGATGGTTTTTTTAGTTGTTGCTAAGTAATGTTTACTCTGACCAAGGACTTTCTGAGCCTCATGTTCTGCCAGGGAGGAGGGGAAGCCGGGAGGAAGCAGAGACAGGACACCTGACCCAAACTAGCCAAGAGGTATTCCACACCACAACACGTCATGCCCACTATATAAACTGGGGGCAGTTACCCTGGAAGGGTTAGATCGCTGCTCAGGTCATGCTGGGTATCGGTCAGCAGGTGGTGAGTGGTTGTATTCTCTTCCCTTGTTATTTCCCTTATCACTATTATTATTGGTGGCAGTAGCAGTGGTTTGTGTTATACCTTAGTTACTGGACTGTTCTTATTGTTGACCCATAGGAGTTACATTCTTTTGATTCTCCTCCCCATCCCTCTGGGAGCAGGTAGAGGAAGAATTGGGGAGTGAGTGAGAGGCTGCATGGTTCTGAGTTACCGGATGGGCTTAAACCACAACAGTGTAATACATATTTAATCATTAATTCTAACACTATAATAGCTAACAAATCATTAAGAGTTCATATGCAATGCAAAAAAGACAGATAACCAATTTACCTTATGACATTAACTGGCAAGAAGGGGAGCTCATTTATGTGTCTGCACCACTAGTATTTTTTCTATCCGAAGAAGATAAATGTGATAACAAAGTAGTCATGACATTTCTGATGTCACATGCTGCTGCAGAGAGACCAACAAAGCATGAACTTCAACTTGTCATATCAAGAGAAGCCAATTTTCAAGCATTGGAGCTAAAAATGTGCACACCTTCAAAACTACTGCTTAAATACTTGCTGTCAATATAAACTCCCAGACCTCCTGCCTTTGTTCATATAGTGTAATCCATCACGCAGGCAATCCAGCAAGCTTCCATTTGATTACACTGCTTGGAGGATTATTTCACGTATACATAGACTCTGGTCCAAAAGATTCTTCCGTGTCCAAAACCTACCCAAACATACACACCTTTCTTTCCAAGCAACTTATCCTCAACTGAAGTATCTACCAATGTTTTCATCGAGTTTTAACTTTATAGCAATATACTCTGCAACAGCACAACATTTCAAGGGGGGGGGGGGAGGGGAAAGCCAAAAAATGCTGAGTTTCTTGCATTTGTGGAAATTCAAGGTTTAAACAGATAATTAAAGGTGCAAGACTGAAGTCTTGCTGATGTCTGCTCTCAGGGCTTGAGAAGAAGAATATTTTAATGCTGTCACTGCTACGTCTGAGAAGCCTGCCACTAGCAGCATACCTCAAAACACTTCAGCTTCAGAATTATCTACTTCAAGAAAAAAAAAGTGTGCAGAGCTGAATCTTTCCCCCCCAGTGACTTAATGATCAAACAAATTCCTCATAGGCAGATGCAATATGACAAGTACAATGGCTTAGAATATTTTACACCAATCTAGTGTAGTCTACCATCAAAACAGACATGGAATACTAAGAACAGCATATCATACAATTTTCTATGGCATTCCAATTAAGCCAGACAAATACTAAAGAAGTTATTTTGCTAATATTTGTCTTAATTACTGGATTCTAACCATGCTTTCTTGACCCTTCTCTTCACCAGTATAAAGGGAAAGTAATTATAGTTTTAAAATTGTCAGCATAAATTGCTTCATAGAGTCACATGCAACCAAGTCTTCTCAGCAGCCACATCTATACATGTTTACAGTCCCCCAAAAGCCCTTGCAGCATTTAAAAATCAGTTTCTCCTTGATCCAGTATCAGTTTACTGCCTATACTTGCATAATCGGTCTGCACCTGATCTAAAGCATGCAGTCAAGACGCTCTCATTCAGACTTGAAATCCTTGCATCTCAATTTAGATGCTACCAAGTCTGAATGAAGTTTCTGATCTTGGCATGTCTAATCAGCTAGGAGACTGAAAGGTCAGCTGAAATCTACACGGATCTGTAGCAGAGTATGATGAACAACATCAGCAGGAGGCTACATGCAATACATTTTCTGCCTTCATTTGAAAAGCCTCCTTGGAAGCCAGTGGGAAGCAGGCCTGGGCTCCTGTTTCTTCTCCTTCCATACCTCTCCCAACACACACGTGCAGCGAAACTGAATATCCAGTAGAGACTTTACCACCTCTGAAGCTGTAATTACTGGTCACAGCCTGGGCATGCTGGGCCTTTACTGTCAGGGGCTAAACTAAGAACACGCTGACATGCTGTCCATAGTTCAACCTCGTCTGCACAGGATATGCTTGACTACAGTAGTTCTATCTACCAGGTTACACACTACAAAATCTTTAAATGAGAGTGGGATGCTATGCAGAGATTTATCATGTTTCCAAGCTCCAGGATTTTTATGTGTATACATGAGGCCTCCAAAACTCGAACTTCAATTTCCAAGCAGCACTTGTAACAGTGAAAACAGGAGAGGTTAAAGAAATAACTTTTGCTTTCACTTCTCTGAATCTAGCTAACCCGCTCATCCTGGAAACATACTGCCATCTTTGATTTTGAACCACAATGTCTAAGATAAAGTGGCCTGTTTATTGAGATAAATCCACAATGGCACACCTTGGCTCAATTCTCTCTTAAGTAATGACAGGGTAGGAACTTGTCCGAAGGCTTTTTAACTTCAAACATTTTAAGAATTCTCACCTGTGGCAAGGTAAGAGATTACTCTGCACATTTCACCAAAAGCAGGTATAGAGTTTTATTCAAGGAATATCACTGTTCCATTAGCCAGCCACACGTATGGACACATATGCATCTGTTCCATCTGCTCAGGTGCATCAGTAAGCGTTTTATGAAGAGAGGTTAGCACTAGGTGTAGAAGAGATGGCAGCAGTTCGCACAAATAGCAGTTTGGCCCCACTGTGAAGTCTGCACACTTACCATTTGTTAGATGGACAGCAATGCTGAAACATGCATTTCACATGCAGCCATATACCACTCTTCAGTGTGCATATAAGTAGACGTACCACCATCCTAGACCTCAGGTCATGTACATACTGGGCAATTCTTAATCTGAGGATACTGAATAAAAACAACTAAAAAAGACAACTAGTGTATTCAGGCAGGCAGAAACAAGACATACGAGAAAGAAAAGCAAAAGCTCAGTCAGTCAGTAAGCAGCAGACCACAAGTCCAGGTGCACAGCTGCATGTATTCATCATGCCACATAAACATGGAATTGAGCCATCAGACTGCACAACCTCAGGCCAGTGTGTGGCACAATATCAGATAACCTCAACACTGGTTGCATGTTGCAGGTCCCTTAGCTTACTAGTGCAATATACCTTCAAACCTGCCCATGCACTTGCGTAGACAGTCCATTCCTCAATCAACAGAACAATGGAAAAAGAGATGGGTTTCTTGTGCCTTTCCTGAGAGTGCCACTGATAGGGGAAAGAAAAAACAAACCTTAATCCAACTAGTCTCAGAATTTTCAATCTTTCATATAAATTACAAGCATGATTCCAGCCTCCAAGAAGCTCAAATCCTAAACTCACCCACCACTATTCATTAAAGAGACTGATTTAAGATACCCAAAACATCTTAAAACATTTGCAATTAGAAGACAAGGGTCAGAACAGCCAAACCCTTAACTTTTACATTATTAAAGGCTTTTTCTTGGCAATCTTTCTGTGTGTGGCACATAAAACGCCTGGCTTCTCCCCACAGAGGATACTGCTGCGGCCCCCCACTGCCAGCAGCTGGACACCTGCACCCAACACAAGTGTTCTTGCTGAAGGGAAACAACATCTGAGGAGGACTTCACTGAGAAAAAAAAATGCACTTACTGAACCATACCAGACACACCAGATTTACCACAGGTGTCCACGAGCCCCAAACCGGGATGCCAGCTTTAGAAAGCTGAGGAAGGCAGACAGCTCGCCATTTTGCAAGGTCAGACAAATCTGTATTTTCATTTACAGACACTCTCAGCAAACTGGGCCTGCTGCCCCAGAAACCAGACTCTGCAAAGCCACCCTTCAGTCACTTACAGTGCAGGCCAGGGAAGCGCAGAGGAAAGACAGAACTTGATTTCTTTTGCAACTTCAGCCAGACAGAACAAAGCCTCAAAACACACCAGCATTACATCTGTGTGTAAATAAGAGCCAAGTAATGAAGTTTCGTCTCAGATGTGCAATCTATGTCCAGCACTGGTTTTGCCTCATGACATTTTACATAGGCTTACACTTCATGTTTGCACACCCACATAAAAACACCACTGGGCAAGAGCACTCGAGCAGTGGTGAGTACAACACAGCAAAAAGGACAATGAGTCCAAATCAGCCAAGTCTGATTATGAAAGCTCTCCAAGTGCTTTAGTGGTTAGTTTCGCAGTGCTGTGCTACAGCTCTAAACATGCAGGAGCCATGCTGAAGTGATCAGCAATGTATAAAACACATTTCAGAGATTCCAGAAGGCTTGCTACCACATCAGCTGCAAATGCAGTCACCAGAATTATTTTAAGTGCTATGTCTGTACGATAAAACCTTTAAAGTTAATTCCCCCACACTTCTTATGTTATTTGGATATTAAAGAATGTGTTTGTTTATGCTTATAAAAATCTTGCAGGAAGAGACATAACTGTCCTAAGAATAAAGGAAATGAATACAGGTGTACATTTTTATGTACAACTCTGTCAATATATGCTCTGTAACGTCAAACACAAATTCAAGAAGCTTCCTAGTATGTAAGAATCACTGATCCACTGAAGACCAAACATATCCTACACACATGCACTAGAAGTGGGTGGTTTCAGTGGAGCCCTTAAACCTTGGGACCTAGCTTTATACTTAGACTAAACAAGCATCTATCATTACGGAAATGTCTTTTGCCACAGGTTTATTTGAGCAGCTTAACTGGTTTTATTTGGATGCTATCAGAACAAGTATAGACATTGCATGGTTATCAATATCAAACTGCAGGAGGCATCTGTTAGCAGTACCAGCAGACACAAAAACAGGCCAAGCCATTCTATCTGTCCACACCTCTTAAAGTATAGGGAAGACTATATATTTTTCCCATATTTATGTGTAACATCTCCAAGGCTTAAAATCATGTGCAATGGTATTGCTTTGTCTCCTAGGAGACAGGCAAATCTGTTTAGAAGCAACCATACTAAACATAGGGAAGAAACTGCCAAGGAGTAACTGCATGTAGCAAGAAAGTTCATATCTAAAAAAATAATAATAAAGAAATAAGGCAGACAGAAATCACAGCTTTAGACAGGCAAGACATCTAGGAGGTGGATTACCAAACCCATATCTAAACAGAAAGGATTAACACACCAACCACCTGCTAATTCTCTCATGAAAGCACATTACCTCAACAATAATCAGTGAGGACAGAGGAATTAACAACTAATGAAAATCACCACACCCAGCCAGAAATTTCAACTGAAATGATTTTATGTTTACAGTATAACCAAACCTGCAACTGCAGCTCTTGCAGACATACTGAACTTCAGCTTATCCAGAAAAAAAAGTTCATGAATCAACAGCTGCACAAAGCTCAACATATACTAGAAAAACCTGGCCAGGCATCAACCAAGAACTTCAGGTGGCTAAACTGGGCTGGTCTGGGGGCAACACCACCAGTGCCCAAGCCACCCTTCTGACAAGCCCTGAAGCACACCCAGCTCCTGTCCAACTGGCAGTGACCCAGGTCATCACCTCCTGAGACTGGACTAGAGCTGCTCAGAAGTCAGTTCCCCCAAAACACATACAATATGAACACTGTCTTCAAACCATTTCACCCCTTCCATTGTATTACTTCCTTATACAGGCAAGGCTCTTTCTGCTGCCTTGCTCATTTTGCAGGAAAGATCCCTGTGAAGTCTTTTTTCATACCAGGGTCATCATGAGCCAACTGTAGGATCCTTTTTCCAGAAGCTACACACAAGAAGTTTCAGTACCAAAATAACTTTTCTGCAATGCAATCTATTAAAGCTCCCAAATGGAAAGAATTAAAGGAAAGGCATTAATGTAATTACAAGTAGATCACTAGCATGAAAGTATTAAAGTATTTATAACAGTAGTGACGGGGGAGGGGTTTTGTTGTTTATTATTATTATTATTATTATTGGGGGTTTGGATTTTTTGGGGGGACAGTTTGGGGTTTTTTTTTTGGGAGGGTGTTTTGGTTTGGTTTGGAGGTTTTTTTGTTTTGTTTTGTTTTTTTTGTTTGTTTGGTTTTTGTTGTTTTTTTTTATTTTTGGCTTTTGGCTTTTTTTGGTGGGTTGGTTTTTTTAGATATTCAAAAAGCATGCAAGATTTCAGCAACTGCAGCTAGCGATAGAAAGACACGAGTACACACTTGGAAAAATGCTGCCAGCTTGGCCTGAATTACAACCCAGGTCCTCAGAGATGTTTACTTTGCTAATCCCAATTCTGTCTTTGTTTTTGAGTGACAGATCTATGACTTAGTACGCCTACATTTGTCATCTGCAGTTTCTGCACTTTTTCTTTCTTCTTAATTTAATTACCATGCCAAAAAAAAAAAAAAAAAAAAAACCTACTCAGAAGCGTCACATTGGAAAATCAGATCTGGAATGAAAGTGCTTTAGCTCATACAGCTATAAAACCTGTTCCTACCCGCTTGTAAGTCAACAGGGTGCATACACCTCTGAGGCTATTCCTCTGTTGTGCACAAGGTACAATGCCACAGCTCCTGGCACAGCTGCTCTCTTAGGTAGCATGCAGGTGAGGTAATGCCGTGCTGTAACAGCAGGGCTTGCACCTCCCAGCTGTTTCAGTGGTTACTAACATGCCAAAGTTCAGATGTAGTACTCTTCCTCACCCTTAAACAAGTTTACACCTCAAGCGCCTGATGGTGTGGCTTAAAGTTTTTACATGTTTTTAACATACTTCTTCTTTCATTTTATGTCTAATGGCCCTGTTAGCACAACACTAATAGTGACAAACTCAGAAGCATAAAGGTTACTGAACACTATGCAAAAGGGCTTCCTCTAGTGCGCAGTCTGGAGAGGAACTTCTTACAAAGGCATACAGGGATACGACTAAGGATAAATGGCTTTAAACTGAAAGAGGGTGGATTTAAATTGGATATCAGGAAGTTCTTCACTGTGAGGGTGGTGAGGCACTTGCACAGGTTGACCAGTGAAGCTGTGGCTGCCCCATCCCTCGAAGTGTTCAACGTCAGGTAGAACAGAGCTAAAAGCAAACAAGCACATTAATGAGAATCAGGTATGTATCTCTCTCTGTATAGAGTAAATAAATACAATAAAGAAAATCAGACATATATATATATACATATATGAGCAAAGTACAGAGGAGAATTAGCAACGCATTAATCATTACTGCATAGGGAGAATAGTGACTAAGAAGAAATACATCACCAGTTACCACCGAATCACAATCCAGGCCCACACTTCCAGCTGAGAAGCCCTGATGCAGCCAATGCTAGGAGTCTCAGGTAATTGGGAAAATTCCTATGTAGTGCGCCCAGTCGTAGGTGAGGCTTCAGGTTCAGCCACAAGAGGGTCCTGCTTTTACACCCTTAGAAAAACAACCAGCTTTATGCCGTATCTGTAACTGTTTACCCATGGGGCTGTGCAGTTTCTCATGATCTCACTGTTGTCTGTGCCAACAGCATCAGCCAGGCACCCCAGTGTGGCCACAGATGAAGGTCATACAACAGCTGCACACCTATATTTTCCAGCCTTTTCTGACAATCACCATGAACATAAACATATATACTCTACCAAACACACTTTGACAAAAAACATACTTTGTTACATGTCTCAGTCATGAGCTGGAATCAGCTTTCAGCTATTAGAGGGAATCAACTCTCAGCTAGGTTCCCAACCATTAGACCGTGCAAGCACCTTTACACATACTCACCATAAGCACACATACACTCTCTCAGCAGAATTCAGTGGAACTGTGAGCCCACACTGCAATGCCAACGCACACGTTTGTTTCAGCAAACTCAAGCACTCAGTGAAACTCAAGAAAGTCAATGACTGTCGCTGCCCTTCAATGACCTATAAGTGATATGCCCAAGGTTACCTCTTTGCTGTTTCAGCTAATCAGTCTGTAATTTAGACACACATTTTCTAACAGAACATACAGCCAATTCAATATGCAGTACTCTGCTTGCAACAGAACTGCTCCCAGGAAATCAATGGCATCTTTAACTTTGGAAGATGTCCTCTGGTGGTGTAATGTTTTAACACCACCAGTATTTGAACAAATGGAAAGAAGCTGCTGATAACAGGCTAAGACACATCCAAACCCATCTACTTATCAAAGCTACAAAGACTGAACCGAGCTAAAGGATTTCCCTGTGACTTTTTGTAAACAATCTATTCTGTTAGCTAGCTCAGAACAGAATATATAGGGCACAATTCAATCTGCCCTTCCCTTGTCATGTACTACGCACAAAACCTGAAACACAGCATGAAAGACATCAGAGACATTTTTGTTATGTGGCCTGAATAGCAGCTTTACAATGAAAGCATCCACTGAGCCATAGCTACAGCATTATTACATTCTAGTACAAGTTTCCTGAGGTAACAATGAAAATCAAATTAGCATTTTAGCGCAGTAGTTCATCTGCTCCATTCACCCACAGCTCTCTTTCTCAGGATTGCAAAGCTATTAAAAACAATGGGATCATTAACAGCCCAGGTGCAATTAATTTTACAGTCCCACTAGCATGGCAGCACTGCCTCACAAAGGAAGCTTGCCACTCAGTATCTAGCCTCTAGGAATTAAAAATAAATAAATAAAAATAAAAAGGATATATTGAGATATAGACAGTTCTTGCAATAAAACACTGCAAAAATGCACCTAATGCACAGGTTTACCTGCCAGGCAACAGGAAATTCATCTTTCTTGACTATCCTATAATCAGTTATTTTCATCCACACTTAATTTTGGAAGAGGTTTTTGTAACTTGCACAGGGCTTTATTTTTCTGCTTCTCCTGAAAGTCACTTCCAGAGCTGTTTAACCAGAAAAGGGGGGGGGGGGGGGGGGGGGGGGAAGAAAAAGTTCTCTTTTTCTATTTAAAGACTGTGGGTGATATCACTTAAAAATGAACGAAGCACTTCATTCAGCCCTGGTTCCCCCTTGAAATGTGGAGACAGTCAGTAAAGAAACCTGTGGCAAGGGTTACCAGGCTATTTATATAGCAGAACACTTAAGCTTTAACACTTGACATACTTGTAATTTATAGAATCATAGAATCATAGAATAGTAAGGGTTGGAAAGGACCTCAAGATCATCGAGCTCCATCCCCCCTGCCATGGGCAGGGACACCTCCCACTAAACCATGCCATCCAAGGCTATGTCCAACCCCACCTTGAACGCCACCAGGGATGAAGCATCCACAACCTCCCTGGACAACCCATTCCAGGGCCTCACCACCCTTACAGTAAAGAATTTCTTCCTCAGATCCAATCTAAACTTCCCCTGTTTCAGTTTAAACCCATTACCCCTTGTCCTCTCACCACAGTCCCTAATGAAGAGTCCCTCCCCAGCATCCCTATAGGCCCCCTTCAGGTATTCTCTGAATGGTGCAAATTCATCAGCTTCGAATTTGTCAGATTTGTACAGGAGGGCAAGGTATCCATCCCACTTATCCCTGGCTGAAGTAGGACAGTCATTCAGCAGAGAAGTTTGATGAGAGCATCCCTTTCAGCTAGGAAAGGGTAAGTAAAGCTTTACTTGGCTCAGCTAAGCTAACGCAGATTCCAGCCTTGATTCTGAAGCAGTTCGTTTGTTACGCATATACCACACCCCCCACATCTTTCACATTTTCAGCTACCTTGTCCTCAAGTACCTCCATCTTTTTTCCTTCTATCATTGTACAAAGACCTACCAGCATTTCATCATTTTAAGCACAAGTCTCTCATCAGTCATACATATAAAAAACTAATACCGCCTGTTAAAACCTCATTTCAAAAAATAATTTTAAACTCCACAATTGCAAAGAATAGCTGAAAATACACAATCTGAAGGCTGAAGCAAGAAATGATAAAAATTTGGGCTGGCTGTACTGCAGAGTATTTGAAGTCCATACCACTGCTTTTAAGATAGCATGTACAGTACTGCTGGTGATGCCACAACATTGAGGAGCTCCCAGCACAAGCTGTAATGTTGCTGTTCTTGGTACTGTACAAAAAAAAAAAAAAAAAAAAAAAAAATTGCTTTTTTGATCTGGTATTTCTCCCAGATCAAAGCCTGAACATCTCGCAACCCAGCAGCAAAACAGGCAGCGCCTGCCTCACTTAAGTTCTTCATAACGAGCATCTGCTTTGCCATATTGGGCATAAGAGAAAACCTTCAGCCTGATGACAGAGCAACTCTGCCTAAGGAAGCTTTACTAGAAAACTTTAAGGACTTCATACACGTTACTAATCTTTTCAGATTCATCATGCTCCTTTTTTGTAAGCTCCTGAATTCTCCATTTCAGATTTTTGCCTTTAAATATGTTCTACTCACATCTTATACAGACAGTGTTGCTAGTTAACCTTTGTCAGCTCCAAGTAACCCAAATAGCAAGACTGGAAACCAAGTACTGATATGCATTAATGCTTCAGCAAGCCAATCTTCCAGGTCACAGTTGTTCTTTGGGGGTAAGCGGAAAGAGTCCATAATATGCAGCAAAACCAAGAGAAAAGTTACCCCGTTACATGGATTATTGCAGTAAAAGGCTATCCAGCTGCTCAGCTTGCTAGCTCAAGGATCTTCTCATTTGCATTGTGCTTGAAAGAGCTTCTATTTTAAGTCTTAACTTGGGATTCTTCTATCCCTTTGTGTAAATTCAACTTTACACAAGCTGTTACTGCTGGCAGAGTAGCCCCATCATATTCCTCATGGTACAAGAGTAGCACCACATTGTTATGTTTACTGATATGCAGCTCAAAGCAGTTCACACCTAGTGAAAATTCTGTCAAAGGCAGTGGACTACCCAGGACTTAGACTGTCCTCCTACAGAGCTGCAGCTTTTCAGAAAAGATGTTTTTCGACATTTGATTTCACAGTTGAACATACAGATCCTGAAGATTAGCTTCAGGAGTATGTCCTCCTGCCTGTAAAAGGCCCACTCAACCATGTTTGCAAATGCATTCAAATTTTGGTTTGAGGACTATAATCACACACCTCCTTCCAGAAGGATTTTAAATATGTAAGTAGTTCTGGCACATTAAAACAGATACATAACGTATGAATTTACTTCTTCAGCTCTCAGTTATTCCAAGTAAGAAGGGAGATGCTCTACTTATTTATACCCACCAAATCCTTCAAAGAAACTCGAGAGAGCTATAAACATTACTATTGTACAGATAACCTAAAATCATAGGCAATGGCACACAGCTGTACTAGATAAAGCCCTCAACCATGTGTCTCTCCTTTTCCCAGTGTATTTCTATATAATAAGGGTGCATAGCAGCATACACCTTAAAGGCCTATCCTGCATGCAGGAAGTTTAAACTAGGAGACATTTTTTTTCATACTAAAAGCAAATCAAGAAAGCGTTTTAACTGACTGTTGAAACAGTCCTACACACTTAAAGTGTAAAGTATTTAAAGTTATAGATAATATCACAAATATATCTAAAAAAAAGAAAAGCAATGCTGTTTTTCTGCCTCATGTGACACATGAACAGCTCTGTGGCTGCTCTAGTCTCAATGAGTGTTTATTTAATCCCATTGCAATAATTTTAACCCTGAGAAGTATACATTTTATGACTTCGTTTCTATCCCTTAGTATGATCTAAGGATCACACTCAGGCAATTAGGCAGTTCACATTTAGGTAGCTGTAAAATCCAGGGTGTGCTACAACAGGGAATGATCCATCACCATCAGAGACAAGGAAGTCTGAAACAATTGAAGGAAAAATCTCCCACACAGTCTAAGTATCTCCCATGGTTAATACTTCAGTAGGACAAGCAGGAGGGGAAGAAAAAAGTAACAAAAACATCATTACTGGTTAGGTCACAGTGATATTTTGACAGAACTATCACCATCTCCCTTATACATGGATGCACATATTAACGTTGCCATCAGTTCACACACTCTTTGCTTACTTTATCCTGAAGCATTTGATTTCCACCCTCCTGCAAATTACACTACAGTTTTGTTGCGGTAAAGATCTGGCAGACAATCTGTAATGCTGGAGGTACTGTAGCTCTCTAGAGGACATATGCTCAGGGACAAACGTGTGAAAGAGCAGCTTTTAGAGCAATACTTTCTTTAACACCATCTTCACCTTGCTATGAGTACATTCACAACAGAATTTTAGATTTCCAGTAATTCATTCTCACCATATAGTCCTCCTGAAGCCACAACCGCCTGCAACATAAACAGCAAGAAGGCACATTCAGGCAACGAGTTAGCAGCAACAGAAAAAGCTTTTGTGCTTCTCATTCTGTGTAGTGAAGTACCTTTGTAATATGATACACACCAACTAGAGAGTAAAAATGTAGAATTATCAACTTCACAGGTCAGTGGACATTTTTCACAAGAAATCCTGTCTTTACAGTTGCTCATCATCTTTTCAACACAGAATCAACCCTTACCAACTCTAATAGCTTTGTCAGTGACAAACATTTAATTTACAAAGCAAGAACTGAAATTATTTGACAACAAAACACTACATTCTCTCCCCTGCTCTCTTTTTTTTTTTTTTTGTGGGAGGTTTTGGGTTTTTTTTAAAGCATCTAAAATCACGAAGAAGACATACTACGGTAATTCAGAAGACACTGGTGGGGTTCAGAACCTTTTGGATCCATTTCAGACCAATAAAGCTGTGCTATATGACAAACTATTATTCTCTCTGAAGACCACTGATCCTCTCTGGCCTGCTACTCTGCGCTGGTAAGCAATGTGCATTCCCATTTACTGTGACAAGGCTTGTAGAAAGACAAGGTCTTTCACTAGGTCAGCTGACAGAAACAGAAAAGACAGACAACTCTGAAACATACAATTAAACCTTCACATCCTTAAGATTACTGCTGTAGGCAACGAATCCGTAGCTTGTCTTCATCCTCCTTTTAAGAAAGAGGATTAACCCAAGTGAGCTCTCACTTGCCCTATAAAACACTGACTGAGATTTGGAAGCCACCAACAAAAAAACACATACATCGTACCAGACTGAAAGACTGTAAAATATTTTGAATGAGAGAAATTAATGCAGCCAAATGACACTTGGCATTATTTGCCTCAGTAAACTTCATAAAACACATTTCCTGTTCACAGTCACTTTTTTTTTGCTAGAAGGAAGACTAGTGCAGAGAAGATAGAAATACAAGAGAAAGGAAAATGGGAAAATCCTGGGGGTTTTTGCATGTAGCCCTCTCTGCATAATCCCATTCTGGTATTGACTATCCACAGACCGTCGAAGCAGCCAGATTTCAACAGAAAACATGCTGCTCCCCAGCTTCAGTTTCTCCCTTGACAGTCTGGAAAATACTCTTTCCAACAAGAGTTCTAAAGAGAATACAGAATAATCCTTAGAGAACTAAATAACCATGCTGCACTAAAAGCAGCAAGCCATCTTTTATGTAGTGTTTGCCTTGAGTGCCCTTCACTATGCAATCCTATCCTGGCTGCTCCTGTCAGCAGTTAGCCACTCACCTCACAAGAGCATAGGCAAAAAATCCTCTGGAATTCAGTTCAGTTTCAACTGTTTGCTATCCACATCACTTCAATGCACTGATGTTTCTGAAGCAAACCAATTCCCACACGAGGTTAAAGCCATGTTTCATTCTCATGAGTCTAAGACCTCAGAGTATGATATCAAAAACACCTTAGAAAGTGATGGCCATGATCATGTAAACTATCATTTGTCCTTGCTTACATGAAATGAGAGGCTGGTTTTCTTTGGTTGTTTTGTAATTTTAAGGTGAATTTACAGAAGAGTAGGATGAAGTAATAATAGGGGGAAAAAAAAACAAACAACAAAACACCACAAAAACAAACAAACAACAAAGTAGTGATGTACCTTTTCTTCTCACCTCTCCCTTCACTATCTGCCTCCAGGAATTAACTCTTTCAGGTGTGATACTCGGAAAACAAATTAACAAGCTTTCACTTCTACTATTTAATTTATGGATAGAAAAGAAGCAGCCCCACCACAAGTGACAGCATTAAGTTTCCTTCACCAAGGTGGGGAGACAAATCATCCTTTTTGGTAAAGCAGAAACATTCACATCATTCTTCAGAAAAAGGCATAAAACTTGTTACAGACCACAAACTGTAAACGAGCACTTTGGGCTACATAAACAGTAACACTGCTTGAGAGACCTCTGAAATAATCTTTCTGTTCACTTCAGCTCTGGCAAGGCCTAAATCTGAGTATGGCATCCTGCTTTTTGATATCATGCTTCAAGATAAATATGACCAGCTGGAAAGACACCACAAGACAGCAATGAGAACAACCACATGTTTGCAAACACATCCTATATGTGACAATTAGCGCCACTGGGGTTGTTTAGTCTGAAGAAGAGGTCTAGGAGGAGACAAGATCAAAGTTATCAAGTATGTCATATACAGTGTCATAGGAGAATAAACAGTTCTACTGGAATACCACATGAAGTAAGTAACACATATAGGAAAATATGCTTGTTTTCTAATTATTTATGAATGCAGTTTGAAAATACTTTTTATGTCATGGCTTTGAAGAATTTACTGACAGCTAAAGTAGCATCAAGAGAGGTATCAGAACAATCTGTTTCACTGCTGTCTAAAGGATACTGAATAAACGTGACACAACAGATTCAATTCTGCTATGCTGGCAACAGGAACAAGGACAGGACAAGAGAAAAACTGAAACCTGGAGGAGCACGATCAACTACTAGGTATCCATAAACCCAAGAGAACTTGTAAATGAAACATAACAGAGAACACAGTAATTTTCATTATTTGACACTAATAGGATAGGATGCTAATGTGAAAATGATATCTTCAAGCTCTCCCCTCCATGTGACTCTTCTGACAGGCGGCACATCAAGAAAGCTTGAAATCGCCTGTATGCTAATCCTGGACCTTAGTCTTGCCTTTTTTCACTATCTTTAAGGGTTTCAATTTGCAAGTAACACAGATGCTCTGTTTCAAATGAACATGCATTCATTTATTTCTGCACTGTAATACATTGTGGTGTCCTTGCACACACACAAAAACAAAAATTACACAGGTGCATTTGTCAGGTGGCTCTGCATGTAGGCAGGAATTCAGCTGCAAGCACTCACTGCCCCAAAATGGAAGATGGGCAAAACCAAAGCACAAAGAACACAGACGAAAAAAAAGACTAGTTTCAGATAATGAAGGAATCTAGCAGAAGGGAATAAAGGGAATGGAAGAAGGGTGCATATTCCAAGCAACCTTTCCCATTATATTAAGAAGAGTTTATTCTGGTATCTCCTATCGTTACTAACTGGAGGTGAGGTATCAGACTGCCCATGTAGAATTTCCAAACTCTAATGAATTCAATATTGGCTTCTTTTTGTGCTTCCCCGTATTTTCAACTCAAAAGGTACCTATAATGCATCCCTAAAGCACACACAGAACTAGCCTTAACCAGAGCTTCACTGGTCTGCCAGCAGCTCCGAGTTCAGCTACCTGAACAGAGAGCCTTTGTGTGCTTCTATACAGTATTTTGCAGGCTTACCAACTGAGCACCAAACCAACTAGACACCACATAGTTGTGGTAAGCACAGACCCCAGCCCACAGATACAAGACCTGCTGCGAAGCAGAATGTATCAATTACATACTAATGAGCACCACGCTAACAACAGCTATAGAGCTCCTACTCAGTCCAGTGAATAAAGCAAGTTCACATCTCTATTAAAAATGACTAAATAATTTAGATATATCCACATTCTTTCTCCTACTATCATAAACGTACTTTCCTGCAAAAACATTCCAGCCTTTGTGAGCTCATGTAAGTGAAACAGAGGAGAAACCTGGCCCAAGTTTGAGCATTTAAATTATAATAATTTAAAAAAGGATAAAGTCATATCAGGTAAAATTCACATTGCCATCCTACTGTTCTATCAGTTTAGTAGCGGAGGCATCAGAGAATGAAGGGTAAAGCAGGAGCTACATAAACAGCCACTACTGCAGAGGAAAACATTACTGGCAACCACAGCTTAGCTAGTTGCAAGTAACTTCAGTCCGCCCTTCAAAGATATTACTTTAAAAATGCGAGGGTTTCCCCCCAAGAAAACTTTGCACATCCAGCTGCTTAAAGGTACAGAATAAAGAAACACCAGCTAAGCACAAATTAAAAAGTTAACCACAACAAAAGGTGCATTAGCCACTCCTGTAAGGCATACAGGAGATTATGTACAAAGTAAAGCAGGAGCCAGGCAGAACAATATGCTTGGTTTGAGGTTCATGGCAAGAAAAACAACAGTCTCAGATACAAAAGTGTCACTTTACAGTAACATAGTGGGGGGAGTTGTTTTGGGTTTAAGAGTGCCGTTAGAAATACCGCAGCTAGATCAGGATGGGCAGTGAGCGAACAACACGCGTTATCCGCGTATCAGGCTACAGATCTATCACCCAGAGACCCTCCATAATCCACAGCCTGCCATTAGCTCTCACAAGAGGATTAGTGTAGTTTAGGGGCTTGTTCATCACTTCCGTCTGACATTGAAGAGTATGCTTTAGAGCAACGGTATCCAAACGTGACACACTAGAAAAAAGGTTCCTTAAAAGAAAAATAACCCCCTTCCATGCAAAACCCCCCAGCCCTCACTACCGGCAGCCAGAACGTGCGAGAGCCAGGGGAGCAGAAACCAGACCGCTCCCGTCTGTGGCCGACAGAAGCGAAAGCCGTCGCCCTCAGGCCCCGCGCACCTCTTCATCCCGCTCCTCTAGCGAGGCGTCCTCCTCCGCCCGCTCGCCGGTGCTCGCCCGCTCTTGGCCTGGGAGCCGCCTTAGCCGCCCCGTCGCTGCCGCCCTGCAGGCGCCGAGCTCTCCTTCCTCGGAGAGAGTTTCCGAGCCGGAGGAGGAGCCGGAGCAAGAGGAGCCGACGTGTCCGACACCCCGCGGTCTCTCCGGAGCCGACGAAACTTTCTCCGCCATGGCCGGAGGCTCAGAGCCGCGCCGCCTGCATGCCTCACAGTGGGCAGCGCGGCCTCCCCGCCCCGCAGAGCGCAACGGCGCGGCAGCAGCAGCGCTGCCAAAGCCGGGCCGGCCACCGCGCTCCCCGGCGGCGGGTGGCGCCTGCGGTCGGCCCGGGGCCGGGCCGGGCGGAGCGAGTGGTGCGGGAGGCGGAGCAGGGCGGAGAACACCGGGAGGGCGGCAGGTAGCGGGGAGGGGTGGGGAAGGGAAGAGAAGGGGCCACTGGGGGGATCAGGCGGCTCTGATAGCGGGGCGGTTTATAGGGTGGCGAGTGCAGCGACGGGCGAGGGACAGGGACCCTTCTCGGTGCCCCTCCCTGCGAAGGGCGGCAGGACGTAGGCACGAAGCCACGACTCCCCGTTGCTGGCGGTCCCCCTGGTCGCGCCGCCTGCCTCGGTCGAGGGACGGGGCCGGCGACAGCCCGCGGTGCGGAGACAGCAGCAGGCTCTGCCAGAGCCCGGGGCCGGGCGGGATCGCCACGCCGGGCGGGGCAGGGGACGGCGAGCCTCTCCGCTCTGGTAGCTGCCACAGGACTAAGCGCAGGCAGGTATTCCTCATGACAATAGAGTTTTCTACTACCCGCTATTCCTCTAAAAACGAACTAGCAATCAGCGGTTTATCGCAGCGGCTTTGCCAGCTTCCTATCTTTGGTAAAGGCTATGTACGGCTAGTTACGGTTTTGAAGCAAACTGAGTCCCTTTGGGTGTTTGACTTTGAAACGGGCATTGACATTGGGATTTATGACCAGGCTTTTCGAGCCACTGAAACCGAAGCAGATCACAGAAGTGAGGCATCTGAAAGCTTATACAAATCTTTCTAGACAGCTCCTAGATCTTTAAGGATCTAAATGGGTTTTAAACCTAGTGGCTGTGTCAATTTTTAAAATACTCTTTTAAAATACTGTCTTGAAAATACTTTTGTTTTTAGATGTCATAATGATAACATGGATCCTAATCTAATATGCTAGTATTATATATCAATATATATATACGCACACACCTGTACACACCACAGCCTTATTTACTTATGCCTATACAGCCCAAGGTTCCCTGGGCTAATCCACTTGTGGAATCAGAACAGATTAAGCACTTTGGTAATGAATAAAGTCCCACAGCATCACTACATCCCCATTTCATAGGAAAAGGAATGTGAGCACAGACCAGTTATTGATGTGCTCTAATTAACATAGTACTTAGATAATGGAAGTAGGAAACAAAATGCAAGTCTCTCCTATTTCAGATCTGCAATTTGATGAGTTTTTGTGTTTGGTTTTGGTTTTTTGGTTTTTTTTTTTAATGTTACAATAGCTATCCGGATTATCAGATTAATAGTGGAAGGAAAAGTAACTATATAAAATTCTCCAAATCTCAGGCTTTCTCTGCTTTGAACAAGGTATTAAAGCTGGATACTAGTTTGTAACAATGGTAATAGTTATCTGTGGTTTCCTGTCAGTACTTAGATCAGGCCCTTAAAATGCCTAGAAGCTAATTTATTGGGGAAGAGGATTTTAATACCCATAGGTGCAGAATTTGACCAGAAACTTGCCTATACCAGTATTTAATGATAAGGAAACACGAGGTATATGCAGAAATGCAAGAACTAATTTTAGCTAAGTGAATTATGCACATACACTACTCCAAACATAACTATAATAATTTTAACTAATCAGAGAAAAGAGTTCCTCCTCAGTATTCTAGGTTCTGCACACAAACTCCTGTATCTACAAAATCTGGACTTATTCGCAATTCCAGAGCTCTCAGATTTTAAAGCCAAACTTCTCCAGTGGGAATCTGCTTCTGGTTTAGTGTCATGTCACAACTGGCTTAACCTTCTACCTGGGGATTTGCAATGTGTAGGAAAATTGCCAGGTGGTGAAAAGCAGCACTGCAGATCTTCGTCACTTCCTTTTCCTTCTCCTGCTGCCTGAGACTGGGAAAAAATAAGAGCTTAGCCAAAGTGCGTCTACACTTCAGTTATTATCAACTGCCAGAACAACCCATGTAATCTGGGGGCAACAAGGGATATATTAGGATAGTCACTGAACTGCTCTAATTTATGCCATAAATTGAAATACTAGAAGGCACTCAAGTTTTATTATATCACCCCAGAGTTACAGACAAGTGACAGTATTGTTCTGCTATGGCCTCTAAACTATGACAGACCATGTGCTCTGCCAGCGTTGTCTTACACAAACAGAAGAGGGATGCTATGCTGCTTATAGTTGCTAAAAGGGTGCTAACGCTAAAAGCCACAAAGACAGAAGTTTATGTCATTTTCCATCTTGGGAAAAGCACTGTTGCTTGTACTTGACCATCATCAATCAATGATGTACTTCATGGCAAAACACTGAATATCTGGCATGACTTGAGTAACTCATTTTGAAAACATTTTTTTAAGAAGATGTCCATTTTTAATAAGCTTTGGGCACCTCTTGTCAGCCATTAGATTCATTTGGGGGAAAGTAGTGTAGCTCAGAGTGGTCCAACCTCAGCTACAGCAGCAGCAGGCTCAGCTTTGGGAACATTTGCCCATTTTTCACCTGCACATTTACAAGCAGCCATCCCCTGACCTGCTCAACTTTCCCCTTCCTGCCTGCCCCCAGTACACACAGCAGTCACAGCCACAGGTGGCTACTCTTACCCCATTCCTGCTCTTTCCTCTGCACCTCAGGAAAGGAAATGTCCATTTCGTCCCCTTCCTTCCAGCAGGATCATACCTCCTCTCCACAAGTCATGGTCTTCACTGAACAAATTGAAATTAAAACACAGTCTTCACAGGATTTGTAATTAAAGAAAATAGTCATACAGTTTGGTACAGCTGTTCCTTATGTGCACTACTCAGTGCTCTCATGGCATAGTTAATTGAAAACAAAATACAGAAAAGAAAATACACTCAAAACTCCTTGATAGTACTCCTGGTTGTTGATGCTTAGGAAATGCTTACATTCTGTGTGGTCTTGAATGACTGGAAGAATGACTGACAGATTTCTTGACTAGTTTGGCACAAGGTCACCAGGTATAAGGTAAACACTGGAAAAAAATTATGAAGTGTAGAAAGATGGTCAGTAAATCCTAGCTGTACAATAACAGCATGAAAAGACACTAAGATAATGATTAGTTTTGTTAATTGGGCTTTGAAGATAAGGATCGGGGTCTTTACCAAGAAGTCAAAGGAGCAAATATATGATAAAAATGACGTGAAAAGGAAGTTAGCATTGCAGTAGTGCATTGAATAAACCAGAGAAAATTGAAAGCCTCAAAACAAAAGAGGTAGAACAATGGTTTGAGCATGGCAAACATCTGTCCCATGCTATAGCTTTAATGGGTCAAATGTAAAAAGTAGGTGTTTGTAATAGCTACTGCATCAGTTTTATGCAGTAAAACTGCATTATCAGCTGTCTTCACATCATTGCCTTTTTGAACCAGGCAGTGTTCCATGAAATTCTTTTTTATGTTGCTTAGAATACTCACTTCCTCTTTGATTGTGCATATTTAGGCATAAGTGCGTATCTGCAAGAAGCAGTTTTCAAAACACCCTGATAGTGGGGTTAGCACCAGAGAAAAATCCCTAGACAAGACTGACAGACCTAGCAAAGGCAAGGCTCTCCAAATAATGCAGTTACACTACTGGCAACAACAGTGCTCTGCTTCCTTTTCTTCATAGTAAATGTGCATTAAGCCTGACCTGCAAGGACCACTTCATTGGATGAATAAGTCTCTCTTCTTGCCCTCCCTGTTGAGACTGCCAACATCATTGCCAATTAGTGCCAATCCTGAATGCAAATTGCAATATGAGTAGGTCTTTCAATTTTTAATTCCAGACTTCTGCACTGGTGGTGTATAAATGTTTCATTAGCACACTCTCCTCTGTAAGAGGAGGTTCATTCACTTGTATTTCTGCCTTACCTCTGTGAAAAAAAAGCTGTCTACCTGAAGTACTAGCAGAATGTGGGCAAACAGGAGCTTGTACTTCTGAGTGCTTCTCTCAGCTCTAGCAGCAAACTTTGGAATCAAGACTTTTTGGGAACCTGGACTTAATGAAAATATATATTACAGTACCCTGAAAACCACCTTTAATTTTTACCTGATGTGCTTTATCTTTACATATTTGCTCTCAAGCAATGTCCAAGATCAGGAATTCAAAAGCTTTTCTTTGGTGGGGTACAATACATTGGTGTTAGTGGCAGGAATACTCAATAATGCCAACTGCAGTGGTAGGTTGGAGGTGAGTAAAAAAATGCATTAGGGCAACTCTCATCTCTGGGCTGGGCATATACTTCCAAATATACAGCATGGTTTGAAGGTCCTTTCTTCTTACCTCTGAGGGTCTCCTTAGACCTTAGGATAGGATGAATTTCCCACATCAGAGTAAGCAGAAGCCACTTACTTCCTTCCCAAGAGAACCAGTTCTGAGACTCACCATTAAAGAGCTTTTTTGACAATGAATGTGAAGCACAGTGCACTTTTCATGGCACTTTGCAGAGCATGAAGCAAGGGCATTTGAACATGTTGATGAGCTTCAGAACAACTCAAAAGGCATTAACAGGCTGGTCGTCTTACATTATAAATCCTAGCAATAGCAGGTATATGCTTTCACAGAAATGTCCCGTTCAAGTCAGTTGAACATGTAATAAACCTGAGAAAAATAAAACATACCATTTATTGACTATATTACCAGATGTAAGAAATACAGCTAGCACAGGCCTCCACCTGCTGCAGGTGCTTTTATCAAGTCCAAGCAGTGCCATGATCTTGTCAGGTAGAGACGATGGGATCAGGGCTAAACAGCATAATTGCTAAAGATACTTTTCCTGATTACTGACACTTGAGGAGCTGCATGAACACTGCATGAATCACTGTCAGGAGACCTGCAGAAAATCGCTCTTAGATAAAACCTCTAGCAAATGTTTACACTTTGACATTTACATTTCTGATACCTTCAGGGTAAAAAAACAAGAATTCTACCCAACACTCTTCAGGCCTTTATATACTAGAGCATCAGGAGGTTTTACAGGAAGAGGGGGAAGCATAAGCTACTGATCCCCTTTTCAGGTCTCCCTAAAGGTATTGCTGTCGTTTTATACTCAGTTTCAGGCTGATTTAGAGAGTTTGTAAGGCTGAGTGCTGCCAGGGACAAGTAGAAGTGATATCTTCTTAATTTGACTTCAGACACAGAAGTGTATTTCCAGCACACTGCAGAGTTTTTGCACAAGTCTGCTGACAGACGTGCTAGGTTTCTTGACTTACAGCCCTTGAGCAAGGAGCCTTCCACAAATTCTCCCTCACCTTCACAACATCTGTGTATCAGCAGCATATAGTAATGCATTGGCAGCAGGAAGGAGCAGTGTGATCTTGGCACACTCCTGTTACCAACTGGCATATAACTGAAAAGTTACTCATTCTGAGAGCTCTGTTCCCAAATTCACATTCTGCGTTGTGAGGTCTGTGTTTTATAAGAAGTTCAAAGTCAATATTATGGCTCTCTAAAAATTATAGAAAAACTATTGCTTCTCACAGCACATTTTAACAATGTTTAGCACTGTTCCTTCACAGTGCTGTAACCAGAGAAGTAGGAGATGATTTCTCATTTTTACCATGCAGTATCATGGTAAAATCATGAGCTCTTCCAAAGAGCAGACAGACAGGAAGAGATGATCCAAACTCAGTATGGAAACTGAAAATAATCAAAGCTCCAGCTGAAGATAGAGTAGGGAGAAGAGAGGAGCTGAGACCCTTTGTGCACCGTGGCTGTTCAGCCAGACTCATGGTCTAGGTGGGAGGCGTAGTCAGCCATGGACTGCTAAATATAACCTAGGCCTGCATGGCTGCATCCCGTGGTGTAGTCTGGTCACTATTTTTAGCATTCCCAAACCATGTTTTAACCTTCAGCTCAACAGAGAGAAAGTAAACCTAAATTATATCTGCACCCTGAGAAATGCTAGGGGTTCCAGGCTCCAGGGGTAGTGAACTTACCTGGACGAGTTTAGATGCCATCAACTGTCTACACAACACCCTTTCCTTAAACATTAACGCCCTAGTTGACAGTGTTAGTATGGGCTGCAAAGTCTGTGAAGAGAATCCTCCTCGGAAATATTAGCCAGAGCCTCTTCGAAAAACAACTTAAAAATGGGGAGTGAATATGCGATCCAGTGATTGCTCTGAATTATCAAACTCTCCAAAGCTCCATGGCAACAACTGAGGCAGAAACAAATTTGACGCAGCACACAAGGTTTCTGTAAGCTCTGCCTGCCCTCATTCCAGGCCTTAACAGTTCCTGAATAGAGCAGGCACAGGGTTTGAGGAAAAGCTGTGATTTTCTCTGAGAAATCAACTATCGTGTGGGAGCCCTAAAAATGGTGCTACAGTATGTACATACTACAATTTTGTTTATGCAGACTTACTTGCCCACAGAAAGAGTAAAAGCTAAGTCTTCACTGTACGTATAAATAGAACTAATATTCTGAGTTTCCCTCTGTTCTGATCTTTCTCCCATTAATAACTGGGGTAATCTTCACCCAGACTCAAAATGTCATGACTAAAGTTGGGAAGACATTACAAGCTTAAGAAAATTCATTCAATTTTTAGTGTATATACCTTGTGTGTAAAGTAAAATATTTGAAAGCTAATTTTTTCTTGCTCTGTCTACCAGAATTAGGAAACAGTTAAGGGTTTGGTTTTGCCTTTTTTTTTTTTGTTTGTTTGTTTTGTTTTGTTTTGGGTTTTTTTTCCCCCAAAAGTATTGCTTTACTTTTCTCGTGGTAAGATTTTAATAGCAAAAGTGATATCTTTTGTGGATTGTGGACTACTTCCCATTTTCAAAGTAGGATTTAGGGATTCAGTTTTCTTTATTCTATTATTCTTATTTTTCATTGACTACATTTCTGTCCTACCATATATCAAAACTGAGTTCTGTATTTCCAGGGGCAGACTGAATAGGGAGGAAATTCATTATAAACACTTAAGTGAGAGGAAGGTTTCCACTTCACTGGAAGCTTGTTCTTGTCAAGAGGGATGCTTGGTCTCCAGACCTTACATATCTTTGCCCATAAGTACAAACACAGTGAATTCTATGTCAAAATTCAGTATTTCATTTGTAGCTTGATAGACTAATTAACAGTACTATTCTGTGACCACTGGTACTCTTTGCTGAAAATGTTTCCTAAAGCATACATTTTCAAGTTGTATTCCATGTTGTATTTGTCTGATTGGCAGTTTCATACTAGGACAGTTAGATCTAAAAATAAGTATTTTACAGTAGTGTTTTGGGAGATGAAGTTGAAAACTCCATATTCTAGATTCACTTACTGCTAAATTTTCAGTGCTATTTATATTAATAACTACTAGTTTGAAAGAAAAACTCCACTTAATAGGGATGTAGGAAACTCTCAATTTATCCAAACATTTCATATTTAAAATGCAAACATTTTATTTTTATGTTCCAGATTTGAAGTAATGGTCAACACTTAAGAAAGTAAAGTCAGATTCCTAAATATGTACAAAGGATCCTTAAAGACCACTTACAAATCTGAAACCAGGTTAATTTTACAATTTGAGTCAGCTAGCTGTGAAAATAATAGATACTGTTGCTCATCTGGCCAATATGAATTGTGGAAAAGATTAAGGGCAAGTGCCAGATGGCTTCCTAGCTAAGGAAATCATGCTGGACTCTGGAAAACCACACAAACTGTCAAATGTACTAAGAAAACAAGTTTTTCTTCAAGGCAAAAATGAGTAACAGCTTCAAAAGAATAAGCAACAACATCAATAATAATAATAATGTATTTTGATAATAAAGCAACATTCTAATGTATAAATACAATTTTCTGCAGCTGATTTATAATTTGGCACTTTCGATGTCAACAGCACTGACCAAATTTGCACCTTCTCAATGTTATTTTCTTTTCCAAGCAGCTCTAAGTAATGTGTGCAAGGGTTTGTGCTCCAAATTATCTTTGCATATGTGACATTTCATCTTTCTAGGCTGTTTCTGGCAAGAACATAATAAGCTTGAAATGCTTTAGCAAACTTGTCTTCATTTATTAAATGTAAAGAGATCATGCTTCTCCAGTGATAGCTTTTCTCTTTAATAACTGATGAGTATGATAAGGGATGCACTGATTCCCAGACTTTAGAGATACGGTAAAAGTATTCACATTGAAAAATGTAATCATATGCATTAATAGAAAAGCTGCTTGTATGAATTACTGTCCTAGCCTAGACTTTGCCAACATAAACAACTGAAGAAGTATCTCAAAATAGGGATATGTATTGAAAGAATGATCCACTTTTCATACCAGACTGAAATGTTGTGGCAGTGTCATCCAACGCTTTCAGTAGCGCAACAGTCCATCTTACACTGCTTATAGTCATGCGCAATTGCACTCATCCAAGATGAAGTTTTTTATGAATTTCTTTGAGGTTGTGATCCACCATTTTTTCTTTTTTTTTTTTTTTCCCTGTTCTTATTGTTGTGGCTATTTTGGTTTGGGTGCATTTTTTTGTTTTGTGTTGGTTTTTTTTGTGTGTGTGTGGGGGGGGTGTTTTTGGTTTTTTTTGTTTTTTTGGTCATTTGTGGAATTGCCAACCAAAACAATTCAGCCACTTCAGAGGAAACCAAAACAATTCGACCATTCTGGGGAAATACACTGTCTAATCACTATAAAATCACTATGAAATTCTCCTAGTCGTTCAGTACAAAGTAGAAACCATTCCCATGCTTTTACACTTAAGAACCAGAACCAAAATTTGGTGTGAGGATCACCTTGCTGCCAGGGATGACGTTACCATCCTCATAAGAATCATACCTAATTTGATTATAGGTCTATCTTAGTTTGCATAGGACCAGTAAAAACATCCTCCTAGATTTATCTTGTAGTAACATAAATCACCCAGATTTTGTCTGAAATGAGCCTGATATTCACCCACTTGTAAGAGAGTCACAAAGTCTGAGAGAGGCTTTTAATGACACTGATTTTCAAAATGCTGGATATTGTGTGTTGGTTTTCCTGTGCTTTCATTGGCTTTGCTACTGAATCCATGCAGCAAAGGGCATGAAGATCCAAACTGGTGGGAAGTGAAAGCCACTGCACCACAGGAAGACTGGAGATTAGACACCAGAGACCAGAAGGAGAAGAGCTTAAGGCGGACCAGAGCAAGAACATGGAAGTATGGTAGACTCCCTTGGGCATAACATGCCCTGGCAACAGCAGGTGATCCCAAAATCTCACACTCGCTGTTCATGCTTTTGTGAAACAGCCAAGGTTAAAACCTTATGACTGGGTTGAGACCCAAAAGCCGTGGTGAGTCCCTTCTGCAAGGAGTGCATTTCTTTCCCACCAGAGGTTATCCACAGAAAAAGCACAAGCTCGTGCCTGTGGTGGGTTGGCTGCGGCTTGCATTGACTCCCCCAGAACGCCCTCTCCCTCCCTGCAGCGGGGGAGGGTAGGAACAGCAACGTCATGGGTCATTATGCAGGCAGGGTCATTGCTTGCCAATTGCTGTCACAGGCAAAATAGACCTGAGTTGAGGTAATTTAACTTACTTTGTTGCCAATTAATATAAATTGGTTAACTGCTGATTCAGGAACTGCGAAACAAAAGGAGAGGCCAGAAGCAAATATTAACACACCTTTCCTCCTCCTCTCACCTCATTGTCCCCTCTGCTGTTCCTCACTGTGTTTCTTCCCCCCTCCTCCTCTGTCCGTGCAGCATTTGGTGCTGTCCTTTCCCAGAGGCGCAGCAGTATGGACCAGAAGGTCAGGATCATCTTGCCATGTCTCCGTTGTGAAGCTGGCTGCAAGGATCTGGAACTGCCCGTGCCTGTTGCAGGGCAACCGTTACCAGCCCCCACGGGGCCCACCCACTGCCACCGCCGGCAGCCCGCGCACAGGGTGCTGGGAGATGTGCGGGTTTAGGGGGGCCAGGACTGCGCTGTGGGGCCTGGCAAGGGCACGCTGCCTCAGCAAGAAGCTGCTGGAAGGAGGCTGAGAAGGGAAGAAGTTTGGGCCAGGCAGACTGGGTTGGTTTTCCACAGCACAGGCTGTAATAGCAGTGAGCAGAACACCTCAAATGTAAGAAACACCTGAGTTGAGGCTTCCCTGGTAATGTTCACTTGCCTCTGGTAGTATGTGTGTGCTTTATGGTGGTCTTTAAGGGTATGTCCAACAGGGAGCCTTTTCCAACAGTGCCATCCAATGAGCCATGAAACACTGAGGGGATTACTGGGTAAAAAGAACAGAAACTGCCGTGCAGCAATTAAAATACAAACACATTTTGCTTTGTGTTACTTAATAAAAATCTACATTTTGCTTTAACACTGTGCTTTACTACATGAAGGTGTTTCAAAACCAGTATAAAGACACCCAGAACCAAAATAATTGAAAAATTGAAAATTAAATCAGAATGTCATGGAAAAATGTAAGGCTATTCTTTCTTTTTTGTTTCTGAAAGACAAGCTTTTATCTCAATCAAAACTGTTAAAAAGAAATTGAATGGGAAAAATGGCGCCGTTGCACCTTCAGCCAAGCTCGTCCAGTCAGCGTGCCTCTAGCACTTCAAACTCTGGTTCACCCTGAATAAAGATAAAATCTATTTCACCAGCAGAACTATTGCAATAAGAAGATAATTCATTTACAAAACACTCCTGAATTTCAGCAATGGATGTCACAGAAAACACCAGGCAAAAATTATCATTCTATCTTCACCGTAAGAACTGGGGTTCATGAGGCATGTCAGGCCCGAGACTTGGGAACATAAAAAAACATAAAAAAGAGACCTTCTCAACGAGCACTTGACAGGTAACCTGTAATATGAGTCTTTTTAATGCTATGATAATATGTCTGATTGTGTACAGTTACCAGGAAACCCTGGTTCTGACCAAAACTATTCAGCAAATCTTGTGATTTTTAAGCCCTTTTAATATTGTAGGTATACAAGACAAAAAATTCGGAGGCAAACACATGAGATGCTGAGGTGAGCAAGCTGTCTTAGCCATCCATTTAAAATGAACAATTATTTCCAATAATGCAATCAACAGCTGAGCAAAAAGAGGTTTGATGACTTCTTAAATAGCAGTTTAAAAAGCTCTTTCAACAGCCACACTTTCTTGTCTCAGAAAGAATGTTTTCAAGTTTTCAAAACCATTTGTAGTAATTTTGATGTGTTACATTTTTTCTGTCATTGCAGGGCATTTAATGTGATAATTAGAACTGCTGGCAAATATAGGGGAACTTTATAAGGATATTAAATCACTCTAACACAGCTCTAGGTCCTCATGGATTTAGTAATGACTTCTAAAATGAGATTCCAGACAAATCAAACTATTAAATGCTTGATCCAGTAAAAAAATGAATTTATATTGTCAATGACATAAAAGCTGAAGAAGTCTTGGAAATGATAATATGTACACTTCTCTCAACTCCATGTCATGATAATTTGTTGAATGAAAAATTTACCCAAAGCACACCCAACACAATTTCTCAGTTCAGCTGTTACAGTAGAATTTAGGGAGTTAACAATAATAAGTTCTCTGATCCCTGCTACATTTTATTCTGACTCCAGGAGGGCCAAAGCCATAGTTATTTTCCACAGGGAAATTCTCCTGCTATTAACCTACCATTATATTTTATGTAGCACAGCTAATGCAAACATGCTATAGTGCTGCATAACTAAAGCATAATTCATTAAATGAATACAAATTTACAGTAAGATACATAATGTCAAATCATCCTTTAACTTTTCTAACATGTAGAAGACTGAGGTCTGAAAGTTTATTGGTGACCAGAAGGTTGGTAGGAATGGCAAGGGTCTACCTTTCACTGACTGTGTGTGAGAGGCTGGTACCGTGGGATGATTCCAGGAGGAGCTCAGGCTGGCCAGCTGTGATCCTGCGCCTCTGTCCCCTGTGACAAGTCTCCCTGCAGGTATGAGGAAATGAGATGCATACATTGTCTGCTGTGATGGACTTTGTCATTCATAATAACAAACTTCTGAAGGCTTATAGAAATATGAATGCATGTCTGTAAAAAAAAAAAAAACAAAAACCAAACAGAACAAAACACTTTTCATGCAAAATAAGTGGGTTTATCTACAAAGTAATTGCTTTGAGTGTTTGTGTTAATGAATTAATTTCTGGTTGTTAAATAATTTTGTGTTAAATAGTGCTAACACTGTCTTTTAAATGAATTGATTTCTTATTGTAGTAGTTCATTGTGAGTGAAAAATATTTTTTTTCTGTGACTGTCCTGGTTTCCTTTATTTTAACAGTCATAGTATTTATCTGGATCTGTAGATTGGTAAATGCATTAAAATATATGCAATTGTCGTTTGTCTAACTTGAAGTAATTATTTAATTTTGATTTGCCAAACTGTTTTGACTATGTAAATAAGCAAATGTGATATTTAAAACCCATAAATATAATCAAGAGATCTGAATTTGCACTAAGTTTTTTGTTTGTCTTTCTTTTTGTTTTATGAAGAATATGTACATTTAAATACTAACATATATTTTGGGGCAACATTCAGTTCTGAATACTGTAAAATGTATGTATAAGACCAGTGATATTTAAGTATGCAATGCCATGGCACATGAATAAATAATACGACTTGAAAATACAAGTCTTGGACAAACTATGACTTACTTTGCCACGGAACCCAAGTCCACTGAGGAAGCTTTAAAAAGAAATAACATTAAAAATGAAAGGTTACAGTGCCTAGGTCCAGGAGAAGTCTGGAAGGCAGTCAACCATCTGAAAACAAGCCTGCCTTTCTTTGGCTGCTGCCAGGTCTTCAGTCCTCCCAGAGCTAAATAGCTACATCTAGGCTGAGTGTTAGGCAAAGGGTCTCAGTTCTACAACTATCTGGTCTGTGAACTTGAATGATTGCACTTCAGCCTCTTTTAGGACCAGATGCTCAGGATTCCTTCCAGTAGAACCATGAGAGGTTTCTGGGGCGTGAAGAAACAGAGGTGTACACAGTGGTCTCACCCCAACATACAGGTGGGACAGAGGCAGGGCGCATACCTGGATCTGTGAACTGGGAACCTCTCTCAGCTGCCGCAGGAGCCTTGATATCGCAATTGCACCTGAGGACCACCATGGCTCTATTTCCATGGAATGTGTTAGACACATTGAAGAGATGCTAGCATGGTCACTGGAAAGAGTGGACAGTTCAAATTTCTTGAAATATTAAGTTCTTTAGGAAAAAGATACAAACCAGAACCGTAAGTATGCTGCATATAATATGTACAATGACATTAATGTATGCATATATGCCATAAATGCCTATAAAGTTTGCAAACTTTCTGTTATTTTTTGGTGGGTTTTGCATATTTCTCAGTGTTGCAAAGGTGGGAGTGAGAGAACCCGTCAGTTCTGATACCCTAAAGAAGGAGCTGATGGATTAGGTGGGGCTCTCCTCATAAACTGAAAGGACATTTGAAGGTTAGCTGCTATGTTGTATCTATGGAAGCTAGATCTCTTCAAGACATCTTGGTACAAATTTGCAGAGACAGTGTCTGTAGCCAGACCATGTTTCAGATTGGGTCTCTCATGTCTGCCTTACTCATGTTTAAAACAGTCTATTTTGGTATTGTTTCCATGGTAGGAAGCCAAATGGATGTTATATTCTGTGTATATAGCAGAAATCTTATATGCACATATGCATTACTTTCGGGAATTTCAATACATTATGGTTAGAAATCATCTGGTTTTGCATTTGTACTGAGAAAGTAACTGTGGATATAGCACAGGAAAAGGAAACACAGCAAGGTAAAAGGGACAGAAAAACGAAGAAGAAAGGAGAAATTAAAACAGAAACAAGAAGAATCTTCTGAAATTTCCATATATATTGACCATTTCCTTGTTGTTGCCTTTTTGGGTTCTTCTGGTCCTCGGGTTATCTCTCCATGTAGGCTGTCCATAGCCCACTGCGGCTATGAGTCCCCTTATTTTCAAAGGCTCAGGTGTTTCAAATATCAGTTCTTTTCAAAGTAAATGTCACGGCACTTACTTCCTGGCAATATCTATTTTTGATCTATTACTTCTTGTGGCTAATCAAACTCAGGCAAAATTATAGTGAACCACAAAGTTAACTTTTGTATGACCTGGAAAAGAAAGAACAAGGTATCTTGATACCTGTGCCTGCTTGTGTCATGGAAGGGCTGAGAGCCAAAACCAAGGTATAAAAGGCAAACATCGCAGAATCAGTCCTATGCCATGCAGCTTCTCATTTCAGCAGGCTGCTTTTCAAGAACACAAGCAATTCCTGTTATCATTTCACAACCTCAGGGCACTCTAGAGGGAGATCCGAGTGGTAACAGACAGTGCCTAACACTTTAAATCACAGCCTAACCCCTAAAGCAGCCCTCAGCTAAAGGCAGGGAGCTGCAATGGTATCAAAGCAGTATTTTTAACACTACTAACTTTAACACTACTAAAGACTGAGAGAAAACAAAAAGTGAAGGCTCACAGTTGTCATGTTATTTCATACTGCAAATTGCATAGCAACATCTCAGTTTAAAAGTGCGATCTTAGCATAGGAATCTTGGTACCTGGTACTTATGGCAAACTCCTCCTCAAGTGAAAGGCACATCCAACCTAGTTAAAATGAACAGCAGTGAATCCAGAGAAAGAGGTTTACCTATTTTTCGGCAGTGTTTGGTTTTAAACAAGTAGGATTTCTTTAGAGCATGCAGATCAGAAAACATTTATTTCCAAAACAGCATTTCTAACCAGTGGCAGCACCTTCCCTCTACTTTGCATGCACCAGGTACAAAGGAAGAAAGAAAATAAAATTTTACTAGTTTCAGTAAGTTGCCATTCATATTTTGAGAAATATACAGTGCTAAATTGTCTGTCTCTTCCAAATATGTCCTACAGTTGCATCCACAGAAACACAGAATTATCACCCAAATCTTGCCAGTTTCTACTCTCTTTCTTGCAGTAATAACAGTTTTCCAGGCAAGGGCTTCTGAGTCAAACTTATTTACATCCAAACACAAGTCAGACACTCCACTCAGTGTTGTTATTTTAGAAATGGCCCTTTTTTCTACTGAGGTTCATAGAATTTTATGTTATTTTTCTTCAACTCGAGCAGATGTAACCAGTAAAAATGTTTTGACAAACACTTTAAGTTTGAAGATTTTTGTAATGTGTGAACATGACTGGCTTGCTAAAAGAGAGGTATTCTGGCTAACTCAGTGCTTAGTACAGTGGTAAGATTTTATTTTTGTCTCTAAATCTCTAGAAAATCTGAGGGCTTTTTTCTGTTACTTTTGTTTTAAACCATTTAGAGAAAAAGTTCTGTGTATGAAAGAGATGCTGTAGAAGGGCAGAGGAGTGGGCTGCTTTCCAGACATACTGTTGGCCAAAAATCTTTTTTTAAGCTGAAAAAAGTATCCTCTTCACATAATTTCATAGTGTGGGGATTTTTTTGTTTGGTTGTGGGGTTGTTTTGGTTGTGGGGTTTTGGGGTTTGTTTAGGTTTTGTTGGGTTTTTTTTGTTTTTTTGCCTTTTTTTTTGTTTTTGTTTGGTTTTGTGTTTGTTTTTGGTTTTTGTTTGATTTGTTTTGTGTGGTTTTTTTTTTTTTTTTCTGTTTTTTATTTTTGTGGGTGTTTTGATTTTTTTTGTTTGTTTTTTGTTTTTTTTAAATTTCTGTTACTGTGATTCATTTCACCAGCTTTACTGGCCTAAATGGTGTTTTTATTGTACTATGATGTAGCATCTGTACAATGCAATACAGCTACCAGAAGCTTAAAGGCAGACAAGATTGCTGGGACAAGTGAAATACTAAAAAGATTCTAGCTATTCGCTCAGGCTGTTGTAGTGCACATGTCTTCCTAGCTCACTTTATATTTAGGAAAGAGTTTTAACTCTTAATATGTCGTTCCTGTGTTTTGACAGCGCTAGTGAGAAAGCATGATAACTGGAAGAGGGCAGAGTGGTTCTTTTCTGCAATATATTTCAAAATTTGTTAACATTAAGCCCACATGCTTCTTTAGACAGAAAATTAATATCCTTTCATTTCATGACTGATGACTATACTAGGTATTTACATTTGTCATCATGCAAAGGAGCAAAATACTTGTAGTCATGTACTTTAATAACCTCTGTGACAAAAAGAAGAGAAGGACCATATGAGGATTAAGCAGTGAAGGCTACTAGTTCAGACTGTGTAGTGCAGAGTTTGATTCACAGCAGGCTCAGCAGAAACATGGTACTTGGTGTACCTATGGCAGGGAAGTAAACTCTTCTTCCATAAGAAGCACTTAAACTGTCAAACTATGAAACAACAGTCAAAATCTTGAGTTAGTCTGTCTCTTCAAAAAGAATGCAAAGAATTTACAAAAAACACTTTCCAGAAATTACAATCACTAGAATACTTCCTGACTTATGGGACATAACTAATTGTTCATAGTTAACTCCAAAGAACTGTCAAAAATGTGGAACTTTTTGGCTCCTCTCACAATTTGAGACACCAAAGTGGAGCAAGATGATTCAATGCCATCACTAAAAAGTGCTGAATTTTACTCTTTGTGAGGCTGTGTAGAACTGCAGAGGTTAGCCACCTTAAGCACTTTCCTATTGGGCCTGATATGGAAAGTTGTATGTGGTTCTGTCTTTTCCAGATACATTATCTGTCCATGCAGTGTTTCTTCTGAAGTCGAAGCCCAGCTAGGCAAAATGACATCTTTGCTGTGGAAAATGAAGTATCACCCACCAGATGCACATCTAGAATATGTGTATACTGCTGTAATCAGAAATTGCGCCAGAAGCATGGAGATGATGGTGTTTATCTTGAAATACGCACTTACATTTTCCTATTGAATCATGAAATGTAGAAATGCTGGTTCACTATACAGTTTTTGGTGGAAATGTAACACTGTGAAATATAGTTTCTATACTGCCTATTTGAATTCTTAAATGAAGTGTGATCAATAATTATTCAAATTCTTTGCCTTATGTATGACAGGCTGAATTATACCTGCAGTGGGTAGAAGTTACTGTTCAAGCTTACAAGTTCTCAATGTTCCATAGCGTGCAAGAACAATCTTAGTTTTTTGCAAGATAAAGTGGCATACAGCAATTTGGTTTTTTATGAATTAGGTGATTGAGTAGGTGATAGGTAGCTTTTGCATAGCAAGTTTTAAGCACATATTACAAATTGCAGGGCTTGGCACTGAGTTCAGTAGGAGGGCACTGGGTAAAGAGCTTAGGTAAACAAAGCATCTTGCTTTTGGATTTGGTGTTTCTAGCCAAGTCCTGGTTCCTCCACCTCTATCAAATGAACCTGACTGGAATTTAAAAACTAGCTTATATCTCCTGGAGAGCTGAATTTGGTAGATGTTTTCTCAGGTTTCTTAATGTCCAGATAGTCTCAGGCTTCTATAGAATCCATGTTATGCTTTCTTTCCAAATGCAACAGCAGTATTTCTGTCCCCCAATTCTTTGATAAAACAGCTGGAGGGATAAAGTGTTCATTCAGGAATCAAGAATGCAAGATTACAACCTCAATCAGATATGAGAGAAATGTACATGTCCCATCAATTTCTCCTTCTGCCTGCTGTCAGTGGGGCACACTTCACCTCCAAGGCTTAAGCTGTGCTGTTAACCAGCAAGCAGTTCAAGATTCACAAAGAGAGTGAGAAAAAGAGAGAAGCTACCAAGCTAAATACAGCCACGTATTTAGAGCATCCTGCCAAGAAAAGAAAGGAGCAGCTTTCAGCAATTCCAGTAGCCATTTTCCAATGGACATTTTACTTTAAACTTTCTTCAAGCATAGCTTAGACATGGATAAAGAGTCAACATCCAAATTTATTCCTCCTATGGGAAGTGCCTTAGGCAGGCTTTCAAGAGAACAGGCTTCTCCTGAGTGACAGAAACAGGTATGCGCCAGGAAAAAAAACAGGTTAAAAAGAGGAAAACAAGCACTACTTCCCTGTCCCTTTCTTGAGGACATCTTTGGGCTGTAGATCTCAATGATAGTAGTTTCCTGCTTGCTATCTCAACATCTGGAGGAGAGGCAGGGTGAAAATATGCCTTATTGTCAAATAGTTACTGGCTACTTTTACTGAGTTTCTTTTGCACTTAGGAGGTGTTTATGGGAAGTGCCTTACTTTGCTAGCCTCTGTATGGGAAACCAACACATCTTAATCAGCAGAACACAGATTGGTGCAACACAGATTGAACAGATTGCACAACTTCAGTGCACAATATTTCAGATATTTATTTTTCTTTCACCACCAGAATGACCAGTAGCTTTTCATGCTCTCCTTTTGAAATTACTGCAATGTAGTAGAGGGTTTAGTAAGACAAAGATGCAGGGCACCATGACATTTACCTTTCAAATCTTATCATCCCTGGCACTAACCCATGGTAAATATGTGATCCTTATTCTTTGACATTTTTCAAACACTGAATTAATGTTTGCTAAATCCATTAGACTTGACTATGCAAAAAGTATATAGCCACTATCCACAGAACATATAGCGTAAGTGCAAGCTGATGAATGAATGCCATTTAACTCTTATCCCCAAAGTGTGATTTCCTTTTAGGTCTCCATTTCACTTCTGGAATTACAAACAAATATGCTGGTTCTGATTTATAGCTTTTGCCACAAGGAACTAAACTGAGATCACCATTTTGTTTAACATGGACTCTAAAATCCATCTCTGTCATATTTTCAATACACTAAAAAAAGGCCCCCTCTTGCACACGCAGAGTTGTCTCAGCACCACTTGCCTGACTTTTCTCATCAAAAAGTCAGACTGAGAGCTTGGTAGATCATGTTGTATCTGTACAGTGTCTTGAGGAAACAGACTAAAATCTGACACCTTGCCAACTCAGCTTTATAGCAAGGCATACACACACACCCATATTGCTGCTATAAGGTGCCTCTGGCTTAGCGTTCACCTACTACAAAGGCACCTTGAGATCACGCCACCTACAAATACAACCTGCCCTTGTGGCAGAAAAGCTCAGAAGCCATGTGGGCAAGGACAGGTGGGATCCTTGATGCCACCTGCAAGGACATTACTGCTCTGGTGCATGTTAAGTGATAGTCAGGATCTAAATTTTCTCCACGTCCTTCCCTGAAGTCAGGGAAGTCACCTCAACAAGACTTATAGCCCTTTGGAAACAAATGAGACCAAGTGTATGTAAAGCCTCAGCTTTACATTTTAAAAAGCAGTTGATCTGCAATGTTTGTATATCATGTTTAATACAAAAGGGCTAAGACCTTTTGAGGAAACTTCAACATTATCTGTGATTGATAATAGATCACTGTTTCCTGGTATCAGTAGCTTTCAGGTAACAATTACTGTGGACTGGGAAAGAATTGATACCGGAATCTTGAACAAGGTAATTCGGGGGGTTTCTGGACCGAGGAAACCTAAGCATATTATATATTCAGTTATTATGTTATAGCCAAGAAAAAAATGAATGTTTGTTGCCTTATTCAGGTCACAAGCAGCATCTGCTTTTCAGCAAGATCCTTCTGTAGACAAAGCTGTATTGAGTTATTTTACACTTAAATCTTAGGTTTCAGATGAACTGAATTTATATGCATAAATAGCCACAACCAGAATAGCAATCATGCATGTCTTTGTATACGTCTATAAATCTGTAATCTATCCATCTCAGCTTGGACTGCAGTCATTATCTCTACGCAGGTGAGGAACCCTAAGCAAGCTTTGAATAAGTTATCAGATACGGACTAGTAGGGACAAGAGGTAGATGTTAAAAATATCTGGGGTCAAAAAGGGATAGTCAAAGTCAGAGGCACTTCCTCCTGAAAAGTTTTGCTTCCTACCAGTTCTCAGATCCTTGCATTTTCGGTATGAGACTGTGATTATCAAAAGGATAAATTCCCAAATACACAACTGGCTCTACTCCCTCCTTCCCCCTCACTGCTCCATACACACAAACAAATCAGTGGTACCTCTTAATGAAGCAGCAGCTTTGTAAAGTGGGTTCCAACTCCTCATTTGGATTGCTTTTTCTAGGAAGCAGTTAAATGCAAGCAGCAAAATTAACCACATCCCATTAAAATTCAGTCTGACACTGTTTCCCTGGAAAGTGACGGAAGACAACATGTACAACTGTATGAGAGAGCCCTGATTTGTAATAATTTCTAATAATTAAATAGAATGTATTCTATTGTATTTTTCTAAGCTGTTTACTGTGTGCATTTGGATTACTTCAGCTGTTGATTCATGAGGAAACAGAGACAGGAAAGCACAATTGTAGAAGTCTCAGGCTATTAGAAAACATTCAGGACCACTGACTTTAATATAACACGTTGATTCTGCTAAACTACTTAAACTGGTTTATCCTAGCTTCAGAAACCATAGCAGAAAAAGATTTCAGCATCTTTAATAGGTGGTGACAAAAGGTCAGCTGAGCAGACATGTAAGACAAAACACAAGGCACAGATTTCATAGTTAAAGATTAATACTAACTGGCAGTAAAAGCAAAAACTATGAAGTCAACAAGCTCATTTTTTTTGTCAGCCTCTTACTAACATTAAGTAAAGTTTTGAACAGAGAAGGTTGCTTGTAGGTCCCTTGTGAGTGGTTACAAGACCCTGAAAGGAAGAAAGGCACATACCTGGAGGAGCTAGATCTGTTGGAGTGTGTGTGTGATCTCCAGTGTTCTGTAACCTGAAGCAATTCAGAAGATTAGAAAAGATTGCAGAGAGAGGTGCAAGCTACATTGTGGCTTATGCCACGATGAAGGGAGTCCATCTTTTGTTCATTCGGAGAGATGCCTTTGGAAGCATGAATTCCTCAAAGCACGTGTAGCTTACAACAGTTGCATTACAGAGTTTCTTATGTGCCACTGTACTGAAATTAGGTCTTTTGAGAATTTCACTGGGTGTCTTCCAGCAAAAGCATTGACTCTGACAGACTTTTTTCTTAATAAGAATAAAAAAAAAAAAAAAAAGAAATAGAAGCTCTTCATCTGTACTGTCACATTTTGTGCTTTTAGTTGCAAACAGCTCAACAGAAATTCATCATATTCGCTCCCCGACTGCTGCGCCACAACTTTCCCAAAATGACTGTGTGAATAACGTACCACCAGTATTTCATCTAACAGAAATGACTCAGGAAAAAAAAATCTCAGCTAAAAAAATTAATGTTTTTAATATTATTTTTAGCTTACATTGTTTAGGGAACCTGAATTTTCACTTTCCTATCATTAATTCTTTATTCAAAATCATAACATTTTTGCTTTATGGCATCACAGTTGATTGCTATGGAAAAGTCCATTATGTCACAAGTATAATATTTAATGATTCCAGAATAATGAATATGGGACCAAGAGAACTTTTAATATCCATGATAATGACAATAAAGATAACAGGAGAAACTAACAAGGAGGTGTTGAAAGAAAGCTTCTTAGGAAATATTTAGGCTAGATGTTTAGACATAACAGATGTGGATAATGTTTTTAGTTGTGCAAGACTTTTTCCTTTAAAATTTACTTGGATTAAAACCAAGCTGAAGGCAAGAACTATACTGAATGCTTCTGTTTCTAATTTTTTGTGGGGTTTGCAGGTTCATGCATACAATTACCTTCATAGTGGCAACTGGAGTCAGAAAATTCTAACCTGTATCATGTAATTAGTAAGATTTTATAACCCTGATGTTAGAATAGAATAAGCTTTCATCACAGAAAATTACTTCATTGCCCGCAAGTTAAATGAGAAAAAGGAAACCTTGTGTAGAGCTTTCAGACTAATATTCTTTGAGAGAAATTCTGTCTTCCAGAATTCTGGCTAAGACTACAAGATCTGTCTAGAGTGTAACAAATAGTCTTGTTTATTTTGCTGTCAGAAAGTCCTTCACATTTTGAGGTATAATCAACAGACTGATCAATTATTAACAGTAGTTTTGACTTGTCAATCTGTTTCTCCTAATATCTTTCATAGTATTTATTTTTTAGAGATACATCTAATTTTAATTTTGGCCATCTTTGTGATTATCTTCATCCTCTGTAGCCCTCTGCTTTCTTGCTAAGTGGGACAATTTTCTGCCTTCTTGTGCAAAAGGACTGAAAGCACCTTATATTCACATTTACTTTAATTTCCATGTATAACCATCCACTATTTTATGAGTGCTCTGGGACAACGCTTTTAACATTTAAAGAATCCCAGCTATTCAATGTCCTCTTTCCAGCATGCTTAGCAATATAATCTTTTAATTTCTTTAACTAGAGTCTTGACAAAGACAGTTAGTTTAAAAGGAAAGCCACAGTTACAGCTGGCATTCAATCCCACATTTGTCATGGACATCTTCTAGTTACCAGTGTTCTTGAAACAGTTACAGAATAATGATAGCAAGGAATTTGCTTTTGCTACTTGCTGATTTTTCCCCAAAGGCTTTTCTGAGAAACCTAGTAGCACAGGGTCTCATTTTTCTCTGGCATGCTGTAATGGATAATGTTCTAATGCATTTCTTCCCACAGCTTTTCCCTGCTGTATTGCATTTTGCCTTTGTTGTATAGGTACAGGCGAGCCCGAGTTACTATTGGCTTAGCTTCAGCTTGCTTTGAGATTATTCTCACTTGGCTTGGTTTAATTATTTTCTAATTTTCATTTTACGTCTTTGAACCAGTAGTTCAACTTATCTGATTTTCCCCAGCATTTCTAACTAAAAAACAGATAAAATAGCTCAAGATTTTCAAAACTGAATATGGATTTATACAGTTATATAATTAAAAAAAAATCCAGCTCTTCAGCCAACCAGACTAAAAAATCCCCTACTTAACCAATCAAAAAAAAAAAAAAAAGTCCCCTAACTAGTAATTGTGGTTTTTCTCATATTCAGTATAGTTTTGAAATGCACTATTTTGATATTGTTTTGTTTCGGGTTTTGGTTTCTTTTTTTTTAAAAAAAAAAATATGGAATTTGGAGATTTCCTGCTCTGTAACAGACATCTCCCTCCATATCTCATCTGGTGCAATATCCCATTGTTTTATTTACTAAATATGCAAGCATGATCCTATGTAGCTTTCTCGTTAAGCCATTTTTTATATCTCCCTATATTTTGATTTTTCTGGTCCTTCTTGAAGGGAATTGGATTATTTAATTTTAAGAAACAGAATATTAGGTGCTAACATGGTCCAGTGTATTGTACCTGGCTGGGAATCAAGTTCTCTATTCCTGATTACATAGTGGTTTATCACAGTGGATGAGATTGTGCATTTTATTTTCCTTTTTCCTTTAGAAGAAAAATTTGAGGGAAGATTATGTACTTCTACAATGTGACTCAGATCTGGGGAGACCTTGAAGAACACTTAACACAAATAATTCAAAATAATTTAGTAGAAAGATTAAGACGTGGTCTAGCAGTTTGTGACCATAAATGAACTCATACAAACCATGTCTTTTGCTGTTTCCTCAAACAAAAAGCAAGGCAAAGCAAAGCAAAGCAAGGAAGCCATCCCAGCTCTTAAATCTCTTAAGAGTATATTAAAAGGGACAGGAGGTAATGCTGATCCTTGAAACCTGGTAAAATAAGCAACTACAGAGGCTTCCCCGTTTTTAGAAACAATTTGTTACAGTTTTTGTTTGTCCCTAATCTTCAAACACTGATCTAAGCCTTAGAACAATAGCTTTTCGCAGTCGAGAAATTTGCCTAACCCTATCTCCTGAATAAACAGCTATGCAATAGCTATGGAAAAAAAAAACCCAAACAAAAACACACACCAAAAAAAAAAAAAAAACAAACCAAAAAACAAAACACCCAAACCAGCGAACACCAGTAACAGCATTTTCCAGAAAACAAACAAAACAGAGAGCGTGGTTCCCAGGAAGCAGGATCTCCGCCCATGACTTAAAGCCTTGGTCATGACATCCCCTTGTTCCAATGAAAAGCAAGAGCGTTTCAAAGGAGGTCATTTGTCCACCAGAACACTCAAAACTCATGATGCAAACCGTGGAGCCTAAGCACATACCTGAACTGAATCCAAAGGAGACTCCATCAAACAAAACAAATAGATGTACTTAAAAATGGCTCCTCATATAGAGCTACACAGGCATGACTTTCGATAGCAGCAGGTAGGAAAATAGAGGTAGCAGCAGGGAGTTGGGAGGAACCTTCTGGAGGTACCATGAAAAATCACCTGTCTATGAAAATTACAATGAAACAGCATGCTTCTGAATTTCAGCAGGGTTTTTAAGCAGATGGGGATTTACTTTCTCTGCACCTGCTATCAGTATATATTAGACCATAAACATCAGCAAACATTGATTAAGTATATTGCCCAAATGAAACATTAGGCAATGAAGGAAGGAAGCACCTCAGGAACTCTCAATCATTATAGACAAATGACTCATTCAACAACAATTTAGGACAGAGCAGCATCATTGCTGCTTCTCCAACTCAATTGTGCTGAAAGATTTATTTTTAGTAAATGTAAGGCAACTTTTATGTTTCACAACTACCAGAGATCAGTCGTCATTAACCCCCACAAAACTATGGAAATCAGATTACTGATCACATGCATGAAGGCGTAGTTCTTACACTACATCTGTCTGGAGAAAATACACAAAAAGGCATTTCTCTGGAAGCATGGTGGAGGAAAGTCCAGCAGAAGGCTCTTTTGACCCTGTAATCAACAGACTAAAATGTGACTGCTCTACTTCTTACCCAAACGGTCGCTGCTTGGAAGTGTTTTGGGACAATACAAGCATTAGGAATGCAACTATCTTGCTCACTTTTGTCTCTTTATTGAGCATAAGCAGCCAGAATCTGGTAAGTAGTATTTAAAGCAGCATGGCAGAGAGAATGGCATGAAAGTTACAGATAAGCATGAAAAATCTTAGCAGCCATACAGTCTTTTTCTCCTGGTAGATTAGATTTACCTAAAGCTAGACCTCTAGTATTCAGTGACCATTTTCTCTCCAGTATCCTAAATGGCTCATGAGTAATTGCAAGATGCATGGGTCATTTTTGACTTGATTTAATCTGTATTCCAGCTGTTATTTTCAGCAGCATGAAGCACTATAGGTAAAGGTTACCTTTAACATATTTAAAGGCTTGTTTATGCTTGTTAACAACATATTGGAGGAGGGATTTATTATATAGACATGCTTAAATACAGATGAACTTCAACAACTAATAAAAAAAAATAACCTATCACTCTAATAAATAACGTGTCATAAAGGGCTTGATCTCTGAATGCCTGTGTGAGGCTAGAGAATCTTGAAGTTAACAGCATTTTACATGAATCAAACCTGTTCTGTTTGCTGAGGATGAAGATCCTAGTTGCCCCTGCCGTGATACCTGCCTTAGCTGTATGTCACAGCCAGGCCATTTAGTTGAATGGAGTTCATGGTGAAATGGGAAGGAAAAAAGTTATATTTTGACTTTCAAACTTTATTAAGGTACTGATGAAGTGTGTAACTTTAAAATCAGGTTTATAATTCCTTGCAAAGCTGCCTAATGTACTATGGTTTTAATAAAGTAAAAAACAGTGTCTTAACTGAGGATTTTGATTTGCAATATTTAAATGTCTTTTCACGCTACATACTGAACACAGAGCTTACCTACCACCAATGCTTTAGTTCTGTCTTCTCTTACGCAGGCACATTTTATACACCAATCACATTGCTACCCAGCTTTGTTTGCAGAAAGCAGTAAAAGAAGTATTATTTAGCATTGAAATTATCCTTTTAGCCAGGCTGGTTTTCTCTTCAAAATAGGATTTTGAACATCTCCTGTAATTCATTTACTAGCATATGTCACAGCAAGCACCTGACTTTACTAGCCTTATTCCGGCTAAATGCCATTTGATAAACCTTGAGAGGGAAGTGGATTATACACATTGAGGCACAGAAATTGATTTTATTTTAATTCACCTAACTCATAACTAAGAATATATTATGCTTTTCTTTTTGCATTGTGAAACCTTTAAAAGGCAATATTGTGAGGTTCCAGTAACTGGATATTATTAAGTAGACCACATTACCTCTGTGTTCAAATCACAGTTATTCATTTCAGTGCTTGTAATATCATGCGGTCTGATACTTAGGAACTTGACCATCAAATTATTTAAAAACAAAATAAATTGGGTTTCTTTTGTTAGAGGTTTTTTTTTTGTTCTATTTTTCTGTCAGTGTGAATTGGTAGTACTCATTTATTTCCAAAGCAGGGATAAAACAAATATTGAAGTGCCAGTACCCAAGAGCAAGGAGATACAGTCCAGCCAATGGTAACTTTTTAAAATGCATTTTTTGAAGTAAAGAAGCTGAGGCATTTTTAAGAACTATTGATCTTATCCTTAAATAGCCAGAGGGACATTTGCGTGTGTATAGTGCAGTACCAGTCATTCCAAGCAAAAAGACTCAGTACTCCAAAAGCCTTAGCAGCCCTGAGGGGACCCTGCTGGCTTTGATGGTAGTTGGAAACTCATCACTACCCAAGATAGCTGCTCAATTCTCACAGCAAGAGATTTTTTAGATAAAGGAAGGGACAATTTACTAGGTGCTGTTGTGCACCTGGTTTTAAATAATAACCCCTGTGACAAGGGATGTAACTTCTGTTTTCTGGAGAGCACTGAGAATGCCCCTGAGGCTCAGCAAGAAAGGAGAACATATGGGGCCCTCAGCTCCAGCCGTATTACACAGCGTAGAGGATACTCTCAACACAGATACAACTCATACTTACTCAAAATTATACACTGCCTATACCCTGTGATAGTAATCTAGTCTTTTTACTCATCCATACAGCAAACTTGTCAAGTTCTTGCAAATTGAAAAAGAGAAGCAGAACAGGCTTTTAAAACATTATTGTCTCCCAGGCAGCCCCATATTTCACTCTTCTGTGGTGCAATACCCAGGCTGCTCACTCTGTTACTGCAAGATCTGTGACATAGGACCAGCAGGAAAACTGCTGTGCTTCAATGAGAGGAAAAAAGAGAAGGTGGGAAGCCCTTTTGCCATCCAGTTCCTTAGCAGTGGGAGAATGCAATAGAGGGAATAGTGATCTGAAAAAGCACTTTTGAACCTGTGATAGTTTTGGCTGGATAGAGTTTATTTTCTTCAAAATCGCTAGTATGGGGCTATGTTTTGGATTTGTGCTGGAAATTGTGTTGATAATGCAATTATTGTTATTGCTGAGGTATGCTTACGCAGAGTCAAGGACTTCACTGCTTCTGACAACACGTCACCAGTGAGCAGGCTAGGGGTGCACAAGAAGCTGTGAGGGGACACAGCTGGGACAGCTGACCCCAACTGACCAAAGAGATATTCCACACTATGTGGCATCATGCTCAGCATATAAAGATGGGGTAGAAGATGAAGGAAGGGGAAGAAGTTCAGAGTGAGGGTGTTCATCTTCCCAAGCAACTATTACAGGTGATGGAGTCCTGCTCTCCTGAAGAAAGCTGAACACCTATCTGCCCATGGGAAGTGGTAAATGAGCTCCTTGTTTTGCTTTGTTTGTGTAAGTGGCTTTTGCTTTACCTATTAAACCGTCTTTATTTTAGCCCACGAGTTTTCTTCTGATTCTCTCCCCCATCCCACCAGCAGGGAGTGAACGTACAGCTGGGGCTTGGTTGTCGGCTGGGGTTAAATCACAATAGAATTCACATTTGTATTGGTAATAGAGCTTCCTTAATCTATACACAAATATCACAGTTTAGAATATCTGAGGCAAATTAATTCTATGTACTTAAGTGTTTCATCATATTTCATTGTTATAAAGCATGAGAAATACAAGAGAAGTATTCACTGAAAAAATGCCATGGAAGTGGACACAAAAAGATGATAGATGGAATGAGAAGGAAGGGAAGAGAGAAATCAAAGCTGCTTACTCACACTTTTTAATCCAGCTCTGGAAAATGGGGAGGGAAAGGAGTTTTAGGCCAGAGAGATATAAATTCAAGTAAGAACAGGAAGGAAGGTTTAATCAGGAGAGGTGAGAAAGAGCAGGCAAATCTCAACAGCTATAAAGGGAGCCATTGCTAACAAGGGGACAGAGAAGAGATATACACAGAATTTAGGAGGAGCTGATATAGGGGAGGTCAGTCCAAACAGCTGGGGACTAAGCTGATAGTTTCCTAAACTAAGTCACTGGTGTAACTAGGATCTTTTCTATTAAATCTTACCTATTCCTACCTTAAAATGCTTTTCTTTCACAGGCGTGCTTGCAAACCCATGAAACAACAGTCCAGAAAAAGTAATACAGGTGTCAGTGCATCTGATGGTAATCCCAAAGAAAATAAAGGGCTCTCTTGCACTGTGATGGATAGCATTGGTTAAGTCACATTGTTAGTGTCGCTTAAAGTAGCTACACATGACCACAGGTGTGCTCATGACTACAGGAAGGACATCTCGTTCCTGATTTCCAAGCTTTATCCCTTTGAATTTTCTGGTCCCTGCTGTTGAGCTGGGACCTGAAGACTGAAAATCCTGGGACCTGATGTTTCCCCTGGCCTTCCAGATTGGCAAGACTCACCTCTGCAGGGGAGCCCACTGCTGGTTGCTCCACATGCTAAGGATGATGAAGTCACACAAGGACTTTCTCCAGTCCTAAAAATCCCTGAAAGCCAGAAGGAACACAACTGGGACCACAGCCAGATGTAGCCACAATGGCATTTGTAATACACTGTTTGGAGTCCCATCTCTCAGCATTACTTGCGATGTCAAGGGTCAAATGAGGGCACAGAAGAACTGCTTGGCCCTTCATCCTCCAGAGTACCCAGCCTGCAACAGTTTGCACAGGAAGAGCTAAAACTGTTTCCTTGGGCCTGCTCACACTCTGTGCATCTCACCAGCAGCAAGAAGGAAGCAACACAGCTGTCCAGCAAGTTCAGTGTGCTGCATGCAAATTGACTTGAGAAAAGGTTGCAAGCCTTTTCTATTAATATGTCATCCTGGAAAGTCATAGGTTGTGCATTATGTATAATGACTATTAGCAGACATATTTGCAAGAAGTGCTTGGTATAGAGCAGCACAGAGGCAGGTGGGATAACTTACCAGCTCTGCTGTGCTCTTGCACATGTATAAACATGGCTGACCTGAAACTGAAAGCAGGCGGTATGGAAATGAAGTTAGAGGTCCAAAGAGAAGGCTATGGCAGAGTTCAGCCTTGCTGGGGCCTGGGAAAAACAGGAATGCTCAGGTATAGAAAATGGGGAAAATGGACAAATATTATTGTTACGTAAAAACACATTCTCTTAACCTTAGACTCTCTTCCTTTACTGTTTATCTCTCGGAGTTCTCATCTGCTTCAAACGTTGGATCCCTTGAATCTGGACAGACTAGAGAGACTTCCTATGTTGAGAGCTGTATGGCACATGTTAGAACATCCACCCACAGCTCCTTCTGGCACAGCAACAGATCCAGGGAGTTGTGGAGGCCTTTGGTGCTCTGTGTGCAAACACAGGCAGGTGCCATTCAAAACCCCAAAAGTTCCTTGGAATCACCAAGAGAAAGCAAGATACAAACAGCAACTGCGCACTTGTTTGTACTGGACCCCAGAGCAAAAGGGTCTGGTATAAACATCCCTAGCCATTTATGCAAATGACTGTAGCTCCTCCTTTTTATGATATTTGCTCAATATTTGCAAATTCATGCATACATAGTACTAGGAAACATATTTGTTGCTGTTGAACAACCAATTTCAAGGTTTTCACTTCTGCTGCCAAGTGTTTCTATGAACCCATACATTTTGTCCTCTTATTTCTCATGAGATGATCCAGTTTGAGATCCTCAGGACAGTGAGAAGAGCACGCAGCAAGTATAAAAATCCATGGGACCTGATGAAATCCATCCACGGGTCCTGAAGGAGCTGGCAAATGAAATAGCTAAGCCACTGTCCATCATATTTGAAAAATCATGGCAGTCAGGTGAAGTTCCTGATGACTGGAAAAAGGGAAATATAACCCCCATTTTTAAGAAGGGGAAAATGGATGAGCCGGGGAACTACAGACCAGTCAGTCTCACCTCTGTGCCTGGCAAAATCTTGGAGCGGATTCTCCTGGAAGGCATGCTAAGGCACATGAAAACCAACAAGGTGCTTGGTGACACCCAGCATGGCTTCACTAAGGGGAAATCCTGCCTGACCAATCTGGTGGCCTTCTATGTGGAGACCTCATAGCAGCCTTCCAATACCTGAAGGGGGCCTATAGGGATGCTGGGGAGGGACTCTTCATTAGGGACTGTGGTGAGAGGACAAGGGGTAATGGGTTTAAACTTAAACAGGGGAAGTTTAGATTGGATCTGAGGAAGAAATTCTTTACTGTGAGGGTGGTGAGGCCCTGGAATGGGTTGCCCAAGGAAGTTGTGAATGCTTCATCCCTGGTGGCGTTCAAGGTGGGGTTGGACATAGCCTTGGATGGCATGGTTTAGTGGGTGGTGTCCCTGCCCATGGCAGGGGGGTTGGAACTCGATGATCTTGAGGTCTTTTCCAACCCTAACTATTCTATGATTCTATGATTCTATGATGGAGCTACGGAACTGATGCACAGAGGTAGAGCAGTTGATGCCATCTACCTGGACTTGTGCAAAGTGTTTGACACTGTCCCACATGACATCCTTCTCTCTAAGTTGGAGAGACATCAATTTGATTGGTGGACCACTCAGTGGATAAAAAACTGGCTGGATGGCCACACGCAAAGAGTTGTGCTCAGTGGCTCAGTGTCCAGCTGGAGACCAGTAACGAGTGGTGTCCCCCAGGGATCAGTGTTGGGACCGGTCTTGTTCAAAATCTTTGTCTGTGACATGGACAGTGGGATTGAGTACGCCCTCAGCAAGTTTGCTGATGACACCAAGCTGTGTGGTTTGGTTGATATGTTGGAGGGAAGGAATGCCATCCAGAGGGACCTTGACACGCTTGTGAGGTGGGCTGATGCCAACCTGATGAAGTTTAACCATGCCAAGTGCAAAGTCCTCCACCTGGGTCTGAGCAATGCCAGGCACAGCTACAGGTTGGGCAGAGAAGAGATTCAGAGCAGCACTGCGGAGAAGGACTTCGATGATGAGAAACCGAACATGAGCCGGCAGTGTGCGCTTGCAGCCCAGAAAGCCAACCGTATCCTGGGCTGCATCAAAAGGAGCGTGACCAGCAGGTCAAAGGAGGTGATCCTGCCCCTCTACTTTGCACTTGTGAGACCTCACTAGGAGTATTGTGTACTGTTCTGGTGTCCTCAACATAAAAAGGACATGGAACTGTTGGAACAAATTGAGAGGAGGCCACAAGGATGATCACGGGACTGGAGCACCTCCCACATAAACACAGGCTGAGAAAATTGGGGCTGTTCATCCTGTAGAAGAGAAGGCTGCGTGGAGACCTCATAGCAACCTTCCAGTATCTGAAGGGGGCCTTTAAGGATGTGGGGAGGGACTCTCCGTTAGTGACTGTAGTGGCAGGACAAGGGGTAACGGGTTCAAATTTAAACAGGAGAAGTTTAGATTGGATATAAGGAAGAAATTCTTTACTGTAAGGGTGGTGAGGCCCTGGAATGGGTTGTCCAGGGAAGTTGTGAACGTTCCATCCCTGGCAGTATTCAAGGCCAGGCTGGACAGAGCCTTGGGTGACATGGTTTAGTGTGAGGTGTTCCTACCCATGGAAGGGGGGTTGGAACTAGATAGTCTTAAGGTCCTTTCCAACCCTAACTCTTCTGTGATACTATGATTTTAAATATCCTACACAGGCATAAGTGCTTATATAAAAAATCATATATATTTATTTATATAAATAAATACACACAGGCCATGGCCTCTTCTTTGCACTTCCTTCCCCCAGCGCAGGAAGGCTCTAGCAGTGATGTAGCCAGTATCACACGCACACACACTTTTCACAGTGTGTTTGAAGAATTTGAAAAGGTACCCCAAATGTGACTCCCTTGTACAGTTTGTTTCGCACATCATTTTCCCCAAGGCATGTACACGCTCTTACAGACCCTACACATATCCATATCCACTGTTCTATGTAACATTAATGACAGATTGTGAGGCTTGTTAGGGAAATTTGGCATAGCCCAGCAGGTTGCGGCACTCTGCCACTGCTGCCCTATCCCCCACATCATGACATGCCACTCAAAGGTTTATGCTAAGTATATATCCAAAATAAAGCATCTCACTTCAAAGAAACTTCTTTCTCCCTTTTCCTCACTAGTCTCATCCATTTCCTAAGAACAAGAAAGAGCAGGATGAAAAGCAGGCTGTATGGTATTTCGATGTGGCTGGAATGTAGCTTATATAGAAGACATGCACTGTACTCTTTCATCTAGCATCTTCTTCAGTGCTGTCTTTAAATTTTTAATAAAAACCATGTTGAGGGTATGTGCTTTCCCTTTCTGAATGTAAAATGTATTTATCATTTTGTAGTGGATAGAGATAAAATATGGATGCACATCTGCTACTTCTCAAAAACATAGATTGGCATGAAGATTTTAAATAATATTCCTCCCTGGAGAGACCATGAGAAAGTATGAAAGCTCTCCTTCACCTGTAATGTTGATCACCCTGAAATGACCCTCTGAGACCCCTTCTCCGAAACACACAGGAACTAAATATGATTCTATACTTTGTGTAATCTTTTGAAAAGCAGCAAAATGTGGACAAAACATAGTAAAATCTGAATAATAGCATTTTACACACACTTTACCCAGGTGTAATTGATTGCAGAAAGAGTAGGTTGATTAATAAAGATTCTCAGTAATTTTAATCAGATGAAATTGCAGAGGTATGAACATGAATCAGCACCATATGCTGATAAGTTTTTGTTAATTCATTAGCAGCCAGATGTTTCTGCCTCTGCATAAGATCTCTTATAAGACCACTTTAGGATTCGTCTTTTCAGGCAAGTAAAAACTTTCACCTTCAGGATGTTATAAGAGAGCTCTAGTTACAAGTTGTCGTGGGTTAAGTCCAGCTGGCAACCCAGAACCATGCAGCCACTTGCTCACTCCCACCCTTTACTTGCCCGCTCCCCGAGGGATGGGGAGGAGAATCGAAAGAATGTAACTCCCACTGGCTGAGATAAGAGCAGTCCAGTAACTAAGGTATAACACAAACCACTGTTGCTACCACCGATAATAATAATGACAAGGGAAATAAGAAGGGAAGAGAATACGACTGCTCACCACCCGCCTACCGATACCCAGCCGACCCGAGCAGCGATCTAACCCTTACAGTTAACTGCTGCCAGTTTATATAGTGGGCATGATGTGCTGTGGTATGGAATACCTCTTGGGTCAGTTTCGGTCAGGTGTCCTGTCTCTGCTTCCTCCTGGCTTCCCCTCCTCCCTGGCAGAGCATGGAACTCAGAAAGTCCTTGGTCAGACTAAACATTACTTAGCAACAACTAAAACCATCAGTGTTATCAGCACTGTTCCCAGGCTGAAAGTCAAAACCACAGCTACTAAGCTTAGTAGCTGCACCAGCTACTAAGAAGGAGAAAAATGACTGCTACCGCTGAACACAGGACACAAGCCTGGTTTATTCTTTCAGCTGTGTGAAGTTCCTAACATAAAAATTTGGAACAACCAGTCCAAGTTTCAGTGATCTCATTTTGGGATCCACAAAAATGCAAAAGCGTCCCCTCATTGGGCCTCTAGGTTCTCTGTGATCTCTGCAAAAGCTGAGACAGGCTGGACTGCAAATAAAACTGATAATAAAAGTCACCTAACTGCACAAACATCATTTTAGTTTAATTGAATTGAAAGTGAATACACAAGCAGAAAATTTTCTAGTCTGCAGGAGGAGCTACTGATACAAACCACTTTTTTAAACTGATGTGATGTGATCCTGCAGTTCAGTACTGCAGGTACTTGTGCACCAATGTATAACTCACACAATCTTATTATAGACCAAGTTCTGCAGTATTCAGAGATTTCCATTAAAGCAGGAAAGTTGGCTAAAAGTTTGATTCACTCAGTTTGCAGATTAGCTCTGGGTTTTTTTTCCTTAGAAGTTGTTTGGTTAGGTTTTTGATTCAGGCTCACACTTGCAGACTCTTGCAAAAACTCACTTAACTCTCTGGTGATAAATTTCACTAAGTTTTTCGTTGGTGGTGGTGGTGGGTTTTGGGTTGTTTTGTTTGTTTTTTTCCCAGTTGGCTGTTGGCATCAAATGGTGGTGCTAGCCACAGCATCCTGAGCTCAGCCTTCATACCGCTTGTCCACAAACCCTTTCCCTTAGTTTCTTTCTGTCCCCAGCCTTATACTGCCCCTTTTTTTGTACTCTTCACTGAAAATTTAACTAACTCTCCCACTTAAAAGAGACCCCACTAATAAAACACTCAAACATGCACAAAGCCATTTAGAGTAGAGTAGCATTCAGAACAATGTAAGTGCCGGAGACCTGACCATCCACTGCTAATTACCAGGATTGGATTTAAAGTGTGCCCAGGTAAACTGAGTGTACAAAAACCCATCTGGAGTTCACTGTTCACTGGATTGGATAAATGTAACATTAAAAATTGAACAAATCCCCAAGCACTATAAATCAAAAGTGCTATGCCTAATGTGATAGGTGAAGGACTGTTTTTTTGTAATTTTTCTAGTATTTTTGTAAGATGTATCTAGAGGAATCCAATTTCATGATGTCTAGACACATATTTCTAAGACTTAATACTTTCTTCCTTGAAAAATTTTTCTCCTTTCATCTACCCAAACTTATTAGGGGCACAGTGCAAATTAATCGTTTTATGCAATACAGTTTTACTTTGGCTGCTTTTAAACACAGCAACTAACAACCACAAGCAGTACCATAAACTCAAAGTATATAATCACTCTCTGGTGGTGAGAGCTAAGTACTTACTTCAACTCAGTGTTATTGTGTCCTAGTTTCAGCTCTAACAGCTATTTTTCTTCTTCCTAGCAGCTGGCGCAGCGCTGTTCTTTAGCTTTAGTCTGAGAGGACTGCTGGGAACACACTGATAACACAACTAAAACGTTGTTGCTCAGTAGCACACACTTACCCTGATCAAGGACTTTTCAGTCTCTCATGTTCTGCCAGTGAGGAGAGGCATGGGAAGCTAGGAGGTAGCAGAGACAGGACACCTGACACAAACTTGCCAAAGGGGTATTCCGTACCACAGCACATCATGCCCAGTATGTAAACTGAGGGGAGTCACCTGGAAGGGCAGATCGCTGCTCGGGTCCGGCTGGGTATCAGCTGATGGGTGGTGAGCAATTGTATTGTGCATCACTTGTGTTTATTGGGTTTTTTTTCCCTTTCCCCTTTAAGTTTTACATTCTCTCCCCTTGTTATTTCCCTTACCATTAGTAGTATTAGTAGTAACAGTTTTATATTATACTTTCGTTATTGGACTGTTCTTACCTCAACCCATGGGATTTCAATTCTCATACTTTCAATTCTCCTCCCTATCCCATCTGGAGGGGAGAAGAGGTGAAGAAGGAGATGTGAGCTAATGGCTGCATGGTTCTGAGTTATGGGCTGGGCTTAAACCATGATATATTGCACATGGAAAGCAAAGATAATTCCTAAAATATGGTGAGAAGATAACAGAATTTAATTGTGACTATTGACAAGTGAGTACTTTGTATAAGAAAACTCCACCACTCTTGCCAGAAATTAAATTAAGCCCAGGTTGGGAGCAACAGCTGAATTTAAAGAAAAGCACAGAGCATGGTTTGAGTGAGCTGAGGGGGACAGTAACCTTGCAACAGGTGATAAGTCATGCTTTTCTTAATTTTCTACTCCAGGCTTCAATCAAATCTGACATTAAACTTTATACAAAAATTCAATCTGACTAAGATACTTTTTATTAGATCTTTTCATCATGATTTCAAAAGGCACTTGAGGTATCTGTCAGACATATGATCTAAATTACATGTTCTGCACAGCACATTTACCATTAAAATAAGCATTTTAGGCCCAGTCAATCACCCTCAAGACAGAACAGTACATTTTCAGGAGCTGTTCATGAAACTACTAAAAAACAAGCAAATACAGTTTAACACAGAAGTTATGTAGCACAAAAACCAAGGAAATTCCATAATTATGACTGTTATTTTATCTCCTAAGGCATATGTACTCTTTAATTATCCAATCACACAATGTTCCCCACTAGCAATTGTAATTATGGCTTCTCTGTCTATGGAGTTGTCAACACTGATAGCAATTTCTTAATGGGTTTGTGATGTAAATGTATAAAACCAGAAATATTTTGCACAACACAAAATAATGCAGGTTAAATAAATAAGGTAAACCGTAATATGCTTTCAGATTCTAAATCATAGAATCATAAAATGGTTTAAGTTGGACGGAACTTTAAAAGTCACCTAGTTTAACCCCCCTGTCACGACAACATGTCGGCTGTTTGCATTTAGAATCCCATGGGTGGGGAGCGTGGAAGGGTTTGCAAACCTGGCTTGTGACTTTCACCACAATCCTTAGTCAAATAATTCCAGCTGCAGTATTGCTGAGGTTACGCCATGTACATGTCTGCATGTAAACAACTGAATGAACACAGGAAAGGTTTGAGTCTCCATTCTTTCCTTTAAAAAAAATTTGTTTGGTGTCATTAATCATTTAATCTGGCCACCTGAAAATGAAGTGTTAAGCCTTTTTTAAGCTTTTTTTGCCAGAAAAGATACTAAATACATGGTTGGACTTATAAATACAGTCTGACATCTCTAAAATGTCAACATGTCTTCAGCTTCCAAGGACAACTGAAATATATTTTCTACTGAAATCTGCCATCTAAAAATGCAAACTTTCATATAATTTAGAAGAATCAATCAGAATCAAATACGAAATATAACAAAACCAAACATATTAATAGTTTTTGTGCTTATGCATATGCCAGATGCTTGATCCTAAAAATACTTAATTTGATTCACAGTAGTCTCTTCACATCATCTAGTATCTTCCTCAGATGAATAACATTATTCACCTTACTTAATTTTCACCTTTTTCAGGATCAGCCCAAACATGTCAGATTTCCTCCCCCCCATACTGCAGCTCTTTTGAAAACCATGGAGATACATTTCATTTTCCCACCATTTTCATGAGTATTTACCTTATCTCCATATCCTGGGGTTCAAAAATACCTCAACGGATTTTCAGTCAAAAGAAATATTGTTGTAGGCTTGACTTCTTCACCTTTTTTCATTGCCATCACACAGGAAAATAAACATGTTCTATGATGAAATTAATCAAATTCAGCAATCTTTTGACAGTAGTGCTCTAGCGTCTTCTTTCACTGCTTCATCAATCACAAATAAATCATGATAGCTGGTGAGGCACCAGAGGATTGACATGGCAGTGTGTCAATATCAGTAACTGAAGTACTGGTATTGCCTGGTAAATTATTATCAGAGGGGATTGTTGATTGAGCAGCAATTCCCCAGAAGTTTGGAGCCACTGGGGCACATTTGTTTCAAAGCCTGTTGGCCTCAGAAAACTATAACAACAGTTTAAACCTTGGCGAGGGTATAACACAGAGACTGGTCTATCCATATCCATGTCCAGCTACAGACCATATTCATCAATAGATGTGGAGCTTTTGACTGTCTTTCAGCATGCAGCTGGGGTACCATCACCAAACAGACAAGTTACTAATGTAGTTTCCTGGGAACCTATGGCCTTAGGACAAGTCAGATTTTCTAATCAATGATTTGGAAAAAAACCCGAAGTCATTACAAATAGTATTTCCACTGGTTACAAGGACTGTGACCATTGACTGTGGAAGGCCAGATAAGAGACCAGATCCTTAACCTCATGTAATTTTAACGTCTGGAAGCTAGGCACAGACAGCGCATTTAATAAAGCTAAATATAAGGTCACAGAGTGTCTAAGTGATGACTGATCCCTTCTGTGCCCATTAGCACCCCAGCATGATTACTTGCTATCCTTTTTGGGTTGCAAACAACAGCCAGTATTGAGCCATATGAATTCATATAGTCATGGAAGTTGTGACTGACAGACAACAGGTTTTCTAATTCCTACAGACTCAGTGGCCAAAAATACTTTCTATTAAACTGAAATACAGGGCTCCACAGCTAGAAGTGGCTTAAGCAGTAATTTATTTGGAGACAGTCATTAATAGGTCACATTATGATCATGCTGGGAGATTTCAGGGTCAGGCCAATTAAAATGTGAAATGATCAATTATACAAAGCAAGACTGATTGTGTATAGTTTCCCTATAGTGTGAGTTTCTTTAACCTGTTGATGGACAAATCAAGAGTCCGTTGTTATGTGGTCAGGTCACAGTGTTTGCCAGAGACAATGTGGGAGAGAACAGCTTGTCCTTAGAATAAGTAGGGATTGCATGGCTGTCCTACTTCCAATACTTGTAATTGAATCATCTATCAGGGATTTCACAAATGAGTGCTTGAATTTGCTTTCATCTTAGCATGGCTGAAACTAAGGGTATTTCCATGGTATCTGCTGAATACTCACTGAATACTCAGACATTCAGTTTCTTGGGCTGTGATGATACATATTTTGCAGTACCTAACACCACAAAACATGGTTCCAGCATTTCTGTCGAGGTTTATGAATTGATTCAAGAGTTAGCAATGAAAGGAAATGCATTTTCATAATTTGCAAGATTTGTATAAGAAGAAAAAACTTCTGATGACATCCACCAATTAACTGGGCCGTTGCTTGCAGTGCAGTAATAGAGCATACTCTCGCTCCCTCTGGGAAGCATGCAATAGTACACCTAAATCCATAGAACACAGGTGTGCAATATCTAGAGAAATATGGTTTGGGTACCTATACTTGAACAGGAGTTCCAAGAGCCAATGCGAAGCATTAAATATTGAAAAAGTTGGCCAATTTTTAATAGACTGTAATGTGTCAATCAATTTTAACTAAACAGAGAGGAGGCTCACGGGCAACTTGATTGTACTGTGTAAGTACTTGCATGCACCACAGCAATAGGATAATACAGAGCTTGTCATTCCATCAGATAAATATATGAAAAGATCAAATAGCTAGCAGCTGAAGTGAGCCAGTTCAAATTGGTAATAAAATGTTATTACTGTTTTCAATGAGGAATTATTAATTAAGGAATGATTGCAAAGATTGTGTTGTGATATGACCTATCACTGAAAACTTTCAATTAAAGCTTCATTGATTTTGTGAGAGAGGCACAGCAGTTAAATAAGAATTTGTTTATTTAGTCATACAGCCTGTGCTGTATATAGAATTCAAGATAAATGACCACAGATTGATCCATTCTAGTTGACAATTTGAGGGTCTATAACATGAACATATTTTAGGCTCCATAAGCAGGAAAAAGCTTATTTTTTCTGTGTGGAAAATACAAATTCCAAATCTTACAACACACCACTAAAAAGTAACCATGTTTCTGCTGCTGCATCTTAATGCTTGTTGGAGAATATGATCTGCAGTTGCTTGAAATTTGCAGTGAGGTTTTGTTTGTTTTCTTGTTTGTTTTTCCTGAATGAAAATGTTTCTATTCTTGCAGAATAGCTCAGGCTTAGCTAAGAAAACTGTCATTTCTCCTTATCAGAAAGCACATGTCCATTGTGGACAGCGCTGCTCTGTATCCATTCCATCAGGCTTTGTTTCCCTGCTCCACTACCTTGATTTTAATGAAACCTGTCCTTGTGCTTCTGCTCACTTTGAATTAGCTATTCTTCACCCAGTCAGATTGATTGACTTTTTTATCTCATGACTGCCCAAGTATGGAACAAACTTCTTTCACAACCATCTATACCACTTACAAATTGTTTTCTGTTTTATTTCCATTTATTCTTGCAAACACTGATGCACAAGAGACTGAATGCTTGAAACTTTACCATCATTTTACTTAAGAAAACTCGACTGAATTCCATTGTTTTCCCTTTAGTTAAGACCTTGCTTTTTCTTTTTACTGCTTCAACTGCTTATGCAAAGCAGGATCCTCTTTGGGCTAAGCTGGTAAAACGTATTGAGGGATTGTTGTGTCCCTTTTTTTTTTTTTATTTTTTTTTATTTTCACTGCATTGTTTTTTTTTAGGAAAAACACTCTGTAATCACTAAATTACATGAAATATACTATTCAATTCTGCTAAATTTAAGCACATTCACAATATTTTTTGTGGTTTATTTAGAAATCTGTTAAAATATTATGGCCATATTCTCTATTTGAATATTTTGCAACAAATGAGAGGGCTTTGATTTTTAGTAATTTTGCAACTAGAGTTTTGTTATGGTATTAAGTACTACCTCCATGTTTTTTATTTTATATTGTGAATGGATAAACTATGATCCATAAAGGTTAATCAGCATTTCAGAATGAGGACTACGAATTTAATGTAAATTTACCTCTCACAATTAGTCTGCAGACCTAACTTTCTAGTTTTGTGACTTCAGTTAGCTCTGTTACAGAAATCAGAACTGTAGCAATTTTCACATCCCTTCATCAAAATGTATTTTATATCCAACAGCTCTCTGGAGGCACAGGACTAGGGGGAACCTCAAGATGTCATTAAGTCTATTATTGCTTTGCTCCAAAAAGAACAATTATCCCAGTGTCATTTCTGACGGATATTTCACTAGTTGGTTCTCAAGGACTTTAAAAGATGGAGATTCCACCAGTTCTCTAGGCAATTTATTCCAGTGCTTCACTGTCTTACCAATTAAGCTGAGGTTTATACCCTTTATTTCTAGGCATAGAACATGAAGAATGGATTATTCCCCCTCTTTGCAACCACCTTTTATGTATTTGAAGATTGTTTTTTTTGTGCAGTCCTCTGCTTCCCAGGTTAAATAACCCAATTTGTTAAATCGCTTTTCATAGGTCACATTTTTAGACTCCTGAACATTCTCATTTTTCTCTACTGAATTCCATCCAAATGCTCCAAGTATAATTGGAAAATTGCTCTGAGTGAAGCCTTTAAATGCTGAATCAATAGGAAGAATTCCTTCATGTCTTGCAGGCTACACTTGGGGTTATAAATTCCATTTGATCCCAAAGAGCTCTGGTCTTTTTTTTTTCATCAATATGACATTGTTGAATCATATTAGGTTAGTCCACTGTATGGTCAGATTTCACCCCTCTTTAAGTCCTTTTCTGCAGAACTGCTCTTTAAATTACTTTTATCCACCCTGTCTACAAAATAGACAACTCCTGCCTAATGTATATGTCCCCATTGAATTGCATCTGATTATTTTCAGATCATATCTTCAATTTGTCAAGATCACTTTAAATTGTTATACCATTCTCAGTATATTCATCTTCAGCTTAGCTCCATCTGCGAATTAAATAAGCATACTCCGTACTCCATCATCCCAGTTATTCATGAAAATATTGAACAGCATATGGACTAGAAACAGATGTTACTCTATGAATCCTTCTATTTTGACAGTGACCCATTGACAAATATTCCTTCAGTATTGTTTTCAAACCAGTTCTGGATTTAGATTCACACAAGTCACAGCATTTCTTTAGCTAGCATAAACATTGTCACTGGAATGTTAAAAGTCTTTCTAAAATCAAGGTATTATATGTGTACCTGCCTTTGTTCCACAGACTGTTTTCCTACCACTGAAGAAAACTCATCTAATATCTTACTGAAAATCTCACGTAAAATTGGTGCAAAGCAAAATGCAGAGTCTGACTGAGTAAAATCCTTGTAATGGATCATGATTCCCAAATTGTGAATTTCTTCATGCAGAGGAGTTGCATACCTTCACAATTTATTTTTATTGTCTCTAGACTGCACAGTGTCTTGGGAATCTGAAGCGCTTGGCATGTCTCTATTAGTAGCAGAGATGTTTGAGCTGCAAAGGCTTTAACTTGTGTTAAATGACAAAAAACGTTGCAAATTGGGAAAGAAAAGAAAAATAGATAGCAAACAATATATTGCAGAAAGTTTAAAATGTAAAAATCTGATAAGGAAGCTAAAGATGACAGAAGACTGGGGATGGCAAGGCTGAGTCCAAAAAAAATTGCCTTTGAAGTCAATTTTGAGCAAGTGAAATTCCAACAACAGTCCAGGCTCATTGCTTGGCAGAGATGGTAGATTTATTCACAATAATGCAGAAGTAGAAGTGTTTATGAAATGTTTCCGTTCTGTATTTGAAATTAAGAGAGATCACAGAAGGATGATTCTTGCATGATGAAGTACTTTATAGGCCATTTGTGATAGAGGACATTAAACAGCTACTGCATTTAATAATTTTTGTATGAACAGGCTGGGAAAACTTGCATCTAATTCCTAAAAGTAACATTTGAGAAACTTTCTGCCTCACTTATTTTAACACTTATTAAATCATGGTCCATGTAAGAAATTCTAGAAGATTGAAAGAACACTAATGTCATGCCAGGAGTCCAAGGGGCAAGCGGGACAAGCAGTATAAATGCAGAAGAGAAAGGTCTAATAGAGAGGCAGCATATGGTTTTAATAGATAAAATTTCATAGTGTAACAGATTTGCAACAGATTTATCAAAATTACTTTAAAAATATAGAAAAATCTGAGGTTTTGCCCAGTTAAAACAGATGGCAGGCACTGCGGTGTTTCCAGACACCAGCTTCAAGTTTTGAAGGAGACTCAAAATGAGGTAAAACAAAAAAAGTAATTGAGCTGTCTGACATATTCTCTAGTAAACAATTATTCATATCAAGCAACATGTCACAGCACCATCAGTCATATGAGGTGCAGACCAGTATTAGTCAGGATGTAATTGGCAGCAGTTACAATAGTTTAACAAATTAGAAAAAATGTATATGCTTCTGATGATCTATATTTGGTTACATATTGCATTCTCATGTTGATGCTTTTGTGAACACCATCATTCATCAGCTGATTTCAAGGTAAGCATTCATTTTGTATTATCATCAGACTTGGCCTTCTGCCTGTACTGAGATATCCGAATTTAAGATTTACCTGTAGTTGTCAGAAAAGCCTGCACTTATCAATGCCCAACCAGTTTGCATGCCAAGAACTGATGGTCAGTCAGGGAGAAGGCTATTGCTCTCCAAAAGTCTCATTGAAAATGTTTCAGAACAAGAACAAAGATATCAAAACAGACCACTACTGAAACTTTCGCCATCAACATTGATACTCTAAGACACTCAGGTTGCTAACTTTTGAATTCAGCTAGAAATAGGATAGGAATAGGTATTAGGAATTAAAGCAAACCCCAATCCAAATTATTTTCAGAAACAAACCCAAACAACTCAGGAACTCAGTCAACTATTATGCATTCAGCCTGAAGGACTTAGATGAGAGGTTTTGTAAATTTAGTATGTGGCAGTTATCTTTACTCGCTCTCAATGTTGGTTTTTTTTTTTTTCCTAATTTTTATTTATTAATTAATTTTTAATCATATATTATGTCTCTTGAAGCTTGCTGTTCCATGCCTCAGAGCCAATGTCAGAAGCATCTAAGCCCTTACATTTTTATAAAAATGCATCCTTGGAGGACTGGGGCAGAATACTGAGACTACAATTCATCTCACCCCAGAGGCATTTCAAGGGCATGATTCATGTAGTCCTAAAGTAGGCAGCTAAACAAGGTCAGATGAATCAAGACTTAAATCCTCTATTTCTCCTTCTTTTCTATAAGGAGAAATAAGTGGCCAACCAGATGTCAGTGTCTTCATTGCGGCTATCTAAAGGCAGGAGAGTAAAGTCTAATACTTATGATGTCACAAAGCACAAATACCCGATGTGATTTCGTATTATCACCATTTCCCCCTTTGTAACAACCTCACACATCTGAGCATCACATCAGCTCTCTAAATCTGTTTGCAAGGACTTTTCTCACAGGAGCAGTCTACTATTTTAAAGGTCAGAAGTCTGGGTCAGTATACTGGCTTTCCCACATCCCAAAGCTTTAAACACTTATTTACTAACCATAGCAAGAATCTCTACACACCTGCATAAACTGGACTATTAGTTGCAAAGACTGCAGTTTTAAGTCAAGGTGGGTCAGCATTTATGGATTTTGGAGCTTTCCATACAAAATCAACTCTAGTTCGTCTGCACTGAAATCTAAACCATTTTTGGCTCCATTTCATATCATATTTTAAGTCTCATTGTCCTCACAGTCATAAATGAAGGACATAATACTTTGTTTCACTTGTAAATGTCAAGAGGTGTAGCATTATCATCTATGTTACCAGTAGCACTAATAACATTGCAGACTAAACTGCTCTGTCTTCATCAAAGGCTATGCATCAGTTGAGATGCAGTGCTGATGATGACCTGAGTCAGCTCTCACTGAAAGGAGCTCTTTATTATGTAGGTCACTACCAGAGTTCATTTCAGCAACACCTGAAAATCGTACTTCACCAGACAAAAAACAAAGCAAAAAAATTCTTCTCGGCAAACAACTTGAAAGCAGAGTGCAGAGAAGACACATGAATATCATGCCTCGTATCCTCATGCCTTAGGTATGCACACAAGAAACTCTTAGTAGCTTGCTGAATTCTTGTATAACCACTCCCCTCCCACAGTGCTGGTTTATTTTTGCATTGATTTTTTCAGACTGTTTCCAAGCCATGCTTCCACTCTACTTATTGAAAGGACATAAGCAAGACAGCAAACCAAAACCTGCCAGACACATCATTAAAGCAGTATAAACATGTTGATGTCTATGCCAGCAATAAAGGACACTACATAAAAAGACCTGGGGCTGAACTCCAAGAACAGATGTACTGGAAATAAATTCCTGAATATTAGAGTAAAAAACTGTTTTATTCATCCTCAGTTAACATAGTCCTAGGCAGCTAAACACAGGAAAATTGTGTGTTGGAGGGAAGAGTTCTCCGAGTGACCATTTAGGTTCATCAGCTCTTCAAGTTTTATGTTTTCCTCATTGTCTGCACAGTATTAAACTACCCTGCAATTTTTAGCTTAATTTAAAACATTTTTAAACCATTTTTTAGACTAAATTGCAACTAACTGGGGTTTTTTTCACCCTCACCATAGTTAGTGGAGTGGGAAGTTTATGAAAAAGGGCTCCAAAGTATTCCTTAACACTGAAATCTAATTAGCTCACTATACAACTTGCACTCACAACTAGTATGTTTAAATAATGCATCTCACTTCTTGTTCATCTACTGTGCCTGCTGACATGCAATTTTTTCTACCTATTCTTCATATTCAAGGGAGGATGCATTTAGGGCACCTATATGTCTCTATATATAAATTATACACTTCGGTATAAATGAATGTTTATTAAAATTATTTTTTGCGTTATTAGGTGAATCTTCCGCACTGGAATCCACTTGCTCTGGTTTTTTTTCATAAGCAGATAAATAAAAGAAATATCTTGAGCTACCATGCACCATCTGGGTAAATGTCAGCTATATCCCTACCTAGAGGGTTTGGCATTTATTTCTCAAGAGGGCGGGTGTTGGTTTTGCTTTTCTTGCCTACAGTTTACACAGCTGAATAATTTAAAAAGGACTCGGTGCTGAAAGATAAAATGAAGATGGAGTATATTGTTTCTGGCTACAGTCCCCAGTGCTATAGGTGGCATTTTCTGCTAATACAGCTTGCAAACAAACCCAGAGATTTGAATCATCATAATTAAAGCTGCATAAAATGGGATTGTTCTTTGCAAAAAAAATACATGCATAAATAATACCAAGCCCATAAGCCACCAGTATGCATTTAATCTATGTTTCAGCTACATCACTAAAGGAATGATTTGGTCTTTCAGTGAACTCACCGTAACTCCTTGTTCCTAAAAATCAGACCAAACCAGCAACTGGCAAAATGTTCTAGGAGAAATGTTCTGTGCAAACATATATTGCCTTTGAAACATGCCATTTTTTCCCATAATCAGTGAGCTGGAAAAAGGTATCAAACGTAAAATTATCTTCCCACCAGTACAATTAGAATTCAGTGTAGCAGGGCTCACAATGATAAGACTCTATTGCAGTAGATGCAGTGTAAACATATAATATGGGGCTTTGTCAAAATCAAAGCATTTGCAGCATAAATAAAAGAAACAGAATTTTGGAAAGGTGAAGAAGCAATCTGCCCAAAGCCATACATCAATTAAGTGTTAAATCTCTAAACTGACACAAGATCGCTGGCCTAGCTGAGTAACATACCTCCTACTTGTATGCCAGTATAGGGCAAGGTGTGTCTTTTGAAGAAATGGCATGATTCTGCACTAGGTGATAACCCCTGGATTTGTCTAATGGGAGTTTGTTCTTGTCTGCACTCCTAATTTTTTGTGCAACTCAACAGATTTCTTTCTGTGCAAAATTCAATCTCTGGCAAAAACAGCCGCATGTGTACAGCTGCACACTGTTGTTCTTCAGCCTGTGTCTTCCTCAACTGTATGTAGTGCTTTATTAATGGTGACAGTATTATGTAATTGAAAATTCAGATAAATTCTGCATCAGGTCAAAATGGTTTATCTACAATCAATCTCTGATTGATTTGCCTATACAGCTGAAGTATTTGCGTATCTCCTTAAACATTGACATGAGAACACACTGAGCATCACTGAAAAGCCAGTAGTTAGAAAAGGGTCAAGGTGAGGGTCAATACAATACCTGCTAAAGCAGCAATGAAGTCATCATTTTGAATTTATTCTCAGCTGAGGGACAACTTCATTTGCTCCTGTATATTGAGAGAGGAGAGAAAAAGGAAGAAAGAAGGCATAGGTGAAAATGACAAAAAGGGAAGGGAAAGAGGGAAGATGCAGAAGAAACTGTCCAAGAAAAGTGGGACAGAAATCCCTCTGAAAGTGACAAAGTATGAAGCAACGTCAAGAATCAGCAGCTCAGTTGCTCTTTGCTATCTCAGAATTCTTTTTTTTTGCTCTCATTTCCCAAAGGCATGTCTCATGCCGGGGCTGGAAGAGACCTCAGGAAAACATCCAAATCATCTATCTCCCTGAACAAAGATCAGCTACAGCTGTGTCTGTGTCACTGCTGGCAGATGTTCATCTAACCTGCCCTTAAAGACGTCTCCAGATAGAGACTGCACATTATTCCCAGGTGGCCTGATACAAATCATTACAAGCAGCTTCTAGTCTCTAACTGTGATTTTAAAACTTTTCCTTGCAAAAATAGCTTTAGACATTTTTGATTGCAGACACAGGATCTAGTCAAACGAAATCACACACCATACCTTGCTTTCCTTAATTACTTGTCACAAATAATTTTTAGGCAATCCACACAGCAACTTTTGACATATGTAAAGACTAGATTAATTCAACCTATTTCCTCTTAGGTAAGATTTTCTAGACCATTCAATATATGAATTCTTTTGAATTCTCTGTACCCTCACTTCAAACATTTTTTTGCTCTAAGGCAATATTACAGTGGGACACAGCAGTCAAGCTGAGGCATTACTTGCCCTAAGGAAAGAAGGCGTATAACTTTGCATACCCCACAGGATGAAGTTTACATTATTTACTGCAGGATATCTGGGTTTGGGTTTGTTTTAGAGAGAGGGAAAGGCAGGATATGATGTTGTTGACTTGCAGTCAGCTTTGTGAGACATAAAACCAATAAATAAGGATCTGCTACTTAAGTAGTTTTTCCTTTCTGATTTGTGCAGCTGATTATTCCTGCATAAATGCAGTTCCTTATATCTATCCCCATTGAATAGCATCCTATTTATTTCAGACCATACCTTCAATTTGTCAAGATCACTTTAAATTCTAATCCTGTCCTCCAACATACAGACCCTTGCAGATTAGTGTCATTAGCAAATCTAATAAGCATGCTTTCATTCCTTTCATTTTTGGAGATCCTCTGAGATTACAACACTTTTATGACCTTGCTAAATTGTGGGGATAAGATACATACTTTTCTGCAACACTTTAAAGCAGAAACAATCAATCAAATGGACTTTGAGGATATTCGTCCTCAGGAATTCAATACAAGTCTCCAAGAAGACAGGATATGTCTATACTGCCTTTGAAGGAAATCCCAAGGCCACTGTCAAAGTGTTTTGTTCAGCTCTCTTACTGAGTCTTCCTCACAGCCCCAGGCATGCCCAACTGCTGACACTCCCTTCTCATATCCCTGAAGTTCCACCAGGTAGCACATCCAGACAGCTTACCTGCCATTTCCCTGAAACATACACACTAGATGCCTTTGAATTTCCTTTGCAACAGCTTTCTCAAAATGGGGAAGGTGCACGAACTCTGGCACAGCAGAGATCTGCACTGGCTCCTGCACTGGTGAGGCCACACCTCAAATACCTAGCCTGGAGAAAAGGAGGCTCAGGGAGGACATTATTGCTCTGAAAGGATGTTGTAGCAAGGTTGGTTTTGGTCTCTTCTCCCAAATAACAAGTGATAGGACAATAGGAAGCAGCCTCAAGTTGCACCAGGAAGGGTTTCATTTGGATATTAGGACATGTTTCTTTACCAAAAGGGCTGTCAAGCACAGGAACTGGCTGCCCAGGGAAGCGGTTGAGCCACCATCCCTGGAGATACTTAAAGATACAATGCTTAGGAACATGGCTTAGTGGTGGGCTTGCAGTATTAGTTTAATGGCTGGACTCAATGACCTTAAATGGCTTTTCCAACCTAAATGAGTCTATCATTCTATGATTCTGTGATTAAGATTGAATCTGACTCAGATTGCAACAGCAAGCTACAGATCCAGTCTGCCACCAGCCCTGACAGAAAGCGATAGCTGGAATAAGCCCTATCAGTGGTGCCTTCCCCACTCGTCATCACAGCAATGGAGAATCAAGTTGTGCCAATGACATAATGTCTTGTGATAGTCACTGCATAGAAATGCCATGTTTTTAGTCAGTCAGAGGCAGGTCAACACAACCGCTTAGTGTTACCCCTGCTTCTGGACCTTGAAATGCTCAGCTTTTAAAAAAATCAAATCCTGGGTAATTTTTCTTCAACTGATATGATTCCTAAATTTACAGAAATGGGATCTCAGATGGAATTTAACTAATTGAAGGTGTCTATTGTACTATTTCCAAATTTATTTCCAAATACCAAGCTTAGAGCTGTTTCCAACACCTTCAGCTATTTCATCTACTTCAGTTTAAACAGCTGATTGAGAAAAAAGAAAAGAACACAATACAATCAGCCCACAAAAAATAAAAAAGTCTTTATCTGAGAGATTTCTATAACCCTCAACACCACAACTGGAATCATGCAAATGCTGAAAGATCCTGATAACACTTATAATAAAAAACACCTCACAAAACAAGTGAATGAGATACAGACTTAAATAAGCATCATTGCACAACAGCTGCTATAACCTAAACATGCTGCAAATTGGCTTGTTTAAAATTGCTGAGAAGGATAAGCTAATTAGACATTTAGGAGTCCATCCCTTTCTTTCATTTTCCAGTTAATCAGCTGAGCAATGCTAAGGGTCAGAATAGCTCCCTCGTACATACACTAAGGGGAGGAATAGGAGGCTCTTGTTAGGCTACTGATATAGGAAATTAGCAGATGACTTTTTGATAGAAGGAGATGGATTTCCTTTGCTGGAAATAGAGTGAAGTCATGTTAGCATTAATAGATCCGTTCATGGAAAGCCCCATCATAATTAGTGATCATCATTTATCATCATCACAATTTCACAAAAAGATCCTAATCACTTGGTCTTTCAATTACAGAAAAACAGAGTGATGTATGAAAGTGTAGAATGCAGGAGAACCACTTTATGTCTGGTAGCAGACAGGATGCTCGTGACAGATTTGGACAACTCATCTTACATTTCCTTTGGCTTAGCACAAGAAAAAAAAAATGTGCCCATTTTGCCTTTTAAATCACAGCAGCGTAAAGGGACAGTTTTTGAAAGAAACTGAAAAGGGACTTCTGTAGGGGCAGAAACTCTAAAGGGAAAATAGTCTGTCTGCTCTCTGTATTAGTCTTTTCCTTCCCTTCACCCACATCTCCCAAATTCTAAAATCTTTTCTATATCACTGGATATCTCTCTCATCATATAGTTATTACATGAGATTTATAGAAATGGTGAACATGGGTAGAGCAGTTGACATCATCTACTTGGACGTGTGCAAACCATTCAACACTGTCCCACACAACATCCTTGTCTCTAAACTGATGAGACATCGATTTGATTGATGGACCACTTGGTGGACAAAGAACTGGCTGGATGGCTGCACACAAAGAGTTGTGGTCAATGGCTCAATATCCAGTTGGAGACCCCTGAAGGGTCAGTGTTGGCACCGATCCTTTTCAACATCTTTGTCAGCGACATGGACAGTGGGATTGAGTGTGCTCTCAGCAAGTTTGCCAATGACACCAAGCTGTGTGGTTCAGCTGACATGCTGGAGGGGAGGGGTGCGATTCAGAGGGACCTTGACACGCTTGTGAGGTGGGCTGATGCCATCCTGATGAAGTTTAACCATGACAAGTGCAAGGTCCTACAGCTGGCTCGAAGCAATCCCAGGCACAGCTACAGGGTTCTACATCCCGAGCTCTGCGCTGCATCCTCCCCTCTCATCAGCTCTCTCTGGGTGCCTTCACTGGCCACCTCCAGGGCAGCCAGAGCAGAGCTCCCAGACCGGTCCCTGGTCACACGGCGAGTGCTCACCATCCGCCCTCCTGCCCGCACAAACTGCCTCCACCCGCCCTGTTCGCCGCTCCCTGGGGCAGGTTTTCACCCAGTCAGGGCTGGTGCTGCTCCTCCTGGCTCCGCCCCCTGTGAGTCAGCTGCTCGCGTCAGCTGAGCTGCAGGCTCCTGCGCAAGTCCTGTGAAGGACTTGAGGCTCTTGGGGGTGTGAGTTGAGGTTGTGCACGCTGAGCTTCCCCCGATCAGGTGTGGAAGGCGGCCTCTCTCGAGCTGCTCACCTCAGCAATGTCACCATAAGTGGCACCCACTCATGCCGTCTTCTCTTTCTCCTATTCCTCTGCCTGGGACTGTAACACAAAACTGCAGTTGCTCCCTGCTGGAGAAAGTGATGAACTTCCAGAAGGGCCGGGGTTGGAGGGAAGCTCTGAGGCTCATCTATTTCGAAGTCCTGGGTTGAATCCCCACCTTTCTTATTGCTTTAAGCCAATAAAGCAGGAGAGAGAAAAAAAAATACAAAAAAAAAAGAGGCACATTATTGGGGTAACAGATCTTTTTTACAGATTACTTAAAATGATGACAAAGAAGATAAGTTTATTCATCCCTCCAATCTCATGAAACCTAAAATTGTCATTGCTCTGCATTTGCTGAAGGTGCAGACAGTTGGGCATCAGTCAGCTGAGAGAGAAAAGGGGTCACCTCTGCAGATTATTCCTATTACCTTGTTGCTACCTGTGAAAGCCTTCCTTCTCCATTCAGTCACTGGGACACACTGAATGCAGGAGTACTGAGTGAGAAGAATGCGAAGTTCATGTATGTATGTATATATGTGTATATATATACAGGTTGTATGGAGTCTTGGGTGACATGGTTTAGTCTGAGGTGTCCCTACCCATGGCAGGGGGGCTGGAAGTAGATGATCTTATGGTCCTTTCCAACCCTATCTATTCTATGATTCTAAGATTCTGTACATACATATGCTTTTATTGCAAATAAAATCTGACCCATTGGTAAGCAAGTTACTGAGTACATCAGAAAGTTTGGGGTGCCTAACTTGCTAGACTAGAGAGTGAGCTCCAAAAAGAGATTATAATATACTCTGTGTGTCACATCTGAAAATAAATGAGTCAAACCGTTATTTTAAATTAAGAGACCAAGGTGTCACCAAGCCTTCTTCTCACTGTTCATCTCGTACTGCCAGGTTGCAGAAGGCTTCATTACACTGGGTATTTTAGCCTCCAACTTTTTTACATGGATTTTGTACCAGATGGTTAGATAATATGTTTTACATGCCCTGGGTCATGTGTTCTTTACTATTTTAACAGTTTATTTTGAGCCTGTAGGTCTTTTATTCCTAGTATTCTTTTTGTGAGTATTTTCTCTTGGATTTGCAATATCTGCCATTTATCACTAGGATTTAAAAAAAAAATTGCTTCCATCCTTTAAGTGACTATGTACTCAGAGATTTTCTGTTCGTTAGAACAGACTAGGAAAGCAAATCAACATTGTTTATTATGAAAAGTAAGAAACAGCCACGTAATTTTGAGATCATTGTATTACTGCCTTTGCAATACAATGTGCTGTTGCTTAAATATTGTCTGATTAGCAGAACGAAAGATTAAATACCCTTCAAAGTTGAAACAAGAACATAGATTGTATGCATGGTGTCAGCACCTCTTTTTATTCTATAGAAGAAAATTATGTAAAAATTATTTAGATGCAATAACACTTAGTGCCCCTGTGTTTGTTCTTTCAAATTAATTATGACCTTTGCAATCAGTTTTAGCAGTGATCTTGTATTAGAACATATAGTCTGTGTTTTCATTTAATTTTCTGCAGGCCTTTTTTGTTTGACTCATTTATCTTTCCTTATCCCTTGAAACATCTACAGTAATTCAGTTCACTACAGCTAGACCTTCTGATAGAGCAAGAAATAATCAGCTTCAGGCACTGCTGATTCCAAAGCCAGCTAACAGTTATCTCAATATACTGATCATTTTATACTGTTCAGGCTAATGGAGACTTTTGGACAGCACTTCTTTTTCCTGTGTCCTGTCACAGAGTTCCTCCTTCCCCTTCTGTTTATACTTCTCTTTATACTGAGATACAGTTTAAGCAGTGATACAAAACCAAATCACACGCAGATATCATGCGACAAAATTGTCAGGTGGTTTGTTGTTCCTGATACTAGTTAATGTCTCTCAAAACATTTCCTTCTGAAGTGCTGTAGTGTCATAGACTATTTCAATATGAAACAACTTGTTACTTAAAAGCTTTTAAAATGTAAGATAAACTCTTGTTTAAACAAGCAAAAAAATATTAAATATTATATTGCAGCTTACAATTAAGTAAGGGTACTTAATGTAAGTGATTTGAGCAATTTTTTTTTTTTTTTCCAACGGAATCAGTCATGAAAATTTCCCGAAAGACAGGTCGTTATACAACCTTGGTAGTTACAGTCCAAGCGCTTCATGCTGCCTACTTGTGTAGTATAGATCTATTCTGGAGTACTATTTTAGACAAAGTAGCCTTTTCACTTGTCCAAGAGTAAAACACTGTCCTTAGAGTTTTTTCTAAACATAATGAATGCTGATTTGCTTATAACACCTGGTTGGTATTTCTCTTGTACAAGGAATCCAAGTCATAATCTGACATTTATTTTTACTGTGACCTAGAATTAAGACAAAGTCATAGAATCATAGAATAGTTAGGGTTGGAAAGGTCCTTAAGATCATCTAGTTCCAACCCACCTGCCATGCGCAGGAACACCTCACACTAAACCATGCCACCCAAGGCTCTGCCCAACCTGGACTTGAACACCATCAGGGATGGAGCATTCACAACTTCCTTGGGCAACCCATTCCACTGCCTCACCACCCTTACAGTAAAGAACTTCTTCCTTATATCCAATCTAAACTTCCCCTGTTTAAGTTTAAACCCAGTATCCCTTGTCCTGTCACTGCAGTTGCTAATGAAGAATCCCTCCCCAGCATCCCTATAGGCCCCCTTCAGATACTGGAAGGCTGCTATGAGGTCTCCATGCAGCCTTCTCTTCTCCAGGCTGAACAGCCCCAACTTTCTCATCCTATCTTCATATGGGAGGTGCTCCAGTCCCCTGATCATCCTTGTGGCCTCCTCTGGACTTGTTCCAACAATTCCATGTCCTTTATATGTTGAGGACACCAGAACTGCACACAGTACTCCAAATGGGGTCTCACAAGAGCAGAGTAGAGGGCCAGGATCACCTCCTTCGACCTGCTGGTCACGCTCCTTTTGATGCAGCCCAGGATACAGTTGGTTTCTAGGCTGCGAGTGCACACTGAAGCCGGCTCGTGTTCATTTTCTCATTGACCAACACCCCCAAGTCCTTCTCCACAGGGCTGATCTCAGTCTCTTCTCTGCCCAACCTGTAGCTGTGCCTGGGATTGCTCCGACTGAGGTGGAGGACCTTGCACTTGGCATGGTTAAACTTCATCAGGTTGGCATCAGCCCACCTCACAAGCATGTCAAGGTCCCTCTGGATAGCATTCCTTCCCTCCAATGTATCAACTGAAACACAGAGCTTGGTGTCTTCGGCAAGCTTGCTGAGGGCACACTAAGTCATAGAATAGTAAGGGTTGGAAAGGACCTCAAGATCATCGAGTTCCAACCCCCCTGCCATGGCCAGGGACACCTCCCACTAAACCATGCCATCCAAGGCTATGTCCAACCCCACCTTGAACACCGCCAGGGATGAAGCATCCACAACCTCCCTGGGCAACCCATTCCATGGCCTCACCACCCTTACAGTAAAGAATTTCTTCCTCATATCCAATCTAAACTTCCCCTAAGTTTAAACCCGTTACCCCTTGTCCTCTCACCACAGTCCCTAATGAAGAGTCCCTCCCCAGCATCCCTATAGGCCCCCTTCAGGTATTGGAAGGCTGCTATGAGGTCTCCACGCAGCCTTCTCTTCTCCAGGCTGAACAGCCCCAATTTTCTCAGCCTATCTTCATACGGGAGGTGCTTCAGTCCCCTGATCATCCTCGTGGCCCTCCTCTGCACTTGTTCTAACAGTTCCATGTCCTTTTTATGTTGAGGACACCAGAACTGCACACAATACTCCAAGTGAGGTCTCATGAGAGCAGAGTAAAGGGGCAGGATCACCTCCTTTGACCTGCTGGTCACACTCCTTTTGGTGCAGCCCAGGATACGGTTGTCTTTCTGGGCTGCAAGCGCACACTGCCGGCTCATGTTCATTTTTTCATCAACCCACACCCCCAAGTCCTTCTCCACAGGGCTGCTCTGAATCTCTTCTCTGCCCAACCTGTAGCTGTGCCTGGGATTGCTCCGACCCAGGTGGAGGACTTTGCACTTAGCATGGTTAAACTTCATTAGGTTGGCATCAGCCCACCTCACAAGCATCTCAAGGTCCCTCTGGATGGCATTCCTTCCCTCCAACTTATCAACCGAACCACACAGCTTGGTGTCATCGGCAAACTTGCTGAGGGCACACTCAATCCCACTGTCCATGTCACCCACAAAGATGTTGAACAAGACCGGTCCCAACACTGATCCCTGGGGGACACCACTCGTTACTGGTCTCCAGTTGGACATTGAGCCACTGAGCACTACTCTTTGCATGCGGCCATCCAGCCAGTTCTTTATCCACCGAGTGGTCCACCTATCAAATTGATGTCTCTCCAACTTAGAGACAAGGATGTCATGTGAGACAGTGTCAAAGGCTTTACACAAGTCCGGGTAGATGACATCAACTGCTCTGCCCCTGTCCATCAGTTCCGTAGCCCCTTCATAGAAGCATGCCTTCCAGGAGAATCTGCTCCAAGATCCTGCCAGGCGCAGAGGTGAGGTTGACTGGTCTGTAGTTCCCTGGGTCATCCATTTTCCCCTTCTTGAAAATGGGGGTTATATTTCCCTTTTTTCCGTCATCGGGAGCTTCACCTGACTGCCATGATTTTTCAAATATGAGGGACAATGGCTTAGCAATTTCATTCATCAGCTCCTTCAGGACCTGCAGATGCGTTTCATCAGGACTCATGGACTTGTGCACATTCAGGTTCTTAAATTCTTAATCGCAGAATCATAAAATAGTTTGTATTGGAAGAGACCTGAAAAGGACAGCTAGTGCAGACCCTTACAATGAGCAGGGACATCTGTAACTACATCAGAACCCTGTTGAACCTGATCTTGAGTATTTCCAGGGATGGAGCATCTTTTTCTTCTCTGCAAAATCTGTTCCACTGTTTCACCACCCTCATAGTAAAATGTATCTTCCTAATATCTAGTCTAAATCTCCCCTCTTTTAGTTTAAAGCCATTACCTCTTGTCCTATTGCAAGTGGCCCTACCAGAAAGTCTGTCCCCATCTTTCATATTAAAGCCCTGTTTAAGTACTGAAAGGCCACAATAAGGTCTCCCTGCTGGAGTCTTTTGTTCTCCAGCATAATCAAGCTCTACTCACTCAGCCTTTCCTTGTAGGAGAGGTGCTCCAGCCCTCTGATCATTTTTGTGTCCTTCCTCCGGACCCACTCCAGCACGTCAGATACACTGCTTATGGAATCCAAAATACGGATTTCTTTAGGATTTGTTACGATGCATTAGAAAAAAATTTCCATGGATTGACTACAAATAACTGTTAATAATAATTTAAATGCTTTATTTTTCATGTGTTGGACACTATAAACTTTTTGTGGCATTAAGGTTATATTTTTTATTTTAAGGTTTGAAGGGGCTACCTGCTGAACTATGAGATGGTGCAGCCAGGGAAACAAATGATATTCTAGTCCACATCCCTCTGTTAAATAGACATCATTTAAGAGAAGCCTTTAAAAAGAGATTTCTTAATTGGAAAAACATCCTTTTCAGTCACAAGTGGCTGAGCTGAAGTATGTCCTCAGAATATCAATATCAGCTGAAGCTATTAAAATGTCATTGTTAACATTTTTAAAAAGCTTAATTTAATTAGTAAATAGTAATTAGAGTATTCTTACCAGTAAGAAATGTCTTCCTAAAATGAACATCGTGTAAACCCTCAATTTCAATGGATAACACTACTGGAAAAGACTCAGCATATGAGCAATGAGATTGAGTTTGCAAATACTGTGATTAACTTAGAGGTTTTGCTGTTGGAGGTAATTGCTGGACCATGCTGGAGGGCAGGGACAATTTACTTCCTGATCACACCTAGTGAAGTATTTTTGCGCTTGTCAGCAGCTCTCAAGCATAATATATAAAACATCACCAGACCAATCAATGTTCCTATATGCAGTGCATTTTTCCTTGTTTTTCCTGAAAACAGTGAGAGCAGAAACTCATGGACTGAAGGCAAAAGGCAGTATTCACCCTACAGGGTATTTCTTCATTTAAACCTGCATGAGTTAGAGCCTCCTTCTAGCTAGCAATTTGCAGGTAGGTTTTCATCCAGATAAAAATATTACATCCCCTGTCAATCCTGGATAGATGTTTTATTTTAGTGCAGGCCTGTTGGAATAAAAGCAGTTGTATTTAATGGAAGTAGACTATCTGAGGCAAACTGTGGGTCTAGGTTAAAACTATGATGGCATCCTGACCTGAGGGGTATTTGGAAATCAGATGTTGTAACATCTTGGAAAGATTGTTCAACAACTTCCATACTTAGAAATAGATGTAAAAAATAATCTTACTGAATGTGGTCCTGACAAAGGTTTAGGAAAAAACAACACAGGAATGTTGCAACAGAACACTTAGGACCAATTATTTTAAAAAGACACTTTTGAGACACAGAAGGACAGTTATAATTCTGTTTGCTAGCCAGGGCCAATGGGATCACCAAAGACAGTCTGCATGGGATGGTACCAGGCTACAGTATTAGTTAATTTACTTGAAAAGTGTGCTTTGTCCACATTCAGGCTGTTTTTAATTAGATTGATTCTTGATTGTGGAGGTATCTTGACTGGATGTCACCTGTCTAATCATGGTGGGCAGCCAGAAGTGCCCTTTTCAGTAATGACCATTTTGGCTTTCCATATCCCCTGACAGAGGACCTGGCCTTTATTGTGGACTTCACATTCAGCCTTGGTGGGAGAAGAGACGTGGACAAAAATATCACACTCAACCAAGGAACTCAGTTTCTCACTTCAGGTGTTTCATGTGTTTTCAACAGGAGGGGAGTCATTGGAAGAACCAACAAACTTACACCCCAGAGATCAGCATCCTGCTCTAAAACCCTATGAAAACAGCCACACGAGCTCCACTATGGAGGACAGCATCACTCATTGTATTACAAAAGAAGGAGGGAGGGAAGGAAGGGCATGGGCTCGGTTGTCCTAATCTAAGCATGGCAGAGCTAAGACCTTCTCTCTGCCTGAATGTCATTGACCTTCCTTTGTACAACGCAGCTGTTACCGGAATTTCTTCACTGAATTTCTCTGTACTGTGAAACCCCATGGGCATTGCCTACTATTGCCAAACAGCTCCTTCCTTTCCTTTCTCACTTCAGCAGGCTTCATTCAACTATAAAATGATGGCACCAGATGGGTTAAAAAATAAAAAACTATCAGGTGTTAATACTTCTACACAGAGATACACATTGTGCATTTTGCCTTAGGTGCAGAAAGCTTTTAAAAAGCCTGATACTTTAACTTATAGCTTTGAGAGTGCACTCAACCCTCCCTAAAGTTGAGATTTCATGAAATAAATGGCTCAAATCAGTCTATGGAGACATGTCAGAAATCATGGTTCTTTTAAGGCGTGATTGCATACTCATCTCTGTAACAATTGCTACAAATGCAACTAATTCTGCAGCTCTCTCTATGCTGATTTTTAAGTATTATATGAAAGAAATTGGAGCAAAAAGAGGCTTTTAATTCTAACCTGAACTTGTATATCTCTTGTATACTCAGACCTGCCATGGAGGATGCTATTTCCTTCTCTTCCGGTGCTACTTGGGAAGACCATGAATGGTAGCACTGCGTTATCTCCCTGATTCACCCTGTCTTTTCGAACAGATCACTGCTGCAGCTCGGTGGCCATTTACAACCTGTCCTGGTGTGTGGGCACTGCCCTTGCCTCCTCCAGCTGCCCAGCACAGGGAGCAGTGTTGGCAGGAGCCCCTGAAGCCAGCCAGCCTGTGGGAGCAGTGGTTTCCTCATCTGATCAAGCTGGGAAGAGTTAAGGGTTGACTAGTAAGCCCAGTTTATATTTGACCGTGTTGTTGTGTACCCGAAGCAGCTTCCAGCAATTGGAAGCTGCTCTGTGCTGTTCACTTCACCACTCACTGTTGTTCCTGATTCTTGCTCCTTCGTCCTAAATACTTCCAAGCACTCCAGATCAGATTTGTTCACGTCATGTCTCATTCTCTGTCCTGAACTTCATTATGTAATGGCATTTTCTAATATCTTGACTTCTAAAGTAGAGACTCGTCACAGAGTCTTGTCTATCTTTAGTGTTTCACAGTCTTAATTCTGTTGCCTTGACAGCAGTTGCTGTATCTAACCCTAGTCCAGTCTGGATCTAATCACGGAGTTGTATAAAATGGTTGTGTGAAACACAAGCACATTGGACTCCTCCAAAATCACTGACCACCCCACACTGAAAAGAAAATGCAATTTCAGCTTCAAACATACAGCCTTTGCTACAGGGCACCTGTGCTAGTGATGACTCAAGAGAAAGAGTAGGGAAAGGAGCAGGGAACACTGTCCTTGAGAGGTAGAAATGCAGTGGGTGGAGATGCAGCATGCATTTAACGGCAAAATAATCCCAAGAGCTGATCTCTCAGCGAGAAACTGTTGAGTATTACCTGAGTGCTCTTGGGTGCTGCATTTTCGCAGGTGGTGGATGCACCTAGTGAGTGGGAGCTCTTGGATCAGTGACTGTCACTGTGGCTCTGTGAAGATTTAAGGAAAAATTTCTTCTGTCTTCCCGCAGCTTAGCTGCCATTGCTAGTCATCACATTCCTGCCAACATACCCTGTTCCGCCAGTCCCTGCTGGCTGTGTGCTGGGGTATGTGGTCTGCTGAATAGTGCTTTCAAACAAGGGCAAAGCTATACCAATGTCATTATTGACCATAAACTGGCATAACAGTGATACAAAGTACACATCAATTCAAGATAGCAGAAGTATTGCTCTTATAGCAGATAAATGTATTGATGATTCCTCACTGTGCAAACATGGCCTGAGAGAAGAAACAATTTCTAAGGTGCATCAGCTTAAAAAGCTTCTCTAGGAAGCAATGTTTTGAAGAAGGCTGCACCACAGTAACTACCACAGAGCGTAGTTCTATCTAAATAAGTTTTATAGCAGGTAATTCAGGGTTTTCTAGCAGAGACCTCAGCAAAGGATATAAACCCCACCTATGAAATAAGGGAAGTACTAGGATGATTAGCGATATTGCTGGCATTTCCCTACCTCATTAATTTAAAGCTGTCTTGGGTATGTCTGTGCAGTCAGACACAATCACAGACCTTGCATCTACCAGTCTGTTCTTGTGAGTTGTGGATATATAACGGTTAAATCCTACATCTCTGTCTTGCTATGTTGCTAGCAGATCACGATTATGTTTCCCCTAAACAGCTGTGCAATATTATGCATGTTCATGGCTCTGCTGAAGACCACAGAATTTTATCCAGTATTATTAAGCATCAAGTTTTAACTTACTGTGACAAAACAGGTATTCCAAAATCCATGAGCTGGCTCTGCCCTGCTCAGCACTTGCCAACAGGACAGTGTTTATAATTTAATTTCATTTAATAAGATTTCCCACTTGTCCTAGCACTTGACAATATCAGCCCCCAAATTGTTTCTAAGCTCTTCCTAAGGGCTTTTCTGAGATTGCAGACCTACCATATTCCGTATTTCCCTGGGGACTGCAATACTTTCAAGGCTGTCACAGTATCCTGTATATTAAATACTATAAAATGCATTCACCATTCAGTCACTTATCAATCTTGAAGTCTCTTGGTCACCTCAAGCTCTTATTGCAGACCATCCATGATATTAATAGCACAAAAGACAGATTTAGTAGAAGATGCACTAAGTCCTCCCCATACAACTTGTGTCAGCACTAGCATTTCTTGCTGTCTCAGTTACACGTATGCTTAAACTCCTTTGTTCACTGCGTGCGTCTGTACTACAGTTTCCTCTCCATCTGATGGTCTTTCCCTGATGTTCCCAAGACTATACCTTCATCTTTCTTTAATGCAAAGCAGGTCATTACCTTGAAAATCATTGCAGGTCACTTCAATACGTCACACAACAGACCACATATGAGTAAAGAATGCTGTCAGACTGCTGGGGTAAAAAAATAGTTTCGAGACTATACTACACTGCCTGAAGCAGCATGACACTATTCACAAGTGAAAGAACAATTTTTTTTCCTGGAAATAATGTCACTTCTGCTTCTATACTGGAGATAGTTCATATTACCTAGCAATCATTTCTTTTGTTTGGAGGGGTTATATTCCATACTCCTGGGATCATGAGGATTTGAGTACTTGAACACTGATATGTGCCAAACACTGTTCACAGAAGTTCTGATGCACAAACCCACACAGTTCATAGAATCATAGAATCATAGAGTAGTTAATGTTGGAAAGGAGCTTAAGATCATCTAGTTCCAACCCACCTGCCATAGGCAGGGGCACCTCACACTAAACCATGCCACCCAAGGCTCTGTCCAACCTGGTCTTGAACACCATCAGGGATGGAGCATTCACAACTTCCCTGGGCAGCCCATTCCAGTGCCTCACCACCCTTACAGTAAAGAATTTCTTCCTCATATCCAATCTAAACTTCCCCTGTTTAAGTTTGAACCTGTTACCCCTTGTCCTCTCACTACAGTCCCTAATGAAGAGTCTCTCCCCAGCATCCCTATAGGCCCCCTTCAGATACTGGAAGGCTGCTATGAGGTCTCCACGCAGCCTTCCCTTCTCCAGGCTGAACAGCTGCAACTTTCTCATCCTATCTATCTTCATATGGGAGGTGCTTTCTGGGCTGCAAGCGCACACTGAAGCTGGCTCATGTTCATTTTCTCATCGACCAACACCCCCACGTCCTTCTCCACAGGGCTGCCCTGAATCTCTTCTCTGCCCAACCTGTAGCTGTGCCTGGGATTGCTCTGACCCAGGTGGAGGACCTTGCACTTGGCATGGTTAAAGTTCATCAGGTTGGCATCAGCCCACCTCACAAGCGTGTCAAGGTTCCTCTGGATGGCATTCCTTTCCTCCAACGTACCAACCAAACGACACAGCTTGGTGTCATTGGCAAACTTGCTGAGGGCGCACTCAATCCCACTGTCCATGTCACAGACAAAGATGTTGAACAAGACCGGTCCCAACACTGATCCCTGAGGGACACCACTTGTTACTGGTCTCCAAGTGGACATTGAGCCATTGAGCACAACTCTTTGTGTACGGCCATCCAGCCAGTTCTTTATGAGCACTTAAAGTAGTTATTTAGCCTGTACATGGATTCATACAGAAAACAAGCTTTTGAACAGGAAGGCTGGAGTTACTGGCTATTTTTCTCTCAGTAGAAAAGAGTCAGATAGCCAACTGTCATGTGGCTGATCTCTTTTAAAGAGCATTTGTGTGTATCAGATATAGACTCTTTATGTCCTTGCCTGATCATGGAAATCATAGCTTTAATGAGTCTTGGCAAGAGCACAGAATTCCATTGCCTGGAAAGGAAATGTAAGACTGCAGTCAGGGAGTTTGAATATGCAACACAGACCTACAAAGCTCCCACAATTCCTGCTTCTCTTTCACATTGGAAATTACTAGTTTGATAGAAGCACAGAGGAGCCCAAGTCAAGGACTAGACCCTACCACCAGGAGGGCTGTGGAAGCAGTCATTAAGAACAGAAGCAGTCACTACTTTATAACCATCTTTGTGAAAAGTAAAGATCACAATGAAAGCAAGGGGATGTTGATTCACGCATGTGCACAGCAATATCATTTTCAATGAAAGGACATTTTTTAAACAGATCTAAGGGAGGCATATGGATTCCTTTTTAAAAAACAACCAAATCAAAACTATCTTGTTACAAAACCTATCAGTGAAAATATATGTATGCGTGCTTGTTACAATGGATTTGGGTTTTTTTCACACTGTAAGTCGCATACAAGCTATTCGGTCTTCTTGGTATGTAATTTCCTACCTCAATCCATTTTCAAAATTAACTAACATAACAAGCTCTAGGATAAGTGCTGGAACACAAGATTTTATTTATGCAGCTGAAGACTAATACACAATAATACATATGGAATCTTCACCAGCTCACACTGGAGGGCCCTGAAAAATAGGATCTTCCAAATAACAATGCTAGCATAGTGCTGCTCTCAGTATCTTATAACTCGCATTGTGATTCTAAGAGGGAAATCCCCTATGGCTCTCTAAAAGAATATATGTAATGAATTCAACACATTATTTATGTAAAAATCTATCCTGTTGAATATTCTTCTCTTAGAAGACATGGCTTTCAAAATCAGATTTGCCAGTAAAACTCCTTTCTTCACTGGTGATCAGCTGAGTATGCCAGTCATTCCATTCAATTTATTCATGACAATGGTGCAAAAGGAGAGGTCTACTATGGAGTAATCTCTGCTCCACAGTGTCAGTTAGGGAAATCCAAATGACTGCTGCTGCTGAACCCATGACACCATTCAAGGGAAAGAAAATGAGATTATGCCATGTGCACATAAATTAATAATAAGGCAAATACTATTTACACTTGAGAATTTGCTAAACAGAATAATCATTGTTTGAAAGTTAAAGGCTGGTAGCAATGAACAGCAGACTTGGAGCTTGAGTGTCAGTAAGTGTCAGTAAGTGCCCAACAATGCATTTACTTGCATGGGGTTTATGTAAACTTGCTCACCTAGAACCACTCTGATGAAATGAAACTAGATACCGTCACACTGGCAGACACTCCTTCAATGCCCTCTTCTTCTACAGAAGGGCATATATTAGCCTGGTTGCACAGAGCAAATATGATGGAGTCCACTGATATTTTTATCTTTTGAGATGTAAGCTAGACAACATGCTACTAGAAGAATCTCCTAGACTCATTTATTAGAAGCAGCCAAGATTATTCAACATAGTTGTATCTACCATTACAGAGAATTCCTGTCTTGTTATTGGTCTTTTGACCTCTACTGTTTAATGCCTTCATCAGCAACATAGACAGTGGAATCAAGTGCACCCTCAGCAATTTTGCAGATGACGCCAATCTGACCAGGGCAATCGACACACCTGAGGGAAAGAATGCCGTCAGAGGGACCTGGACAAAAAGGGAAGTGGTCCCATGTGACCCTCAGGAGGTTCAACAAGGTCAAGTGAAAAGGTCTGCACCTGGGTCAGGACAACCCTCATATCAATACAGGCTGGGGGATGAAGGGATTGAGAGCAGCCCTGTGGAAAGGGATGAAAAGTTGTACATGTGCTGTCAGGGTGTGCTCTCAGACCAGAAAGCCAACCATATCCTGGGCTGCACCAAAAGGAGTGTGACCAGCAGGTTGAAGGAGGTGATCCTGCCCCTCTACTCTGCTCTTGTGAGACTCCACCCGGAGTACTGCTTTCATCTCTGGAATCCTTAGTACAGGAATGTCATGGACCTGCTGGAGCGGGTCCAGAGAAGACCGCAAAAATGCTCAGAGGACTGGAGCACCTCTCCGACGAAGGAAGGCTGAGAGACGTGGAGTTGTTCAGCCTGGAGAAAACTCCGGGAGACCTTATAACAGTCATCAATACCTAAAGGGGACTTACAAGAAAGATGGGTACAGTCTTTTTATTAGGGCCTGTTGGACAGGACAAGGGGTAATGGCTTTAAACTAAAAGACAGAAGATTCAGACTGGGTATAAGGAAGATATTTTTTATGATGAAGGTCATGAAACAATGGAACTGGTTGCCCAGTGAGGTGATAGATGCCTGTCCTGGGTTCAGCTGTAACAGTTATTTTTCTGTTAGCGGCTGGTGCAGTGCTGTGTTTTGGCTTTAGTCTGAGAACAATGCTGGTAACACACCAATGTTTTCAGTTGTTGCTCAGGAGCACTTACCCCAGTCAAGTCTCTCATGCTCTGTCAGTGAGGAGGGGCACAAGAAGCCAGGAGGAAGCAGAAACAGGACACCTGACCCAAACTAGCCAAAGGCGTGTTCCATACCACAGCGCATCATGTCCAGTATATAAACTGAGGGAGTCACCTGGAAGGGCCTGGTCGCTGCTCAGGTCGGGCTCGGTATCGGTCAGGGGGTAGTGAGCAATTGTATTGTGCACCATTTGTGCTTATTGGGGTTTTTCTCTTCCGTTTTTTGGTTTTATATCTTCTCCCCTTGATATTTCCCATATCATAGTTGGTAGTAGCAGTAGTAGTAGTAGTAGTAGTAGTTAAAGATTTATATTATACTTCTGTTATTGAACTCTTCTCAAATCAGTCTGTGAGATTTGCATTCTTTTGATTCTCCTCCCCATTCCTTCTGGAGGCTGGGTGGGTAAGAGGGGAGTGAGTGAGCGGCTGTGTGGTTCTGAGTTAGCGGCTGGGCTTAAACCACAACAATGCCTCAACCCTGGAAACATTCAAGTCAGGTTAGGTGAGGCTTTGAGCAACCTGATCTAGTTGAAGATGTCTCTGCTCACTGCAGGGGGGGAGTGGATTAGATGACTTTTAAAGGTCCCATATCATAGAATCGTAGAATCATAGAATAGTAAGGGTTGGAAAGGACCTCAAGATCATTGAGTTCCAACCCCCCTGCCATGGCCAGGGACACCACCCACTAAACCATGTCACCCAAGGCTATGTCCAACCCCACCTTGAACGCCGCCAGGGATGAAGCATTCACAACCTCCCTGGGCAACCCATTCCAGTGCCTCACCACCCTCACAGTAAAGAATTTCTTCCTCAGATCCAATCTAAACCTCCCCTGTTTAAGTTTAAACCCATTACCCCTTGTCCTCTCACCACAGTCCCTAACGAAGAGTCCCTCCCCAGCATCCCTACAGGCCCCCTTCAGGTATTGGAAGGCTGCTATGAGGTCTCCACGCAGCCTTCTCTTCTCCAGGCTGAACAGCCCCAATTTTCTCAGCCTATCTTCATACGAGAGGTGCTCCAGTCCCCTCATCATCCTCGTGGCCCTCCTCTGGACTTGTTCTAACAGTTCCATGTCCTTTTTATGTTGAGGACACCAGAACTGCACACAATACTCCAAGTGAGGTCTCACGAGAGCAGAGTAAAGGGGCAGGATCACCTCCCTCGACCTGCTGGTCACACTCCTTTTGATGCAGCCCAGGGTACAGTTGGCTTTCTGGGCTGCAAGCGCACACTGCCGGCTCATGTTCATTTTTTCATCAACCCACACCCCCAAGTCCTTCTCCACAGGGCTGCTCTCAATCTCCTCCCCGCCCAATCTGTAGCTGTGCCTGGCATTGCTCCAACCCAGGTGGAGGACTTTGCATTTAGCATGGTTAAACTTCATTAGGTTGGCATCAGCCCACCTCACAAGCGTGTCAAGGTCCCTCTGGATGGCACAGTGGAGCTCTTTACATGGCTCATACTCAGCCCACGCCCATAGTCTTCCCCCATAATGCCTGCCTTGTCAATGGAAACAGAGTTTGCCATTCAACCAGGATGTTCAGAGTGGTGCAAGGACAACACCAAGAAGGAGAACACTTTAACTGTCTGCCTGGGCACCAGGCACCCTGTGGAGTTGGGTGCCACTGCAGAACCTTGGTCATTTGGCTTCAGCCTAAAAAACAGCTGGGCACCGTAGCTGGCAGGATTCGAACCTGCGCGGGGAAACCCCAATGGATTTCTAGTCCATCGCCTTCACCACTCGGCCACAACTACCTGCTCCAGCCAATATAACCCGGACCATTCTGTGATTCTGTGATTCTACGATTCTATGGTTATAAATTTGTTTCTCTGCAGTCAAAGATGTAATGGCAGCTGCTTCAAGTACCAAAATCAACTGATCTGTGATTGCATGAAGCTCAGCTTTGGTGCTACATGGATCATTAGCAGAACCAACCCTGTGCAAGTTTTGTTGTCAAGGCTACCTCAGCTTCCACTTAAATAATCTGCATACAAAAGTGCCTTTTCATAATTCAGTAGTGAACTTTAAGTGCAGAACTAATTCTCTACATCTCCTGCAAAGCACTTTAAAGCACATTGAGACTATACTGAGTTCAGAACCTGAGCACGTGCTCACGTGTCTCCTTAGCTGTGGCCAGCCTTCCCATGTCTGATCACATCAAGTCCACAGAATGTAGACCAGACCTGTTAGCAGCGTAAAACCACCGAAGGCACAGCAACAGCACCAAAGAGTGTGGCACGGCAACAGCAGCAAGCCCAGCTGGTGACACTTACTTATCTAAGGAAATCTTAGAGTTGTCAGACTATGTCTCCCCAGAAGGGTACTTCAGCAGGGCTCAAATTTTGCTAAGATGATGAGTCACTACATTTCAGCACTCACTAGAGTGCAGTAGAAAAACAGCATTTCCCATGCACTCATTTGCTTGTTCAAGTTATTTAATTGAAATTCACAGGTTGGACTGCAGATTTACTGAAACTTTACAAAATGTGATTTTTTTTTTTTTTTCCCCAGGTAGCAATTAAGAATTAGTTTCTGAACCCTGGTACATGCTTTATGATGTTTTTCTAGTATGTTTCCATACTAATATTTTGGTGGTTCCTTATTACAAATTGCTTTGCTCTCTTGCCAAGTACCCTGTGAAAGGTACATGAATCAGCAGCAGCAGATCAAAGATACATTTTAAAATTTCCAAAGCAGATGTAGTGTTTTATCAGGATAATCTATCATGTAGTGGTGCTTTGCAGCAACATGAGGGTATGTTTGAAAACAAATGCAGCCAGAGAGGCCTAATAATATTTATTTAGATGGCACTGCGAATTTTGCCAAAGTTACACCTGAAGTTACATAGGGCAAAGTGACCTTCCAGGAAAGTTTGCTCTACAGAAAGTAGTCATGGTCCTTACAGAATATAAAGGAGTTAGAAAACAAGATATTAATCTGATTAATCTGATTCAAAATAATAAATCTGACTATTAACCATACTTCTCTGGCTGCATGCAAGTCAGGCAAAAGAACAATGACCGCAATGGATTAAGATGAAGATACTTGTTTGCCTTCTACAAAAGAAAGCAAACTGTTCTGTACTGTGAGATATGAATTAGCCTAAGAATCACTCAGGTAACCAGAACTGGGTGCACACAAGGGACATACTCATTCCCTGTCTCAGCTATTATTTCTGAGCAAGCCATTGATTTAATACTACATGAAGAAGGCATCAGTAACTGTGACACAAATTAGCTGCATCTTTCTGAAAGTCTAATGATTGCAGCATCTCTTGTTTTATTCAAGCAGTTGTTGATTCCCTGGCTGCATTAGAAATTTGGCTTTTTGGTCCATTTTCTTGTGTCAGCTGGATCACCTCGCAGGACCAAACAGAGCTGATCCATTCAAGTCATTATGTCTGGGTACTTCCTTGACAGTGTTTTTCAGATTTTACACAATAACTTTGTACATTGAACAAAACTGTCAGTAACAGTAATATATAAAGGCTCCTTTGCTTGTTTGCAACACCTTTTCACCTGTATTTGCTAAAGGTCCAGGTGTTTGCTGGCATGCAAATATGCAAAGATACACAAAACACTGGCAACATCCACACCAGTAGTTCCTAGGCAGGAGCAAGATAATGAAAACTGAGACATCCTGACTACAAGTTCAAAATATTCCACGTTTTTATAAGAGTCATTGAGCGCAGAAATGCACATAGACTTATTACTTTCTCAAGATCACAATGCTCTGAGCTGTGTCCTTCCCTGCACTGCTCAGCCTGCAGCCTGTGAACTATACCTCTTTCTGCAGTAGGCCAGGGGATGCACAGCTGCATGCTTTGGTTAGAAAAGAGCCCAAAACACAGACATTCCCATGCAGTCAGCTGGTTTTCAACAGTCTGCTGGTAAACATGGTGAAAAAAATTATGTCTGGATTCTGTCATCACCTCATGAAGATGTTTGCAATTAAATTAATGAAATCATTATGGTTTTATAACTAGCGCCCTTTCATTTACCTTTCTTTACATTACGTGTCTATTACCTCTTTCTCATCTACTAATTGCAACACAAGATAGATAGTCTATGAGGACTGTGGCATTTCCACAGAAAATATTTCATTCTTTCAGGGCAAGGCAGAGGCATACATTCAGCTCTTTCACTGGTGCCCAGAAATCACCCTGCCAGTCTTGTGTTCTGTTTTCAATATGCTGTGCTGTTCAGGAAGGTAGAATGTATGCAGGAGAAGAGGACAAGCAACGTGTGAGGCATCAAAATATAGAGGGACTTGCAGCAGGGGATTGCACAGCACTTGAATTTCCTGTTTTATAATAAATAAGGATCTTATCTATATCTTATCTAGCCTTGGAATTTGCACAGTTCAAGTATACAGCAGTCTTATGGGTCAGGTTCTTTGGGCATATGTGCCTCCTGTCAGGAATGGAATACCACAGCAGAGATGTCTTTGCTGTGGGGAGGGAAGGTACCATGTGAGCCACAAAGGGCATTGATGCTGATATTGGATATCCCTCTGGATAATCAGGGCATAATAAGTGTTTCAGGCAGAAGCAGAAACACGTGTCAGTTTGAGCTTATCTGGTCAACAGGAAGCACATTTCTCACTAACATCAATGGGAGAAGCTTGTCAGGTATTCTGCTTGTGAAGCAGGAGGTGGCATTTTGCTCAGAGAGCAACTTCAAAAGGAACAGAAATGTCGGTCTTTTTTTTTCTTTCCCCTTTCAGTAAAAGAAACTGGCTAGAACATAAAAAAAGGCTGAGTTTTCCATTGGAGACAGAGTGCTGGCAACCAAGTGATGCTTAGAAAAACGAAGAATCCTGTTGGAAAACTATGTTTCTTAGGGTTTAGCAAAATGGAACTGCGTGTCTGACTGAGAGCAGGAGCGCTGACCTGTTCAAACAAAGCAAGGCAGGGAGTGATAGAGAGAGCAGGGAAATTCCTTCTGAAATAAACTCCACAGCCTACTTGTAACTCAGCACTATCTTGTTTCATTTTGGGGTTGATTTTATTTCAGTGTATATAAGAAATTATTGAATGGTATCTAACGGACATATACACCATTTAAGACAGACAAACAAACAATTACATCAGGTTTTCAATATCTCACTGTTCTGATCCCTAGCAATCTCTATGACAGTATTACTCAAGGTCTCCTTCCTGTACCAGTATAGACCTACAAGGCGTGACAAGATTTGGCATGTTTTTTAAGAAAAACTTGAAACATAACACTATCTACACATATTCTCATGCAGCTGGCATGTGACTGCGCCCAACGGCAAGTACAGTCAATGGCAGTGCTCTCCTGGAATTTGAGGAATTCACTGAGGTTCATTCACCTCTGAATATTCAAAAGTAGCCTCCAATTTTCTTTCAAAACCTAAAATTATTGGACAAGGCATTTTATAAGTTAATAATCTATCAATAAAAAATTGAATAAAACTAAAAGCACACTTATATCATGTGCACGAAATTCAAAGACCTGAACAAAAGGTAACCATTTTGATGGCTCATCACTTTTGGCTGTAAAGAAGCATGGTACCAACACACAAAGAAATTTTACACATTAGTTCCATACACTTCAGTTCCACACAGGTCCTTATGTTCTGGTCATTGTCTACCTGGACTTGTGTAAAGCCTTTGACACTGTCTCACATGACATCCTTCTCTCTAAGTTGGAGAGACATCAATTTGATAGGCAGACCACTCAGTGGATAAAGAACTGGCTGGATGGCCGCACGCAAACAGTTGTGCTCAATGGCTCAATGTCCAGTTGGAGACCAGGAACAGCTGGTATCCCTCAGGGATCGGTGTTGGGACCAGTCTTGTTCAACATCTTTGTGGGTGACATGGACAGTGGGATTGAGTGTGCCCTCAGCAAGTTTGCCGATGACACCAAGCTGTGTGGTTCGGTTGATACATTGGAGGGAAGGAATGCCATCCAGAGGGACCTTGAGACGCTTGTGAGGTGGGCTGATGCCAACCTAATGAAGTTTAACCATGCCAAGTGCAAGGTCTTACACCTGGGTTGGAGCAATGCCAGGCACAGCTACAGGTTGGGCAGAGAAGAGATTCAGAGCAGCCCTGCGGAGAAGGTCTTGGGGGTGTTGCTCGATGAAAAAATGAACATGAGCCGGCAGTGTGCGCTCACAGCCCAGAAAGCCAACCGTATCCTGGGCTGCATCAAAAGGAGCGTGACCAGCAGGTCGAAGGAGGTGCTCCTGCCCCTCTACTCTGCTCTCGTGAGACCTCACCTGGAGTATTGTGTGCAGTTCTGGTGTTCTCAACATAAAAAGGACATGGAACTGTTAGAACAAGTGCAGAGGAGGGCCATGAGGATCAGGGAACTGGAGCACCTCCTGTATGAAGATAGGCTGAGAAAATTGGGGCTATTCAGCCTGCAGAAGAGAAGGCTGAATGGAGACCTCATAGCAGCCTTCCAATATCTGAAGGGGGCCTATAGGGATGCTGGGGAGGGATTCTTCATGAGGGACTGTAGTGAGAGGACAAGGGATAACAGGTTCAAACTTAAACAGGGGAAGTTTAGATTGGATATGAGGAAGAAATTCTTTACTGTGAGGGTGGTGTGGCACTGGAATGGGCTGCCCATGGAAGTTGTGAATGCTCCATCCCTGGCGGCGTTCAAGGTGGGGCTGGACATAGCCTTGGATGGCATGGTTTAGTGGGAGGTGTCACTGCCCATGGCAGGGGGGTTGGAACTAGATGATCTTAAGGTCCTTTCCAACCCTAACTATTCTGTGTTTCTATAGCATCTAAGAACCTTCAGACACATTGTATTAGGCAATAGTGCTTCTCACTTGAATTCTTTCACTCTCCTTTCAGAGCAATTTAGCCTTTGTTACAAACCACAGAATAATAAATAGCGTCTTACTCAAAATAAATGAAAACAAGTACTACAATCTTTTAATAGCCATATAATGAAGATGGTAAGCCAGACAGCTTGCTTTGTTACAATACATGCTTCTTGCAGTTTTCATTTGCAAGGAAAAATTTTACGTTGTCATAGCTAATATTATTAATCAAAAAAATCCCATTTGTGTTTTTATCTCAGATTCTGGAGAAAATATAAAATTTTCATTCTGTTTATTTTAGCATGTTATGGTTTGGTTAAAGATAGAAATCTGCAATATAAACATATTTGCCAATGCCATGATGGTAGGTAAAGAAGTGTTTCATATTAAAGATTTACCTTTCATCTGACAGTCACAGTTCCTTTGGTGCTGATCCCTTTATTCTCTTTTTTGGTGAAATTCCATTTCTTAAAATAACAGCCTTCTTTTTGAGATAACTGTGTTACCATTACCCTGGTAATCTCGCTTTGAGATTTCACACTATTCATTTGAATACCAGTTCCAATCTGCCTTTTGATATTCTTCTTTTCCTCTGTTCAAACAGGCTTCTGATTACCCCAGCTCATCACTGAGGGCATTAATGCTGAAAACAAAACCAACTGACATACCAGTGTCATTCAGCAAACCACACACTCCTGTCTAGCAATAGCTACAGTCAAGGGAGGTTGGGAACTGGTCGCATCTCACTTAAAATCTTCCAGCCATTATCCGCATACCATTCTTAATCTGTGCTTTGTGTCAAAACATAACAATTCTGATATAGAAAGGGAAGTTATAAATCTTTTCAAATCTTAGGCCCCTGTGCACAAGTATTGTTTGGAAACTGAAGAGAATGCATTTTTGCTTTCCCCTTTGTAGCTGCTGGTTGGTATCTTTATAGCGCACAATGTTATTCTCTGAGCATGATTTACTTTTTCTATTTTAACAGCTGATTATATGTTTCATAGCTGTGTCTTTGATTTCATGGTTTCTTTGTGATTTGGCTTAATAAGAGGTACTGTACTTTCACAATCAACCTTCAATGAATTTGTAGGAGTGGTACCCAGAAAATGTATTTTCAATTTTTATTCTTGGCTATTGTCAAGGGCTTTGTTGATAGCAACATATTCTCAGGAGCTCCTTTGTAGTTTTTAAGGAAATTTTGTATGCATTATAAAAGAAGTGCTGCAGAGTGGGAACATGATATGCTTGCTGTTCGCTCCTTAAACCATACAGGGAAGAGGGAGAAAGCAATCTATTGCGTATTTAAGCAATAGTAGCTTCATTGTACCGTGCTTTTGTCCCGGTTAGGATTCAATCTCAGCAGGAGCTTATATACAAAGAGGTGATGCAGTTTATACAAAAAGCTTCCATACTAGTACTGCCACGCAGGTGCGACAGCTCTCTTCATCCTTTTCTGTCTTCTTGTAACTCCCTTTGCCTTTAAAACTCCTTCAGAGACTTCCAACAGCACATGAAACATCACTCACCATAAAAACAAGCACTGAATTTATCTCCATTGGCACATTTCTTGATCCCTTTAGAAAGTCAAAGTAAGAAAGCAGCATGGTGAGAACTCGTTCTAGGTTGCGGTATGCACAGGTTCTTGCCATGTACCTGTGAGCATGGAGCCATCCCAATGCCAGGCAGCGGAGCAGGCTGAAATGGCCATGGCTGCTCACCTCAGCAGCAGGTTCTCATGCTCTGTGCTTGAAGACATCAAGGACATGCAGTAGCAATCGGTAGGTGTACAGGCATGCTTATATAGCTCTATTCTTCTTTCATGTAGTTTACAACACTCCTTTATGATACCTCAGCATACTAATAGGGGGTAACTTTGTCAAAGTCAACTGGTATGAAAAAGGAAATTGCTAGGCATCAGAACAAAGGGACGAACCTATTACAGAGCACTTTGGTGATAAACTTTGTCACAATGTAAGCTGCTTGTGGGTTTAGAATTTGCTTCTCCATTTTACCTTACAGAAGATGTTTGAAACTCTTTTCTTCCGCTTTCATGATGCTGCACTTTCATTGTCTTAGTAGGGCATTAGGACATAACTTCTTGTCCATAATACAGGGCAAGTTCGCAAGCCTTCCTTGCCATGGGAGTTAATTCCAGGTGCAAAGGGTTTCACTTCCCTCTATGCTGAGGTTCAGCCCTAGTCTGCAGAGCTAATTAGCACAGCATGTGGCACAACCTGGGCAAAGGTAGTCATCTGGAAGCCGAAGAGCTATTTTGCTTTTAGCACCTCTGATGAGGCAGTTCCATATTGTTCCTTACACAGATCTTTGTTTTGCAGGTAACCTCAAATGTAACCAGCAAACAAATATAAGTTAAAAACAGCCACAACAGCAAAACTAAGAGAAAGAAAAATAAAACAGGATATACACAGAAAAACAGAGAATATGTACATCCCTTACAGGTGGAATCTGAGGAAATGTTTTTTTCACCTCTTCCTTTCAATTATAGGCTTTCAATTTAGAACCCATTTTCATGACTTTATCATTCACAGTTGCTATGGAAAATCCTTGATGTTCCTCCAGGATAGATAACAGATGAAAGTGAGAGTATCACAACTCAAGTAATTTGATTGGAAGCTGACTGGACCAGCTCTTTGCCTTCCTGCCTATCTGAAGAACATTCGTAGTGCTTATGGGCACTGTGCAAATATTAACAAATCAGCTGAGGATTTATGAGCTGGCTGAAAAATGAAAAACACAATGCAAATAAGCAGCAGGGGAGGTGGAAAATGCATGCAAATCAACCTATACTTTCTGGTCCATGAGTCCCAAGCCTCATTACCTTTGAAACTTTTGTTTGAGCTTAAGCAGCACTCTAGATTCTTTCTCAAACATGGAAGCAGTGTCTGCCATACACAATTTAATGAGCCTCAAGGAGATGAAAAGAACCAAGTGAGAGAGATTCCAACTGTCATTTTAAAATAAATTACTTCTGTATTTGTTTATTTATAATTCTTTGTCTTCTTTATCTTATAATTATTTTTCTTCCTGTTTTATGGATATATTTCTGATGGATGTCTAGGAATGGACAGCAATGCTGCTTATTTGAGAGATGAGGAAAAGCACTAATGCACCTTTCATGATCAAAGAAGTATAAAGTCATATTTATCATATATTGTTTTTCATCCTCAATGTAATATAATCTTCTCTGCAAACATGCATGTATTAAACCTTAAAACATTCTTGTGAGGTACCTAAAATAAGGTCATCTTTTTCTATGTGAAAAAAACCTGTGCCAGAGAATTTTACTGCTCTGCTCATGAGAAGACTACATCGAAGATCAAAATTACCAACAGTTTGTCTGAGTGGGGAAGTACAGGTAAGCTAAATAATCAGAGCAATGAGAGGCTTATTTCTTGTTATTCTCTGTCAGAGAAAATTGTAGTTATAAAATCTGGGGTGCTAGACTGTGTATTTTTTCCCTCAGAGATGGAGAAGTTGAACTAAATATGCATTGAAAGAGCTATTAATATGAGTGTTCATTCAACAAAGGAAAATTTCAGAGAACATTTCTATCATATGACAAAGAACAAAACTTGAGCAGGTAGTCTCAGCGCAGTTTCTCTGTATGCATTATGAAGTCATTACTAGTAGGCACAAATGTTACTTTAATTCTGCAGAACTTCTATTCCTTCAGTAGAAGGAATGGCTATTCAGTTTTCTCTCTGTTTTTTCCTTCTCCAGTGCACACTTCCATCCTGCCTTTGGTGCTAAATATACAACTGAAGAAACAAAATATCTTCAAGATCTTTCCCAGGAGGTCCTGAGCACTGCCAGCTTAAGGAAGCTATGCCTTAAGAAGCTACACCTGGGGCCATGGGTCAGAGCCCAGCATCAGTATCTCCAGCTCAGACGTCTGCCACTTAGACACTTCACAGGTGCTACAAGTAGAAGTAGCCACAGACTTTGAGGCGGTATCCATTCTGCAGTGTAGAACAATGCTTAGCCCTGCTCTCTGGCTGTTCACAATTACATCCTCACTCTTCATCCTTCCTTTTTGAAGAAACCAGACACTTGGGCAGGGAAAGGAGCAGAGTTTTAGTTAAGAGGTTGCTGGAACACCCCTGATACACCTCCTAGATCAGCCACTGTACTCAAAATGTTCTTATTCTCTGTGCCCTCTCACACCTCTGAAGGAAAAGATGACTCAGTCTGAGACACAGAATCATAGAATACCACACTTGGGGGAAAAATGGTTTGCATATGCTTGTTCTACCAAATGAAGGAAGGCTGGACAAAGCTGATATTGCAGCTTCATTGCCAGCCTCTGTTCTAACACTTGTTTGCATACTGAATGTGCACAAGACATTTTCTAAAAGCAAATACAGTTGTGGCAGCTTATACTTTGTCTACATGAGATGATGGGGAAAGTTCCACTGAGTGCAACTTCACTAAATACACATGGCAGGAAAACCGCAGTTAAAACACCACAACTATTTAATACCGTGACCAAACCAGCTCCTCTCAAATACTAACGTATATAATGTAGCAGCTTCTACAGACCAAGGTTATTTCACTCACGTTGTACGTGAAATAAGCTCTTTCCATTTCAGTTAGAAAGTTGAGCGTTTATGTGTACTACTTGGAAGCCAGAGATGCTTCCCAAAACAAATGCAAATCTTGCTAAAAGGTAAAATGACCTCACACTTCGGATATTGCAAAGAAAAAAAACCCCATAGCTGGAACCAGGTGTACCCATGAAATATGCAGGGTTACTGCTTTCACGAGCATCCTGCTAGACCAGTACTGACAATCCCTGGCGTTTAGTGACACCTAGTGGTATTTTATCGAGAAGGACCAGCCCATGCAGTCTGTCGGTACTCCGTGTTAGACGCCTGTCAGAGGAACAGCTTCTCGGGTTGCCCTGTGGCAGATTTCCTGCCTACCTTCCTTCCACTTTCTTAATCCCACAGGAAGCTGAGAAAGTCCACAAGGACTGGAGGTAAAAAGTACACCCGATGTCTGAGGAATGACTTCCATATTCTCAGAAATCGCTGCAGAGAAACACAGCATGTTCCTCTGAGGGCTGGTCTGGAACTCAAGTGGTGCCAGGTTTTGGATGTAGAACTGCTGTCAACCACTATGTGTCTTTAGGAATATCACAGGATCACATAATCATTAGGGTTGGAAGGTACCTCTGGAGGTCACCTAGTCCAACCGCCCATGTCAAGGAAGCGCCACACAGAGCAGGTTACATAGGAACACATCCAGGCAGGTTCTGAATGTTTCCAGAGAGGGAGATACCACAAGCCCTCTGGGCAGCCTGTTCCAGTGCTCTGCCACCCTCAATGTAAAGAAGTTCTTCCTCGTGTTGAGGTGAAACTTCTTGTGCTTTAGTTTATGGCCATTGCTCTTCATTCTATTGCTGGGCACCACCGAAAAAACCTCCTGACACCCACCTTTGAGATATGCATTAATGAGATGAGAATTGGGAACAGGCTGCTTTACTGGGTGTGGCGGATTCAGGATGTTTTATAATACTCTTCTGCTATCTTTCACTTGTGTGAGCCTTTACTATGGTCCTTGCTGCACATGATGTCCAGTTAATATTTAATTCATCCTAAAAATAAACATTCCCTGCCTAAATGCTGGTTCTTTTCCAGCAGGTGTCACTGTGAGGTAATAAATACAAAATCCAAGCTGCCCACTGAGGTACAGGGAGTGGGGTGGGTTGTGGAGCACTCCTAGCCTGGCCTGATGAAGGGCCTGTAGCAAAGCACCTTTGCCCTGACGTACAACACAGGCTGCCAATACAGTGCCTGGGAAGAGGGAGTCAGTAGGTTGTGTCCAGTGCTTGGTGAAGGAGGCTTGCAGAGTTTGCTTTCTCTGGGCCATGTCTGCACCTTCCAGCAGCTACATGAGCTGGGCAGCATAGGTGGAGGAGGTGTCATGGTTTAAGCCCAGCTGTAACTCAGAACCACGCAGCCTCTCACTCACTCCCACCCCTTCCTCCTCCCCGCTCCCGGAGGGATGGGGTGGAGAATCAAAAGAATGTAACTCCCATGGGCTGAGATAAGAGCAGTCCAGTAACTGAGGTATAACACAAACCGCTGCTGCTACCACCAATCATAATAATAAGTGAAATAACAAGGGAAGAGAATACGACTGCTCACCACCCACTGGCCGATACCCAGCCCAACCGAGCAGTGATCTAACCCTTCCGGGTCCCTGCCCGCAGTTTATATACTTGGCATGCCGTGCTGTGGTATGGAATACCTATTTGGTCAGTTTGGCTCAGGTGTCCTGTCTCTGCTTCCTTCTGGCTTCCCCTCCTTCCTGGCAGAGCATGAGGCCCAGAAAATCCTTGGTCAGGATAAACATCACTAAGCAGCAACTAAAAACATCAGCGTTATCAGCGCTGTTCCCAGGCTGAAGTCAAAACCGCAGCACTGTGCCAGCTACTAAGGAGAAAAATGACTGCTACTGCTGAACCCAGGACAGGAGGCCACTCAAAATTCATCTGCACTGGAACTACTTTTGAATGTGAAATACCTAAAGTCATATGCAGGATGAATTCTTACAGGCTTCGGTAGCAGAACCTATGTTTTCAAGCTTGGGCTTCTGTGGTGTCACAAATACCTTCATTTGACAGCTGTAGGACTGATTTTCATAGAATCATAGAATCATAGAATAGTAAGGGTTGGAAAGGACCTCAAGATCATCGAGTTCCAACCCCCCTGCCATGGGCAGGGACACCTCCCACTAAACCATGCCACCCAAGGCTATGTCCAGCCCCGCCTTGAACACCACCAGGGATGAAGCATTCACAACCTCCCTGGGCAACCCATTCCAGGGCCTCACCACCCTCACAGTAAAGAATTTCTTCCTCATATCCAATCTAAACTTCCCCTGTTTAAGTTTAAACCCATTACCCCTTGTCCTCTCACCACAGTCCCTAATGAAGAGTCCCTCCCCAGCATCCCTATAGACCCCTTTCAGATATTGGAAGGCTGCTATGAGGTCTCCACGCAGCCTTCTCTTCTGCAGGCTGAACAGCCCCAATTTTCTCAGCCTATCTTCATACGGGAGGTGCTCCAGTCCCCTGATCATCCTCGTGGCCCTCCTCTGCATTTGTTCCAACAGTTCCATGTCCATTTTATGTTGAGGACACCAGAACAGTACACAATACTCCAAGTGAGGTCTCACGAGAGCAGAGTAGAGGGGCAGGAGCACCTCCTTTGACCTGCTGGTCACACTCCTTTTGATGCAGCCCAGGATACGGTTGGCTTTCTGGGCTGTGAGCGCACACTGCCGGCTCATGTTCATTTTTTCATCGACCAGCACCCCCAAGTCCTTCTCCACAGGGCTGCTCTCAATCTCTTCTCTGCCCAACCTGTAGCTGTGCCTGGCATTGCTCCGACCCAGGTGTAAGACCTTGCACTTGGCATGGTTGAACTTCATCAGGTTGGCATCAGCCCACCTCACAGGCATGTCAAGGTCCCTCTGGATGCCATTCCTTCCCTCCAGCATATCAACCGAACCACACAGCTTGGTATCATTGGCAAATTTGCTGAGGGCGCACTCAATCCCACTGTCCATGTCACCAACAAAGATGTTGAATAGGACCAGTCCCAACACTGAACCCTGGGGGACACCACTCGTTCCTGGTCTCCAGCTGGACATTGAGCCATTGAGCACTACTCTTTGCATGCGGCCATCCAGCCAGTTCTTTATCCACCGAGTGGTCCACCTATCAAATTGATGTCTCTCCAACTTAGAGACAAGGATGTCATGTGAGGCAGTGTTGAACGCTTTGCACAAGTCCAGGTAGATGACATCAACTGCTCTACCCCTGTCCATCAGTTCTGTAGCCCCATCATAGAAGGCCACCAGATTTTCCTAAGCAATAAGTAAGTTATTCAAGGCTGCACAGCTATCTATCTAAGGACTGGGTGTTTGGGGTCTGGAAGCCAGATTCAAAAATGTCAGCATAAATTTTATTATGTTTTGTTGTTGCCAAATTGAAAAATTCAGTTGGCTGCAGAAATCCAGCTCAGGTTTGTCTACTTTATTAATCTCTGTAGAGGTTTTATTGTTTTGCTGTTAGAACAATTCAGTATCTAAGTGCCTGGGAAATGTAGTTATAGTAGCCTTTATGAGTAATTCAATCATGTAAACTATTATATTTTTGCTGTACAATATAAACCACAAGTAGACTGAGATATAGAAATGGATGAGGAATTTTTGACAGCACTTTTCCCCTGAAAAATGTTAACATGTAAGAAATTTTTGTTGAACTGTTCCTGCTTTGCCTAATCTTACTTTAGATGGGAGTGAGGGATGACAGGAGGACAAAAACTGAGAGTACCCAAAAGCTTGTTGGGGCTGGGCTCTCTGCGGCTTGCTCTCTACTCCAAACAGCACTTGGCTCTTGTCTGTCGCTTTTTAGAGTGCAAAGGACCAAAAAGCTCCTCTGGAAAGTATGCTCTCATTTTAAGCTTTTCATAAGAACTTCAAGAGCAAATATGTTTTTATTTTAAAAAGCATGTGTTAGAAAAGTCACAGGGCTTATTTTATTCTATTTCAAGAAATTATTTTCTAGTAGACGTTATGGAAAGGCAAGATTAATGTCATTTTTTCTATCAAGAAGGAACTACTGTCAAGCAGCTCTTCAACCTACACAGTCTGTCCAGATGACAACATGATGTGGATATGAGGGTTGCGCAAACAAGACTTTCACAGAAAAACCAATTTCAGGTCAGCACAACATGTTTAAATTGTAACAATTCAATACCCTGATGGTTGCTGTAATTGCTGCTGTGAGTTATGGCCTGTTACATGCAATGAGAGTCAAGTGCCTTTTTTTATTAGCAGCAAAATTTCACTGTGCTCTCCGAAAATGTGTTCCCGAACAACAGATTTCTGGGGTTTGTCAGTGTCTCAGAAATAGCTCCATAGACTTTGTCCTTTTGTCATGGGTTAATAACAAATAGGAAAATATTCTTGGTGTGATTTGCACACTGGAAGCTGCAGTGAATTTCAACTCTTGCACCCTGTACTGACAAAGACTAAGTTAGCTCCATCAAATTCCCTAAAGCCCCTAAAAAGATACATCAGTAGGAGCATCAGAATCTCCTTCAGCTTTAAGTTTTGCTCTTTAAGGCACAGAAGGTGACTTAAGAGAACGTATATCTAGGTCTGATTAATGTCTTCTGATCTTCGAAGATAAACTTCCTCGAGATGAAAAGATTAACTTGTACAGGGTGCACATTAATTTTTTTGTGCCTGTGCTACAGTTTTCAGTTTTTGTATTACTTTTAAGTAAAAAAATCCTCTCCTTTAAGTAAGTTGTGAGAAAGTAATGTAAAGAAATGTGACCTTAATTGGATTTTCCCTTTATTAAATGCTTCTTTTCTTGTGCTAAGCTTATACAGTACCATGAGTGAGAACCTGATGCACAAAGATATACAAAGCCTACACAACACTACTTAGAAGCTTATCAAAGTTTCAGATCTGTGGTGTATCTGTTATAATTTTTTTCTTCCTCTTCATGTTTAAGAAACTCAGTTAAGAAAAAAGGCATTACTGGATTCATGTCTTTGTGAGTCACAGCCAAGTTTAAGCAGTTGGCACAAAACACATAGCCAGGTTTCGTATGGAAAAAATCAGTGAAGGGCAGATAAAGGGACAAGATCTTCTACTTTCTACCTAAAGGAAATCACTGCAGAAGGCTGACAACCAGATGATAATTTTACCTTTGGCCTGTCAGCAGCAGCCCAGCTCTGCAACTAGCCTGTGTGTGGTGTCTGGAGCATGACTTCTTTTTTAGACCCAGCTGACAATGCTATGTCCCATTCACTATGGCTTGCACAGAACCATGGGCATTGCTTGAGCCATATTTAGTTTTAATGCTAACGATTTCCTAGTCAGTGGAAAATTCTATAAATATCTATAAATCTATAAATGCAGAGTGTGAGAGACTGAGGAAAAGAGTGACACAGAGCCAGCAAGAACAGGTACGATTTTGCATTGCTCTACCTATCCATGCCTACTAAGAGAGATCTTTAAAGACCATTAAACCCAGGAAAAGTTATTGAACTGTGAATGCTTCTTGTGCTATACCTTTATGATGGCAATTGTAATGTAATGTAATAAAACAAAAGAAACCCAGACCTTCTTTATCAAGCTGTGCAATGGAATGATTGCACCAAAGGATGTTTCAAGTTCTTATTATCATATAGAGAAACTGTTGTGTTAGGAAAGAATATTGTTAACCTTGAAGCTGCCCTTAAACATGGAAATAGAGGGACATTGCCACAATGACTCTGAAGACAAGGGATTAAGCATAGCAGTGTCTTGCAAGACTGTATTCCCCTCTAATGAATACTAAAAATAAAAACAAAAAGTGATTTGTAGTATTCCTTTATGATTCTCCTCCAAATTATTCCAAAAGGTAAAAAAACCTAGACGCTCAGATGCCTTCTCCTAAATAGCTCTCAGGGATGCACAGTTCTGGAACAGCTTTCCTTCAGGAGTAATGGGAACTAGAAAGAACCAATTTTAAGTTGGAGCCTGACAAATTTACAAACAGGCTGACTGCAAGTGCCTCCAACAGGACTGGAACTGGTTCACTAAAGAGCCTGAGGCAGAAGGGAGAAATAAAATTGTTCTCTGTTTGTTGCAATGTTGTTCCCTTGTGTAAGAGAGTTCTTTTCACTTTGTTTCACTTTAAGAAAGCTGAATTTATGCCTAAGCATGGCATTAGTTCTCCAGCTTAGTTTACTACTGAAGGGGTGCTCACAGCAAGTTGGAGTAAGCCAGGCCACAGCATCTCTTTTTTAGAAGCAAAGCAAGGCAGCTTTATAAACCATCTCTAGCTTTTTGCCATTCAGTTGATGTGTCTCCTTCCCATGGCAGTGTAAGCTCGTGGTAGGTGGGGGAGGACACTAGAAGGCTGTTTTCATGAGCTGATGATAACTCTTGGTCAGTAACTGCTTTTCTCAGCTATCAGGCACATTTCCCCTGTTTGTGCAGGCCCCACTTTTCTGAAAAACAGAAGATATCAGATTGCATGCACATCCTCTTCACCCACACAGCCAAAGCAAACCGCTCAATCAAATATATCTTGAGTATGACTATCCCCTGTCCTGAACCACTGCAAAGTGTTATTGTCCCAGAGTGGCAGCACTTGCTTTGTGTATACAGCAATACACGACAGAGAATTGGATCCTTTAACAGTTGCATTGTTTTACAGGGGAAAGTTATCTCTTTTCTGTGTGCTTAGACTTCATGTTTCGTAGCCATCAACCTCTACGGATTCAGAAAGAATGGAAAAATCAAGAGAGAGACCAACAGGTACTCCGCTCTCCTCTCACTCTAGCTCTTACTTTGCTAATAGTTCAGGTCTGGAAGTTGAAAACTACAATTAAGCATTTTCTCTGGAGTGCAGTCCCACCTCATCTTGCAGCAACCTCTTCTGCAGCATGGAAGGCCTAACCTTCACATCTTTCTCGTATCTTTCTCAGATGACCACAGAAGGCCAGACAGATACAGTTTTGTTGCCAAGAACCAGTGCCTGAAGAGGAAACTGAATTCTAAACCATTACTGTTAATTAGTTACATAAATAAGAAAAAGCCACAAAGATTAGATACAAACCTTCCCTATTTCAGGGTTTCTTATACCCTATTCAGCTCAGTTTTATTCTTTGGCACGTCATTCAGCTCAATATGATTCTTATTTTCCTGACATGCTCTGTCCATGCCCTTCCTCTTCCTTTAGGAAAAAAAAAGGATTTTGAATCATTCTAATTATGCACTTTCACTGTCTCATGCAGACACTTCCATGTGATGTCTCTTTGAGGTTCTTGCTGAGAATTTAAGTAAACTCACCACCATGTAACACATTTAAATTCACCTTTTTTGCCTCAGAAAACAGGAGAAAATCCTATGAACATTTTTAAAGTAAACTTTTTTTAACTAGAGAGAGCTAAGAATGTTTTGCATTCTGCAATGCAGGAGAGGGAAATTTGCAGCAGGCAGTTTAGCACTACTGTATGATAGGGATCCATCAGTAGCTCTTCTTGAAAGGTTTGGGTTTTAGCAAAGATAACCCTTATGACCTTTAACATTCTGTTTCATATTTTTTTAATCCCAGGGCATATTATAATCATTGGTTAAACAGCAGGGCCATGTCTGCACTGCTGTTACAGTGCATTGTGCTGCTTTAAGCTCTTGGCTTGCAAGTGGAAGGTGCTCACTCTGCAAAATGCGCCATGTGCATGCAAACCCTCTCCCCCACCCCAGGTCCTTGCCATGCACTTGCAGACAAGCCCAGATTACGACATCTTGGTGCCATTCCACTCCCTGACATCCAAATCAGTCCCTTGGACATAACATTTTTAGAATTAAAGAAAACCTACCAGATTGGGCCCAGGCTGCCACACTCCTTGGCTGGCCACTGAACCATGCTTCACCAACTCAGAAATAAAAGCATGAGCCTTTGTGGTCAGCAGGAAAAGGCTTCACTCTGACAGCACCCCTAACCAAAGGGAGATGAAATAGAGGCAACAGCGCTTGCCAATAGCAACAGCCAACAGGAACTTGACAACAGCAACCACCTAAGCAGGTGTTTTTCTTTGGTACTGTTTCATTAGCAGCAAAATCTCAGAGAATCACACTGCTCCCAGAAAGACTAATGAGATAACTGGGAAAATGGGATATTATCATATAATAAGAGACCAAAAGAAAAAAGAATGTCTTGTTTAAACCTAGCAAAACACACGCAAATAACCACTATGGCAGATGAAAGAAAATATTTAAAGTAGGCACAAAAACTTAGAAATACTATCAAGCCAGGAATAAAAATAAAGCTGTGAGCTAGAAGGAATCCTCACCAGTAATTGCTAAATTCAGAAACAGCTTCCAGCATGAGGGATGGGGACAAAAACCCCACAACTCTTTTAAGATGAAACTTTTTCAGTTCACAACAGGAACAGCAAGAAGCTGTTGCCCCTGATAGCATGGCAGAAACTTCAGGCAGCCATGACATAGCTGGCACTTCTCTGTTCCTAGAAGGAAGCCTAAGCTGGAGGCTGAGTGAGTATGAACTTCCATACTGTGTTGCAAAAAAGCTAGGAAATCCACAAGTTCTCGGAATCTGTGGACAGACTGGCTTTTCCTCCTATAATCAGGACTGCGTGACTAACCTATTGGCAGTCAAACAAAAAACAGAAGTTGCATAAACATTTGGTTAATATCTGTTTTCTTACCCTGGCATACAAGAAAACCTGAGTTTCTCAGCTGTTGGAAGAATACCTTAACTACTAGGATAGCTAGGTATTTTGGGTAAGAGCACTTTCTGGCCACTCGTGCTGTTACGCAATGCTCTAGGTCAACAGGTAAAATATTTAAATGGGACATGACTCGCTAGATACTAGTTCTTGCTCAGGGGATTTTTGTGAATTATTTATATAAAACAGGGAGATTCAAAACAGGCCATGCTAGTACGTTTTACAGCATGGTGGTTAATCCTATTTGCAAAGCCCTCACACAGTCAAAATATGTTTAACTGATCTCGCCCAATGAGCAACTGTTCCAGTCATTGATACACAGGATAATGAAAATCTGGTGCTCCTGGCAAATCTTGTCCCTCCCTGGCTTTCTATTCTACACAGGAATGGAAAAGAGCTATTTGTGAGTTATTTTAAGATGACGTAAGTAACTTCTGATAAAGCTAATTAAAGGATCTCTCAAAAAATACTTCTTCCAGGTTATTTATTGGGGAAGGAAAAAGAAAATGGCCAAGAGTAATAAAGCCACAAATGAGCATGTATACAAACCCTGATGATTCAGTTAGAAATAATGGCTATTTTTAAATCACTTTGTTCTAAGACAGGAAAGATGCTTGAAAAGATTTGGAATAAAAAATGACAATCACTTGGCAACCCAGTTACATTGGGTGAAATTCTGAAATAATAAATATCATGGAGAAAAGCTTCTGTGAAAGAGTTACATGAACAGTGCAAATGCATGCACTATTACTGAAGTGGAAAGGCAGGATAACATATCCTGAAAGCAGAACAATATGTTTAAAAAGTTCACCTTCTGCCATGTACTAAATGATCATCTTCATACTGCTTGCTTGGGCTTTCTCTAAACATGCTTTCTACAATAGCTGTGTTTCACTAGAAGGGAACAAGTCCAGAAGAGGGCCACAAGGATGATCAGGGGACTGGAGCACCTCCCGTATGAAGATAGGCTGAGAAAATTGGGGCTGTTCAGCCTGGAGAAGAGAAGGCTGCGTGGAGACCTCATAGCAGCCTTCCAATATCTGAAGGGGGCCTATAGGGATGCTGGGGAGGGACTCTTCATTAGAGACTGTGGTGAGAGGACAAGGGGTAATGGGTTTAAACTTAAACAGGGGAGGTTTAGATTGGATCTGAGGAAGAAATTCTTTACTGTGAGGGTGGTGAGGCCCTGGAATGGGTTGCCCAGGGAAGTTGTGAATGCTTCATCCCTGGCAGCGTTCAAGGTGGGGTTGGACATAGCCTTGGATGGCATGGTTTAGTGTGAGGTGTTCCTGCCCATGGCGGGGGGGTTGGAACTCGATGATCTTGAGGTCCTTTCCAACCCTTACTATTCTATGATTCTATGATTTCTTCATCCAAGAGCAATCCCAAGGCAAAAAAAAGCCAAAAACCAGCAAGGAAAAAGGAAAGGGGGGTGGTGGTGACTCAGTATTTGTATCTCCTCCCACTTCCCTCAGGGATAAAAAAAGCTGGCATTTAAAAAAAGAAAAAAAAAAAAAAAAGACTATCTTTCCTGTAGACTTCAAAAAGGTAAAACTTACTCCCACATCTGTCCATAGGAAGAGCATAGACAAGCCAAACAGGATGGCAAGGAAGAAGGCTTATTTTCTTGCTCATCTGCTTGCGTACCAAAAGCACGAAGTTCCCTTTAACAAAGTCTTAAATGTAATGGAGAAAATTAAGGATCATCCTTCATTCTTCTCTCAGCTGCAGCCAAGCGACTTTTACATTACATTTTCTAAACAGTCAGAGACTCCAACTTAGTAAAACTGTTAAGTAAGATGTGCTCAAAGGTTATCTAGCAGAGGTAAGGATCTTGTTTCCAATTCAAATCACAATACTCAAGTCTGTTCCCACACACAGATCAGCCAACACATGTCTATTGAACTGTTTCCAAACCAATAGTCTGAGCTACCCCAGGGAGAATCTCTTCCCATCACCCCACAAACAAGCCTGTAGCACTAACTGTGGTGCTGCAGTAGAGAAGTTGCCTGTCTCATCTAATCATGCTGCCCCAACTCTTACAAACATTCTAGCTGACGTACTAGCAAAAGTCTTCATCTGCACTTAGGGAGATCCAGCATCACATCACTGCCAGTGGGGAGACCCCAGACAACTCTAGTATAAGCAGAATTTAGTGTTTTGATTAAGGCTATTTGGTCTTAATTCAATCAATTTAGTTTCTTCTATTTTTTTTTTTCAAAGAATCTTCACCCAAATATATAAATATCTGGGTTTTCTGCATTCTGCTTTGGCTGTCTAGTTTATTCAGTGGCATTTATGCTTCATTTCTACTCAGATTTTTTAAACCTCCAGGTCAGATGTCTTAAATCAACTTTTTGATAGTCTCTGCTCAGCCTATCTGTTAGGATGAAGACTGTGATTTTCATTAAGATAGCACAGAACTGTTTGAGTGATAAGCTGCTTCACGATGTAGCTTGAACTCAGAAAGGAAGAAAGAGTGTGTAGAGGAGACTCTCCCTATCACAGTAAATTTCTGCCAGGGGGTGTGGCTGAGAGCTGAGTGGGATTTTTTTGTTTTCCCAAAAGGCCATATGAAAATTGCTCTTTGAATTCAGATACTCATGTACTTCTCTGGCAAAAAAACACTCCGCAAGTATCTGTTAGATCTTTTACAAAGCTGGAGGTCTGTTTATTGGAAGCTGTCATAGCAGAAATGACTTGTGAAAAGTACTGTAGCTCAACTTTAAATCCACAGAGGAAAGATACAGGACTTCAGAATGTGCTACTAATAGGCCAGAATTTAATTTGAATTTGCTACAATATTGAATTTGTTACAGTATGCCTGAAACAGATCAACTGTAGTCAACTGGAACTGAACTTTTCACCAGAGAAAGACAGAGCTAGCAAAAATACAACCAAGGGAAAATGAAAACCTCACTAATTTGCACTTCAGACAAGGTAAGACTTCACATAGAAATGCAGTATTCCTTTCCTGATGTGACACCTCTGCAGTTTACATTCTGCTTCTGCTGCCCACTAAATTCTGACTGCACTTTAACAAGAGTGCTGGTTGCACATAATCCAGATTTTCTTGGGATACATTTAGGACTCTGAGCAAACAAGATCTGATACTCTTTCTGGTTCATTAACATTCATGGGCTCAAAGGTCACCTGCAATAAGTGCACTCAGAAACTCACAGCCTGACCAGTCCTCCTGTGATGTGCAAGGCTACAAGAGGTGGAGCTCCACAGGGATGGAACAGGACAAGGGAGATGACAGCATGCTAATCCCTGTGTCCACCTGCCTTCTGAAGTTATTTTTCTTTGAAGTGTACCAGTTAACAGATAAATTTGGAGTAGGAAACAGAGAAGGACACTGTGGGTTTTCTATTAATTTACATGGTGTAATCCAGTCTAAATAGAAAAGTTCATTTATTTCAAGATTGCATTCTGGGGAGACCAAGAGCCTGCCATGTCTTATGCTGCAGAACTTATATTAGCAAGAGACAAGGAAAAGCATTTAGAGAAAACTACATTCTGGAGTGATACATGTACCTAGGACTGAGAAACCATTTATATCAAAAATGAAGTGAAGTTGGTGGTATCCTCCATTTGTTCTGTGCTTTTGAGCATATCACAGAAGATGGCACAGTTTATCCTCATCTGAATAGCAGGAAATTTACAGCATTTACAACTCTGATAAAAGTCCATAGAGGTGAAAGACCTGAAGTATTAAACTTTTGAAAAAGTGTTTTTATTCAAAAGTTACCTCAAAAATAATATTCCAGGTTTTGTTATACAGTAAAAGTTTACTACAGCAGCTTGATAGCTGAACTATAATTACAAAAAGTTTCTTACTCCTATGACAGATTCCAGTTTTCAAGATTCTATCATTCCCTCTGTTGTTTTGATTTGCAATGTATTTTCTGTATTTGTTACAATTGACTTTCTAATTTAAATGACAGTAATGTTCATACAGAGGCCCAGAGCTCCAGCAAAGATGATATGGACTTGCCTCACTAGGTTTATTTCTCTTCAGTATGCTCTTTCCTAATACTGTGCAGGCTGAATCCAGTTTCTGCTCTAGTGATGAGATATTTAGATGTTTTTTTTGTTTGGGATAGGTTATTTTAAATGTGATTATGCTGATCACATCAAACCAATACATAGAGTTGATGTAGTTTTCTCCATCTCTTGAAATCTGTCCTACTCTGAGTCTCTAACTGTTCAACCCTCGCAGTCAAAATCTCTCTCACATATAACTTCCTTTTTTTTTCTTGTCAGTTTTTCCTTACTGTTCATAAATAAACACTCTTGGCTGTTCTTTGTGGGAAACATTAGCAAGGCTGTTTTTGGGGTCACTCAGTTATATAGAATCATAGAATGGTTTGGGCTGGAAAGGACCTTAAGATCATCAAGTTCCAACCCCCCTGCCATGGGCAGGGAGACCTCCCACTAAACCATGCCACCCAAGGCTATGTCCAACCGCACCTTGAACGCCGCCAGGGATGAAGCTTTCACAACTTCCCTGGGCAACCCATTCCAGTACCTCACCACCCTCACAGTAAAGAATTTCTTCCTTATATCCAACCTAAACTTACCCTGTTTAATTTTTAACCTGTTACCCCTTGTCCTGTCACTACAGTCCCTAATGAAGAGTCCCTCCCCAGCATCCATGAGCCCCCCTTCAGATATTGAAAAGCTGCTATGAGGTCTCCACGCAGCCTTCCCTTCTCCAGGCTGAACAGCCCCAATTTTCTCAGCCTATCTTCATACAGGAGGTGCTCCAGTCCCCTGATCATCCTCGTGGCCCTCCTCTGGACTTGCTCCAACAGCTCCATGTGCTTCCTATGTTGAGGACACCAGAACGGTACACAACACTCCAAGTGAGGTCTCACAAGAGAATGAAAAGTTTTCCAAAATACCTTGATTATCAAAAAAACCAAAAAAGGCAAAAGCTCAATTAGGATCAAATTAAAGGTCAACAAGGCCCAGAATCCTGTCTCTTAAGAGCAATCAGCTGGGGATACTCACGTTGCACAGATAATGGCACCACCTCTTTGCAGTGATTCTTTCTTAGCTTCTGGCGATCAGTTATTTAGATACTTCCAGAGGCATAGGTCAGTAGCAACAGCTGGACTTACCATCCAAAGATGTTCTGTGCCCTCCCTGAGCCCACATACAGCTGTGGTTTCTACAACATCCTGCTATAGCACTTATCATGTAAAGCTGCATTTTCCTAATCTTCTATCTTAGGGCTCATCTGACGAGATTATGAGGGGTTTTGAACCTCCATGCACATACTGTATCCATTACCCTTCAGCATTTCAGAGCTTACAGCTAAGCCCAGATGATTCCATGACTAGGAACCCGCCTGTAACACTCAGTAAAGTTTCTTGTTCACTTGCATTTCGTAACTGTGCTCTGCAGAAAATCTGATAAGCTATAGCTGATGTATTAGTCACCCACTCCTACTGTAGAACAGGCTCAGAAATATGCCCATAACGCTCTTCAAGTGATTCATTTTAAAGAGATTTTTGCATACACATATATTCAATACGCAACCTGACATATACCATGGTTGCCAAGATGATAAGTTAATAATTTGCCTATCACCAGGTAGGTGTGAATCCAGTCTCTGATTGCAGCTACCTAAACCCAGAGCGAAATTACCCACTGTAGTGAAATTTTCTGAAAATTTCCCTTTATTGTTTCAGCAGCAGCAGCTGTTGTGGCATTGGTGGCTTCTGTGTCCAGAGTCATTCTAAATGGTCTCTGACCAGATTTCATGAATGTGAAGTTTATAGTCACACCGGATTTACGGCTATGGTGATTTCTGTCTACAGTAGGGCTCCCAGTGTTGGTACTAACAATGTAGATACAGCATCTATGCAGTGTTGAAATTACACTGAATGGGAAAAAGTCAAAAAATAAAGACTGGCAGGATCTTCTGCTGCTAGCATTTCTACAGTATCCAACCATTCATAGTAAAGTATGTCAAACACCTTGACTTATTTTTTGTTGATATCAATTGATTACAGCATTGACATTTAGGTTAGGATTTTCAAATGGTTTTGAAGTACCTGTATAAGCATAATTCATATTATTTCATATTAATTAATATTATTCAGGTATAATACCTATACAAGTAATTCAATTGCACCGTTGATACCTCAGACACTGTTAAGAATCTCACTGTGACTTCCTACAAACACCAAGGGGGAAAGTTTCTGTTTCTCCAAGGGGTTGTTGAGATTTTGTAAGTATAAGTAATAACTTAGAGGTCAAGTGTCTCTCACATTGTCATTAATACGCGCATTACTTGCCTTCAGCCAGTAACAGTATGGGTAGATGAATAAATAGGAAGTTTGAAGAGGAAGTGTGAAAAACAGACTGAAGACTGTAATGTTGATTGTAATCATTATGCTTCTTTACAGAGAAGATGAACAACTCTCTCCTCGCTGCTATCTTCTTATTTGCAACAGGTAAGGTTTCATGTGCTGCATAATTTACTAATGTTTATAAATAGTAAAAATTCTTAATGACACTCAAAGACAGCCAAAATCATGGCTGAATTAATTTCTGTAGGTGGGAGAAACAACATTCAGTACATTTTTTTTTTTTGCTATCTCTATTGCCGTTTTCTTGTTAAACAATTGCTTTTTATTTCCCAGATTCTTGCAACTGCATAACCTGGGGTTTCCCATTCTGTCAGCAGCTCCCAGGTGGGTAAATACTTCTCAAATAACGTCTTACTTAATTGCACAGATGAACATCAGTGTTGAAGGGGGACCTTGCCAGATGGACAGATCAAGGGGCAAAGGGATGACACCATCACCCTTGTGTGCAGCCACCAGGGACCCTGCCTGCTGACATGGAGCTAGGGCCACCTCACACTGTCTTGAGACAGTTTGTCTCAAAAGCAGCACCAATTTCAAAAGACAGTGCAATGTGCAGTGTTTATGTGTGACAATTGTTGATGCTTTACATTTATCTGATACATTACTGTTAACGGCAAAAAGGGCCAGTCCAATGCATTTCAGTGGAGGTTATTATTCTTTTCTAAAGAAGAAGAAACTGACTGAGATGTCTTTAGAACAGAGAACAATTTTTTTCTTTCTTCGCATAGCTCTTGGAGCACAGTCATGGTACAGGACTAGTGCTGTTCTTAGTCTGGGAAGTACTAATAATACACATGCTCTTTAAGTGGAAGCAGCACAATAAAACAAAAAAAAAAAGCACTAGGACAGAATTGAATATGCATGTGGACTAATACCCACAAATAGAACAAGTGAAAACATAAAGTGTGTAGCATTCAGTATGTTCATCTGGAGAAAGTAACATAGAACATAGCATATTGTCAGTAGGGTAGTGCATCAGGGTGTTAGTTGAGCTTACACACTATTTCCACACATAGAATCTGTTATTTTTATCTTTATCTGTTCTAACACCATCATCTCATAGAGAAAGCCAGAGGTTTTTTGGAAGATTGGGAGCATGAGGAGAAATACACCCCCCTTCTTCTTCTATAAACAGGTCTGCAACACTATGGTCACCATTTTAGTTAATAGAAATTATCTGAGGAATAAGTTAGTAGAAATTTAGTGGAAGAGTTAAAATATTTCCTTCTTATTATTCTCTCCAAAACTGTTATTTCAAGCAGTTTTGGAAGCAGCGTCACAAATATATTGACATAAAGTATTACAGCAGTTCCAAAAAAGCTTTTGCTTTCAGGTGTTCATTTTAAAGAACAAGAACAAAAAAAAGAAACACAAAGTAAATGAAAGGCTTAATCCAGGGTAAAACAGGAGAAGAATGTGAAAGCAGTTGGACATTCCCCGGTTTTTAGAGCACTATGTCTATGGGTGATACACCCAAGGTGTGGCTGGTGGTCACAGTAGAAAAGCAAAGAGTTCAATAATTATTCACATTGCTGTAGAAACAAGGAAAAACCGGTCTCCACCTTCCTGAAAGGAAGTTGCACACATCCAAACCGATGCAGCATAACTTTTTCGAAAAAGTACAGGTTTTTTTAGTAGGAGAGAGGAAGTGTCATAGGGTGAGGGTACTAAAGTCTGAGCTGTACTCATCTGACACTTTTTTTTTGTCCAAATCAACTTTTGAATATACAGCTGCCATCTGAATGCTGAAAAGAATACCAGGGATACTCTGACTGCAGAAAAGAGGAGGGCTGACCTTTTATTTCATAGCCATAACTATGCTGTGACACCAACTCCAGAGATATGCATAGTTACTTACCCAGTAGCAAAACATTTCTTATTCAAAATTGATAGGCCTATTGGCAACTCATTAAGCCTAAGAGAAATAAAGGACATGTGAATCTACTCATCAAGAAAAAATCATTTGTATCACCTTAATTATCCTGTACCTGTTGAGATCCGGATCTACTTTTCTGAAGAGAAAAAAAAAACAGGGTCTTTTTGTAAAGGTGTGAGTGGTGCTTGAAGATATCATGGCTTATTCCTCCAAACAGTTCAGACAGTAAGACATAGAGCAAAAGCAGAACAGTCATATTTTATCACTACTGTTACTGAGAAGAGATTTTTGAAACAGAAATAAGCTTAACTGCTAAAGACCAAAAATTAGTTCTTTTAAGAATGTCATCAGTGTTTTACTTTCCTTCAGCTGAAAAATGTGTATGTTCAGTTGCATAAAAATCCCATATTTTTCTTTCAAAAAATTAATCACGAATCATTTTGTATATAAACTTATGCTCCTACTACTTTATAGTGTGATCTTCATGAAGCTGGTAGTGTAAGTGACATATTGTTTTTCTCCAGCAATAGTGCATTATTCTGAACTCTGGATAGAAGACGACTGATGGGTTTGGAGTAGTTTTGGAACCAAGCCACTTGGTTCTACAGTTGACGATTAGCCCTACGCTGCAGTGTATAATGCTTTGCAAGAAATTCCAAAGCAATTCTTGACAGCTGAAAATTTCAGAAGCATCATATTGTCCCTTGGTGTTACTAAAATGCAGTCCTTCACTCCTTTTTTCCCCCACCTCAGTTGCATGGAATTGATTTCTAAGATACTTCACAAGAGACAAGAGGGAGTTCTGGCCTATAGTTTCAAAAATGTCTATAAATTTGTGTTTAACATTCAATAAGCTGCTCAAGCAGAGCCAATCCCGGTTTATGCTCTTGCAGGTGAACCAGAATGCTCCCGGTTCTGTTCTCCAGGGTTCCCAGGTCACAGCAACTCCTCCAGGGAAGGGGATAGCTCCCCAGACTCACAGTAACCAAACAAAAGCCAAGGCTTTGTACAGATTTCAGCAAGCATTTGAGTACTCCCATAAACATAGTGTCATGACAGGCACTGTGTGTCAGATGAGAACAGTGTGAAACCAGAGCAAAGCTGGGAGATAAAAATCTAAGGTCTCTTGTGGCACATGTTCACAATAATTTTGTCATCTGGTTCAACGTTACTTTGTAATAGCTTTTCTCGACGCAGAATGCCAAAGGCTCTGATGGCTCCTTTAATATGTGCAATTTATTTCTGCATTTTTGTACCAAACAATGCGATGGTGTTTTTTCAGCAGTATAACAGACACTTTGATCAGAATTGAAAAAAAAAAAAAAAAAAAGAAAAATTAAAAAAGTACAGAGGCAAGCAGCAAGCAAGATGTCACTAACATAGGAGAGAAGCACAGTTCAAATGTGTAACCATACCAAAGCTGTAGGAAACGTCATAACAAATATTTCAGCACTGTATCTTTGGGTACATAACAGCTGGTAATGGCATCATAACACACATGAAGAATTATCTCTTTCTACCTTCATACAGGAAAACTAGGTTTTGCTTGGAAACATTAGGACTGATAAGGTTTAATCTTCCTAAATGTCTCTGTGCCTTGTTCTAAATGTTAGTGAACCACTTGCCGGACAGTGAACATGGTATAAGGACTCACACAACTAGTCCTTATTTTGTTGTATAGAAGGGTATATAGCCTGTTTTGTATTTGGGTTTGCTTCAAGTCACCTTGCACTGATTAATGGTAAGCAGTTGCCTGTGATGGGATTTTTCTAGCCTTCATATTTTCATCTTTCAGACTGGGACAATGAATTGGTATGCTACAAAGAATTAAGTGAGGATCTAACCTGTACCTGGCTGCCAGCACCCAGTCCTCCGACTACAATGACTTATACCATCTTCTTAAAATGGTAAGACTAAAAAGTCATTTCAGAAAATGAAAAGCTGTCACATTGCTGATCAGCATGATTCCTGTCTGCTAGAGCTTTGCTCCAACATATTTCATCACATGGTAGGTTGTTACACAATACTGGTCAAAATCTGTCTTCACATTTCATCAGTACATATTGATTTGTTGAGAGTATGATGGGTTGACCCTGGCTAGACACCAGATGCCTACCAAAGCTGATCTATCACTCCCCCTCCTTAGCTGGACAAGGGAAAGAAAATACAACAAAAAACTTGTGGATCAAGATTTTCCTGGTCAAAATAGTCTCGACTTGGAGAAAGTGGTCCAATTTATTACCAATCAAATCAGAGTGGGATAACAAGAAATAAAACCAAATATTAAAACACCTTCTCTCCACCCCTCCTTTCTTCCCAGGTTCAATTTCACTCTCTATTTCTCTGTCTTCTTCCCTACCCAGCAGCACAGGGGGATGGGAATTTTAGTTGTGGTAAGTTTATCACATGTGTCTCTGCTGCTTCTTCCTCCTCACACTCATCTCCTGCTTCAGTGTGGGATCATAGAATAGTAAGGGCTGGAAAGGACCTCAAGATCATCGAGTTCCAAACCCCCTGCCATGGGCAGGGACACCTCCCACTAAACCATGCCATCCAAGGCTATGTCCAACCCCACCTTGAACGCCGCCAGGGATGAAGCATTCACAACCTCCCTGGGCAACCCATTCCAGGGCCCCACCACCCTCACAGTAAAGAATTTCTTCCTCAGACCCAATCTAAACTTCCCCTGTTTAAGTTTAAACCCATTACCCCTTGTCCTCTCACCACAGTCCCTAATGAAGAGTCCCTCCCCAGCATCCCTATAGGCCTCCTTCAGGTATTGGAAGGATCCCTTCCACAAGAGACAATCCTCCATGAACTTCTTCAGTGTGAGTCCTTCACACAGGCTGAAGTTCTTCCTGAATTGCTCCAGTGTGGGTCCCTTCCATTGGTGCAGGCCTTCAGGAACAGACTGCTCCAGTGTGGGTGCCTTCCATGGGTGCAGTCCTTCAGGAACAGACTGCTCCAGTGTGGGTCCCTTCCATGGGTGCAGGCCTTCAGGAACAGACTGCTCCAGTGTGGGTCCCTTCCATGGAGTGCAGTCCTTCAGGAACAGACTGCTCCAGTGTGGGTCCCTTCCATGGAGTGCAGTCCTTCAGGAACAGACTGCTCCAGTGTGGGTCCCTTCCATGGGTGCAGTCCTTCAGGAACAGACTGCTCCAGTGTGGGTCCCTTCTATGGGTGCAGTCTTTCAGGAACAGACTGCTCCAGTGTGGGTCCCTTCCATGGGGTGCAGTCCTTCAGGAACAGACTGCTCCAGTGTGGGTCCATTTCATGGGTGCAGTCCTTCAGGAACAGACTGCTCCAGTGTGGGTCCATTTCATGGGTGCAGTCCTTCAGGAACAGACTGCTCCAGTGTGGGTCCCTTCCATGGGGTGCAGTCCTTCAGGAACAGACTGCTCCAGTGTGGGTCCCTTCAATGGAGTGCAGCCTTTCAGGAACAGGCTGCTCCCGTGTGGGTCCCCCATGGGGTCACAATTCCTGTAGCAAACCTGCTCCAGCGTGGGCTCCTCTCTCTGTGGGGCCACAGGTCCTGCCAGGAGCTGCTCCAGTACAGGCTTCTCATGGGGTCACATCCCTGCTCTGGTGTTAGTTTCTCCATGGGCTGCAGAGGAACAGATGCCTCATCATGGTCTGTACCACGGGCTGCAGGGGAATCTCTCTCTGGCTACCACCACTGCAGATGGGATCAGCCTTTCCGAGCAGTGGGTGCATCCTGGAGCTGGCTGGCATTTGCTCAGTTGGATACTGGGGAAACTTCTAGCAGCTTCTCACAGAAGCCACCCCGTAGTCCCACCACTACCATAACCTTGACAGGGAAACTCAGTACAAAGAGTCATTTATACATCTTTCCATTACTCCCACACATTGTTAGAAACACTATTGCCAAAGAGCACTTTAATCAATTTCTTTTATTTGCATCTATTGGCTTGCATTGAATATTCAACACTAATGCATGCAAAACACACAAATAAACGAACTAAGCTGGTTTTTATTGTATTTTATATATTGTGTTATACCATGTATCCAAGAAGATGTCAGATGTGGCACATAAGAATAATAGATTTTAAAGTATTTTCTTGCAATTCTGAGTTATCAAGTATTGGTTTAATGGGTGGAATGAACTTGTAGGTTTAATCTTAAACTGATTACCTTATGGGTTTCTTCAGTTGTGCCTTTCTTGAGAAAGATAAAACAAAAAAGCCAAGTAAAACGGATAGGCAGGTTAAATCAATACCTGCCCACTGGTTTGTTAAAAATAAGAAAGAGTAAGCAGATTTCTGTCTCAGTACCTGCATTGCAAAGTAGATTTTCCTCTTTTTTTTCTATGTATTTGGGATCTCTCATGAGATTAAGGTATGTTTAGAAATAGAGAATTAAGATCAGAAGAGATGATCTTTCTGGCAAGACCATATCATGGGTTACACAGAGTACCACATCGTATGACGTTGGCAGGTTCTGATACTCATTGCCAATTATTTTGCCACATAACCCGCCACTCTGCATTTAAATAAGAGCTGTGGTTAGAAGCATTGTCAGTACACTGGAAAATTCACCAGGGTGATCTTCTGGACATTGCAGAGGAGCAGAGCAAAGCAATTTCCTCGGGGCTGAGATTACTCCTCTCCGTGACCTTCAGTATTTTCCCACTGGAGACTGCAGCAGGCTCAAAAAAAAGGTTTGAAAGGGCTTTTGTTAGCCTAGAAGAGGACATCACCCCTTTCTGCAAGTAACATCAGTCTGACATTAAAATTGTTCCTTATCCTTGCTCCTTATGATTTAGGTGTCAGGAAGAAAAGGATTAAAGAAAAATATTCACACAGAGAAGTTCCAATCAAGCATTCAAAATCATGCTTTGAAATATTAGTGACTGATTAACCACTATACTGAAGCAGAAGACAGGGAAACCTTAGAGTAGTTTTGTTCAGTTATTAAATATTATATCATGATCACCTATCATGATCAGTGCATTTAATGGTTGAAATATGTAGGTAGCCAATTCGTACGCTGGCCCATTTCTTTAAGAACATTCGATTGCACATCTTCAACCTTAAAGAAAACCTGTACTTTGTGTGGCAGAGAGTAAATGAGAGAGAGATGGGGAAAGAAACCTAGGCAGAACAGGAACAACCTCCTATGTGAGGAAGTTAAACCTCTTGGACTTCCTGTGCTGTGCGCATTAGGCATACCAGGAGAAGTTTTCAGTGCTGAGGGCTGAGGTCGTTTAAATACATATGTCAAACTCTGATGTCTTGAAGGAACAAAGTCAGAAGGCAGGTGTATAACTTGCAAGAAGTCTCTTCATACCTTTGTGGTGATTTGGATTCAGTTAACTAGGAAATTTTGCTATTCAAGGGGAATTTAGGTGCCCCTACAGTAGGTGGCAGGTAGACTTTATAAATACTTTCTAACCTAATTTTATACCTTCTTTACATCTCACTGTATGTACAAAAGAAGGACAAACATATTTTGTCTTATATCATGCTGTGCCTTCCAAGTTTAAGGAATTTGACTGTTTTCTACCATGCAACAAAGACTTGGATGTTCAAATTTGCTAGATTTACTAGGGTACTGGAATTACATTTGCTGTTTCAAGCTGATCAGGCCACACCTGCAAGATTTCAAGACGCTGAATTTTGTGTATAGGTACTTGAAAAACTATTAATTGCTGTAAAATTATGTTCTGGGGCAGGAATGAGTAAATTTAATCCAATAAAATGTTTGGTTTACATTCTGCTTCCTTTTCTCCAAAGGGACAGAATACCAAAACTTTTTCAACAGAGCACATCATCATCTTCCATCACAATAGAAAGAAAGAATATTTACATGAAGCGATCTGCATCGATTTGGATAGCAGTCAATTATGCCCATGACACCTGTGTAAGAGGAAAGAAGATCTCAGTTACACCGAGCAAAGCAGGTACAGCGGCTTCATGAATTGCGTCATTGCAGACCCAAGCTGAAGCACTGGCAGCATTTTCTTACAGATTATTTCCAAAATTGTAACTCCCAATATACACTTGTTATTTTTATGAGTCCAGAGAGCTAAGCTGCAGTTTGGCTTCCTTGGAAGAAATCTTTACTGAAGTCAATAGCAGAAGTCTATCAACTTCTATGGGAGAAGAGTTTTACTTTAAATAATTTGGTAGACTAGGAAATAGTCATAACCAGGACAATACATACTGATACTTGTGTACAGTACTCAACCAGTTTCCTGTGCTCTCTTTAACGGTTTACTGAACACCTTTATTGGTTTGTGAAGAGTAGGTTGACTCAGTACCATGCACTTAAGGAATCCTTGTCATAGAGCATTAACATTTTGACAAACCTTTTCAAAGCTCAACTCTTTTTGAAGGCCAGTTACCCATTACATGGTGCTGCAGGGGAGATATAAAAAAAGGTAAATCTTATTAACTATGTCCTTCAGATGTTTATTTAAAGATTGCCTACAGTCTCTGATCACTGAGACAACTCTGTGAGCTTCCCAAAACTTCCCAAAAAATCATGGTCCAAGAAAAAACAGTGCTCCTTACTGCCACGGAGAACTATCAGTGCAAACCAAATTATCCGTATCACCTCCTCAGAGGCTTTTGGCCACCTTGTGTTTATTAGAGAGGCAGACAAAAATGTATTTGCACTTAAAATTGCACAGCTAAAGCAGTTGCTGAAATTAGAAGATGTCCTAGAAATTTTTTGTACAATCCACAAGCATAGGTGCTCTTGGCATTTTTGTTTTGCCTTTCAGACTCACTGAGGTTAGCATCTGTTTCGAAAAAGGGTCTTTCTGAAATAAGTAGAAGCATTCACAAAACAAAGACAGGAGGATCAACCTGTTTTGTTGATACCATAAATATTTGGTAATTATTTATTTTCAGCCTTTTTAAAGTCTTTCAGTGTTCAGTATTCTGTGCAAAGCCTTTTATTTTTTATAAACCATGCCTGACAGACATAATTAACAAAAACCTTTGTCCTTCTCTTGTATTTACAACAGCTGTATGTTCCTCATTTTAGGGAAGTGCTCGACACCATCGAACATAAATACTCATCAGATCACAAACCAACTGATAGTAAAGTGGGACCTGCCTGCAACTCCTACAGAGTATGAGCTGAGGTACAGAGAGGCAGTCACAGAATCCACTCAGTGGACACTGGTATGTACTTAGAGATGAAAACCATCTGAGAACGTGAGGTGCCTTATTATGGGTTCAGCACATATGCACACATATGCAGGACATTGACAGGATGCTACTGCAGAGCACACACAACATGAATAGCATTGAGGCACAGCACGCAGATAATCTGTAGGCAAATCTCACAAAGATCTCAGGCTTCTTCTAATAGATCCTAAGTTGTTTGGATTAATAGTCTTACACAATAAAATATAGAACAGCTTGTCACCTTTTTTCCCATTCAGAGTATCATTGTTTTGTTTCTTTAAAGGTGGTTAAGCTAAAAAATAAAGATTGTTTTGGCCCGTTGGGACTAGTTTGGAACAGGTTACTGTAAGCAGCTTGTTGAGTGAAACCCCATTGGGTTATAATAGGGTCCCAGTGACTGAAACCTTTTTCATTCTTCAGTTAGAGTTTTGACCTCCTCTCTATGTTCTAATATTGACTCCCAGGGTTTGCCTGACCACAAGAGTATAACGGATGGGAAGTTATAGAAAACCCAAGTACATGCTTCCTCCAATATTCTAAAGTTCCCATTAATTGTTGTAACTCCTTCCTTTGTTGGGGCATTGGCAGCTTTTCTGTTTCTCTTAAGGTATCTGGAGCAATCACTTCACTGCCTGCTATCCACCAAGTATCTAAAAATTTTACTTCTTTACTTGGTCCCTGACATTTTCCACATGGAATATCAATTTCTGCTTCATTTAGTGCTTGCCATACTGCTGCTGCTGCTTTCCCCACCTTCTCAGGGGAAGTTCCTCCAACCAGAATATCGCCTATATTTTGTTACAGTTTCACATCCTTGGGGAGCCAGACCATCTGTAAAAGCTCTGCAAGTGGGGCATGAGCAATTGTGGGTGAATGTCAATACCCCTGTGGGAAGCTGTTAAAAGAATGTACTATTCCCTCCAAAGAGAAAACTTCTCCAGCATACATTAGGGGACCCATAAAGAACATAACTTTTACATCTCATGCCACCATCCATGGTTGTGCAGCTTCAGCTGCTTGCGAAGTAGTTGCAAGCTTGGAGTGTTTGGTACAGCAGCTGTTAGCAGGGCTGTATTAGCATTCAGGTACCCACAGTCAACTGTTAAATGCCACCTCCTGCTTGGTTTCCAACTGGCCGGACAGGTGACTTACATGGGGAATGGGTTCTGGAAGTCATTTGTCATTTCTCCAAATCCCCAGAAATTCCATTCCATGCCACAGCAGAAATCAGTTATTGTGGTACATTAGTAATTTTTGAGTGGGGGAGTAGAAGCCATCCTCTTCTTAAATTCGTCTTGGCAGTTTTAACAAACAGCACTTGCTCCCTTCAGACCACTTATCTTAACCATCTGGATTGCATGGCCAGCTTCTCAATATATTCTCAGTATACTGAAGCATATTCTTCAATACTATCTTCTTGTGTTAGTATTGAAATTTGTGTTCCACTATCAATTAAAAATTCCACCAATTGTCCTTGAGGACCAACCGGAATTAAAATACATGGGCCATCACCACTTGCGTTCTGATAAGCCTCCACTTTCCAGACAGGAAGGCAAATTGCCTTCTGGCATTGCTCTGTTTTTTTTTTTTTATTCAGGTCCTGCAATTCCTCCCTAAGGGGAAGGAAGAGGTTGTGTTCCTTACTGAGGTCTGGTGCTAGAGGATTTGAAATAGGCTCCTTCCTTTCACTGTTCTCGAATTTCTGGGAGGCTTCAGCAGGCTGACCTTAAATCATGGCTCTGGGAATGCCTAGGGCAACAGCTTTCCAATTATACCAGTTGTCATGAGCCCATCTTTCTGAGAAGTTGGGACTCGGATTCACTTCATGCTTCAGTAAATAATCAGTGGTACTACTTGCCAACCTATTGAGTAAATCAATTTTTTACAATGAAATGTGTCACTTCATCCACAAAAGAGAGTAGCAATGTATTTATTGATATAAAACTGCAATTTAACGAAGCCTGATAGTGAATGTGATAGTGATTCAACAAGTTTTGATGGCAAGGTACACTTGAGTATTTACTGCATAGATGACAGGGTTAGACAAAACTGTCAGGGACACCTTCCCAGTGAGTCATGAAGTTCATGAAGAGCCCCCCTTGTATTCTTAACTCCTTCCTGAGGGGGCTCAGGTGCAGCTGAATTCAGACTTAGTCCCAGACTTGGTCGGTGGTGCATTATGACCGCCTCTGGCAGTTACCAGTCGAAGAGGGTTATGTGAAATAAAGGTCTAGTTGGAGCAGTACATGCACTGACACAGAAGTTAATTAATTAATTTTAATTTAAAAAAAAAAAAAAAAGAGAAAAAGAAAGCGCTGCAGGAAAAACAAAGAAAAGAGCTGCATTGTTTTGTTCGGGGGGGGGTGTTGTTTGTTTTGGTGTTGGTTCTTTGATAGACTTTTTTAGGAATCACATATCATTAAGAACACAAAATTTTACAGCAGACAAATGCTAAACTAAATATTTCAATCTGCAATAGCACTTTTACCGAAAATGTTATAACACGTGGACCAGAAGTCCAGTAATGCAGGATACTGTACTCCAATGGTGGCCACCAACAGACATCTGGGAAAAAGCGTGAAAGAGTTCAAGCATAAAGCAACAGTTTTCTATCACATTTTCTCCCATAGTTTTCAGCTCAGGTATTTCCTCAGACACAGGTTGTGTCTTTGTTTGAAGGCTATCTCCATTCCCTGTACAGTTACTGGAGGTCCAGTGCCATCATCAGCTGCAGATGCACACTACTTCAGTGGTGCTAAGGCATAGGTAGCCACATATTCTATTCAGCCATGCTCACTCCTTACCACATCAGCCATACGGATCTATTTAGACATACTGTAACGTTTGAGAATAAAGGTATTTTTTAAAACATTTAATTTGACCTTAATATCTTGTTCTTCAGAATGACAACAAGGCAAGTTTATTAGGTAAGTTAAGTAAGATTATTTTTTATTATATATAATGCCTAATTTATTTTAAAAGCGATATTTAGACTAAACTGTTGCTTATATATTGTGACTGAGCAGATCATGAAACAGAGGGTATTGCCTTGAAAGAAAGAGTGAAAAGACATTGGCTAAAATGTGTAGTAAATCTTCAGTGACGAACAGGGACCCCTACTTTTGACTGCAGTCAGGTGGCTGGCTCTTGACTGAGAAATCAGTTAATACAGGATTATGTTTTACTGCTGCCACATAAATTAAACGTCATTTGTTTTTAGGTGCCTGTCGAAAGCAGTGCTGTCAATGTCACCATTTCGAATTTAAATGCTATGTCTTCCTACATTGTTCAGCTTAGATGCGTAGCCAAGGATGGTCTCTACTGTGTTTGCATTTGGAGTAAAGAGATTTTGGTCCCTCACAGTAAGTGAAATACAGTTTTGTCCTACTGGGAATAAGCATGAATATAAAAGCCTCTTAAAATCTTGTATATATGAAATAGCATTCTCAGATACTGTTGAATATATGATGATCGTATTGATTTATATCAGTGCATGTTTCCATCTTTTTACACATTTACCAGAACTGATGAACAAGCCAAGAATATCGTATAATGCAACTACAGAAATTGCTCCAGGCAGAAGAAGTGTTCTTCTGAAGTGGGAGGTAACGTTCATTTTGAGTCTGGGTATCTTCTATATGTCCAAGGTATTAATTTATTACTTTGTAGGAAAAAAAATAGGCTTTCTCATTATAACGAGCCTACTGTATAAGCAGAAGGCATTGAATACTGTAGTCTTACTGCAGGATTCACTGCATTTTTATGGTGGTGTTTTAGGTGCTAGAAATTAGCAAGGAAAAAAACACACCAACTTATAAACTTGAAAAATTATTAAACCAGCAATCTCTGTGCTCAAAATCATTGACTAGAATAAAGATTCTTCCCAGCTTGCATTAAAAATAGGTGTGCCTCAAGTTTGCCACTTTTCCTAGAAAGAGACTAAGTCTTTTAACGCATACAAGTGGCATACCTTGTGTTTCACATGTTCGTAAGGAGCATCCATGTTCTCAAGGGACCAAAACCTTTTAGAAAAGTTTTGAAAATCTACTAGTTTACTAATTCAGAAGTGCAAATACATTATAATAGTGAGGGGAAAAGAGCCTCTGGCTTATAACAGTAGCTTCAAACTGCGTGTTTCCCATAATGACATTAAAAGTTCAAACCTACACATCAGAGGCATGCCCTTTTCTGCAGCAGGAGTTGTTATCAGCTGACTGACTCCAACAGCTTTACTGGCTGAAGTTCTCTTGGTAAGAAATGAACAACTGACAGTTTTGAATATACAGTCAGTGGGCACACAGGCAATTTCAATGAACAAGGTGTACTAGAGGTGTTTGCGTGGAAACGAATTAATTTTATCTAAATTCTGAGAGAATTATCTACAAACTCGAGGAAGTTTAACATAGTGAAAATCCCTGACAGAAAGGACTGACTCTGTCAGAGTTTTTAAATATCAGAATTGGAAAGTTCTGTAGTTACCCCATGCACTTTTGTCAATGGAAAGAAAAGGCAGCAGAGGAAACAGACATCTTCTGATAAGCAGAAGAGATCCCCTTTTTCCTTATCTACTGATAAAAAGGCAAAGCTGCACACTAAATTATTCATTTTGTGACCAAGCAATAGACTGTACAAGCCAATTTAAATGTCAAGTTAAGAGAATAAATTAGTCTCCATCTAAACGCTTTATTTAAAAAAAAAAAAAAAAAAAGTAATATTAAATATAGAATCAGTGCTAGGATCTTCATTCAGGATAACACTTATACTAGTCTACTATACAAAATAGGGTTCAAATCCAGATGGCTTCAACAAACATCAAAAGAGCAGAGGGAAGGAGTGAACTCAATAATTAACATGTTAAATGTAGATGGAAAAAGAAAATCTTCAACTCTGCTGCCATACTTGTTTAAGCTGGTCTGAAACAAATAAAACAGCTTAGAGACATTTCAGCTAGCCATCGCTACTCTGTTTCTGCTAACATACAATTATCAGCCTCTACATAGTTTGGATCAACAGGCACAGGATGCTGGCTTCAGCTCTAAGCACCTGACCACGCAACATGTATTGCTTTCACGGCTGCATATAACACGGGACCTTCTGCAGGACTGCACAATATAGAGCTCTGCTAGCTTTTTCTGATCTCAGTTTGCTAAACTAAGACAGCTAAATTCTACTAGTTTCTTCTTGTGCAATAGACCTCATAATTTCACATATCCTGGGAATTACTTCTACACAGAAACATTTTCCAGTTTCAAAGCCTGGTGAGAGAACCATAACGCTATGCTCCCAATAGCTTTACCAGAGCTTCAAATAATGGCACTAATTCTTCCCTCCTTATCCTGGGAAAAACATGTTCCCATTTAAGGACCTCCAACTTTATCAGAAATTCCTCTCAACATGGGTGTCTCTGCTTTTTAAATTAAATTCATCCTGTTTATGTTACTCCAAAAGCATCCAATAATTTCATTAAAAAAAACCAATTTCTCAGGTTTGCAGTATCTTCACACTATTAATTTTGTACCAAGAAATAACAGACAATCTTGATATCAGAAATAATCATTGCAGAATTCACAGGCCTTCATGTATGATGTTCAGTTTCTATCTAGATCACAGTAATTTCCGTTTCTATGCACTCATTTTCCAATCTGTCATTAAGATTAGTACAGTAAAATAACATGTGAACCATAGCCACATAAAAATGTGTGTCAGTGGATATACGTGTTCTAAAGTTGTAGTGTAATTACTACCATTTATCCTCAAAGAGACCAGATGCCTAACAAAGCCTAGTAGATAAAGATTCCCAGAGGAACGAAGTGCAATTAAACACCTCTCATTAACTTTCAAGTTCCTAATTATGAGGGGTATGTTCCACTGAAATGTAGAGAATGTTACAGCTGCTTCACTGCTGTTATTACTAAGTGGATACACATAACTAAGATCTCAATTATGCAAAACACTTAATACCATGCTTAAATCCCCTAAATTTAAGTATGCTCTTAATTTTAAAGAAATGCTTTGCTTCATTGATTCCTAATAACCTAATTTAAACAAGTATGATTTTATCCCCCTCATCAAAGGTGACAATTTGGTTTTACAATTGCTCTTGATTTTTCTGCACAGAACATAAAAACATTTATAGAATAATAATCTTTTTTCTCTTACTAGGTAACACAAGGTGAGAATATCCTTGGATATTACATTTATGTGGAAAGAATACCCAACAGCTGCAGTGATTCACCAAATCGCATCTTTTTAAAGGACAGAAAAGTTCTTGTAAATATCTCTATGGCTTATTACAGAGTTAATATTTCTGCCTATAATCAAGCAGGAGAATCCCCACAAGCCATCTACATCATCCCAGACTTCTCTGCAACAGGTACTTACCTTATCATTCATTCATTAGAGCATTAGGGAAGTTTCATGAGCAATCTGTAATCTACCTTTTGTCAGTCTTTGGGACAGGGTTAAATATTTTCTTGAATATTTTTAGGCTGATATTTTTGCATAGCAAGAGTCAGTTTCTTAAGAAATTATTTCAATAGAAGTTAACAAGCAGACTAAGCAATTTAACATTTTGTTTATCACTTCCCATTTTCTCAAGCTAGAGAAATAGCTATGTACTAGATCAATCAGTCAAAAGGAGGGTCATCAAAGTTAAGTAGATGCCAGCAGTTTAAACAAAGTCTGCAGAATGATGTGCAAATCTAATGTTTTTAAGCTAAGTAACTAGTAAGAGATCTGCTGCTGTCCTTTATTTCAGTATTATCCCTGCTGGTACATGGTGGGAGCAATGTGGAGAATGTACATGTCATATTCCAATGAAGATGTAAGCTATTGTGATGCCTTGAGGCACCGTTTTTTTCATCAAAACAAGAAAACAATTTAACATTGTTTTTCTTATAATATATGCTAGTTTTGTTTGTTATAATTTTGATGTACAGCTATTGCAATAAAAGAAAACCTCTCTTTTCCCAAGTAAGATATATTTTTTCCTTAAATTAACCTATAGCATGCGTAAGTGAGCAAGTGCCTTTGCTGGTCTCCAGACAGCTGCAAGTAATTGGTTTTTCCAGAAACAAGGAGTTCCTGGACAAACTCAGACACAAAAAGGAAACCTATAGAGGGTGGAAGCAGGGACAGGTAGCCTGGGAGGAATACAGGAAAATTGTCTGAGAAGCCAGGGATCATGTTAGGGAAGCTAAAGCTCTGGTAGAATAATTTGGTCAGAAACATCAAGGGCAATAAAAAAAGCTTCTCTACGTCAGTTAGTGAAAGGGACAGACTTTTTAGTCGGACCTGTTGCAATAGGACGAGGGATAATGGTTCGAAAATAGAAGAGGGGAGATTCAAACTAGATACAGTGACATACGGCTGCCCCATCCCTGAAAGTGTACAAGGCCAGGTTGGATGTGCTTCGAGCAACCTGGTTTGAGCAACTGTGGCCAGGGGGTTGGAATGAGATGACCTTCAAGGTCTCTTCCAACACAAACCACTCTATGATTCCATGGTTTTCTAACACACTCCCCTCATTCTGCTCTCCTTGCCCTGCAAAGATATAACAATTTGGTTATGCCCAATGTTTGACTGCGTTCACTCCCTTCTGATGACATATATACTACCACCTCAAGCCATCTTTCGACTGACCGCTACTTGTTTACTGAACCTCTCAGCCTGTTCTTCATGGCTCTTCTCAGACACACGTTTCAGTCTTGGTTGTACTTATATGCAGGTTTGCTGTAACTATCATGAGTTAACAGAAGATACTTGTATTAAGTGCACTCCTTCTCAGCATGCACAACTTTTCAGCTAGTACAGCCATTTTCTTTAATTTGACTTTATTATACTGGTTTGCTTCTCCAGAGAAGAGAAGGCGGCGTGGAGACCTCATAACAGTCTTCCAGTATCTGAAGGGGCGCTATAAGCATGCTGGGGAAAGACTCTTCATTAGGGACTGCAGTGGCAGGACAAGGGGTAATGGCTTAAAACTTTAACAGGGGAAGTTTAGAATGGATGTAAGGAATAAGTTCTTTGCTGTGAGGGTGGTGAGGCACTGGAACGGGTTGCCCAAGGAAGTTGCGAATGCTCCATCTCTGGCGGTGTTCAAGGCCAGGCTGGACAGAGCCTTGGGTGACATGGTTTAGTGTGAGATGTCCCTGCCCATGGCAGGGGGGTTGGAACTCGATGATCTTAAGGTCCTTTCCAACCCTAACTATTCTATGATTCTGTGATTCAGACAGAAGATGATCTTGTCTCTCACAAGATCCACTTATTTCAAAATGACAGGTTGTTCTTCTGTGCCCTTAGTTTCAGTCAGAAGGTCTTTCCTATTATTTGAATAACCTGTGTTTTAAAATGTCAAAATGTTTAACATCCTCACAGAAAATGCAAAGTATATGGAATAGAAAATTATATGGCTAAAATCCACAATTAGCCCCTTCTCCTCCTCCCCCAGGTAAGCACTATCTCACAGTTGCTTTATGTCTGTGTATAGCAGTTACTAGTGGCTCACAGAAGGTTATTTAGCAACATCAGGCTCCCTTTTCCTAACACTTGGAACAGCCCTTTCTCCTTTTACAATTTTGGGAAATTAAAGCTCATGAACAGCAACTAAAACTGGATTCCTAGACACCATTGCAAAGTACGAGATGCTGAGTTTCTTTTACTGACATAATCATGTAAAACTTACTCCATCACCTGCAGTGATAACTACGTATTGAATAATCTTTGAAAAAGAGCAAGAGAAAGCAATCAAGAGAAGAGAAACCTGCTTTCCTGTTTATTGATCTCTAATGGTATATTTGTTCACAGACATGCCTGGCCAAATCTACATCAAACACCAGGGGACTAACGCAGTTGTCACCTGGACTCCAGAATACAATCCAAAATGTTTTGTGGTTGACTGGGGCACCGGTAAAGGGGATATGCGCATGAAAATAGTAACTACAGCTACTGGAAATTTCACACTAGGTAACAGCAACCACCCTGTTTTTAAGAGCAAACTGAAGATACGGATAAGTGCAACTCTTATCTCTGTCCAGCACTGAAATCATCCAACTTTTAGTAACACAGAGGCAGACAAAATGCAGAGGTTTTAGTAGGATTCTTCTTGTCACAGCTGGGCAAGAAATGTAAGCTGCTGTTGCTGGGATGGTATCTCTCCTTGCCCACATCCCAGGGAGACCTAAACACTACTGGCTTTAAAAGTAAAAATAAAATATTTCTCTTGTGTCTAGGTAAGCTTAACTTTAACTATGAACTGCTCTTTAGTCTCCCTTTGATTACTTTTTTACCCCAATGGCTGTCCTTCTGAAAACCTAAGATCTCAGCCCCAGTATTCTGATCAAGGCAGGCATGATGAGCTGCAGCCAAGGATCATTTACATGACAATCATCAGGAATCTTGATTAAAATCATGTAGGTGACACTTGCAAAGGCCATGCAGGACTGGCTTTTATGTACGGTAAAGAACATTTAGCTTCAGAGTTCTACAAATGAATGCACTGTTTTCCTTGGTCCTGCAACATCCACACCGCCACGTTACATCTAGTTGTTCTGCTTGCTTTTAAATATGATGGCTGAGGGGGAAATACCAGTCCTTGGACTAAGATATCGACAGCCATTTTAGTTCCCTACTTCTTTAGGACGTCAAGCCTTTCATAGAGAGAGTACAAATAGGTCTGGAATCTTTTAAAAGAAAAGTTACATCTCCTTCTGGTTTTGAAATGTTTGTAGTAACCATTCAGAGACAATAAAGAAGGATGCACATATTTGGTAGTCAGTGTAAAACACCATAAACTTATACCACGTTTTGAGTCTCAGAAAGTAAGAACTATACAGAAAAGCTGCACAGTTGTTGTCTCTCCTGCCCTTCTTTGTCATTTCTAACTTTTCAATGAACTCTGATGTACCTTTATTTGTTTTCCAGACAATTTTCAGCCATTTAAGTTGTACAAAATAATGGTACATGCATCTGATGTGTGTCAGTGTGAAAGTTTCACAGGACATGAAAAGACTTTTGGAGTGACCCACTTTTACTCAGTTGAAGGAGGTATTCCTCCCCTTTGTATAATCTCATCTCTCTTATTTCTTCTTGCTTCCTATCTGCAGCAATTTACATAAAACTTCTTTTCCAGGTGGCTTAACAGCATTGTCCAGTTAGCATTGCCTTTGGTTCTAGCAGTTATGCTCTGGCAGTGAATGACCTGAATGTTGTTCCTTATTGACAGGTCCATAGAAATATTACTATTACAGAAGACATTACCAAAATAACAGAAAGAGTGTCTCAGAGTTAGCAACTGTGTCCAAAGTCAGATTTTCCAAGCCCAATTTGGAGGTGTCTTATATTTCAAGTTGAAATTATTACAGCTGTGACCGTTGCAGTAATGAGACAGTTACAGTTTCTACCTACTTTGGTATTCCTTAAGATGAGGGGGTTTTACACAATAAGATCTCTCCTTTATCTTTCACCCTGATGTTAGATTTATGACAACTAGGATCAGGCAAAGAGCTGTCAAGGAAGCAGCTAGGTTTTAGTCTTACATGTCTAGCCCTAGCCCTATGTTTAGTATAAACAGCTGAGAAACAGCCCTTCCTAGAATAATAGCTGGGAACCCTTAACATGTTAGATTTGGTTTTAGAATCCTGAGTTTGGATATTGAAGAACCTCTGTGTTACCAGGACTCAGCTGTACCACTTCTATCTAGCTCTTAGGCTTAGATGCTTTTACAATCTTAATAAATTGAAGATTCTCATCTGGAACAGATCTGTGATCTCTAGAAAGCTGCAGTAAGTGTTAATTTGATGAAATGCAGAAATGAGTCTTATGACAGCCTGTTGCCCAGTGAGTGCTCTGATCAGTCTTCCTCACAGTCCTATAGGGTTTCCTTCTGTTTCTGACGCTGCCAATCCTAAATTATTTTTTTTTAGAGTGGAGCAGCTTCAGTGTAAACAATATAAAAAAGTGGAGTAGTGGGGTGAAGAATAAAAAAAGGTAGAGCAGAAGCATCATTGCGTGGAGACCTCATAGCAGCCTTCCCGTATCTCAAGGGGGCCTATAGGGATGCTGGGGAGGGACTCTTCATTAGGGACTGTAGTGAGAGGACAAGGGGTAACGGGTTCAAACTTAAACAGGGGAAGTTTAGATTGGATATGAGGAAGAATTCTTTACTGTAAGGGTGATGAGGCACTGGAATGGGTTGCCCAGGGAACTTGTGAATGCTCCATCACTGGTGGTGTTCAAGACGGGGTTGGCAGAGCCTTGGGTGATATGGTTTAGTGGGAGGTGTCCCTGCCCATGGCAGGGGGTTGGAACTAGATGATCTTAAGGTCCTTTCCAAACCTAACTATTCTATGATTCTATGATTCTATTGCTTAAGTATTGGTGTAGAGCTTAAATTCTTACCTGATTTTTAAGTTCCTAGGACAGGTCCTGCTAATGTGACAATCCTGAATATCACGAAGCATTCTGCACTTGTGAAGTGGACCCAAATAGCTGCTGAAGACTGTCTGGGCTTTCTCCAGGGATACAGGATCAGCTACACAGACATATCTAGGAAAAAGTCTCTGGGTAAGTCACTGCTGCTCAGAACAAAGCAGCAGCTCAGTCATTGCAGGAAAGATTCATACAAATGATTAAGTGCTGTTGTGGCACAATACTGAGTTCCTTACATTTCTGTGGGAATTGAGCCCTCTCAGAGATCAGTTACTGGTTATAGTTTTAATGTTGAAGATGGTCCTCTGAGTACTTGGAGTCTTTCAGGTATCAACTCATATTAAATATTGATAAGAAAATATATCCTTAAAAATTACACTTCTAGATTCTAATTCTTCTACTGAAGAATCCTTTAGCAACACTGAAAGGATGATACATGCTGTCAGTATTTCTGAGCTGTTAAGTCTTCAGTCACAAAACTTTCATATTTCATTGCAACTCAAACAAGCTCAACTCTGAGATTTTCTGTAGGACTTAAGAAATTATACACTTCTTTTTTGAACTCAATTAGAAGGGAATACAGTTTATATTTCTTACCTGTTTTCAAAGACACTATTATTTATTTCATGTTGAGAAATTTTGTCTTAAATAGACAGCTTTTGTGTTTGCCTACAAATGATGGAACTTCTACACACTGAAATAAGTTAATAGTTGTGAGCTTAAGCCACTTGACTTAAAAAGAAATAAAAAAAGAAAAATCCCCATACTCCTTTTGATAAGCATTTTACTTCTGATGTTCAGTGGAAAGTCTTCTTGCCATAAATAATAATACATTGACTTTGCACATACTGACTTTCAAATAAAGTTAAAGGCATGCTATGGGAGACAAATAGCACCAGAGACCTGGTGAAGCACAGCAAGCATTCTATAATTCATGTTGGCCTAAGCCTTCAGAGGGCACAAAAAGTAACAAAACCTTGAAGTAAGCACCATCTTCAGTGGGTCCTATTCCACCCAAATACCTATAAGAAAGCGTAAGAGGAGAGGGAAGGGTAGTGTCCAGGCCTGGATTTAATTATGAGGGTTTTTTTCCTTTACCTTGATCTCCAGAGGTCTTTTCCAGCCCTAACAGTTCTGTAATTCTCTGACATGACACTTGATCGCCATGTTTCCCAGGCAGAAAAAATAAGTTTATCACAGAATTTGGGGAAAGGAAGCCTACAAGGCTGCAGCACGTTTTCCACCTCTATGAAGATCTTAAATTCACAGTGGCAAAATTGGAAAGTAATTCTGCCCTACAGCGTACTACAGCATCATTGGTTGATTATTGTGGCTAGAGGAAAAGTCACTGCACCATCAGAAGAAAAATGTTGAGCTTAAAGCCCCACAAAGTAGGTGAAGCAAAATGCACAGACCTGTTTCTATACTGAATAATAATAGCGCTGATATTAATTAAGGTGAACAACTACTGACTACTAGAGTGAAAGTAAAGCATGTTATTGGGTATAGTCCTTAATGTCAACTGTTACAGTCAACATTAAATCCACTGTTCAGGTTGTTAGGTGTGTTTTCCTGTCATGCAGTATACACAGCCTTCTGCGTTCACCACCTAAACATCCTTAGTGTGTTAAAAGCTCATGCTTTTTACCTCCAGATATAAAACACACATAAGCACTTTTGGAAATATTGTACCCATCCAAAGAACATCTGCAAGGTGTGGCTTCCTCCAGATACAGATTAGGGCACAGAAATTTTGCCTTTTCCCCAGTCAGCTACTCTGATTCAGACTCAATCATCAGAGTTAATCTAATCATCTCCCCCATCCCCTCTTGCTTTTCAGTTGTTACTCTCAATTCTTCTACCACAAGCTACCATCTTACTAGACTGAAGGAAAAAACCAGCTACTATGTGCAGATATCAGGATTCACTAATGTGGGTGAAGGACCTCCGACTCCTTCACAAGCTTTCAGCACTCCAAAATACGGTACTGTGGAAGCTCTATGCATCTGTGTTACCCAGCATCAACCCTTGCAGTATGCACTATATATGCCATTATTCTCTACCCTTTCCTACTTTTCAGGGAGTAACAAAGCGCTCATGCAGGAGATTTATTATTCAGTCCTTAGTTACTGATTGCAAACACACAAAGTTGTTCCTTTGTGACAGGTAAACTATGCATCACAGAACAACTCTGCCTGTACTTCATTACCTAACATGCAGGAAGGACTTGGCTAGATCTCCTCATCTCTGAAACGTTTTCTGACCTTTTTATGCTAGCTATATGCACATACATTTATTTATTACTGACTCCTTTCATAGATTTCAGCAGTTTAAATATTCTGCCTGTGACTAAGAAGGCTCACTAGCCTTTGCTCTTGGGAAAATCCTGAGCAATCACGTAAAATAACTGGCTGGATGGCCACATGCAAAGAGTAGTGCTCAGTGGCTCAATGTCCAGCTGGAGACCAGTAACGAGTGGTGTCCCCCAGGGATCGGTGTTGGGACCGGTCTTGTTCAACATCTTTGTGAGTGACATGGACAGTGGGATTGAGTGCGCCCTCAGCAAGTTTGCCGATGACACCAAGCTGTGTGGTTCGGTTGATACGTTGGAGGGAAGGAATGCCATCCAGAGGGACCTTGACACGCTTGTGAGGTGGGCTGATGCCAACCTGATGAAGTTTAACCATGCCAAGTGCAAGGTCCTACAGCAGGGTCGGAGCAATGCCAGGCACAGCTACAGGTTGGGCGGGGAGGAGGTTCAGAGCAGCCCTGCGGAGAAGGACTTGGGGGTGTGGGTTGATGAAAAAATGAACATGAGCCGGCTGCAGTGTGCACTTGCAGCCCAGAAAGCCAACCGTATCCTGGGCTGCATCAAAAGGAGCGTGACCAGCAGGTCGAGGGAGGTGCTCTTGCCCCTTTACTCTGCTCTCGTGAGACCTCACTTGGAGTATTGTGTGCAGTTCTGGCGTCCTCAACATAAAAAGGACATGGAACTGTTGGAACAAGTGCAGAGGAGGGCCACAAGGATGATCAGGGGACTGGAGCACCTCTCGTATGAAGATAGGCTGAGAAAATTTGGGCTGTTCAGCCTGGAGAAGAGAAGGCTGCGTGGAGACCTCATAGCAGCCTTCCAGTAACTGAAGGGGGCCTATAGGGATGCTGGGGAGGGACTCTTCATTAGGGACTGTGGTGAGAGGACAAGGGGCAATGGGTTTAAACTTAAACAGGGGAAGTTTAGATTGGATATGAGGAAGAAATTCTTTACTGTAAGGGTGGTGAGGCCCTGGAATGGTTTGCCCAGGGAAGTTGTGAATGCTTCATCTCTGGCAGCGTTCAAGGTGGGGTTGGACATAGCCTTGGATGGCATGGTTTAGTGGGAGGTGTCCGTGCCCATGGCAGGGGGGTTGGAACTCGATGATCTTGAGGTCCTTTCCAACCCTAACTATTCTATGATTCTATGATTCTATGAAAATTGGTTTCTAGTTCCCTAAGCCATTAACCATTATAAAATAGAAGTCTTATTAAATTGCTCCTGTTGTGGATGACAGCTAATCAGAGTATCCTGGGTTTTAATAATTTAAGTACATTTTATGAAACAAGTTGTACAGTTTGCTGGCAAAAGTTTTGTTTTTCAGGGGTGCCTGGATAGGCTGAGAGTAATACACTTACATTTATAAAGTCTCGTCATTTGCAATCATATAGGGTTGCCTAAACATGGCTTCTCAGACATTTTTAGCACCTTATCAGTTTAACTGGATCTGGCATTGCTGTAGACTTTATTCAGTTTTACCACAGCTTCATTCAATTGGAGCTTTCTAAACAAAAAAGAAGAGAATAAAAGAACAAGCTCAGATGATATCAGGCACATGAAAAGTAACATGTGAAATTCAGAGACAGAAGTATGCAAATGGCTACAGCTATTTTGTATTAAGTGATGCAGGCGTAAGTACAAACAGCTGAATAGTCAAAAGTGTGACGCAGAAAGAAAGGTAAAATAAACTAAAAATACTCCTTGGAATCAAAAGGGTTTTTGCTCCCCACCCCGATCCTTTCTCCAGTCAACACGAGAAATCAGTGTCTCCACTGCAGCTTTTCTGCAGGACTTTATTCCCTGTATCCTATTGAACATATAGAATAGGATATTGAACATACAGAGGATAGGATTGAATCTTTCACGGAAGTTACAAAAATGCAGAGTTAACTTAATGCAACATTTTGAAAATTCAAGTAATTACACTGAATTTAAGCATTACACTTAATATTTTTCCCCTCCCCAATATTTCATGTGTTACTTAATCCGTTAAAACAACCTCGGGTTCCTTTGTCATAAAAGCTTTTTCAGCAACAAAGCAATTTGCAGGTTTTCAAATACCTTTCAAAGCAAAATTAAGTAGCTGATTCAAAAAAAAAGTTTTGTTGATAGGTGGGAAGGAAAAGAAAAAGCAAGTGGCCTTTTTGCAAATAGGGCTTGTTCAGTATCTGCAACACAATCGCATACTGACCACACTTTCCTGGAGCTATTCTGAGCCTTTTGATTTAGCTGTCTGTACAGGACACCTCAACCCAACCCACTCTTCAGATGACAGACTGCTTCGGCTCCTGTGTGAGCAGCACTGCTCTCCCTGCTCACAGCAAACAGGACTTTATCAACCTTAGTAAAGTTTTAAGCACTTTATCTCCTTCGGGGGTGTGATGAGAAGTTATCAACATAGGCAATAGGAGATGTAAGTTTGCAGCAAGGATTGACAAATAGCTGACTGCAGACAAAAATTGTCTGAATGTATCCAACAGGAAAGTGTGGCACCTACCAGCTACACAAGCCATATGCTTATTATCAGGACCAGGTAGGATCTCACCAAAAAACCCAAGCCCAACTACTAAAACCTGAAAGAGATTAAAAAACACTTTCACTCAACTGGTTTCTCATGAAGTCAGACCTGCATTAGGGTCCCGAAATGTTAAACAATGTAGCTAGCACTCACCTAATAAGCATGGGGATTAGGAGTACTTCTGGTTTTGTAACATGTTTATCTTTGAATAGTGGGTTTAATAATTCAGTGCATAAGGCTAGGTATTTACAAACACAAACCTGAAAGCCCCAGACACCCCAGAAAACCCGGGTCTTGTTTTAACAAGGTTTCACTTACAGGCATCACAGAACATGTGTAAAGTTTGACTTCTGTTTGAAATATTTCTGTCATGTAGGCAAATAGTCTTTCTATACCTGGTACCATAACTCTGATTCAATCTCTTCATTTCCCATCAGATAAAGGAGAATTTGAAGGTTTTGTGACTGGCCTTTGCTTCAGCACGATATTCATTCTGGTTTTTGCACCTCTCACTTGTTCTCTGGTGCTTAAAAGGTAAGGGAATATTGACTGAAGTTGTTACCAGCACTTCCAGTTTGTTTAACCCTGAGTTTCACAGGACTGGGCCTTTTTTGTCTTTAAAAGCAATGCAAGTCAAAAAGCATACAACACAAAAGCCACGCCATGCATTTACAAAGTAAGAGCAATTGCAAACCACTAGAAGCTGATTAAATTAGTTTCTCAAAATCTATAATCTTTCACTTTTAATACAGTTATCTGACTGCCTCCTGTCTCAAACACCCTTGAAAAGAGCAAGGACCATTTTTCACAGTGGAAAATGGGTTATATATGTGGAAAAAGCATGCATTTGATTATTTTGCACTTTCATTCCCAAACGATAATCATCTCTTCTATTGAAATACAAAAATAAATTCCACTGTGTGGGATATACAAATTGATGCTGCCATCTAAGCAGTTTCCTGCAAACACACTTGGATGTCAACTGTATGAATTATGCACATAAGCACATAATGAGAAGGAATAATAGATGGATGAGTAGGAAGAAAAAAGAGTAACTAGGGTGCTTCATCCATAGTAAGATATGGATGAGGTCTTCTTATTTCAGGAGAAATTGTTCTCTGTAGTAATAAAGTACACCCCACCCCTCAAATTAATCTGAGGTGCAATATTAGGGGCATATAAGAAAAATGGTTTGCATAGTAATGGGTTCTAATGTTCATTTTCTGATAAGCTTAGTTTCATAACAGCTATTCATATTATAGTTTTGGTGTCCTAGAATACTACACTCCCTTTTTACTTTCTATAAAGCACCAGCCTCAGAAGCTTGAAAACACAGCTGCTGAAGGACGGAACAGACAGATGGCACAAACCACAGCTTGAAAGCCATATGGCAAGACATAGCTTATTTCAGCTTATTCATCAGGCTAAACTCCTGCCCTTGCCATGGGGAAACAGGCTGCACTCCACATTAAGTCTCCTAGTCACTGCCTTTTCAGATTTTACTGAACTCTGATCCAGTGTCTTTGACAATAACTTCTGAGACCTATACATAAGTTTTCAGCTACATCAGAGAACCAGTAACTCTACAACCTCAGGCTTCACCTCAAACCACAGGCTAAACAGAGGCAAAGTACATTTCAGCTAATGAAATCTAGGTTTGATTTGAAAACCAGACAACACTGAAGCCAACACTAAGGCAGGATGATGGGCTACACAGCCTCCCACAGTCTCTCACAGCTGCGTTGAGTTTTTCGCCTATGGACATGAGTCATCGTGCAAAACTCAGAGAGGGGTGCTCTGAAAGCAGCTACTGACAGTTAAATCACCTCAAAAATGCCAAGAGATTATCTTCTTCCACTCCCACAGGAGTCAGGCATGAGCAGCCAGGGGTGAACTGGTGCCAATGGGACCAGTCAGCTCAGCAGAAACTCTTTCTGAAATTCCCATCCCATCCCTCTGTTGCCCTTCAACAGGGAAATCGCAGCTAGACCCTGGCAGACTGGGGCCAGCGCCAGCATCCCAGGGCAGTGGGAATAATAGTCAGGTCACCATTGCAGCCTGTCTGCTTGGGAAGGGACAGGGAGGACAATAACTGAGGTAGTACCCATGATGGCAGGGGACCAAGGAGGCTGGAGAACATGCAGCTTGTTGTCATTTTTCTTTCTGAGCCCTTCAATGCAAGGAAGAAGCATGAAGAAAAGGGTTCTGATGGAAGACCTTTCAGACAGCTGAAACTCATTTGAACACCTCTATTGAAAAACTCAGCTTTACCTTACAAAGCCCTTCCCAGAAATAGCCAAACTCAAAATGATTAGGAAAGAGCAGGAGCTGTGGCATACCCCTGTTCTGGTCAGAAGGTACGAGGGAGACCTTCTTCAAGACCACAAGTGTCACTGCACCAAAAATAAGAACAGCAATATCTTGCTTGCTCTTTCTTTGAGGGAAAGCAAGCTTCTAAGTAGAAGCCCAGGAACAAATACTCACTAAAACAAACATCCTCCTGGGTGTCCCAAAGTCCTCAAGGAAGATGGAAGTTTTGTGGAAATGATAGAAAATTAGGAAAATACAATGATTAAATGTATAGAAAGAGACATTACCAGCTCCTGTCACAGCTCCTTTGTCTTTACACGAAGATTCTAATAGTCACTAACTCAGCACCTTGGTGTAGACTACCAAGCTTGGTCTTCTGGTTTTAATTGGCATTATGCTTAATAGTCATCATAGAACATCTTGTTTTTATGATCATATGAAAATACCAATAAAATGTTACGTATAAATGGCAGTTAGTTTAAATTAACATGATACGTCAATTAACCTGAAAATAAATTTGTATCCTTCTTTGCAGGCTGAAAATATCATGCTGGCCCAATGTACCAAGTCCAAAAAACAGCAGTGCACTCCAAAATATGGCAAGTGTTCTTTTGATGGTGTGGAAAAATACACAAAGGAGACCCTTCTAGTGATTAATCTGTAATCCTAGTTATTGGTCTTTTCACAATTTACTCCAGCAAACGTCTAATATCAACTGTTGGGAATAGGGTAATATTCAAAATACAGGATTGAGGAGGGTTTAGTGTTATTAAGACAAAAGTTGTATGCACTTTACAATTTGGTAAAGCTTCTCAGACTTTCTTTGGAACATGATAGAGTGTATTGAAAAGTATGGTTGATAAAAGAACAAAGCCAGGTTGAATGGGTGGAGATGGAATCCAAAGAGAGAAATTCAGGTTTTCTATCCAGTCAGTTTCCACCAACAGAACTGATAATTAAATACAGGTTACACAAAATACAAATTAATATTGTGGTCTAATTCCAGAGAAATCTCATGATGAAGGCCATGTAAATGGTGTTCTCTGAAATCTGTTTCTCATTCCTCAGTCTCTAACTGACTAAAGAGCAATCCAGGGGCTTTGGCTGGTCAGCTGGTACCTGGCTGAGGATCTCCTACTCATCAACAGACACCAGGGCTCAGCAGCTTGTTCAAATATTGCCCATGGCTTTCACGTATGTTTTGGAAAGGGTACCTGAATTTCAGGACTGAAGTTTATCTCCCAAGTCTCAAACCACCAACCATTATATTTTTGCTTCCCTTTTCTAAATCTCTTTGATTTTTCTGGGAGGACAGAACTTTATTTGACACTTGTAGCTCAAAAGCAAATAATTCAAAAGCAAAATATACCGTTTTAAAATGCATGAAGCTACTCCTGCAGAAGCAAAGGAACTACAAAAGAAAATGAAGTCTGTATTAGCCAAGACTGGTAGAGCAAAATGGTTAAGGTTGATAACATGGCAGAAACAGAAATTACAGGTATCAGGTAAGAGCTTGGTGGAAAGCAGAAAAAGTTCTATGTGAGGAGACAGTACAATAAAGATATATTCCAGATATATTCCCTAAGAAGTAATCTGATATGGGCATTTCATGAAATGTGGAGAAAAGTATTCCCAAAATGAGCATTGTAAAATGGAGGCAAGGAGTAAATCTTTTTATATTCTGTATATTTATTCAATTTGAAGGTGGTTTCAAGACTGAACCCCATCAGGTTAGTTGAGCAATGTAGCAGCTCTTGGCAGATACACACATATAGTCCAGAGAGGTGGCAAGAGAATTTGTGCTTTAAATCCAGACAGAGCATTCTTTATTGCAATCAAAGGCAATGATAACATCCCACCATACAGAGCAGTAGGAAGAACTGGGAACCCTCTCCATTCAGTCAGACACAGAGCCCAGGAAAATGAAATACAGGGACCAAGACGGCCAAGCAGCCACCCCGTCAGTGTCCTGTTCTTCACGGTTAGACAAGATTCTTCAAAGATGATGCTTTATCTTCATCCATCATTGCCTCTTTCAGACAGAAGCTCACATAGAGCTTATTTTACATTTGGTAGGTGTAGAGTTTGGGCTGCTGCTCATAATAAATATGATAATGGAGGTACATATCACACAGGCCTTTATTTAATACAAGGCAAAATCTGACCATGCAGAGGTGTCTACTTATCCCTTCACAAGAGAAATATAGAGATATTCTACGTGGGATTACTGAGAATTCAAAGAATAGCATACTAATTTCCAAGTTAGAATACAAATTGTAAAAAGAAAGAAAATTAAAACCAATACACTTGCATTTCTTGCAAAAGAACCATAACAGTTTTAACAAATTTAGAACAAATGAGGAGAAAAAAACCAAGAGCTAAAAAAAAGCTAATAGTTATACCAGAGAACTTACCAGCTTGGCGATGATTTAAATACCTTTTTGGCAAAAGCAGGCAAACCCAGCAGAACGATCAAAGTGGAAAAGAAGTCTTACAAACTGTTCTCCATTTAATCATGTAGAACTTGCAAAAACTTGTAACTCAAGGTACTCATTTAACCCTTAGATCACAAGATGGCATTAAGCTGAATAACAAACCACTTGCAGCAGCTGGTAGATAAAGCTCGTTCAGCTGCCGTACAATTCAAGCTGCCAGCTTTTCATAGTAACATACTTGTTAAACTTTCAGAATAGCACATCATGAAGCCTACATCTTATCACCTCTACATTTTGTTCCAATCACACATAAAAGCAAGAAAAACTTTGCTTATTTAGTTTGGGAGAGGAGAAGATGGTCCTCCGAGTTAGTGAAATCAATTCTTTTACTCAATTTTTTAAAATCAACGAAGAAGAGATTAAATGTATTAGTTAGCCATTATATAGGTAGGACCAGGCTGCCTGTCTCTTATCTTTTTGTTATTTATTTCATTAAATTGACAATTGCATTTCACAAAAGTATGACTTATGAGTATTGGGGCCTACAAGGATGCTGGGGAGGGACTTTTCATCAGGGACTGTAATGACAGGACAAGGGGTAATGGTTTCAAACTTAAACAAGGGAAGTTTAGATTGGATATAAGGAGGAAGTTCTTTACTATGAGAGTGATGAGACACTAGAATGGGTTGCCCAAGGAAGTTGTGAGTGCTTCATCCCCGGCAGTGTTCAAGGCCAGGTTGGACAGAGCCTTGGGTGGCATGGTTTAGTGTGAGGTGCATGGCAGGGGGGTTGGAACTACATGATGTTAAGGTCCTTTCCAACCATAACTATTCTATGATTCTATGACACTAAAATTATTCTTTCTCCCTGTTTCGTCTTGCAGATTGATTGGAAACCTGTTTCAAGGTCACTGCTTCAGGCGCTGTCAGACAATGTTACCACCAGTCTTTATGTCATCGAGCATGAGACAAAGGCTCCTTCGAAGTTAGACCTCTTTACAGGTGGTGGAGAAGACAGCAAATGTAACACTGGCCAGTCAGAAGAACCTAGCAATAACTCAGATATAAGCATAAAGCAGGAAGAAATCCCTGAAGAAGTAGTAACAAGTGAAAAAGAAGGAATCATTTCCATTACAGTACCACTCTTGAGTGACTACACTAGCATGGAGATCAGCCGAACAGCCTTGATGAGCCTGACAGTGAAACTGCCTGCAGGAGTTGCTCATCCTCATCTGAAAATGGAGCTAAGCAGTAAGCCAGCACAAACTGAGCATGAATGTTTGTTTGCTCCCCAAGACTACCTCAAACAAAACCAGCTGGCACTCTTGCCATCTGGACCAAATTTCATGGGAAAAGTCAATTCAAACTGAAGCCATAATTTCTTCATATTTTTTTCAAATTTCAAATTTCAAAACATAATTTCCCATACTGTAAAATCCAGTTCCTAAACCTCTAATGCTTGAATGAAGCCATTAGGATCATGCAGTGTTACTGTAAAAATTGGTCAGAGAAACTCTCTAAGACTCAATTTGGAGTTTAGAAAGCAGCACTATTCATTGCAGCGCTGGGTGCACACGCAAATTGCTTCGCAAAGGTGAGCGCCCTCATTACTTGCCAGCAGCAGCTGTATATTTAGCATATTCATGCATATTTACAGATTTCCCATGAAATTATTTACATATTCATGATATTTCCATGAACTAATTATAACGTTTGGGTCCTAATTACACATGCGCTTTCTTACTGAGTGGAGGTCTCTGGTGGTCGCCAGTACTCTTCCTCACTGTGTTTCTTGAATGACCTCAGTCCTTGCACATGCTTGCAAGGTCCCAGTGCTGAGTTAGCAGCTGGTATGTCCTTGCTTCTGTTCTGCTCCATGTTGGGTGCCACTCTGCTATCATCTTGAAGGCTGGCATCCTTGGTCTTGTTTACTGTCTCCTTAGTTGTTATAAATCCTGTGATGCTCCTTCCCCCGTCAGCTGGACATACCTTTCTCTCTACATGTTAGCAAGTTAGAACAATTTACTGTATTTTACTATGTTAGTTCAAAGCCACACACACTGTTAGTTTAAACCTATAATTAAGCCTACAGTAGGACAGCTGTGACAATAGTATCTACTTCAATAAAATTCCTTGGTGAGATAGATTCATTATATAATTATATTAGCTATTTCACCACCGTCAAATCTGTGGAAAATCCTACTGTCTTCACACAGGCAAAACTTTCAGGGAACTGTATGAAAAACCTTCCAGTGAGGTACCTCTTGTCAGGTGCTTAGCCCCGGTGCACTCAGGAAGCCATTCCAAAGCACAAGGTCATCAGGAGAGTTCACTAGGACCAGTTAAAGATCTGATTTTCAGATCTGATCATTTCTTTGGTAAAAATTCCAGCGAAAGTGTCTACCACACCAAAAGAAGCTGTCCAGTTGTTCAAAGCTGGCCAAAAGAGTGAAAAGCCTTCAATATAAGAATAGAAAATTATGCTTATCCATCTGTGTAAAGCACCATTAAATGCTTTATATATTAAAACTTTACATCTTTATTTATCATAGATGAATAGCACTGTGTAAATGAGGATGATAATAAGTACCGTTATTAGTGTTGGAGTTCTTATTTGCTTTAAATTAAAGCTATTTCCCCCATGTTTATCTACAAAGGCATAGAAATTCATTCATGTTCTATTATGAGATGTTGTTGCCGATACCATTTCACACTGCATGTAATGATGGTATCTGTTGAACAGACTTCAAGAGCTGAATAGATAGTTATTATTCAACCCTCCTTAGCTTGCACTGAGGAGAAATCACTGGGATATAGGGAAGGGTCTTCTCTAATAACCTGTTTATTTGACTCCATCATGTATCTCTGGCGCAAGGAGCCTGAGTTGGTTTTCCAGCTTACAAGAGCTTCCCACCCATGAACTCTGTAGGCATTAATGGCTTGCAGCTATTGTAGATGACTCAGTTTATTGTTGATGTCTCTACTTTACAGAGCATTTTATTATAATTATTCTGTGGAGAAAGAAATTGATCCACTGTACTGTAAGCACCAGAGGCTTCTTAGACAGACACCTCTAAATATTCTCTCATTAAAAGTGAAGGACAACTCACATTCACACAAATGCTTTCATGCATATTAGAAAGTATGAATTATAGAATAGCCATGCTTACAAAAAGCTTAAAGAAATTGTGTATGTCCCGCTTGACTGATTTAGTGAGGTCTCAAAACAAAACCTGTTCTATTCACTTCAAGTATTTATATTCACTCTCTCTTTATCTGTACCTCTCTGTGTCTGTTAGGAATGGCAGGAACCAATCTGTATTTCACTGTGGAGTTTGCATTGTTCTTTCTTAGCAGTTAAAATGCACTGTTTTGCCACAAAGCAATCTACCTGTTACCACTTATCCCTGTTACCTCTGCTCATTAAATGAAGGGGTAACAGGAGCATTCCCCAGATCACCTCAAAGGTTTGAGCAGGCTTTTAAATCTCTTCATGTGTTTAACTTCAACTGGGGGGAAGGGGAATGATGTTTGTTTGTTGTTGTTGCTGTTGTTTAGTTCTTCTGTGGGAATTTTTAGCTCAGTTGTAAGGAATCCACAACAATCACTTAGTCTAACTGGCTGACCTCTTCAGGCAGTTTATACAAATGTGTGCATATACAGACTGCAGAAGCCTGCCTACCTCTACAAATAGATATTTCATGTGCTGTAGTACTGTTCAGGTGGTTTAGCTTCAGTGCTCTTAGCTTTGGTACTGTTATGTTAGGAGTGAAATAGCAAATATGGAAGCTCAGAACCAGTGTTAGCAATAGTGAGAACTTGGACACTGTAAAAGTTTAGACAATTAACTGTAGGTCTCGAGGCACATAGCATAGTGATTTATAGCACGGGGCATTATACTGAAGGGTTACAGTGTTTAAGCATTTTATATTTATGAAGAAAGGAATGTAATATACGGTCTCTAATACAGCCTCTAAAAACATGCACAAAGCAAAGTTAGTACATACCTATTTTTCCTGGTATCCAGAGTAGATGATTTTCTTGCATATTTTAATGTAATATAGACATGGGGATTTTGTTGCTGCTGTTGTTGTTTTGGGAGCTTGGGGAGCTGGGGTTTTGGGGTGTTTTTACACTTCAGGTCAGACTACAATTCAGTATTCAGATAGCACTGAAAATTACCAGAGTTTCAGAGACAAGATAAACAGTTACTCAGCCTGAAGCAAGAGACTGCCACAACCACAGTATTCCAGAGGGTTTTTTTCACTCTGTATTAACTAATAGAATAATTACAGAATAGCTACAAATCCCCCAAAATCCTAAGCCTTTGGGCTACTTTGGCAACCTTAAAAGACACCTTTGTGGCACTATGGCATCTGCACTCAAGTGTCCACCTGAAAGCAAAGAGCACAGGGGAATCCTGTCAGTTTCAGTCAACCCATTACTGCCACAAAAATTGCAAAACAGTGAAACACTTCATTAAAGTCCTGTATTTACAGAAGATACTTGTCTGAAAGCTCTTGACTGTGTCACAGGCTCTTGGTTTACCTGTTTCTCCCTCTGTTGATGGCACTGTTTGTCTACTGCCTGAGTGATGTTAACTGTGTCCTGGTACTGCACTGATGGTATCTGTATGAAAGTGGGTAATAAAACCTGGGACAGCTTGTATCAGTCACTTCTGAGCACTGTTTACAGAATACTGCTTCTAAGACAAATCAAACCACGCCAATAGAATAGAAAAAGAGGGGGTGGGGGGAGACAGAGAGCATGGAATAAGCACATCCCCATATCTATTTTATTTCTACCATGGAAGCACAAGTTTCATTAATAAAACTGAAAACCACTTGCCATGCTATAAATGATCATTCACATCACCCATACTCGGAGACCCTTTTAGTGCTTCACAGAATCACAGAATAGAATGACAGAAGCATTTAGGTTGGAAAAAGACCTTCTAGACATTAAGTCCAGCCCTTAACCCAACACTGCCAAGCCCACCACTAAACCGTGTCGCTAAGCATCACATCCGCATGTCTTTTAAACACCTCCGGGGACGGAGACTCCACCACTGCCCTCGGCAGCCTGTTCCATTTGACAACCCTTTTGGTGAAGAAATCTTTCCTGATCAAATTGAAACCTCCCCTGGTGCAACTTGAAGCCATTTCCTCTCTTCCTGTTGCTTGCTACTTGGGAGAAGAGATGACAGTCCCTCAATTGCAGGGAGTGATAAGGTCCCCCCAAGCCTCCTTTTCTCCAGAGTGAATAACCCCAGTTCCCTCAGCTGCTCCTCATGAGACTTGTGCTCTCTAATTTTCTCACACACAGCTTTCCCTTGATCAGGACAGAAATAAACTGCTCAGGTGGGCTGGAGAGTAGTACACATACTATTTTAACTTGACACGCTCGTGAGGTGGGCTGATGCCAACCTGATGAAGTTTAACCAGGCCAAGTGCAAGGTCCTACACCTGGGTAAGAGCAATCCCAGGCACAGCTACAGGTTGGGCAGGGAAGAGATTCAGAGCAGCCCTGTGGAGAAGGACTTGGGGGTGCTGGTTGATATAAAAATGAACATGAGCTGGCAGTGTGCGCTTGCAGCCCAGAAAGCCAACCGTATCCTGGGCTGCATCAAAACGAACGTGACCAGCAGCTCGAGGGAGGTGCTCCTGCCCCTTTACTCTGCTCTTGTGAGACCTCACTTGGAGTATTGTGTGCAGTTCTGGTGTCCTCAACATAAAAAGGACATGGAACTGTTTGAACAAGTCCAAAGGAGGGCCACGAGGATGATGAGGGGACTGGAGCACCTCTCGTATGAAGATAGGCTGAGAAAATTTGGGCTGTTCAGCCTGGAGAAGAGAAAGCTGCGTGGAGACCTCATAGCAGCCTTCCAATACCTGAAGGGGGCCTATAGGGATGCTGGGGAGGGACTCTTCATTAGGGACTGTGGTGAGAGGACAAGGAGTAACGGGTTCCAACTTAAACAGGGGAAGTTTAGGTTGGATATGAGGAAGAAATTCTCTACTGTAAGGGTGGTGAGGCCCTGGAATGGGTTGCCCAGGGAAGCTGTGAATGCTTCATCCCTGGCGGCATTCAAGGTGCGGTTGGACATAGCCTTGGATGGCATGGTTTAGTGGGAGGTGTCCCTGCCCATGGCAGGGGGGTTTGAACTAGATGATCTTAAGGTCCTTTCCAACCCTAACTATTCTATGATTCTATGATTCTATGATAAGTTGTAGGCTGCAGCCAGTTTTTGATATGTTGCTAATACAGAAATGGACAGCAGAACCATAAAGATGTTACGGGTACTATTTGACCTTTCCCAAACAGTTGACTGCTACTGTTAAATTTTGCTGGTCATGGTTCAAGCCAAGATACTCAAGCTATCAGCAATCTTCAACTTTCTTGTAAACTGCAATTAAATAACCATTCTGGCATTCACTTCAAGTGCATGGTGGCTGGTTGTCATCAGATCTTGAATCCGTAAAGCTCAGTAATTCCCTTTTAGTATGACACCTGTGGCTTTGCTTTCACTATCTGGATGGCTTTGGTGCATTACATCTATCTTGAAATGAATGTAGGCACTGTGACTTCTGCATGTTATATTTAAATGCTGCATACTCATACTGTGACTGCATTTCATATTCAAGCACTACACATTCAATTCTAGAATGGAGGCTACCCATCTTTTTGCAATTTTTAATTATCATAGCTGTCTCACACCAGTTGCAATTGCCAATGCCCATACAACATACATAGACAAGCTATTTAGATACACACTGTATTGTATGTAGCTTCTCAACAGTGCATGGGCTACTGCCTCATAAATACTAAAGCAATAGCACGTAGTCACTCTGAAGCTCTAATTTGTTAGGTCCAGTTATGCTGTGTCATGGGAATGTTCTTCCAGTGCTATAGAACATTTGTGGAAAAGTTAAGATGAAATTTACATGAGCTACGTTGGCTCAATGAAAACCAACATTGCTAGTAAAGATCTCACTAGGAAAAAGTAAAAATATTTCCATTACCAACATAAGAGATCTTGTGGATGCTGAGAAAAGCCCTAGCTCCAAAGACAGTTAAAACATAATCCAGTGATATAAGATTCTATTCACTCTATTTCAATGTTCATTCAATGTTGGTGAGAAGACCCTTGGAATTCTGCAAATGTAAACAAGAAAAGTACAACTACAGAAGCAACACTGGAGAAGCAGTCGCAGCCTTAACAGAATATTAGTTTTTCAACTTCCAAGAACAGTTGTGTTTTGATTTTGGTTTGTTGTTTGGGATTTTTTTTAATACTGGTTGATTATTGGAAAACTTCAAGGAAAAGGAAAGGAAGGTTTGGATGCAGAGAACCAGTTGACAGAACTCCAAGCAACAGGAACAAAACAGAAGATACTCTGTTTATTTTTCCTTATAGCCTTACAGTTATATAGTCTGTCCTTCCAGCACCCCCCAAGTATCTTTGCCCTGAAACCAACTGCATTGCCTGAGAGGCCCAGTGCTGCATATAGACACCATGGTGCTCTGCCTAATGCCGTATCAGCAGAATCCAACTGAACAGTACCTATCTCTTTTCTGTGCTAGCACAACTCTCATTGCAGTCATAGGCTAAGTTCAGATATAGTTCATTTTCTCCTGCTTTAGATTAAATAAAAACATGTGCCTGCTCCGAAGCATTTTAAATTACCTTTCCCCTGCAAAAAAAGAAACAGTTCAAACAAATCTCATCAGGTAATTAGCTGCATGTAATCAAATGTAAAGCTCCAGCATACATCAGGCTCAGTCTTTGTTGGTCCAAAGCACCAGATAAACAACTGGGCATATGCTCAAAGTCCAAATGAAGCTATTTCAGATATTACTAAAAAGGCCCTGTAACCGGTACACACAGTATCATCTATTAATGTATGAACAGGTACACCATATTCCAGTGCATTTTAACAGATTGCTACTGCACTAGATATTAAAATAGCAGTGGTCAGGTACAAAAACTAGTGGTGCCTTGCAGCAGACTTGAAACAAAGCCTGTAGCACACACTACGTCTAAATGTGCAGGATTTCAAACAGTATCTGAGGCATTACTGAAATAGCTCAAATGGGGGTGCTCCAGCACTGAATTTTATACTGCAGTGCAGCATAGCAGCTATTTTTAAAGACAACGCTCTTCCCACACTTCACACTTGTATTCAAAATTCCAGGACAGATTCTGGCTTGAAAATTTTCTGTTTCTCCACTGTAACTCCCTCAACAAGCCTTATAGGGCTTGAACCTTAGAGAGTTCTTTCTCTCCCAGGGCACACAGCCAGTCTGTGTTCTAAGCCAACGAAGGGCAACATTTTCAAAACAAGGTAGTGCTACAACAAACCCGACTACAATCAGAAAATCTTGCTAAGTGATACACAGAACCGTATTTAAAAAAGAAAAAAGGAAAAGGATGTGTTGGGAAGGAAACATCAACTGTAGCGCAATGATCCAAAAGCAACACCACCACAGGTGATGTGGGAAGCTGACGCTAAAGTTTATCAAATCACAGTGGTAAAAATCAAGTTTCTGTGTAAGCCCCAAACCAGCATCCTGCCAAACTTCCCATCTAACATCAAGGTCTCCCTCTTGCAAACTGTTTTCATTCCTGTCTCATGTTTCAACCAACTCACTTCTACATATGCAGTCCTCTTCAACCAGTACAGCCATTACCCCCTCATGATCTACACATCTCACCTTCCACTCCATCTCAAAGTTACCTCACAAGTTCACGCCTTCATAATACAAAAGAGAATGAATCTCACACAGCTCTCATCCTCCACGCCAAAATCCAAACCCCTTCCTCGTCCCAAAAGTCATGGCTTCCAATTAGCTAAGCACCACGTGGCAGCCACAGTTTATATGGCTTAAATTAACTGTATAATCACCACCTGTGATGTTTCATCACCCATGTTAAGCATTTTACATGTCATGTGTGTGCCTGGAAGTCAGAACATGAATCAACAATAGAACCAGCAGGCCCGGACAGTTACTCACCCTTTCATGCTCTGCTAAACGTGGGGAAGGCAGGGGACAGGAATGATACTTGACTGCTTTTATAAAGCTCCTGAGAGCTATGATCTGGAAGGATGATATGTCCTTTAAAATAGCAATTTTTGCCTTTATGCTTTTTATAGATGTCTGGTTTTCTCCACAAAGAGCATAAAGGCAAAAATTTCTTATAGTCAGAGGATGACACAGAAGCCATGAAATATGATCACTTCTACAGAGATATACTACTCTTTCCAATTGCAATTATGAGCTACTATTGAAATAGTTATACATCCGATAAAAGAAAGTTCTTAAATAAAAGAAGTAGGCTTTTATGCTTTATAGTGCTTTCAACTATAAATTACCCCAGGTAAAAGTGATCAAAGGGACTCTGATTTATTAGAATGAATTAACTTATGCAACATCTGGCTACCATCTTCTACCTAGCCATAAAAGCATGGTAAATGCCCATTTCTAAAGCATTTCAGTGCAATGCAATGATCCAGGTCTAACATTTTCTCCCATCAAAAGATTCTTAAGTATACTTTAAACTAATAAATTCAGCATTGCCACACTTCAGTTGAATAAAGCAAGAATGCTAACTCCTGTTATTAGAAGAGAGAAGAACAGAGTATTTCAGTGACTTACTGCATGCCCCACATTATTTGAGAAATGGCACTATAAAGCAGTCTCTAGTTCACATCATAAATATATAGTTGTCATCTTCCCATCCTCTTTGGAGATTAAGCAACAGCACAAACATATCACAGTCATAAGGATCTTTACTAGATCAGAGGATCCCCTTGCTGATACAAATGAAACTTCGACAGATCAAGTAACACACCTTACAATTAACATCATGAACACCCAGTTGACATCTTCTGTAGAGGTCGTCTCCTCTTCTTTGCATCTCAATAAACTCCTTAATAACCTATCTACCACAAATCTCCTCTGGCCAGAAGAAAATTTAACTGGGCACACCAAAATGAACCAAGAAGCACTGCATGTTTGTTTCTTGTTAGTATCTACTATCTCATAACATCTTTCTGCTCATTCCATTTAATGGTTCATTCAGAAATACTGATCATTTTGCCTGAGGCTGATCTGTAACACGGGTTAGTATGATTTACAGTACAGTTCAGGCAAGTCTAGTCCTTACCTAGTCTTCATGAGACCCTACAGGATGACTGGGATGAATGAGTTGAATATTTGTGAGGAAAACGCCACGCTCATACAAAGACAAGTATTTAACAGTTCAGAAGACTTATTAAAGAAGTCTAAAGTAAGATGAGTAGCCCTACAAAACTGAACAAAGCAGAGGAGCAGCAATTGTGGAAAAAATATTACCTCAACATAGTAAGACAAATCTGACAAAAACAGATTATAAATTCTTTTAATGTTCACATTTCATGTGGAGCAACGCATCTGCTTTGAACTTCTAAATCCAGTAATCTGAAGCAACCCTTTAAAATATACTTCAGTAAAATTCAAAGGTTTTCTTTAGGTTCTACCTTTAAAATTAAAGCTAAAATTTGTACAGAGAAAACCAGGAGACGCAGTCTTCCCCACGTCTGGTACTGAAGCAGCACATTTAAGAAAGGTCTAGCACCAACACTTACACCTGCCTGTTTTCTTAAAACAAGCAGGCAAACCAAGCCATTTACACAAGAAAGTTTGATTTTAAGACTGACACTTCTTTAGCCAATTTTCCACCCCCTCCTCTAAAGAGAACTTTTTTTTTAATTACTTAATGAGAATAGGTAACATATATTACAAATAGGTCATATATGATTTTGAACCATATATGATTTTGAACCACTGCCAAGACATCTCAATATATTTCTCAGATATGTTTCTTTCTCCTTTCACATTCAGAAGAGCAGCATGGTAAAATGCAGTTATTCAGACTGAAGATGTGTTGACTAAATCACCTGACCAGTAGGAGTTAAGCCAGCCACAAGTCTCATTACAGATACAACTGCTCTCAAAAATCACTAGATCAGATCCCTACCAAACAAGTTACACTGAGAAGCAGATCTCAAACTTTTGCTCCTTAACCATCGCCTGTTATTTAGACTCTTACACATTGTACAAAGCACCAGGGAAGCTTAAGTGAATTTAAATATGAAAAATATCCATGGCAATAAATTGACATGCACTGTCAGAAGCTCTGCATGAACTTCCTGTTCGAAAGACAAACTTCCCTGGTGGAACTATGGTAGCTTTCTCTGGAGAAGAATATCTCCTGCTAGGCCAGGGGATTTAACTAAACAGTGATGATACATTTAGTTAGTTAACCCCTTCACCACCTTTCATGTAACATTCTTGTCAGTATCAGTCCCAACAGACTTAGTTACAAAGCACTTGACTCTCTGGGGCAGATGTAGCCTAATAAATAAAAAAAAAAATTAGAAAGTAGAATTGCTGCACAGCCATTTGCTGTATTTCATCCAAATTAAGTGATTTTACTACACCAATAAAACTTTGGAGCATTATTTACAAAAACAGCAACAACATAATAGCATTTGAAATGTCTTTACTTGTACCATTTCATAGTTGCTTCACTAATGCAAAAATAAACTAAATTTGTTCCATTTTGGTAATGGTTATTAAACTCGAAAGACCTATTTTATTACCAGAAATACCAAAGTTAGAGAAGGGAAAAAGTACTTCTGCTGCTCTATTGCTTAGGCTCTTGAGGTATACCTGAGTGCAGACTGTGATAGGTGCTGCGTGTAACAAATCCCAGCTCCTGCATCAGTGGGAAAAATACCAGAAAGGATATACTGATAGACTACGTGAATTGTGCAAGTCAAGTTACTCTTGATGTTTCCAGAGCAGATCACTCATTCTGTTGATTACTATGAAAATTATGTATTTACGAAGTAGCAAGTTCTATGTGGCCCGTAATTTACTCATCAGTGCAGCAGTAGTTCCATACCTTTGCACTAAGAAAGCTTTTATTGAGCAGAGCAACAGCTCACAAGAAAGTTACTTAACTGGCAGCCTTATTAACGACACAAAGGATAAGAAATGAAGCTGCAATCATTCTTTTACCAGTGCTGGTAAGTCTTCCATGTCAAAAAAGACATATGCAACACTTTCAACTGGAGATTAATTTCATTAACAAGTTTACCATGGAACATACTTTCTACACCAAAACCCTCAAGTCTTGTGTCTTTGGTATTAGATTAACATAAAAAATGTAACAAATTTAAGCTGAAACATACCAGAAAATATATAAACAGCTAAATAAGTTTTGCTGTCCATGTTAAGCTCAACAATTATAAAACTAAGATGACAATTTAAATAAAAAGGATTTTTTTCCTCTTGAATAGTGTAAGAGTTCAGTTTCAGGAAACACTGTGGAAGCCGAAGTTTTTATAGCTAGCTTCTCAACTGTAGTATTTACTTAAAACAATACAGAATTGAAGTATTGGAGGTGTGTCTCAAACCAGGTGTAAAGTAGCTGCCTCCACAGATTGTCAGAGAACTATATTAAGCTGGTTTATATTGAAGAGAATATTGAAGAAATCCCCAGACAAATGTGCTCAGATCCTGCAATAGGACTTGCCTACAAATGAAATATTCATGAAGCAAAAATAAACACTGCATGCAAAGACATCTTTTAAAGTTTAAAATTAAACACCATGGAAAGGATATCTTACATTAAAACAAAATAAACACCTTTTCATACAGTGTCTTAGTTTTCAATATTATTTTAATTACAGTTTTCAACATATAAAAATAAACCTAAGGTACAGGCTCAAAACTCTTTTTCTGTTTACATACATTAGCAAACAAAATTAAGTTTTAGATTCTCTTTAGGTAATAATGGTATCTACAAATTTCAACTGCCCATGCTCCAGCCTCTGGTAAGAAAACCACATCTTTCTGAACTAAGTGCCTACATTACTTTAGCCATTTACAGGTCTCAGCATTTGTGTCACTAAGCCCAATTCTCACTTTTAAAATCTTGATAACACCAAAGGCAATAATCAATTACTATAAAACTGGAAGTACACAAAGTGGCAGGCAGTACCCATAATATGCCCCAGTTTGCAAGTCATTGTTCAGAACTCACAATTAGCTGGTTTACTGCTATAATCCAATTTTTACACTAACATTTACAAAATTCAAGATTATTTTTGTCTGTTTTTTTTTTTTTTTCCGCCAAGTGAATAGCTAGCAAAATTAAAATACATGAACTCTAACCTTGCTTGATTACAAACTAACAAGAAAACAGTGATGCAGAGATGTCTCAGTCCTAAAAAATACGTACCAATCACTGTGGCATTACTGCTTGCAACAGCCATACACAAATGATAAAAGTACAGAATAATGACAGGTATGAAGTATAAAATTTTATCACACAAAGCAGCCTTTGCTTCTTACCTCCTCCTCAGATCAGAAGACAATCACAGAAATCCCTAGATCTAGTAACTATTACAAAAATATCAGTACATGCCGAAGGCAACACAGTGAAGCTACCACATAACAAACACTTGCAGTTTGAAAGTTATTTCAGGTATTGCCTCAAATGTAACTGGCCCAGGGAACACTAGCAAGCCATGCAAGCTATGCTACAGGCTATGGAATTTACCTCTTTACAGCACAGGAAACACAAGTGACCACAGCTCATTTCAGAATCCAAGCTGTGAACAGGTTGTTGCTATTAGCCAGATAATTCAAAGCTAGTTCAGATGCACCTATCTGAAACTACCATTAAAAGAGAGTATGTTACTAATGAGTAGGTAAAACCTACATCTCGCTGATATCTCAGGTATTCTTCATGTTTCTAGATTCTAAGTGAAGTGCCTTTTTTTCCCCTTAGTTCTAACAATATTCTTTTCATACCATATTAATAATGTTTCACAATCAAAATTTCATCCCTCACACTTGCATAAACCTATTGACTTTCATGAGCTGATCTAAGTCACAGCCACCTCTACTTGGAGCTTGGAATCCTGTTTCAGTCACCAGCAGTTTTACCTTCTATCTTCTTCCCTCAAAATCCTACGAATAAGTCTGTTACCCAGAAACACTGCTGTGAAATAACTGTAGCCACTAACAGAAACTTACACATACGTGCTTTACATGGTCTTAGCAAAATAGCTAATCACTTTTCTAAGCAATTATCTGTCATATTTTCAAATGAAGACTGACTCAAATGAAATCACATTTAAAACAATAGAACTATCATGAACTACACTGTTCTCAAAACGTCACTCCATATAATCTCATTTATGAAGTGCAAAACCAAGCAATCTACCACGGCAGCTCAGCATGCAAACCAGTTAACAATGAAGGCAATTCCAGTGGAGCATGAACACATTTAATGGATGATGCACACAATCCTGCTGGAGCAAGCAGAGACTTCATTACAGTGCTACACTGCCAGTTTGAAAATGACCAATCCTCTGCAGAAACAGGCATTTTACAGAATAGTAGTTTTCTACTAGTGGCTTTTTAGGAAGAGGGGAACTGCAAAACACCTAATACAAATAGACAAAACTTCACCCTACAGATCTGCACAATATTTACAAAGCAAACCCAGAAAATACAGCATTTTTAAGAAAATATGACTTGAGGTGAGGAGGAAATGTCTGTGTTTGGTGGTTGGTTGTTTTGGGGTTTTGCCTTTAGAAACAAAAAAACAGGCTTTTTGTAAGGGAATTATTAATTCACAAACAATGTAACAGTGTGGTGCACATGGACTTATAAGTGGGGTAAGTCACTTAGTAAGACTGCCATCCTTAACTATTAATTTCCAAAGGTACATTTCTTAGCTAACTGTATACAATCCTTTATATATTTTGCAACTGATTAACAATGACTATGCAATTTCAGTATAATAAAACTCAAGAAATCAAGCTAGTATCAGCTGAAACACGATACACAGCAAGAATTACAATTCCTCCCAAAGAAGAAACCCAACTTTTCAAAGATACTATAATACATTTATATTTTCACTGGTATAGACATTTCTAAGTAAAGCAGCTGCATGAATGAGACCCAGATCAACTAAAAATATTCCTTTAATAAGTATGTACTAGCAGAAACTTCCCTCTAAAATACTTGATTTTATTAGTGAAATGGTACCAAAGATAACAAGTATACAATCTCTTTGCTCTATGCTACTTACACATCATAAATAAGACAGCTGTTGTTGCAAGACACAAGCCTTCACAGTCTTCTTGTAAGCATACAGATTTGTCACTCTTTTATCAGAACAAGCTGTTTACCAGCCAACAGCACAAAAATGACTGTCTATACTTTACATGGTAAAGCATTTTCTATAGTCCTAAATGTACACACCGGCAAGAACATTAAATCCTACTGAGAATGAAGAGTGATTAAGCAGCTTCACAATCAAACTGGGTTTCACTGACTTAGGAATTGGGCAAATTTTTCATTCCCTGTAATATGAGGTGTTTTTTTTTCTTTTTTCTTTTTGGAAGAATTCACTACGCAAAGTTAAAAAAATCAAATTGAAACCAAGTAGCTAATATGATATTGTGTTTTTTTTCAACTGTATTGTATTCAACAATAATTCTAAGAGGTAAGGCAATTAAGTCATTTGATTGTATTAAGTTGTATTAAAAATAGTAAGTTTTAAAGGAATGACTCTTCAGAAATCTCATGTAACCAATTAAGTTAGCTCTGAGAACACAAGCCATATTTACCTTGACAAAAACATCTGTTGTTCTTACTTGCTTTCTCCCCAAAGAATGAAAAAAAAAAAAAACCTCCACCATTTAGCTCCTCTGTAATTAGAATTTTCTCCCCAAATTATTCTGCCCTCTTCTTTACATGCAATTCCTTCTGTTTCACCCAACAGATATCAGAGAAGATGAGTGACAGGTCATTATTAATTAATAAAGGCCATCCAAATGCAGATTAAATGTCTATAAAGGGCTGTCTTTGATGCACGTGATCACAAAATGCTTTGTATTCAGCTACTACTTTTGTACAGTGGTGGTCCCCAAACTGCATCTTTGCTTTTATCTGTATGTCTCTTCTTAAAAAAAAAAAAAAAATGAAAAATGGAACTTTAGTATTTTAACAAGTGAATACAGCAACCATTGTGACAAATCACTCTTGTCTACAGTACTGTAGTGGCAAAACAGCAATAGAGACCATGTAAGATTTAGCTGAAAATGAGTAATAGCACATATAAGTTTCTATAAAATACCACATTTTAAGAAGGCACTAAAGCATCTGCTTGTGCTCCCACTTTCTTTTAAACAAAAAAATTTTATTTTCATAATGGCACCTGTACTATTTGCAGCTGGACACACTGCGGTACAGCTTAAAACAAAAGCTGTAATTCAGATAATATGATACAGAAGTGCTTACTTCTGGAAGGACAAAGAAAACAACAAAACTAAACAACCCCAAAATAACTCTGTAATCTGACCTACTATCTGTAACACAACAGTGTCCCTTTTACGAACAGAAAAGTAACATGCATTGTTCAAATACTTTAAAAGAAATATTAATTTTAGGGATATTAGTAAGAAATTCTTTCAAATAATAAACCCCAAGAATTTCAAGCGGTAAGCAACTGAAAAACATACTGGTCAGTGGGTATTTAACAAAAGACCTGTAAAACTGTTTTTATGTTTAAAACCCTTTTCTGTTGGGGTCATTTACAACAGAAAAAAGTGTGTATATTTATGTACCACTTCCAAGCACATCAAACAGTACACATTGAAGTTTTTGTGGATTTTTTTTAACCCACAAGGTAAAACAACACAAAATCATCAATGAGCAGAATTTTAAACAAACTTCAATGCATATCTTCAGCTTCTTTTGGGTAGTACAGGTTTACATCTTTCAGTTTCTACTTATTTGTAACAGCTTATGGCAAAACTTAACATAAACCATTTCACAAGTAAGTACAGCCATCATGAGCATACATGGATTTTCAGAGATGAATAGTTTTGATGGCATCTGCCTTTTCATGGTATAACTACTGGTCCGTGCTCTCTTGCTTTACAGCAAGAAGACAACAAAGCTATCACAAGAACTGAAAGAGCTACTAGTACTATCAACACGATCAGGTTGATTGCTTTATTTTCTTCCTCATTCTGGGAAATAAAAAGCTTTGGATTTCATTCCATAGTTGAATCAGATGCCCACTCTGCTTTAAACCTCTTCCATTTTAATTGAGAGGTTTTCTTCATTTGGTTGACAGTTCCCATTCTGTTGTAGTTTGACTTCATCTGTCCTTTCTGTATCTCTGCTGTCTACTTCTTTGTCAGTTTCTGAATTCTGATCCTCTTTACTGTGATCTTTGTCCTACCAAAAACAGAATTATTTTACAAAAAAAATCATATTCTTAGCATTACAGGGTTACCTTTTGTTATTTTTTGGCTCAATTTTTACACACCTATCTTGCCTTGGTAATTTTTATAGTAGAGGTGTCAGTTTCTTTTCCTTTTCGATTGGATGAAGCTAGGCACCCATAACTAGTCATCCAAGAAATCAATGCCATAATCTGTCTATACGATCAATATTAAGAACAAATTAGCATCACGGAATCTATTAGAAACACCTCCAGAAATGAAGATTTCTCCATACTTCCTAAATAAAATAGGATTAAGCTTTTTTTCTTTCATAGTTTTTGTCAGATACCTGATGCATTTTAATGAAGTTCATGGATAATTACTCAAGCATGTGGGCAGAGTCACCCAAATCAGCTTTTATAACAGTAGAATAATCTGAGTACAACAAACTACCCTTAAAGGCATGCTGCTTTTCAAACACTAAGATTAAAAAAAATTGAAGATGTTTCTTTCCTTAATCACACCACCTTCTATTTTGCAGGAAAAATCCCATACCACTCTTCCCCAGCTCTTCAACTTTACTTCTGTGGAATCCAACATGCACACCAGGGCAAAGGAACCAAGGAGAGGCTCAATTGAACAGTGAAAGTTTATTAGAAAAGTAATCTTTCCAGCTTGACAGCCAAGCTGTCCCTGAACACTTCTCCTCAGTTACACAGTCTGCTTCCTGCCTGCTCATACAGATAGGCAGTCTGCCGAGTCCTAACATATGGAGCAAGAAAGAGAAACAAACAGAAAGTGATTCCATAACCTATTTATACAAGCTGCTATGTCCAGTAAAGTTCAAAAATGGAGATGTATGAAACTGGCCCACTAACACACCAATTGTAGGTTTTCACTGGCAAAAGCCAAACAGAAATAATAATAATAACAGGTAATAATTTGGTAAGGAAAACAGAAGAAAAATAGGGAGGAGGAAAAGAAAGAAAAAAGGAAATTTCAATACTGGCTCCACTAGCGCCTCTTCAGTCTGCTTATTCCTTGGTCATACATAGCTTACCTTCAAGGTACTGGTGCGTTTATCAGATTTCTCCTTTCCCTCTTTTTCTTTACTACTTTTTTTCTTGGAGGTGGAACGCTCTCTTTCTCTTCTTTCGTTATTTGTATCTCTCTCTCTCTTTTTTTCTTTCTTGCTTCTGTTTAAGAAAATTTTTACTCAAATTAGAATTTGATCAAACAGCAACAACCTTCAAACCATTAAACTGCAAACAAAATTTTCATCTATGGGTTTTCAAAAAAAACCTCAGAACATAACAAAACCCCCTTTAGTAAAGACAAGGGCATTTTTTGACAGATATGAGATAAAGAATACATGTGCTCAGTATGCACGGTACTTGCAAAGAGAAAACCAAATCCATCTGTATCCAGTGAAGGGCTGTTACAGATTTGAAGGAAATCTACACTGTTGACAGACCTGGAAATCTCCAGGTGAAAGCATACCAAAGCTAAAATTCATCATACTGCCCAACTGAAAGAGTCTGAGATTGTCAGTGAAAAAGCAGTTAACCAATGAAAATACTAAAAATTCTTGATTTACTGCTCATTAACTAACTAATTGTTACATTTACATCAAACCAACCTTCTTGGAGAAGGAGTTCGCGAAGACTTTCTTTTTGTCGTTTTGGATGATTTAGGAGACTTGGAGGGACTTCTACTCTTCCTTTTACGCCTTCCTCTACAGGACCAAGAAATCCAAGATCATCAAAGAATAAAAATAAACTCAGGAACCAGACAAAACCAGAAAGCCCTTAAAGTAATCTGAGACAAAAAAAATTGAATAAATATCCCTGAATTTAACATTTTATTATTAGCAACAATATGTGACCTGTAGAAATAAAAAAAAAAAATTATGTTTCAGATGGTGGGAAAGGGAAGGCTAGAAGTGGGGAAAAAAGGTTGTACCTTTCAGACTTTAGTTTTTTGTTTATTTTCACACAACAACAGAAACATACTTAATTCACTAATCCTGTATTAAGTACGAGTTTATTTCATCAGGAAAAGAACCAAACAGAATGAAGAGCTACATTAAGACAAAAGGCCTAAGCTCAGCAATGCAAACCTCAGCATGCAACATTACAACCTGAAGATCACTGTAATTTCAGTTCAACCTGATTGAAATTTAATTCCTAAATACAGGAGCTAGTATTCCTATCGGTTTAGAAGTAAACTGTGCAAAATGGAGCTCGAGATGTTGTCAAAATCAAAATAAGAAGTCATTATCTATTGTTTTCCTAGTAGTCCTTGCTCAGCAAACATAACGTTACCATTCTGCAAGCCACTGAAGAACTCATAGTATTTTATTAAACAGATGTTTTACAGATGTATGATATATGGAGCTTGCCAAAGTTATTATAGAGCCCAATCTGGAATAGAACGTAACATTAAATAACTTGTTGCAAACATATCAAGATAGATGTTAAAATAAAGCAAAACCTGATCCAGTAAAGCTTCATCAACACAAACATAGAACCTGCGTCTGTCAAAGTAACATGATTTTTTTCCTATCACCTCTTCCTCAAGCAGGAAAAGCGGACGTGTAGAGCCATCAAAGAAAAACAGGGAAGTTAAAAACTAACTTTAAGATGTTATTCTTACACATAACAGCTTTTACAATTCACATCACTAGATGTGAGTACATCTTCAACATTTAGAAAGGCCAAGAAATCAACAGTTATTAAATAAATTACAAAATGATTTGTTAAGATATGCCTCGTATCACTATCTGGATTGATGCGTTGACATGATAATATCATCTACCATGACCTCCTCAAGCTGCACAGGACAAAATTGCGTAACTATTTTGTTCAGCAAGCTCTTTCAGTTTGATTTGATCTTTGGTAAACAAAAATATGAAGTGGTTTCAGAATCATTGAGAAAATAAGAAAATCACTTATCAGCTTCTCACTAATTACACACATTACATTTTAACAGCTTCACATTTATCACCACCTTTTTTAATACGAGGATACTGAAAACTGATGCATTACTCAGACAGTGCTCCCACTTGGGCTACAGTGAGTACATCCCCACTTTATTTTGCTTTCCAGCATACATATCTGTGAGTAACTAAGTGCCTTAGCATTTGTGTTCATGTTAGAAATTGTTTATTCATGAAATCTAATTTTCAGTTTCTGCTTTTCATATTTCAAGTTGAAGAGCTTTGACTGTCTTACAGTATTTGTTCTCATCTCCATTACATTTGTCTACACAAATGTGTGTGGACCTGTTTAACAATGTTAAGAAATACTAACACAGCAAAACTTAAGAAAAAACCAAGTTTGAATACTGTAAGTGATTCTGTGGCTGTCATAAACAGAACTAACATTCCATAACTCTCTCCTCTGCTACCCTGTAAGTATTTGTTGGAAAAGGAGTCAGTTCTTCCTCTTCCTCTGGTCTGTGCCACTTCCTTCAGCTAGGAATCACAAACAGCCATCTAATTTCTAGTGCTTATATGCTGTTTGTCAATAAAGCAAGGTCAGTTGCCACCTAGTTCTCAGAAGGTCCTGGATGTCCAACTCTACCTTCACCTCTTCTCAAAAAACGTGACTATTTGTCCAATATTTTACACTCATCCAGTAAAGGATTAGCAATCCCGTCTCAGTGCTGCACTGGTAAATTCAGGTAGCTGAAATTCAACTACTATTTCAACTAGGCAATGTCAATCACCAAAGTAAACAGATATCCCCAAACGCAAGCTAACTGGGACTGTAATCCAACCTATTCACAATTAACTCTCAGAGAATAACAGAATTACTGAGGTTGGAAGAACCCTCTGGAGACCAGCTAGTCAAACGTCTCCACCACCAACCTAAAAAAAGGATCAACTAGAGCAGATTACTCAGGGACACAGCCAGTCAGATTTTTACTATCTCCAAAGAGACTCTACAATCTCTCACCATAACTGGGTCCAGTTTGCCTAGAAAAAAAAAAAAAAAACCAACCAAACAAAAAACCCCAAAAAAACCAAAATCAGAACACCACAATTCAAGCACTGGAAGAGAGTCTTTACTTCCTATATGTCAGTATGTGCCTACTGCCTCTTAGGCTGTCACTGTCCCTCACCGGCTGTTTTCTTCACACTCTCCCAGCAGGTACTCATACACAGTGATAAGATGTCCTCTCAGACTTCTCTTCTCTGGACTAGACAATCCCAGCTCCCACAGTCTCTCCTTCTATGACAGGTGTTCAAAGTCCTTTACCAGCTTTGTGGCCTTCCACTGGATTCACTCCAGTAAATCTGTGTCTCTCATACTGGGGAGCGCAGAACTGGATGGAAGATTCGGATGTGGCCTCGCCAGGGCTGAGGGGAAGAAATATCTTCTTTGCCCTGCCCACAGCACTCTGCCTAATGCTGAGCAGGATACTGCTGACCTAGTCAGGACCCTCAGGACCTTTTCCACCAGCCAGCCTTCCAGTCAGTTCCCATTCTGCACTGGTGTGACAGTTTGCCTGCTCAGGTGCAGGAATTGGACTTTGCTCAAACTGAGACGCGTCAGCCCATTTTTCCTGTCAATGTTTCTCTGAATGGCAGCACATTCCTCTGGTGTACCAACCTCTCCCCCAAGTTCTGTACTGCTTGCAAACTTGCTGAGGCTGCACTCTGTCCTGAGGGTGCACTCTGTCCACTGATGAAGATGTTCAAAAGTATCGGTTCCAGTATTGATACTCTAAGGATAATGCTATGTCCAAAAAAGAATAATAAATCCATGTGAAAAGAAAGTGTTTCTCTCATCCTCTGTATTCAAAAGAACATTGTCCTTGTTTAGTAATGTTTGTATTAAAAAAAAAAAAAAAACCAAACAAAAAAAACCCCATCATATTAGAGTTTTGCACTGTGATTCTACTAGAAGAGATGCACTAATTTTCACTAGAATCCTATGTTCTCTTAAATAACAAGATTCTTAAATGGAGCATTACTGTTGCAAACTAAAGTATGAATTGTCGGCAACATCGAGCTACATACACTTGCTGTTTGACATTAAGAACTACGTCTTCCACCAAGTTTCTTATGTAAGATATATATTGTCAAAATCTTAAATCTTTTTTCTACACTTACCTAACTGAAAACTTCAGAGATCTGCAGACAGAAAATGTTATGTTTTCAAAGCTGGCAGAAATACCTCTACTCTCGGTAGGTCTTGAACCCATGAAATAATGTTAAAGATGCATTAAAACAGGAAGCTGCAAATGCTCAAAGGCAGCACACTATTTTGCCCATCAATCTCAAAAACAACATGGACTGCTTTGTATGAGCCATGCACTCCTGAATTTTGAGGACTGTGGGAATTTTGCTTTTGTCCATTAAGATGATCACAGTGTGTAGAAATTTTCCTAATTCATCCAGCATTTCATTCTCAAGTTAAAATAATAAAAATTTATCTAAATTTGATGTGTAATATTATTGAACTCCCAATACCTGAGGTACTCAGAAAGTACTTTTTCCACCAAAGCTTCTGAAGTTAGCCACAGCACTTCTAAATTATGCATGAGCTGGTCCACTTACAAAGGTTATAATCAATATCTCACCCTCCTTTTGCTGTACTGAATTTATCCAGACTTCCACCCAGTTCAGCCTCCTTCAGAGGCAAAAAAAACAGCTACATTAACTTTCATCATGTTTTCATGTTTACTATCAGCATCATTAAGGAATGTTCCTTTTCACTTGTACCTGGCTGTCTAACAGCAAAACAACGTATGCTTATCTTCCAACTGAGATACCGATCTTCCAAATGGCTAGCCAGCCAAGTAAGTGATATGCTTGCTTCCTGCTGTTCAGCCATCCAACTGAAGAGTGACAAATACCCAACTGTTCACAAGATGTACAGATCAACACCGTACAGTTTGTAAGAAACCAAGGAACTACAGAACAGTGACTCAGATTTTATCAGGACAAAGACTATGTGTGATTTTGCTTTATCAGAACTTTTGGATGGCTTCAATGCAGAGAAATGGCACAAGAATCATTTTACTTACTGTCCTCAAGGACTATACTAAATGGTTGTGTGAAAGACAAGCACCAGCAGCCCAACAAGAAACTATGCTCTATCAGGCATCATACAGAGCTCTTTGCCATAGATTTTACTTTACAGGAAAATCTACAAAACAAATAATACAAATTAAATTAGTAAAAGACATGGTGATACTAATATATGAAAACTAGGATGGTGCCTTATTGAACTGACACGTCAAGAAAGGCATGAAAAAGAATTCTAAACAAACCTGCTTGAGCTACGAGATCTTCTTGAAGAACTATAGCTTCTTGGGGGTGTTCTGGATCTCTTCTCTTTCTTCTTTTTATCATCTCTCTCTTTTTCTCGCTCTTTCTCCTTATCCCCATCTTTTTCTTTCTCTCTTTCCCTCTCTTTGTCCTTATCTCCCTCCTTGTCCTTAATCTTCTCTCTGTCCTTCTCTCCTTCTTTCTCAGTATCTTCCTTTTCCTTGTCCTGGTCTACCTCTTCCCTGTCTTTTTCCTTCTCCCTATCTTTCTCCTTATCTTTGTCCCTGTCCTTATCCTTGTCTTTGACTCGCTCCCGATCTTTGTTTCTCTCTTTATCTCTCTCCCTGTTTCTCTCTTTATCGCGTTCTCTGTCTTTGTCTCGGTCTTTCTCCTTGTCTCTGTCTCTCTCTTTCTCTTTGACTTTTTCTTTTTCCTTGACCTTTTCTTTGTCTCTTTTCTTGTCCCTGTGAAAAGCCAAACACAAATACATTAATTCATCCTTAAACTTCCAATTAAAATTACAACTCTTTAGTGTACATTAACTGCTCAAGATAAAGTACGTGTCTCTGTTGAAAATAATTCAGTATTTCACATTTCAGCCCTGTTCAGCATGAGGGAAATGTTACATAGCTAAAAAAAATTAGGAAACCAAATTGGAGAAGGGGAGGCCAAAATCAAATCGAACTGTGATCTTCAGAGCAATGTTACTACCCCTGGAGAGAACATGTCTCTTCACCTCACAGTTATGTTACACATACATAGATTTTCTACATTTTGAAGGAGACAAACTCTAAAGTCTGTAAATCCACTCTTTACTAAAAGTGTGTCCACACAAAATGGACTGCAGATTAACAAGCCCCGCATGATTAATGACAGCTGACTGACATTAAGTTCTACACTGTTCTCCTACACAGATATCCTGGAACTGCTTGGAAATCCAGCACCAATTAATACACAGAAATAAACTAACAGGACTAAAATTTCACCGAACAAATTCCCTTGAAAGGCAAATGTATGGTCAAAATTCAAGACAAATCAGTCATCTGTAAGGCCACTAGGAATTTGAAAGTTGTTGAAAAGTTGTTAATACAGTAATACACTAAAATCAGAAGCAAGAACAACAGAAAAAGTCAGCTTCTTTGGGACAGGCAGTATCATACATGTTCATAAAAAGAAGAGTGAGGAAAATTACAACAGATGTTCTAGTCATCAAGGCAAACAAAAACTGATTAGATCACAGCTTTGGCTGGAAGATTAGATTTCTGTATAGGACTTTTTGGAAGTGCAATATTCCACCTTTTTTTTTTTCCTAGCACAGAGATATATGACCCCTAGACCTGCCCCTCAGAGAGATGAAAACAATTTTTCAGAGAAAGAAAGAGGAGAAAGCACAAGAAGAGAAGTTAATTAGCCGGCCTTTGCATGTCCAAGAGAACTGGACTGACAGAAGTTGCTGTGTCTACTGGTACTGGTACCTATTCTAGGATTTTTAAAGTTTGCTGAAGAGACTCCTCCACACACAAAAGTCCTCAGCAGAGCCCCTACCTTTCTTCAACAAAAGGAGTGCTTGGCTGTATCTTCCTTCTCAACTGCTAATAAGATAGTAGGCTGTTGTATGCTGTGTGACCTGACAATTTTGCTTCCCATCAAGTTTTGGAAAATACTTCTTAAGAAGTCTCAGAAAGAGAATGTAAGATCTTAAAGATGAAACAGCACACAATTACTGCAGCAGCAGAGTCTACAATGAGCCAAGAACTGCCTTTCACTAATATATCACAGAGATTTTATCGAACTTCCCCCTTCCAGTAAGCAGGTATCTCAAAAAGCTCCAAATAGCATCAGAGAATCAAAGGATACACCAATAAGGCTCAGCTAGTTATTCCTGTTTCCACTGATGTCCAAAGATCTGCAGTTTTCTTTCCCACAAAACTTCTTCCCTCAAAAAAGTAAGAGGCAACTGCACAACCTAAGCATGAAGCTCCCTTTAAATCAATCAACGGAATTACAGAGATGAGAAAGAAAGAAAAGTATCAAGACTTCTATTCATGAAGCTACTCTCAAAGGGACATTTGTTTTGTGAATATTCACCACTTCATCCCTCAGAAAATTATGTTATCTTATTGGAATTTCTCAGTTCAATAATTAGCCTACCAGACTTAAAAATTAATAGACTACGTAAAATACAGATATATTAGATCCTGAAATGCAAATATGCTGTAACAGACACATGCCTTTGTGTCCACAGCACCATACTGCAAATATGAGATAGCCAAAGGCAAAAATAAAGGCTTGTGCACAACAAATTCATACATGCTCTCAGAATGTGATATCAAGTTCATCCTGAATTCAATCTTCTCAACAGATAAAGACTGAACAACCATCCTCCACTTTTTTGTGGGCTGCACATGCTACTGAAAATTCTCAATCTATTGGTTAAAGTCTGGCAATTAAAGCTAGCTGTTTTCAGTCAGTTTGTACGTTACTGTAGTTGTAGACTAGATTATCAAAGATTAGGTACCTTAGTATGGTAGTTTAACCTCCATGGGCATCATATGAGCTACTATGAAGAAAATCAACTTTATCCCAGCCAAAACCAGTACACGCTGCATTAAAATTTACTATTATTTTGTCCCACAGATAAAGCCTAGGCAGAGGCTAAAGCATTTGGAGATTCCACCCTTAACCATCATTTGGAAGGTCTGCTGGATGTTTTTCAAGTACTTTGTAGGGTGTACTAAGAGCAACAGTATCATTTCCTGGGAATGGAACTCACCGTGAACGAGAGCGACTTCTTGATTTCCGCCTTTCCCTAGATCTAGACCGTGTTTTCACAGGACTTCTGGATCTGCGTCTGTCCTTGTGTCTTGAGACTGATCTGTTGCCAGATCTACTTCTATATTAATAATACCAGAAGAAAAATAGTTTAATATTGACACTTCATAGAAATTAAGTCAATCAACAAAGGAAAAAAAACATAAATCTTGCCTCACTACAGAAAATTTTAGAAGAGTTACACCTCAGTAATACACTGTGTACCAATATTTTTGCTGATACTTCATGATTCACCAGTTGCAAAAGCCCTCCTTGAAACAAGTGCACCGTTTAAGTAATACCCATGTTTCCTAATAACCTCTATGAACATTCTGGAAAATATTAATTCATATCATATTAGAGTATCTGTTCTTAGTAAATTACAGTGCATAAAAAACTACTGTAGACAATTTCTAGCAGCTTGAAAAATAGTTAGATTTTGTTTCTTTTCCAGGCCTAGTAACTTATTGCGGTCTTGGTCACTCAAGAAAGATGACTTTAACTGGTCTCTTTTTGCCTTGTTCTCCAGATTTTAAATTAACTTAAAAAAATCCCAAACTAACAGAACAAACAAACAAACAAACAAAAACAAACAACAAAAAAAAACCCTCAAGAACAAACACTGTCTGTGATTCAAGCATTTAGTCATGCTATCTTTTCAGTTGAGAAGATTTGTTAGCACGGATTTCCATTATAAGAATTCTGACGGAACGAGCATCTACTAAATGATAAATATGTAAGGCAAGTAACGTGCAGATACTGACAAAAATTCAATTAAAGTCTTATGATATATGTAGTCACAGATTTGATGAAGAAATTAAGTCTTTTGAAGTACTGTATTTTTTTTTCCAAAATATTCCCTGGTTTTGGAAGAGCATACTCCCTAGGAAAGCAAAATAAAAAGCTGAATTTAAACATGAAGTTTCAAAACCCACACATCATTAGACACTTTGCCTGAGAGGTTATGGTGCTAGGAAGTTTAACTTAGCAAAGACAGAAACGCCGATAAATCCTGAAGAACATGAAGGCAAAAAAAAATACCAGTTCAACCTGTCTTCCGAAGCTCAAGACACAGAGTCGTATAACCCAAGAGGAGAAGCAACCATTTCGTTTACCTATGGCTTTGCTTCCCTCATCAGCACAAACTAACAACACGGGAAATTAATCATGACGGAGCCAAAATAAGACCGTGAATCAATTTTATATCATAGGGATTAAAAGCATTTTATAAAACAGTAAATCTGTGGTGAGGATAGTTCACTCTTAGTGATTAAGTAGCCTCAATGTATCAGACTGTCCTTTTTTCAGCATATTTTCAAAACAGACTGTAACACTGGTAAATCATTTTAAAAAACCCCCAAACTAACTCTTAATGATAAGCTAGGAATTTTATTTCCTCTCATATTCGAAAGCCTGGTTTGGAACTGAACAAATTTAGCAAAGCAAACAAAACCTGAAGAATGAAAAGCTACCTGTAAAGCCTTTTTCTTATGCTTCAAAAAGCCATAGTTTAATGTTACAGTATAGTAAATAAAAATACTGCATTCACTAGATCAATATTTAGAAGTTCAGGACATTGGGAACATTCTACTAGAAAAATTAGCCAGCCTATCTCCTCAGGGTGTGCCCTGCGTTCAGCAGTAGCAGTCATTTTTCTCCTTCTTAGTAGCTGGTGCAGTGCTGTGGTTTTGACTTTCAGCCTGGGAACAACGCTGATAAAACGGACGGGTTTAGCTGTTGCTAAGTAATGTTTACTCTGAGCAAGGACTTTCTGGGCCTCATACTCTGCCAGGGAGGAGGAGAAGCCAGGAGGAAGTAGAGACAGGACACCTGACCCAAACTAGCCAAAGAGGCATTCCACAACACAGCATGTCATGCCCAGTATATAAACTGGGGGGAATTATCTGGAAGGGCTAGACTGCTGCTCAGGTTGTGCTGAGTATTGATCGGCAGGTGGTGAGCGGTTGTGTTCTCTTCTCTTGCTCTTCCTTTATCATTATTATTATTATTGGTGGCAGCAGCAGTGGTTTGTGTTATACCTTAGTTACTGGACTGTTCTTATCTCAGCTTGTGGGAGTTACATTCTTTCGATTCTCCTCCCCATCCCCCTCTGAGTGGGATGAGGAAGAGGGGAGAGTGAGTGAGCAGCTGCGTGGTTCTGAGTTACCAGCTGGGCTTAAACCACAACAGGGTATTAACAGTAAACTAAATGTACAATCTGCAAAATAAGCTTACTATTTTCTTTTAAAATACAGATCACAAGATGGCATTATGCTACCTGTCACAAAATGTGCCATGAAACCATAGAAATTGTTATGCTACATGTCACAGAAAATGTCCTCTAGTATGTTTTAACTGGAAGTAATCCTGAAAAATTTTAGAATTTGGAGAGAAAGAGTATCTGTCCAGAGACAAAGTTCCTGGTTACTCTGATCTGCTCAGTGTAAATTAGTAATCTCTGCAAGGCTATTTGTCTTGTAACTCAGTAAGAAATCTCAGTAACCACCACTACCTCAAAAACCTCCAGTATAGAATCACAGAATCATAGAACAGTTAGGGTTGGAAAGGACCTTAAGATCATCTAATTCCATGGGCGGGGACACCTCCCACTAAAACCTGCCATCCAAGGCTATGTCCAACCCCACCTTGAACACTGCCAGCGATGGAGCACTCACAACTTCCCTGGGCAACCCATTCCAGTGCCTCACCATCCTCACAGCAAAGAACTTCCTCCTTATATCCAATCTAAACTTCCCCTATTTAAATTTGAACCCATTACCTCATGTCCTATCACTACTGTCCCTAATGAAGAGTCCCTCCCCACCATCCTTAAAGCCCCCTTCAGATATTGGAAGGCTGCTATGAGGTCTCCACACAGCCTTCTCTACTCCAGGCTGAACAGCCCCAACTTTCTCAGCCTGTCTTCATACGGGAGGTGCTCCAGTCCCCTGATCATCCTCGTGGCCCTCCTCTGCACTTGTTCCAACAGTTCCATGTCCTTTTTATGTTGAGGACACCAGAACTACACACAATACTCCAAGTGAGGTCTCACAAGAGCACAGTAGAGGGGCAGGATCACCTCCCTCGACCTGCTGGTCACACTCCTTTTGATGCAGCCCAGGATACGGTTGGCTTTCTGGGCTGCAAGCGCACACTGCTGCCAGCTCATGTTAAGTTTCTCATCAACCAACACCCCCAAGTCCTTCTCTGCAGGGCTGCTCTGAATCTCTTCTCTGCCCAACCTGTAGCTGTGCCTGGCATTGCTCCGACCCTGCTGTAGGACCTTGCACTTGGCATGGTTAAACTTCGTCAGGTTGGTATCAGCCCACCTCACAAGCATGTCAAGGTCCCTCTGGATGGCATTCCTTCCCTCCAGCACATCAACCGAACCACACAGCTTGGTGTCATCAGCAAACTTGCTGAGGGCACACTCAATCCCACTGTCCATGTCACCCACAAAGATGTTGAACAAGATCGGTCCCAACACCAATCCCTGGGGGACACCACTCGTTCCTGGTCTCCAGATGGACATTGAGCCATTGAGCACTACTCTTTGCGTGCGGCCATCCAGCCAGTTCTTTATCCACCGAGTGGTCCACCTATCAAATTGATGTCTCTCCAACTTAGAGAGAAGGATGTCATGTGAGACAGTGTCAAACACTTTGCACAAGTCCAGGTAGATGACGTCAACTGCTCTACCCCTGACCATCAGTTCCGTAGCTCCATCACAGAAGGTCACCAGATTGGTCAGGCAGGATTTCCCCTTAGTGAAGCCATGCTGGCTGTCACCAAGCACCTTGTTGTTTTTCATGTGCCTTAGCATGCCTTCCAGGAGAATACGCTCCAAGATTCTCCAGGCACAGAGGTGAGACTGACTGGACTGTAATTCCCTGGCTCATCCATTTTCCCCTTCTTGAAAATGGGGGTTATATTTCCCTTTTTCCAGTCATCGGGAGCTTCACCTGACTGCCATGATTTTTCAGATCTCTTAGCACAAAATAAAACCCACACCTACCTGTGTTTTGAGTGTGATCTTTTCCTCCTAGATCGGGATTTTGAGCTAGACCTGGATTCTGAACGAGAATGGGAACGAGATCGACCGCCTTTTCTTTCACTGCTCTTTCCAGACTCTGAGAGGAAAAAACCACTTTGCAGTGTAAGCTCAGAACATTTAAAGATCCCAGTTAACAATCTGGCACAAATGGAATGTACCACATATAGTGCAAGGGGCCTACTCTTTGCACATCTTCCTTCTTTGCAAATATCCTTCAGAAACATCCAAGAAAGTCATTGCATATACTCGTTGAGTGCAGCCATCCTGCAGCAGTACACATAAACCAGATAATTATAAACAGCTAGTTCTATAGGAATGGGATTTATGTTGCTGCCACAATGCACAAGATCACAACACTTTTTTAAAAATAACCTGAGAAGAATTTAGAGGACACAATTTTGAAAATAAGCATAAAATGTAAATAGTAATTAGCACTTCCTGTACTTTTTTTTTGATCTTTCAACCACTGTACAATAAATACTAAAGTTTTATTCCTCAAACACTGTTTTGAAGAGATGGAGAGAACAGGGTGAAATGTTTGATCCAAAAGGCAGGAAGTCAATAGAAACCTTAACTGTGACCTCCCCAGATTTTGGCTCAGACTCTAAACGATTGTTATTCTTCTGCTTAACACTGAGGAAACATTAGAGTCACTTTTCTTCCAACTCTAAAAAAACACCAGAATACTCAATCATACCCTCACCCCCCAAAAAAAATCCCTCAAGACTCCAGAGTATCTAAGTTACATTAAGACCATGTCTGGGTTTGTTGGCAAGAAGAATGGCAAAATATTGCTAATGAAAAAGGAGGATTTCAACTGCAAGTTTAACAATTGAGAATTTTTTTATGCTGCAGTTTTGTAATCAGTTTACATCAGCATAAATCAGCAACGAAATGCCTAACCTCTCAACCCACCAATGCCTTCCTCCTGACCTGGCATCTCAGTATTAACAGGGATTAAGAAACTAATCTGGATGAAAAATGTCCTTTACAATATGTTAAGTTCTATCCCAGATTTCTACTCTGATGCCATTTGCTATGAGAATGAAGAGAGTCTTGAGCCAGCATGAAAGAGCATAGCACAGGGACAAAATTAACTTACTGCAGAAAAGGAAAGCATATGTCTGTTTTCAGAACCCTCCTAGCTCCCTCTGACCATGAAACTATGTTCTTACAGGGTGTTAGAAGAGTACAAAACAAAATGTAAAATATTCTCCTTTACAAGGTTGTAAGCACTTTGAACTTAAAAAGAAACAACATTAGTTATTAATTTAGAATTAACTTTGCGTTTTTTAAAACATTCAGTGAGCATGTATCTCAAAATAGGACACAATGAAACAGTCAGCTTCATTCCACTGTTTTGTTACACCAACACAATTTTGATTATTTTCTTTCTTTTTGCCAACACTTAATTCTTCACCTTCAAGTACCTCTTTTCCCATGTTTGAAAATGCTCTTAATAGCACTTGCCAAGGTACACACAAAACGTGTCTGCTAGGTAAGGAGCATAATACACCTACCTGGCTCAATAGCAGCAGATATGAAAGACTGGGCTTCCCTGACTCTCTTCATCACTTCTTCCAGTTCCTTGGCAGCAGCTTGTGGTGTCATTTCAGGAGGCTTCACTATTGCATTATTGGAGTGATTTATTCTAAATTAGGAGAAGTAAAACCTTTAAATCTCAAACACTTGAAAATGAAAGAACAACTAAGAGAACACCTCCACTTCCAAGTACAATTAAAAACTTCAAAGTTCATCAAAACTACAGATGTGTCCTCAAGCTTGTCTGTTGTAAGAATCAGAAATGTCTTTCATTGCTTTCAAATCTTATCATGTTTAAATAAATGCAGAACAATATTTCTGTGCTAAAGTATTTTCTACTGCAAGTCTAGGAATCTATTTCTCTATTTCAGATCAAATCTCTATGTCAAGGCCTACTGATTACCTCCACATCATATAGAAATCTTAATTAGTACTAAAGACTTATGCCATTCATATTCTTCTGAGAGAATCTTTGAAATCGGAGTTTATAAAAATGTTCCATTTTGCTATTATGTCATTATATTGAAAAAAATATTCATCACAGCACTTTCCTGTACATCAAAGTCATAAATGTAGAAGCATAGAAAGAAATCTCCATTCAACAGTCATACAGATGGTTAATTTCTTACTTCAGTGGCCTGTCTCCAAACATAACTCCATTAAAGGCAAGAGCTCGAGGTACAGAATTTTGGTCTGCGAATTCCACAAAAGCAAATCTTGTTGGTTGCGTCTCATCACCTGCCATTCGCACGAATTTGACTTCTCCAACTTGCTTAAAGAATTCAAGCAGCTGATCTGCTGTTGTAGTCTAGAAAGTGTCAAAGAGCTCAGCTGAAGTGAAATATACAATGAAAACCACTTATCCAATATATCAGGCTATCTAAGAGCTACAGATTTGGGAAAGATATCTCACTATTATTACACAGGTGACAAGAATTTGGTATTTTTCTTCCATTTATCTGAAGAATACACTACAATTTAAAACAGTGCAACCACAAGCTCAGAAGTCCTACATCTAGGTTTAAAAAGCATTTGCATAGGGTTGTGTGCTTTTCAGGCAAATGATCTGAAATAACTGATAAGGAACTTCCTTACACGCTTGTGTTCAAGATAACGATTGTGAATTTTCATCTATTAAAAAAAAAAGTCCAAACAATATCACAAGACTTAGCTTTCATCTGCTATCCTACTAGCTCCCAGCTTGTTTCATTTTATTGCAATCAATAGGACTTTCATACTCCAGCAGCTAATTTAGAGGTCAAAAAAACCTCCAAATAAAATACTCAATTGCCATCAGTCAAAAGCCAATTGTTTTTCAATTACTTTAATCAACTGCTAAAAAAAAAAGAACCAACCAGCAAGTTTCTGATAGATCTGACTTTCCTGTTGTAGAAACTCAAAGGTATTTATGCTAATTTATCAACTTCCAGTAGGACACACCATTCCACCTTACTATAGTTAAGCCACTGCACAGTGTTGTGGTACACAGCTACCTTGATCTCACAACTTCAGAGGCACTGCTCCACTAACACAACCCAGCTGTACATTTGATCAACATACAAAATTGTAAGTATGCTTTTATAATTCAGCTACAGAGTAATTTCTTTCATGTCCTGCCAGAATGCTTCAGTTTGGTCTGATCTGATTGGCACAAGAGCATTCAAAATTCAAAATACCACTAGCAACCAAAAAAAATTATTATTTTTTAATTCCTACTGTCACCAGCGAAAACTCTTTTTTAACATGTAAGATTAGAATTCATAAATTGTTAATTCTACACTTTCCATTAGTATTTCCATTACAGAAAAAACAGCTACCTGGGAATTCAAGTTTCCAACATAGACTGTTCTCCTGATTTCATCAATTTTGGATGGATCCACATTCCCCATAATTGGTGGTTGTGGTATTTCTCCCAGAGCCGTAATGCTAGGGTCCAATGCTGCTGCTGGTATAGCCCCTAAAGTGCCAAGTGAAACACCAAGCTGGAAAACACAAAAAGAGAATATGCTTTGCCACCAAGCACTGGTGGAAGATACTTCACTTATTAATACTTGCTTGTAACACTTGCTTGTCTTGTGCATTTCTATAAAAATAAACCTAATGAATACAGGCAATACTTTAAAGTCCCAGCTGAGCATTTTTTTTAACAGAATAAAAATCAATCCATAAATCACAGAATCACAGAATCACAGAATAGTAAGGGCTGGAAAGGACCTCAAGATCATCGAGTTCCAACCCCCCTGCCATGGGCAGGGACACCTCCCACTAAACCATGCCATCCAAGGCTATGTCCAACCCCACCTTGAACGCCGCCAGGGATGAAGCATTCACAACTTCCTTGGGCAACCCATTCCAGGGCCCCACCACCCTCACAGTATAGAACTTCTTCCTCAGATCCAATCTAAACCTCCCCTGTTTAAGTTTAAACCCATTACCCCTTGTCCTCTCACCACAGTCCCTAATGAAGAGTCCCTCCCCAGCATCCCTATAGGCCCCCTTCAGGTATTGGAAGGCTGCTATGAGGTCTCCACGCAGCTTTCTCTTCTCCAGGCTGAACAACCCCAATTTTCTCAGCCTATCTTCATACGAGAGGTGCTCCAGTCCCCTGATCATCTTCGTGGCCCTCCTCTGGACTTGTTCTAACAGTTCCATGTCCTTTTTATGTTGAGGACACCAGAACTGCACACAATACTCCAAGTGAGGTCTCACGAGAGCAGAGTAGAGGGGCAGGATCACCTCCCTCAACCTGCTGGTCACACTCCTTTTGATGCAGCCCAGGATACGGTTGGCCTTCTGGGCTGCAAGCGCACACTGCCGGCTCATGTTCATTTTTTCATCAACCCACACCCCCAAGTCCTTCTCCGCAGGGCTGCTCTCAATCTCCTCCCCGCCCAACCTGTAGCTGTGCCTGGCATTCCTTTAGTTAAAATTTTCTGTGCGCTATTAGTTAACATCTTATTAAAGAGGTCTGGCTGGCAATGCGCTGTATCAATATCATTGCTTGTATTTATTTTTTTTACTTTTTTTCTTTTTTCCCCACAAGAAGTATGAAAGTAGATGAGGAACTGCTGAGCCCTTGTCCAGCATAGGAAATCGGCAATTTGCAGTGCCCAGGACCAAGTTGTTCAGTAAGAGGTACCAGTCCATCAAAGGTACAGAGAAGTTACCTTTTTAACCAACACATTATGAAAGGCAAAATAAATTACAGTTGAAATCTGAAAGATATTAAGCCTAAATTCTTTTCCTACAAACACAGTCACTTCCTAGAGAACGAGGACAATACAGCTCTCTTCTACTTAAAAATCACTACTAAACTGGTTTGCTGAGTTCCTGGTCTGAATTTTATTTTCTCCACTTAAAAAGCACCTGCCTTTCCAGCAAACAGGTTTTCTAATAAATATGAGAAATTCTCAACTAGGCACCAATTTTATCTTTTTTTAATGCAACAAAAGAGAAAAGTACTCCATTTTAACTTGATTTTTTTACTGAACAGGTCACAGAAGCCTGCTGATGTCAACAAAGACTTACAGAGGCAAAATGGAACTAAGCAGAAGTAGCACCAGGTAGCTCCTATGCTTTCTGTATTGAAAACATGGTTAGGCAAAACAGTCAAAAGCCCTGTTGTACAGATAACAATTAAAGCACCCTAATGTAGCATTTTAATACTCCAAAGAACAGTGTCAATGTAACTACATTTTAACAAATTTTTAGGAAGTGGATAGCACTGCCATTGAACCAAATTAATGGGTCTAGGGAAAGCAAAAATTAAAATCGACACAAGGGATCCATGGATCAGATAGTTCTTGTTCTCTGAACACAGAAAAGGCTACTGAGTACAGAGGAAACCAGAAATCAAACAGCAGCTGAATTTTGCTTACTGTAGTCAAAGGAGTTGGTGTAGGTATAGGAAGCAACCCTGCACCAGGCATCAGACTTGTCATAGTAGGAGCAGGTGCCAACAGGGAAAGGGCTTTGGCTTCATCTGGGATTTTACCTGAAGAAGCAAATGAAAGCATTACACAGAGTTGGAACATTACACAGATGTTACTCTTTCTATGATTTTACAACTACCCTTGTATTTAAAAATGTAATAAGTAACAACGAATCTATCTACCAGATCCTTACAAAAAAATAAATAAGAACTTAAGTTTTTCCTTTTACCCTGCCTCTACTAGGAAAAACAAAAGTGAGCAAAACTTCAAAGACTAGCAATCTCATTAATGATTATTTTTAAAACTGAATAATGTATACAATTATTTAACACTTTGAGCTATGGGTCACCTGTACTGGAAACTTAATGTTCATGAACCAAACGATATCAAGCATGGACGCTTTCCCAGGGCGGTGTTTTCGCGGTGATCGAAAGTTGTTTTACACATGACAACCGTTCGTGTTGGCTGCATCACTAATAGCACACAGAACATCAGATACAGAAAAGAAGAACATTTTTTAAAGTTTAATCCCCAGAAATGGCAAATAACCAAACCAGTAAAACAAAAAGAAAAAACGAAGTATGTGCTAACTGAAATTTGTGTTTGTTTTTGTTTTGTTGTTTGAGCTTTTTTTTTATTTTTCAATTCCTCTGGTGATACCTACTTCGGATATAAAAATAATAATAAAAAAATACCACTAAACTACTGTGACTCCACTCAATACATGTTACAAGTGAAGTCGGAGGTGGAGGAGGGGAGGGCAGAAAAAACCTCAATTTGTACTGTCTCACATTCTAGTTCACCTCAGTTTATCCGAAACTCTGATAAACAAGATTTAAATTTATTAAGATTGAAAAAAATCGCAACTGATCAGCTAAGCAAGCAGTATTTTCCCAAAATATCAATTATCCACTATTTCATCCAGATTATACTGCCCCTGTCATGCTAGAAATTTAAGTAATATCTAATCTGAATTAAACTGAAGTTTTATTCCACAGCGGCCACAATCAGACTGCTAAATGACTCCAAACCTTCAAAAATCAAGATTTAATAGTTCAACAGTTATGACTACAATTATATGTACATATTAAACTTGAAATGCAAAGGGATTTAAACTGGCACAAACATCAAATGCTAAACAGTAAAACTACAGAAAAGTTCTAATTATGCCAGGTAACTATGATCTATTCAAAGTTACTGGCATAACTGTATATAAGCTATCCAACTGAGCCCTCTGGTATGCACTTTATTAAAGTAAATGCTTTTATTTAAACATTGTTTTAAAAGTCAAGGTATATACAAATACTGCACCAGTGGCTTTTACTGCTTTGGTTCAAACTGTGTATATTTAAACTGCAAAACCCCCACCTTCAGGGCTTAAAAATCAGTATATAAATATTCTTACTGAAAAGTAAAATACAAGGTAAGTTTCAAAACACTGTGCTGCTTTAGCCATACAAGTTCCTATAGACTCCACAGGAAACATCTACTTTTAAAAAAATAAAAATAAGGAAACCTGTTCTACAGATCTGCAACAAGGACTGGGTTACAGCTGAGTGTCACCAAAAGACAAAACAAATCTAAATGAAACTTAACGTGTATGTAGCATGGGTGGAATAGAAAAGAAAAAACAACAGTACCCATTTTTTCTCATGCTTCCTATTTACATTTATGTTAAATTTTGAGGCACCTTGTTCCTTAACATGTAACAAACCACTTGATTTTGCTATCAAAAGGAGAAAAATAGGAAAATTATTAGCACTTAATAATTAACTGTGCAATAACGATTTCCAGGGCTTTAAAAAAAACAAAACAAAACAAAACAAAAAAAAAAAACACCCATGCATGAATCCGAATCATCATCACAATGTTCAGCACTCTTTATAGATCTCATTTTGAAGTCAGACATGCAACAAGAGGTGTACATGATCTGCCTGACTGCTCATGAGTATCAGGTACTTCACTGTACATCCTGCCTATTATGTAGCTCACTAACAGGCTTTCGAATATAGTTCCAGCAGCTATGCATGCAAATTAGGCATAGAATTACATACTAGTTCTTCTGAAAATCTTAATATTTAAGCGTTTTCAAATGATAAATGAATCAGACCTTATCCTGAACAACTAGCACCTTGCAATTCACTGGATACTCATGCAGGTTTCTACAGGATCAACAGACATGGATCAAGTAAATCCAATGGTGGAAATGGCTCCTGAAGTGGTGTGTCTGCATTCTAATTTAGATCCTCGTCCAATAATGTCCATAAGTATATGCCTAATGTAAGTATGTGCTTACATACAGCCAATACAACATATACTTAATCAGATAAATTTAAGAGATGTTTAGGTATTTAGCCCTTTTAAGTAGGAACTGAGTAAGGCACATAACAGACAATGAGCCAAGTTCAGACAGGTACTTAAATACAAGCCTAAGCTTTAAGTATATTGCTCATCTTACAGAGGTAATTGGCATTACTCATGTTGCTCAAGTAACCACTTTCGGTTAAGTGCACCATTACAGCAGTTCGAAGAATTAACAACGTGCATATCTAAATTGTAAAGTTAGCAGCATTATTTCCAGAATACTTTGGCCCTTCATAATGTAACAACATCTAGTTGGTCAGTTCCATGCCACAAAAAAAAGATTTGTGTATTAATTCAAGAATGATAAAGCATCTGTATTTACAGACAGAACCCTGAAAATTTGCCTAAACATTCAAAGATACTGCCTTTTCAAAACAACCTTCTTTACATCTCAAGACCAGGTCAAACTGTTAAAAAATTATTTAGAAATTAAACTCAGGTGGGGGAGCAGGGGGGGGGGAAGGGGGGTGCAGGGAAGAAAACCTGAAATATCTTGCAAATATACTTCCCTGTTCTCCATACAGTTAAAAAAAAAAAAACAAACCCACAGCAAATTAGTATGTAAGGCCAAATAACCTCATTTGTTACAGGGTTTAAGCTCGGGAGTTTTATCTCCATGAATTTACTTACAATAAAGGAATACAAGTCCACAAAGATACAACAAAACGTGGGTTATCACACAGCAAATTAGGACATTTTAGTTTAACTGTTTTGTTTTTAAACTCACAGTATTTAAAAGCTGAATGAAAATGAGGTAAAGATATTTATTTTCTAATAAGGGAAACAGAAAACATAAATATGCCACATCTATACATCCTTAAAAAAGGTTTCCTGGAAGTTCTTGTGTTTAGGAAATATGGTTTCTATGATAGTTTATTTATTGATTCTTCATTTGCACAGGAATCTGGAAGCAGATATAAATTAGCTCTGCATTGCCTAGAGACACCCAATGCTTCCTAGGAAATGTACGGCTGTCCTAAATATTAGTTATAATTGTTACTTCTTTTGTATCAAAGCGCTCAAGAGCCCTAGTCATCCTTGTGCATATGCCATCCATTTTGCTAAATACTGAACAGAAGTATCTGTGTTAAGCAAGTACTAATCATAGTATTTTTATTCCCTTCCAAGTGCTCAGAAGACATTAATTTCCTACTCTTTGTACTGAAACTACACGGTTAGTTCCCCCCTCCCTCCCCGAACTGCTTCTAAAATAAGTTTTAAAAATACTTACAGTTCAAATCTACTCTAAATGTAATTAAAGAAATTGATATTTTCCTGCTATTTTAAAACAACGAAAAATGCAGACTTACAAATAATTTGTGTGATCCAGTTCATGACCCTAATCAGATTTAGCAGCAGTGATTAAAGAGATTACATGTACTGGCAATTACTTCAACTGCCACAGCTAAATCCAATAGAGATCACCAAACAAAGCTCTTTCCAGCTGCATAGCAGAGTCTGCTGCATGTCACAGCCTGTTGCATTACCAGAGTGAAACCAACCAATTCCTATGCAGCAGACTGGGAAGAGCCATGCCTGAGGACTAGACACACCACCTGGTCCGCCACTTCCATTTTACAAGAACATCATTTATGGACAAGAACTTTCTCAATCACTCCAGCATGAACTGCCAGGGTTTGTGAGATTGTGAGTTGACCAAGAAGACACTTTTTCTATCTTTCTTTTTTAAAAAACAACTCTTCTTGAAATCATCACCACTGTAGCATGTCAAAGTGCAATATACACATACATACACACACAGAGAACTGATTCAATCTTCCCACAAATAACAGTGTTGAACGACAGTGCGCCTCACATAACACATTCCAACCAAAACTTCAGGCTGCATTTGTACTTATGAGTGGTAAACAGTTTTTTTCTGAAAATTACAAAAACAAAAGGATGAAATCTTACTGCCACTGACCTCACTGGAGCAAGGTTTCATCAGAAGCAAACAAGTATTTCATGGCATTCAATATTTATGAAAATTCAATTTCAGAACTAATTAAAACTCTTCATATTGGTCATACATAGCAAGCCTTCTTCTAAACAGACTGTGCAACCTAAAACTACTCTGCTAAGGGGAAAAATAGCAGAGAAGGATCATGACTACTTTGTAAAGTTAATTTCTCCAGAATTATGAGTTTTAACTACTCTTTTCCAAGATAAACTCATGAAGTACAACGTATGAGAGAATGAATTTTAAAACGGATTTATTTTTCACTATTCCTGGATCCTGAATACAATGTGTTTATCTGTTGAATTTAGATGCTTAAACGTATTCCAAATCAAATTTACCTGTAATTCACAATATAAATCATGCTCTAAATTCTGTGTATACCATCCACCATTCATAAGCAGCTTCAGGTCAACTTCAAAATGAAATACTGTGAACCCTTTACAAAACACCATTTTTACAGAACTGAAGTACCAGTTCACAAGTACAAGGGAAAGAGATTTAACAGAACAAAACAAAAGAAGAAAAAAAAAAAGAAAAAGGGACAAAATAAAAATAAAAAGAAACAAAGGAAGAAATCAAAATAAAATAAAAACAGAGACAGGGCGTCCATCTTCAGCAGGCCAGACTTCGATCTCATTTCCCCCATGAAGGTTTCACTTGGCGGCAGGTTTAGTGGCATGGCAAACAATGCCTAACTCAGGCAAGTGTAACAGGTCTGCCTTGGCCAGTCTAGTCATCTAATAATGCACAAATATCACACAGAGAAAACATACAAAACCGAATTAATAGTCAAAATCCATCTACCAGATAATGTGGACATAAAATTTAGAATGATTAGGGTGGTATCTTTGTTTATCTTTCAACCTTTGTGTTCTCAAAGAATAATGTTTAAAGAAAACCCTACCCATTCACACACACGTCATATTTTGACAGCTTAATAGTGTTACTTCATTTATAACTGTATTTTTGCCAAACTTATTAAATATCACAAAATTAACATTGTTTACATTGTGTAGTAATTACCTCCTCATACTCCCTCGATTTACCAGTGTTTAAATACACTTCAAATTTCAGACTTTATTCCGAGTTTTAAACCCAGGTTTTCAGAGTTCCCTTTTACCTCTTCCCTATGCTCAATTTGGCATATGTAACGTTTTATTACCGGCACCGTTGGCCAAGGATGTAATTTTAACTCCTGGTAGAATACAGCCATCACTACTTTGAAAGCCCATGATGCATTCCACTGGCTATAACTCATCACATGATACATGGTGAATCAAAAATCTTGCTTTGCACTCTCCAAAGCCATACTTACACCACACAATATATTCCTCAGAAAGTTACACCTATATAAATTCACATCTTTAAAATTAGTGATTCTGTTATAAAGTTACACAGAAACACCATCTTGACATTAAAAAAAAATCGACCTCTCAACGCAATCACTTGTTCACACTGTATGCATACATCTCTGTGGGCTCCAGAATCATTTTGAAGAGTGTCAATTAATCTATAATACATTTTCTCAGGAATGCCTAATAAGTCAGCTAAAAATGGGGCTGGAAGAAGATAAGTCAGAACTTTGATATTGTTCTTTTTCCATTCATTGTCTGCTATCAAGAGACACAGGAAAACATAGCTTTACCTGCCTGTTGCCATATCACGTCAGGCAGTGATCTCATCACAAGAAAACCACCAGGAAGTGTTGTTCATTCATCAGGCAGCAATCATCCCTCTCTGGCAGTACTGAACCAGTGTTAAGGTCTTTTTGATGAAATGTAAAACTAAGATCCTGAATAATTTGTAGTTAATTATTTAGGGGAATTTTTTTAATAATAAGGACTCTAGTTCCATCAGCCTCTACAGAGCTTCAAGTGGATACAGCAATGTCCTCTTTGTGGTTTAAGAACAAATTCAAAAAATAAAACCAAAAAGCCCCTGAAACAACATATGAAAGCAACTCTAAGTTTCACAAGGATAAATATACATGCCATATGCCCCTATTAAGAAGACTACCAGGATAGACAGTATATTACACGTTAATATAGCCTTTACTGAAAGTACTCAAGACAGTCTACTTGTAAACTTGTCAGAGTTTGCTAGGAACATCCCAGACCATTACAACAGCAACACCAAATCACACACTATCCAGATGACGTGGCAAGCCGGCCAAAATATGGTACTCTGGGACCACTGTTAACAAACTCCAAGAAGTCAACAGTATTTACTGAACCAAACCCCAACTCCTTCAGTTACAAAAGCTATGTTCACAGGAGGTATTTCTGGATTTCCACGGTCCAGAAATGGTTTATGGTTCAATCATTCTTAAAATTGCTGTTCATGGCAAAACAGCTACCATATTCAAAGTGAAGTTAGGTTCACTCCACCAGCTGGAATGTTTCTACTCTGAAGAGCCAAAAAGTCCAGAACCAGAGGGTGCTCAGTTCCACAATGATCCCAATGAAGTCAATGGCGCCCTGCCTAACTCCAGCAACTTGCCTCCCATAGGACCATGCTTCATATAACTGTGTTCTGATCTGGGACATTATACAAACAATACAAATTACCTTGTATTTAACATACCTGTAAAAATATGACCTCAAAGCTAGTTAAAGGAACACTCATAAATCTAGTATTCACCAAGCATTTTATTTTGAGTTTTAAAAACATTTTACGGTAGAAGCATCCTTCTGTACAGATCACTGCATTTTTTAAGAGAGAACTAAAACCAAAAAAGGAGTACCAGCATACATAAGAAAACCTTTTGTGGATCACAAAGCAGTATTTTCCACAATAACAAAATCGGAAAATTGATTTTTTTTTTTAATTGAACTAGCAGGTAAACATTTATATTCAAACAGTAATTATCAATATGAATATTAAGTATTTCAAATTAGAGCAATCTAAAATGGCTAAATGCATATATTACATGTCTGCAAAACAAAATCAAGATTCAGTCTAAAAAAAATTAGAAGTAATTAGGATCTCAGAAATAAATTTTAAAAAACACAACAAAAAAACAACACAACAAAAACCACAAAAACAACAAAACCAAACAAAAAAAAAAAACACAAAACAAAACAAACAAAAAACAAATAAACAAAAAAAAAAAACACCATATCAAAGGTGATACATTAAAATCCAAACTGCAATTTACTGGTGCCAGGAAATTGCCTAATCTTCTCAGTGCTCCATTGACTTCAGTGAGAACTCTGTGTGAGAATAAGCTTGCCAACACAAACCACATTGAACCAAATTATTTATCTTCTTTTCCCTCAAAATATGTAATAAATTGAATTATCCTAACTACCTTTTTTAATACCAAATTTTTATAATTCCATATCTCTGTTCCATTTTCAATTTTGTTTCAAGACTTTTTCAAAAAGCAATGAAATAAAACACCAATAGAGCACCATCTCCTTACATGGAAAGCTTAAAACAACTAGCAGACTTGACAAAGAAAACATTTCAGAAAATGTCTAAAATACCAACCTTCTGCGCAGGGCACAACTATCAAAGCTCTGTCAATAAAAACCGTGTTAGTTAGATGCTGGGCCACACCAACACTCGATGCTTCACGAAACTTAATATAACATACTTTGGAGGAAAAAGCAAGAGGTGCGTTGCTGCAAGATAAAAAAAAAAAAAAATTAGTCACATTCAATATTTCTAGGTTGGTATTTTTAACTATTACTCCTTAATAAAAAAACAGGTTTTAGAGCTCCTGGAACAGTTAGCTAAAAGGCAAGAGTACAGAAATTTACTGATCTGCCTACCTTACTATGTCATTGAAAAAAGCATAGCACAGCACCTCCTCCTTCTTAACGGAAACTTACAGAAAAGCCAAAATCCCAAACTAACAAGGCTGATTTTCTTTCACAATCTTGCTAAACAACACTGAGTAGCATGTTCAAAATTACTACAAATTCCTTTTTATCATCTACCTTAGTCTGGCATAGTGTAGTGAGGAGAAGCTCACTATTTGCCTGGAAAAAAAATTCTGATCTGCTTTACCAACACAGACGTCAAACACATAAGCACTGTCATTTTGATCAAAACCAAAGAAGTTTGCCTTAAAATATGTACTCCCTTGTCAAGGCTTGTAACCTTTACCTAAGCAGCTTATTTCTTCATATGAAGGAAGTCCAGTGAAAACTCCAGAGGAAATGCAATAAATAAGATATTGCTGGAACATCAGCAGTTTTGATTTGAAAATACCATCTGTCTTCTAGCAAAGCAGTAACTCATGGAAAATAAGTTGTATAAACTGGTTCACCTAACCCTCCCTCAATGGAAACAGAAACACTTGGCAACTTTCTGGAAGTACAAGAAGCAGTTCAAGTTTAGTCCAACCCATCCTGTAGTCCCTCAAGTTCCAAGCAGGTACTCCCGAAGTTGTTGTATGGAATTAGTGATATTTTAGTATTTAAATACAAGCTCAGAAGTTTCAGACACATTATTTAACCATACTATTTGCATAAATGAACCAAGAACTTAGTCTGAGATAGACAGACTGGTATGTTTCTGTTTACCAGAAAGGTAACATCTAAGAACCTACACAGGAAGCCAACTTCTGCATGGTATGCAGAAACACTTTATGATGGAAAATTCTGTGAAAACAGATACACTGAGGAAGCAAAAATTAACAGGCAATAGGAGAGAGATAAATACAAGTCAACCTTACACAATTTAGAAAAACACTGCAAGTAAGTATAGGAAACGTTCATTTAAACTACTTCAGAGGATTTCTTTCTGTAGTTACACTAATATCGTAGAGCATATTGAAAAGTATATTACAGCTAAAGTATGTAGCTAAGCCTTCCAGTATCTGAAGGGGGCCTATAGGGATGCTGGGGAGGGACTCTTCATTAGGGACTTGTCATGGGTTCAGCAGTAGCAGTCATTTTTCTCCTTCTTGGTAGCTGGTGCAGTGCTGTGTTTTTGATTTTGGGCCTGGGAACTGCACGGATAACACCAGTGTTTTCAGTTACTGCTTGGTGATGTTTAGGCTGGCCAAGGACTTTGTGAGTCTCATGCTCTGATAGGGAGGAGGGGAAGCCGGGAGGAAGGAGAGACAGGACATCTGACCCAGACTGACCAAAGAGGTTACTCCATACCAGAGCACATCATGTCCAGGATGTAAAGACGGAGAGCAGAGACCCAGAAGGGTGGTGGGGGTGCACAGTGGGGGGTGCACTGCTTGCGTGGGCTTGATATTGGATGGTGAGAAATTGTATTCTTTTCCCTAGTATTTTCTCTTGTCATTATTATTATTGGTGGTAGCAGTAGTGGTTTGTGTTATACCTTAGTTAATAAACTGTTCTTATCTCAACCTGTGGGAGTTGCATTCTTTCGATTCTCCTTCCCATCCCTCCAGGAGCGGAGGGAAGAGACAGTGGGGAGTGAGTGAGAGAGCGGCTGTATGGGTTTATGAAGCTTAAACCACGACAGGACTGTAGTGATAGGACAAGAGGTAACAGGTTAAAACTTAAACAGGGGAAGTTTAGATTGGATATAAGGAAGTTCTTTACTGTAAGGGTGGTGAGGCACTGGAATGGGCTGCCCAGGGAAGTTGTGAATGCTCCATCCCTAGCACTGTTCAAGGCCAGGCCAGACAGAGCCTTGGGTGACATGGTTTAGCGGGAGGTGTCCCTGCCCATGGCAGAGCGGTTGGAACTAGATGATCTTAAGGTCCTTTCCAACCCTAACTATTCTATGATTCTATGCTTACATTTCTTCTGCCCATTTATCTTCCTTGTAGTGGCCAGTATTTTCACAGTTTCAAGTTTCCACATTCAGGAAGGAAATAATTGTCTAGAATGGCTTCTGAGAGTTTCCAACAGCAAAAGTGGCAGCAACCTATGCCTTTCTCAGCAAAAACATCTGCGTACAACTTCTAATCTTACACATTCTTAAGAGCCAGACTTCCCTCACTGCAAAGATACTTCTTTATATGGCCACAGGGGGTTGGTTTGTTTTGGTTTGCTCATGGGAGTGTGGTAGGGGAATGTGTGGGAGGAGAGGGCGTTTTGGTACTGTTGTTGCTTAGGGAGGGTTTGGCTGAAGGCTTCACTGAAAATTCTGTTGTCCAGACTGTTGAGACTTGAAATATATCCCTGGCTTTGTTTGTCTGGGGTATTTTTTGGTTAGTTGGTTGAGGGCTTTTTTATTACTTATTTGTTTTGTGGTGTTTATTGGAGGGGGTTTTTTAACTTTTTTTTTTTTTTGGGGGGGGGAGGTGTTTGTTTTTTTGTTTCCGTTACTTCTTGAAAACCATAATTCTGTTCTAGGCTCCATGAATAATCCTTATAAATTTCAGCATCTACAGAGGCATCTCTGACAAGTGAATTTTTTATGCAGTATTTCTCCCCCTGCTTTTCCTGGATTTCAATCACAAAACCTATGTGGAAAGTATGCTAAAAAAACATCAACATCAGAAGATTGCTGCAAACAAGGCTGTAAAAAAAAAAAAAAAGTCTTTGCAGAAAGTCCATTATCAACAGAACTGGAAATTCACATCCATTAGAACTAAACATACCCAGTAAAGGCAACAGGATTACCAATTACTTCTACAATAAATTCTTTAACATGAATACCCTTTTTCTATACACATGAAATGATGCATAGAGAAGAGAACACAACTTCACTCTGCTCCAAAAACTCACGCTTGACTAAGTAAGTTATTTTGTGTGTGAGCTGAATATCTGCATTACAGAATTAGAGAGAACAGGTTGCATTTCAACACAATGTAACGTAACGCTTTCAGCTCATTGCTTAATATATTAAAAAAGTTAGGATAACACTCACTTTAATACTACATCTTTATTCTTGAAACAAGAATCGTTGGCTTTATTTTTTCTTAACGACATATTTCTATGCAAAGAATAGCAAAGGGGGTTCCAATCTCAGTGAAAGCTTCAACTTAGGTAACACACACACTCTGAGATGACTGAAAGCTGCTACGTCACCTTCCTCTTATTCCTCAGCATGAATTAAATTTAAAAAAGCATATTAATGCTTTTCAGTTAGTAGTCTGTATCCATGAGAGCTGAAGTTCACCAATTCAACTAACTGAATTATGTTTTCCATCTAGAAACTGTATTGAAAAGTGAGCTTCCGCTGTTCCATGAAGTTCACAAAATTAATGCTCTAGAATACATCGGAAGTTTGGATGTCTTATGGAATCAATTTTAAAGCTAAGATCAGATGACACGATATTCTGGCTGATTTTCATTCTAATGTAAAAAAAAAAACAAAAAAACAACAACAAAAAAAAAAACACACAAAAAAACCCCAAAAAAGTTTTCCTTTTAATTGAATTAATAGAAAAATGAATTTTTTTTTTAAATCTAGGCCTCAGATCATTAAATACTTAAGGAAAAAAAAGTAACAGAGAACAATTTAACAAATTGCAGACATCTATTTTAATATCTTTTTGCTTGAGACACCTTTGCTTCCCACGCACTTGTCAATGAAACTTTTTATTTATTGTAATATTATTCAAATATGTTCTCAGCAGGTCAACAGGAAACATGTCTGTTTCACAAGAAGGCCATTATTGTAAATATTTTTCCCAAGGTAGTAATTTGTAAGTCAGTTCATATGTTCATAGTCAATAGGCAAGGAAAATAATATTGCTAAGAATTATACATAAAAACTATAAATAAAACCAAGAGTAAAATAAGTAATCACAAACCTGCATCTTATCTCTGAAAAATTAATAATTTAGAACTCATGCTTACAGAATTATAACCTTGACATTTCTATGTCAAAGCTTACTATGGTACTGGATTTTAATATTTCATGTGTACGTGCACACTGGCAATATGTCATACATAGGCACAAATATTATTTGCATGCGAGTTACTTGCAGGTAAAGAAAGTACCTATTTGCCTTAAAGTCTGTTATATAACAAGTGAAAAACAACAGCACCATCTATAACAAAAAATATATTCAGCCAGGAGAAAAACACATAAAGAAGCAAGCATACAATAAAACCAGTGTAAAACCCTAGAAACTGCGTAAAAAAATCACCAGAGATCTATTAAGGAGTGTTTAAAACTCAGTAAGGCTGTTTTAAGACTATCTTTACATAAACGTATTCCTATTACTTATACTTCCTATGTACATATTAAATCATATGCAAATTTTCAGAATGGTCATCATTCAAATCCACTCAGATGTAACATTAACACACAGAAATTGATAAATATCAACATTTTCTGCAAGTTAAGTTTTTTAAATCGGTATTTTGATCAGCTAAACATCTTCTTTGTATTAAAACTGAAGTATCTGGATGTGAATGGCTCCCTCCCCTTCCTGCTATTCCCATTTAATTTTTGTAAGAAAAAGATGTTTTTGAAAGAACATGCTTGCCACTCACTTCCTAGTACAACAGATGTATTAACAAAAAAAAAAAAAATCAAATCTTTGTTTCCTCCCCTTTCTGTTGATCATCATCTGCTTGGAGAAATAATATTGTTATTTTGTGAACCTCAGAATCCCCATCAGAATGCATCCCTCGCATGCAGCTGACATGAGAACAGCTACAGTGTGAAGAAACGTGTAATGCCCATTATTAACTGTAATTTTCTGCACGTCTTGTCGGGGCCATTTCAACGCATGCAGGTTCCGACCCCCTGTGAAGAGCTATTCTGGCTTCTGCTCGACGGCGTTTTCGGGAAGACCAGAGTCCTTCCAACACGCCGAGTTAAGAAAAAAAAGGGGGGGGAAGGAATGTGGAGGGGGATTGACATAAATAATAATAAAAAAAATTGGCTTGTCCCACCAACACACGCCGGTTGGGCAGCGGGGCGGGGACCGGGCCTAGGGCTCTCTCGCCCGCCCCCCTCCACTCAGTTCGACAGAAGAGAACGGTGGGCCGCAGAAAAGGGGTTTTTAGGAAAAAAGAGAAAAAGCGACCTGCACCGGGAAGCGGCGCGGGCACACTTCTCTCCGGCCTTCCGGCTGTGCCTCGGCGCCGGCTCCCCACACAGGCCGGGCTCATCGTGGGCCGTCGGCTACGGCACACAAACTCCACAGCTCCGCGGACGGCGCGGCGGCTGCCGTCCTCTGGCCGGGGCCGCCATCTTAGGTGCGGGCGAAACTCCCATCCCCGGCCGCTCCTGCCATACAAATAGGTGGGACCACGTGACACACCCTCCCGCGGAAGGCTGTGGTGCCCGCACTCAAAATGGCGCGCAGGACCTTCTGCCTCATCCATCCCCCACCACCCTCCTCAGGGCCTCTCCCTCCTTCCAAATCTCTACCTCCCCGGAGGCCGGCACAGGCCCCACTTACTCAGGGGGGTAGAGGCGCAATTCCTCAATATCTCCCAGGAAGCCGAAGAGAGTTCGCATCTGCTCACTGGTCACTGCAGAGGACAGGTTCGTGACCTGGATGACGGACGTGGGGCCCAGGGGGAAGCCCAGCGGCACCCCAATCCCTCCGCTGTTCATCATGGCGGACCCCTCACGACCGCTCCGCTCCCGACGGTGCCCACGCAGCCGGAGAGGCGGGCCTGGCCACAGAGACGAGCACGCGGCGCCTACTGGAGCGCCCTGCTGCGCGGGCGCTCTAGCGGCACACTCGACTGCTCCCTGGAGGAGTTTCTGGGCGGGCAACATTCGGCGCCCTCTGGATAGGCCTACCGGAGAGCAGCACCCCCGCCCCGCCCCGCCCCGCCCCGCCCCGCGCAGCCCGGCCGCTGGCGCCGCCGCACTCCCGGCGGAAGCTCGCAAGGTAGCGGCTGGGCGGCCGTTGCCAGGGCGGGGTCGGTGCGAGGCCTTGCCCCCGCCTAGAAAGGGGCGCGGGGCCGTGCGCACCTACTGACCGTTAGCGGCCGCGTCCCGCGAGGCGTGCCCTCACGTACCTGGCAGCCGGTGACCTCACCGGGGAGTGAGCTCCAGCGCCTCGACAGCTGGTGTCCTGCAGCAAAGGGAAGGGTTCTCCGTTTAACCCCGGAGTGCCGGAGGGCCTAGGTGCAGAACACATGTGACAGGGTAGCGTTGGGTGCCAGGAGGGGCAGTTTAATTACCATAGGGAATAAACCACTGAAAAAGTCCTAACTACATTTAATCAGGAAGGGGCTGTAATGGAGTAAGTTGTCAATGGTCTTGTTGTTGGTTGGGCATCTGTCCCAATTAAATTGATTTTACCTGGAGTTACAGTTCAAGCTCTCTTTAAAAATGAAATTGGAGAAAAATGATCATCATTAAGGATCCAACTGCCGTCTTTCCTAGGTGGTAAAGAGCTGTGCATAGGAAAGATTTACTGATTCAGATATGACTATTTTTGTTTTTAAGACTTTTCTGTACCCCAAACCAGAACTGGGGAGGGACTGAAGTATTTTTTAAGTTACCTGGGCTGAAAAGATTGCAAATTTGTGCTACTTCACTGAGCAAGTAGGTCAGTTGTCACAAAAGCTCCATAGGTAACCCTCAGTAGTGCTTCCTTTATTGAGGCTTAATGTTACAGAATTTTAAGTCATGTCAAGCAATTGTCAGAGTTTTATTTTATTTTAAAATGCCTATGCATATGTTTCAGGTTTTAGAAGGAAAGCAAGTGCCTGGAAAACGTAGGGTTAAAATACTTTTAACTTGGGTCTAAGAGAACAATGTGTTGTAAGTCTGTGGTGTGATAACAGAATTGAGTAGTCTTACTAACGAGTGAATTATTTCTTTCCATCCTTCTAATTATCAGTTAGTTTGGAGACAGTGACTCCCGAACATCTGCTAGCTTGGGATACTCCTTGTGTGCCCATCCTGTCTTACTTGCAATAAATTTTGTACCAAGGTCACACTGCTCTAAATCTTTGCCAGCTCTCAGAAACTTGCAGATACGGCTGGTTTCAGCTAATTGTGATTACTGGGGCATCCAACTGTGCCAAAGGTGAAAAGTGCACAGGGAGGAAGACTGCTTGCTTCATCTTGAAGACCCCTGCCCACATGAGGAAGACTACTTACTTCATCTTGAAGACCCCTGCCCACAACCATCGGAGGGCAGTGCGCAAGTGCCAAAAGAGAGGAGGCTTATGATAATGAGTACCTAAACTCATTGTAATATCCCCGCTGCTCTCTCGGGAGCCTAATGAATATGCATGTTTGTGTGTAATAAATATCTGCTTGCTTAACCCCTCGGTGTGCAAGTTAGGAGGAGGGACCCCCCTTGCACCCGGCACCATAATAAACGTACCTGCTTTATAACTCTCCTTGAGTTGTAGAGTCTGATTTTGTGCATCACAGGTACTACTTACTTCAAAATGAATCAGTCCACTCAAATTCTTTTTCCATATTCCAAAAGTACAAGATCAAAGTTAAATTATTTCTTTCAGCCATCCTGATAGCTTTTAATTAGCCTAAGTTTAGAGAAGCTTAACTGGAGAGTTCAATATCTTTTGTTATATATTGTGCAAAATTAAACTCTGGTATGATTGTTCTGTCTGTGAGAACATTACATGAAAATATCCTGTTTATAGACTAACACATCTGATCCAAAGACAGCAGAGATGTATGTAGAAGCTACTGCTGCCTTGGATATTCATGTCCTTTCTCCTTGCATCTCTCAGTGCGGGGTAGCAGAAAAATGAGTTCTAAAATACACAAATGGAAAAGTCCTGTGATGTCAGAACTGACTGGGATACCCTCCTTCAGATAAAGTCTTGAGAAGTACATATGAAATTCTGAGCTCTTGATCTGCTTCCCAAAAACAGAATGTAAGAAAAAGCCAGTTTAAACTTTGTGCTTGTCAGTCCCTGCCACAGGACAAAACTAGCCTCGAAAACCCAATGCCAAAAGCCAAGGCTTTCACACAGGCTGCTGTTAAAATACAAGAAGCAAACAATGACTGTTTAAGCCAAACTGTTCAAAATTTGAAAGTATTTGAGGGCTACTCCCTCTCCTATAATAAAAAACAGAGCTACTGAGGGGAAAAAAAAAGAAGGTATGCCATTGTGTAGTCAAAATTCTTTCAATTTCTGTCAAAGTTGCTCCAGAAATAAGACTGAGTGAGATTTGGCAGTTCATAGGGGTCCACCGGTGAGCAATTTTCAAACATTGTGAAGACAGATGATAAATCCGTGCCTCAACAGCATGTGTATTCATGACAGCAGATAAGCAATCCCTTCGGAAAATAAAAAAAAGTGGGTTTTTGGTTTTAGAAGTACAGAGCAAATCTCAGAATGTGGAGCATTTGCTTGTCCTTACAACAACATATCTTTTCTGTTTAATTAATCAGCTGAATTTTCCCTGTGTTTATAGTTTACCGCTAAAACTGCATCCTTCCCTCTTCTTCTTAGATTCTGAAAAACAACAGCGATACATTACAGAGATCACAAAACTGAAATTCCATGTTACCTACAAGTAAAATGGTTTGGAATTGGCCAGTAGATCTTATAAAGTAATACTTCGTATTGGCTGAGCAGCACGTAGATCACACGTAGGATTTCCAATCGAAGTACAAGTGTAAGATAGTCTATCAAAACTTTGAGAAAGCTTCTGAGAGTACACAAAAAATCCCAATGAGTTTGCATCACTGTCAGCAAAACCAGCTCATCTCAAAGGTTTGTATCAGAGTATTTGCCTGCATGTCAAACTGCTTTTCCCACTTGTCATAATATTTTTTGCAATCTTCACTTCTTCCTTATGTGATGTTGCTACCTGACACACTCAGCACTCTTATCAAACAAAGAAGAAAGACCAATAGGTACATTGTTCAAGGAGGAGCTGCCCATGTGGTGTAGGATGGCCATATGACTGGTTCTCCTTTCAGTGGCATTTCTCAGCTGAGTTTGGTTATCAAATGGCTAGGTGTTCCAATGTAGGCTGTTTAGGTATCAACTCACATTAATAAATTTGCCTGACGTGAAACAACACACTGTTTGGTTCTGTTTATTTAGTCAGGCTTTCATAATTCTGCAATTATGCACTGAACTCAAAAAACTAGCAGTTTTAAAGGAAAAACAAATGTCCAAACATTAAAATAATCATTGTATAACACAGCTTAAATTTAAGGACCTTTTGCCATTGAGACTTCAGGAAAAGCTTGAGTGAGCGGTGCAATGTTTAAAATATTACCATCATTTAACCATAAGTAACACCTTTAGTTTTCATTAAAGCATTCAAATTGTGTTCTGTACACTACTTCTTATTTATATAAGAGGGTGAATTTATATATTTAACTTAGTTTTTCAGTATAAAAGAGGGATTAAAATAGACATGTATCAATATGGTGATAAATAAAAATAAACCGTTTTTTTTCTGAATGTTCTCTCACAAGGAGTATTAGAATGCCACTAAAATACTGTATATTTGTATAGCTTTTGCTACTTTAGTTTGTTTCCATACGCAATAACTTTACACCATTTGCCTTATTGTACAACCAAAATTCAGATGTGTTGATGCAGAACACAGAAAAAAAAAATGCATCTTTTACAACATGAATAATTCTCCTCTTGTGAATCAATGAAGAGGCATAATCTTCAAATGCCAGTCTTCTCCTCCTCGTCACAGTAGACTGCCTGTTCAGACTGATTGCTGATAATACTCTGATTTTCTCAGCTTTTGCCCAGACATATGCTGCAGGTCAGGGTGTTTTTTCTGCTGCTCCTAAATCAGTCAGGAATTTTACTCAATGTATAAATTCATGCAGAGATGCATGCCAAGGTCTGGATATAGCCAAAACCTCAGTTCTCATAACACGAACTGTTTCTCATCAGAGTAGGCGATTACGATGACATCTGGAAACAAGAGTCTATGTTTTGTCTACAGTTATTTCAGCACATTTTATTTCAGGATAAAACTGCACATGGAAGTAGGATTTTTGAAATATCTGATGCAATTCAGATTCACAACTCAGTGTAACCTGAACTGACTTCCAAATATAAATCAGAAAATGTTAACTTTGCGGCATTTCAGAGTCAATAGACATTAATTCTAAACTCCACATATTTTTCTAGCATGAAATTTCACTAGTAGTAGGTTTTTGGGTTTTGGGTTTTTTTTTTTTTTCAGATGAAATTTGATCTAGGAATCTTAAAATCCTGCCTGTATTATTAACATATGAACATAGTCATTATAAGCGCTTTTCAAAGTTGCTGCCTCTGCATGGCAGTCAGCTATGTAAACCGGCATGGTAAACTGAAACAGCTTTGATATTTCTGCGTATGCTTTTTATCTGGTTTATGACAAACACATAAAAAAAGTTAGGATTGTTGTATTTAGGATAGCATTATCAGAAGAGTCACATCAACAGCTGTATGAGTGTGTTTTATAATTACATTCCACTTCTCCCCATAAAATTCCTAAAGATTAAGTAGTTTTACTCAGCTTTCAATTCTTTTTAAACTTACTCTGAAATGAGGGACTCAGCTGACAACCAGGAGTATTTAGATGGTGTTTTTATCTCTGGCTCTCCAAGCACATACCAGCAAAGGAAGAGTACCACCACCTTTTAAATACTGGGAAGATGTGGAGAGAGATCTGAGAAGAGATTCTGCATCCAGTTATGTCAGGGCAGCATTTCTTCTGTCATTTATGAAATCTAGTATCTGTTTTCCACACAACACTAATTGGATTGAAGAAACATTTCTTCTTCAGAAGAGGTCCTCAGAAAGCCCTCTGTTAAACCGCATAAAATTCTATGTATCAATTTTGTAAGTTTATATGAAACAGGAAGTTTTATGAGGTACTTTTAAAATTAGTATGTATGAATATGTATGTGTAGGGAAAAGAAAAGAGAATGTTAAAATTCCACACTTTTTAAGAAATTATTTATTTAATTTTGTGTCCACTGAGAGATCTACTTGATATTTTTCTGCCAGGACTGGCTATTGAAATTGATCAAGTAGGTCTCTGCTATTTCTGGAGAAAAATACCATCTTTTCTTTTTGCTATGAGGTTTGTCCTCCTGTGAAGGATATTGATTTGAAGGAACATAATCCAGGTATAAAGTGGCTGCTTTAATTTTCTCTTACATGCTGAATTTCAAAAAATACTTCTTTTGCCTTAAGTCTGAAAAATAATACCAGTTTTGCTCAAATCAGTCAACCAAATTCTTCTTATGTGAGACAGAAAAAAAACCATGAATGGTAGTTTGCGTGCTTAAAAATCTAATCAGGTATGTCCTGATGCATGACAAGATGAGGAGGTTTGGCACAGTCACCCTTTGCTAGTAATTCTAGTTCCTAGCCATGTAGGAATGACATCAGAATATAGTCGTCCACTGACAGCAGAAGGATTAGAATCTTTATAATTTTGCAGTTTGAAAACATACTGGAGTATAACTCAGCACAAATAAACATGAACATTTATTTATAACTTTTAAATTAAAAGTGGCAGAAAATAGACATTATTGCAAAATTAATTGAGTTCAGTAAGTACTAACGCTAAAAATTCTCTTATGTGTCTTTAAGATGTTTTGTTATCTTCAGATGTCTTAAATATAAGCACATCATGATTAATGCCATAATAGAATAATTACAATCTACAGTTAAAAAACTACCACACATCCGTTACTGCAAAGGCTGTTGTATAATTTTAATCACCAAGTGTATTTTCATAGCTTTTTTTTTTTATTATTAAAATGAGGCAGCAACAATTTGTTCAGAGGTTTTATCTGTCTGGAGGCTTTTCAGCATGGTTTCTAATCCTTACATGCATCAACTCCAACCTCATCAGTCACTTCTGATTACAGTTAGCAAATGAGATAATTTTACATGATTAGTTAATTTGTGCCAGGACTTAGTATTAAGTCAGCTAACCAGCTGTTAATATCTATTTCAATCCTAGTAAACCTCACTTTCTCCATAGAGAAGTGTCCTGGGTTCTGCAGTAGCAGTCATTTTTCCAGGGAAAACTTCTCTAGCGTGAGACTCAGAAAGTCCTTGGTCAGAGTAAACATTACCAAGCAACAACTAAAAACATTGGCGTTATCAGTGTTGTTCCCAGGCTGAAAGTCAAAAACACAGCCCTGCACCAGCTACTAAGAAGGAGATAAATGACTGCTACTGCTGAACCCAGGACAAGGAGCCACAGCTTTCAACTTACTTCTGGCAGAAACATTATCAGCAAAAAATACCTTTTCCATATTCAGAACCAGTTTTTGATTATCCTATTGTGAATGGAAGTTGTTGCAGACAAAAATCAATCAAATATGCTAAAATGTTATGATGTTAGGAGCCTTGGCACAATACTTTCAAATCATGTATTTTTCCAATGCATATTTACAATTCAGTAGAAGGCTTTACCCCCTTTTCATTGGTTTGCTGTTTGTTTTCTGCAGTTTCCTTCACAAGTCATCAACATTAGCAAGCGATTGGGAATTTCTCTGTGAAGCACCTGGTTCATCTGCTACCAGTTTCTCTATTCAGAGGCTGTCCTTGAGAAGGACATTACAAGCTGCATGTTAACTGAATCTTCCACAGCTCAGTAACATCGTTTGGAGGTGCACAAGTCCATGGGACCTGATGGAATGCATCTGCAGGTCCTGAGGGAACTGGTGGATGAAGTGGCTCAGCCACTCTCCATCATATTTGAGAAGTTATGGCAGTCCAGTGAAGTTCCAAGTGACTGGAAAAGGGGAAACATAATCCTGACTTAAAAAACAGGGAAGAAAGGAAGACCCAGGGAGCTACAGGCCAGTTAGTCTCACCTCAGTGCCTGGAAAGATCATGGAGCAGATCCTCCTGGTAACTACACTAAGGCACGTAGAAAATAGGGAGATGATTGGTGACAGCTAAAATGGCTTTACTAAGGGCAAATTGTGCTAGGCAGATTTTGTGGCTTTCTGTGATGGGGGTTGTAGTGTTGGTGGATAAAGGAAGAACAGACAGGTTAGGGACACCGTGGGCTCTCTCCAGAAGCTGTCGGGAGAACTGGCTACCCTGGATTTGGAGAAGGCTGAGGTTCTTAATGACTTCTTTGCCTCAGTCTTTACCGGCAAATGCTCTGACCACACCACCCAAGTCTTGGAAGGCAGACGCGGGGACGGTGAGGGTGGGGACCCTGGGCCCATTGTGGGGGAGGATCTTGTTCGGGACCACCTTAGGAACCTGAATGTATTCAAGTCCATGGGACCGGATGAAATCCATCCACGGGTCCTGAAGGAGCTGGCAAATGAAGTTGCTAAGCCACTGTCCATCATATTTGAAAAATCCTGGCAGTCAGGTGAAGTTCCCGATGACTGGAAAAAGGGAAATATAACCCCCATTTTTAAGAAGGGGAAAATGGATGAGCCAGGGAATTACAGACCAGTCAGTCTCACCTCTGTGCCTGGAGAATCTTGGAGCGGATTCTCCTGGAAGGCATGCTAAGGCACATGAAAACCAACAAAGTGCTTGGTGACAGCCAGCATGGCTTCACTAAGGGGAAATCCTGCCTGACCAATCTGGTGACCTTCTATGAAGGGGCTACGGAACTGATGGACAGGGGCAGAGCAGTTGATGTCATCTACCTGGACTTGTGTAAAGCCTTTGACACTGTCTCACATGACATCCTTCTCTCTAAGTTGGAGAGACATCAATTTGATAGGTGGACCACTCGGTGGATAAAGAACTGGCTGGATGGCCGCACGCAAAGAGTAGTGCTCAGTGGCTCAGTGTCCAGCTGGAGACCGGTAACGAGTGGTGTCCCCCAGGGATCGGTGTTGGGACCGCTCTTGTTCAACATCTTTGTGGGTGACATGGACAGTGGGATTGAGTGCGCCCTCAGCAAGTTTGCCGATGACACCAAGCTGTGTGGTTCGGTTGATACATTGGAGGGAAGGAATGCCATCCAGAGGGACCTTGACACGCTTGTGAGGTGGGCTGATGCCAACCTGATGAAGCTTAACCATGCCAAGTGCAAGGTCCTACACCTGGGTCGAAGCAATGCCAGGCACAGCTACAGATTGGGCAGGGAGGAGATTCAGAGCAGCCCTGGGGAGAAGGACTTGGGGGTGTTGGTTGATGAAAAAATGAACATGAGCCGGCAGTGTGCGCTTGCAGCCCAGAAGGCCAACCGTATCCTGGGCTGCATCAAAAGGAGCGTGACCAGCAGGTCGAGGGAGGTGATCCTGCCCCTCTACTCTGCTCTCGTGAGACCTCACTTGGAGTATTGTGTGCAGTTCTGGTGTCCTCAACATAAAAAGGACATGGAACTGTTGGAACAAGTGCAGAGGAGGGCCACGAGGATGATCAGGGGACTGGAGAACCTCTCGTATGAAGACAGGCTGAGAAAATTGGTGCTGTTCAGCCTGGAGAAGAGAAAGCTGCGTGGAGACCTCATAGCAGCCTTCCAGCACCTGAAGGGGGCCTATAGGGATGCTGGGGAGGGACTCTTCATTAGGGACTGTGGTGAGAGGACAAGGGGTAATGGGTTTAAACTTAAACAGGGGAAGTTTAGATTGGATCTGAGGAAGAAATTCTTTACTGTGAGGGTGGTGGGGCCCTGGAATGGGTTGCCCAGGGAGGTTGTGGATGCTTCATCCCTGGTGGCGTTCAAGGTGGGGTTGGACATAGCCTTGGATGGCATGGTTTAGTGGGAGGTGTCCCTGCCCATGGCAGGGGGGTTGGAACTCGATGATCTTGAGGTCCTTTCTAACCCTTACTATTCTATGATTCTATGATTTATCTGGACTTGTGCAAAACATCTAACACTGTCCCACGTGACATACTTGTCTCTAAACTGGAAAGACATGGATTTGATGGTTGGACCACTCAGTGTATGAGGAATTGGCTGGATGATCCCACTTGAAAATTTACAGTCAACAGCTTGATGTCCAGCTGGAGACCAGGAACGAGTGGTGTCCCTCAGGGACTGGTGTTGGAACCGGTCTTGCTCAACATCTCTGTTTGTGACATGGACAGTGGGATTGAGTGCGCCCTCAGCAAGTTTGCCAATGACACCAAACTGTGTGGTTTGGTTGATACGTTGGAGGGAAGGAATGCCATCCAGAGGGACCTTGACACGCTTGTGAGGTGGGCTGATGCCAACCTGATGAAGCTTAACCATGCCAAGTGCAAGGTCCTACACCTGGGTCGGAGCAATCCCAGGCACAGCTACAGGTTGGGCAGGGAAGAGATTCAGAGCAGTCCTGTGGAGAAGGACTTGGGGGTGTTGGTCAATGAGAAAATGAACATGAGCCGGCAGTGTGCGCTTGCAGCCCAGAAGGCCAACCGTATCCTGGGCTGCATCAAAAGGAGCGTGACCAGCAGGTCGAGGGAGGTGCTCCTGCCCCTCTGCTCTCGTGAGACCCCACCTTAATCCTCACATTTTACAAGGGCATGTAGGGATAGGACCAGGGGGGATGGCTCTAAACTGGAAGTGGGCAGACTTAGATTAGATCTTAGGCAGAAGCTCTTCCCTGTGAGGGTGCTGAGGCCCTGGCACAGGCTGCCCAGTGTAGCTGTGGCTGCTCCATCCCTGGCAGTGTTCAAGGCGAGGCTGGAAGGAGCTTGGAGCAGCCTGGTCTGTAGAAGGAGTCCCTGTCCTTTGAGTTGGAACTGGATGATCTTTTAGGTGCCTTCCAACCCAAAATGTTCTGTGATTGGTTACTGCAACTTGAAAATGTTACCGAAAATCAGCTATACGCAAGTGAGTAACAAAAATTGAGTAAAGGAAGATTTTGAGAAACATGGGGGGTGGGGGTGTTTATTGTTTTTATTGTGGTTTTGTTTTGTTTTGTTTTTCAATTCTTTCCTGATACATGGCTCTTTTGGTTTTGGCTGGAATAGTTACTTCTTATTTCTTAGTGGCTAAGAAGCCCTTGGTATAGGACTACATTTTGGATCTGTGCTGAAAACAGTGTGGATAATGCAGGGATGCTTTCATTATTGCTGAGCAGGTTACACAGAGCCAAGGCCTGTTCTGCTTCTGACACCACCCCACCAGCGAGTAGGCTGTGGTGCACAAGAAGGTGGGAGGAGACAGAGGCAGGACAGCTGACCCCAAGTGACCCAAGGAATATCCCACACTGTGTGGCATCGTGCTCAGCTTACAAAACTGGCGCAGAAGATGCAGGAAGGGAAGACGTTTGGAGTGATGGTGTTCTTCTTCCCAAGTAACCATCACACGTATTGGAGTCCTACTTTCTTGTGGACAGCTGAACACCTGCCTGCCCGTGCGAACTGGTGAATTAATTCCTTGCTTTGCTTTGCTTGTGTGTGTGTGTGGCTTTTGCCTTACCTATTAAACTGCCTTTATTTCAGCCCATGAATTCTCTCCCTTTTACCCTTCTTATTCTCTTCCCCCATTCTAACAGGGGAAGGCAGTGAGTGAGCAGCTGTGTGGGACTTTAGTTGCTGGCTGGGGTTGAACGGATGCCATAAGGAAAACTTACTGAAATGGTGTCCTTGATCTTGACAAAATATGGCTCCAATTACACAGACTGTGAGAAATCATATAATCACATAAAACTGGCCAAGATAAATTCAGACACTACAGCCAATAGTCAACTTCTAGCCAAATTTTATATACTTCAGCCGAGAATTCATCAGTGGTGCAGGACCACAGTTAGCATATTGCCTAAACAAGGCATTGAACTGACAAGCACCAGGTCTTTCTTTTTCTGTTGGTTTCAGTTGGCCACTTCATGTTCTCAAACAGAAATGTTCACTTTTACTTTGGCTACTTCAGTTTTTCACATAATAAAAACTCTTTCAGGCAGGGGCAATCTTATAGTAATGTAGTTTTGATGGAGTGGAACCTAATTTCAAGGTAGATGGTGCAACAGAATCTTCTGGAAACATTCCAAAACTGAATTTAATCCATGGTAACAGAAATAACACACCAAAAATGCACTTGCTCTCTGAAAAAATGCCTCGAGTCAGAAAAGCACAAGTTGGACCCAGCATTCACAGGTGTTTGATTAGAAAGTAAACTGTTGGGTAACAAACCAAAATAGGAGACCAGAGGCTCAACTACACTGGAATGAGGCTTACCTAACAAATAATACCTGTGAAGCAGGAAAGAATAAATTTGAAGTATAAAGGCATAAAAAAGAAAGCAAAAAGGTCTTCAAAGAGAAAGCTCACATGGAAAAAATGAATGGGGAGAGAATGCTCAAGTCCAGGTAGGGAAGCAGATAGAGAAAACCTCGAGTAAGGAGGGGCCCAATGCTCCAGGGTTATCAGGGCTGTAACCTGTTGTGGTTAGAGTCAGTTTTCTGTGCGAAGGAAGTAGGAACCCAAGTGATACTGATATGCAGATACACATATGCAAGGAAAAAAGACTAAAACGTTTGCGTTACTACTTTGTCAGGTGGTTTCCAAGAAATGTGTATGCAAACCTGCATTTACCTCTCCTGTGAAATCCCGCACCTGGATCTTCACTTTCTTTACCATATAACCCTTGTGCATCTCATCAGAGTGCTCTCATTTTAACACTGCTCCTTGGCATGGTCACCCCTCTCTGCTATTGAAACTACTTGATTTGCAGCAGATGAAGACTACTCATCTCTTTAGGAGAGAAGCCACTGGCTACCCTAGCTGATTTCACTGCAAGGCTGGGTTATTCAGAGAATATTCTGCGTAACCCAGTCTTGCAATGACCTAGAGTGGACAGACTGCTGGCCACTGAGATGCTCAGAGCCAGAGACACAAGTAAGTGTCTCTGTATATTCAGAAAGTACTGAGGCATACAGAAACTACAGAAGAATAAAATAGTGTTATGAAGAATTTCTGAGAGCTTGAATAAGTCAATTACACACAGCTTTAAAGAGCATTAGTTTATTATCTATTCTCCATGTGTTACCTCAGAAACAGTCTAATGATGTACAAAAATTTGGAATGTTGAATAAATGCTGATCAATAAAAACATTTCATAGCTGTTGGTAAGGGAGTATTCCTAAGCAAACCCCAAATAATCATAAAGGTTTGACTCTGTGTGTTGCTTATTGCTATGTTTGTGTTCATAGAATGCTTTCAAGTATATACACACTTTTTAAGTCCAGTCCAAAACAAAAATTAAAAAATATTTACATAATAAATATGTGGGAGACTTCATCTTTTCATTGTATCAGTTGAACTGATTCTTTAATGAACTATATTAAGAATAGAAACAATGAATAGTTTGCCTCAACTCACTGCCATGCTGAGTAACTTAGGCTGCTGATAGATTTTATTCTATTCAAAATGTAGTTTAAGATGTATTCAAAGTGAAAGTGATGATATTGCCTCTCCTCCTGCTGAATCCTGGCTGGACTAGTTCAGGAGACACCTTTCTCCCACTCTCTGCAAAATCACCTAGTTTGACATGTGTTCACACACAGACACTCAAGGAACAAACACATTTCAATCCACTGAAAACTCCAACATTTACTGAGTAAAATCAGCATAATCCATGTTTTATTAGATGCTTAATTTGCTAATTTACTGAAGACAAGCTTTGGCCAAGTATTTCCACAAGAAGTACTAAACTTCCTGCTATAAATCTCTACTTCTATAGTTCTACCACAGCCAAACAATTTTTGGTAGAATTTTCCTGTGATACATAAATCTGAAAATTAAGTGACACGACAACATTTAAAGTTTCTGTTACCATTAAAGCAAAATACAATACAGTATAATTCCTCAGTGATATATTTAAATGTACTGCAAAATGTATACAAAGTCAGTCCAAGATCAGTAAAGAATCAGTTCTGCTTTTTGGACCTTTCCCTTCTCAAAGATACAGGTTATGAAGAAGACCAAGGTAATTTAGGACTTGTCTGTATGCATTCCCTTTAAAAGGTAGTGCGTGATAGAAATAACATGATTAAAAGTAATGAAGATGTGATGGGAATATTTTGCATTTTCAATAAAAAAATAGAAACAACAACAAAACACATCTTAGAAGGGGAACACTGAGGCCTGCCATTATATAGCTATGTTTCTCATTCTTGTCTTTGAAGGTTAACAGCACACAGAAAATAAGTGAATTTTATCAAAATACAGCACATTTCTGCTACTATATTAAAAAAAAAATCATTTTTCTATGTAAATATTACTGAAAATCAACTAAAAAGAATTAAAATATACAAAGAGTTGTTAAAGGGTTTCAATTAAAATTATTAGAACTATACACAGTACAATAAGCAATAGTTAACATCTTTGAAAGAAGTGCAATAATATTGAGTTCACTTATTTAAAAAGTACTGCCTGTTTATTACCACTAGCTATGTAAAATCCCCCTCTCTTCCAGCTCATTGCAGAGGCTGGTGTTTTTGCTAGCTGTATTAAAAGCATTTACTTTTGTACATATGGGCTGAAAAAAATCAATTTATACCTGTCTCAAACTACCAACTTATGGGTAATTAAAAATGAATTGCAATAACTGAATATTGCTCCAATGGCAAGCTAATCATTAGCCCTAATTAAAAACAGTTATTGGTCTTCTATGGCACTTTTCCCTGGTCCATAACAACCGTGTATTAATTATCACTGCACATTATGCAGTCTTTATTCAATTAAAAAGGAGAAAGAGAAAAATAAAGTTAATGTTTCTGGTAAACAAAATTAACAGAAATATAATTGAATATTTTATACAGTAATAAGGAACAAAGGCAGCCTGTGGTAAATCACTACTACATTAATATAGTTAGAAACCCTTTAATGACTCTGAAGTGTCTAGTTCACATTTAATGTTACCTGTATGAACAGCCCTTTAAGAAACATCATTACAAACTGGTTGGTTGTAAGTACACCCTCCCTCTGCTCTCCATCTCACCACAGCAATTCTCCATCACTGTTCAAAGCTTCACGAACTTGCTTTGGTTACCTAGCTCCATGCGTATGGTTTCCTTTTTGATTAACAAGGCAATGCAAAGGCCAAACAAAACTGAGATGTCTTCCGTAACCTTTCCTGCACCATTTACTTTGTGTGTTTTTAAATATATACTACAGGCAACAACCTTAAAAACTGGCCATTTCAGTTTCATTTTTAAAATCAGTAAGTTTAAAATGGAGTACTTTTTACCAAGATAAAAATGTCACCATTTGCACAAAATTGGGATTTCCACAGCAGAGAAAAACTGCTGGGCTCATTTCCACAGTACAGTTGAAAACATTACGTACGCAAGAAAACCCAACTAAACATGAATCATGTGGCAAATGAATATTCAATGACTACATTAAGAACAAATCCTGTAAAATATCACAAGTTTGTAGTTACAGTCTTCCTAGAAAACACCTTAAGCTTTTATTGCATTTTCTATTGGTAGACGTACACTCCAGAGCTAAACACTTTGTCTTCTTTCCTGATGCCAGATTTAGATAGCAGATAGATAGTTGTTACACCTGACCTTTATTCTGTCCAACCAGCACCACCTTCCATCTACCCATTCATCCATACAATGTGCACATAGCATAGCCAACATTTTATATCCCCATTTCATATCTAGATAAGTGGTTTCAGCATAACACATTAATATCTAGTAAATAAAAATAAAGGCAATAAACAGCTACAGGACAGACAGCCCTGCCATCTGTCCATTGGCTACAACTGAGGCTTCACAAAGCCTTGCACAAAGTTTAGTAATGTGTATGAATTATCCAAAAATAAACCTACCATCTGTACAAATAAACAACACAGGTTTGTTCTTGGAGGTGTGATCCTTAGATTGCTATAATGCTTAAAAACAAGTTTAATCACCATATGCATTTCCAAAATGATTTCCTGTATGTTCCATACAGTGGTATGCCCTCCCTTAACCACAAGTTCATATCTCCTGTACAAATTTTGATCGTAATTATCATAATTCTTTTTGAGCTCCTTTCATGTATAAAAATAGGCAAAATACTCAGTTTCTTGTAAGTCCTTCAATGCATCCTGCTGGCTTTTCCCCCACATCCACAGTACTTATACAGAAACTTCTCGCACAATGATGAGTTCCACTGCATTCTGAAAAGTCTTTAGCAAAGATACTGCTTGTCCATGATCAATATTGATGAAGCTGTATCCATTAGCCTAAAAAGAAATATTTAAAATTAAAAGTGACAGTCTCTTATGCTATGTTAGTGAAACATGTCACATTTCATGTTAGTTTATTTAAGGTTTCAAATGACCAAATTCTACAGTAATGCAGACAACAAAACACTGCATATTTGCAGATTATGTTGTCAATGTGAGTCGAACATGTACCTGTATGGTACAAGAAATTAAACTACCATGTTAGCTCTTGAAGAATTTTGCCTAAAAGATATTTCAAATAACCAAAAGAGAAAGCTCAGACATCTAATTCATCAGTCTTAATACAGCCAAACAAAAAAAAAAACAACAAATGCAGTACAAATTATACATCCTAGTTTAAATATCAGAATATTAGAAATGGCATTAGTGATAAATTAAAACTGTTGAAGCCTTTAACAAAAAACAATAATTGCATTGGGAGCCATTTTAGGGTGTGAGACCTCCTGAGGTCACCCCCAGCTTGAATATTCCTATAACTCTTAAACAACATTGTCATTCCTGGGACAGGTTTGGCTTGGCAAACACAGGCACACACCCACGTGGCCTACAAAACAGAGGGAAAACATGGCTATGGTTCAACTTCTCAGGTTGTACTACTGCAAATTCATGTTCAGTCTGGGTGGCAAAATCTTTCAGAATGACAGATTTGTACAGTTTGAACTGTTACTGCTTCCAGCTATGCATCCAACCTGTCTCCTTGAGCTACTGCCCCTCACATGGTGCCAGAGGGAACTGGTCCCATGCTCTGCACCTTAACTGCGATTTTGGAGCTGCAGCTCCTTATCCCATCACTGAACACTCGCTGGTTTTCAGCTACCAGTTGAATTCTTTCTTATAAATGCAATGTTTTTTTTATCTGTCTAGGGTTGCTGACAAAGATTTTTACATATAGACTGCTCAGACAGCAAAAGTGGCAATAACCGTTCCAAATCATCATCGGTACAGAATGTCCTAATATGCTGGTGTTCAGACAACACAGTATTCAGAACACTGCATGTGAATGACCACGAGTTAAATAACTGAATGATAGTAAAGCCTAATGGAATGCCCACATTCCATCTTGAAAGGCAACATCAGGCCTGTTTTCTCTCTTTAGAAGAGTGAAAAATGTTCAAAGTTTGAAAAAAATAACCCAACTGACAAATGTTTCAGCCTGTATCACCTATCCTAATGTTAGATGGAATAAAATTAAGAGCATCATCCGGAATGTAAGAATGTTCCTGGAAAAGATACTGGTAATCTATCTGAAAATTGAACATTCTCCTCTTAGAAAAGGTGTAAACAAAAAGTCAATTGGTATATTACATAGGCTAGTTGATTACATGACTACAGTACCTGAATTATTTTATCTCCAGGCTGCAACAACTTAGATGCTGGTCCTTCTGGTTGTACTCTGGTTACAAATATACCCTTGAAAAACAGAGGCAGACAACATTTTTGACAACTTATTTCATGAATAGTAGGATAGCATGAAACAGATGTAATTAAAAACATTTCATTTTCCATCCTAAGAGAATAAAATACTATTCTACAGGTCTACTGGATTTTGAAGGCCTTCCTTTTCTGATGTTAAATCCAGGAGAATTGCCTTTAAAGGAGCACAGAAGAGCAAATTCTCATCTGCCTTTGTTTAATTTGGGAGATGTATATGTCAAGATGAATTATCAACCACCAGATATATGGCTGTAGGCTAAATAATTTTCTATTTTAAGAGGCTTCCTAATTGTAAATTTCATAATTCAGTATGTCAAATCCATTGACTGATATCTGGAACTGTGTAAGAGCCACTCCGCTAAAATAAACCTCTGTATTGACATGTGACCATTTTAGTCACCCACCACCTTCATTTTCCATATGATTTGTCCCCAGTTTTCTCCCTTCCAGTCTGGGAGCTTAGTGGTTTGGGGAACATATACTCCACACACATCCCCCTTATTGCTAAACACTAGAAATATTATTATTAATCAGAATGATTTTGAGATGCATTAGCATAAAATACTCACATCATCTTCAGGTCTGAATGGATTCCCTCTTCCACCAACTCCTCCTGATATGCTAAATCCAAGTTCTGGATCCTTGTCAATTTTCACTCGAATCTAAGTAGTTACAACCAAAGTTAGATGCGAACTGGCTGAAAATCTGCATTCAAAGCTGCTGTAATGAAGTTATTACTAAGGAACTCAGGAGAACAGAAGTTTTAAAAAGAAAAAACAATCTAGGAAAAAGCATTTATCACAGTTCAAGAAAATATTATATCTCATTAATTCAGAACAAGATTCCAATATAACTGCACCATGTATCATTGTACATAAGCTTTACTCCATTACCTCTATTTTTATAATCATAGTTCATCTAGACTTTAAATTCAAAGATATTTTTGATATTATGTAAATAAATTTAATGCCCCCAGCAAATACACATTCTTATGAAAGAACCTGTTCCTTTTATTTCATTGCTACCTTTAGCTGAATTTTAAAAATCAAACCTCGTTTCTACTTTCACTCTAAGTTCTATGTAGCCAATATTGTCTCCCTTTTCTGTTGCCGGAAGAGTTGACTAGAAAACATCCTACACAAGTAGTGCACATTCTCATTCTAGAACAGAATGAAAACATAGTTTTCAGTATTTTCCTCAAAGACCCAAAACAATACAATGTTTTTCTGTCGAAGAACAGAAAGCAGGTTGACCACAATGAAAGAGATGCTAAATTGTGTAAGAATTTATTACCCATACCTGCTTATGATAAATAAAACTGATAATTATCAGGCATGCATCAGATGCTCACAGTTTTCTTGTCCTGGCTTTTCTTTATAAAGGCACATTTCTAGATATACAGGTTTTTGAACCTTTCTGAATAGCAATGAATAGATGCTATGTAGATGCTACATCTATGCTAATAGATGAACAGTACTCTAAATTGTACCACTACTTTGAATTTTATCAGGTCCTAGATAAATAATGAGTTGGTGATCAATAAATGTATTTGAAAAATTAATTTCTAGCTCAGTAAAAAGATTCAAGTTTAAGTTTCTGGTACATTCTGTTAAAAAAATCTATTACATTTCTCTCAAAACATTTACAGAAAAAGTGAAAAGAGCTCAAAACTAGACGGAATGTATGATTTCAGTAGTAGAATTGCACTAACATAAAATGCTGTCTTCTACTGAAGATAAATTCCTGTATGACATCTGTCACCATTTACAGCGAAATGTTTATAAACAAAACCAATCTAACAATGCACTGCCACTGACACAGAGATGCTATATGGCCAAGTTAGATTTTATTCTTACCTCTTGCTTTGCTAACTCATGGCTTTGTCTGGGAGAACATTGGGACTGAGAATAGGGAGGTTGGTGGGCAACTTTCAACATCAGATAATCAATTAACTGCTCTCTAGATGGATGTCTTGCTACTGATGATTGAGGAGGGAGATGATGGACTTGGCTGTAGTTTGCCTGAGATCTCTGAGGCTGGCACACTTGTCCATTTGTCAAAGGTATCTGAATAAAACATGAATACTCAATGTCACACATTTTATAAGTAGCAATCCCCATTTCCTCCTTTATTACTTCAATACTTCTCATACTTGACTGCTTTTAATTTAAGGAACATGACTAAAACTACTGTTCTGGATCATGTACTATTATACTTAATTTTCTTTATAGTCATCAGCTCTGGCCTCCTGATAACAAATCTGAAAATCAAAAGCTTAGAGTGCTAATCTACTAGAACAGACTAGAGAGCCTTTGCTTTTAGCACTTGTTTCACTGAGCTTACCCAGCCATTATTTTCTAGCAGTGCAACTAACAGTACTGACGCTTGACTGGTGTCATTATAGTTTGCACTTTTACTGCATTAAACTCAGATTTTGTAACAATTCCCAGCAGATCATACAGAAAATAAAAGTCTCATGCAGAAATTAATGAATTCATAATAAATGCTTTCCAAACTTGTTTTTGGTGACCACTTCACAAGAAACCCTTTCAAGCAAATTCACATACAAGCTCAAGATCTTAGTATCAAAAATGTAATGATATTTCTAATAAACATTATTCTTTGGTTAATACATCGAACACTAATTCAATAGGTATAATGATGACAAACAGCAGTAAGGTACACAACTGCTAAGATATACAGTGCATTCAAAACATCACTAGGAATGATGCTGGAGATACCGTTTCTTATTGAAGCCTCAGAGTTACTGTTCAGCTCTACAGCTCTGTGCGCTCCCTGGTGGAGGTCCTCCTGCAGCAGGTGGCTGAACTGCAGGAAGCTGTTACCAGGATGAAAGGTGTCAGGGAAGCTGAGGGGGAGCAGCACTGCTTGCTCCGGGACCAAACTGTTCCGGGGCCTCGAGTGTCTACTGTTGCCCCTGCAGGAAAGGAGGCTACTAACCCTGGAAAGGAGGCTGCTAACCCAGGAAGCTGGGAAAAGGTAACAGAAAAAAACAACAAAAAAAGGAGGAAGGGGGTAATTAAAAGCAGGGGGCTTCCTCCTACGTCTGTTGCCCCACCCAGAACCGCTTTGCTGTCCTGCAGGGGACTGATGAGCAATAGCGCTCTGCTATCCTGCAGGGGACTGATGAGCAACAGCGCTCCCACCAGGCGCAACCAGCTGGTGCACTGGTAAAGAAGGTCACTACTGGTGCTGCCAGGAAAAAGCGGCAGGTCGTAGTAGTCGGGGACTCTAATCTGAAAGGCACAGAGGCACCCATCTGCCGGCCTGACCCAGGCTCAAGGGAGGTGTGTTGCCTACCAGGGGCTCGGATCAGGGATGTGGCCGAGAAGCTGCCTGCTCCAGTCGGTCCCACTGACTATTACCCACTCCTGGTAATCCATGTGGGTGCTACTGATATAGATAGCAGTAGCCCGGAGACTATAAAGAAGGACTACAGGGCTCTGGGAGAGGTGGTTAGGGGCTCTGGAGCTCAGATTGTCTTTTCGTCAATTCTCCAGGATACAGGGCAGGACCTTGAAAAGGCTAGGAGGATTGGGCAGGTTAATAAATGGTTAGAAGGGTGGTGCTATAGTCAGGGGTTTGGGTACCTTGACCATGGGACTCAATATAGTAGGCCAGGTCTACTGGGGGCTGGTGGAGCTGGTCTGACAAAGAAGGGGAAGAGGGGATTTGGTAGGAGGCTTGCCAGGCTGGTCAAGGATGCTTTAAACTAGATGTGTTGGGGGAGGGGGGCATCATTCCATCCCAACACACCCAGTCGGTTAGTAGCACCTATAGTAAACGTTTGGAGCAATGTACGGATATTCCAGCTGCTCCAGCCAATGAGCCAGCTTCAAATGGATCTCGGCTCAAATGCCTCTACACAAATGCCCCTAGTATGGGGAACAAACAAGAGGAATTAGAGATATGTGCATGTCTAAGGGGGTATGACATCATAGGCATCACAGAAACATGGTGGGATGGCACCTATCACTGGTGTGTTGGAATGGAAGGTTACCGGCTATTTAGGAAAGACAGGCCTGGCAGACGGGGAGGGGGAGTTGCTATTTATGTTAGGGATAGGCTAGAGAGTATGGAACTCTGTCTGGGGACAGGTGAGCAGTTGACAGAGAGTTTGTGGGTCAGGGTTAAAGGGAGAACAGTGATGGGTGACATTATTATGGGGATCTGTTACAGACCGCCTGACCAAGGGGACTTGCTGGACGAAGCGCTCCATAGGCAGATAGGAGCAGCCTCACGCGTGCAGGCCCTTGTTCTCATGGGAGACTTCAACCACCCTGATATCTGTTGGAGGGATGGTACGGCCCGGCACAAGCAATCCAGAAGGTTCCTCGATTGCGTGGAAGACAACTTCCTTCTGCAAGTAATAGAGGAGCCAACAAGGAGAGGTGCCATGCTTGACCTTGTCCTCACCAACAGGGAAGGGCTGGTTGGGAATGTAACGCTCCAGGGCAGCCTTGATTGCAGCGATCATGAGATGGTTGAGTTTGAGATCCTCAGGACAGTGAGAAGAGCGTGCAGCAAGCTCACTGCCCTGGACTTCAAGAGAGCAGACTTTGGCCTCTTCAGGAACCTGCTCAGTAAGGTTCCATGGGATACAGCCCTAGAGGGCAGGGGGGCCCAAGACTGTTGGTTGATATTCAAGCATCACCTGCTGCAAGCTCAGGAGCGGTGCATCCCAACCAGAAGGAAGTTCAGCAGGAGGGCCAGGAGACCTCCTTGGATGGATAAGGACCTGCTGAGCAAAATTCGAAAGAAAAAAGAGGCTTATAGAAGGTGGAAGCAAGGTCAGGCGGCCTGGGGAGAATACAGGGATGTTGTCCGGGAAGCTAGGGACCAGGTTAGGAAAGCTAAGGCCCACTTAGAATTAAACTTGGCTAGGGATGTTAAGGATAACAGGAAGGGATTTTATAGGTACATTGCCGATAAGAGACAGGTTAGGGACACCGTGGGCCCCCTCCAGAAGCTATTGGGAGAACTGGCTACCCTGGATTTGGAGAAGGCTGAGGTTCTTAATGACTTCTTTGCCTCAGTCTTTACCGGCAAATGCTCTGTCCACACCACCCAAGTCATGGAAGGCAGACGCGGGGACGGTGAGGGTGGGGACCCTGGGCCCACTGTGGGGGAGGATCTTGTTCGGGACCACCTTAGGAACCTGAATGTATACAAGTCCATGGGACCGGATGAAATCCATCCAAGGGTCCTGAAGGAGCTGGCAAATGAAGTTGCTAAGCCACTGTCCATCATATTTGAAAAATCCTGGCAGTCAGGTGAAGTTCCCGATGACTGGAAAAAGGGAAATATAACCCCCATTTTTAAGAAGGGAAAAATGGATGACCCAGGGAATTACAGACCAGTCAGTCTCACCTCTGTGCCTGGCAAAATCTTGGAGCGGATTATCCTGGAAGCCATGCTGAGGCACATGAAAACCAACAAGGTGCTTGGTGACAGCCAGCATGGCTTCACTAAGGGGAAATCCTGCCTGACCAATCTGGTGGCCTTCTATGAAGGGGCTACGGAACTGATGGACAGGGGCAGAGCGGTTGATGTCATCTACCTGGACTTGTGTAAAGCCTTTGACACTGTCTCCCATGACATCCTTCTCTCTAAGTTGGAGAGACATCAATTTGATAGGTGGACCACTCGGTGGATAAAGAACTGGCTGGATGGCCGCACGCAAAGAGTAGTGCTTAGTGGCTCAGTGTCCAGCTGGAGACCGGTAACGAGTGGTGTCCCCCAGGGATCGGTGTTGGGACCGCTCTTGTTCAACATCTTTGTGGGTGACATGGACAGTGGGATTGAGTGCGCCCTCAGCAAGTTTGCCGATGACACCAAGCTGTGTGGTTCGGTTGATACATTGGAGGGAAGGAATGCCATCCAGAGGGACCTTGACACGCTTGTGAGGTGGGCTGATGCCAACCTGATGAAGTTCAACCATGCTAAATGCAAAGTCCTCCACCTGGGTCGGAGCAATGCCAGGCACAGCTACAGGTTGGGCGGGGAGGAGATTGAGAGCAGCCCTGCGGAGAAGGACTTGGGGGTGTGGGTTGATGAAAAAATGAACATGAGCCGGCAGTGTGCGCTTGCAGCCCAGAAGGCCAACCGTATCCTGGGCTGCATCAAAAGGAGTGTGACCAGCAGGTCGAAGGAGGTGATCCTGCCCCTCTACTCTGCTCTCGTGAGACCTCACTTGGAGTATTGCGTGCAGTTCTGGTGTCCTCAACATAAAAAGGACATGGAAGTGTTAGAACAAGTCCAGAGGAGGGCCACGAGGATGATCAGGGGACTGAAGCACCTCTCGTATGAAGATAGGCTGAGAAAATTGGGGCTGTTTAGCCTGGAGAAGAGAAGGCTGCGTGGAGACCTCATAGCAGCCTTCCAATACCTGAAGGGGGCCTATAGGGATGCTGGGGAGGGACTCTTCATTAGGGACTGTGGTGAGAGGACAAGGGGTAATGGGTTTAAACTTAAACAGGGGAGGTTTAGATTGGATCTGAGGAAGAAATTCTTTACTGTGAGGGTGGTGGGGCCCTGGAATGGGTTGCCCAGGGAAGTTGTGAATGCTTCATCCCTGGAGGCGTTCAAGGGGGGTTTGGACATAGCCTTGGATGGCATGGTTTAGTGGGAGGTGTCCCTGCCCATGGCGGGGGGGTTGGAACTCGATGATCTTGAGGTCCTTTCCAGCCCTTACTATTCTGTGATTCTGTGATTCTGTGAACAGCCTTTTCCCTCCTTACCCATATGACTTGTGCTCTTATCCAGCCCAAGCAGTCACTCGTGGCTGTAAGACCCCCACATCCCAAAAGTGCTACAGGCTTGAGTTACAGGTATTTTGTGCCTGCCATCATTATCCCATTAGTTATAGGATACAAGGATATTAAAATATTCTCCCTCTTCTCAATAAGTATTATAAAAACCGAAGTCTGCAAATTTCAACCTTTAACCACGTTATGTGAATGGGCACATATCAGAATCTTTACACGATTTCCTACTGCCTTTTCTGAAAAGGTAAAGCATGACAGGAAAACTATTTTGCTGCACTGTATGTAGAGATTACACAGGCAACACATATGCAAATTCCCTATATCCAATGTCTGCAGAAATGCAACTGAAATTACTGAAGTTATAAAAGGGAAATCAATTGCTGCTTTGCAATAATTTACAAGCATCCATTTAGTTTCATGGTAGTAAGTTCTGCCTCCACAGACAGTCCTCAGAGATCAATACAGAATGTCTCCTAAAAACTCTAGTTTATCATCATAATTTCATCATGACAAATTTCAGGTTTGTTCTTTAAATGGTTTAATTGGCTTCAGGTTGCTATCCTGAAATGATCTGACATATTCCAACTTCTACTTGCAATTATGTCTTTTGCTGCAAACTTCTTCTTTCAAAGCCCCTGCTGAAGGAAAATGAGAACTATACCCCTTCATATAGTTAACTACTTTGTCCTCCTAAAAGAGGATGCTATTTCATTTATGCCACCTTTTACATGGCTATCACATTTTAAAGAAGCTCCAGTTCTGCTATCCCAGCATATGTTTCTACTACCAATAACAAAATATATCCCATCCATAGTGTCATGTAGATCGTTACCTGCACAGCTATTTTCTTCATGCTGTCTGGAGGAACATCTTTGAGACTGAGTGTAGCAGATGAGTAATTCTGCTGTCCTGAAATGAATACTTCATCCTGGCATTGGTCTCCTGGAGTAGAAGCCTGGGGATGCTTTAAGCAGAATGAAATAGTAAAGATGGCTGTCTTTACATAATTAAAAACAAAAAATCTCATGAGAAACACAGAATAAAACATTTTAAGGCCTTTATCGTTATTTTTCTTAAGTAGTACACTGCTTATGTAGAAAATCTTATTAGCCAAGACACCACACACATAAAATATTGATGGATATTTACAAAAACTAGCAACTGTAGAGGTGCCTTTGATCACCAATAAACTGATGAGAAAAATCAACAAATGCTAAGAAGTGCCTATTCAGGAATTCATATCCTTAAAAGAAGTCTTCTGTTGAGACTTTATCCTATTCACTATGGATACTGCAACATCACTAAGGATGCTTGGTGTTAGAGTAATTCCCTCTTATTTTCTTACGAACTAAAATGTTAATTTTCTTGAATGCCTACAGTATCTTACAATACAATTTACATCATCAGAATTTGTTTGGGGGAGGAAAAAGCATAATAGGATTTTGTTCAAGCCTTTATCAACCTAGGTTAAATTCAGAATTATAATCTCTTGTTCACATACGTACAATGAAACCAGACAGTTTCACATATGTTTATCCATCAATGAAAGCCAATTAGAAAACTCAACTTCATGACATTGAATTGAAAAGCCTTGTAATAAGTTTAGTGAATATGAAGTAAAGGCAAAGTATCTGATCTAATGCCTATAAAAAAATTCCAGCACATAACTTATATTCCCTTTATTGAAAGCACTGTCCATATGTAAAAATGATAACTTTATCAATTTAAGGACACTTCTCATAGTTTATTCTTTCCACATTTATATATTGCAATAGCCTCCTGAAGGTACTCACTCGAACAATGTGCACACCAGAACCTCTTCCGTCTGCAACACTCAAGGCAACACTACCCTGGCTGCCATGCAGATCCCTAGAGCTGCCATAGTGAAAGCTGCTAACTGCAGCATAATTGGAATTAAAGGACCTAGACAGCATGCTCTGAATAAAGAGGGGACAGATTTAACACAGTGATTAGTGCAGCATGCATAAACCACAAGACATGTTATACATAGACTAATACAAACATATTCCATTGTCATGCAAGATAAAAACCATGCAAGAACAGTACCACTGTGATATATAAAACATAACTCAGTGACCCCTATTTACCTTTATTTACCGTAAGTCAGCATGCAACCATCAGTTAACATGCAGAATTACATGTAAATAAAGTCATTCAAATGTTCATGTGTCTGGAAAAACAACAGATACGCACAGCTTATCAAAATTTCTAGGTTGCTGTTAAATTTGCAACACGTTGTAGGAAGAGAAGCTGGCAGTCAAGATAAACAACTGTGGAAAACCATTTAATTACCAGTTATTACCGTGTCTCATTTTTTCTAGTACAGTACAAATAAGAATTTACACAGAGACAGAGATTTGACTGACTGGGTTTTCTTGTTATTGCAATGCTGTCAATGTCTGCAATGCATCCAATAACACTTCATTCAAGAATGTGAATGAGCCTCATTTAAAGAAAAAGAGGCTCAAAGGAAACCTTGGAGTCCACCCCTGTGCCACTGTAGGCAATCAAACAGGTAACAAGAACTCAAGGACAGAAGTGATAGTGGTTTCTTCATTACCTTGCAAACCTGACCTCTGCAATATTGGCAAGGGTAATAGAAAGAAAGCAGTAGACATTACCATCTTTCTACCATGGACTTTTGCAGTCGTAAGAATAAAACAAAATAAAGAGATAGCACAAAATAAGAAAAGGAAACTCCTGCATGTGCCACCTGACAAATGAAGCAAAGCATCAAAACACACCAAATTTAAAGGTTTTTTTTCTAAGTTCTGATTTTTCTTAGTTATAAAAAGAAGTTCAAAATACATATCATTTGACTAAAATACTGCAACAACTCTTACATTTTGGTGTTTGTCTGTTGACTACATATATTAATCTAATTTTGAAAATAGTCACTAGTTGTCAGGCAGACATTTGCTCTTTCATACTAGATTTATCTTGTGAAACTAAAGCCAGTTTAATAATCAAAGTCATATGCCTCTGCATATTCATATTCCCTAGATGCTCTGGTAGTACAGCCATTGGAAGCTCCCTTGGACAAGAACAGTATTTTCTGACAATAACAGACTTTTCTTTTCCAGGGCTCTTGGATAACCTCTCAATGGCATAGTGAGCTTACTGGCATAGTGAGCTTTCTTCATACTCCAATCCTACATCTACTCTGTTCTCTCATCAATTGATTTTTTCAAGCTTCCAGATGAGTTTCTAGAGGCTTTCCCCTTCTTGGGAAAGCACTTAGAATTCAAGTGTCACTTTATGAATCATTCAGCCTAAGCCTAACTGCTCCTCTGAGTTTCAGGCCAAACACCCAGATGAAACTGCCAAAGCCTTAGTTCCTTAGCCCCTCAAAGCACTGTCTTCCAATTCTTAACAAACAGTCTCCATAATTAGCCAGGTGGCCTTCTTCCCCCACTTGTATAGTCAACTCCCTGACACTTCCTCACAGGAAGGCTCCTCCTCTCAAAGGCTCCTATATCTCTCCACCTTCTCTAAGTGGCATAAAGAGAGATAAAAATAGAAGGAATGTATGATGAGACTAGAAAGTTACCTTCTCAAAGTGTCTGTAGCAGATGTATTACTATAAGGGTCCCCAGATCCACTAGATTCATTGTTCTCTTAGAAGGACCCAAACAGATGGTCAATAAATGGCAACAACCTAAATCCAGGTTGGTATTTACAATCCAAGATAGATATGCAATAGGAGGTAGAACTTTCCTAAAATTTCTAGAGGCATGAACTTGTCCACCAGGAATTAAGATTTCAGTTACCTCAGTTTAGTAAGCTTCAAGATGATTACAAAGCCTGAGAGTAGTTTCATTCAAGGCATAATGAAGGCATAATGGCCTAAAAAATGATAATTCAAATATTTGAGGCTCAAGAGATCTCACTTCAATTACTCTAAACTGATCCCCACTGACTGATATATGTCATGTTCCACTACATTTTTGTGAAAGCTAAGTTTTCTAGAAATCAGTCTTTCAAACAAGAAGAATGCATTAAAAGCTACATTACATCAAGAAAAAATGGCTATGTACAAAGCCGCATTAGCATGGAAATCAGGATTTGTAGTAAAAATCAGCCTCTAATGGAATCAGTTTAGATGCAGGCAGCTTGTAGCACAGTTTTGAGGCTGGCTTACATTCTTTTTGAATGCTAAGAGTCAGAACATATTTTCCATTTTGGATCTTAAACGAGAATTAACAATTTCAGATTTCAAAAAGGTGTTTTTTGTTAATCGAAGTGCCTTAATGCATTTATTTAGGTGTAAGAAAAAAAAATCAATTGCCATCTAAAGGTGGATGTAAATTGTCTTTTAAGACTATCCTAAATCTTTATAAATTCCTTCACTTTCCATTTTCACCTTGTCTTTTTTTAAGATTCTTTAGAAGAAGTTTGTTCAAACCATTCTGGAACACTTGAAATGCCTAAAATTAATGCCTTTTAGAATAAAAGCACCCAAGGTAAAAAACACCCAAAAACCCAAACCAACAAACAAACAAAAAAAACCAAACCCAACAAACAAAAACACCCCACCAAACTTTGTTTGAAATCTGATAGGATTCTAGCAAGACACTAGTTTATCCTGAAGAACTTAAATGAAACTATTCTTCAGTCACAACAGGAGAAAAAAGGGCATGAATTTAGGTCTCTGACCCTGCAAAAAATGTATCTTCAGTAAGTGACAGCATTCCTATTGAAGAGTTACAGATGGTAAATCACATATAATTTAAATTCTACTGTCACAAAACATTTCCAGTTAGAACATTTATTGTTTGTATTTCAAATGCACAAGAATTTTATTCTTTTTAAAGTGTGATGTATTGACTTCTGAACTCCACAAAACAACACTGTAACACATTGATGGTTCAGTAGTCCTTTCAAAATGGAGAAAAAGAATAAAACTGAAATAAAAATTTTAAACTAACAACTACTGAATGAATATCAGTGTCAAAATATTCTTCAGAGTATGACCTTACTAACACTTAAGCACTTAATTTTATGTGTGTACAGACTCACTGAAGTTACTTACTTTGACATACAGAAGCAAGCTTAGCTTGGAGAAAATCTGAGGCCACATCAATTAAAATATTTCGTCATGTTAGGTATGTAGTGTAAAAAATGAATTAATTAAAAACTTTTGAACTTTGATGAAAATGGCAATTCTATATCAATACTGAAACACTTGGGACATTTTTCTTTTAATAAGTCACTGTACGCTAGCAACTTTGAGAATAAAACCACCTACTCTGATTTCTGAATTGGAAAAGACGAATCAAACTTTATGACTTCTCATCTGAAAGCTCTGCCATTTCAGATAAACAGTATTTAAAGTAAATAAACAGAAGACGGAATTCCAGATGAAATTAGAATTGAAAGCAAACACGCACCTGATGAACTCCCAAGAGATCCACAACAAAAGAAGAAAATATACATATGTAAGGAAAGGACAAAGTCAGACCCAGTAACTGTTTCTACCTACTCAGCACATCGAAATAAAACAGGTATTTGCAGATAACTGTTGCAGATGGTTATTATTGCAATTTATGAATGAGAAATTCCTCTACCACACTTAAACGTGTGTGACATTGGTGTTCCTACACAGGCAGTATTTTAGTTTAAATTCCTAAATGAAAACTTTTAACAAGACCACTTTAAAAGATTATTGCAACATGTCTGGCAGTAAATTGGCAAGTCGTACTCAAAAAGAAAAAAAATATACTGAGAAATATTACTATTCTTAAAAACTCACCAGCACTAAATTTATGAGGTTGGGGGTGGGGCAGAATTGGCTGCATCCTCTCCAACAGCTCACATATATAACCACTAGAGAGCAGCTTGACATCTAAATAAGCTCTTTTCTCTATGCCACAATAAAATATGCTTTGCATGAGGTAATCAAATTGCTTCCCCTGAATATATAAAAAATTCCTATTTACAAATGGTGTCATCAACTGTTTTCACCTTCCCTCAACCAGGTGGATAATTTCAGCCCCATTATAGCTTGTCAAAGGGATTACAAATACTGGTTATCCACTGTTAATAATTTTTGCTGGAGAGATACAGAATAGTTTTATTCTGTATCTCTCCTTATGTAAATTAAACTCTTGAAAGCTTTTTTTCCCAATACTTGTATCAGATAAAAATTCCAAGAACTAGCTTCTCCAATCTGTCCAACAAGCAGGCACTTTATTTAACTAGGTTCATACCCCGCCTCCAATTATGAAATTTTATAAAAACAAAAAAAAAAACTAGTACTTCAGGAACTTAGCAAAAAGAAAACAAACCCAAAAATAAACCCAGAACAAAACCAACCCCACAAAACCCACTACACCTTCTTTCCTAATAAGCACAAGATAGAAATAACAAAAATGATTAAATTCAGTAAGAGTCAGCACAGCAAAGGTAATAGTATTAACTCATATTGTTGTGTATGACCATAGGCAAGAAGATATATGTTAAGTATTCATCAAAAGGCTTAATTTTGTATACCTGCTTTTTGTCAGTATTGTGTCTTGTGCTTTAAAAAAAGAAATGCCATTTTAAATCCATGAAAGCTTTGTCAAAGCAATTTCCAGTAAATGTTCCTCAAATAAGGTCTGTAATTGAACTTAAATGCTTGTTCTTTAAATGAGTTCTGTAATTACTGAAATGTTTTTCAGACTTCAAAACATTTCAGAAGTCTGTTTTATAGATTAAGGCCCCCCGTACAGCTACTTTTTAATTACAAACAGAAACAGTGAAACCATTATTTTAAAAGAACTAAGAAATATCCAGTAAATTCCTAGATTTTCCACATTATCATATTGCCAGCTGCCATACAGAATGATATCTACATTTTTCACAGTTTGGATTTTTCTTTTTAAGTCAGTCATACCCCAGATATTATATACAATTATATACACATTCACTTTTACATCCATAAATAAGTCCCAGATTACTAAGTAAAAGCTACTTTAAAATGCTTCGAAGAGCAAAAGAAACACACACCTACAAAACAGACTTCTAAGATCTGTTAAGTCTTAGATGCACAGCTAAGATCTCAATAGCAGCTATTCCGTACCACTCTAGTAAGAAACAAAAATTAAGGTTTACATATAAAGCATGTTAGAAAGTATGGATAAATATAATGGAAACAAGTCAGGCAACCAATTTCATTTCAGTAAAAGTGACTACGCTTCTATAGTATCTGAATGGTCATCATTAATGTATTAAACATTGTTCCCAACATATCAAATGTAGATGATGTAAGAACAAGCTACACACAAACTGCATTAGCAGTGCAGTGAAGTTTCATGTCCCTCGGCATTCAGGGTTTGATGGGATTTTTGCCTTTCTGTCATTTCATGTAAAGCTTGATATATGCATCCAGGAGAACGGAAGGTCAGCGAATGCACCTTTTGTGAGGGCTGGAACATGATGAACTTTGTGACACCCTTGTGGGACAAAGGGCCCACACACAACAGCAAAATGCTGCGAAAGCCTTAAAATTTATGTTGTACTGACTCAAACTGGATCAGAAGAACAGGTGCAGCTCCTTTAGAAAACAAACAAAACCATACCTTTCTTTCACTGGAAGTTATGCAACTTAAAAGCAAACCTATCCCTCCAAATACTTGGATTTCCAAAGAAAAATTATAGTTGAAAGTGATTTTCAAATATCTCCAATTAAGTTTCTTTAGTTATCATGGATAGTGAAATATTTAGCATAATAATCACAAACCAAACTGTTATTTCAAAAGCGATTAAAAAAGAAAATCCATGTAGCTGGCATAATCAAAACGCATTTTGGTTGCTTTACTCACTTCCCCTCCAAGGAAACAGATCAGGCTAATGACTTGCTACCCATTATTTAGTGACGGTATTTTAAACCACTTTAGCTGGACAGCATAGATTTCACTCTTCCAGACTCTACTCAAATTCTTTGATATATGATTGTTCAGCTTTATATATCAGCTCAAATTCTTGATAGCATTTACAGTACATAAAGAATCCTGTTCATCATCTCTAGTTATATCAAAACCTCCTGTGATATCCCGAAATTAACAAGATTTTTAAGTGTTCTCATCTCACTGCAATAAATATTCATTCAACAACCTGTCAGACACCCAGCTTCAAAAGACAACTGGCTTGGAGGCAAATACATGTTAATTATGGTTTTTGAATTCTTCAGCAATTGAAGCTGTAAACCTGTACTTCCAAATAAATTTTACTGATTTTTTATCTTGTTCTAAAAGAGAAGAAATAGGGGAGGAAAGGCAGAACAGAAAGATCAAGAAGTGTAAGGGAATACTCTAGTATAATATGAATATAATGCTACAATAAAAATTACCTGACCTAGAAGACCTGGCCTTGTAATCCAGGAGGTGAATGTGACATTATTTAATGTATACAAAAGTAATTGGGCTAAGCTGGCAAGTATGATGTAAAAGCAGTAGGGATTTTTTTTCCTTTGTGGGAAAAGTTCATTTGCAGTCTACCATTTGTTTAGTTTCATTACAAACACCTTTATCCTTTTCAAGGCAGTAGCAGAAGTACCTTTGCACTGGTAATTAAAAGCAGTTCGAAATACAAAGTATTCTACTTATTCCATACGCAGGTAACAGAAAGGCAGAAAAGTTTTCGAACTATTCTTACCTTTTCTAGCTTTTTAGCCTCAATATGTCGCAGCACCTGTTCCCTCCAATCATGAGGGACTTTGCTTTTTCCTGAAGGGTCTAACAAAGAGTGCTCTGAGTTAACCCTTGGGTTTGATCTCTTTGATGGGCTAGTCCGTGAGTAATTGAAGTCACTAACTGACATAGTTCTTTCTGGTATTTCATTCACTGATGGCCTAGCACTCTGTGGTCGGGGTACATTTGGACCATCAATGCTGTACGTCCTAGCAGAAAGAGGTCTCTGTTGCCCAGACATTAATGGTGGAGCTCTTCCCATTGAATGCAAATCTCTGTATGTTAAATAGTCCCCTTCAGGAACCTGTGGCCGCCTTGAAGGTACAATATCCCCAACATTTATAGAAGCTGTAGAAGACACACTGCTTTGCCTTTGAAGAGTGTGTCTGGTTGCTCCTGGGAGCAGTCTATCATTTGGTGGAATAGCCCACATATCTATGTGCCTCCCAGCCATCCATTGATGAGTATTATACACAGTGCTGGCTCGGACATTGTTATGATTTGAGAAATTCATATTGGCAGAATGCTTAACATAGCTGGGGGTTTCTGTACTGTCAGACCTAAGGAGACGTGAAGGAGGTAAGCTGCCTTGTTCTACTTGGCTGTTTTGTTTCTGGGGCCACAAGGTGTCTTTTGCTGTTGCACTGCTACTGTACTGAATATTATACTGGGGAGCACAGAACATCTGTGCACCACTTGCCACTGATCCTCTCACTACATTAGCACCTTCAGGATTGTGATTTGAGTCAAACTTGAACACAGTTTTTGTAGAAGATACTAAATCAGATGATGACGATGACCCAGGAAAAACCTGCAAAGGCTGATCATACAGAAGAGTAGCAGATTTACTTCGGACTATGTTTTTTCCATCTGCACTATCAGGTGCTGATTTTACCACAGAGTTTGGCTGTTGAGATCCATCCTCATTGACAATACTGTATATTTTCATACCACCAGTGTCCATACTGGTGATGCTATGAGATTTCATCACAGGACCACTGCTCTGTGGGGACAAATCTTCAGTGCTCCTCAAAACAGACAGCTCAGCAGAATCACCATCAACGGTAGTGCTTCCTGTTAGTTTGTCTTTACTGGGAGACTGTACTGCTTCCTCAGGATGTCCATTTACTTTAGTCACAGGATATTTATTTTCATTTTCCAAGCGCTCACTTTCTTCTTTTATGTTGTTATTCAAAAAGCCCTTTACTGAAACAACTTCCTGTGTTTGCAACCTTTCTACAGGAACTGGCACTGCCTCTTCACTAACGAGTTTATTGATATTCATGTTTATTTGGTCTAATTTGTGAGACTCCTCTGTAGGAGTGCTCAAATCAACACCTTTTCCTATCAGGCCTAATCTTTCTTCAATGCTTAATTCATATTCAGACAGATTTGTAATCTTCTCTTCCACATTTATTTTTTCTTCTACAGTAATCCTCAATTCATCTCCACTTTGTAAAAGATTATTCAAATTTTCATCTTCTCGCCTGGAAAAAAGGATGGCTTTTAAAAGAAACTCGAAAAAGAACCAACATATTTCTTTAAGAACTGTTTTTGAAAAAATAATCAATAGCATGCAACACAGCCTTATTGTGCACACAAAAGAGGACAAAGACCAATATACAAACGGATTTAAGATTTGCTATCTTACCACTACAGAAATACATTATACAGAGGGCTCACTTTGGAAATGCTTTTGTCATCTAATTTCAGAAGTTTGTTTAAAAGTAACAGGAATTATTAAAGACAGTTCAAAATTCTCAAAAAGTACAAAGTAAAAATTACTTTTATTTTTCTTTTTTTAAAATCAAGTACTTACAAGTTCCATGACAATTTTGGACAAACAGCTTGTTTTCATTGGAATTTTTTTTTTTTAATGACACCTTCTAAATAAAACTTCAAGAAAAGTACCAACCTGTAAGTCCATTCCTTATAGTTTTGAAAAGCATTTTATAGTTATGATAGTAATTAAACTGATCTTCAAATTTATGCAAATAAAAACACAGCGCTTTTAAAATGGTGTAAAAAGTATTTTGCAGGGATAATAAATTGTAAGTATGAAATGATTATACCTTAATAGTAAACCAGATAGGAACTATGCCTTGTATACTAAAATTAGCCTCTGACTTTTACTGCCTTTTGTCCTTCTTTCTTAAAAACAAACCAAAAACAAACCCACAAAAAATCCCAAATCAAAAGGGTTGGGCAGAGAAGAGGTTCAGAGCAGCCCTGTGGAGAAGGACTTGGGAGTGATGGTCAATGAGAAATTTAACATGAGCCGGATTCAGTGTGCGTTTGCAGCCCAGAAAGCCAACCGTATCCTGGGCTGCATCAAAAGGAGCATGACCAGCAGGTTGAAGGAAGTGATCCTGCCCCTCTACTCTGCTCTCCGGAGGCCCCACTTGGAGTATTGTGTACAGTTCTCGCGTCCTCAACATAAGAAGGACATGGAACTGTTGGAACGAGTGCAGAGGAGGGCCACAAGGATGATCAGGGGATGGGAGGACCTCCCATATGAAGATAGGCTGAGAAAGTTGGGGCTTTTCAGCCTGGAGCAGAGAAGGCTGCGTGGAGACCACATAGCAGCCTTCCAGTATCTGAAGGGGGCCTATAAGGATGCTGGGGAGGGACTCTTCATTAGGGATTGTAGTGACAGGACAAGGGGTAATGGCTTAAAACTTACACAGGGGAAGTTTAGACTGGATATAAGGAGAAAGTTCTCTACTGTAAGGGTGGTGAGGCACTGGAATGGGTTGCCCAAGGAAGTTGTGAATGCTTCATCCCTGGTGGTGTTCAAGGCCAGGTTGGACAAAGCCTTGGGTGACATGGTTTACTGGGAGGTGTCCCTTCCCATGGAGGGGGGTTGGAACTAGATGATCCTTTCCAACCCTAACTATTCTATGATTCTATGATTCTATGAAATAGCATGAAAGATTGAGTAACATTTTTCTATTATATTTGCTCAGTGGTATACAGTGTCTTACAAACCTGATCTTGGATAAAACAGCAGCATGTGTTTCTTTGTCTGGAGAACAGAGAGAAATATCTTGGCTACTATCAGTATTTAAGGAAACAGAATCGGACATTCGAGAAGGAGAAGAACAGTTGCTGTTATTCTGATTGCTATTGTGGGTAGCTTCATCTGATAAGGAATCAGCATCTTTTGAATCATCTGAAATAAAAATTTGCCAGTTTAGGTACAGACACATACATCTGTTTAATAGCCATTTACTTTGTGCATATTACAGAATCTAGAAACTGTCTCTCATTCTTCATTAATTCTTACTACTGGAAACTAAAATGTAAGCTAACTCCTCTGAAAACATCATTTAAACTTACAAAAGACTGTTGGCAATAGCTCCTGGTTTCAAATATTTGGCTCAATGTAAACAGCCCTCATATGTTAATTAAATTTAACTTGTTGCTTTATTCCAATTTTCCCTGGCATAACCTAGTGCTACATTATGTAATATTTCCCCCAAATAATTTTCAAATCATATTTTGTTTTTGCAATGACTCCAAAGTTACTCTATTAGCCACTATGAAATTGACTGCTTAATTTGCAGGATTTTGAAAATATGCAGAGTTCCTAATTTTGACAAATCATTGTTAAATAGCAGTTTATTAGACCAAGAACTCCAAAAAGACCTAGGCACTGGATAAGCTCTGTATAACTTCATAAATTCAAAAAACAGGAAAGAAAAACTTTGTTCTGCAGAGTTGGAATTCAATGCATCCTAACTGAGCTTTTGTCATGGTTTAAACCCAGCTATAACCCAGCAGATCACTTAGGATAACATTTTCAGAGAATTTACAACTGTGCACATTGATTCTCATGCATGCACACACAATGTATGCTACAGTCTTATAAAAATAATTTCTCTGTGGGACTTCAAGCCAGCCAATATTTTCATACAGGGGTACAAATACATTTAAATTTTCACTTTAAGACAGTTACAAGTGCCAAAAGCATAATTTTGTGAAACAAATGTCTATCTCCAGAGACAAGAAAGAAGTTCTGACTTCATACTTTAGTCAGATATAAAAACCCAAAGACAACATCGATAAATGCCAATCTTTTCATCTCCATGTTATCTTTAGCAGACTGTTCCGGCTACCTCTGTGTGGTTCTCTTTCATCCCCACCAAATTTTACCCTTGTACACCTAATGGCCAGAAAAGCCATTTGTCTTGGGAAGTACTGAACTATGATATCATATGAAGCAAAACAGTTTGTTCTCCACTTTAAATTGTGGTTTATCTGACTCCTAGGTAATTCCTTACTCTTAAGGAAATGGTTACCCAGACTGGAGTTATCTTTCAGAGAATACAGAACTTAGGTAATGAAAACAATGTTCTGAAGTTCCCTGTTAGACGAAAGAAGAAAGAGTGACTCTGGAGTTGCCACAACAGCAGTTTCTTAAACCTTAGGAAGAGAGCACAGCTTCTCTGAGAAATTTAAACAAGCTATATTGCTGCCTAAAGCAGCAATAATCCACAGTATTTGAGGGAGGGGAAAATATGGAATATTTCCAAGGTAAATACCACTTTCTGACATCCTTAAGCATATAAAGACCATGTTCAAGTCAACAATCCCCAAAACATACCATCTCCTTTCCCCCTGTTTTTAAACTGATGATGAGAATCAAGAAAATTAGAATGTCAACACAGCTTGCTCCATGACACATTCATGTATAAGATATTGCTGATTTTTTCTGCTTTCATTACGTAACTAATTCATCATCTTTCTTTTAAAACATACAAATGAAATCTGATTTTACATAATTATTTGAAAAAACTAGCCATTTTGAGTCAAGTAATTATCAGAATCACACAACACTTTCATTCCTTTTTATGGTATCTAACCTTTTTTGTTATTGCCAAGAGCTACTACTTTTGGTTGGTTAATGGAGGTTTCTATCAGTGGTGGTCGCATTTCTGCCATTTTCATTTCTTCATCAGAGGATAGTTCTTCTGACTCCTGCTAAAGGAAAAATAGCTTTATTCTGTGCATTTTAAAGAACTGCTTAAAGGTTAAGTGAATGCTACCTGAACTATCACCCACTGAACAATGAAGTAGAAAAAATAAACAAGCAACATAACAGAGGCATAACATAACAACTGGGTAGTGCATTTGCAGTGCAAGTCAACTGAATTTAGTCATATTTGCCACTCTATTATGCAGACTTGCATTGTTGCTGATTAAATCAGTGAGAATGATGCTTAAATTGGTAACCTCAGCTGCAAAAACCTATTTGGAGCAAGCAGATGCAGCCTCTCTTCCACCACTGAAGAGAACCTCCAGTTTAGTTCAAGTCAGAAAGCTATCAAGGAACCAGCTGGGTATTGGTTTTTCAGAAAAGAGCTCAAACTGAAACAGCTATAGAGTAGCATGACCAAGACACTGCTAGGAACGGAAAGGTATGCCGTGAGAAAAGGCTGAATGAGCTTTTCTTGCTAAGAGTAAGTGTAGCTTGGGTTTATATTTTGAAATTTACACTGTGGTGAATTCCAAAAGCAAGAGAAGTTATTAAACTTCAAGAACAACGGCAGAGGAATAAAGCAATACTGAATACATTTAAGCTAGAAATCACTAGTTCCTAACCATAAAATGGAGCTCAGTGCACTTATGAAAGAGATAACCTAACAAAGCTACTACAAGAGCAGCCATGTAACTAATTCACTATCCTACTGCTGGTCCTGTATTCTTACCATCTTTTAAAAAAAAAAATTGTTTCCAGCAATATTTTGAAGGAAAAACACCCTTCCTTCTCTAAAGTGGAAATTGCTTTCTAGCAAACATGCTTTCCATTACAAATGTTTTAGAATCCATATTGCAGATTGCAAAAGTAGTCTGTCAAGTTCTTAAAAGTTTCAGAGCATTTAATGTGTGGAACCTACTGGAGCACCATCCTTCCCATGATGTAACTATGTGGCCAGTTCTTTGAACTGCAGGAAGGAAAAACCTGATTAAGATGTAGCAAATAAGCTGTGACAGTCTTCATTAGAAATTAAATGAAAATAACACCTGTTTTTCCCTGCAATTGGAACAGACAACCTCTTCACTGCGTCTACTGCATTCTTTCGGATGTGACATACAGGTGTAATCAGTGTTGAAATGAAAAACTTACACGCATGCAAAGTTTAAATATCCGGATTCAACAGCAACAGAGTTAGCAGGTGGTTATTACACAGAAGTAAGGAATTCAGTATCCCTGATGGACTATACACACTGCTGCCTCATTCACTTACTGGCATACAGCCAGCTACAAAGAATCATTCTCACTAACGTTAGACAACTAATATGATTTTCTGCAATCATGCTTCAAAACTGAAGAAGAAAGTCAAAACCAGTATTTTCAGAATGTATGCAGAAGTAGAAACATGCTACTAGGGAAATACTCAGCAACAACTGCTTGTCATGAAGCCTCTTCAGCACAAGTATGACATATGCATGTTCCACTGCTTACACAACACAGGCAAAAAAAAAACTGCTTGCGAAACTGAAAAAAGCCTTCTACAGGTTGTGACTGGAAACTGATTAAGAAACAAGTTCCAAGATATGTCATAACTGAGACACTCTAAATAAATGAATACATGGTGTTTGTGAGAGAGATGCACAAATCTTTATTTTAAAGATTAAATAACTCTTCATCAGAGGTGAATAAGTTAATTTATCAATATTGATATATGTTGACATATATCAATATGGTCATGAACATATTCATGACAGTTGACTAATAAGCACAGAGGAATATATCTTTTTAGACATCTTTCACATTTCACTTGAAATGAATGTGCATATTCACTTGGTTTTGATTGCTCCCATTAATCAGATATTTTTTCATTTCAGTGACAATTAAAATAAATTATTTTAGAAAAACTGATACTCAAGCAAACCCTGGAATATCTTGTAAAATCTAAGTGTGAGTCTTCTCATAGTTCGACACTTGGGTAAAATCTTAATAGAGTTTGCTTTATTCCTCTTTAAATGCAGGTGTCTTTCATTATGAACTTTTTATTGGCTCTTTCAATGTCTACTTAATATAGTTAATAAATATAATCTGAAGTGAGAAAAATATTGCACTGCAATCCACCTGTATCTACAGCACTTACAAACAGCAATTTTCTGCTATTGTCAACATAAATTTTCATCTCCCAGAGTATTCAATACAACACCAGCACAATTCTTTGACTGCTATGATGTTATCACAATGCCATACCTCAAGCGTGTCTTCATGGTTGACAATTGTTTTTGTGTTCTGCAAGGTCTTAACAAGTGCATTCATCTGTGAATTTGCAGTGCTGTGCTCAGCTTCTGGTTCAGTAAGCTTCTGCACAGAGCTTGCTGCTGAATGTTGCTTTCTCTCGTCTGCTTTGTTCTTTATTGAAGCAATTTCTGAAGTCTACAGGATTAAGAATATTAGCAGAAAAAACATCCTGAAAGCTTTTCAATAACATGTTAGAGTTAACAGTATATATTTTGGGAAATATGGAATGGAAAATCTGAGCTTTGAAACTATAAAGTATGAAATGCACCAGGTATAAAATGGTGAGGAATCTCTGCAGATCACTGAGGTTCAGTTCCTACCCTCTATCAATCGGTTTGACTTTCTTCCTTATTGGGGTCAATATATATCATTAAATTTCTTGTAAAATAAAATAAAAAAAGAATATGTACAATGATAACATCAATGATAAAACCAAACAATAGTCCTATCACCTACTGTGCTACATCAACCTATTAGAAACTTCTGATTCCTGTGCCAACTTGCTATGATTGCCTTCCCAATTTAAAATGTGAAGCCTACAGTTACAAAGGCAGCTGTAAGATCCTTACAGATTATCCTGAATTTCACTGTGAAGCCTGGTAGAGTACCAGAGAATGACAAAGATGCCATCCTCCAGAAAATGAGGAAGCCAGCTCCTGAACACATCCATGGTTTGATCTGCCCAAAAATCAGTCCTCATTCCTTGCTCTTAGGGTCAGGAAAACTGCTACTGCAAACCAGACATTTATCACAGACCTTGTTAGACAGTAAAAAGACAAGTTCTGTTCTTTAATCTGTCAATTTTTCTTGCTAAGTGTTAGTGAGGAGGGAGAGAGAATTAAAAGGAATCAATGACACTCTAGATCTTGGAAGCTCTTTGCAGAGACAGAGGAGAATGTTATCCCTAACCTTTACCCCCACATCCTTTACAGAAACTGTCTGGCCTTCTCGTTTTGACTCCTTGGCAGTATCCTCAGAAGATTCTTCATCCTTTAGCCTATGCACAATTGTCTGGACTGTTTTGACCATATTCTTCAGTTCATCCGGATATGGAGTTGGATATCTCTTCAGGTTGCCTTCCTGTATAGCAAAAATCAATAATGTTTTACATTTAATCAAATGCCATAATTAAAACCTCAGCTTTAAACAGAAAATGAATTAGGACAAAACATGAACAATCTAGGATCTCCACTTTGCTGTTTTAGTCTACCTGCACTAATGCAGACTTAAATTTATTAAACTCAGCAAGACTAAAAATCAGCACTTTTTTTTCCCTCAAAAAAAATGTCAATTGTTTGCAAGCAGGAATAATTATGACAACTGTAATTTATTCAAACCAGGTAGTCTTCTAGTTACACCCTATCTTGCCTTAGATCACCTGAGAGTATTTCCCTTGTGCTCCACTTTAAATGATCTGACCAAAAAACCCCAACAAACCAAACCAAAAAAACTCAAACCAAACCCATGGTATTTCACCCTGACAGATACTCTTAAACGAAGACTTGATTTCTTCAGCAGAGCAAATTCCGCACCCAAAGTAAAGGATGGGATTCGTGGGTGGGAATAATAAGAGGAAGGGAAGTACCAAGTATTCCAAAATAAATTCAATACTAACCCGAGGTGGTGCCTCTCTCTCATCTTTATCTTCATCACACTCAAATGCCACCTGAGCACGCTGCTTCCGCTGTTCTTCCCACAGAGATGGATTGAAACTTTCATTATCAGATATGAACATAACTAAAAGAAAAAAGACTTTCATAAGAATAGGATACATTATGCAAAATAAAAATCTTCTTTCTCTTTCTCTTGAATGGGATTGGTGTGCTTTTGTATGCATTCTTAAAAGATAAGAGAATAGCAGCATCACTAATTGAACATTAGCTGCATGGCCACTGCTTTATGAATTGCATTTTTTTGGCTGTATTTTCACAATAGTAAAATCCCTCCTGTGAAGTAAAAAACATACACACAACTGTTAACTAGTCTCAACACTCACTCTTGAAAATTTTGAGCAGAACTCTCCTGCAAAGTATTTTTATTCCTATATATGTATAAATATGAAAATATTTATTTGTGTATGTAAGAATGTAAATTATATAGATTTATACAGCCTAGCTTCCGCGATATGGTCTCATTAAGCACAAAAGAATGTTAACCTGATTTCGTTTGATTTAAAAGTCAGGAATGACTTAGTGAAAAATTTTGCATTATTACTGATAGTGAAAAAAACCCTAAAGCATCTAAAACTTCAGTAAACATATGATTTTGCAGAAGTTATACAAATGACAGGAAATGCTCAAAGCATCTCTTGCTTAATTTTACAAGAGATAAAATTCTTTTGCATAACCACTGTCTCTTATTTTAGTACTTGTGTTACACCAGCTAGGTTCTAATTTAGCATGCCAAATAATCTAGAAAATCTGCCACCACCACCCCAGTAAATGTATAACCTTCCCTAGTAATGCCAAGACTGTTCATATTAACTTCCATTCCTGAAACAGAAAAATAATCACAGGGCTCAACAAATGCACTGGAATATTTGTTACTCTGTGTTCATCGGGTAAACTTAAAATTTTAACACATCTGAAAATACTGTGTTAGACTTCAATATCACAGGCCCATTGCTAAGGTGACTGTCTCGCGAGGGGAGGCCTGCAGCGCCTGATCGGGGGGGGGGAGGCTCGGCGTCTACGAACTTCACCTCGGAGCAGCAACTTGCCCCGAGGGAGCCTCAAATTCTCGACAAGGCCTGCCCGGGAGCCTGCAGCTCCGCGGAGGCGAGCGGCTGACTCAGAGGGGGCGGCGCCAGGAGGAGCGGCGGCAGAGCTGACTGGTTAAAAACCTGCCCCAGGGAGCGCGAGCGACCCGGAGCGCGGCGAACAGGGCGGGCTCGAGGCAGTTTGCGCGGCAGTTCGCGCGGGCAGGCGAGCGGGGTGGTGAACACTCGCCGTACGGGCAAGGCTCGGTCTCGGAGCTCTGCTCTGGCTGCGCCGGTGGTGGCCAGTGTAGGCACCCAAACGGGGCCGATGGGAAGGGAGGCTGCAGTGCAGAGCTTGGGGTGTAGAGAGCTCCTGCACTGCTGTCCTAAGGGAAGGGTGAGCAATGGGCAGGGCTGCACTCTGTGCTCCCTGGTGGAGGTCCTCCTGCAGCAGGTGGCTGAACTGCAGGAAGCTGTTACCAGGCTGAAAGGTGTCAGGGAAGCTGAGGGGAAGCAGCACTGCTTGCTCCGGGACCAGACTGTGCAGGGGCCTCGAGTGTCTACTGTTGCCTGTGCAGGAAAGGAGGCTGCTAACCCAGGAAGCTGGGAAAAGGTAACAGAAAAAAACAACAAAAAAAGGAGGAAGAGGGCAATTAAAAGCAAGGGGCTTCCTCCTACATCTGTTGTCCCCACCCAGAACCGCTTTGCTGTCCTGCAGGGGGCTGATGAGCAACAGCGCTCCCACCAGGCGCAACCAGCTGGTGCACTGGTAAAGAAGGTCACTACTGGTGCTGCCAGGAAAAAGCGGCGGGTCGTAGTAGTCGGGGACTCTAATCTGAAAGGCACAGAGGCACCCATCTGCCGGCCTGACCCAGGCTCAAGGGAGGTGTGTTGCCTACCAGGGGCTCGGATCAGGGATGTGGCCGAGAAGCTGCCTGCTCCAGTCGGTCCCACTGACTATTACCCACTCCTGGTAATCCATGTGGGTGCTACTGATATAGATAGCAGTAGCCCAGAGAGCATAAAGAAGGACTACAGAGCTCTGGGAGAGGTGGTATGGGGCTCTGGAGCTCAGATTGTCTTTTCGTCAATTCCCCAGGATACAGGGCAGGACCTTGAAAAGGCTAGGAGGATTGGGCAGGTTAATAAATGGTTAGAAGGGTGGTGCTATAGTCAGGGGTTTGGGTACCTTGAACATGGGACTCAATATAGTAGGCCAGGTCTACTGGGGGCTGGTGGAGCTGGTCTGACAAAGAAGCGGAAGAGTGGATTTGGTAGGAGGCTTGCCAGACTGGTCAAGGATGCTTTAAACTAGATGTGTTGGGGGAGGGGGGCATCATTCCATCCCAACACACTGTCAGTTGGCAGCACCTATAGTAAACATTCGGAGCAATGTACGGATATTCCAGCTGCTCCAGCCAATGAGCTGGCTTCAATTGGATCTCGGCTCAAATGCCTCTACACAAATGCCCCTAGTATGGGGAACAAACAAGAGGAATTAGAGATATGTGCATGTCTAAGGGGGTATGATATCATAGGCATCACAGACACATGGTGGGATGGCACCTATCACTGGTGTGTTGGAATGGAAGGTTACCGGCTATTTAGGAAAGACAGGCCCGGCAGACAAGGAGGAGGAGTTGCTATTTATGTTAGGGATTGCCTAGAGAGTATGGAACTCTGTCTCGGGACAGGTGAGCAGTCGACAGAGAGTTTGTGGGTCAGGGTTAAAGGGAGAACAGCGATGGGTGACATTATTATGGGGATCTGTTACAGACCGCCTGACCAAGGGGACTTGCTAGATGAAGAGCTCCATAGGCAGATAGGAGCAGCCTTACGCTCGCAGGCCCTTGTTCTCATGGGAGACTTCAACCACCCTGATATCTGTTGGAGGGATGGTACGGCCCGGCACAAGCAATCCAGAAGGTTCCTTGATTGTGTGGAAGACAACTTCCTTCTGCAAGTAATAGAGGAGCCAACAGGAGAGGTGCCATGCTTGACCTTGTCCTCACCAACAGGGAAGGGCTGGTTGGGAATGTGACGCTCCAGGGAAGCCTTGATTGCAGCAATCATGAGATGGCCAAGTTTGAGATCCTCAGGACAGTGAGAAGAGCGTGCAGCAAGCTCACTGCCCTGGACTTCAAGAGAGCAGACTTTGGCCTCTTCAGGAACCTGCTCAGTAAGGTTCCATGGGATACAGCCCTAGAGGGCAGGGGGGCCCAAGACTGTTGGTTGATATTCAAGGATCACCTGCTGCAAGCTCAGAAGCGATGCATCCCAACTAGAAGGAAGTTCAGCAGGAGGGCCAGGAGACCTCCTTGGATGGATAAGGAGCTGCTGAGGAAAATTCGAAGGAAACAAAGAGTCTTATAAAAGGTGGAAGCAAGGACAGGCGGCCTGGGAAGAATACAGGGATGTTGTCCGGGAAGCTAGGGACCAGGTTAGGAAAGCTAAGGCCCACTTAGAATTAAAATTGGCTAGAGACGTTAAGGAAAACAGGAAGGGATTTTATAGGTACATTGCCAATAAAAGACAGGTTAGGGACACCGTGGGCCCTCTCCAGAAGCTATTGGGAGAACTGGCTACCCCGGATTTGGAGAAGGCTGAGGTTCTTAATGACTTCTTTGCCTCAGTCTTCACTGGAAAATGCCCTGACCACACCACCCAAGTCTTGGAAGGCAGACACAGGGACTGTGAGGGTGGGGACCCTGGGCCCACTGTGGGGGAGAATCTTGTTCAGGACCTCCTTAGGAACCTGAATGTTTACAAGTCCATGGGACCGGATGAAATCCATCCAAGGGTCCTGAAGGAGCTGGCAAATGAAGTTGCTAAGCCACTGTCCATCATATTTGAAAAATCATGGCAGTCAGGTGAAGCTCCTGATGACTGGAAAAAGGGAAATATAACCCCCATTTTTAAGAAGGGAAAAATGGATGAGCCAGGGAATTACAGACCAGTCAGTCTCACCTCTGTGCCTGGCAAAATCTTGGAGAGGATTCTCCTGGAAGGCATGCTGAGGCACATGAAAAACAACAAGGTGCTTGGTGACAGCCAGCATGGCTTCACTAAGGGGAAATCCTGCCTGACCAATCTGGTGACCTTCTATGAAGGGGCTACGGAACTGATGGACAGGGGCAGAGCAGTTGATGTCGTCTACCTGGACTTGTGCAAAGCCTTTGACACTGTCTCACATGACATCCTTCTCTCTAAGTTGGAGAGACATCAATTTGATAGGTGGACCACTCGGTGGATAAAGAACTGGCTGGATGGCCGCAAGCAAACAGTAGTGCTCAGTGGCTCAATGTCCAGCTGGAAACCAGTAACGAGTGGTGTCCCCCAGGGATCGGTGTTGGGACCGGTCTTGTTCAACATCTTTGTGAGTGATATGGACAGTGGGATTGAGTGCGCCCTCAGCAAGTTTGCCGATGACACCAAGCTGTGTGGTTCAGTTGATATGTTGGAGGGAAGGAATGCCATCCAGAGGGACCTTGACATGCTTGTGAGGTTGGCTGATGCCAACCTGATGAAGTTTAACCGTGCCAAGTGCAAGGTCGTACACCTGGGTAAGAGCAATGCCAGGCACAGCTACAGGTTGGGTGGGGAGGAGATTCAGAGCAGCCCTGCAGAGAAGGACTTGGGGGTGTCGGTTGATGAAAAAATGAACATGAGCCGGCTGCAGTGTGCACTTGCAGCCCAGAAAGCCAACCGTATCCTGGGCTGCATCAAAAGGAGCGTGACCAGCAGGTCGAGGGAGGTGCTCCTGCCCCTTTACTCTGCTCTTGTGAGAACTCATTTGGAGTATTGTGTGCAGTTCTGGTGTCCTCAACATAAAATGGACGTGGAACTGTTAGAACAAGTGCAGAGGAGGGCCACGAGGATGATCAGGGGACTGGAGCACCTCCCGTATGAAGATAGGATGAGAAAGTTGGGGCTGTTCAGCCTGGAGAAGAGAAGGCTGCATGGAGACCTCAGAGCAGCCTTCCAATACCTGAAGAGGGCCTATAGGGATGCTGGGGAGGGACTCCTCATTAGGGACTGTGGTGAGAGGACAAGGGGTAATGGGTTTAAACTTAAACAGGGGAAGTTTAGATTGGATATGAGGAAGAAATTCTTTACTGTAAGGGTGGTGAGGCCCTGGAATGGGCTGCCCAAGGAAGTTGTGAATGCTTCATCCCTGGCGGCATTCAAGGTGGGGTTGGACATAGCCTTGGATGGCATGGTTTAGTGTGAGGTGTCCCTGCCCATGGCAGGGGGGCTGGAACTCGATGATCTTGAGGCCCTTTCCAACTCTAACTATTCTGTGATTCTATGATTCTATGAAACTGTTCCTGACCAAACCCAGAACTTGATACTGAAATTAAAAAAAATGTGAATTTAAAAAATACTATCTATGGAACTTTAAGCCTTCTGTTTGGAATGACCACCTCAGAGGCAGTATTCTGTCAACGTAAGAAAAATAAGCAGACCATTCCTTGTCCATAGAAAGAAATCCTGGCACTTAGATTAAAAAAAAAAAAAAAGTTCAGATGGAGAGACTGCTTTCAGGAACACCTGCGAGCTTCACTGAATCTCCAAATCATTTTATAATTCTCACATTCTATCACAGGTGTTGCAGATGCATTACCTGCATTTTACTGCACAAGGCAGTAGAAGTGATGTGTCATTTACTGCTTTTACTGATATTTTTCATTACTCCTTTCTCAGTGTACTAGATACTTGTGCCACAGAACAGCAAATGTTGCCACTAGTCAGTTTTTAATTATTTCCATGGATGTGTGTCTCCCCCCCATCAAGTTCTGTTGAAGCAGCACAAGCTTTTTCCTTTTGCCTCTATAGCAAAGAAAGTGGAGAGATAAAGAGATTTGTCTTCCTTTAGGAAATCTGGAGAGGGACTTTTTACAACAGCATGTAGTGGCAGGACCACGGGAATAGTTTAAAGCTGAAACAGGATAAATTCAGACTAGGTATTAGGAAAAAATTCTTCACTGTGAGGGTGGTGAGACACTGGCACAGATTGCTCAGAGAAGCTGTGGCTACCCCATCCCTGGCAGTGTTCCAGGCAAGGTTGGGTGCGGCTTTGGGCAATCTATTGCAGTGGAAAGTGTCCCTGCCCATGGCAGTTTACTTCAAAATTGTATTTAAGTACTATCTAGTAAAAATCATATTAGCTAGACAGTCTTCCCATTATTATTTTCAAAAGTGAGCATTCTGACAGGGTACTTGAGAGATTCTTACCATCCTCAGTCCTTGGTTGCTGGGGGAACATGTAATTAGTAAGCACTGTTTTCTGTGTGTCAGGGTCAGCTTCTTTTTGAAGAGGGATAAGTGGTTTAGACTAGGAAAAAATGAAAGAAGAATATGTTATGAGAACATATACAGAAAAGTAAATATGATTTACATATCACAGAGCATGCCTGCCCTATTACTTTGAAGACCTTGTATTAAACCATTTCTCCTCTGAGTAATTTTCACAATATGAAGTTATTAACATGTCTGTCTTTGACGACTGGCTTTGACTGAGAACTGAAACTCCGTAACAGCTTTCAGAGCAAAGCAATCACTGGATTTTCAAAATTAACCCAATTTCTTGCTAGGACATATTACTATCCTGAAGCAGGCAGATCTGGAATAGAGAGATATATTTGGCTATTTAAAGCTGCAATCATACAAAAATAAAAAAATTTTACTCAGTTTTTCATATTAACACAAGGGCAGGGGATTCTTGAAGTTACTGTATTAGTAGAAATACTTTCTACTACATCTAAGGCTAGTGGATTTCTGGCAGCCCTATACACCTTAATACCATTCCAGAGATCAACATACAGAGAACTTCAATAGACAGCAAAAATACAAGCCACTAGTGCATGAATTACTGCTTAACAGTTTACAACTGAGTCACAGAGTTCAAAGGTGTGGCAAGACACCTAGCTCAACAAAAGGCATGAGTTTCCCCAGTGATATAACTGTGGAAGAAAGAGCATGCTACACATCCAAGTACTAGCTTATCAAGCACAAACTCACCTATATAAACATGCCTTAGGAAAACAAAACTGAAAAAAGCTAGTATCTCTAAATTTCATTTTCTAGCATCACAGAACTTTTCTGGAAGTATGTAAGTCTCCAAAGACAGGCAGGATGAGTGTTTTTTATTTTAGGAGAATGGACATAGTAATGTTAAGGAAGTACTGATGCAGAGACACAATATCAGGTCTCATTATGTCAAGATGGCTCTGTACTTGTCAATTCCACTAGTAATAAAGTCAACAATCATCCATTTTTAACTTTAAAATAGTTACCTGATTGTCTGATAGCCACATAGCAGTGAGCTGTTGCAGTTTAGTAAAGGTAAATGGCAAATTCTTCAGTCTATAAATTACAACAAGAATTTACATAAGTACATCTATCAATACTGTTAAGACTGTTAAAAATCAACAGTGCATTAGCCTGTAAAAATGTTCGAAAAGGACATTTACAGATGCAGTTAAATTAATAACTATTGACAGTTGAAAAGCAACAGAATTTAATTAATCTTCAAAGTTCTATCTGTAATTAATAATTCAATATAATTGCATGCCAATTAAGAAAGAAGTGCTACACCAGAAAATTCATTTTTTTCCCTCAAGACATATGTCTGGGAACAGGAACTGCACTGGATAATGGGAGCTATGTCATTAATGTATAAATCAAGCTACAGATGGAATACATAGAATCTGGATTGGCAGAACAGGAGGGAGAGCTCAGTTAGACTTATCTCTTCCAATATATATCAATTCTACTAACTGGTGATTCAAAAAAAAGAAATGTTTTGTCCATTTTTAATGACCAGCTGTAATAATACACACCTGTCTCTTCACAGAATCATAGACTGGTTTGGGTTGGAAGGGACCTTAAAGATCATCCAGGTCCAATTCCCCAGTCACGAACAGGGAAACCTTCCATTACACCAGGTTGCCCAAACCCTATTAAACCTGGCCTTGAACACTGCCAGGAATGGGGCAGCCACAGCTTCTCTGGGCAACCTGTGCCAGTGTCTCACCACCCTCATAGTGAAGAATTTCTTCCTAATATCTCATCTAAATATACCCTCTTTCAACTTAAAGCCATTCCCCCTTGTCTGTCACTAGATGCGCTCTCCAGCTTTTCTGTAGCCCCCCACCCTTAGTTACTGGAAGCTGCTCTAAGGTCTCCCTTCTCTCCCTTAGGAGACCTTAAGGTCTTCTCCAGGATGAACAACCAACCCCAGTTCTCTCAGTCTGTCTCCATAGGAGAGGCACTCCAGCCTTCCGATCGCTTCAACAGGTCAATATCTTTCTGGAGTTGTGGGCCCCAGAGCTGGATGCAGGTGGGGTCTCATGAGAGCAGAGAGGCATGATTGCCTCCCTCAGCCTGCTGGTCAAGCTTCTTTTGATGCAGTCCAGGACATGGTTAGTTTTCTGGCCTGCAAGTGCACACTATTTGCTAATGTTGAGCTTCTCAGCAATCAGTAAATCCACGTCCTTCTCCTCAGGGCTGCTCTCTATCCAGTCTCTGCCCAGCCTGCAGTTACCCCAACCCAGGTGCAGGACAGTGCATTTTGCTTTGTTGAATTTCATGAGGTTTGCATGGGCCCATATCTTTAGCCTGTCAAGATCCCTCTGGATCCAACACATTCTCCCTTCCCCAGGACACTTGTTTTACACTATGCAGTGGTACAGTTTTGCATCTTACATGTGCAATACAGGAGGCTATTACTTTTTGAGCAAGAATGGAAGGTTTCATGAAAATAACCAAACTAATTCCCCACAAAAATAATCTATGTATTGAACCTGTGTTATTAAAGACAGCTTAATAAAATGGAACTGTACAATCCAGAACACAATGAAGTACATTAAATATATGCATTTCAGTCAGCTTTTAAACCGTGCATGAGATGAGGAAAGATACCATAATACATTCACAAAAATACCTTTACATTATTACTGCATTACACAATTTCTACTTGAATAAACGCATTCACAAACCTATTGTCACTTAGATTGATGACTTTTAATTTCTGCATATCACCCATTTCTTCAGGAAGGAATTCGAGCTTATTAGAATGCAGAAACAAAACTGTTACATGCTTCCAGTTTCCAATCTGAAAAAAATCACCCAAAGAATTAATTCCTCTTCACAACTCCAAATTTGCAAATTTTTACTGTTTTAAAACAATTAGTATTTAAGCTATCTGTACATGTAAAGTATAATTAGATTTATTCTTACATATTAAAACCTTCTCTTAGTTTCAGTACACCAGCAATAAATGTCTACTTGCTTAAAAAAATTCAGAATTTCATTATTTGAAAATCTGTGTATTAGTATACATCCTCCTTTAAAAACCTACACAATCTACTAAAGAATTATTAACGTATCTGAAAGCTGTACAGACTATGTAGTTGAAAAGACATAAAAAAAAACTTTTACAGTTTTGTAATTAAATATGTACCTCTGATGGCAGCTGTGTTAAAAAGTTATGATCTGCAGCAAATGTCCTTATATTACAGAGTTGCCCAACAGATGAAGGCAGTGTTTCAATCTCATTGAAACTACAGTCCAGCTCTTCTACTGATATTAACCTAAAAAAAAAAAAAAAGTACTCCTCTACACATGCTGAAAAGAAATATGATACAAATACCCTTCATTCATATAGTAGTTAATTCTGAACCAATTATTTTTGCTATCATTTGCGATTTTTAAACTGAACTGCCAAACACCAAATCACACATTTAAAAAAATCTGCTGATAAATAGGTGAAAAATCTCCCTGTAATATAAAAAAGAAATGTATGTGTTCAGATTGACTTCTTACAAGCATTTTGATAGTGGTTCAATCATTTGAAATATTTACCAGAGCCATGTTACTACCAAAAACCAGATGCAGGCAGCTGACTGCCTTTTTAAACATCTTGTTTTCTTTCACATTCAGTTTTTCTTTACTATATTGGAATATGCATTAAGTGGGGAACATGTGTCTTTTGATTATAAATAATACATAAAGAACATAAACGCTGCAAACTACAACTAAGATATGAAAGTACTTGCTTTCAGTTTTACTGACATTAACATGTAGAAGAAATTAAATTAAATAGGCATAAAAACATTCAAAAGAGGAGCCACTGTTACAGAAAAAAGTGGAGAAAGGCAATTCGTCCCTTTACTAAGGTGAAATACCTACCCTCCTATGGAGTCTGGCAAATACACTAATTGGTTTTCATCAATTTTAAGTGTCGTTACCTTCTTCAGTGAACCTGTAAAAAAATGAACAAGTAAATCAAAAAGGACATTTGAGTTCATTAAGCTTAGTTTTATTTCAACTGTGGGGGCGGGGGAGGGAGAACTACCTACCAAATCAACCAACAAACCAAAACCATAACAAAACACAAAATTGACAACAAGAACAAAAAAAAACAACAAATGATGGGCAAGCAATGACATCTTCTGTAGTCCTTGGCATGCCTATATGCTACATACCCAAGGAAATAAGCAGACAAGTTACGGAACTTGTTTGCCAGCCTACCATGTGTCAGCCATGGAGGGGGAAATATATTTTTTACTCTGTTACAGTTAACAGTTTCTCACCCATTTACAAAGTACCTATATAAAGTCAAGAATGCTCCAAAACAAATTTTATTATTCAGCTATGCATTACAGATTTATCCAAAACCGGCACTTTTAATCAACTCAAACAGATCTAAAACGCCATTTACCTACTCTCAAGTGTTCTGTGTCTAAAGTATAAGTTTTTAAGAACATAAAATAACTGAAAATACAAACCAATAGACTCTGGCAGTTGCTGAAGTGAATTACTGGATAACAGTAAGTCTTGCAGGCTTTCACAGCCTGAAATACCTTCTTCAAGTACTTCAATGTTGTTTTTAGAAACATCCAAGTAGGTCAGTTGTTTCAAAGTGCCTATGAACTAAAACCAAGAGAAAATAATGTATTCTAGAAAGTGCAAGTTCAAAACAAAAAATCTGGCAGATCTGACAACAAATTGTCTCTCAGGTGTAATACCACAGGAAAAGAGAAAGCCTACTTATAATGCTGAAAAAATCAATTCCATGCAACATATCCAAGCTTTGTAATGAAATATTTTATGCAGATACAAATAGTTGATGTTTTTTCATGCACACACAAACACACCAACATAATTCTGCAAGTCTCTGAAGTCAGTCAGTCTACTGCAGATTCAACGGTTTGATCAGTTAACATGAATCAAGTAACTGAAGCAGTAGAACAGACTTCAAAATGGATAATGCTATCACTAGGCTCCAGTAAAGTCTTTTTATGCTTATTATCCCCTTTTGTGTAAAACTGCATCCTACTTAACCTCAAAACCAACAACGAATCCCTAACTAATAAACTGAAGAAACTAGCTAAAATACAAGCTTGTATTACCTTTCCCTACGAACCAGGAATAAGTTTGAAGATGCAGTCACTTTCACAAATAGTTTTACTGTACAGTAAAAATGTTTAATATGTTGACTCAACTCTTGAAGGAAGAATTAGCTGAAGTGAGAAAAGACAGCAAAGATGACTACTGATCAGGCAAGAAAGGCTTCATGTCAGAAGACTGCTAGTGATTTTAAGTCTGAAAACAGACCAGCTGCTTCACAAAGTTAAAACACTCATTTACTAGCTTGCTACAACCTAAGCACAGGTTCACAAGTACTGCAACAACACATCAGCCTAAACCCCATGTAACTCTGAGATGTCAAGAATGCACAGTCAACAGAATATTTTGTCAGGAACTGGCTATGCTCCCTGCGTACAGATGGCACCTGAACAGGCACTGCATGCTTAACAGCTGTGACCAGCAAAATTTCACAGCACATACTTATCCTGTAAATTCATTCTTGCTCTCTAACACAAAATAATCCCTGTTTGGAAGGACCCTAAATTTGATTGAGGATTTGATCTGTGATTTTAGCCCTGAATTGGACCATAATTTTTAAATAAGAATTATGTAACTTTCGGCGAAAGAAAAGTTGTGTATCCAGCTCTTATGATCAGTGACAATTTCTAAGTGAACTACTTAAGCATTTAAGTGGAATTTAGCCTTTTGGCTTTAAGTACAGATAAAACTACATTGCAACTTTAACATATATAATCACTGGCAAAGTGAAAACCACTTTAATTAAAATACTAAATGTAAAAACTTACCCCTGGAATAAGTGTTAGTCTATTACCATCCATCCAAAATTCCTTTAACCCACTCAGTTGTTCAAGTACTTCAGGCTGTAAAGTGAAGTAAATTTTTAAAAAGTTAATGAAAAAAAAATGAAGTGAAAGGCAAAACCAACTTCATTGATTAATCTATTGCAACTTTAAGTAATGCCTTATTATAGCTGCTAAATACACTTTTTTTCACTGGCTCAGACAAAACCCAAATAATTTACTTATTGAAATGTAAATATATATTAGATATACAAAAATCTCCTAAGAACTGGACCATAGCACTAAATTATCTTTATAGAAAGGGAGGTTTTTTTGGTTTGGCTTTGTTTTTTGTGTTGTTTTTTTTTTTTTTTCTTTTGGGGAGGGTGATCTTTTTTTTTTTTAATTGAAAATATTATTTTCCAGTGTGAAAAGACAGTAAGTAAATGTTATGTGTAGAATTTCCTCCTTTTTGAATGAGTTCTAAAACCCCTTACATTTCATCAACTCAGAAGACCTGTTTTCCAAAAACCATAACTTTGTTGTTTTGAGGGAAAGCGAAAGAAATTTTCTAGCAACAAAGGGTGCATCTGCATGACACAAGCAAACCGGTCCATCCATAGAGTGAAGTTTAGATTATGGTTCTATTACAATTTAATGTTAGAAATGTCTTATGTATCAGGGGTTTTCCTTCCTGCCCTTTATGTAGAGAGGCATCACACTGGCCAACATCCAATCCTCTGGGACCTGGCCACTAGACCAGAACTGCTGATAGATGCTGGAGAGTAGCTTAGCAAGCTCCTCTGCCAGCTCCTTCCGCACTCTTGGGGGCAACCCATCTGGCATACATCTAAGTGGAACAGGAGATCGCTAACAATTTCTTCCTGAATAATGGGGACTTCGATCAGCTCCCCATCTCTGCCATCCAACTCAGGGAACTCAGTACCCTGAGGATAGCTGGTGTGACTACTAAAGACAGAGGCAAAGGCAGCATTAAGTATGTCAGCTTTTTCTTCATCCTCAGTCACTAGGTTTCCCACAGTATCCAGCAGAGGATGGAGGTTCTCCTTTGGCTCTCCTTTTATTGATAATATATTTGTAAAAGAACTTTTTATTATCGTCTACGGCAGTGGCCAGATTTAGTTCCACCTGTGCCTTTGCCTTTCTAAATTTCTCCCTACATAACCTAACAACATCCTTGTACTTTTCACAGAGTGAGAGTCTCTCCTTCCACAGGTAATACATTCTCTTTTTTCTTCTGTGTTCAAGCAGTATCTCCCTGCTCAGCCAGTCTAGTCTTCCCCATCGATATTTCAGCACATATATTTACATAAAAATAAGTTAAATAGATTCATAAAAGATACAAAGCTCTGTAACAAATGCAAAACTCACCACTTCTGTGAACTCATTACTTCCTAAGTCTAGTCTCTCCAGCTGAGTCAGTCTGGACATGGTTCTGCACAGGAAGGGGATTGATAAGGAATTAGATTTAAGAAAATACCAGATACATTCAATCTTCTTGTATTCATGCATATATGATATTTTAATTAGTATTAAGTAGTGATGCTGTTCTGTAACTGGACTGGTATCAAAATTAGGCCAAATTTCACAGTGTTCAACCAAGCAAATGCTAATGACCATGCTGACTGCTGACTATCACACAGAGCACACTGCATCTCATCTACAGATTATTTTACAAACACTAAAGTCCCCTAATGTAATATTTATGATATAGAGTAACTCAGTAAAGTTATTCTTTTTTTGAGTCTAGCTTTTCACCTAGAGTCACCATAAGTCTTCTCAGCAGCCAAAAGCTGGTCAACTACATGTTTTCCTCCTGAAGAAAGATCACTGCCTAATCATCAGCTGAAACAGAAAAGGTCACTGTTGAAGCCCAGTAACCTGCACCAACTTTCTCCCTGCAGGCTGCTGAGGCTCAATATGTTCTATTTTCACTTTAATCGTTTGGTAAAGATGCACTGTGTGTGTGGGGGGGGGGTGAGACCAACAGACCCTAAGGTCCAACTTCTTTTTTTTTTCACATTTTCCTTCCTCCTGTACACCACTAAACTCTGAGGTCAAACTTTTTACACAGCTAACACAAGATGCACAGAATCTAAGCAATAACGCTCCACTCCAACCTGCTGCCAAATTCCACTAGATACACAAATTCCTCTCCAACACAACACACGATATAGGTGTCCCCCTCTCTTCTCATTCTCCTAGTGCTACATCCTTAATAGCTCTAAGCCAACCCAAAGTTGCCACTCTTGCCATTCTAATCTTCATTGTCTTACTAAAAATAAAATAAAAATACCATTACAGTTTTTTATTAAGGCTCCTGGTCTTACCATTAGGAACCAGAGCATATATATGCAAATCCCTCTCAAGTATCTGCAAAATTAATGTTACCTAACCCTGTCAGTATAATAAAGTAACTTAATTGATTTGGGGCTGTTTTTTCCCTTGCCAAAATGTCTGTAATGTAGCAAACACATCCACTCAACTGTAAAATATATACAAATGTGTTTATAAGACAAGGACCTCAGTTATTTTCCTCCCTGTCCCCACTGCCTGCCTAATCTACAGCACTTACAGCTATTCTACAACTAATACTTCTTTGGCTTTTCTGTATTGTTTATAGAGCAACTACACCTTCAGAAAAAATGCAAACAAAGCATCAATAATCTTAAAGTAACAGGAAAATTCAGTGCTAAAGGAAGAGGAACACAGGACTGGAAACAAAAATTAACTGTATCACTGAGTTATACCTATTTTTGTCTTTGCCACAGTGCTGTGTAATCCCTTCCATAAACTGAAAAATCTCTTTCATAATGCATGTTATTAAACTCATTGTCAAATCACTCCAACACAAATGGATCAAGTAGTCTAAACTATGCCTCAGATTCTGATGTTGTAAACTGTCAGCTTCACTAAGGGTAACACTACAGCTGTCTTCAAGCAGCATACAATTGAAAAGGCGTGCGTGATAGCAAGACTGGGCCCTGAATCGTTGTTATTACACTTGCAAATAACTCGCTTCTTTCTAAAAAGGTCACTCTTTTTATTGACAATTAGGCTATAGACATAAGCCTAAAAAACCCAACAAACCAAAAATCACCTACAATCTTTTTATATTTCTATAGGACAGTTTTGCCCCCAACTTACCTATCAGATGAATACCTCTAAAATCGTCTCTGTAGGTTTTTTTGCTTTCTTTTTAATAGAAATATTTTCACTTAGCTAGTTTGCATTATAATACCGCCAGTTTTGCAGTCTCTGGCTGTGGATAAGCCTCAAGCAAAATGCTGCATTTGGCACAAAGCAAGGTTGATTTAGTGTGTTGGCATTAATTACCCATTCTGATTAACAGTCTTTCAAGTCCTTCACACTTTAGTGTTAAAAATTATGTGCATGTTTAATTCAGTAACAGAGCTAGCTGATTTTGTAGAAATTTATCCAAATACATTTTTCGTTACAAATATGAAAGAATTTGCTGTTAAGTATGAAAATATTAAAAAAGGTGAAAGTAACAGGGAAACAAGAAAACGTATTCAACAGCAAAAATATTAGCATATACTGCTATATCTTATTAGCTTCAAAAAAAACCCCACCCTTTGGGTTTTCTACAGTGTTTAAAGCTGTATAGCGTGTTCCTTTTAAAACACATACTCATTTTGGAAAAATGTGTAAGTAAAAATTTCGTATGAGCTTCTGTATTAACACAATAGTGAAGGCCAAGCCATTGATCAACAGTTAAGGTCAATAGTTGCTGACCAGGTCAACTGCTGCATGCTTGTATTACCTCAAAAGGCACCTCTTCTGAGGTGCATTCTATGGACATCACAATGAATTTTTCCCCCCCCAGTGTACATCAGACATAAACAACACGTTTCCAGTGTTTCACTGTCGCAAAATACATATTAATGTGGTTAAATTAAAAAAAAAAATAAAAAGAGAAAGAAAAGAGTAGTCTCAATAGCTTTAATCTCTCTTAATTGAACCTCAAGAGTATTAGAAGAGAGTAAGAAAGGTGGCAGCTCAGCATGTACTGTAGATCATTACAGAGGTGCTGCAGAGGACATCTTTATGACAGCTGACAACTAGTTTTCCAGCAAGGATGAAACTCTGAAAACACTGAAGCCAACAAAATATTCCCAGCAATTTCAACAGAAGTTGTGTTTGGTTCAAATGGATTACACCATTTGTTTAAAATGTCTCTTATCACTACAAGAAAACTCCATAAACTACACTTTTTAAAATAGGGTGTATTATTCATGCTATTAGTGTTAATTATGGCAATTAAGGTCAGATCTGTATTAGCTATAAGTTTTAATTATAGCTACTGTTCTTCATTGGGAGTAACCTAATTTACAGAGCTACTACCCCAAATCACATGTTCTCTAATTTTTTTCTACTGCAAATTAGTGATAGCCAGAAAGAGAAAAGGAAGATAGAAAGTATTTCTATCACAAGAATGAGCAGAATTTTTCATACTTGCAAGATTAAATTCATACTTTCTGATGCTATACATTTCATTCCACATATGAGTTCTAGCATCTTTATAGCAAACATCACAGAAAAGTATCTAGGCACAGAAAAACGGAATACCAATAGGACATACCCCTTTGTCATGTCTTAGGCATATAATTAGCTACAGTCACTAAGAATACTGTTGTACTTGAAGGTCTGGAAATTCAGACTTCAACCTACATGCAAGTCTCTGCTAGCATATGAGTTGGAAGGTGAATATTCAACTGTTAGCTCCTCTTCTTCTCCATCAAAACATATTACATTCACTGAAAGCAGTACCTTTCTATACCAGTTTCTGTTGCCAGAAGAGGAGCCCTTTTCTAGATCACCACAACACGTTCAGGACTACAGCTGGTTATTCACATCCCATATTTGGGATCTGTTTCTCTTTTCATCAACCTTTTATACCTCTGTTCACCCACCCAGACCTCCAGGGTCCAAGTCAGAAAATTCTGAGCACTGCTGTAGCTCATAGAAACAGCAGGAGCTGCAACATCATCAGCCTGTTTGATGAAATGAGTGAGAACTGCAGGGCAGGGTTTAGAAAGATGCTAGATTTTAAGAAAGAGGCACAACTGAATTTACTTTTAAAACAAATGCTGTAAGAATTTTGAGAACTATTTTACTATTACAGAAAACATGTCTGAGGAATATGCTGCCATTATGTTAAACAAGCCTGTTGCATTGTAGAATAGGTACAGCATAACAAATCCCATGCAACACAATGAGTTGTTACTTTCTTCAGCCCTGGACTATATTAAACTATAAGAAGTGTACAAGCCATGTGAATCGCATTCTCTCAGTCATTCTGAACAAGCATCTCAACCACTAGACTTTATTTGGAAATAACGATCTTAATCACCAAAGCCTAAGTCTCAGAACCATCAGAACAATACTCAGACAGACATCTGGGTAGCCATACAATATTGTATGCAAGAAGCATCAAGACATCTCAGTGACCATCCCGAGGTGCTGACTTAAAAGCTCAAAAGGTGGAAGAGATATCCAAAAAGCTGGACAGAGACAGAAAAAAATCTGAATAGGCAGATCTCTGAATAGGCAGATCTCTGAACAGGCAGACCAATCAGTCTGAAGGGAGATAAAATTTCAGGAGTATGAAGGGTAAGTTCCTTGTGAGTACTTAGTCCACTTAATTCACAGAGTCATATAATAGTTAAGGTTGGAAAGGACCTTAAGATCATCTAGTTCCAACCCCCCTGCCATGGGCAGGGACACCTCACAATAAACCATTCCACCCAAGGCTCTGTCCAACCTGGCCTTGAACACTGCCAGGGATGGAGCATTCACAGCTTCCTTGGGCAACCCATTCCAGTGCTTCACCACCCTCATAGTAAAGGACTTCCTCCTTATATCCAATCTAAACTTCCCCTGTTTAAGTTTGAACCCGTTACCCCATGTCCTATCGCTACAGTCCCTAATGAAGAGTCCCTCCCCAGCATCCTTACAGGCCCTCTTCAGATACTGGAAGGCCTAGCTACACATTTTAGCTGTGATATACTTTTCAATATGCTCTACAATATTAGTGTAACTACACAAAAAAACCTCAGAAGTTTAAATAAATGTCACCTATACTTACTTTGGCAATATTTTTAATTGGTTTTCTCTAAGTTCCAATATCTGGAGTTTAGTTAATCTGTAACAGAAAAGCACAATGAATTATCACTATATACTGTATTTTATGACAAAAGCAATCTGTGAACTTATTTATACTGCTGAGTTTCAAAAAAAAAAAAAAAAATCTACAAGTTTGACGTATTTTTTCTGTAAGAATACAAATATGTTTTGTGCAAAAATCTACATGTTATATTAAATACATTTATTATTTGGGGTTTCATTTTGGTAAGCAGTAAGCAAACTAGATCTTGTCTCTTTTTCAATACCAGTTTGAACACATTTGTTTTCCTTCATCCCAAAGATTTTAAAACACTTCATGGGACTCATTATGGCAATGTTATCATCATCATACAGAAATACACAGGAAGCAGAAGAAGAAAGGTAGGATCAGGCCAAGTGAAGATGCTGCATTTCTAATACTGGCAATATACCAAACTATTTTGTATAAGAAGCCTCCAACTAATAAAAGCAACCTTTAAATTCATCTTCATCGCTTTCCTCCCATTTTCTTTTTCCCGTCATCTTCTTAATCCATTTTGGTACTTCTATTAAAAGGTAGTTTGATCTTTCTTTCAGTAAATTCATGATTGTAAGTTAAATAACCTCTAAAGCCTAAACTCAACTGCTTGGCCAAGATAAGTTCAAAACAGTCTTAACATTCAAGCAATGTAGCATTCCCAGTGGAATTTTTTGCATCAGGACAGCAGTGACAAGACTATCTCTTTTATAAATGAAATGCAGAAACTGGGTTTAGTTTAAATACAGACAGGATTATAAAGACAAGAGTTCTACATGTGCCCAACTGACAGCCCTCATACAACACAAAATAGAGCATTAAGGTTCTGAATCAAAAGGAAGCTTAGCAAACAGACCGGTCTTTCCTGAAGGTGCTTAAATAAGTACGTTTTAAGGACAAAACCCTTAATTTTGATTAAGTAGTAACAACTATACTTAAAGTAAAAATGGAAAGCTGAAAGCAGTAATTTTTTTTCCCCCAGACATTTGCTCATTTTTGGATGAATTTGAAAGCAGCAATCTGCCGTGCCTAAGAATATAACAGTCACCTTGAAACAGAGCAGAGGTCAGCATAGCCCAGCATTGCAAGCAGTACTTGCCATCTGGTACCAACTGCTGGAGGGGAACCCTCCTTCCCCCAGCTTCACAAATTAAAACCAACACACTAACGGGGCTGAAAGAATACCGTAATAAAAATCCGCTTCATGGTAATATCATTGCTGTCAGTATCTGACATAACTGGAAAGGATTTCCAAACCTTCTTACCCTACCTCCATCCTAAGGTAGCAATCGCTAACAAAACAGAACTAGTTTGTTTAAGCACTCTCAGATGAATGGTCATTTTGTGCTTGGAACTCTGAACCCCAAAATAACCCAACACTGCATTAGGCTTCAGCTGGTGTTTTGCTTTGATGACAGGTGAAATAGCTGCGCAGTTTGTAGTTTTTCTTCATAACATGTATGTAGTCAGATGGCTCAGCTGCATGCAGCAGAAGCAATCCTCTGCTCACACACTAAACTATATATATATATGCATACTCACACTTTGTTGACTTTAGACAGAACTAACTGTACTACACTTCTAACAAGCCAATTATGTGAACTTAAAGACTGCCTTTGCTGATAGAAAGGTTCACAGCTGTGTGACCTTGTTTCATGTTCTACTCTTTCTTCAGCTAACCCTAAGAAATTGAAGATATAGTAATGAATTTCCTACCTGTAGAGCTACTAGGGAAACACTTTCACTCTCTCTTGGCTGTGACATATAGGCTGTGTCTAAACTAGTAATTTTCTTGCAGTAATTGATGAGAAATACTGGACTGAAGCAGTTGTCACTTCTTTCATTATGACTGGAAGTGTTAATTCAATTTAATGTAACAATACACACCAATTCAAATTGCTGGTGTAAACACCCATGCTAAGTACCTGAACTGCTATAATGGAACTGAAAAACTGGGCCTTAATTTGAAAAGAAATCAGACAGAGAACTAGTTCACCTACACTAAAAAAAAGAGAGAAGTCATAGTGGCAGAATAAATATTTCCTGTGCCATTCTATCACCAAGATTTGTCATACTCATACACAAATATTTCATTTCTCAACTTGAAAAACCCATTACCACAGAAATATTTACACATCACTTAAACACAAAGCTGTACCAGAGTATTAATAGTATTAAACTTTAAGTATACCTGGTGTAACAGTCTCAAAATTATTACTCCAGTGTGGTTATTTAATGTAACCAACTTAGCCTGCTTTTGAAATGTAGCTCAACCTTTAAATAAAATAAAATCTCTACATGAATGTCTTGCCAGCATAGGATCAATATTCTTGCTAAAATCGGATTTTTTAATTATACAATATGTAAAATATGTAAAAGAAATATACAGCAGGTGTACTTGGGAAACTTGCTGTTCAACAGCAGTCATGCCTTGGAAAGTAAAAAATATTTCAGAGATGTTCTTTATTTTTTATCTCATTTGCAGTTTTGATAAAGCAGAACTTTTTAAATTTTTTTTATTCTAAATAAAGGCAAGAGGATTGACACATGTATCCTACAGCAGGTTGCATTTGCAAAGGTTTCAGTAAAATTGCATACATCTAAATCAAATCCCCAATTTAATTATTACTGTATATTTATGTAAAGAATTATCCCAGAGTAAACATATCTAAACAAATCTTCTACTGCAAACACCTCTGGGAAATAATTAAGAAAGAAGATTTAAAGGAAATTCATTGCAACACCACAGTAAAAAGTCTCTGGAAACAACACTCCATTACAGACAACACTCTCGAGAGTTCTTAGAATGGCACTGAAGATAAACTCCTTGCTTATCTTAAACATCCAACAGTAAATAATGCTTCACTTCCAAAGCCCTGTCTCAAAATTAGCATGCAGTGAGCTTTGTTTAGAATACTCTGCTTATATATTTGTATAGTTAAATTTAAATATACATGATGTATTTAGATTCAACAGATTTGCTTTTCTTAGGTAAGCATAAGCAATTCTCATTCCTGTGCACCGCTGGCATAAAGGCTAACTCTGGGATCTGTGCCAATATTAATGCATTCAAATTAGAATTTGGGAGTGGAAGAAAAAAACCCCACTTTATCAGAATTCCAAAGGAACTAGCACATTTAATCAAAAGCCTGGTGATTTTTAATAAGTTTAACAAGCTGGACTGGTACAACATCACTGAGGGACAGCAAGTGTGCAGTGCTCATAAAGAAGGGGAAAAAAGATTGGATAATCTTGACCTCAATAGTATGCAAAGCTTTAGCACAAATTTTGAAGGCCAGAATAAAGCATGGAGGCAAATATAATAAAAAGCTGCATGTATATTCTAAAAGCAGTTTGCATTACACAAAGCACTTTCAAAGCACCAGCCTGAATGCTCGTGACAGAGACCCATTCTGGGACTATTTTGTTCAATGTATTTTCATAGCAGTCCTAAAGGATAGGAAAAACACTTAAGTTGGCTAATGCCACAAAAGACAGTCACAGACAATACAATGAATTATTAGAACACCATAGGGGAAAAAAAAAATAACCCAAACCAGTACAACCTTAAGGACTGAAAAAAACAGAAAAGTGATAAGATGCCATAGCATCAAGTCAAGTACTCATGATTTCCTTGCAGAGACATCAGCCATTTCTAACTGAGCTGTCCAAGGCATTAGTCGATCATGTGAGGAATTACACTAGGTAGCTGCAAAAAGGGCTAGTGGAACACTACAGCACAACCACAGACATTTCCAAGAGAAACAAGAAGATAATCATGACACTGTACAAGCCATGAAGAGATCTCAATTTGAACTCTAAATATAGCTATATATGTCATCATCCTCTTTCAAAAAGAAGATGATGAATTCAAACTGAAACTCATTCCAAGATGTATTAATAAAATCAGGCACAAAGGAAAACTTAACATACTAGAGAGGAACAATTTTGTTTAGTCTAACAAACTAAAAGCGGGATAAAAGAACACTGTAAAACAGCAGGTGAGAGAATAGGCGACAACACTCATGAGAGATGACAGCAATTAAACTGTGGAACAAATTAATATAAACCGTCAGAGAGAAACTGATCTGGGAAACAAGGTTCTAACCTGAACTGCTGGCAAAGACACCCTGATGCTTGGGGCATAAAAACCTTTCTAGCTTTAATATGACATTGGCTGAGTTTTTAAGACGCATTTTGCCAGTCAAAGCAGGCAACAGTACTCAATTGATCATGTGTTCCTATGTAATGAAAAGTAATAGCTGTAAGTCCATACACAAAACAACTAATGCACTGAACTGGAAGAAAAGCTGAAGGGTTGTCCTTTATGGAAATAACCAACAATCCTCTAAATACCCTAAAAGCTTCTACCAGAACTTTTTGCTTTGTTTTTTAAAAATGTATTCCCACATTCTGAAGTGTAAGTTAAAAGACCATTTACACTAGCAAGTGTTTATGCCTACTTGTAAAGTTGTGGGATGTCAAAGCAGTCCGATCACTTACAGAAGTACTCAATGTTGAAGGGGTCTGAACCTTACTTTGAAATTACATTTTACCAATACATTGTTTTCTAATTTATTTGATCTGAATAGTATATTCCTGTAGAATAGTATTTATTCTGTGTTACACCATTATTAGCAGGTAAACTTATATGAATACTTTGAATTAATTTAAAAACAGCTGATGAGAAAAGTTTTCATTTCAGTTTCAAGCTAGGATGCTGCAAGTCACTATTTCTATTTAAAAAAAAAAGCCTGAATTCTTCATAGTTACTGAGAGAAGCACTACACTGGAGAACTGGCATTCAAGCTGTCTTTAGAAACTGATTTATTCTTAAGCTGTTAGTAATTAATGACCTCACCATTTCCCTAACCAGTGATTAAGAAAAAACTCTTAATGAGGCTCCTTAAAATTATGTGCAATATTAACTACTGATAAGACCAACCGTGTCAACCTGAACTTTTCAATTGCATCTGTAGTACCTGGCGTTTACTAAGTAAATCTTGTCATTTGGTTGGACTAAAAACCAGAAAAATGTATAGGCAATCATTAAAATGTCAACAAGTAAAAACTATGCATCTCCCAGATATTTCTTCTTCAACCTTAATGAAGGCTTTTGAAATGTAAACTTTGTGTACTAGAAACAAGCACAATAATTAATTCTCCTGCTTCAAAAGCAGCTTTTTCATTAGCTGAATGTGTACCAAACCTGGTGTTTTTAATTGTTCATCAGGAAAGACCAGGAACTGGGCAGAGAAGAACAAGCCAGCAACTCCAATCACAAGTGACTAATAAACTAATAGTCAGTAATGGACTGGACCTGTGTTCATCCTCCATTGTACATCTCCTGATCTGCCAAATTTCTGCAGCACTACGCTTGGAGGCATTTCTAGTACACTGTAAACTGTGTTGAACCAACTATATGGAGACGATATGGATCTGTAGGAGAGGGTCCAGAGGAGGCCACAAAAATTATCGGAGGAATGGAACATCTTTTCTATGTGGAAAGGCTGAGAGAGTTGGGGTTGCTCAGCCTGGAGAAGAGAAGGCTCGAGGGAGACCTTATTGTGGCCTTTCAGTACTTAAAAGGGGCCTATAAGAAAGACGGGGAGAGACTTTTTAGCAGTGCTTGTTGCAATAGGATGACAGGTGATGGTTTTAAACTAAAAGAGGGAGATTCAGGCTGGACATGAGAAAGAAATTTTTACAATAAGAGTGGTAAATTAGTGGCACAGGGTGCCCAGAGAGGTGGTGGATGCACCAAACCTGGAGATATTCAAGACCAGACTGGATGTAGTTCTCGGCAACCTGATCTAGTTGAAGACATCTCTGCTCATTGCAGGAGCGCTGGACTACATGACCTTTGAAGGTCCCTTCCAACCCAAATTATTCCAATATTCTATGAACTATGACCATATAGATTCAGGCAACTGCTTGCATGCAGCCATGCCTGGTTATCTAATAGGTGTGTTTCCTGAAGAATGAATTTAGGAAAAGAGAGTATAAAATAAGAGCGAAGAGAGTGAGGGGAGAAAGCAGAAATGGCTAGATCAGTATGATAAGAACTGGACGAATTATGCATATCTAGGAGTCTTCCTTTTAACAATATTATCCTTCCACTTCAGCTTCCAAGATTTATTCCCTTTTAAAGATGTAGGGGTTTGGCATTTGTCTTGTACTTAAGCTATTACATGTAATAACACCATAAACATGCTAAGTCTTTCGGAAGATTCCTGACAACAAGGCACCTGAGAATTACAGATGTGTATGAAGAATCCGGGCATCTAGGAGGAGACAAGTGGAATTACAGATGTCATTATTTGCTTCACTACAATTATGAAATGATAAACCACATTTCAGAAATACTAGTCTCCCGTAATACCAGACTTGTGCTGTAAAAGAAGGAAGTGTGCAAATGAGCTTTATTTCTTGCTTCTTCATAAGCTTTCTGACTGTCCTTTAAAAGCCCAATTAAAAAAATGCTAATAAATATTTTTTTTTTAACTAAAAAAATGGATTGGCAATGTACAGTCCTTCCCCTCCTCCAGTTTACACTTTGCCTGAGAAGCAGCAGAAACTGCTCTGTGTAAATTTAAAACTAGATATAGATATTAAGTTTTATATTCAACTTACCTGCCAAAATTGGCTGGCAAAAACTCAAGAAAAGCATCATTCAGGTACAGCTGCGTTAGGTTTAGCAGTTGGGAAAATCCATCTGGAAGTCTATATAGAAATAACACAGCGTGTTTGTTTCAATTATGTTTAGGGCATTAAGTCATATTTTCTCAAACAGTAATACAGCATTAAGTCCTACGTGCTGATAACATCAAAATTAACTAATACTAGAATTTCTACAAAATTGCACTAGACAATACTCGCTCTCTGTCAGGTTAGTCTCAAAATTCTTTATAAGTACTAAGTATCTACAGGTAATAAATTCTACAGACAACAAATGAAGCCTTCCTGTTTGTGATCTCCTGACACTTAATATGGAGGAGGGCACTCATTAGAAACAGTAACATAATTAAAACTTACACAATACATTTTTCCCCAGAAGAGTTACACTGCACAAATCTACATATATAAGCTAAGTTTGAAACACAGTGGTACAGGCTTTAGAGGAAAATTACTGCTATTAAGAAAGAAAACTCTTAGTATTTCTCTACGTTCACAGATAAATGATTGACTTAAAAAAGCTGAGAAAGTGCAGGATTGCCCATATAGCCTAATAACTTGGGCAAAATACTTCAATGACATAGCTATACTGTATCACAGTGCAATGAGCTTAATGAACCTCATTGCACTGTGACTCTGTTGCTTGCATCCAAGGGTCAGTGCATGTCTGGGGCAAACTTGAGACTCAACAGTGTTTGCACAAAATATAAAACATCAAAAATTACAAACTTACTTTGAAATTGGATTTACGCTGGCCTCAACAACTGTCAAAACTTTACAGTTCTTTATATTTTCTGGAAACTCCTGTATGCCTGCAAAACACAAGAAGAAGTAGGGAAACAGTCTTTAAATTATTGGACTCCATCACAGGCATGAAAATTATGTACACAAAAACACTAACCATAAAAACTTCGTTTTAGCAAACAGTGAACTGGTTCTTTAGTATTTCACTTCAGACAGTTTTCATTAAAGAAGTACTCTTATGCAGTATCAATTCTTTCATTATTCTACTCCTAAAGCATTTCATAGCGCAGCTTAGCAGACAGCTTATCAAGCAACATTATAGAGACACTGTACACTAACAATTTCCACTGCTCATTACCAAGTATTAAAGTATTTGTACTTTGTAATGTACCTAAGATCACGCCCTCAGTACTAATATTATTTAAGAGGGGAAGGAGGGAGAGAGGCAGTTGAGGGGTAAAAGCATTAATTTATATGGTAGAACAGGGTTTCCAACAGGATCTGTTTGTCAAATGCATGGCTTGTATGACATCCAGGTGAAACAGTAAGGCTTCAAAACTTAAAGTATGTTTATAGCATTCACAGTTCTGAAGAGGTATCCCAAAATGTGATATATGCTTGCTGTTAGCTTCAGATTATTTGTAGAAAAGGATAAAGATGCTGCAGACACACTTATATTTGAAAATTAAAACAATAAGTAACCGCCTCTTTTTTCCAAGTTTATGTCCAGAAACGCCAGAGTGAATTTCCAGTCCATGTATCTGCCAAAGTTGCATTTGCCAGAACTGACAAAACAGGCCTTGAAAACAGGAAAGAGGTATCCACCATGTCAGTAGGGTATCAGTACTGAATCATTCTACTGCCCAAGACTTTCACCTGTATCTTTACTATACCATAAGAATAACTAAACCGATGGTTAACCTACCTGAAGTTGCTTTTGCAATGTGTCACTACATTGTTCTTACATTCTGGGACAGGTGTGTTTGTTTTAAATAAACTTGTCCTAAGTAGAGTAACAATTCATACAGCCGTATTTCCATTTGGATTAAGAATACACTATTTTCTTCCAAGAAAAAACTGCTATGCCAGTAAAATACAGTTTAAAAAAAAGGGTTTGCCTTTCAAAGAGTGTATGTAACTGTGGCTGCTTCTAGGGTGCTTCATCAAGTGTGTGGAGAGGGCAGCCTGAACTTGAGGAATGAGACTACTAAGAAGGAACTGTACTCTGCAGACGTTTGCTTTTATGCTAGTGACAGTGAGACATTTCGTGGTGCTCCAGGTAATATTAACTTTCTTACAGTTCAGCTGCAGAGAGAAAGATAACAGCAGTGTGTCTTCTTATTCAGAATAGCAGGTGGGACTTGGTTTCATCTCTCCATGTATATGTTCTGAGAATACCGAAGCAGAGAAAATGTGGCAGAACATCAACTGCTAAATAGTAGTTTTACTTACACAAGAAATTACACAATTTCTGATACTAGTCTTGAGTCTGATTCTTCCTATGTTTGTGCAGTAACAAGACTGACCTGGTATGTTAGGACTTAAGATCTGGCAACGCCACCTGAGAAGAAAAGTAGTTCGAAAGTATGTATTTTATGACTAAGTCAATGGGTGACGTCGAGTAGCAAAGTCACCATGTTAACTTTTCCATAAATTCAATGCATGTAGAAACATCATTTCTGTCAAGGCAGATTTTAAAGTCTTTCCTGACAGGAACTTTTTTGCCATGCTAAGTGGTTGAAACTATTGTTTTTGACTCATATCAGGTATTGTACTCTGTTACTGAGACGTGAAAAGCAGAAAAGCACAGTAAGCCACACAGTTAATCCAGGTGTTTAAATACCTCTAAGTATCAGGGAGCCTTTCGGGAAACAGCTTGTTAAACTTGAGAACAATAAAATATAGAAACAGAGGGGACCAGTAGGAATTGAATCATCAACTACAATATAGATGAAGATTTCTGACACTTCTGGTTTACTCCCACACCTGTTCATGTAAATGCACGTGTTAATAAATACGGTTGCCTACCCCTGGCTGTGTTCAAGGCCAGACTGGATGGGGCTTGGTGCAACATGGTCTAGTGGAAGGTGTCCCTGCCCATGGCAGGGGGACTGGAAATTGATGATCTTTGAGGTGCCTTCCAACCCAAACCACTCTATGATTCTATGATGCATACAGCTTCAGCCACGTGAGGTTTACTGGCACTGTAAGTGGAGTTGAAGCAGAAAATCACAACAGGGAATCCTGATTTAACTCACTACATCATAACACTTTGATGCAGTGAGGCTTCATTTCTGGAAAGCAGCAGTAAGGTTTTCAAGTCCAAGGACAGGTTTAAAGAAAGACTAGAAAACTATCACAGAAAGACTAGAAATGTACATTACCAATTGCTATCATACAATGTTTCCATTTAGAGAAACATTTCCAATATATTTAAATATTGGAAGCAAAGTTGCATTTCAGACTCACCCTGCGCCATTCGCTTCACTGTCTGAATTACACTGAGAGATTCTCTAAGCTTAGTTTGCAAGTTTTTAAGGTGAAACTGCTGGCCCTTGCTTGGTCCTTGGATGAAAGATTTCATCGTGAGACACTGGCACAGGTTGCCCAGAGAAGTTGTGGCTGCCCCATCCCTGGAAGCATCAAAGGCCAGGCTGGATGGGGCTTGGAGTAAGCTGGTCTAGTGGAAGATGTCCCTGCCCATGGCATGGGGGTGGAACTAGATGTTTTTTAAGGTCCCTTCCAATCCATTTTATGATTTTATGATTATATGTTAAACCTCATGTTCTTATTATTAGTTCCCACTGCCTGTGTCAAGAATTCATCGAAACACAGGAGAATAAAATCTGTCATAACTACCTAGAAAACAAAACAGAGAACATCTGATAGAGAGGAAAATGTCAATGTAAACTTACTCTCAAAGGAATAGCCAAATAAAATATTAGCTATCCAAATACAGACATGTTAAATCAATAAACTTTTGTACATAATCGGAGAACTCTACAGTAGTCTCCTGTTTGACTATGCCTTGGGCAAGAGGCAGCGACAGTTTTAACAACAAATTAACAACAGAAATTCAACTGATATGTCAAAGCTAACAGAGAAGGAGCCTCTGAATTTAATTTTTCTGCTGCTTAGAGCCAGGATTGTTATGGTATACACCATCTTTACAAACCTCACTCAGTACTTCTGTATGGATAAATGTAAGCCATCATTCGAAAGAGCAGTAAATTGGGAATGACAGCACGAAATAAACCTAATGTTTGTAGCACACATTGAGAAGATAGGAAAAAAAAAATAGGGGACTGCTGCTCTCTATCACATGATAGGAAGCTGCATTTATTGCCTGACAATACAACAACCCCAGACATCCACTTTCTCCCAGTCCTTTTCCTCCTGCATGCTAAAAACATGCAGTTACTGTTGGATTAGTATTCTTTAAGTTCTCCCACTAAGAAATCAAATTTTAAAAGCAAGTACGAAGGAAGAGTGTGTAAGAAGGCTGAGAGACACTGGAAAATGGCTGTAAAGAGCACTTTATAAGAGAACCTGTTCCTTCTCTGCTTTCCACCTATCCTTAGTGTCCTGAATCTTCTTGCCCGTTAAGGAAGCTCAGCATATCTCAAGGGTCTCTGTGACCACATCTTTCTGCTCTCCTTTTCTAACACTGTGCAAATTAATCAACTTGATAGTCACCCCCACCCTCCATGGGCATGTGATCAAAAGAGCACTGCAAACTGAGATCCACATTACTTTCTAAATCTCATTCTTCTTTCTTTACATACTGATACTCAAGGATTATAGAAGGCAGTGCTACAGATTTCTTAGGAGTTATCTAAGTCTGTTGCAGCCTTATCCACTTTACTTGAAAAGCCTCATATGGACGGTTTCTCATCCTGCTGTTGTTTCTTACTCTACATGATAACAGCCATCACACCAAACTGACTCAGTACTGGAAGTTATTTACAGATAACACCTACTGTTTTCCAAAAACAAAACAGAACAAAACACACACAAAAAAAACCAAAAAACAAAAAACCCCCCCAAAAAAAAAAACAAAAAACAACTAAACCACCAAACCATCCCACTTGTGGACTATGACCATTTGCAGAGCACAGCAGAAAACACAATTTGCTGGCAATCTTTAGTTATAACTAACAGATTCAAACTGAATTGAAAGCAAAGTTCTTTCTGTAGTACAGCTTCCCACGAAAGTGTGCTTTATGTAACTAACAGCTTTTAGTATTTACTCACCTGTCCCTTCCTCCCTGTTTTAGCAAATTTCAGGCATTTTTAAATTCACTGGCTGGTTTCTACCAAGAACACCACTTGGAAAACAAAACAAAACAAAACCAAACCAAAAAAAGGGGCACAGGGGGGAAGAGAGAGATGGGACTGTAATATTGTTAAGAGAAATTTAGCAGTAAGGTAAGGAAGAAGAATATAAAATTCTTGTTGGACCAAGCCAAAAGCAGAAGCCATTCATCATTCAGAACTCTACTTGGCAAAAACTCACCAGCTAATGAGCCTAACCAAAAAACTGGTGTCTAATCATGAATCCAGACCAGCTGTGGACATGCCTAAATGGCATAAGGAAAAGGTCATATATAAAAGGTCATACAGCGATTTCTGGCCAACGGCCACAGATCTGAAGGTAATCAACTTCAGTTCTGGATCACATAACATGGCTGAAATATGGAATTTTTCCTGATCTTTAACTCCCTGGAGAGCAATGACTGTTTTGGCGCAGCTCATCAGAGCAAATGTGCACAAATGCCTCTCTGTTTAGACTGGATTAAGGCAATTTTAAGTATAATTGAGGCCCCACTCACCATCTGGAGTCACACTCATCTCCTCCCCCCTATAGCACAATCTTTTCCTGTTACCTGGGTCAGCATAACTTGCAGACGACGATGACACTTTATCAGATACTACTTTTTTAAATTCAGAAATACTGGCAATTCTGGATTTACAGAAAACTGTGCAAGTTACATCAACTGCTGGCAGAATTCTTTACTACAATGGATCTCGAGAGGCGACACCCCTATACACTACTGTTTCAGCCCTACTGCATATGAGGGTTTGCTCTGCTGTTCATAATCAAGTTTCACCTCTTCTTACACAGAATCACAAAATGTTTTAAAGAGGCTTGCAATAGAAAAAGAAAAACAGGGAAAAAAATAAAAATAAAATGTTATGGTTTAATTCCTAAAAAGGACAGAGAAGGAAAATCATTAACAAATACAGGACCTATGGAAGCCATATGGGTGATGTAAACTCTCCCTTGGCAACAGCCAGATCTCTCAGTTTGTGGGGAATGTGGCAAAAGAAAAAGTTCTCACCAGACACATCAAAAATCCTTCTTGCTGCAAAATAAATGAAAAAACAGCCCACTGTGTACCAGTCCCACTCTACACTGTTACAAATACAGAGGACACAGAGGCAAACATGTAGGCTTGGTTTGCATAAGCCTCAAAGCAACCTTAATTACATATATCCTTCCCTCAGCCAATCTATTCATTCTGAGCTCAACTTCTGGGAAAGCAGCTATTAGGTCCTGCCGAAAACCAGCCTAACTGTAAAAAGAGCAGTTTTTGTTCGTTCTTTCACTCAGGCCTCTCTACTACAACTGTCCTTCCAACCAATACCATTGCCAACATGGAAATCAAAATAATTTCAGAATACAAAAATATAGGCCACAACAGTCCAAAAGATTATGTAAAATGTTTGCACAATCCAAATTTTTAAACTGAAAGCTTAAAGCATCAGCCACAGTTTGTATTCTTATATATTCGTATAATTTGCTTCAATCTGGGATTTATGCATACCTTCTGAATTAAGAGCAGCCCTTTTCAAAGTAAGCAGTGTGTCAGAACCCAATCGATATAAGTCAGCACAGTGCTAATCCATCCTGCCTTTCACATCGTTCATTCCTCTTTCCAAAATTCCTAGAGGGTCCCTTGCTGTAGCTGATTTCATATCAACTAAGAGTTCAGGTTTCCATGAGGTGCCTGTCAAGGCTGTAGGGCAGCAGTAAAACCTTCCTGCTCACAGCTGGAGTTGCAGCTTGGCAGAATGTTGATCTCCATGTGCACGACGTGGTACTCAGTACTCTAGTTGTTGCCAAGCTGAGAAACTTGGGGCTGTTCAGCCTGGAGAAGACAAGGCTGCATGGAGACCTCATAGCAGCCTTCCAATATCTGAAGGGGGCCTATAGGGATGCTGGGGAAGGACTCTTCATTAGGGACTGCAGTGACAGGACAAGGGGTAATGGGCTCAAGCTAAAACAGGGGAAGTTTATATCGGATATGAGGAAGAAATTCTTTACTGTAAGGGTGGTGAGGCAGTGGAATGGGTTGCCCAGGGAAGCTGTGAATGCTTCATCCCTGGCGGCGTTCAAGGTGGGGTTGGACAGAGCCTTGGGTGGCATGGTTTAGTGGGAGGTGTCCCTGCCCGTGGCAGGGGGGTTGGAACTAGATGATCTTAAGGTCCTTTCCAACCCTAACTATTCTATGATTCTATGACTTATTTAGTGAAAGCCTAGCCTAGAAAAAAAATCTATCATTTCAAAAGAAAGGGGCAACTATCACAAACTCTGCTCTGCAAATAGATATCCCAAAGCTTTTTGAAACCTGCTATATCTCAGTTGTTCCCCTTGAACTCTCAGTGTCAGAACTGTAAAATTCCTTGCAACTTGGTTTTCCTTGTATATGAGAATTACAGAAGCCTGGCTTTCTGACTGTATCTTACTAAAGGCAAAAATATATAAGCTTAGATACCTATGGAAGAAACCTACCTTTCTCAAGAAGTAAAACTGAAAACAGTAAATGTCATGGATTTAACCTATCATCATTAAACTTGTTACCAATTTAATAAAACACTGATTTTAAAATTCATTATAACTTTTCATTCTCTACTCTCTCCTCGTTGTTTATGTGCAAAAGTTCCCTTCCCAGAAAAACTTCTTTTTGCAAAATTCTGAAAACAACCGCCACTGGGTTTCTTGATTTTTTTCCTTGAAGTGACTTTGCTTGACAAGTACCTACTTACAGCTTAGTAAGAAGATTCACCTCTCCATCTCCACTTTACAAAGTCCTTTTCTCCAATTCTACATGCTCTTGAAAGTTTTGAGCTTTCCTTTCCCATTTGTCTTTCCTTTAATGAGGGCCACTTGCAAGATTGTAAGCTATGATGACTACTCTGGAGGGGGGTCCTTTCTTAGGTTTATACAATGAAAAATGGAGTACTACTTGGAAGGGTTTTGGAAAGGAAAACAGGTAACATTTGTAGAGTCTATGTAATGATTAATGCCAAAATGTCAGTCAAGCTACAAATCTGACCAGAACAAGTTAGACAGTGTTTTCACAAAAAAAAAAAAAACAAAAACAAACAACACCAAACATGCAAACATCACCCCAAAAAAAAGAGAAACAACACACAAACAAAACAAAAAACAAAACAAAACAAAAACAAAAAACAAACAAACAAACAAACAAACAAACAAAAAACTCACAAAATCCCCCACAAAACCAATAATGAACCAAAAAAACCCACAAAACCCCAGGAAACACTTCCATAGGGAGAATTTGAAGCTTTTGTAGAGTTTCAAAGAAAAATGTAATCTTTGTTGTTGTGAAAACTGCAATAATGTAATGAGATTTACAATAAAATACTGTACTGACAGTATATTTTATGTTTATTTTGTTAACGAGGTGAGTACTTAATGACATACCTCTATGTACAGTAAAATATTTATTCACAATTATGACAAAAGGCTCTTTTGCGTAAATGTCCACGTGTGGAAAAAGCAGCAGTGCTAACATGCAAACTGCTTTTTTATAGCTTTGACCCCATTACATATCTGAAGCAGGTTTAGTATTTCTAGATTTTTTTGAGACCAATTCTGAAATTCAAAATTTTAAGATTTTAATCTGAAAGCTAAAAATCATTCCAATTCTGTGAGGTTCAAGCTGTAACGAATCCTATTTTATACTGTATGTTAGCCTCCTGATCTGTTTAAATGGATAATGCCTACTCATCACTTTCAACAAAAACAGTAACTTGCACTGCTAAATAATCAGAGCTGATGCAGGCAGAGAAAACAAGATGCCGGTATAGTGAGGTGTTTTGTGGGTTTGGTGTATATTCCTTTTAAACACCATGTACTGGCACAGCTAGGATACTTTTGGAAGCCCACAAGTGTCTTCCAAGCACTCATCCTCAAACCATTTTTAAGACCTTCCACTTTTTAGAAGAAGGTATCTCTCTCTAGGCCTGCTCTAATTATGTTCCTTACACAGTGTAGAGGGAGAAGGAGTGTGAGTAGCAAGACAGGTTCCTAAATGCTTCTTCCCTGGATGCAAACAAACAAACAAAAAAGGATATCCAGTAATGCTGCTTCTTGAAGACATGTCCGACACACTAATTTACATAAACAGGCCAGGGTAAAATTGCAAAATGTGGAACACTAGGGAAGGTTGTGGGTAGCAGTTTTGTTCATAATGTAGTTTCGTTCATAATGCTGTCTTGAAGAATTTCCAGCATTCAGGTGATTTTCAACTATGGCTAGTTCATGGCTGAAGTATGTAACTGGGCTGGAGTAAGTTAAGTCTGCAGAGTAACCTGAACCTAAAGTGTAACATAATCACTGTAATGATGCTTTGCTCCCCTCCTCTGCCCCCCATCCGCTACCACACTGGGTTACAAATTCAGTGTTGCCTGTCCAGTCACTTTTGGTTGATACACGATGATGATCACTCAAAGCACATCCTTTTACAAAATTAAAGGTACATTCTGCCTTTACATGCAAATCCACATCTAAACCCCACATAACGACTCCTACAATGCCTTTTCTGTGGTATAAAAATTGCTTTGAGTCCATGAGGATATTTGTATTGAACTTATTTCAGAAATGAACACTCAAATTCCACACTCAAGGCCTTAACTGCACTGAAATTCCATTCTGTCCTCTTCCTCTCTTGTACACAGACACCATTTCATTTCGCAGAGACAGATCCTATTCAGTATTTTTAATAAGACAGACAATATATTTAAGAAAAAATACTATGAATACTTGAATAGAGAACTTCAAATAGAATAGCAGCCTATAGTTAGGATAAGTTTATGACTTTTATATGTTGATACATTATAGTAAAGCTGCAGATGCAGGAGTTGGCCATTTATTTTTTAATTTTTTTTCTGTGCTTCACTATCACTTCACTTCACTGTCAGAGCAGCCCTGCAGAGAAGGACTTGGAGGTGTTGGTCGATGAGAAAATGAACATGAGCCAGCAGTGTGCGCTTGCAGCCCAGAAAGCCAACCGTATCCTGGGCTGCATCAAAAGGAGTGTGACCAGCAGGTCGACGGAGGTGCTCCTGCCCCTCTACTCTGCTCTTGTGAGATCTCACTTGGAGTACTGTGTGCAGTTCTGGTGTCCTCAACATAAAAAGGACATGGAACTGTTGGAACAAGTCCAGAGGAGGGTCACGAGGATGATCAGGGGACGGGAGCACCTCCAGTATGAAGATAGGCTGAGAAAATTGGGGCTGTTCAGCCTGGAGAAGAGAAAGCTGCGTGGAGACCTCATAGCAGCTTTCCAATACCTGAAGGGGGCCTATAGGGATGCTGGGGAGGGACTCTTCATTAGGGACTGTAGTGAGAGGACAAGGGGTAACGGGTTCAAACTTAAACAGGGGAAGTTTAGATTGGATATGAGGAAGAAATTCTTCACTGTAAGGGTGCTGAGGCACTGGAATGGGTTGCCCAGGGAAGCTGTGAATACTCCATCCCTGGCAGCGTTCAAGGTGGGGTTGGACAGAGCCTTGGGTGGCATGGTTTAGTGTGAGGTGTCCCTGTCCATGGCAGGGGAGCTAGAACTAGACGATCTTAAGGTCCTTTCCAACCTTAACTATTCTATGATTTTATCACGGATGGTATAAATCGCTGCTCCCATCTGTTCCTCCTACCCCTCCACCCCTCTCCAGTACAAGCAGAGAAACAGCACATTTATGGCAAGTTATTTTCTGCAGGGGGAAGTAAGAGAGGATGATCCTGAATACAAAAATAATACTTGGATCTGTCTCCCACTATTAACTATGAATAATTCTCAATTTCTTGAAAAAACATATGCCTAAAGTGCACCAGATGGGTAACATACGACTAGAAAATACCCTAAATTCTTGGTTTCCAGTTCCCCAACTTCTGGCACACAGCATACTACAGCTAGTTTGCCAAATCAGCAGATGATTTTAAATCACTGAAGAAAACATATTTGATCTAAATTTGCACCTGTTAACAAAATTAGTTTAATTACTTAAAGTAATTTTATGGGCAGATATGCCTGGAGGTGCAGGGTGTGGAGGGGGGGGTGAAGGGGGGATTTTCTTTTCTTAGGTTTAGTTTGTATATGTTTCCATGACGATTCACTGCAATACAGACCGACAAACTGACATGCTTAAATTTTCTGCAACATCACAGTGAAAGAGAACCACTCCTTAATATCTAAGAGACTACTGACGATACCCTGATTTCCAAAACACCATGTTTCTTTTGATCCTGCTAGTTATTTTTTAATCTTGCTATTTAATCCTTCAAAGGCCTGAATAATAGAGAACTTAAAAATTCAATCTCTCAGCATTTTCTAGAATACAGGATGTAATTTCTGGCATGGGAATGCAATTTATTTATTTACTGTACCATATGTTCAAGTATCATTTAATCTTTGTGACTAGGATAGAACCAAGCTTCAGCTAAAAGCTTTAATGCTGAAGCACCCCTGAAAAGAAGCTATGGAATACCTCCGATATTGAGGGTTTTAGCCTTGGGAATCAGGTTAAAATGCCATGAAAAGACAACCGATATACTCACTACCAAAAAAAACCCACAAAAAAACCAAAACAAACCAAAAGCCAGAATTTATTGCCCATTGCCAAAACTAAAGGCAGAGTTAAACTAACTCCATTTCATGCTTGCTGCACATACAGCAGCAGTTCAATATTTTAGGCTACATCTATGCTATGACCTCTTCAGCAGCTATGAATAATATATTCCAAACCACATGCTCATACAAAGACTTCTGTGTGCTCCAGAAGACACAGCCATTAGAGGCTTGTTCACCATAACCCACCACATGCCTTGAAACGTACATCACTTCATGCAAAGACTAGATGCATTGACAGAGGAGTCAAACGGAGACTACAAATTAAAACTCCCACTCTGTCTGGCTCAAGAAGGCCAGAATAAGAGGCCTTCTTGAATAAGGTGCTGGACACTGGGTGCATACAGGGAAAAACACATGTCTCCTGGCCTTCTGTACTTTATTAAATCTTCCCTAGGCTTCTGCTTTTGGTCACTGTTGGAGATGGGACACTAAACTAGAGGACTCCTTGTTCTGTTTCAATATTATTAAATATTCTTAAGTATCCATATTTGCACATCTGCCATGTCTCTCTTATGCAGTTTTATATATTGCATATATGAAATTAAGACATTTAAATCTGAAATAAAAAAGACAAGACCTATTATCATAAAGATTCCTGCACAAGTCTGACAGGTTAAGAACAAAACAAACCCTAGAAAACAGAGCTGCACAATTTACTGGTATTAGTACAGCATATAATTCAGCTATTGCCTCCTTAAATTCTCTATATGCCTCAGACGAACAAGTTCTATTTCAACAGCTCTCTGAAGGCTTAACTAAAGGTTATGCCTTTTTGAATAGACAAGGAACTCTTGGGCTGGTCAGTGACCAGCTGCCTATTTTGGTACATGAGCTATGGAATTTGCCAGCACTAGAACTCCAACGCCCTTCTGCTGCTTTTAAGTTTTCTGCATTGAGAACTTGTGTTAGAAACAGTTAAACCTTTCAACAGTTCAGTCTAGGACAGAAGATGATTATTTTTCTGTTGTGTGTCACTAGGAAAGTTTTACAGCTAGTGCTCTTTGAGAAAGACTATTAATCCACTTGTACCAGGAACACAGCAGTAACAATGAGGTCAATTTATCACACTAAATGCAGTGTTCATTAGGCAGAAATAATAAAGTAACAGTATAAGTAGAGACTGGGCTACAGTGGACAATCAAGGAGAATCCCAACACTGCAACAACTGGAATACTTCCTTAACAAAGCACAGCTCACTTAACTTTCTGGAGTCATAATTAGCTAGCTGTCCAAATAAAGCAATAAATTCAATATAATAAAATCTCTGGCATATTTATGTAATTCTTATTTTCAAATGTAATCTCAAGGGGAGGTCCTCTTACTTCACTTTGAATTACAAGACAAGACTATTATATCCTCATCAGTTAGCATGGTTGAACTTCTTCTTTTCTCTCAAATAAGCCACACAACTAAGTCTGATGTCAACATAAGTTATTTCAATTTCTTCAGTTTCAATCAGCCAGCTTGCCAAAGCAGTATCATTAATAAAACCCCATGTATACAATACTTGGCTGACAATGTTTCATAAATTAGAAAAGGATGACTCACACAGAATGACAGATTTATAACAAGTCAGACAAGTGAACCAGTCACTGTCCACAGACACTTCTCCCCGTGCAGCAGAGGTTACTATCCCCGGAGCAGGACAGCAAAGCAGCCAAGTACTTATAGGCTGCTCATTCCAGACAGCTCATTAAAATTAACTGAAAACATTTTCATGTGAAACAACATATAACAACAGAATCCAGCAAAATTTTACAAATTCCTGTGCAAACTACCTTCAGTATAGTGAAACATGAGGAAAGTCACTAAATATACAAATATGAGCATATGCATATTGAGAATATAAAATACTCTATAATATCAGTTCTCAGTAATGAATCTCAAAGTACAAACCAATCAATTTGAAAGACACAATTAAAAATCACAACCGATCACAAACCAGAATCTTTTCTATTAAGAAGTTATTTACAGTAGTAGTTTAAAATTTACTAGTTGTACTGCTTCTAAAAATTACATTTTCAGTAGTGCCTTTGTACAGTCAGTGGCGATTTGCCTTTTAGTTACCCCAACATAAAAAGTGAAGCGACTTACCATTCTTGCTGACATCCAGTTCCCTGAGATTAATGAGATTTGCAATGGATGCTGGCAATGTGGTTAGGTCATTGTCTGGCAAACTCAGCTTGTACAGAGACTGACAGTTAAAAAGTTGCTATTGAAACAAAAAAAAAAAAAAGTGAATGTGACTTTCTCTTAGTTTCCTCTATATAGCTTGTGTTTTTAATCCCTTTAAACTTCTGACCTCACAGTTTGAAGGACAGATTATTTAGAGGTTTTGACTACAAAAACTTTATTTAACTGGTTTCATTCAAAATTGATTAAGTTTACAATGCCTTGGAAAGTAAAAATGGCAGTCACAATAAGCTAGCAGCTATTCTTCATTCTTCCTACAAATTCCTTCGAGTATCACAGAAACTGTGACCTGACAGAGTCCTGCAAACATTGCAAAATGTTTTCCATAATAGGCATGCCGTGCCATACCCCAGAGGTATTTACCATTTGCTCAAAAAAAAACAAAAAAAAAAAAAGACATTTTTTAAAACATCAAATAGTTCTGGATCAGAGGATTTCATTCAAATCCTGTTCCTACTCTTTCCTAGAAGTTAAAATTTCATTCTGTTTTATCTTACAAGATCTAAAAAGATCCCCTTCCATACTTCCCAACTCAAGTACATAAAAATCCAACAAATTAAGATGAAAACTAGTGAGTTTGATCTATGAATATAGAAAACTGTATAATGCTGATACTGAGATTATAATTTGTATCAAAAATATCTCTTACTATATGTAAAGTACCTTGAGATTTTTATTCAGAAGCTTTACAAATAGACAAAATAGCGCAAGTAATATTAGTGTAATGGAAGAAAAATCTTTGTTTACATATCCAAAATATGTAAGAAACTTATAGATAGCACAAAATAAATATCTCCAAGAAAATGGTTGAAAAGATTCATCTGAACAATCTATGTTAAATATTCCTTTCCTAACAATTTTGGGTAACGCATGAGTACCTGGACTTAGTGTTCTTTTCTTTTGGAATTCTGAGAAAAGATTAAGTGTTCTATGACTGAAAAAATTTATCCCAATCAACATCATAACAACTGCTTTACTTCAAGCAAAATTTCTTGGGTCTCTCTCAATTACAAGGCCATTATGTCAACCACAGACTGTCTAACAAGCCCCATTCATGTAACATTTGAATATCCCACCCCAGAACAAAAGCAGACATAAATTAGCAATTGGACAGTTCAAGGAATGAGCTTTAACTTGCCTACTAATGTTTCCAGTTCCTCAGAAATGTGCCTCTGTTAGAACTAGTTGATATCATTAAGGCTTTGAAGAGTTACAAGTTACTTAGGGTATTATATTACAAGGAGAACTTTGATGAGGTCATGTGTTTTGGAGCCACTCCTGTATTTCAGTACTTCAAGCAAGAATATATACTTCAAACTTATCCCTAAAAACAACAAGCTGGACTCTTGGAATCATTAGAAATTCCCCCAGTCAGGCAGGTGGAGCAAAGGCAGCACAAAGAATTGCAAGATCCCTACAGGAAAATGTGGGGAGGGGAGTTTTATATGGTGTTGACTTTGTAGTTATTCCTTTTGTTGTTGTTGTTCTTTTTAAATGTTTACATATTCAGTGATTAAGTAGATCATCATTACTGTTAGTAAGTACCAGAAGTCATATAATTAAAGACTGCTTTATTGCAGAATTCCAGTTTCTTCCAAACAGAAAAGTGAAAGGGAAAACTAAAACAGTTTGAGCTTTTCAGCTCAAATGCACACTGTGGCACTTGGGATAAACAGGGTACTTTTAAGAAGTGCTTTAGTGCACAAGATGAAAGCATTTCAAATGTCTGGGCACTTTTGAAACTGAGACTACACACCAGTGCTTCATGTAAAGCAAATTCCTTCTCTACCACTATCTTTTCCTCCACCAGTTTGTTCATGCTGAGCCTTGCGGTCAGTCTGCTGAATTAAGGACTATAGTGTAAAAACAGATTTTTTAAGAAAGATGTAAAGATAGGAGACAATTGAAAAAACAAAACAAAAAAACACACAAAACAAAAAAAAACAACCAACCAACCAAAACAAAAACAAACAAACAAGCAAAAAAACCCAAACCAAACCCACACACTGACAGACCATTTCAGTAATCAGGTTGACAAGACAACCCCAAACTAGTTGTGCTGTGGCATACAAAGGGCAGCAGTTTGCACAACAGGGATAAGAACACACCACCAGGGGCAAAGAGGAAAGGGGAAGAGTGGGAATATCTTAACCAGGCTTCAGAAAGCTGGAGACAGCCTAATAAGTACCACACCCTTGTCTGAGATGACTTAATTAGAAGTCTTTTCAGAGTTAAAAGACTGAATAAAAGCTTGGGTTAGAAAAAAGGCATACCCAGCTTGAAACTCTGGCTCCAAATCAACTAGGATAATTTCAAACGTTGCAGGCCTTCCCTTACAGATCTTCGATGGATAGTTTTGAGATCACAATTTATGTCAAATGATTAAATAAAGCACTTCTATTATGTATTCACTACTCCCTAATCTCTGCTTGTTTCCTTTAGAGAATTTGAATTTATATGTGGGGTTTTTTTCTTTTGAAAATTGAAAGGGTAGTAAAAAATGACAAAAATTACTTAAAAGCCAGAAACAAAATGCTAGCTTATCAAAAATAAGCCTATAAGGATGACTTACTATAACGCACAAACACATTAACATGAAGCAAGCTAAACTACTACAAGTCCCTGCAAAGAAAAGCAAAAAGGAACAAAACATGTTCAAGCTGACTTTCCTATCACGTGGATAATTTAAACAGATTAGACCAAGGCAAGCAGTAGACTGCCCGCCACCTCTCAGTGTACTCACATATCAAAATTCAATTTCATATAGAAACTGACTAATGAAATTGAATGGAAACTAACAAAAAAGGAAGGCAAAGCAGGCAAATGGCTTAGGTTAAAATGTCAACATACATCCATTTGATCACTACAATGTATCTTTCTCCCTCTTAAGATTATGTAATGGATTTTTTTTAGAGAATTATGAGTTTGGAAGATATTTGCTTAGCTCTTAATGATTTAATACAAGAGGAACTCAGAATTTATATTTTATTTTTTTCCCCTAAGAAAGGTATTACATTCTGTTTTTTTAAGCACTCAATTTTGTTCTTCTCAAATAAAGAATAAGAAACAGGAATTAAACTCTGAAATCCTCTGAAAAATCCTCAAAGGCTGATACAAAGTCTGACAATGTAAGTTACTAAACCTAAAATTAATAACTCTAAAGAAATATCTGCTTGGGAAAAGACTAGAATAAAACAGTGGAAGTTCTAAACTGTAACAGACTTTGGCAAAATGCCTAGTTTCAGCTTTATGTTATTAGCTCTATTCAGCGTACAAACACAGGTTTTCTGGTGGCTTCTCAGGAGCATTTTAGACTGGATTTTCAAAAGCACTTAGGTGGTTTAAGTCAGCTTTACGGGTCTCCAGGGCTTCTGATAACTGTCAAGTTACTTCCCTGAAATTGCTTTATTTCCTTATTAGTTTCACTTATCTTTAAAAAAAAAAACCTAAACCAGCAAAACCTGAAGTAGTTAAATTTTCCAAAAATCTAACAGCACTGTATGGTTGTCCCATCTGACAGTGAAGATTTGCACACAATTCGGACAAAACAATTTAAAATATTATGTCTTTCATCTTATTACTAAGTTTTTAATTCCACCAAGACAGGACCTCCTAACAGAAATTAAGTCTATTGAAGTGATCACTTTGTACCTCTCAAAAGTCTCACTGGCAAAGATTTTCATTCTTTTCTCTAGTATACTAGACTATGCAATTTGTCTTCAGATTTTAGAACAAACAATAAATATTGATTTCTGTAATAAAGCTATAACCAAAGTGGCATTCCAGCTCCCCTAGTTTTTTAACTAAAGTAATACTTCAGAAATTCTCTTAAGTCATGTACCGAAGAAGAAAGGACTTCAAGTGAACACATGCTTCATATTTTAGGTGTCTTTTGTTGGCGCAGATCTGAACAAGACATTAATCTTACTACTTCACATTTTCATGTGTTATCAGAGATTCAAAATAATGCTGCAATTTGTTGAATACAGTTAGTCAGTTCAAGCAGACACTGCCACAGAAATAAAATAGCCAGCTGCTTCCAGTATGTACATCTCTTCAACCAGGTTAGTTGCTTAAGCAGTTTCATCCCAATTCATGCAGCAAACTAGTCATGCTGGAACACATAAACATTCCTTCTACTAGGGCCGCTTTTTCTGGGATCAACGTTTACTTAAAAATATTTGGCAAAGTACAGCCTAAAAGGTAAAGGTGGAACCTAGACACTATCAGCTTCTACAACGCTAATGAAGTAACAGAGTCAATAAATGTAACTAAAAGGAAAACTACCCAACCTACCTTTGGAAGCTCTTCAATCTGATTAGCATCTAAATAGAGTTCTTCCAAGGTCTTTTCAAAAGTAAAAATCTCCTTAGGCACCTGTTCCAGGCTGCAGTGAGAATAATCAAGCGTAGTAACTGTTTCCTCCTCTCCGCGCAGGCAGCGGCATGGCACCAGCCGCACGAACAAATTCCGCTTTGTAGTCATTTTCAGGCACTGCAAAACAGAAATCGGTCCATCAAAAACCAAGACAACTTCAGAAAGATTCACTTGAGCAGCTGCTCTAACTTCTACTGGCTACCAAATATTTAAAAAGGAAAGAAGTGTATACATATCTGCGTATGTGTGTGCGTATGTGCATACATGAGGGTGTGGAGGGAGTACTTATTTTCTTTTAGACACAACAGATCTGTAGTGGCATTAAACAGGGTTAAAGCACATACAGACACCAAAAGACAAAGTCAAAATTTAGCCTGCAACTTGTCACCTGCTAACACAGCCCTACATTACAGAGAATTTTGAAGCAGCAATTCTGAAGTGTCAATTGTGTTTTTACAACATAGTTTAGCCCTACTTTCACAAAGGTTACTGGGATGATAATTTTGCTTAATTAGATAAAATCCACCCTTTACAGAGTATTTAAATATAGCTGCAGGAACGCTATATTTTTTTTTTTTTTTGTGATTAAATCCATGTACCTGAATTTCAAATCCCTCATTTAAAGACAGCACATAACAAAAAGAACCAGTGCAGTTTCTACCAACTGTTCTATCTACAGTTTAAAATAAAAGATTACCAAGTGCACAGATAAAGAAGTAATTTCTTTTTGCAATTCCATTCAGCTTGGAAAACTTCAACACATTTTACATGCACACTGGAACTAAAGAAATTTCACCTTGCTATGGAGGTGTATCCTTCAGTCTCATTCATTGCTACAACAGTCCCCCCTTTATTCTCCATGGCTTTTACAATATCCCTACCCAGCAGGAGATGGCAAACTTAAACAGTGCTAACCGCCTGATTACTGACAGCATACACCAGGCATGTTCTGCCTCTTTCCTCCTCAGCAAGAACACAATTTTAGGTCTTTCCTCTAATTAGCAATGAATTTTCACAAAATTCAGAGAAAAATGTTCTTCAAAAAGTCACCTCAAGTTTTGCTGAAATCAGATGACAGGCTCATTTCTCAGGAAGGACTAACATGTGCAGACAGACAACATGATCATGTAAGCTTTACTTCCTCAGGAAATTGGTCTAAAAATACATACTTTTCCAAAACAGCACTGAATATTTATTTTCTCAATCAAACCGCCAACACTGCAAATTAAAATACACTTTAAAAAAAAAAAAAAATCTTCTTTCTGGAATTGCAGAAATTACATTTCAATTTCTGGATTGGTGACAGGAAACTTTCTTCTCCAACTGCCAAAAAAGTCAGACACATTTAGCAGACTGCACTTAAGCTTTCAGACAGTATGCTAGTAACACACGGAGAAAACAAAATACCACGGCTGCTGCACTATATGAGGTCACAGACTGCAAGACCCCTCCTCTTACTGAGACAAGAAAAAAAGCCATGCACTGGGATTATCTTCTGTGAGCAGCTAGCCTGCAAAGTCCTTCACAGTGCATTTAATTTGTATGACAACAGGTGAACATACTGCTGTACTTCAGTATTTTCACCAAAGAGGAGTGCTCAGGCTGGGTGCAGTCAGATTCTACACCCATACACTAAAAGATGGAAGAAACTCTTTATTAAGATAGTGGAATGTCAAGACTTCCTTTTTAACAATGCTCAGATGTTGCTAAGATTTTGTTACAATGTTGATTATCCATCAGAACACTTAACACTTCCTGTAAAACTCCAGCCATGTTATTTAAATAAAAAGTGATCCAAAAATAAAGATATTTATCTGTGCTGCAATGCAGACTTCAGAGAATACAAATTCTACTCTGGGATTTCCCAAGGAATGGGAAAGTGAGCAAAAGACACAGTGTAACTTCTTTCTGCTTCTTCCACAGGAACAGGTTCCAAGCATGACATCCTCCAGCCACCCACAGCCAGATGCCAAAGATGCTACAGAAGCTGAAGTGCTTTCTGGGTTGGAGCTACTCACACCTTCTCCATGCCTCAGAGGCCACATGTGAAGACACAGGAGGAATTCCACAGCAAACATTTACAAATAAAAAAGCCTTTAACAGAAAGAAGTATTGTCTCATTTTGTATTACTTCAAAGATCAGAGGGGGTCTTTCTGACCACTCCAGAAAGAAGCACACAGCAGTCTCTCTTCAAACAGGAGTGTAAACAGAAGAACATACAGGTTGGAAACAACCAGGACTGGAAAAGCAGAGATTGTACATGTGAGTTGATTACTGGAAGTCTGGCAGTGGAAGACACACCTACATCTTACCAGTGGCAGCCACCAATAAATTCACTTCACCCAGTCATTTCAACTTCTGAGAATTATGTTTTGGTTTCCAGAATATAAAAAAAGTTCACTACATGGCTCATACAAATGATAAAATAAGATACTCTTTTTCATTCAAATCCCTCAAAAGCAGCACACATTACAGTGTTTGCCCCCACTTTTTCAGTAGCTGTTTTCTTCACACCAAGTCTTACTTAGTCAAGTCTCAAAAGTTTCTAAAGCAACAAAACACTTGTAAAGCCTAACAATGCAAAACACACATATCTAATTTTCCTGACTTATCCTTTCATTTTGTAAAAAAGATCTTAAGCTTGGGGTGAGGGGGAGGAGGATGGATGCATCCACAGCTCCATAAAAAACAGATCAGTAAACAAATGCTTGTGCAACATCAGAGTGTTGGCTCATATCTTCGGTCAGTTATCATGTCAGTTAAAGTACCTAAACTCACAAGCCAAAACAGTCAAATTCATATTTAAATATCAAATAAACAACTTTCTCCCCAAACCATTGATTTTACCAACTTGAGTGTATATTTAATTATAACATTTTGAAGACGAGAATTAAGAGATCTGCATTTAAGTAAATGTATGAAACTATGCAATGCGATGTAGTTCAATTTGTCTTACGTATGTTCAAATTTTACTTCTATACACATATGAATAGCTTTTCAGTGCTGGTATTCTGCAACAGAGGTTGCTCCCAATACCAGGAAATGGGTGTGGCAGGATAGTTGGAGGAAGTATTCCACACCACCACTCTTCTGCAATGTAAATTTAGAGAGAGAGACACTCAGAAACACACAACCCTCACTCCCTGCCTCTCTGTCCACCTATCTTGTCATCAGCTGCCCAAGCAGAAAAGCTATAATGGAGGAAAGGATGTACTACAGAGAGAGTCCACTGTTACAACTGCCAAAGACAGGAACTTGTGATGTCACACAGAAAATGTACGTTTCTTCTACTGCTCAAAATAAGAACTTCTCCACGGATAGTTTGGGTAAATACATAGAAGGTAGAAAGAAACACAAAGTACAGTATAGTTTTCCTTTCCAAAAATCAGAGGAGTCTAGCAAGCAGACTTCATGTTTCATAGTAACATGAAATCACAGAATAGTATGGGTTGGAAAAGACCATCAGATCATCTAGTTCCAACCCTCCCAACACTCCCCGCTCAATGCCCTGTCAACCTGGCCTTGAGTACTGCAGGGATGGGGCAGCCACAGCTTCTCTGGGCAGCCTGCTCCAGTAAAGAATTTCTTTGTAATATCTAATCTAAATCTCTCCTTTTTCAGTTTAAAACCATTATCCCTTGTCCTGCACTATGGGCTGCAGGGGAATCTCTGCTTTGGTGCCTGCAGCATGTCCTCCCCTCCTTCTTCACTGGCCTTGATGTCTGTAGAGTTGATGCTCTCACATATTCTCACTCCTCTCTCCTGCATGCTGTTCTGCAGCAGGTGTTTAAGCTTTCTTAAATGTTTTACCACAGAGGCACTACCAATATCACTGATTGACGCAGATGTGGCCAGAGCACGCCTATCTTGGAGTCAGCTAGAACTTGGCTCCAGGGGCAGCTTCCAGCATCTTCTCACAGAAGCCTCTCCTGCAGCCCCCTCACTACCAAAACCTTGCTACCTGCACCCAATACAATCTATAAAAAGTGAAACATTTTTACTGAATACAATAAAGTCACTGGAAGAAGAAAAGCAAAGTATCAATTTGAAAGACCATGCTAGTGAAAGAAAGCAAGATCGCCAGCAAGGGTGGATACGCACTAAATATTTAATCCCAAAAAGACAATATCATCTAGTGAAATCACTCTTTCGTGGAACTCTGATTATTCCCTGCACATCCCTGTCATACAAGTACTTGGCAGAACAACAGCACCTACAGATCTGCCAAAAATACATGGGACATTTTTGTGCACCCATGTGTCTACCTACATTTTGCGAAGCAGTTAATACAAACAAACCAACCCAAACCTACAAGAAATTCCACACCACCAGAAAACAAAACACACAGCCCCCAAATACCACAACTTTGAAAATTCTGAACTCAGGCTAGTCAGGAATACAATCAGGTTCACAGTAATTTTGTTCCTATTATTTGTTAATTTGGTCGAAAAGCAGTGGTTTGACTGCACCATTAGTCCTTTAGATTTTCTGTCTGATGCTAACAGGATGTGACTGCTCATGCTCCAAGCTGGTGAAAGCACTTCCCCCACCCCCAAGCCTCTCAAAAGGGTGTTTACCAGTTACATCAGCAGCAGAGCTGAAAACGAAACCAGCTATCAAATGTTTATAGAGGAAGGCACGAACAAATAGGCACAAAAATATCCGGTCAAGTTCTCTTTAGACCACTCCACCATCTACAAGTAAGTTCAGAATTAGGGAGCTGAGGATTTGTAAATGCAGGAAATGAAAAGATTGTGTTGCCCACATGTGACATAACATGCAACCTGCCAAATACAAGAAGGCTAATTTGGCCATCTGACAGAAGACCTAACATACTCATGCTGAAAATAAATCCCCTTATTTATTAAGAATCATAATCCACAAAAAAAAAAAAAAAAAAAAAAAAAAGGTCACCAAAGGAATTGATTACTTTCTGTACATTGAAAACTCAGTAGAAATGAATCTTCTTATACTGGACATATGAACATGAACCAGCCTATATTTAGAGATATTAAAGATCACAGAATATACCATGAAACAGGCTATTTAGCTTGTTGATGAAAGATGCTATATTGTGAAAATAGAGATGTTGAGATGTTGAAGACTCCTTTGGTCACAGTGACAAGTTAAGGTATTTTCACCTCCACCTTGTGTCATCCAAGCTATTTCTTGCTTGATTCTTCTAAGAAATAAAGTATTTTGCAAAACTGGATTGGTTATACTATTCATTTCACTGAATCAGACTGGCAAACACTCAGGTCAGTACAAACTAATGAACCACAGTGCTGCACTGTGGGAGAGAGAACAAGTGGTAAGAAATAAGAGGGATTTTGGAACCATTTCACCATTTTAATGTCGAGCTATAGTCTCAGACTCCCTGCTCCTGATACGAAAACAATGCTCAACTGCATCCATTGCTGCATGCCCTCTACACAGGCAGGAACACCAAAAACCACACTGTACTTGCCCACATACAGCATTCAGAGCAAAAGAAATAAAAGGCATTACTCATAAAATAACAATGGTGGATAATAACGGGAGAAACACCATGTTAGTAAATACAGTAAATAATAACCAATTGTTAAGTGCAAATATATGAAGGATGCTTGCTACAGTTTCTGTGAAAATAAAGGGATCACAGATGGCAGAAATCAGTTTTGCTTTTAGTGATTCAACAGCTGCTAGGATATAAGCAAAACCAGCAATATTCTACTTCTAGCTTGTTGAAATACAGAACTCAAAGGGGGTAATAAAACTCAAAGCTTCTCTAGGGGTAACTCCAAAAAGACAAATGCCAGGTGTAAATTCTGAAGACATCTGCTTAAATTATCTGTTTCTTATATTTATGAATTAAATCCTAACCAGACTTCAATTTACTACATCTATTTTGTTTTGCTTTAAAATATTCAGACATCCTTTATACAATTAATATCTGAAGTTCTTCATCAAACTATTTTGCAAAACCTCTTCACTTAGTTGTAATGGAACCAGTAACATTTTCTTGGCTCAACAACAGTGTTCTCACGTGTCACAGAAATGTCCTTAAACAAAATATATATATATATATTAACTTTTCATACTAACACTGTATAATAGCCACCCAGTAACACACACACACACACACACACACTCTGTCACTACACAACTGTAGCCAAGTTAGTTACAACTCAGTTCCCACACATTCCCATTTGCTCTTTTCAGAGGCAGCCCTTGAAACTAACTTCCATCTGGACAACCAATCTATCCAAATAAGTGCTACTATAATACTTCATCTGAAGAATAGTCTCTAATTGTATATCATTAACAATGCTGCTGAGATTAGCATTAGATCTGAGCTTCATTTCTGATTTTCGACTTGATTGCATATTCTTTGGATATGTATTTGTAGTGTTACTAAGAAAACATTAAGAGGAATAAATTTTTAAAGTCACTGTGCTTGAATCTCACTCATTTCCCCTCCCATCCCGCCCTAAAAAACCCAAAAAAAACACTTAATAAAAATTCATGGATAATTACTATGACAAACTGCTTTTTTGTTTGCAGGAAACTGCAGGAGTCCCTCAAACCTTCATGGAATATTCAAAAAACTGAGCTTTTTTTAAAAAGCCATGACACTGATATTTCAGTATTTTAACAATGATATTTTCAAATGGCTAAAGGATACTTCTACATTATCGACTATGTTTGGGGTTTCATGTTTCAATTTTTTAAGCTATTCCGTAGCCAGCAACATGAAATATTTATCCCAATAGAATACTAAAGTAAAATTCATCCCACAGCCAGCTGTACCAAGCTATTTCAGAACTGCTTTGCTTTCAGAATCCACTAATTTCTACTTTAAATAACTTGATTTTCTTTCATTGTTGCTGTGAAAAAGATCCATGGAAACAAATGGGACAAGTTCCTGACTTCCTATACAAAGAAAACAACGAAAATTAAATACACAGAGCAATCAGACTAAGAGATGGTAAGCTTCTGAAAGAGGTATAAAACCATATTAAACCGCTTATGTTTCAACTTTAGTGCTTTGAGGGATTATGTCTGGATCTACTGTTTGAGTAAATGCTGTGCATCATATACTATCAATATCTATTCAAGCAGAAAGGAAGAGATACTGTCTTAATTCTTCCAGTTATAACAATATAGTCAAAAGAGATGAACCAGCATAGAGGATGCGAAGGGAAGAGGCATTGCTAGTCATTTGCCATAGGAAGCAACAAACCTTACAGAGCAGTAAGCACAGCTGAGGCAGTAAAATGACAGCACAGTTTCTCAGCTCAGCAGAGTATGCCAAAGCACACAAAGGCAGGAAAAAGCAAGCAAGTGTAAATGCTTCTATAATCTTCATTATGAGCTGTTTGTAGCAATGCCAGATAAAATAGGCAGAAGATTTTGTATCTTTTAAACTGGTATTTTTTAGTAAGTCTCAAAATTACAGTCACTGAAATGTCAATATTTATTAGCATTTCCTCAACCTGAGCAGCACTATTAATAAAATCAAAGCAGACAGAAGCTGCTATCATAAGTTATGGGGTTTACGAGTTTTTTGAGGGCAGTGGGGGCTAATAATGGCTCCTCCACAGAAATTCATGAGAAGTTCTGAAGACAAAATTATTCTATTGGGCATTCTTTTTATTCATGAGAAATATTTGCCCCTGGAAATCCTGACAATATGAGAGAAAAACCACCTACACTGGTATCATTTAATAAAGAAAAAAGCTGATTCTGAACATGTGTTGCTTCTCCATAGACCTTTAATCAGAAAACCAACTTTATTTGTCTTTTTAATACTTTTCATGTTATGTATGCTCTCTAGCTAAAGATAAGACACCATAAGAGAGAAATTATGACATGATGTTCACCTACACTTCAGATCAACAAACAAGTAAGGACAGGTAAGAGGCAAAAGAAGCATTCAAAACATTTTTTAATTCAAGTTTTTCAAAAATACACTTATCTTTATATGTATATGGACATCAAACTTTAAAATAGAATTCTTTCTTGCAACATAGTTTTCCGTATATTCCCCTTTCTACATATGCACACAACTACGTTCACTTGTAATTGGCAATTGTATGCAGACCAGTATCATTCACTTAGCTCTTCAGCATGTATTTTTAGTTAAAAAACCTATTAACACGAGAGATAATGCAGAATAAAATTCAAGTGCCTTGGTGGTAATTATTACAACATATAAATGAAGAAGAGGATTTCTATTTTAATATATTGTGCAGTTGGCCCAGAGGAAAGAAAAATAATGTACTTACCACTGTGTTACTTTTCTCTCCCTGCTGCTTCTTCCCTGAGCTTTCAAAGCCAACATTCTGTTTAAGACAAAGATATAAAAATTTTAGTCAACCCTGTCCCTACTAGATAAAAGCAAATTGATGTTTTACTGTATTGGATATTTACCCTGCTTTCACATATTCATTTTTTATGGTTTGGGTGGTTTTAAAATTAAAAAAAAAAAAAAGCTGTACATGTGTGAGAATGTGAAAGACACTTTCGAGACAGTAGAAATTGAAAATATACTTTTGGAAGATATTATTTTGTGTGTGTAATGTAGTACACAACACTGCCTTTTATCCTGCCTCAGTTTTTATTTTATAGCATTCTGTCTACAAAATTGCTTCACTTCTACTCCATTTTTAATTGTTGTATTAAATTATTAAATCTCTTATGTTAGGCAACTCATATAATTCTGAACAAAAAGGAAAGCAGGAATTAACAGAATGTGAAAACAGCACACTTCTATATCAACTTAGTGAATATTTTAGAAAGTTGCAACACGTTTAATACGGCATATGAGATCACTGACACTATGTTCACTGAAGTAAAGCAATTATAAACAAGCAAAAACATTTAACACATTTGACTGAACACATTCAAAATTAGTGGCTGGACCTATAGGAAGGAAAAATTCTGCCTCCAACAAAGACAAAAGAAGAACATATCTTCAGAGAGATTAAATGCCAATATGGTCAGACAGATCATCTAACATGAGAATGAAGTCATGTAGAACAGGTAAGAAGCTGAATCAGGCAGGGTATAATCTGTCAGATTTGTAGTAACTAGAAGAAAAAGAAATTAAACTGTAGGAAGCACAGGTAGTAGCCTCATTCAACGGATTTACCTATAAATGGAACTGAATTCAATTTTTTTCCAACTAAAAGCAGAATCAGGCCATCATACAATCCTAAATGCACCCAAAAAAAATCCTATAGCAGATGTAAAATCAAAATTGTTTAAGGATGACTGAGAGTTCCTTGGTTTGGGGTAAAAACAAGCAGTAGCACAACCACAGAACAACAAACTCCATTCAAAGTCAGGACTGGCACAGCAGGACTGTGCCATAATAAACTTTCACATTACACGTTATGTTCCTAATTCAGGAGTCACTGCTGCCAACTTCTGCATTTATTCCAAATGGATTCCAATGCACTATACTACATAAATCTATTTGTTTATTGTCAATAGAAGGACAATCAGAATATGCAAATAGCAAGGAGGAAAAATAATAATACAGGTAAAATTAATATTAAAGCTTCAAGTCTTTCAAGTTTCCTCCTGAGAAAAAGCCTCTGTAAATCTAGCTAGCCTCAGAAATACAGAACAGCAGCACTCAAGACATTCAAAAAGATCAAGAAAGACAGCAAGGATCAAACCAGATTCTGAAAACTGGGGTCTCATGAGAGTCTGTCAAACTGGCAGCATGCTGCTTCTTTCCTTTCCCACAGTGCTTTGCTCCTAATAAAAAAATATTTAATCTTTACAAAAGGTATTCAGAGGCACTGTTCATAAACAGAAGACATGCAGGTTTGCAATAGCTCAGCTAGCATAAGCAGAATTAATCCAGAAAGTACAACAGTGCAGGGCTGGATCTGACAGTGGGACAGGCAGGTGATTGTGCCTCTGGAAGAAAAAGGCATAAGGTCAAGACTTTGAAGGCAGAGCATTCAGACTAGAAAAAGGATCAAAGAAATAGTTAGCTCCATAATAATAATAAAAACCAATAAACAAAAAGGGATTACTCTTGCATCATTTCCTGACACCTGTTAGGCTGCCTCTGTTGAAATGCTCAGAAGAATAAAATACAGTGGTAGCGAGCCATTACCAAATCATGAACTGTCTGCAGACTTCCAAACCTAGCACAAGGAACACATCTGGTCCCAACCATCCGAATAATAATACACAGCATTAAAAAAAACACGGTAAGTTGGATGTGTGTGCATGACGGGAGGAATACACACCACCACCTGGATATTTTGGGTCATTCTACTTTGGAGATTAAACACCTATATACTGAACAAAAGATAGCAGTTAAAAAATCAGACAAGAATAATGAAGACTCTGCAACCAATGTTACCTTAATGCCACTTCAAACAGTGAGATTGAGTCAGATAACCTTAAATCTGTCTCAGAAGAGAACACCTAAGCGTGTGCTCTAACTACATGGGTAAGTACTGCTCTCGTGAGACCTCACTAAGTGGAGTATTACATACAGTACCAGCGTCCTCAACATAAAATGGACGTGGAACTGTCGGAACAAGTCCAGAGGAGGGCCATGAGGATGATCAGGGGACTGGAGCACCTCCTGTATGAAGATAGGCTGAGAAAGTTGGGGCACTTCAGCCTGGAGAGAGCAGCTGCGTGGAGACCTCATAGTAGCCTTCCAGCACCTGAAGGGGGCCTATAAGGATGCTGGGGAAGGACTCTTCATTAGGGACTGTAGTGATAGGACAAGGGGTAACGGGTTAAAACATAAACATGGGAAGTTTAGATTGGATATAAGGAAGAAGTTCTCTACTGTGAGGGTGGTGAGGCACTGGAATGGTTTGCCCAGGAAGTTATGAATGCTCCATCCCTGGCGGTGTTCAAGGCCAGGTTGGACATAGCTTTGGGTGGCATGGTTTAGTGTGAGGTGTCCCTGCCCATGGCAAGGGGGGTGGAACTAGGTGATCTAAAGGTCCTTTCCAACCCTAACTATACTATGATTCTACGTATGTTCAATAGCTGGAATCCTCCAGGCTTCCACACACTCACATTGCCAGGTCCACTTTGCACAAAAGCACAACAAACACTGAAATAGACCAGGGTAATTCAGAAGAGCCCAAGGTAACCACACACCAGAAATTCGACTAGCTCAGATCACCACTTTCCTACTTGCAGAAAAGGTAAAAAGTGCTTCAGATGACTAAATTACTCTGAAAGTAAAAATACCTAATGAAATCTTATTTAACCCTGCTCTAGCACATGATATCAACTACATTAGACTGAGTTTCAGTACCTGTCAGGTTCCTCCCACCAAAAAGACACAGCGAAGAGTCCTAGCACTCAGCTTCCAGTATGGGGAGAGCAACTGGGGGAACTACCACGCCTGTTCATCCTGGTTTTACTCTTCCTTGGGTATAACCCAACTGCTGCTAGAAAATGCTAGATGAACCACCTATTTTCTCCAATGCAGCTGTTCTGATTCACCTCACTGCACCCTGGAGGCTGCTGACATGTCTAGATATTTGAGTTCCAGCTTACCAGTGGTTTTAGCCTACTGAGGATGGAAGTAAGACCAAGTAGCCAGGGAGAAATACAAAGAAATTTCTCCAGGTAGCCATGGATCAGATCAGGAAAGCTAAAGCCCTGACAGAATTAAGTCTGGCCAGGGACATCAGGGGCAAGAAGAAAACCTTCTATAGGAACGTCAGTGATGAAAGGAAGATTTGGAAAAATGTGGGCCCTCTTCAGAAGGAAACAGGTTATGCAGGATGTCAAGGTTGAGGTACTCAATGACATTTTGCCTTGATCTTCACTAAAGAGTGGTCCAGTCACATCACCCAAGGGCCAGACGGCAAAGGCAAGGACTAGAAGAACAGCCACGTGCTGTACGAGAAGATCAGGTTCAAGAACACCTAAGGAACCTGAAGGTGCAGAAGTACATGGCACCTGATGAGAGGCATCCGCAGGTCCTCAGGGAACTGGCATATGATGTGACTCAGCCGCTATCCATCATAATCGAGAAGTTTTAACAGTCCAGTGAAGTTCCCAGAATGCACAAGGGGAAACATAACCTTCACTTTAAAAGGGGGAAAAAAATATAAACTAGGGAACTAAAGGCTAGTCGGTTCCACTTCGGTGCCAGGCAAGGTGATGGAGCAAATCCTCCTGGAAAATGCACTACGGCACAGAGATGAGAAGATGATTGGTGACAGAAAACATGGCTTCACTAAAGGCAAATTGTGCCTAATAAATCTGGTAGCCTTCTACAGTGGGGCTACGGATATGGTAGGAAAGGGATAAGCAAGTAACATCATCTACCTGGAATTGTGCAAGGGATCTGACGATGTTCATAGAATCATAGAATAGTTAGGGTTGGAAAGGACCTTAAGATCATCTAGTTCCAACCCCCCTGCCATGGGCAGGGACACCTCCCACTAAACCATGTCACCCAAGGCTCTGTCCAACCCGGCCTTGAACACCGCCAGGGATGAAGCATTCACAACTTCCCTGGGCAAACCATTCCAGGGCCTCACCACCCTTGCAGTAAAGAATTTCCTCCTCATATCCAGTCTAAACTTCCCCTGTTTAAGCTTGAACCCATTACCCCTTGTCCTCTCACCACAGTCCCTAATGAAGAGTCCCTCCCCAGCATCCCTATAGGCTCCCTTCAGCTACTGGAAGGCTGCTATGAGGTCTCCAAGCAGCCTTCTCTTCTCCAGGCTGAACAACCCCAACTTTCTCAGCCTGTCTTCATACGGGAGGTGCTCCAGTCCCCTGATCATCCTCGTGGCCCTCCTCTGCACTTGTTCCAACAGTTCCACGTCCATTTTATGTTGAGGACACCAGAACTCCACACAATACTCCAAGTGAGGTCTCACAAGAGCAGAGTAGAGGAGCAGGATCACCTCCCTCGACCTGCTGGTCACGCTCCTTTTGATGCAGCCCAGGATACGGTTGGCTTTCTGGGCTGCGAGCGCACACTGAAGCTGGCTTATGTTCAGTTTCTCATCAATCATCACTCCCAAGTCCTTCTCCACAGGGCTGCTCTGAATCTCTTCTCTGCCCAGCCTGTAGCTGTGCCTGGGATTGCTCTGACCCAGTTGTAGGACCTTGCACTTGGCCTGGTTAAACTTCATAAGGTTGGCATCTGTCCACCTCACAAGCATGTCAAGGTCCCTCTGGATGGCATTCCTTCCCTCCAATGTATCAACCGAACCACACAGCTTGGTGCCATTGGCAAACTTGCTGAGGGCGCACTCAATCCCACTGTCCATGTCACCGACAAAGATGTCGAACAAGACCGGTCCCAACACCCATCCCTGAGGGACACCACTCATTACTGGTCTCCAGGTGGACATTGAGCCATAGACCGTACCTCTCTGTATGTGGCCTTCCAGACAGTTCTTTACCCACTGAGTGGTCCATCCATTAAAATGATGGATGCCTCCCCAATTTAGAGACAAGGATGTCATGTGGGACAGCGTCGAATGCTTTGCACAAGTCCGGGCAGATGATGTCAACTGCTCTGCCCCTGTCCATCAGTTCTATAGCCCCATCATAGAAGGCCACCAAATTGGTCAGGCAGGATTTCCCCTTAGTGAAGCCATGCTGGCCGTCACCAAGCACCTTGTTGTTTTTCATGTGACTTAGCACACCTTCAAGGAGAATATGCTCCAAGATTTTGCCAGGCACAGAGGTGAAACTTGTCTATTCCATGTGAAATCCATGCCTCAAAACTGGGGAGGCATGGATTTGATGGATGGACCACTCAGTGGATAAGGAATTTGCTGAATGGCCATATACAGAGAGGTACTGTCAATGGCTTGACCAAGGGGAGACAGCAAGTGGTGTTCCGCAACATTGGGGTTGGTGCTGTTTTAGCATCTTTGTCAGTGACATGGACAGTGGGATTGATGCACCCTCAGCATGTTTGCTGATGACTCCAAGCTGTGTGTTTCGGTTGACGCACTGGAGGGAAGGGATGGCATCCAGAGGGACCTTGTCAGGTCTGAAGCCTCTCACAGACTCAAGAGGTGGGCCTGTGAGAACAAGCACAGCTACAGGCTGGGCAGAGAATAGCTTGAGAGCAGCCCTGAGGAGAAGGACTTGGGGGTGCTGGTTGATGAGAAGCTCAAAATGAGCCGGCAGTGTGCACTTGCAGCCGAGGAGGCCAGCCGTGTGCTGTGCTGGATCAAAAGAAGTACATCCAGCAGGTCGAACGAGGTGATTCTCCCCTCTATTTCACTGTCATGAGACCCCACCTGTAGTACCACATCCAGCTCTGGGGCCTTCAACACAAGGAGGATACAGAGCTGTAGGAAGAGCTACAGAGGAGGCTACGAAGACGCTCAGAGGGCTGGAGCACCTCTCCTATGAAGACTGACTGAAAGAGGTGGGGTTGTTCAGCCTGGACAAGGCTTTGGGGAGACTTTAGAGCAGCCTTCCGGTACCTAAAGGGGCCTACAAGAAATCTGGAGGGCGACTTCATACAAGCACATGTAGGGATAGGACCAGAATGAATGGCTTTAAGCTGACTGAGAGGAGATTTAGATTAGATACTAGGGAAAAATTCTTCCCTGTGACGGTGGTGAGACATTGGAACCTGAAGCCCAGAGTAGCTGTGGCTACTCGCTCCATCCCTCGCAGTGTTCAAGGCCAGGTTGGATGGGGATTTGAACAACTTGACTAGAGCAAGGTGTCACTGCCTGTAGTGGGGGGTTGGAACTAGATGTTTTTTAAGGTCCCTTCCAACCCAAACCATTCTGTGATGAACCTATGATTTTAGGTGAGGCCTAGAACTGACTCAATAAACTTCTTACTATAATTTTCACACAAATATATTTTATCTTATATCCTCGTCATTCTTTTAATTGCTCATTGTAAGACTTTGAACAGATACTGAAATAGTAGTAGCAAACTTTCGTATGAGAGATCAGGAAACACGGTTATACTTCAGTACACTGAATGACAGTGAATAACCCACAAGACGTTTTTACTGTCTCCAGGCTGTTTGATCAAAAAAAAAAAAAAAAAAAAAAAAAGCAGTGAAATCATAACACTTAAGCTCTTAATTTCTTCATTTACGGAAGGGTTGGAAATAAATACCTTAAAAATTGCTTACTTCAGAGATATTTCAGGCAGCCTTTGGCCTGTGGCAACCATACTCCATTTTATATACTGAAAACAGTGTAAACAGTGAATTATTTCTTTAAATAATTCCAGGAGAGTATTGCAGGAGCCAGATTAATTATGCTTGCCATTAAACATACACTCACATTCAGTTAGAGGGAAGGGTTGCTTGGAAATGTGACGCTCCAGGGAAGCCTTGATTGCAGCGATCATGAGATGGTCGAGTTTGAGATCCTCAGGACAGTGAGAAGAGCTTGCAGCAAGCTCACTGCCCTGGACTTCCAAGAGAGCAGACTTTGGCCTCTTCAGGAACCTGCTCAGTAAGGTTCCATGGGATACAGCCCTAGAGGGCAGCGGCGCCCAAGACTGTTGGTTGATATTCAAGGATCACCTGCTGCAAGCTCAGGAGCGATGCATCCCAACTAGAAGGAAGTGCTGCAGGAGGGCCAGGAGACCTCCTTGGATGGATAAGGACCTGCTGAGGAAAATTCGAAGGAAAAAAGAGGCTTATGAAAGGTGGCAGCAAGGTCAGGCGGCCTGGCAAAAATACAGGGATGTTGTCCAGAAAGGTAGGGACCAGGTTAAGAAAGCTAAGGCCCACTTAGAACTAAACTTGGCTAGGGACATTAAGGACAACAGGAAGGGATTCTATAGGTACACTGCAAATAAAAGTGAGACTAGGGACACTGTGGGCCCTCTACAGAAGCCATCGGGAGAACTGGCTACCCTGGATTTGGAGAAGGCTGAGGTTCTTAATGACTTCTTTGCCTCAGTCTTCACCGGCAAATGCTCTGACCACACCACCCAAGTCTTGGAAGGCAGACGCAGGGACTGTGAGAATGAAGACCTTGAGCCCACTGTAGGGGAGGATCTGGTTCAAGACCACCTTAGGAATCTGAATGTTTACAAGTTCATGGGACCGGATGAAATCCATCCGCAGGTCCTGAAGGAGCTGGCAAATGGAGTTGCTAAGCCACTGTCCATCATATTTGAAAAATCCTGGCAGTCAGGTGAAGTTCCCGATGACTGGAAAAAGGGAAATATAACCCCCATTTTCAAGAAGGGGAAAATGGATGACCCAGGGAACTACAGACCACTCAGCCTCACCTCTGTGCCTGGCAAAATCTTGGAGCATATTCTCCTTGAAGGTGTGCTAAGTCACATGAAAAACAACAAGGTGCTTGGTGACGGCCAGCATGGCTTCACTAAGGGGAAATCCTGCCTGACCAATTTGGTGGCCTTCTATGATGGGGCTATAGAACTGATGGACAGGGGCAGAGCAGTTGACATCATCTACCCGGACTTGTGCAAAGCATTCGACGCTGTCCCACATGACATCCTTCTCTCTAAATTGGGGAGACATCCATCATTTTAATGGATGGACCACTCAGTGGGTAAAGAACTGTCTGGAAGGCCACATACAGAGAGGTACGGTCTATGGCTCAATGTCCACCTGGAGACCAGTAATGAGTGGTGTCCCTCAGGGATGGGTGTTGGGACCGGTCTTGCTCGACATCTTTGTCGGTGACATGGACAGTGGGATTGAGTGCGCCCTCAGCAAGTTTGCCAATGGCACCAAGCTGTGTGGTTCGGTTGATACATTGGAGGGAAGGAATGCCATCCAGAGGGACCTTGACATGCTTGTGAGGTGGACAGATGCCAACCTTATGAAGTTTAACCAGGCCAAGTGCAAGGTCCTACAACTGGGTCAGAGCAATCCCAGGCACAGCTACAGGCTGGGCAGAGAAGAGATTCAGAGCAGCCCTGTGGAGAAGGACTTGGGAGTGATGATTGATGAGAAACTGAACATAAGCCAGCTTCAGTGTGCGCTCGCAGCCCAGAAAGCCAACCGTATCCTGGGCTGCATCAAAAGGAGTGTGACCAGCAGGTCGAGGGAGGTGATCCTGCCCCTCTACTCTGCTCTTGTGAGACCTCACTTGGAGTATTGTGTGGAGTTCTGGTGTCCTCAACATAAAATGGACGTGGAACTGTTGGAACAAGTGCAGAGGAGGGCCACGAGGATGATCAGGGGACTGGAGCACCTCCCGTATGAAGACAGGCTGAGAAAGTTGGGGTTGTTCAGCCTGGAGAAGAGAAGGCTGCTTGGAGACCTCATAGCAGCCTTCCAGTAGCTGAAGGGAGCCTATAGGGATGCTGGGGAGGGACTCTTCATTAGGGACTGTGGTGAGAGGACAAGGGGTAATGGGTTCAAGCTTAAACAGGGGAAGTTTAGACTGGATATGAGGAGGAAATTCTTTACTGCAAGGGTGGTGAGGCCCTGGAATGGTTTGCCCAGGGAAGTTGTGAATGCTTCATCCCTGGCGGTGTTCAAGGCTGGGTTGGACAGAGCCTTGGGTGACATGGTTTAGTGGGAGGTGTCCCTGCCCATGGCAGGGGGGTTGGAACTAGATGATCTTAAGGTCCTTTCCAACCCTAACTATTCTATGATTCTATGTTTAGCTAAAAAGACTTTAGACTGATTAAGATTATCCATACCACTCACATATGATGCAGAAACAGATCCCATCCTGCAGCAGTAAAATCTATCCTGTAAACCAGGAACAATTTAAGCGCAATAAGATTAGTTGTATTTTTTTCCTTTGGCACAGGGAGCAGATGAGGGGTTCTGAAACAGACCAAGGAAGTGCAACTGCATGGACAATCAGTACCACTGTCCTGAATGAAGCAGGTTTTGCCTGAATGAGGATATGCAGAGTATTTTTATTAAGTATTGGGAAGCATATAGAGATGCATATAATTATTTAAAACACAATAATAATAAAGACATTTTACTGTCAGTGGTGACTGGCAAGATTCTTACTCAATCACGATGTACTACATAGGTGAGAAATTCATGCCTTACAGTGTGCTAGATTTGAAAAGAATAACATATGATCTTGACTGAGGAAATAAAAGATCGACAAAGATAAACAGAGCTGGTAAAATATTTATTGCTAAGTAGCATACCTTTTGAAATCAAATAGATATTTCGCACAAAGTAGAAAGGTCTGCAGATCACAAACAGTTTAGTTAATCTTGGACTCCCACAGTGGAAGAACAGGGAGGGACAAGAGTGGAGGACCAAGGAGACCAAACGATTCAGAGACTATTCTCAAGAAAGAGAGCATCTTGTTTTCCCTGGAAGCAGACGCTGTCACCATGCCTCCCTGTTTCTCATTACTTTGGCATCTGAACAAAAGCCAGATGTTTGGAGTGAAGAAACAATCTCTGCTGCATGGACTGTCTCACTGACAAAAACCTGACAAGCTTTGGGAGCCACACTGGTTTTGGGTGGACAAGTCTAAGATGTTAACTATGACACACTACCTTAAGCGCATGAGACTGACCTGATGGAGGATTTGTTACCTCTTTCTACCAGTGCTGTCGCAGCTGCTGACAACCACAATTCTTCGAAGCAGGAAGAGGACAGTTTATGACACATTTTCAGTGAGCACACAAGACTCACATTTGCTTTCAGCATGCCCCAAAAAAACCTGTATTTGGTGTACTGCAGGGGCATGCAGTTTTGCAAGCATTCTGCCAAGGGATATGGGTACACTTAAAAACAATGAAATGGAAAGGGCACTTTTATAAGCCCCTGACTGGCTAACTTGCTATATGAACCATATTTTAATATTGAGATCTTCACTGTTTTGCCAGAGTATCTGCAGTTCTATTAAAGATATTTCTAATTATCTTAAAACTGAAATAAATGCCTAGAGGCTAGCAAAATTAAATTTTCTTCATTACTTACAGTACCATAACAGAACTTTTGGACAAGGCTGTTACAGAAACACATTCATACCTCCACAGATGGAGATAAATCAGATCTGCTGAATTTTGTTGTTGATTGCTGTCCCTTGGGGAAGCTGGTCAAAGAAGGGTGTCTCCAAGGCATAAATGAATATTGCAAATTTGGATTCAGTATTTTTAAATAAACTATTTCAAAATTATGTCTCTCACTTGTGTGGGTACAGCTGAAAAAACTCTCACCCTATAAGTGTTCTGAGTGCAAAGTACAGTTTTGCAACAAAATAAATACAGCTAAATTTAGAAAAACTGCCTGGGATTCAAAAATCCCCGTTTACAGTAGTGCAGTTAGTGCAGAAAAGACCAGTGGGGCCAAGTTTGATCTCACTAGTCAAAAACTGCCATAATGCACGTGTGTGAGATGAGGGGTGTTTCTCAAATCTTGTAACTGCAAGGAGTCACAAGACATCAAGATGCCTGCTTCTCAAAACATAAGCCTTAGCATGAAAGCGCTGAAAAGTTTTTCTACAACAGGAATTATAGATAACATTGTCATTAAGCAGAAACAATTACATCTACAACACCATCACAAGGCCTAGCTGTTCCAGATCAGTAATCAGATTGTGATTTTTCATTACCTTTACACCCAATATTCCTCATAAAAGTAGCAAGACATAGCACCGCTGTCCACTGTTTGTCCCAAGTAATTAGAATTGTAGAGTGATGGATGTTGGAAGGGACCTCACCAGGTCATGTGGTCCAACCTACCAATAACACTACCACATTAGGCCAACTTCAACATTAGATCGAAGTCAAAAGCTACAAGTTGAGATTTAGTGCTTTTCATGAACCATGGAGATACAGGTTCCCGTGCCTCCACTCTAGAAAAAATTTCTAGTCTAATTGCTGTTTGAGATACATTTTTTCCAAGTTTTACTAAAGCAGCTGAATAATCACACATTGATTCAATCATTCATGAATTCATGGTATACAATGCTTCATCTTACAGTAATTCCAGTATCCTTTCCTGCCATGAAAACAAAAGTACCAGGAAGATCCCTTCTGAGAATCAAGATGGCTTATATCAATGGATGGAAATGAAAACAGAGAAATCACTATTTAGTTGGAAATTATTTCAATTATTGCTATTTTAGAGGAGGCAACAAATACATTCACGCAAGTAGATCCAGTGTTCACAGACTTGTACATTATTGATTTCTATAAAACAAAGTTGCTTTACAGAACAGTAAAGGTTAGGAGGATTAAATTGTTACTATACTGTTGCTAGTAATTCTACTAGCAAAATCATGCACAGCAGAAAACTACCTATGGGCTTCGATCTAGGAGACACAGCTTCCTGGACCACTTACCTTGACCTCACAAACCACACTTAGGGACCCACCAGCATGTCTCAGAACAGCAACAATCTGTATCCCACACACTGTCACAATTCTTTACCAAGCAACTTTTCTCCAAGTGACATTTGTGCTAACTTGCTGAGTGGAAGTGAGCAGCTGTGCCAAGCTACACACAGAGGTCTAGTTAACCCTGAGGAAGCTGTTGTTAGTGGTAACACAAGGAATACAAGTTGACTCAATCTAGGAATTAAATATATATATATATATATACACACACATATATAAATAAATAAATTATTAAAAAAAAAAAAAAAACACAAAAAAAAACACCAACACCACAAAACCCCAAGCTTCAGCCATTTCAAAGATTTCCACTGCTACTACAGAACTGACAACTTTAGAGTTCTGGACATACCTACATCACATCAGGAGGCCAATTAACACCACAAACAATGTGACATGAGCGTTCAGAATAAAAAGAGAGGCTGCAAATCCATTAGAAAACTATTTAGATCTGGTGCCCTCATCCTTTGCTCCTATGCAACACCCTTCCTTTTCACCTTCCCTCCCCCTTCTTAAAAGAGTTACCAATCAGCACACGGATCCCAGACAGTGACAGCTCCAAATGGTCAGAGCTTTTTCGGGCTTATTATTGTTAGCCACAACAAACGTGCTCAGACCTCAGCTTGCTTTCTCCACAGCAGCACAAAAGAGACTGATGATGGAAAAGAGGAATGTGAAAAAATTAGGAAACAAATGACTAAGAGAATAAGAATACTTAAGTGACAGAATACACCACTTTAATCAGTAGTCAGATTTGTAATTAAAAACATGAAACCCAGTCACAAACACACTGAACTACACCACAGTGTATACCACCATTTCTAGAAAGGCCACATTTGAACTAAATTAAATATGTCATTAACTTGTATGATGACCCTTAACTCTTCTTCCCTACTGCTTACACGTAAACCCTTTTCCCTTCTCTACTTCATCACACCCTCAACCTTTATTTGATATTTAAATACTTTAGGGAGGGACATGTCCCATTTTATTTGCACAGTACTTAAGAAATATGCCACTATATCTTACAGGGACCATGGGTGTGTATAAAATGCTGGTGTCACCCAACACCCACACTTCTATGAGCAAGAAGTGATTGGCTAAATATTGCATCAAGTAGATGCTGACTCACACAGATAACCTGTTAACTGTTTAGTATGAGGAAGACAGTAGTGATATAGATACTGAAGTGAGTGTGGTTAACAAGCATGAGAGAAAGCAAAGATGTCTGGCACAATATCTAATTGTATACTGACTTGTGAAACTTAATCAAACAAGTCCCAGGATGAGTTACCCATCTGAATGGCTCCAGGACTGTAAAGAGTGAGCACTCCTGTCCTAATATACAAATTACCTGAGATTCAAGTCCTCTTGGACAACATTTAAATATAGCTTTTCAACACCCCAGATGAACAAGCTATTACTTATATCCCATTAATAAGAACAATAAAGGTAGTATATTTCTCTCCATTTAAAGCTTAAGTAGACAGAGACACCCTCAATATACCTCCTGTATTAGGCACTTTTTTGTCAGTTATGTCACAGTTTATGCATAAAATTGGATCATAGAGCTGTTTCACATTATTGAAGCACAGAAGGCTGTAGATACATGCTGCAGCAGAAACATAGGTGCAGACAGAATTCAAACTGCAAATTTAACAGAGTCTGTGAATGTTTGTGGCACTTTAAATGCACGAATTTGTCTTGTACCTGTAGCCTTTTATTGCTGCTGGCTACTCCAGGGCATTCTAGAACACAGTGTAAGCTGCTAACCAGCTGAGAGTTTATCACAGTATCACAGAATGGTTAGGGTTGAAAGGGACCTTAAAGAACATCTTGTTTCAACCCTGCCGCTATGGGCAGGGACACTAGACCAGGTTGCTCAAAGCCCCATCCAACCTGCCCTTAAAACTGCCAAGTATGGGGCAGCCACAACTCCTCTGGGCAACCTGTGCCAGTGTCTCATCACCCTCATACTGAAGAATTTCTTCCTAATATCTAATCCAAATCTACCCTCTTCCAATTTAGAACCACGCCCCCTTGCCCTATCCCTATATGCCCTTGTAAAAACCCCCTTCCAGGCTTCTTGTCAGACCCCCTTAGGTGTTGGAAGACTGCTATAAGTCTCCCCAAAGCCTATTTGAATTTATCAAATTATGTATAAAATACTAATTGTTAGAACAAATAACCACTTAGTAGTTGTCTGAAATAGGTTAGAAAATAGCTAGTAGGAGGTAGATGAATCTTTTACAATTTCAATTTTTCAGAAACACAATTTCATAGCATAATGGAGATTTTCAATTTCATTTTTTTTGTTCCCAAAATAGTGGAAACTAACAGCAAATAGTTGCTATAACTGTATACAGATCTTACTCTACCAGCCAAGTCATTGTTAGGGTATGCAAATTCCTGAGTTCCCTTCCCTTCCAGGGCAGAGTTGAGTAGCGCAAGTTGAGCAACATTTAAATCTATTATCAGATGCCATCTTTCCACACACATGTGTACAGGCATAAGTTTCCAGCTAACAATTGCTATTACGAACCTTTTACTTCCTTCTGCATTTATTTTGCTCCTCACTGCTTTACAAATTTGAATTAGGAAGTATCACTGACCAGTTTAATTTCAGATACAATCAGCAATCTGAGAACTTGTTTGCAAAACTGCTAAACATTCATAGCTACGAATGAAATTAACCTCAGCTGTGCTCTCATATACGAAGTGATATAAAAATACTAGGGTGTTGCTGCTTGTTTTGAGTGCATTTAGAGTAAAAGCTGTCAGATACTTTTTATAGCTTCAACTGCCAATTACTCTGTACATCAATTCACTGTCAAAACAGTGTATCATTAACTCACCCCATATGCACATTATGAAGACCAATTCTTTAATGTCAATGTTTCCTTTAAACAATAACAAAGGAAAACATCAGGAGGAATAATACACTTCTACATTCAAAACAGGAATTAGATAGTGGAATTAGCATTGATTTGAAGTAGGGATACACTCTCAAGGCACGCACCCAGCATTAACACTTTTTAGTTTAGCTTTGTACAATTGAACAGGTGCCTTACTGGAAGTTTCCTGTTTGAATTGACATTAAATTCACAACCAACCACAACAGCTACTATAACCAAACATATACAACATCAAACCAAAATGTATTTTTACTCTATTACACTTCACACAGGCATGCACCATCTGCCACTGAGGTGTGATCCACTTCTCCATGACATTATCACATTACCCTTGAAAAAAACTAATGCTGCTGCTTAGTCTCATGGCTTGAACCGATTTCTAAACATTAAACCTTGGCTTGCTGTCAGACCTCCTCACTACCAGCCTGGGAGTCAAAAACAGGAAGGAGCCACTAGGACTGTCACTTTTCACCATATAATTTAAAGCTACCCAAACCCCTGCTGCAAGCCAGTTTACATTCTGCAAATACTGGTCTAGGAGTGATTTGTTTCATAGATGGAATGGAACTATAAAATCCCCCTGGATATTTACTATGTAACAGGATAACAATCCTGTTCTAACACACATAAAAAACCCAGGACCAAGCTGCCACAAGCCACCTGAACTAAAAAAAGGCACACAGTCCATTAAGGTAATAAAGATTTCTATTATTTGAAGTCACAGAGCTACACAGTAATTAATCCCCAGCTCACAAGAAAATTTAAGGAAATTAATATGCTGAATGCAGCTGATTTGAAATTAGTCCTACCTTTCCCTACCTAAAAAAGTGTCCTCTGCAGAGTTTATTTGAAATAACCAATGCAGAGACACCTTCTGAGTCCGGAAAAACAAGAACACGATTGTTATTTAAAACCCCGGCCAAAAGAACGCATTGTCTTCTGGACATAAATTTACTGTGTTCACTCTGATAAGTTATAATGAGGGTTGTTTTGCCTCAATTCTGAATGGCTTTTATTATACTTAATCTAAACTAACACAGCGTAAGTGAAACAACCGTTTGTGTGTAGTCTGCAAATCACCTGTAGGTTTCTCTGCATTCACAATTTCTCCTTCTTTGAAGGGCTGTCTTGGAGAAATATACTGCCTGGAGGAATGTGCCCTTCACATATTAATACAAGTGCTACTAAATTGCATGCTCCAAATGTGTTTTGAAAATTATATTTATGCATCTCCCAAAATCCTTTTACTGCAGTTTCCCAGCCCAGTCCAGTTCACAGTATCTTCCAGTAATATGTGAAATGCATAATCAGCTTTGACAGCCAAACAATGCAGGCTGGGGTTTTTTTGGGGTTTTAGGTACAGCTCCTTCCAAGTTTGGGAGTGAGCCCTAACAAAACTGACATCTGTTTCATCTAATACATTCTTGTCTCCAACAAACCAATATAAGATCTGGATAAAACAAGTCTGTATTTAAAGTTTTCACAGCAATAAAGCAAATTACCTGTTTGCCTGAAGATTATGGAATTCTAAATTCTTAGAGCAAAACAGACATTCATTAAACAGCATTAGATGAGATCTCTATGCAATATTCTGTCTAGACATAAGAAACCAGAAAAAAAAAAAAAAAAAAAAATCTTATTTTTAACATGTCAGTCATCTCTGTTAACAGCTGAAAAAGCAATAAATTTTTTTCTCTAATAAGGAAAAATCTCAATAATAAAGCTCAGTAGTGAGATTAATAGACTAATTCCATTCTAGATAGCAGCTTTCATTTTGATTCCATTAAGGGATCAGAACTGAAACAGGCTGCTAACGTCACGTATAAAATCATTCAACACAGTTTTAATGCATGCACTCTGCGACAATGCACACAGTCCGGTCTTCCCATAAAACTATACAAATCTAGAAAAAAAATGCATTTTAAGTTAACAATTATGCAGTGTTCACAACAGTAAGAGGCTGGGCTGAGAATTAATGCAAACAGCATGATCTATAAACACAGAGACCAGAATGAGTGCTAGCAGTAAGATAACAGTAGCGCTATTAGCACTCCTGTTAAAAAGAAATATTCCCAACAGCTTAAATGAGACCTGGCAGGCCAGTATTTAAATCTAAAACAGCAAACACTGAGACAGAGCTTAACCAATTTATCTAACACCCACTAGTTTAAGACTAATGAGTCTTAAACTTAAATCTTGCTAAATGTAAAAATGCCTGAGTAATTGCTCTTTACAGTAACACTTCTCTCTCTGTTACTGTTTGCTTTAAATGCATGCCTAAAGAAAACTACAACTGACATGCCTCAAAAGGAGGGAAATTTAAAACAGAAGCCCTTACCCTCAGCCAAAATTTTCTCTCATAAAGAGATAAGGAAATACAAAGAAAAATAAGAAAAAACATAAAAAAGGAGAAACAAAAAAATTGGCTGGTTTGCTGAAGTCTCCTATCAGCCCAAGGTGTCTTAGAGACCTGGTACAGCTCTGCAGCTGATCCTTCCAATTAAAAAAATCCTCAATAAAGGTGACAGTCCCTAAAGGCTGATCTCTTTTGTTTCCTCATCCATTCCATTGATTTCTTGTGCTGCTGGTCAGTCCACCCCTCACCATCCTTCTGCTTCTTCCTTTTTTCCAATATTCGAATTCTTCCTGCCAGCCTCAAATTGTTTCCCCCGCCTTTCTATCACTACAGTATCGCTGACCCTCTTCCATCACGTAGGAAAGCTCCTGATGACGAGCACTTCTGGGGATTGCATGCTTAAATTCAGTGTGTATAAAACCAGAACTTAATTTCAAATAGTAGCAACAATTACTCTTATCACCTGCTGTGATTACTTCTGTGGAAATCACTAGTATCATAGAATATTTCAGGTTGGAAAGGACCTTAAGATCATCTACTTCCAGCCCACCTGCCATGGGCAGGGACACTTCACACTAAACCATGTGCGTCCAACCCCGCCTTGAACAATGCCAGAGATGGAGCATTTACCGCTGCTTTGGGCAACCCATTCTAGTGCCTCAACACCCTCACAGTAAAGAACTTCTTCCTTATATCTAACCTGACATCCCTCTGTTTATGTTTGAACCTGTTACCCCTTGTCCTCTCACCACAGTCCCTGATGAAAAGTCCCTCTCCAGCACCCTTGTAGGCCGCCTTCAGATACTGAAAGGCTGCTATGAGGTCTCCATGCAGTCTTCTCCAGGCTGAACGGCCCCAACTTTCTCAGCCTGTCTTCATACGGGAGGTGCTCCAGTCCCCTGATCATCCTCATGGCCCCCCTCTGGACTTGTTCCAACAGTTCCATGTCATTCTTATGTTGAGGACACCAGAACTGCACACAGTGCTCCAAGTGGGAACTCACAAGAGCAGAGTAGAGGGGAGGATCACCTCCTTCAACCTGCTGGTCACGCTCCTGTTGATGCAGCCCAGTACACAGCCTGTAGCTATGCCTGGGATTGCCCCAGGTACAGGACCTTGCACTTCACTTTGTTTAACTTCATGAGGTTGGCATTGGCCACCTCTCAAGCATGTCAAGGCCCCTCTGGATGGCATCCTTTCCCTTCACTGTATCAACTGCACCATACAGCTTGGCATCATCAGCAAACCTGCTGAGGGTGCACTCAATCCCACTGTCTGTGTCACTAACACAGATGTTGAACAGGATCAGTCCTACACCAACCCCTGAGGGACACCACTCGTTACCAGTCTCCAGCTGGACACTGAAAAAACATGAATCCTTCAACCTAAAACCAGACTGAATCAAATTAATTACACAATTGTAATCCATGATTTCCTGAGTGACCAAGAAGCAGAGTGAGCCACTTCTGTTTAATTCTCTTGCCACTTCTCTACTCTGCTCTCATAAGACCCCACCTGCAGTACTGCATTCAGCTCTGGGCCCCCCACACAAGAAGGATGTGGAGCAGCTGCTGGAACGAGTCCAGAGAAGGGCCACAAAGACTATCAGAGGGCTGGAGCACCTCTCCTAGGAACACAGGCTGAGAGAGCTGGGCTTATCCAGCCTCCTCCAGGCTTTGGGGAGACCTTAGAGCAGCCTTCCAGTATATGGACACTGCTCACTACTATGACATTACCCTGTTTTAGATTTGTTGCTTCCTAAGCATCTAGAAAGACATCCTTTAACTGATTTCCCTTTAAAACTGCAGTAGAAAAGGAATTTTTATACTGATGATTTGGCTGAATAGTTTCCAAGTGCTCTTTTTAAAAAGGAACAAATAAACGCTGCTGATTAAACTTTATATTTATTACATACAATCAAAATCAATTCATAGTCATTTATACTTTACCAAATACAAAGAGGTTTTAAATACGCAATTCGTTATTTGGCACCTTTCACTGTCAGGTGCAACTCCAAATCCTTCTACACTGCCTTCTAAGAATATTGCATCCATCATCTTTTTTAATGAATATTTTAGTATTAGCAGTACAAGACCATCTGCACATAAGAACTAGGTTTCCTGTGCTTATGGAGTTAGTCATCCTGCACATGACTGCAAGCTGATGGTCCAGAGCAAGCTACTTACGCTGCATCTTATCAGAAACAATACCAATTAACAAGTTTGGGATATTTTTTTTCAGTTTTCAAAAATAGCTTTAAATATTTACCTAACTTTATCAAAACAGCACTATTCTTTTCCCTCACTTTGCCTTTCGTAAATTACAGGCAGCTATTTTAACCATCGTACTCATTCTTCCTGCCAAGGACCAGTGATACTAAGCAGACCACCCATAAGCTTTTTTTTTTTTTTCCCCTCCAAACTGAATAACTAACAATTCCTTCTTTATAAAGATGCTTAGAATTACTTCTCAGTCCTTGATGAGCAGTATTTCCAATAAATTGGGTTTATATCAGAATAAGGCTTGAGTTTTTTCTTTCTGCATGTGTTTTATTAGCTATTCCATTTGCCTCTTCTCTGAAACTGATGTTCACTTTGAGTTACTCTCTTCAAAGAAAAATCTGTCATTTCTTTTTGCCCTAAAATCAAGCTACTGATGATCTCTGAGGTGCCTTCCAACCCAAACCATTCTACGATTCAGTGAATCTATGAAATACACAGCACAATTCCTATAGTACCCCTTCCCTACAAATTTAAAGCAACTCATTCTTTCTGCTTTTGGGCACAAGGCCTCTTTGGCCTGAACTTACTGTAGACTGGCTAGCTGCAAATTAGCCTGCTCCATTTTCTGCTCTAAGTGGCAGCCAGTGTTTCTCATACTGATGTAGAGTTCTGTAATACATCAGGCCATGAAGCTCTCAGCACCATTGTTGTACAATCTTCCAGACATAGAAACAGTACTGGGAATCTGTACATCATATAAACTTGTACAATTAAACTCGTAATTTTTTTACAATTTATAATTCATATAAAAGAAAGTATTTTGGCAGAAAAATACTACAGCACATGCATTACAGCTCCCCACAGCTGCTTAAGACATCATTGGAAATAAACCATTTTACTAGGCACTTTTTTCTTGTCATCATTTATTCCCATTAACTGGAAAATACATTTTCCTATTATAACAGATAAAGTGACACCATTAAGAAAAAAATTGAGGCGAGGGGAAGAGGGGAAAAACACAAAAAAAGGAGGAAATAGTCAATGAGGTCTGTGAGTGACAAAGAATCCATGTCTGAAGGGTTCTGAACTAAAGGAATAAGCACACATTCTTGAACCAGCAAACTGCACTGGCCACAACCTTCCAATACAACTGTCACAGGAAGTTTGTTTGCATACACTAGTTAGTCCTCTGTCTCCACTGAAGAAGGTAGCTGGAAAAGGAGAGGAAAGCAGAAGAGGAAGCCAGAAGGCATATGCTATTTAAATAAGATAGAAATATTCTGTGTATACTTTTCCTCTGAAATCACCATTCATGTTTATGGCACCATATAAAAAATTTTTTATCTGCCAGCTGCTGAGTTGACAAATGTGATTCAACAACTGCTTATGCAATGCAAGAGGGAGTTTCCAAATACCTAGCCTTTGCATAGAAGTAAACAAATGTGCCTAGATGCAGTCAGGATGAACACTGTTTTCCTCAGAATATCCAGTTTTGGCCATATGACAACCAGGAAGCTTATCATGCAAGCTCACCCCCTGATAACCTAACCTTGTTTTAGACTGACTGTTAGCAGTGCACACATTTAAAGTTATAAACTAACTACCATCCTTCATAAGTCCTTAAACTAAAATACCACTCAACAAAGCAGTCTACCAAATTTCAATACTTAAATGCCCATAGGCATGAGAGTCATTTTCACCTATCGAAAACAGCTTGTCCATACCTTTTCGGCACTACAGGGAACACGAGTCTGACAGAATGACGAGTTCCCAAAGTGTATTGCCAAGATAAAACATATCTTGTGCTGACTGGATTAACCTTCATAGGTTAATCTTAGATACATTTGAGCAGGCACATCATGCCAGAACTTGTTAATAGAACCAGTAAGGGGGAGATTTGGGCCAACATTTATTGCTACAAGGAGAAATGAATCAGCCAAGAGGGCTCACAAAGCATATATGCAAACCAAAGCTTATATAAGAAGCTTGGAATATGTCCAAAACCCATTGAAATAAAGGAAGCACGAGAATACTGAAGGGAAAAGATATAGGGAGTCCTTTATAGCAGATACTGTTTTCTTTATTCAGGTGGAAGTCTTGATGGCAAGACAATGAAATAGGATTTTCCTTAACTGACTCTAATTACAGACAGCTTCAAAGCACCATCCTTTAAGCATGGTCAGATGATCAAACATGCTCCATTGCAAAAGAAGCAGCAAACACCCTGTACAAGTGAAGATTTCAGGGACTTGTTAAATTCACCTATTAGAGTATGGATTACAAAAAACAAATAAACAACAAAAAAAAAAACACCAAAAAAACACCTTGCAAATTATTAATTTTAGTATTTTACTTCTGGCCTTAAATTTCTGTCATATATTTCAGCTATACACAAGTAAGAATTCACTTATGGTCTGTATCTTCATGATGTATTTCAGTAACTGTAAATACACATCAATACATTACCTTCATGATTTAACTATGCATTCAGCAGCATGCTCATTGCCAATTTAGCAGTCTGACAAATTACAGCACCTTTTCCAGAAACTTTGTGAAGGTGAAAACACACTCAACTGGCATTATGAAGCCTCTATCCAAGAGGATCACAAAACATCAAGAACACTTACTAGGTCTCTAGTGATACCTATGGTATCATCGTAACATGACCTCCTAGCAGCCTTCCAATACCTGAAGGGGGCCTATAGGGATGCTGGGGAGGGACTCTTTATGAGAGACTGTAGTAAGAGGACAAGGGGTAACGGGTTCAAACTTAAACAGGGGAAGTTTAGATTGGATATGAGGAAGAAATTCTTTACTGTGAGGGTGGTGAGGCACTGGAATGGGTTGCCCAGGGAAGTTGTGAATGCTCCATCCCTGGCGGCGCTCGAGGCCGGGATGGACAGAGCCTTGGATGGCATGGTTTAGTGGGAGGTGTCCCTGCCCATGGCAGGGGGGTTGGAACTAGATGATCTTAAGGTCCTTTCCAACCCTAACTATTCTATGATTCTATGATTTACAACTCAACTATTCAAGTTCCAGGCACAAACCTATCACAAAGCCAGCATTTGCTTCCTCTTCCTGTTCTTTTTAGCTAGTAGAGATTTTCTTCACCCAATAAAGACTCATTATTCAAGTCTGATAATGAACCAACAGTTAGGACTGAAGAAAGAACTAGACATAAGAGCAAACTACTGCAAAGCGACAAAATCCCTTTCACATTACCCATTCCATTCGAATTCTCTTAGTAAGAGTTAATATGCATTTCAATGTGAAAACAAGCAGATCAACAATGAAACTACAATTATAAAACAAGATTCTATTCCAACATAAAATTACTCTCAACATTCAAACATGTTTATCAGCCTATTCTCTTATACATAATAAGGAATGTTACTGAACAATATGAATAGCATAACAAGAAAAGAACCTTTTCTAAATCCAAGCTGTGCACTGTTGCCTGAACTCCCTGTTTTGTTATTGTTAACTTGGCAGTAAATACGGCAGTAATAGCTTATTAAAAGTCTCAGCCTGTCCACGTGATAAAATTGTGATAATTTTTTCACAGTATCACTCACTAGTCAGAGAACTGTGCAAGAAATCTCAAAAGTTTGAAAAAAAATGGTTTCATTCTCTCTAGTCAAGGACCTACAGAAACAATAATTCTGAATCCCTCACACAGAACATCCAATACTTTTAATAAATATAATTAAAATTTTCCCCATCTCAAAAAAAAAAAAAAAAAAAAAAAACAAACAAAACCACACGCTTCTCAAATCTCTTGCCTTTCCTCTTTACTTACCTTTTTTATTAAAACCCACTCTTTCCCCACAAACACATTTTCAAGCATAAATTCCAACACATGTACTCTCTTTTCATAATGGTTCCTAATTTAAATCTCATAAGACACCCACATTTCCAAGCACATCATTTCTACAATACTATTAAGCATTTAAAATAGTATTTTTGCTACTGTTTCCATCTCAAAAGTCAAACATCTGCTGTGGACACTTAAAAATATTTGTGAATGTATTACCTACATGCTTGAAGCAAGAGATGGAGAGAGCTGCGTGAAAAATCCATCTGCTCAACAGTCCTAATTAGGACTAAGATGGTATATTAAGATGAGCCATATCCCAGAACCAAAAAATCATAGAATTGTTAGGGTTGGAAAGGACCTTAAGATCATCTAGTTCCAACCCCCCTGCCATGGGCAGGGACACCTCCCACTAAACCATGCCATCCAAGGCTATGTCCAACCCCACCTTGAACACTGCCAGCAATGGAGAATTCACAACTTCCCTGGGCAACCCATTCCAGTGCCTCACCATCCTCACAGTAAAGAATTTCTTCCTCATATCCAGTCTAAACTCCCACTGTTTCAGTTTGAACCCATTACCCCTTGTCCTCTCACTACAGTCCCTCATGAAGAATCCCTCCCCAGCATCCCTATAGGCCCCCTTCAGATACTGGAAGGCTGCTATGTGGTCTCCATGCAGCCTTCTCTTCTCCAAGCTGAACAACCCCAACTTTCTCGGCCTATCTTCATACGGGAGGTGCTCCAGTCCCCTGATCGTCCTCGTGGCCCTCCTCTGGACTTGTTCCAACAGTTCCACATCCATTTTATGTTGAGGACACCAGAACTCCACATAATACTCCACGTGAGGTCTCACAAGAGCAGAATAGAGGGGCAGGAGCACCTCCCTCAACCTGCTGGTCACGCTCCTTTTGATGCAGCCCAGGATACCGTTGGCTTTCTGGGCTGCAAGCACACACTGCCGGCTTATGTTCATTTTTTCATCAACCAACACCCCCAAGTCCTTCTCCACAGGGCTGCTCTGAATCTCTTCTCTGCCCAACCTGTAGCTGTGCCTGGGACTGCTCAGATCCAGGTGTAGGACCTTGCACTTGGCACGGTTAAACTTCATACAGGTTGGCATCAGCCCACCTCACAAGCGTGTCAAGGTCCCTCTGGATGGCATCACTTCCTTCCCTCCAATGTACCAACCGAACCACACAGCTTGGTGTCATCAGCAAACTTGCTGAGGGCGCACTCAATCCCACTGTCCATGTCACCAACAAAGATGTTGAACAAGACCAGTCCCAACACCGATCCCTGAGGGACACCACTCGTTACTGATTCTCCAACTGGACATTGAGCCATTGAGCACTACTCTTTGCATGCGGCCATCCAGCCAGTTCTTTATCCACCAAGTAGTCCACCTATCAAATTGATTTCTCTCCAGCTTAGAGACAAGGATATCGTGCGAGACAGCGGTGACCGCTTTGCGTAAGTCCAGGTAGATGACATCAACTGCTCTGCCCCTGTCCATCAGTTCTGTAGCCCCATCATAGAAGGTCACCAGATTGGTCAGGCAGGATTTCCCCTTAGTGAAGCCATGCTGGGTGTCACCAAGCATCTTGCTGGTTTTCATGTGCCTCAGCATGCCTTCCAGGAGAATCTGCTCCAAGATTTTGCCAGGCACAGAGGTGAGACTGACTGGTCTGTAATTCCCTGGCTCATCCATTTTCCCCTTCTTGAAAATGGGGGTTATATTTCCCTTTTTTCAGTCGTCCGGAACTTCACCTGACTGCCATAATTTTTCAAATATGATGGACAGTGGCTTAGCAACTTCATTTGCCAGCTCCTTCAGGACCCGCGGATGGATTTCATCAGGTCCCATGGACTTGTATAAGTTCAGGTTCCTGTCACAGATTCAACAGTAGCAGCCATTTTTCTCCTTGTTGGCAGCTGGTGCAGCGCTGTGTTTTTGATTTTGGGCCTGGGAACAGCGCTGATAACACCAGTGTTTTCAGTTACTGCTTGGTAATGTTTTGGTCTGACCAAGGTCTTTCTGAGTCTCATGCTCTGCCAGGGAGGAGGGGAAGCCGGGAGGAAGGAGAGACAGGACACCTGACCAAAACTGACCATAGAGGTATTCCATGCCACAGCACGTCACGCCCAGGTTGTAAAAACGGAGGGCAGGGACCTGGAAGGTGGGGGTGCACTGCTGGTTCGGGCTGGGGATCGGTGGTGAGCGATTGTGTTCTTTCCTTGTATTTGCCTTGTCATTATTATTATTGGTGGTAGCAGCAGTGGTTTGTGTTATACCTTAGTTACTGAACTGTTCTTATCTCAACCTGTGGGAGTTGCATTCTTTTGATTCTCCTCCCCATCCCCCTGGGACCAGGGGAAGAAAAAGGGGGGAGTGAGTGAGAGAGTGACTGCGTGAGTTATAGAGGCTTAAACCACAGCAGTTCCTAAGCTGGTCTCGAACCAGATCCTCTCCCACAGTGGGCTCAGGGTCTTCATTCTCACTGTCTCTGTGTCTGCCTTCCAAGACTTGGGTGGTGTGGTCAGAGCATTTGCCGGTGAAGACTGAGGCAAAGAAGTCATTAAGAACGTCAGCCTTCTCTAAATCCAGGGTAGCCAGTTCTTCCGATAGCTTCTGGAGAGGGCCCACGTTGTCCCTAGCTTGTCTTTTATTTGCAATGTACCTATAAAATCCCTTCCTGTTATCCTTAACATCCCTAGCCAAGTTTAATTCTAACTGGGCCTCAGTTTTCCTAACCTGGTCCCTAGCTTCCCTACTGGAGATCCTACTCCAGTATATCAAGATCAAAACATACTGTGATTTACTTAAGATTTTTGTGGTGCTGCAATTAGGCATACCAAGAAAAAAGCCACATCATTCTTGTTATATTGTTCCTATAATTCTCACTGAGGAGTTATGTGCATCTACTGTTGAATTATGGGATTAAAAATAAACTCAAACAAACAAAAAAAGACCCTTCAGTTTCAAGCACCCCAAAACATACCACTAACAATGACACAAACATAAAGAACCAAAACACAATATGCTTGCAACTTAAAAACACAAAACAAAACAAAAACCAACCAAAGAAAGCCAACCTCCCCAGCAAAATGAAAACAACGAAAACCACCAAATATTAACCTTTGTCTAGATAGGATTATATATGTTACATATAAGTAACTACTTAAATAGCATTAAAGTTAGCCTACTCAGGGCATAAGTATTTATTTGAAACTGGTTCTATTTTTTGCATAGAAATTATTAAAATAAATATGAATTAACCTGAAATGAATGAAATTAATTAACCTGAATATATTATGATAAAATGGGTTACTACCTTGTATACATTATGCAGCATTTAAAGTAAACAAGTTATGCAGAAAATTACAGCAGAAACAATGAAAAGCCAGGTTGCCTATATCTAAGTGGTCACACAGAGCCATATTAACACAACAAAAATGCAGACAGAGACCATGTCAGCATAGCAAATATCCCCACTGCTTCTTGACAGAAAGCAACCACAACTCACAGTTTTCACACATCTTCTCTACAAGCTACTGGAATACAAATTCAGCAGTTAAAATAAAAGTCTGTCGTTCTTACATATGAGGGTGAGAGAAGATATTATTAAAATATTGTAGGGTAACTGAAACAGTAAGTGCACCTAAACATCTCTTTCCCCTGATCTTCAATATATCTGGTCACCTACCCGAACTGTTCCACCACTGCAAATTCACAGCATAGGAGTCTGGATCAGTTTCTCAACTTGGACCACACATTCATCAGCATGCAGAACAGAGTTTAGTAAACCATCCAGATGGATCTGTGAAAAAGAATTCGGAAGTGTTTTCAGGATGACAGGTATAAGGGGCCTTGCACAAAACCTAAGACAGTTTCAAATCCATGTATTAACTTTGTTTTACACTGGAATTAAACACAGAAGACACAGAAATGGTAATATGTAACTTAACCACCATTCTACAATTCTACAACCACCATTCTACAATTACTCACTTTTGCCCTCTGCCAAATCTCAAAGTAAGGCAAACAGAGAAAGCAGCACACCAAAACACAAAAAAAGTAGAACCAATTACCATCTCCTCCTTCTACAGTAGTCACACCAAAACATACGCATTGCTAGCAAGCTTGAGCTCAAACCAGCTCCCTTTCTGTTACTTGCATGAATGGAGTTTTAATGCAATTATCAGGTTAACAAAACGTAACCAAACCCAACAAGAAATTGTGTGTGTGACCTCAACTGGATGACTTCCTCTTAAAGCACTGCTGCTCTACTGAGTCTCAAACTCATTCTCTGAAAGAGAATCTATACCACCCATACTGTCACCAATACTCCCACAGCCCTCATGGGGAAATACAACTCCTTGCAACAGATGAGGCTTTAAAGAAGCTGCAATTATTTTAATTGGACCTGCCAGTTGCCTTTGATTTAGCTTAACATGAGGTTTTATTGAAAGTCTGCAGCTACAGCTTTTGGCAAGAGTGGAGATAGTTGCTTGCAACCAGTTGGATCTATTTCTGAGAAGCTTACCCTGCCTGGTGTGCTTTTGTGGAGTACCACCATATATTCTATATGTTGAGGATAGAAGGTTTTAGTACATGGTCATGGCTAGCAGGTGAAAATAATGCAGTAAGTCTAAGATGTACAAAGAACACACCCATGTTGTGCCTCGTATCTTGACAACATTTGCTGAAGCCAGTTCAAATAACATGCCCAAATCATGGGAGAGAAATATAAATTGCAGAAGAATGGTTTTATCATCTGCTTTTAAAACAACAAATACATCCCACCTAAAAAAAAAATTAAAAAAAAAAAAAAATCTAATACATTAAGGTTTCTAACTGGTAACTACAATCTCTCCTGAAAGAAAGATTCTCAGGAGATCAGACACTGATTAGCATACTCTTTTCATAAAGCATTCAATATACAGTTGCAAAACTGATTTTTATGATTCCTAACGTTTCTAAGACAAAGAGCAGCAACAGAATTATCATTAAAATAACTGTTTCCACCACTTCCAGAACACTCAGTGAGATTTAACAAATTCTAAAGCCTTCAATTGTTTAACACATCTCAGCTACCTTTTCCAAAACACTGCTGGTATCAGGCCAATTGTGCCACCACCAGCACAGAAAAACCTCTGAAGGATGCCAGGGTTGATGACTGTACTGCTACTTACCTGGCTTGCTTGGGAATAAAAAATTTGGATTGCTGTCCCTTATAGTAGGGGCCCTGGAACTTTGATCTTGAAATTCCCCTACTGCTTTCCCAACTACTGCCAAAATTTCTGCAAAACTGAAAATACTAATGTAATTATCATATTAAATCAGGTTTATATCTGGCCAACAACTCTCTTCAAACACACCCCATTTAGGAACTGCTGCTCAATGATGCGAAGACTGAAATAGCTTTCTTAGCTCTTCTGAAGAGCTGAATGACTTTCCTCACCATTCTCTTGCAATTTTCCACAGGTTAACTTTTAGTTCAGTTTAAAATAGCATCCTTATAGATAGACAGTGGACTGCCTAACATGCTGACTCCTCCAGATGACGTGTTCAAGTTTGTGACTACCTCTGTCAAGCCCTGAATTCCACAGTAGCCTCCATTATCACTTCAATAACCAACACTTCCCCTGTATCCCAGGTAGCAAGAAAAATAATGCAGTAACTGTAGGGCTATCTAAACAGCGGACGATTGCACAGATCATTACACAAAAAGTTATTATCTAAGGACTGGAAGACTGAAACACTTCTTCACCTAGTGTTCTTTCTCCCTGATGACAAATAAGATGTTGTTACAGAAGTTCAAAAGATAGGTATCAGTTTAACTCCTGGCAACTGCAATATATTTCTCATGACCATTAACCATCTTCTTGTTCCTAAGTCAAGAATTCAAGATTTCTTCTTTTTTTTCTTTAATTAAAAAAAATACTACCCTGGCATACATGCTACAAGTGCTCGGTGTTAAGTTAGACCCCAAAAGTTAAGGGTTTGAGAGAAACAGGAAAATAACCATTTTAAACGTGTTTATAAGAGCTTTTACTCTGGCACTTCTTCCCCTAATTCAAGTTTTCCCCACCACATGACAACTTAGAAACTAAGAAGAACTAAGGCTACAGTCTACTTCTAGCTTTTTCATTATCACATACTCCTAATTTTTAATTAAAACATATGCTGCCTAATTAACACCAAGAATCCATTCCAACTCAGACCCCTGATGGGCAGATCACTATATAAAAAAGCACTCAAGTTATATGTGAGTTATAAACTCATTTCCAGAAGAGTTATGAGCAACCAGGAATTTTGAGAATGAGATAGAGTTATGCTTTTGAACGCACAAAATCATCCCTTGCAGACAACATCTGACAGAGGACAAGTGTTATTCGGACTGTAAAGACCATTACAAGAACTTCACTACTACACTTGTGAAAATCATGCTGCATTTCAAAAAGTTGCAAATTAAAAAACAGAAGACATTTTAATCATTTTACTCCATTTCTAGTCTTCTGTTACTGATGTTCCTTTTTTTGCAATAGCTGTACAGAATGAAAGATCAGGGTCCATTTAACTATATGAAATTTTGTTTAACTATTGCAAAAAAAAGAAGGTCGTGTTAGTAGCACTATCAATAGCTTCAGCCATTGAAATAATGTATAGTTAGAGCCCATTCCCATCACTACTCATATTACATTACAATCCAAGGCCATCTGCTGCTTTGACTAGACTTACTGGAGGAGGATGCTAGATGGAACATTTTAGGGAGCACTATTCTCATTTCATTACACACTTCACAAAAAGCCAAGAAGCACCATTACACCACCATCTTAGCAGTATAGGTCCACTTACTGATAGCAATGTGTCATGGTTTAAGCCTCTCACGCAGTTCATTCACTCACTCCCCGCTCTTTCTTCCCCCCTACTCCCGGAGGAAGGGGGAGGAGAACCAAAAGAATGTAACTCCCATGGGTTGAGATAAGAACAGCTCAGTAACTAAGGTATAACACAAACCGCTACTGCTACCACCAATAATAATAATGACAAGGGAAATACAAGGGAAGAGAATACAACTGCTCACCACCCGACAACTGAGCCATAAACTAACTCTTCGAGGTTCCTGCCCCCAGTTTTTACATCCTGGGCATGATGTGCTCTGGTATGGAATACCTCTTTGGTCAGTCTGGGTCAGGTGTCCTGTCTCTGCTTCCTCCCGGCTTCCCCTCCTCCCAGGCAGAGCATGAGACTCAGAAAGTCCTTGGTCAGACTAAACATTACTAAGCAGTAACTGAAAACATCAGTGTTATCAGTGCTGTTCCCAGGCCCAAAGTCAAAAACACAGCGCTGCACCAGCTACCAAGAAGGAGAAAAATAGCTGCTACTGCTGAACCCATGACACAGTGAGCAATGGAAACGATCACTTAATGAAGCAAAATTCATTAGAAATATTCCATTAAGGGAGCTTTAATAGTGGTGAAAAGGCTATTTGAGATATTTGTAAGTCAGTTGTGTGTATAATATCCATGTATAAGATCTACTTACCTAGCATCTACCTTCTCAAGGAACAGAAAAAAAGATACTACATGATTATACCCTTTCCATTTCCTTCATCTACCACAACAAAGTAAAAAAGGTTATTTAGATTCCTTTCATGCACAGTTTAGCTGAAACCATAATCCCAAACAAGGCAAGAAGATGAATTTATGAATTCATGAACACAATTACTATGAATACACATACAAAATTGAGAATTTATCAGCTAAAATAATGCAATTAGATATAATAATAAACGTTTTCCAAAATTACTTTCTAAAAGCAACTAACTAGTTTGCATATCTGATTTTTTTCCATTAAGTGGGACAAACAGGATACATATAATTACAGATAACACACACACATTAATTTGCCTATATTGCAAGAAGTTGTTCTGACATGTATTTATTACACTTCTAAAAAATCAGGAAGAAGTGCTTAAACACACTCGACTACTATCCTCCAAAGTTTTAATAGAGAATTTGGTTATATAAAGTCAGATTGCTGGAAGCTAGGTGATTGACAGCAGAGGGCATCAATTTGCAGGTACTTTGTAAGATTAAGCATTTGCTGCTGAGTAGCTGGACTTGGTTTTACACAACATAAACACTTAAATTTTACACTGGATTCTAAATTCTTCTCCAGATTAACAACTCAATGGGAGGGGAGCAAAGGAGCCCTCTTCATTAATGTATGTTAATCCCACTAACCTTAGCTTCACTACTCACTATAGTTTCAGCACGCAAGACTCATGGTTCATATCCAAGTAACAATAACGATACCAAAAAATTTACGATGTCAGCAGAGAGACTAATTCCTATTTTGATCTTAAAATAAAAGGATTTTAAAACATCCATTTTCCCCTCTTATTTCAGGATGTTGAGATATATACATATATATATAATGTACACACATATACCTAAAAAGCAGTGTGTAGCTTGTATTCTAGTCATACACCAGAATAAATATAAAAATACCTACGCTTATCATGACCCTTTGCTGCCCAGCATTTGACATGACAGATGCACTAAAACTAGATTCCAGTCCCTCAAAAATCTCCCATCCTCCTCCCCAAAAGAGACAATACTACAGCATTTTTTTTTTTTTTTAAAAAAGGGGGAGGGGGGACGACAAAACCAAACCAAACAAAAAAACCAAAAAAAACAACAAACAACAACAACAACAAATCCCAACCAAAACCACAACAAACTAGGAAAAAAAAAATCAGAAGAAACATAACTTTACAAACAGAAAATGTGAATGCAAATCATAGTTTTTCAATCACATACCCCCTCGGAGAGTGAAGTTGTGCCAAAAAGGGACATACATGCCCTTAGGTTCAGAGTAGATTGCAATTTACCACACTCTAGATTCCTATTACAGATAGACTCTTACAAATGAAGTACACATGAAGGAGACATGAAAAAATTGTTTCATAAGATGAAATTTCAGTCCCAGAGAATTTACTATCATTACACTAGTTCCTGCCAAATATGAAGATCATCACCATTCAGAAACTACTTTAAGAATTTGCTACCTCCAAATCCTGCTTAGCTTAATCTTTGTACTTCATAATTTGGAAGAAAAACTAACACATAAGTTATCTTCTCAAATATAACACTGAAAATAATTTGGGACTTAATATATTCTGCTTGAGCTTTATTTCCATCCCTGCATACTTGGAAAAGAAATTATCTTCCAGCAATCACTATTATCTCTGATGTGCTACATGAAGTACTTACCAATCAACCAGAAGATACACAGTTATTCTGTGGTTTAAAGAGCAGGGCGTACAAATAGACAACCACTGGAATAAAAAATAGCTTATCCGCTTAAGGATGCTTTCAAATCTATTTGACACGTTACTATTCCAGAAAGCAGGCAATGTCCAACAAAGCTCTCTTGCAGAAGTAATTGTTGCTAATTACTTCTAATGCTAATTGTTGGAGTGTCTGAAGAAAAAAGCCCATACAACTCAACTTAAATGTTCTTCATGTAATGGCTCTAAGAAATTCACTGCAAGGAACAATAATTTAAACTCTTGTATCAGGAAATTACCTCTACCTGGGACAACAGGAACCGGGATACTTCTCCCCCCTTCTATTAGATAGGGGACAAAAAACTCACTAGTGCTTTTCCACATCACTCCAGTCAAGGCTTTTCAGAGAAGCAGATAATAGCAGAGAATCAGAAAGTCTTAAAAAGCTAGTGCCAACACAGAAAAAACGTGTTTCTGTTTACCTCAATTACCCATCAATCCACCCCTCATTGTATGGGCTTCATGAGTGCAGGATGGCCAAGTGAGACTATTATATGTAGCCCACACTAGAGGGGACAGCAACTTCACACCCAGGTGGCAAATTTCCAAGATTTTAGAACAATGAAACTAAATGCCTTCTGTTCTTGTATCTGCTTCCCCCTATATTACATTGCACTTTTAATCCCTCCATAAATTAAGGTGGCTCTACATTGCCCATCTGAAATGAAAAAGTAAAATTCAGTAATGGCTTCTTCACACAGTACCAGTGACAGACATTTCTGAGTCCATCATTCTACCAGTGATAATACATAACATACAAATTTGTTTACAAATCATACTGACTGCCCATCACCTGTCAGTTCTCCATTCACACTAGCCTTGCGGTATAACATGACAGCAGGGCATCCCACATTCAAATACTGTTGATCTATGCATTTCCATCAAGAGATCCCTCCAGACTACGAAAAACATAAAGCTACCAGAGATCCCTAGGAGCTAAAGAAGCTAGGTATAGAAGTCTCAAGAGCAAGTGCTCTGCAAGGTAGCCATCAGGAGAAAAGGACTTCATTGCTTCTTCTCCTTTTCCAGTTTCAGCTCTTACCACAGTTATTTCTCTCCCCTGCAGCAATTAAGAACCATTTTGATAGACAGGCATAAAATTCCCAGCCTACTCTTCGAAGTCTAGAAGTCAACCTGCATATGGCAAAAAAAGCAGGAAAGGTAGGAGGTGGTACCCTTTAAATTTGCCAGGAGAGAGACGTAACTGGGTTAGTATCCCTGTTTTAAACTGCCCTTCTGACTATTTAAGGAAAAATAATTCAGGATCTAATCAATCACAATGAAGAGCAACACTTACATTTACTGCGTCCAAGTGGAAGACTATTCAAAACCAGCAACTGTGACTTAAAAGGCAAGTCAATTCTCACTGCGCTTAATTCAAACTAGAGACTGCTAAAGAAAGAGTAAGCCCTGCTTTTTTCCTCAAACCTGCCTTTTATTAAATCTAGGGTTCACACGACCGCACCATGAGTGTCCAATAAGTAACTGACCTGCAAGATATCAGGAAGAATATTTTTCTAATTAGATCAGCTTGCTCATCAAGTCACTGACCTTCAGTTTCAAGTCTTCACACATGACGAAAAGGATCCAGACACAGGAAGGAAAAGGAAACGTATTGCCTATGTCAGAGGAGATGCAGCAGAATATAAGACTACACATTCAGTCACTAGCTTTCTTCACTCTTTTAAAGTAAAGGTGATAACTTAATTTATTTATTATTTATTACTATTATTTATTACTGACACGTTTTAATGCTCACAACAGCGCGTGCTGGTAGCAAAATTCGCTCAATGTAGGTCACATTTAATAATTCACACTGTCTTGGATTCCTAGTTTTGGTGGTTTTTTTTCTGAAAAGAGTCAACCAGTGAAGACAAGAAGCTTAGGGAGTAGGGATGGAGGAATAATTCAAAAAGGAAAAATTAACCATGCCAAATATTTCCAGGCAACCAAGAAGCAGTTAAGACAGTCAGATCACTAAACAGTTATGGTCCAGACAGTGACTATGTCAGCAGTTCAGGTTCCACACTCCGAGTTAAGAAGTGAAATAACTATTTACAAGATGTGGTCTTCATAACTGCAAGGCACCCTTGCTCAGCAAATGCTGTGCCTGTTTTTGCAACAAAAAAGTCAATTATTTCCCTACAAAGCAATGCTTTAGATCTATAAAAGGCCTGAGGGAATGAAACTAAAGTATACAAAACAGACCATCTCTCCAACATGCTAAGTTAAAATTTATTTACACTTTCTTTTAACCAAAAAAACCTTCTTAAATTCCAAAGCGACTATGACAAGAAGCTACCTTGTCAAGAAGTGCTCAGGATAAAGCAAGTAAGTCCTGACAGGAAGAAATTGAAAGAGTTTTTTTTTTTAAAAAAAGAAAAAAAAAAAAAAATTATTCCATGATGCTATGGTCTGCTCCCAGGTCAATATTATCAATGTCTTGGAAGCCTAAGGAGAGCAAACACTTTCAGGAAGAAACCACAAGAGACAATTAAAGAAAGCATAACAGCCAATATGCTTTTAAAAGCCACAACAATTTTATGTCATGGTTAATTAAATCATGCAGAGCAGAATTAAGTTGCAAAGTACCTAAAAAAAAATAAAAATCGAGACAACTCTAACAAAAGAGATACTGGGTAAATCCATGCACTTGTTTCTACAATGCTATAAACAGCACATAAGTATGTTAGCAGGAAATTTGGACTTAACTCCAAAGAAGAAAAAAAAAAAAAAAGAAGAAAAAAATCAGCAGACTCCATAGACTTGCTTGTCAGAATGGCAAGAGCTTTGGTGAGAGTTTAAGTTGGTCAAACAGTTGAAAAGGACAATATACTGCAATTGCAATTTGCCATCACTTCCAGCTTCTGAACAGTGAAAAACAGCCTTGTGAAGATTAGGTTTTGTAGAACTGCAGTAACATTATGATAGTCCAACCACATCATCAAGTCCAACCATAACAAAAGATATTTCCAAGTCCATTTGAAAAGTTAATTCCTCTGACCAGTGATGGTGAGGACTGAACTGGCAATAAGTTTTTAACTTGATATTTCACACTAAGAATGCCAGCAAATCAGACTTTAGAGAAATAACAGATACCTCTAAGGTGTCAGTGCAGACGGGAACACCCACAGATACTTGTTATGGTGCACCAGAAGTACATTTCAGAAACACAGAAGGAAAACATAGATCTGATAGAACATTTCCCTGTACTACTATTTCTGGTACTTCCTACAGTTCAATAGCTACAGAATAGTGCTGTAGCCACTGATACCTGGGAAAGGAGCAGAAACACTGGAATGAATTGTGCTTGAGCAGGTCAGACCTCCCATCAGCAAGCAGGACCATTGCCCTTCATGAAACAGAATCTGGTGACTAGAATGAAGACGAACATCACACTTCACAGAAGAACAAAGGATGAAAAGAAAGAAAGCTCTTGTACACCTGAATGTGCTTTCTGTAGCTTTTCTCTTAACTATCCCAGAGAAGGCTGAGACAAAATAAGACAGATCACAATCGGGGAAGACAGATGGACTGCCAGAACAAACAGGAAAGCACACAAGAACCCAACTGATGTGAACCTAGACATAAGCAACTCCAGAACTTGCTTTGGACTGTATGCCTCACCTCTCAGCACATGAGCACATTCTTAGTTGGTGGTATCATTATCATTGGAGAGCTAAAAATTTCAGGGAGCAGGAAGGGCAGAATTTAGAACAGGAAAAAGAAAAACCAGCATCTCCTCTTTCAATCCAGGAGGCAGGAACGTAATCAAGCTTCACAACTAAGCACTTAATATCACAAAAAAAAAAAAAAAAAAAAAGGCATAGAAATTACTGTAATTATGCTCTCTGCTACAAAAAGAAAACACTTGCCTTCACTCTCTTTTTTCAGGGACCCATCACTTCTTGCACAAGCCAGAACAACAAGAAGGAGCTTATGTAAGATAATTCACTGTAGTTAATTTTTAGCTGTAGGTCTAATCATAGAGATGGAAGAGAAAAAACGAACGAGGAAAAACAACATTCAGAAAGGAGAAGCAAAATTGCTTTAAAGATACATACTTCACTCTTTCGGACTTCAGAGCTATAAAATCAAGGCTTTCAGATTATTTTAGATAAGAAAAAATTATGCAAAATATTAGTTAAAAACTGATGAGATGGAATTGCATCTTCTAGAGAGTCATGTATTTTTCTGCCAATTAATTTTTTAATATCTTTGCCTTCCAGGTAGGAGGAATCAAAGTGACTACCACCTCCCTTGCAAACAAGGAATAATATGCAACAAAATGCACTCTGGCCTGGGCTTGTTTCTTAATAAAATAACAAAATCCTGCAATATTTGGAGCTATTATTGGTAAAAGTTCCCACTTCCTGTCTTGAGAACTTGCCAGAATTAGAGTATGGGTAGAAGGCAGATCCTTCACTGCTGATTTTTATTTTCATCAACCCTGGTTTGCTATCAAGCAATTACACACAACTCTCACAGGAATGTGAACAAACACATAAGCTACCAGCCTTTACTAAAAAATAAATAAATAAAAAGAAGAAAATTAAAAAACACACCTGACAACAAAAACAAGCAACTAACCTCCAAAACCACACTGAATACCTGTATCCTGCGCACAGCCCCAGATATCCAAGAAGGAGAACACGATACTCTTTTTCCTATACAGCACATCTATTGATAACCTCCTTGTTCTACGTTCCATCTATGGCATATGTTACTCAGGAGGAAAATAGGGCATGGAGAAACAAACAGTAGTGAAAAAGCTGAATGCATAAGTCAGCAATTCATATTGAATAATATCCTCAACATGAGAGGTTCTTTTTAACCCCTTACTCCAGGAAAGAAATCAGACTTGTGGGGGAAAAAAAAACAACAAAAAACACACACACACAAAAAAATCCACCAAACCAAAAACATAATCACAATCTGTTTCGCATGATACTTTTATTCATTTGACATATGTTGCTTCCTGAACAGATTCAATGTATTTTGGCATTCCAGAACAAAACTGCTCTAATCATGTTTGGCACTTCATGTACAGTGCAGTCAGGAAGCCACTCCTTAGACTATGCAGCCATCTGCAGCAGATACCAAAGGTTTTTAAACAAGCAAGCTGCACTGCTGTAAATATGCAGTATTTCAATACAGAAGAAAAGTTCTCATCTATTAACTAGACTATCCGTCTAATTTCCTGCAGATAAATTCAGGCAATCTGCAACACACAGAAGATCAGCACAAGTGAAAACAGATGGGGTAGGAGGGAAGAAACTATTTCTTATTGGAAGATTCTTGGTTAATTATTTTTCTTTCTAAATCATATGGTGCATATATTAAAACAAAATAGCCCCTGATTACCTGCTTTACATACACTCCCCCCGAAAAAGTAACTGCCAGAATTCCTAGCTAAAACTAGGATGGAACAAACAACAGAAGTTAGAAGAACATAGCAGGCCCAAAACAATATGAAACTTCAAGATACAAAGCAAGCAGAGGTTGGATGCATGGGAGGAAGAACCACACTTAGAACCCTCTAGCTAATAAAATGGATAAACTGCCCAGACAGACTGCTGCATCAAACCTAGACAGGTTTCACAATTCAGTCTGTGGTAACAGGAACACAAATGGTAATATATTCACAGATCAAAGTTCAAAAAAAACAAGTGCATGCGGATATGTGCATTCCTTCCCATTTGGGGATTGTTAGATTTGTAAAAAAAAAAAAAAAAAAAACACCACACAAAAACACCCCCCAAAAAAAAAAAACACACACACACCCCAAAAAAAAAAAAACAAAACAACTGTATTCTGTATTTTCCAGATTCTAAGCATCTTCTCCCTCTAATTTATACAACAATTATGACATGTTTAGCTCAACTTTATTCTCAGCAGTTTTAAGAGTTACCATTCTGGGCAAATAAAGGAATCCCTGACCTGTACCTCTATCCACTATTTTCTTCCACATTCATTTTACAACTGATACATAGATCCTGATTTATTCCAATCAGTTACTCACATCTGTGATTTGCTCTTCTCTCTGTTATCTGTGGCTCTAACTACAAGACTTTTCACACCTCCCATGTGGCCAAGCACTGTTATTCTTGCCTTCTGTTTACTCGGCTTTACTCTCACAATGTGCATTTGATTTTTGCCAACTTACAATCTCTTTTCACTCCCACCACAGTAATGAAACTTTGAAGCTGATATTTTTTGAACAAAATTGGTTTTGTCTTTACTTAGTCTTGTGCTCCTCAAAGCCAACAGATGATGATTAAAGAAAAAAGAAGAGCTGTTATTTTTATTTTACTACATCAGACATTTTGAAGACCAGACAAGCAACTGTTAAAACAAAATTAACAGAAGGCTATTCCTGAATGGCTTCCAAAGTATATTTGCCTCTTTAGATAGGGAAGAATGATGCCTTATTGCTTACAGTACAAATTTCGTAAATTACTTGGAATCTAGGCAATTATATTGAAAGTGCTGTTATCTTTATTATGTAAGATAATAATTCACCATGTAAAGCCAAAAACAATTTTTCACCTGACAGGAAGTTTAAGTAGAACTAAGATTCTTCCTTCCCATCACAGTGCAAATTATAGCCACAAAACTGAATTCAAAGTTGATTTAATAATAACCCAGCTTAAAGCATTACTTAACTTCTGACATCCTGTGCTTTCTAGCATGAGAAAAAAAGAGTTATAATGTTACTTTGACACTACTGAAGTAAAAAGTGGAACAGTACCATGCTGATTTGCTATTAACCTGTCATCCTCCTTTTCTCAGAATAGGAAAACCAAGCAAAATAGCACAAAGCAGGAATTTCAGAAAATTTCATAACTTTGATTCCAAATGATTTGAATTGTCCAGTGCATACTTCCCTTCAGGTTCCTCAAAGTTTAAAAACAAGTTAATACAAGTTAGTGAAAAATGGATAACATTCTCATTTTGAGTAAAGGTTACTACTATGTAGATTATTTCACATTCTGAAGCTGAAACTTAAAGCTTCATCAAGATTTAACATAAACAGAATGATGGGTGATCTGTGGATCTAGAATGAGCAAATATATATACTTTAATTCAGTGGAAATAGGCAGGGACTTGCACCATCTGAGACAGACAGAGCACAGCGAGCACCAGAATGAAAAATTTGTTGGTTCTTAATCAGCTGGTTTAGGTACAGAGAGAAGTAAGAAACAGAACAAGAAACACATATTGATTAAAGATGTGTTTCTCTCCCACTCCATAACACTTTTTTTTAACCTGATCCATTGACAGGGACATAATCCTTCCCTTGAGACATCACAGTCTGTCACCGCAAAACCAGTTTAGCAACACTAATGTCACGAAAAACTACAGGACATTTGAAATCTTAACCTCTCCCATAGATTTCCCACAACGAAATCCCACAGAAACGTTTCCCTGCTCCACTGTCTTTCTCTATTAAGAGCAACACTGCAAAAAGCACAGAGGAATGCCATGATTCGCAACACTTCTGCTTTGCTTTAGTAAAGCCAGACAAAGTAAAGTGCTCCTTGAAAATCAGAAGAGCTCATTCAGATAAATACAAGCAGAAGAGTAAATTATTCTCATCTAAGTCTATTAAAATCTATTTTAAGTCTACCCTGCCTTTCTAGTACTTGTACTGCTCATATTTTCATTTATTTAGATGAAATCTCTGGTACTGGACCCAAAGCACTAACATCTAGATTAAGAATACTGCACTGGAAGAACAGGATTTTCTAATAGCCACAGAAAGCTCCCTCCCTCACAAAACACTGCTCAGAGAAAAAAAAAAAAAAAAAAATTCCTAAAAGACACAGATAAGATGCCCTGTAGTTACACAATAGTAGAGTAAAATAGTAAAATTCTGCTAGTTTATCCCTCCCCCATATAATTTCTGATCGTATGCATCAGAATCAGAGCCAGATGGCTTGCCAAATTCAGAGTTCCAGTTGATTCTCCCCTCCTTCACATTCCCAGAAAAGGTGGAAACATACAGGTTTAACCATCTTTTTCTTCTCTTCCTGCTTAGAGTTAAGTTCTTCACTTAATTGTTACCTTGTTTTCAACAGTTTCCCAACATTTACATGTGAACCAACAAGTGACCTTCAAGTAAAATTCTAGGTTTGCTCCAAATACTATTGCGGTTTAAGCTTCTATAAACCCATACAGCTGCTCTCTCACTTCCCCCTCTTTCTTCCCTCCGCTCCTGGAGGAATGGGAAGGAGAATCGAAAGAATGCAGCTCTCACAGGTTGAGATAAGAACAGTTTAGTAACTAAGGTATAACACATATCACTACTGCTACCACCAATAATAATAATGACAAGAGAAAATACAAGGGAAAAGAATACAATTTCTCACCATCCAATATCAAGCCCACGCAAGCAGTGCACCCCCACCAGTGCTCCCCACCGTGCACCCTCACCACCCTTCTGGGTCTCTGCTCTCCGTTTTTGCATCCTGGACATGACGTGCTGTGGTATGGAATAATCTCTTTGGTTAGTCTGGGTCAGGTGTCCTGTCTCTCCTTCCTCCCGGCTTCTTGATCCCCCCTGGCAGAGCATGAGACTCACAAAGTCCTTGGCCAGCCTAAACATCACCAAGCAGTAACTGAAAACACTGGTGTTATCAGCACTGTTCCGAGGCCCAAAATCAAAAACACAGCACTGCACCAGCTACCAAGAAGGAGAAAAAATGACTGCTGCTGCTGAACCCATGACAACTATTTTCTAGAATTCTACACTTATTTTCCTCTGCCTGTAATTCCTCCCAGATGACCTACTAAAGAATTCAATAATTATGCAGAATAAATCACCCTGTATAAATTTAGTAAAGCACAAACTAAAGTAAATGGTATAAAGACAGGATAGCTATGAATCAGAAAACGTGAACTTCTTAACTTTCTCCCTCAGTGATGAATTTTATTGCCAACCCCCAAAAATATGGAGTACCTCAGAAATTAGATGACTCGCAGCTCCAATGTTAACATCACAGATGATTATGTGACCACAAGTAACCAAAATGAATATGTTCTCCTAGAAGCAGCTAATTATCAAGCTAACATTCCAAGTCACTACAGACTGATTTGCCACAGCAAGCAAACATACCAACAGCAGGGTATCAATGCATATCAACAGCCGTCTGCACATTCAACTCCTTCTTCAGATACACCTACCCTGGAGGCCAAAGTGGAAACTAAGTAAATCCAGCACCTCCATATTACACTCTGTAGCATGAGCATGGAAAGAGTATACACACAGTGTTTTAAGTCAGGAAAGATTTAGACTGCTATGCTGCCACACTTAAAGTTTAGTTTTACTGAAAACACAGGCCTCAACCTTGTAAATACTTTTGCAGCCAAGTTTTCTTATTTTGGCAGTTGTTTTGTTTGTTTTCTGTTTTTGTTTCTACCACAAGCATGCATGAGCATGTACAATTTATTAAACATTACATTTCTACAGAGGAAAAAGCCCTATAATTTGCATTAGTATCCTTCATTACAAGTTCTCCAATATCCAGTTTTAAACATAAACCTCTATCCTACCCTCAGGGTTACCTGTAAGTAAATATAGAAGACCTGCAGTAATTTAATCAAACTAGTGAGAATGTGCTGATCTTCTAAACTGTCATTTCTCCTCTCGGGTAGAATAATGCCAGGACAACTACAGACATGTGCGGGGGGAAAAAAAGCATTGCTCAAAGAGTTTATTAGCAGTCAAGAGTTTTTTTAGCAGAAGTCTTCCAGACAAGCCTGGAAACACTTTCCACCATCCAAACACTTCAAATGGCATCCACAGTCATTTTGGATGACTGAATCTGTAACTAACATTCACAAGCATCTGGCATTGCATTTCAGACATTTGTTCAGATTTACTGATGTAGCTCACAGCACCTATGCTTTGCCTTAGGAGACTTGGAAGCTTTGAAGATATGTACTGAAAAAATCCAAGGACAAGGAGGGCAAGGAAGCAAAAGAAATAATGTCTGCAACTATAATGAAATTAGACTCCACATTATGGACAGAGGACTAAGTTAAAATATGACACTTTTTTTCCAGAACATTCTGTGAACACAAGAGCTCCCAGTGCAGCTGCCACAGGAACTTCTTTGGCCAACTAGAGTTGAAAATTGATAAGCACGCTCCAAACTCAAGGCACAGTACTTCAGACACTAAGAACATCCTTCTTCAGCTACTTTTAACATACTAACAGAACTTCAATTATTTTTAATTTAGTTATTAACACTGGAGCTTTCCCCACCAAGGAGAACAAGGCCCTGGCCACTTCACAGGAAGACATAATTTAACTCTTAATGTGGAATGGGCTGTGTTTCATTTCAAGTATTTGTATCTTTTACTAACACTTCAAACCACTTCAGAGCTTCTTCTATTCCTAAAGCTATCCTCAGACAACTGACACAAAAAGTAGTCACTGAACACAGGAAAACAACTATACCCCTACCATCTGCTTCAGAAGTGCAATTTTAAATTTATGAGAAACAAAACTCAAGACTCCTAAAACAAGTATTTCCTTCCTACCTGCTTATTCCTAGAAAGGAAATTCTACTTGAACAGCTGCAGTCTCTCCCACTGGAAGCGTGTGATAGTCCAGACAGTCAGAACATTCACTACTTGGATTATGTCTATGTATCTCTGTTCATTCCATCCCAGCCAGCTTCATGACAGGGCCTACAAGACATGAAGCATAGCACTGTACATACTGAACTATACAAATGTGGAAAATCCAGAGTGCTTAGAAGACTTTTTTTCTTGGAAAAGAAGGTCATGCACCCAGTGAAGTCAAAACTGATCACCCTGAAGATAACTGATCTACAGTTTCTTCCATTTATTATTCTCACAATGTATATCTAAATAAGGGAATCTTAGAGATAGTTTGCTTTCAGCAGTTTGTTTTACTTTGCATATATAATATAGCTTTATGCTTGCAGAATTAAATTATACAAACGAGTGAAACAGAAGTTGGAGAAACCATAGATCTACTTACAAAAGATGTGAGAGTGTATAATACTGGGTATTTAAAACTTGGGGAACGAAAAAAATCATGCATTTTGGAATCACCTTCCTTCTTTGTCATGGCTTTGATGTTACAGGTACAACAATTGTCCTTGCTATTGTAAGTAACCTTTAGTGTTTAGCCTGTGCCTAATCACTGGACGGAACAGTGGAAGGCAAAAAGCATTCCCCTGGCCTTCCCTAATCAAAGTTGTGTACGCCACTTGTTACCTAATGTTTTCTTGGCAATGCCAGAAAACAGGATAAAAAAGTATGGCCATCCCATTCATTGTCTAATTAAGCAGATAAAGAGGGGAGGAGAGTACATACTATCTTATCTAACTAGATAGAGCCTTCAAACACAAGAAGCTCCAAAGGCTCAGTTACCTTCTGACGTTATTACAACTTCCAGAATAGCCAAAGCAGCCAAGACAGCTCACATTGTCCTCAGACTTTGATTAATCATCACTTTTTGTTCCTATGTAAAATGATCACTTAGTATCAAGTATCTACAAATCAGTTCCAGATACAGAAAGAACTAATCTGCTTTTCAACATAAACTACCCTAGGGAAGCTAGTCACAACACTGAAGTTCTCCAACATGTCGGTTTGGTTTCAGTTAGACCAAATGAAGAGGTTTATTTAGTTGTATTTCTCAATTATGCAAAGTCACAATGTCTTTTTAAAGGTGGAAGGTGCAAGTTGGTGCTGAAACATCATGCTTCTGTATTACCTTCAGAGGAAGTATGGGTGAAATTAAACACAGTAATAAGCCAAACACTCATACGGAAATTTAAACACCAGAAAAAGAAGTACTTAAAGAAACTCACTAACTAAGGAAGGGAAGCAGTAGAAAAAGCAGAATTATCCCAAGATGTCTATATAATAAAAATACCACCAATTCCAGCATAGCAATATTCACTTTTCATTTTTCTTAGCAGAAGATGAGATTCATAAATCTCGCCAAAAACAGCATCCTTACTTTCAAATCTTACCATTTAAACCATTTTACTCACAATAACTGAACACTCCATTCCTAACTAGAAGTAAAAGCTGTATTTTAATGAATACAGGCAAAAAACACATCACACTTATCTTGTCGTAAGAGCAGTTAAGTTCCTCTACGTATCACCCGTCCCTACATAATCTTAAAATCAATAGCATTGCTTAACAATTAGTTATTACCAAAGTACACTAGGCAGTGTTACCTAGGCCTACTAATTTTTACTAATACTTACTCAGTGGCAGACAAGTGTGCCACCTGTGCTGATACAATGGGCTCTGCATGCCACCTTCACATTTGGAAATTGCAGTGGCTCCCCAAGAGGCAAAGAAAACTAGACAGACTGCAGGAAATCCATATTTGAAGCTTTCATCAAAAAAAAGTACTTGTTGTCCGGAACTTGATCACAGTCTGTTATGTCATGCTCACAACTTAACCCACAACACTAACAAAATGATACACCTTATGCATTCAAAACATTCAGCAAAACTTTCAATCAGTTAAACTTTCAAAGTTGTAAAAGACATAATGTATACCTCAGAAGTGTGCACTAGACTTCACAGATGCTCCAAAGATACTAAGCTAGTATGTAATAGGTTGCCACAAACAGTGCACATTCTAAATTGGGGTTGGGGTGAGGGTAGTGTTATATCTACAGCCTATTTACAACACAAACTGATTAACTTTTTACCTTCAGTGTTTTCACTCTGACATGAGAAGTGTTGTCTGACATATTGTTTTACTGACTCCAAAGCCAACAAGGTAAAACAGTGGTGTTTCTGAATCTTCATTTTCCAAATAATCCACTTTTAGCCCCCTGTATCAAGTGCCACCACCACCATTTGCATGCTTACATAGGAATACAGTCTACTATTTTCATGTAAGTATGAAAATATCCATAAGAGCAGTTTTTCCGTCAACTTGACTAGTTACCCATTCAGAAAAGGTTAGATTTGTAATTCCTCTATGTGGACTAAATGGCAGACCCTCCCCTAGCAGACCAGGTTATTCCACAGGGAGAATCTGCTGAAAATATGACATATCAACCATTTGATCTTTACGTAACATTTTCCCTAGAAGATTTTCTTTTTTGCTTGGGAGCAGGAAGGACAAAAACAAAACAAGAAAACAAAGCAGACAGCCAGTGATTCATTACACCCCAACAGGAAAGCTGAGTTGAGGAATTTGCTCCCATCGCCTTCTATTTCTAGAACCTACTGCTAACACGCTACATTATACGTATTCTAGAAAGACTTAGCTTTGATGTTCCAAGCATGGCTCTTTATGCCTGGTACTACAGACTCTGAATAAATTCTACTGAGGACAAAACATAATACTGTTTTCTTATACCACCAACTTATTAATACACTATGCAACTTTCAATCAATAATACTTTCTCCATGGACCCCCTCATCAATTCTGTATGAATGTGATGTGCAAATGAATACCCTATTGAGCACTTCATTTATACCAACCATTATCTCGTAGGCGTCTTATTCATAAGACAAATCTATTCATATTTTTTCTAATATAATCATCCTAATGATAATCATATTCCATGGCATGCCATATGCTGTAACTTCCAGCTATTTGATTGCAAGCATAGCTACTTAAAATTACCAATGTTTACTTGAGCTTAATTTAATTCATGAGCAAGGAATAGATCGGTCAAAAGAATGTCTCCTCAAGCCATCAACACGTACCTATGAAAGTGCTGTTTCAAGCAACATGATCTACCATATGTATAGTTAAATCATTTCATTTGTGATATTATTTTATCATCATTTTATTCAATACGAATATCAATGTCAGACTGATCTTCAGTTGAGACAGTTGATCTTGAGAAAGAATACACTCCTTCATAACTCCTAAACTATGTTAATGATATGAATGGCATTCTATGATATAACCATTAGCTGTAAGCAGTACTGAATTACGCTTTCATCATTAAAAGGGGCTTTATACATAGCTACCATGGTGACAAAACACTAGTGTAAAAAGTTGTGGCTCCACTACAAGGACCTATTCTTTTACATGGCATTGAAAAATATCAAGACCATCAGGAGAAACACAAAAGGTCTGAAAAGAAACAAAATTGCATCCATTATGAACATAGTGGTTTACAACTAAATCTGTCATGCATTGCTACAATTCCCCATCCCCCACACCACCCCACCCTCCCTAGAATCTAGAGTCATTACTGGGACTAAAAACACTGCTTTGGAAAGTGATCATTCTTTGTAAAAGGATTACTCTGTTTAGCCTTCATTGCTCTTCTGCCAAGTACAAGCCATATAAGGAAACTGAAGTTCACTGCCATTTATTTTGTTCAGCCCTTTCTGATGCCTAAGAATAACTCTTACTGCTGCCTGGAAGGTAAGTCTATAAATTGCAAGCCAATCATTTACTTGTTATCAGCCACAGAAGCCACTTTCGGTCAGTTAAATGTTAACATTTTTCCTCACAGTAGATCAAATAGATGGAGTTGGGTTAGTAACTTTTTCCTCAAGCATTACATTACTTGATGCTGTTACAGAACTACACATGTAGGAGTGCTAGAAATTTTGCACAGAAATGACTTTGCCCAGCCTTCACAATTACCAACATATCTCAGACACTTGAGAGACTGAAGCACACAAATCTTATCTGACCAACACACTGCTTTTGAGTCTGACAAACAGGAACAAAAAACCTACAAGTTAGCACAGACCTATGGCTACCAGATCATTTTGAACATTCACAATATGATAAATACTTTGCCTTCACAGAAGAACTAATCACTAATTGCCTCTTTGAGGCACACAAAATGAGTCTGTGGTGAACAACACTTCTTCCACTGCATGCAACTAGTTAGCATAACTTAAACAGCACCAGCAGTACAAAACCTTATACCAAAACTTCACACTTGGTTTTCCACTTCAAATAGGATGCCTTTCAAAAGTAATAAATGGCAAAGTGGTCATCAAAAGCAAACAAGGCTACATTAACTCGGAGGTTCAACTGAACGTAATTCTAAGAAATCAGACCACTAGCTAGCATATACTTTTTTTCTCTAATGGAGGTTCTTAAGACACACTTCGCAAGGATCAAAATGCAATACAGACCTCTCCTGTACAAGCTGAAAAATATGCAGTCTAACTCGTCATCCTGAGGACAGAGAGGGGGCGGAGGGGAGCAAGAGAGGTGGCGGCAGCAGGCAAGGGGGAAAACTGCGACAGCATTTACAGAAAACTACGAGGGCACATTTTTATAAATAAATTTAACATGTATCTTGAAGAAGACCGGCTAGACGCTAACCGATATTCCAGAAAACAAGGCAAACACAGGGAGCGCCAACCCTCAAGATCTTTCCATTAAGTAAAAGATACTACCTTCTTTAGGAATTCCTTATTTCCCGATAAGTTAATTATACTCGAGAAGGTTAGCAATCTTTTTGGAAGGGAAGGAGGTGAAGCAGCAGAGTCAGGGAGTGGAGCAGTTTCAGTTCAGTACCTTCCCCGACCGAACAAAGAAACTTCTGTGTCTGAGGAGCTTAAAAACTTTCAGTCTCCCCAGACTCTTTCCTCAGCCTCCATGAAACCAGCGACTACATTCACACAAACAGCACTTCGGCGAGAGGGGGTAAAACACAAAGCACAGCTAACTACGCGAGGCGGAAAACACAGAAAAATAAGGGCCAAAAACAGGATATCAAAATGAAGCGTGAACTCCTTCCTTCTTCCCCACCCCCTTCAGCAGAGGAAGGATTTTTCTGTTGTTACTGCTGCTGCTGTTCCCCAAGCCTTCTCCATTTAATTTACCTTGCCTGTCGAGCGACTAAACCAGATCCAGAAGGCAGGAGTTTCTTCCGACCCCAAGGAAATGTGTTAAATCAAATCGAGTTTTCTTCTCGCTAGGAGGAAAGCGGCAGAGAACAGAGAAAGGAGAAGGGGAGACGGGGGGGGGGGGGGGAAGGAGAGAAAAAGAGATGAAACAGCTTACGTTGAGGACGGGGCGTTCGCCGACCCGAGCAGCCAACGTGCGTATGTCGCGGCGAGAGTGGCAGCGGACCCCGGCTCCTCCCGCACCGCACCGACCAAGGGGTCTGCCCCGCGGGCGGCCCGATCCGCGCCGGCCCCGCCCGGCGCCGCGACCGCCCGTCAAAAAACGACGCCCGGCAGCGGGACCGCAGCGCCCCAGACACACAGCCGGCCCCGGCAGCACGGCTCGGCCCGCCGCCCCTCGCCCGCCCGCCCGCCTTCCTGCCGCCCAGGCGCGTTGGGCGCTGCCGCCCCACCTCCAGTTCCTCACCCAGAGACGCGCTGCCCGAGAGCGGCCGATGCCCCACACCTCCTACTCCCCTTAGACCTCCTCGCCGCCAAGGGCAGGAGGGGAACGGGAAGGCCGCCTTCCTCACCTGCCTGCCTGCCCGCCCGCTCACCGCCGCCACCGCCCTCTCTCCCCGCCTCCTTTCGCACACTTCCCCTTCGGTTCAGCCTCCCGCCCCCTGCTCGGCCTCGGCCTCGGCAGCGGGGGGCTCGGGGAGGCGGCGGAGTTGTGGTGAGGCGGAATGCCCGGGAGCAGGACCACGACGGGGAGCTGGGTGGTGTAACCGGGGAGAGAGCCAGGGCCCGCCGCGCCCCTGCGGCTGCCGGTGCCGTTCACTGCCGCCCAGGCCGGCGGAGGCCTTGCAGCGGCGGGAGCGGTCAGGCGCGGCGGGAGCGCCCCCACTGGCCGTGACGGGAGGAGGGAGAGAAGGGGCGTGCGGGCAACGCCGCCGCCGGGTCCCACGGGCCTCTCCTTCCCTCCGCGCGCCGATGTGGGGCTGAGTGCGAGAGGCGGTAGTGAGGCCAATCCCGGACCAGGGGCGTCGTGAGGGACGGGCCGCCGCAGCCAATGGGGCTCTGCGGGGGGCGGGAGCGGGCTGTGGAGGAATGGGGCGCGGTGGGGGCTGGCGGGCTTGGCGCCGCGCCGGCGCTGGCAGGGGTCGGGGCGGGAGGTGGGGTCCTGGCGGGGCCGAGGTGCCTCGGGGTGGCGGAGCGAGCGATCTCGCTGTCTCCGCCTGACATGCTGACTTCGCCGGGGACGGGTCTGGGGCCTGATCACTGAGGTGCGAGTGCCTGGTTGGGCCCTTGCTAGCCCGGCAATAGCTCGGGGCTGGGGGCCCTGCGGGGGGTTGCGAATAGCACTGGCTTTCCCCGCCCGCCCAGGGTGCGTCAGTTGCCCGTGCAAATGCAATCCCCAGTGATAAGTGTTTCCCCGGGCATAAGCATCGCGGGTTCCTCGTTTAGTAATCGCACATGCTGTTCGCAAACCATTGATCTATCACATGTGGGGAGCCCGCCATCTTGGGTTGGTGGCCGTCCCGGAGCTGCCACTGCATTGTGCCTTATACTCCCTCACCCTCAGTTACCAGGATCTGATGCAGCAAGCATCTGGTGGAAAACTAACAGCCTCCATTCAGACATGATGTTTGGATATGTTACATTGTACTAAAATAATGCCACATATATAGAATCATAGAATGATTTGGGTTGGAAGGGACCTTAAAGCTCATCCAGTTACAGCCCACCTGCCATGGGCAGGGACACCTTCCAAGACACCATGTTGCTCAGAGCCTGGCCCAACCTGGACTTGAACACTGCCAGGGATGGGGCAGCCACAGCTACTCAGGGCAGCCTGTGCCAGGGCCTCACCACCCTCACAGTGAAGAATTGCTTCCTAATGTCTGATCTAAACCTATCTTCTTTCAGTTTAAAGCCATTTCCCCTTGTCCTGTCCCTACATGCTCTTGTAAAAAGTCCCTCTCCAGGTTTCTTGTAGGCGCCCTTTAGGCACTGGAAGCTGCTTTAAGGCCTACCCCTGAGCCTTCTCCAGGCTGAACAGCCCCACCTCTCTCAGCCTGTCCTCACAGGAGAGGTTCTCTAGCCCTCTGAGCACTTTTGTGGCCTCCTCTGGACTCACTCCAACAGGTCCATGTCGTTATGTTGGGAGCCCCAGAGCTGTGTTTCACATAAACTTCCAAATACAGTTGTATTTTCAAGTATTGCAACACCCTCAGTACAATGTGATGGTACTGAAAACGCTGATAACTGCAACAAGTCATGCACAAATATATTTTAAAAGCTGCCAGTGGGTTAACTGTAGGTCACACCGCTTCAGCATTGGTGTTCATTGGATCGCAACGGTACATTGATGGAAATGTTTTTCTGTTTAATTTCCTTGATTGCTTGAAATGGGTGTTCAACAATACCTGTTGTGTACACAATATGCCATTTTAACTATCCTGGAGCACAGAGTTCTGCTCAGCCACAAAACAGCACATACAGCTGACAGCGGGGTGGATTTGTACATGCTGTTTGCCTTATGCTCCTTAACTGTGTTCTGCAGAGACCACGTCTAAGACGGTAGTTTTGTTCTCAGGCCCATTTAATCTCTGGCTGCTCTGCTGAGTCTGCCACCAACTAAGCTGGGATAGTGTTTTATTATAATAATCTGTTTACTGAGAAATGGACAAACTGCTTTAACATGCCATTTTACTCGAGGCATTGAACAACAAAGTAAAATGGTGTGTCAGGTTAGTATTGACCTGCCCCTGATTTTAGCATGCAACTAGATGTGTAAAGTCCTTTAAATCCTTACCACTCTCTGAAATTAGTTCTCATTGATATTTCCTGTTCAGGAATCATTAGTTGCTTCATCCAGTTTCTTGCAGTACTTTGTATGAAGGAAGTTTTATCTTTAGCAATAATACATTCAGTTAATCACATTTATGAAAGTGCACTGTTTTCTTGAGACTGTCAGTTGTTTAAAACTTCTTGCCCGTGTATGGGAATTGTATGCTTGAGTATCCAGTTTGTATCCAGATACAGAAAATTAGCATCCATTTCTACTAGGGTAATAATATTCACTTACTGTGTTTCTTTATTTTCCTACAAATAGTCTCTCTGTCTTTACAGATCATATGCCCTCTTTGGGGTCTACTTATATGCCTAAAAAAAAGAATTAAGCTAAATTAAAGACAACCATCAGTGTCTGTAAAAAATAAAATTATATACTTACATATATTTCCCAAAACATTAAATCAGTTCAATTTCTTCTTGTTCAGATAAGCCATTTTCTTTAAGTGAGTCAGCTTTGGACTAAGGCCAAGTATGAGAACTTCACCCTCACTGACAACAGATTTAGAATTTCTCTCTATAGTCCACTACACTGGTGTTATAATAATTTTTTTTTCTCATGCAAACTATTGATTATTGTTGCCTAATACCCAAAAATATATCCCTATCATTATTAACATTAAGGGCTTTCTGTAAATTATGTCCTCCATCATGAACTTTTCAAGACACTTCTTTTATGTGTAAAGTAACATAACTCTTTCAATGACAAAATGTTCTCTGGCAATGTTTGCTGAAAATTGAGAGCAGCCCTGTGGAGAAAAACTTGGGGGTGTTGGTTGATGAGAAGCTCAACATGAGTTGCCACTGTGCCCTAGCAACCCAGAAAGCCAGCTGTGTGCTGGGCTGCATCAAAAGAAGCATGACCAGCAGGTTGAGGGAGGTAATTGTCACCCTCTAGTCTGCTCTTGTGAGACCCCACCTGCAGTAATGCATCCAGCTCTGGGACCCCCAACACAAGAGGGATGTGGACCTGCTTGAGCAGGTCTAGAGAAGGCAACAAAGATGCCCAGAGGCCTGGAGCACCTCTGCTATGAAAGGCTGAGGGAGGTGGGGCTGTTCAGCCTGGAGAAGAGACGGCTCAGGGGAGGCCTTAGAGCAGCTTCCCATCCTTAGAGGGGTCCCGCAAGAGATCTGGAGAGGGACATTTTACAAGGGCATGTAGAGACAAGACAAGGGGAAACAGCTTTAAGCTGACAGAGGGAAGATTTAGATCAGATATTAGGAAGCAATTTTTCACTATGAGAGTGCAAGACACTGGCACAGGTTGCCCGGGGTAGCTGTGGCTGCCCCATCCCTGGCAGTGTTCAAGGCCAGGTTGGGTGGGGCTTTGAGCAACCTGGTATAGTGGAAGGCGTCCCTGCCTGTGGTAAGTGGGTCAGAACTAGATGATTTTTAAGGTCCCTTCCAACCCAAATTATTCTATGATGCTAGAAATTGCCCAATGCATTTATTAATGCTGCAGGGCAAGAGATGGGTGTGGGAAATTTATAGCAACTGTTGCTCCTATGTTGAATTTTCAGTAGTAACTTTCGTTTCAATGTATGATACTATTTCACTTAGGGGTTTAGCCATCAAAATAAAAGCCTAGCCAAACTCTGCTGAAACTATAGCTATCTAGACCACAGCTCTTGAAGACGTTTTACAGAGACAAGATACAACTATCTATACAAATTGAGAAAATACCAGGAGTTATCCCAGGGATTTAAAAGTGCTATAAATACCAAGACAGTTTTTAGATTACAGCTTCAACAGAGCCCCAGCAACATTAATTCCCAGAGTTGGTATCCCAGTTACCAAATAATTACAGATTAAGTGCACAACGTACAAAATATAGAGTTACATAATGAGTCTTTCAAGTGAGACTATGCAACTGATCCCACTCAAAGTTTAAACAAATTCTCCATGCACAATTTAGCAGCAGACACCAAGCCCAAACTCCTCTCATTCAAACTTCTATTTTTATATTTGAACAGTTACACTAGTAAATGCTGCAACAACATGAAGCTGAACTGAAAGTACATTTGGTGAAACAAGACACCTCTATGTTTGTCCCTTTCAAGAGTTCAATGATCTGAACAATATATATACAGTTTTTCAGAGTAACAGGGTTTAATTATATCTTTTCTTACTAGTGTTGGTTGTGTTCATGCATTTTCACTTGTTCAAGAGCTAGATTGAAAGGCCTGCAGGGTAAGCGCTTCTGCCTACTAAATGATCAGGTAGTGACTTGAATGGTGGATTTTAACTTGAATTGGGACTTCTGGACATCATTGCAATATAAATAATAAGCAGTAATTACTGGAATTAATAATTGCCTGAAAGACCTAAGGAGACAATAATTAATCTTTTCTTTAACAAATATATATATGCTTATTTTAGATACTCTAATTTAAATTTGCCCGTGGTCCATAAAAATGTCTTACTGTAATATTTTCTGATTTGATTTGATTCACAACTGGATTACACCACATTTATGCTAGTGAAGTCCACACCAAACTGGTATAATTCAGTGGCTATTAAGTCTTAGAAGTTCATTGCTATGACTCACTAAATGCATATTGCTTATCTACTATAATTAAAGAGAAGCCAAGTAAACAACCTTTGTTCAGTCTAACTGAAATAATCCCAGATTTACACTGCATTAAATATTGCGCTATGCCATACAAAGTTTTCTGTGTAATTTGGTTGCATTATTTTTCAAACAGTAAAATCGACCTGTAAAAATTTTAAGTGTATTGTGTGACCAAGTTTTGGAGTATTATGCAAGTACCAGTAGAAAACCTTTGTAACACTACAACCTATTTTGTATATGCTGTGTTCTAGAAATGGTTAGGAATGTTTTAGAGTTATTTTTAAACATTTTATTGTGACTTTTTGTTTGTATTTCTCTTCCTTGGTTACCATGGGTGAGCTCCTGAATCCTGACTGAGGAGCACTTGGCACAGTGTTTCACAGGGAGGAGAAAAGACAAAAAGGTGGTGTTAAGGCAACTCTGCTTTTGCCTGATTTGGACTGCTTTGCTCCTGAACAGTCTCCTTCACACTGACTTTAAGCTATGCTGCAGCCGTTTAGCCTAAGAGTCTGTTTTGACAGCTGATCCCCTCACATAAATCTTGTTCTGGTCAAAACAAATAGAATGGAATGAAAATGCAGCCATGCCATGTGAGGACATGGACATCTAAGGATTGTAACCATCAATCCTTTGCTCACAAGGTCCTTCAGGGCTCCTTCTGGCCACACTGCCGACGAAGAGTTAAACATGAAGTTGGCAGAAAGAGCCAACTGTGCAGTTGCCAAGAGTAAGTCGTGCTCACGATTACATCTCTGCACAGATGTTGGGTTTGGACTGTCCTTGGTGGGTTCTTGGGTCTAAAAAGGGTAACAATGAATGCTGCTGAGGATATTCATGCCAAAATGGGAATCCTAAAAGAACACCGTAGCACCTTCTAATCAGTTTGGGGATCTGGCGTACTTTTTCTGTAGGAAATCCATTATGCTAGCTCTGTAATAGCTCTATGATAGCTTTATACTGATTGATTACACTGTTCTTCCAAGGTCAGTAATTAGTGCTGCATCTTGTAGGAAAGCTGTCTCACTCCTCTATATTTCTACTGGTGGGAAAGAAGAATTTTTGTGGCAAGTTTGCTTAATTCTGTCCCCCCATTCTGCCCCCACCTCCTCCCCCCCCCCCCCATTTCCCCCCCACCCCACCCCACCCCCCCGATGAAAGCCCATCAGAATGTTTTCTGGAGTAACAAGTTGGTGAATAGGTGATGTATAAATAGGCACTTTAAATATTACCACAAAAAAATTCCAGAATTTTTCTCTATAAGGACTTTTCTGATTATACCTATCATGCTAACAGCTAATTTAACCTGGATTTCTCTAGCTGTAGGATGAATTGCATTTATCTTATAACTTTCGCATCTCTATTCTGACCATTTATTTTTCTTAGAAATGGCTAACATTGACAACACAAATCTCTTAGCAACACTTAACAAATTCATTACTTTTTCCTTGTCATCTTATATTCTGTGAACATTGTCAGTCATGTAAAAATAAAGACTAACATGAATTTCTGGCTTCGCTGTTGGCTCAATGATAACTAGAGTTGAATTTCTTGTAAAGTACTACATTTGGAGCCACAGGTTAAACCCTTTTGAAGCAAGGAGATCTCGACAGTTCAGTGAGATGAGGTCTTTAGTCTGTTACACTCATAGATTGTACCTTAAGTAAAGAGGGTTTGATCTGTAGAAAAGCTACCATGGAACATTTTTATGACAGTACAAAAACCAATCCTTTCAATTGTCCTCCATCTGCAAAATAGGGTTCATGACAAAGGATGATTGGGGAAAAGTATTATTTTTTCAGAACCTGTTAAAATAGTTGTAGATTTTTTTTTCATCATGTAAGAAATTAAATTTTAAGTGCAATTAAACAAGAGTCAGTTTGTCTTCCCCATTTCTTTTCTTTATGAAGTCTTCAGTTCTCTTTATTTTTTTCTATTCCTTCTCCCCACCTAACAAATACAAATTACAGTTTTAAATGCTAAGAAATGTTCCGAATTTTTAAGTATTCTATCCCTTCTCCTATGAAGAAAGAAAATATAAAAGATTGCACTTGTATGGCTAGCAAATCTGAAAACCGTTATTGACATTTTTAGTTTTCTTTTGGCAAGAATGGTTTCAGAGTGGCTTTTTAAAATCTAAAATAAATGTGTTTTCAGTTGTGTCTGCCCCAAGTTCTAAGGCATGGCTGTTAAAAACAGTAAAGTTAAAGTAAAGTAGTGTTTCTAATGTCTTAATTCACAAGGTTAATCTATTGGTTTTCTCCATCAAAATGATATTTTACTGCAAGCTTTACGTGGCAGATGTAAGTATTTTGCTGCATCAGTAAGGAAATAGTTACTTTTCAGGCCACAAAGATGAAAAAGTTGTTTATTAACTCATTTCCATGCCTGCAAACCAGCAAAAACTAGTAGCAGAGAAAGTGGCCTTACCAAATGCTCTGAGAAGTGCACTTTAGTCTAGAGCTGTAATTACTCCTTACTATGATGTCTATAAATAAAATAATTTAAATATTTTGATTTGTTAAACTAAGGTTGCTTAAATGCATAGATTCTGATTAACCATGCTATTAGCAACATAGCATGTTTACATAGAGTTTACAACTGAGCATCATGACAGCATAAATGTAACATTTTCATGAACATATTTCAAAATGTTGTGATTAGGCAGCATATATTTAGATTAAACAGACACACAACTCTGGTGATAACGCCCTGCCTTCAAATTTGCACAGAGAAGATTTCATCTAGAAAAAAAACATAGCCTTGTTGTTTACTGTTGGTGAAAAACATCCACTTAAACCTAAATGTAGGTGGCACAAAAACCCATCAATTCACAAAAAACATTTAGTGTAAAATACAGTTGCTGTTATAAGGCCTACCTTCATATAGTGATCTTTAGCTGAAGTTGAAATTTATTATGTAATTTCCCTGTCCTTCCCATACCATTACATTTACTATAAAATTAATAGAGAAGTGTTTCAATTAAAAGCTTGTCTTACTTCTGTGCATTTCAAGAGCACAGTTATGATGCCATGGCTAATAGACTAATACAAATCAAACAAGGTTTGTAGAAGAGGTGATATCTTTAATTAGATGAACTGACAGAACTGGAAAAAACAAACAAAATTTTGTATTTGACTGACATCCATTAATGAGATCTGACAAGTACTGAGACCCAAACTAAATACAAAGTGGGATTTGATTGTTCATAGTATAAAAAAATTATTCTAATCAGGTAAACCACTGGAGAGAAAGCAGTTGCTAACATGCATGTGCAGGGGTGAATAAGCAAGGAAGCTGTGAGCTTTAAAAAACAATGTCGCTACTCACCCCACAATTTTTTTATCCACTGTTGAGAATTTAATTCCCAGAATTATTTTTTAAACATGACTTGTAGGTCTCCTGTGAGCACCTGGACCAAGCAAGAGATGGAGCATTTTCTTTGTGCAAAAAATATTATTCTATCCTTTGCTGTGTTTTGTCCTTGATCAGTTACTGTGTAAATTCATTGTAGTGGATAATGGTTGATTAGTTTCATGCACATAATTCTCATGAGGGTATCTGCTGTATTTGGGGTAATACATCACACTTTCAAAAGTCTGTGAAGAAGACCCATGGAAATTAGTAATTCTTTTGGGCACTGACATCAATTACATTAAATACATCAGTATTCATGAATTTTGCATTTGCTGTGCCAGCAAGGTTTGGTTATAATGAGTGTTTGTATAGGCAAAATCTGCTTTGGATTGTGAGTTTAATGTTGGAACTCTTGTTTGGAAAGAGGTAGAAAAGGGTTCCAGGTAGAACTGCACAGACATTTTCTTATGCCAGATCTGAAGAAACAGGAAGAAACCAGGGTATGGCTGCACTCTTTTCAATCACGTATCTGTTTTTCTGTATGAGCTGTTTTGCCTGAAGTTCAGCCATGTATTTATGTTTCAATACAACCATTAATAAGTAGAGTACTGGACATACATGTATATATATACACACACATAAATCTGGTAAAGCCTAAATCTGAAATATTATATGACATATATGTAAATAAGTCATATGTAGTGTATATATACAGAAATATGTAAGTGATAAGTGTTCACCCTTATAGTGTAAATCACCTCAGGCATAAGTTCAATTAGTGTTAAATTTTAAGGCAAATAAACATCAGTAAAAATATATGGACATGAAAGCTATGTGCATTGCACATGAGTTTGAAAAAAATGAGTGATGTCCCAGAAAGTTAGGTAATTTAAAAGACATGCTGCTGGCACAGAGATTTTAATTATAAAGATCTTTTTCAAATGCAGAGATATTTTTCATATGAGAAAGCTCATTACCATCACTGAGATTGCTAATAGATATAGAATTGTACACCTGACTGTAGATCTGTGACCTAAGGGCTTGTTTACACTTGAATCAGTAAAGCACTCTACATACATTGAAATTTATGTAACTTAATTTCATGTGATACATTTTTAGTATGTACTAGCTGTTGAGATAACATAAAGCTTTTACACCTATTTGAAGCTTATAAAATGAGATATGCATAATGAGACTGAGCTACTGCCTTCCTGCCCTTCCCAAGTTGAGTATATGCTGGAGGGGTTAGGAAGGTCAGAAAGCCCCTATTTGCCCCTGACTTACAGTGTTGAGGGCTCATGACACAGCCCTGCAAGCTCTTTTCATCTCCTTGCTCTGCTGAAATCATATACAGAGACCCAGAGAGCACTTACGGACCCCTGTGACAAATTCTCCCCTCATATACTGCAATGTGGAAGGAGCTCAGACCTTGCTGAAATGAGGACCACATCTATCTCTGGCTGCTGTAGACAACTCGCCATATTTGTCCCTGTTGCCATGGCAGAAAAAGTACCATAATCCACTGCAGGAGAGCAAAAAGTCAGAAATCAACAATCCTCCTTTCACATGCATATGCTAGAAAAAGCAAGGCTGAATTTTAGTATGGAAAGACATACCCAAGTCAGTTTGCTGTAGGCAGTGTTGGCACTAGTGTACACTGTGAGAACTTTGAGGCTGACGCACACTGCTGTGGAGAAGGCTTACATAAAAGCCAGGACCACTTTGCCTGAGCACCTGACTGAGAGCCTCAGTGTTTGCTGGATACATTCAGGGGTAACAGGTAAGTGTTTAATTTGCCCATCTTATGGACTGCTGGGGCTAGCGACCCTGAGAAAGGAACAACAGCCAGTAAATCTCCTTGTTTTGCATGGTTAATATGCCATTCATGTGAAAAGTAGCCCAAGAGGTAGCAGTCTTTAAGTTTTCAGGTGAGGCAGTATGAGTTGCCATGTTCTGTAAGCATTTTAAATTTCTACTAACAACCAGCTGTACCTCTGCAGACCTTTTCTTTCCCTAACTGCTCACTTCAGTTGCTTTCATTTTTATGTTCCAGGAAGTGACCATGTGTCCTGGGTTCAGCAGTAGCAGTCATTTTTTCTCCTTCTTAGTAGCTGGTGCAGCGCTACGTTTTTGACTTTCAGCTTGGGAACAATGCTGATAACACCGACAGTTTTTAGTTGCTGCTCAGTGATGTTTACTCTGACCAAGGACTTTCTGAGTCTCATGCTATGCCAGGGAGGAGGGGAAGCCAGAAGGAAGCAGAGACAGGGCACCTGAGCCAAACTGACCAAAGAGGTATTCCATACCACAGCATGTCATGCCCAGGGTGTAAAAACTGGGGGCAGGGACCCGGAAGGATTAGATCACTGCTCAGTTGGGCTGGGTATCAGTCAGCGGGTGGTGAGTGGTTGTATTCTCTTCCATTGTTATTTCCCTTATCATTATTATTATTGGTGGTAGCAGCAGTGGTTTGTGTTATACCTTAGTTACTGGACTGTTCTTATCTCAGCCCGTGGGAGTTACATTCTTTCAATTCTCCTCCCCATCCCTCCAGGAGCGGGGGGGGGGGGGGGGAGGAGGAAGGGGGAGGAGTGAGAGAGTGACTGCGTGAGTGACAGCTGGGCTTAAACCACAACAGTTCTTTTTGGTGCCAAACATGGGGCATGAAGGGTTGAGATAACGACAGATCTGACCAGAGTGTGTCTAATCGTATTTGTGATAAGCATTCATTGTTTTGGATTAACAGTCACTCATCACAATGGTGATTTATTGGCTCTCAAAGTTGTTGCTTTTGATCTCACAGTTTCAGCATGTCGTACCTTACTTACAGCCAGTATTAGCTGTCTTAGTGTTTATCAGATGGGGGGCTCAGGCTAAGGTTCTTGTTTCATTGTACTTTATGGTAATGACTTGTAATATGGGCAGGCTCCAGCAGCAGGGGGGATGGAAGTGGACATGGACTTGTACCTGGCCATCCGGCTGATCTTCACCGTCCTGTCCCCAGTCCATGCCTCCATCTTCGTGAGGCTGTGGGGAGCTAAGGGGGAGCAGTCCTGGGAGCTGCCGGCAGCTGAAATGGACTGGGAGCGCGGGCCCGGGGACCAGGAGGCCGGGAAGGGAGTGGCTGCTGGTGGAAGAGGTGGGGGCAGTCGAGGAGGGGAAGGAGGTGGCTGCTGAGCAGCAAGAGGAGGCAGTGGAGGAGGTGAGGCCTGTGGCCGAGCCCAGCCCCGTGGCAGCCGAGCTCCAGGAGGATGCAGGAGACCACGCAGCACTTCCCAGCAAGGCAGAGGAGGAAGATCTGGACTCAAACAAAGAGCAGCTGGTGGTGAGAGAGCCGGCAAGCCCAGCAGCTACACCAGCCCCAGTGACAAGTACAGCAGTGTCATTTGAGAGCTCTGAAGGGTTTGAATGGCCTTTGGGTACCCTTGAGACCTGCCTGCTGATTGTGATGGGGATCACCATGTGGGCACACAGAGTGTGTTTTATCCACGACCATTTTGTCTGGTCCCGAGAATTAAGCAGAGTTGGGTTTGGGCCTTGTCTGGGGTTAAAAGACAATGTAGAAGGACCAAGAGATTTTCCCTAAGGCTGGACAGTCATGAGTGGCAGGATGTGTGGGAGAGTATTGGCGAGTATGTAGGACAGTGGGCCCCTCCAGTGCTTTGAAAGCATCATAGATGTAAGGCAGCTGCATGGAGTACCCAATGACAAGCTGCAGAAACTGCTGAAGGAGAGGAAGGGGGGGAGTGAGAGAGCAACTGCGTGAGATACGGCTCGGCTTAAACCACGACACCATGCCAGAAGTTTCAAGATCTAGTTAAAAATAATGTTTCAGCAAAAACAATAGTTTACTGATGCTCAGCTGTTCAGCAGAAAACATTCCTTTCTTTCCCTTGCTCTCCTGCCCCACCACATATATTTTTCTTTCCTCACCTCTCCTGCAATGGCTTGGGCTTAGGAGGGTGTCCTTAAAGTCTTGGTATTGTAGAAAACAGGTCAAAGTTTTCTGCTATCAACCCTCACCAATAAAAAAAGCCACTGTTGGCTGCTGCAATGTTGAATAACTAAGCTTCGCTGGAAAATTGAAGCATTTCTTAGGAGAATAAAACTTGAATTTAAATGTCAACATTAGTATTTTACAGCTGTCTCGTCCCTCATTCCAACATTTGAAGTGACCCATTCCCAGTCATATATGACTGTGCTTCCAGAGGAAATTAGGCTGCTTTGAATCCACCACATATAAGAAACATTCTATAAATTCTTTCTCCCTGTGTTGATTGCATGAAGATGGATATCACCTGGAGTGCATTGCTGTATTCTGTCTCCTATTTAGGGGCCTACAATAAAAAGGGGATTTTTTAGCCACTACTAAATATTGAAAACCTTATTCTTTTCCTGGAGCTGAATGAAATCATACAGCTGACCTTCAGAGAAGGGCCAGACTCTGAAAGGTGAAAATCAAAGTGATAAACGGAGGTATTTTGGTCCCAGGTAAAGAAGAGTGCTGCCTTGGGAAAAGGAAAGTAAGTCCAGGCAAACCATGGTGGAGTGAGTTGAAGAGGCCAGTTTTACCAGATATCATGTAGGTGCCCCAAGAGCTGCTTTACTGTCTTATGTGTGAAGTACTGGCAAATTCCAGTCACGCTGCCTGTGTATACAGGCTTCTGGATATGAAGAAGATAAAGCAGATGTTAGTGCTCTTTTAAAGGAAGGATCAGCACAGTGAAAACTGTGGGAGCTATTCTTTAGGAAAGAAATGCAAGTAAAGATTTGATTAAGAAGGAGTTGCTGACACTGAGAAACATGAGGAATAATACTTAGGAAGCAATACCTGTTAGTGACGACAGAGGAAACACATGTGAGCAGTTATTACGTGCTCTCAAATTTATGTACAACTGTGAAGAGATGAAATAGAGAAGTTAAAATAAATATTATCAAATAGAGCAGAAGGATATCCAGTGGTCCTCTCAATGCCTTGGGAGAAGCAGTTGAAAAAGAAAATGAAAGGAGGTGAACTTTTCAAAGTTAGCATGGTCACATATGGCTGGGAAAATAAAGAAACTCTGCAAAATCGTTCAGCAGAAGAAGCAGGGAAATGCAATTAAGATGAACATCATGCTAGGCAGAAAGCTGCCATGTCCAGGTTTTTACCATTGTAGCAGCAGTCGTACCACCCTTTCATTTCTTTTGTCCCTCTTCCAGGTAGTGTGCTTTATTGTCTTACAACTTTACTGAAGAGCAGAAGTGATGGTCTGATGGAAACTGAGGTAAAGCCAAACAAAAGTCTGGGAGAAGAGAGAAGTCATTGAGTCTGTGGGTGGGGAAGACTACAAAGGAGGGGGAGATCAGTAAATGAAGGGATAGAGAAGAAGCAAGGGTGAGGAGAGGACAGAAGAGATGAAGAGGTAATAAAATACTCCTGGCCCAGCACATCCAAAATAAAAAACCCCAGACTTATTCAAATATAATGCTTCACTTAATGAATATGTAAAATTAAAGTCTCTGGAACTTCTGACAAAATATTTAAATGGAATTTTCAGTACTCACTTTCAGCCTTACACTGCCCTGCTAGAGCCTTGTGGTTGTTTATAGACACTTGAAGGTTGAAGACTGAATACGAATTACAGACTTTTGAATAAAAGGCTAGACCTTAGATCCAATAATATATTTTGGCATTTAATTCCATTTGTTTTAGGGGAAGTAGGATTCGTAAATACTTCCTCTGACATGGGCTGGATTTCTTGCTCAAAAAAAGGACAGTTACACTGGAGGTCCTTGGGCTCTGCTGATTTATCCCACTTGATAATTCACGTCACAGATGCAGGAAAAATCAACTATGCCAGTGCCATATTTCATCAAACACAGCCCACCTGAATTAATGATATTTTGCTTGTATTTAGTAAAATTTACACAGAATATACTTTGTTAATCCAGTGCCAAGTTTAAAGAATTAAACTGGGGTATATTTTACTTCTTCTGTAATGCTTGAAGTTAATTAGGTGTTAAATGCTGGAAGTATAAAGCTGAGGCTTCCAAATGAATCATTTTGCACACAATCATTGTTTTATGTTGCTTGTGGCCTTTTAGGTGTCTGGAGTACTAAACATTTTGCAAGTATATATAAATTCTTAGAGTTGCTATTTTTCATTTTGCATACTTTTTTATTTCTTCTTCCTTGAATACTGAATAATAAGAAATGTAGTTTCAGTTCATGTGACCTTTGCTGCCTGATTACTTAAATTTTAAACAGCAAAATTTTTTTTGTGTATTCAGTGGTTGTTTTTTAACAGAAATCTGTGTAAGTATTCCTTTTTGTTTGGTTTTCTGTCTGGTTTGGTTTTCTGTCTGGTTTGGTTTTTAAGGAATATTTTCATATATATTGAACCTGACTTTAAAAGAACAGTATTTTCCTGAAGAAGGCTGCTAATGCTATGTAGCTGACACCATTGTAAAAGCCATCTTTTATGCATACTGCGCTTTGACATACTACCACTACTTGTTAAACTTTGTAGATAAAATTATTAAAAGAGTGGACAAGTTACACTGCAGTTAAAAAAGTACCTGGAACACTCTGCGTTTGTCTTGCAAGTTTCCCACTGCCATTGATGGCAATTTACATAACACAAACCTAAGTGAAAATTAATTTCTTGTGCTGCTTTGCAAGTGATATCATGCAGAAATTCTTTCCTATTTCCCTCTCCCACTCCCACACTCAGATATCTATTTCTGCTTAGATTTCAGACTTCAGTTACAAAGGAACAATGTAAAGGCAGCAGTGAAAAAATGAACTTGATTTAATCATGCTTAAATGTAGCCTGTCCCCTTCTTCTTCTTTGTTTCTTTTTTTTTTTTTTTTTTTTTTTTATCCTGCAATACACACCCATTATTTTTCAGGTTGGATGTTCCAAGGCGGATCTCCTGTCTGTGTGTTTATAGAACGTATAGCTTGAGTAAAGAGACAGCATTTCTAACGATTCTGTGGTGGGAGGTTGATCTTCTGTTTACCTACAGCACAGACTGTTATTTTACAAAAAGTGAAAGAGAAAGCTTTACATGTGTCAAGTGAGTATAGAAAACTGTTACTGCTCTACAGCAGCTTCACAGCACAGGGGAAGAGAGGTGGAGGCAGCATTTTAGAAGCCACCAGTTCTGCTAAACACACCAGAACAAAGGTCAAAGATAGACTTTTACTGTAGGTCTGCATTTCTTTCTGGTAAAAAGAGTCTAAAAAAATGTTCAGCCAGATCTCATTAAGAAATAACCCACCAGTGGGAGGTTGGTCAGAGAGTAGGCAAAATCATCACAAGGTTCTCAAACTTTCCAAAATCCCAGTTAAAAATGTTTAGAGTTCCAAATAAATTCACTGTTGTGAATATTATACATCAGTCTTCAGGCAGAAAAGACAAAGCCAATATGCCTTAAAATGTCATTAGCTTAGTTTTTTATACCAAACATGAGATAGATAATCTTATGTTTTGCAGCAGTTAAGACTCTAGTTTGAAAAAGGTATGCTGGGTTTTCTCATTTAAACCATGATCCTGAGATTCTGAGCAGCACCTGTTAGTGCTGGGAATTTCCTGCTGACTAAAACCTCAAATTAAGAACTAAAATAATAAGAATCTATGGAATAATAAGAATCTCTAAACCCTATTACTAGTTGAAAAAAGACTCATTTAGATCTCTTACTGAAAATGGATGCTTAGATTGTAAAGAACTGATTTTTTTAGGATGGAGACGAAATGTGCTTTTTTAGTGTAATAAAGATAAGCGTGATACAGTAAGAATACAATTACCTTTGTTTAGAGTTCTTTTGTGTGTTGCATTTTGATTCTAAAATACAGACTAATATTTTAGAAGTTAGGGGTGCTAACCGGCATGCTAAACAAAGCAGAGGCGATTAATTAATTCCATTCCATTTGTTGGTTTTGTTACCCAAGATCCAGTACTGTTTTCTCCAGTAACATATTTTTCTGGATGCATGTACCATTTGAACAATGTTTTATCTGAAGAAATTCAAAACTAATTAAGATAATTCTTTCACTTTGGCTAAAGTGCACGTTCATGGCATGTATGCTAATGCAAATTAGGTAATATGGTAAGAGCAGGAATTCCTTTTTTGATCAGCAGAAAGAAAGAGGAACAAGAGAACAAGGTCGGATTTCTTTTTTTTTTTTTTTCTGATTATGGGTAATCTGATTTCACAGGTTATTTAGAAAGAACAGTTTAGGACAGAGGAAAGCAGGTTTTAAGAATACAGTAAACAGATACAGCTCTGTTCCAAAGCTGAAGCCTGTCCAGTAGTAATTCCATGTATCACTTGTGGAAAATTCTTTAAGGAATGAAATTATTATGCTGTGGCATTATCACAGATTTAAAAGAGATCCAAGAATTTTTTCGCAGTCACTCAGCTCCGTTAAAATACTGAAAGCTCACAATTACATTCGAATATTCATTGGCATAAAAAACATGTATCAATGGTTTATTAATTCCCTTAGCCTTCAGTCCAACAAGGATTGCAGCACTAAGGGAGACAGGTCACTATCACTTTCATTACTCCTCTGTCTTTGTGCACTGAGAATTGTTTTTTTCTTAATCATTTTCTTGCTTGATTAACTGCTAAGTGGGATTGTGTAATTTCCACCATTACTTCCAATAATGATGCGGCACTTAGCCTCCAACGAAAAATAGCAGACATTTGCAGAGGCCTTAGAAATTAAGCAGAAAGCAGTGATAAACACACAGGATTATTGACCATGTTCTAACCATATTACACATATCACTAGTATTTTGTTGCTTTGGAGGAGAAAAAGACCTTGTGGAAGTGGTAGACTAAAAATGAGCATTCAATAAGCAAATAGCTTATCAGATAAGTCAAATAGTCTGAATATATAATTAAAATGGGCTGAACTGAAGCAGCTGTAGATTTCACTGAGTTCACGGAATTCTTAGCCTCGTTGATGTTTTGTTTTTCTAAGATATTCAGAAGGATGTGAATTTTCCAAAGTCAAAGTGGTAAATACATACTTCTAGTTCGCTGCCTATTTATTTGCAGTACTCCTATCCCCTTGCTTGTTAACCTCAGTTATTAGACATTCTTGCTGCACGAATTTATTGTAAATCTTGACTGTATATCCATGTGCTGGATAATTTCAGAAATGTGTTTTAACATTTTAATTTGATAGCTAAGAGTAATATCTAACAAATTTCCTACTGAGCTTTGTTCCTGGTGTGTGTGTTCGGCTCTAAAAATCTTCCATTTTAAATCACTTTTATCTTTAAAATAATTAAGGATTTTCTCCCCAGTGTTCACGTGCCATGTTCCAGGCAGAGAGAATTTAACAAGTGAACTGAAAGCAGAAAGACTGACATTAAGACAAGTTTAGACCAAAACACAATGCAGAATTGTCAGAGAAATATGTAGGGTAATTTAAGATTCAGTGTTAATACCATGTGTAACAATTGTTTGGAAAAGAAGAAAAGAAACTTCATGCCAACGGTTTATCCAGTCATGCAGAATTAAAGTCCCTCCAAGCAAACAGTTCCATAATGAGCATAATGAGTCAAGACTTTAAAGGTATATATGCTATATCGCACAATCTGGTGCAAAGACTTGGCTACAGTAGCTGAATATGCATACTTTCTTCTCTGTAGATTCATAGTTTTCTAAGCTAATACACTGTGAAAGAAAACAAACCAAAACCAGAGGGAAACGTTCCCAGTCCTCCAGATCAGGCAGGCTCATTCGCAGAGCACTGCAACAGCAAGCGGAACCTCTCGATGAAGACAGCCGTAACCGTGATTTATACCCGGGGCAATTGTGTTCCTGGGACGAAGCAGGCAGTGGGATCCCGGCTGCCGGGAGAGGGACTGACGCTGCGTCCCTGCGCTGCCGGATCCTCTGGTGTCACTGGGTAAGGCAACAGGCGCTTCCCCCCGCTCCCGACCCGGGCTGTGAGGTTTGCGCTTCGCCCCTGGCTAAGGCGTGGGCTGGAGCATAGCACATGAGTGACACTTGCTGTTGGCCAACAGGCAGTGACAGAGGCAGGAAGCAGTGCAAGGGGAGGGGTGCTGTTTGACAGCTACTCTGCTGGAGTTCAGACCTGCGACCTGTGCAGCAACGTGCTGAGGGCACGAGGATGATTTGCAGACCTATAAAAGCCCTTCCTGGAGTAAGGACATTCCTAAGGCAGTCTAGATATTGTATATTTCTGATTTTCACCTACAGGGGGTTTCATACAGGCAAATTACAAACATCAGGAAAAAATAATTGAATAATACAATATTAATGTTGAACAGCTAAAATGGATTTCAGTGGGAAAATGGGAATTCCTTTCTCTGGGAATATGATGACACCTGGGAAATGGCCATTAACCATCAGTACAGCTCTGCTTTCTCTCATTCTCATTGTCTGCCTGAGTTTTGCTATAAATGCAAATCATGCTAACAAGCTAAACGATCCAGCAGTGCAGTACCACAGAACTGGGCTAGGATGGATTGTTACTGTGATTTAATTTTACTGGAGAGCATGGATGTTCTTTCTCAAAGTGACATGTAATAATGGGAGCGCAGATCCAGTCCTGCAAACATGTTAAAGACAGTTTTTCCACTGCTCATATTCTTAACACACAAGTTTCAAGCAAACACATCTACAATTAGGTCATTTTTTCTTCCATCCCTCCTGAAGACTGTGCTATGCAGTGCTGGCAGCTCCTGGGCACAGCCAGCACTGTACTCAGAAACCGGTGTCTAGGGCTGAGATGGGGCACTCTGAGACCAGGCACGGCCAACAGAGCCTCTTAAGGAGACACTGAAGGGACACACGGACAAAGCTCCTTCCATGGCATATACAGAATTTAAATCCGACATGACCAAACCCCTCACCGTCTCCATCACATGCAGAGTGCACATCCGGCCCTACAACAGCAGACAGTTGCTTTTGACCCCACATAAGTAGTCCCATGGCAGGATATGTTGTGTGTCCCTTCCAGGCCAGGCAACCAGGAGGGTATGCTGCTGCGTGATTTGTATGATGCTAACAGAACCCTATCCACCATGATCTGGGGCAAAGAGAGAAGTGATCTGGGCACTTGCTTGCCCTGAGAGCTCTGTCATCGAACTGAAGTGCTGCTGTGCTTTGAGCAAGGTGTGCGGGGAGCAGCCGGATGGAGGCCAGACCCCATGGGCATCCCCACACCACTGAGACATGCACGTGCTGCAACCTCGTCACCCCAGCCCTCAGAGGGGCCCCTCTTGTTCAATCCTCAGTAGACCCTAAAAAATGCAAAGGAAGGAATAGGGCAGGACCACCTCAGCTGCAAGAGAAGCTAGGGAGAATGTGTGGCTGGATTTTTATGAGAGGCCAGCTGAAGTCTTCTTTGGCTTATGGAATTCTTTGCCAAAGATGCATTTTAAGCATAAGGTTTGTCTGTGACTTTTTCTTTCCCTGGGACAAGTCATTATTTTGGCCTGGCTTCATCTGGTGCGGCTTGTGCATACAGCAATCCTTCATACAGACAGGTCATGAACGTCAGGAAAATGTTTCTAATAGGAATTCAGAGATCAGCCTAAGTGCCCTTCACTGCCAAGAGCTGCACTGCATGCACCCAGCCCTTCATAAGAAACTTGGCCCATTAAAACTCTTGTTTACGGATGACCCACCTGTTCCGGCTTCCAGTGGCATCTAAAACGTCAGCAGAGTTGTTGATCAGGACAAACTACTGCTTCTAATGCCATTAAGCAGAAGACTTCAGCATGGCAGCCCTGTGTATTTAAGTAGCAGGACATCTGCTCTTTCACGGAACAAGTTATTTTAATTATGGAAGTACTCATAATGTCATGGGAGCTATTAAAAATAAATGACATGTCAGCAGTGTAACTTTCAACCAGCCTCACAACTGACACGTGACTGTACCTGTATGATAAAGGTGGCACTTTTACTGTTTACCATCAGAGCTGTGCGTTTTTTTTGTTAAGTATCCATGCAGTACAAAATCTGAATGTTTTACAGTTCCAGGCTGTTTAACGTAACTTAGCTTTTGGTGGCATGCTGTTACCAAAAGCTCTCTTAATCTTGTTTTCAGAGTGAAAGGATAATCTTGTTAATTCGCTGATCTAGGATTTAGAAGCTCTGAACCCTGTATCCCAGTTTGCCACAGACCACACATAGCAGGAGCGCTGTAATCCCTCCAGCTATATGCCTGGTACACACCCGGGAGAGGGTACCTCCCTAATTTGCTATTTGCAGCCCTTGGTACGCCATTGTAATACAAATAATAGGTGCTGCAGTGTGAGAGAAACCTGTTGAAGTCGCTGAAGTCTCGTTGGTCCCGTCAGTATCTGCAGAACCGCTGCAGGAAATGCGGCTGACACAGGCAGCGGGGTTACCCAGCGCGGTGAGGCTGCAGCGGCACGCCGGGTCCAGCACCGCGCCTGTCAGCAGGGCTGTGTGGCGGCCGCTGTGCCGTGACCGGCACAGAAATAGCTGTACCTTCAGCTCGGGACCTGCAGAACTGCTGACCCACCGCGGAGCCGCCGAGCTGCCCCCCTCCTCGCCGCTGAGGGCCCCAGGCAAACCACAGACTGCTCACACCTAGCAAGGAGACAAGGAGAGATAAATCAGACCAACAGGCAGTTCGGCTTGATAGGCCGGATGAGTTTCTACGCTTGCAGGCTCGTGACATTTAAACATGACGGTAATAGCGTACTGGCAGAACAGCAAGAGAACAATCACACATGTTTCCTTCAGCCACTCAAAACTCTCGGGGCTGGCACAGCTCTCGTGTGGACTTTGGCATGCCACCTGCCTTACAAGAGCCTGCGATGCTGCACTTTGTTTCTCAGGGGTGATGAAGGGCACAATATGTTTGTGTTTTGCTGTTTTCTTCCCTTAAGCCATCTCAGGCCTAGAAGAAACAAATAGTTCACCACTTTAGCGTGCCAGTAAGAACAGGTGGTTGCACAGCTTGCTCTAAAAGGTGCAAAAAGCCACACAGCCAAGGAAGCACAAAGGACTAAATGAAATTACGTGGGGATAAACTCAAGGGCAGGAGCAGCCCAGGTGAATGGTTTTGTTGTCAGCACAACACAGCTCCAGGGCCCCACTATTGAAGGAACAAATGAAGGCAAATCCAAACATGGGAAACACGTTTCAGTGGGGTACAAGCTCCAGCATGGGCAGAGTGGGATCTCTCTTATCTGTGATCAGTCATAATACCTTTATCAGCTTGTTTCTGCGAAGTGGACTTCAAGGTGAGTGCCAATGTGTGGAAACGGTTCAGTAAAGTGCCAATCTGAGGCAATTGCCTTCTGTGCTAGGAACAAGTCCTACCTTCTCCCACTCCCTGTCCCAGATGCTTTCCCTCTTCACTAAAGCACATCTCTGTTTGCTTTTCACATGCTTCTCTCCTCTCTCCCTCCTGTTTTACCACTTTTTCCTTCAGCCTCCTCTACTTCTGCTTCATGAGAGTTCTGCTTTCAAATACAGAGGCTTAGAATAATGTAAAACTGTTAAATACTCTGTACATAACTTTTAATTGTTGGGCAAACCCGATCAACCATCCATTTATCTGAGCCACCGGCCTGCAGGCTTGCTCTGTTAGTTATCCCATCTCCAGATGCCAGTTGTCCACTCTGCAGAATTCAACTGAAGATGAGCAGGGCATGTTGTTGTACATACAGGACAGCTTTTCTTTCGTTTCTGATCATTGTCGTTTCCCATTGTGTAACCCAGTCAGGGTAAACATCCTCAACTCTGCTATTTCTTTATGTAGACATCTGTAAGTTATGCTATCCCCAGTTTACCCTAGGCGCTAGTCCAAAAGTTCTGCTAAATTTCTCCGTGAAGGAAATTTGGATGACAGCCGTCTCTCTGCCAGGGTGCAAAACATCATGCGCTCTCATTTAGCCTGCTTGTTTTCCAGCTGCAGAGAACTCTCCAAGTTCTCAGGACATCGGCTCCATAGCTGGTCTCCTCAGATGCAGAGGAGCTTTTTTGTCTTTGCAGCTGTGAAGATTTATGACAAATCAGTTTTCTCACATTTCTCTTCCCAGAAGATTTCTTCAAAGCATTATGATAGAGGCCAGCAAGTGAGGTACCCCCTCTGCTTTAGACCAGCTTCTGTGGGGCTGGAGCATTTGTCAGAGAGACATGTCCCACATAATAAAGCAATCTGTAGCTCATGTGCAACCACACAGGAAACACAGGACTGACACCCTTTAACCCCAGGTGCGAGGACAGCAGCAAAACAAAAAGAAAAGCCAAATGAGGACAAGAGGATGGCATAAGATGTCTTAGCCTCATACTCTCGTCTCTGCGTAAACACAGAATCGAACTTTGATACTCAAAACCACAGTTTATTTCAGTACGTGGAAGGATCCAAGAAAAGCAGGCAGGCTTAATAGCACAAACATCCTGAGAAGAGAGTATGTCTTTCCTCTTTCAAATACAGGGACTAATCGTAGTTAGTTACCATGTCACTTGTTAGTGAAATAGCAGCAGCATTGTATGAATGTTATTGCCAACAATTCTTTCTCCTCCCCCTGCCCCCAAGATTGCTAGCTGTCAAAACCACTTTTTATTTCCTTTCCCATAACAGGTAGACCCAGCACTTTGAGTTTTATCCCTTACCAGTACATGATGTGTTTTCAGGAGCGATGCATCCCAACTAGAAGGAAGTTCAGCAGGAGGGCCAGGAGACCTCCTTGGATGGATAAGGAGCTGCTGAGCAAAATTCGAAAGAAAAAAGAGGCTTATGAAAGGTGGAAGCAAGGTCAGGCGGCCTGGGGAGAATACAGGGATGTTGTCCGGGAAGCTAGGGACCAGGTTAGGAAAGCTAAGGCCCATTTAGAATTAAACTTGGCTAGGGATGTTAAGGATAACAGGAAGGGATTTTATAGGTACATTGCCGATAAGAGACAGGTTAGGGACACCGTGGGCCCTCTCCAGAAGCTATTGGGAGAACTGGCTACCCTGGATTTGGAGAAGGCTGAGGTTCTTAATGACTTCTTTGCCTCAGTCTTTACCGGCAAATGCTCTGACCACACCACCCAAGTCTTGGAAGGCAGACGCGGGGACGGTGAGGGTGGGGACCCTGGGCCCACTGTGGGGGAGGATCTTGTTCGGGAACACCTTAGGAACATGAATGTATACAAGTCCATGGGACCGGATGAAATCCATCCAAGGGTCCTGAAGGAGCTGGCAAATGAAGTTGCTAAGCCACTGTCCATCATATTTGAAAAATCATGGCAGTCAGGTGAAGTTCCCGATGACTGGAAAAAGGGAAATATAACCCCCATTTTTAAGAAGGGAAAAATGGATGAGCCGGGGAATTACAGACCAGTCAGTCTCACCTCTGTGCCTGGCAAAATCTTGGAGCGGATTATCCTGGAAGCCATGCTAAGGCACATGAAAACCAACAAGGTTGTTGGTGACAGCCAGCATGGCTTCACTAAGGGGAAATCCTGCCTAACCAATCTGGTGACCTTTTATGAAGGGGCTACGGAACTGATGGACAGGGGCAGAGCAGTTGATGTCATCTACCTGGACTTGTGTAAAGCCTTTGACACTGTCTCCCATGACATCCTTCTCTCTAAGTTGGAGAGACATCAATTTGATAGGTGGACCACTCGGTGGATAAAGAACTGGCTGGATGGCCGCACGCAAAGAGTAGTGCTCAGTGGCTCAGTGTCCAGCTGGAGACCAGTAACGAGTGGTGTCCCCCAGGGATCGGTGTTGGGACCGGTCTTGTTCAACATCTTTGTGGGTGACATGGACAGTGGGATTGAGTGCGCCCTCAGCAAGTTTGCCGATGACACCAAGCTGTGTGGTTCGGTTGATACATTGGAGGGAAGGAATGCCATCCAGAGGGACCTTGACACGCTTGTGAGGTGGGCTGATGCCAACCTGATGAAGTTCAACCATGCTAAGTGCAAAGTCCTCCACCTGGGTCGGAGCAATGCCAGGCACAGCTACAGGTTGGGCGGGGAGGAGATTGAGAGCAGCCCTGTGGAGAAGGACTTGGGGGTGTGGGTTGATGAAAAAATGAACATGAGCCGGCAGTGTGCGCTTGCAGCCCAGAAAGCCAACCGTATCCTGGGCTGCATCAAAAGGAGTGTGACCAGCAGGTCGAGGGAGGTGCTCCTGCCCCTCTACTCTGCTCTCGTGAGACCTCACTTGGAGTATTGTGTGCAGTTCTGGTGTCCTCAACATAAAAAGGACATGGAACTGTTAGAACAAGTCCAGAGGAGGGCCACGAGGATGATCAGGGGACTGGAGCACCTCTCGTATGAAGATAGGCTGAGAAAATTGGGGTTGTTCAGCCTGGAGAAGAGAAGGCTGCGTGGAGACCTCATAGCAGCCTTCCAATACCTCAAGGGGGCCTATAGGGATGCTGGGGAGGGACTCTTCATTAGGGACTGTGGTGAGAGGACAAGGGGTAATGGGTTTAAACTTAAACAGGGGAGGTTTAGATTGGATCTGAGGAAGAAGTTCTATACTGTGAGGGTGGTGGGGCCCTGGAATGGGTTGCCCAGGGAAGTTGTGAATGCTTCATCCCTGGCGGCGTTCAAGGTGGGGTTGGACATAGCCTTGGATGGCATGGTTTAGTGGGAGGTGTCCCTGCCCATGGCGGGGGGGTTGGAACTCGATGATCTTGAGGTCCTTTCCAGCCCTTACTATTCTGTGATTCTGTGTGATTCTGTGAGAAGAGGGCAGCACAGCTTATAAAGATGTGAGATACCTCTTAGCATGGGAAAGCCCTCTGAAATTAAATCAATCTTTCTTTCCTCAAAATCAGGGAAGATAAAACGTGCCCAAATGTTAACTGTCACTTATTTTAGATACGTAGAATTAGAAAACTGATCCTGCATCATAAAAAGAACACCAAGAATAAAAGGAAATCAATAAAAATTTCAAATATTTAAGGTCCTACACTCTGACATGAGTAATCAAAATGCCCAGTCTTCAAAGCTGGTGATCGCCCAGTTCCTCTTTAAATTCTAAGACACTGTAGATTATTTATGCATGATTTATATATTGTTCTTAATTATTTCTTCTAAATAAACAGGATAGGCAAATATCACTGCTGACAGCAGACCTGCTCAACAGAGCAATCTGGTATCCATTGCAGAATTTAATAAACTTTGTTTAGATTCAATAAAACCAAATACATTAGCTATCAAAAATTTTCTTTTAAAATATATCAGTGCTAATCACAGGAAAAAAAAAATCACTATTTCTAGATGTGAAGATTTCCAGAAGCACGAGACAGGAATCAACACTACAGAATCCTTATGATCCTTATTGCATTATGATGTCATTTTTTACAACTCCCGATGGAGGCACCTGTCTGTAAAGCCAAACATTTTGCTCTCCCTCTTGAAGTGGTTGTTGGAGCTTGTTTTGAGCTCTGAAGCTCACCCAGGCAGAAAGCAGGATACCTGTCGATTTTCCCTGGCTCACAACTCCACTCAGATCACTTCAGAACTTGCACCCCAGGGCACATTAATACCATGTCTGGCTTTGCTGAGTTTGTGAATAACCAGCCACAACAGCCTGGAATCGCTGCTGCTTCATAAAGAAATGTGAACAGTTTGCATTTACAACTTGTGGGTAAATACCACAGTTCTGTGCTGAAAGCCTAAATATCTAGGAAGTTGCAGTAGCTAATGGCAGCCTAAGCAAGTGTAATGCTTACTGTAAGTCAGTGACGTAAACCACTCCAAATGCAGTGTGTTTACAATTTCAGACACACTCGAAGGGCTGGTGGGAATTTTGTGTTTGAGATTTGCCTAGCAGATTCAGGAAGTTGCAAAGATGTTCCCAGACCAGGAGGCTGCAGGGAAAAAATAGTTGCTGAGTCAGAGCGAGCTTCCCCAGAGGACTCTGGCTGCAGCCCAGCCTTTAGAAGATCAGCTAGCTCACCTAAGGGTGAAATCAAGGCTTTAACACAGCCTGTACAGCTTACAGAGAACAGCTCTCATGTTTACGACAGCTTTTTCGTATTTTAAGTGAGCTCTGTGGCAAGGAAATCTCTGGAGTCTTGGAAAATCTGTATGCATGGTTTGTGCACTATCTTCCCAACCTCAGACACCTCTGACATAGCCAAGAGCTCTAGCCGCTGGCTGAATGCTGCTGTACCTGCTCCTGTTACCATGGAAATGGACACTGGCAAAAGTAGGAGAAGAGCTTTAAAGTAATTACCAACATAATTAGCACTTTCATCTTTTTGGAGATTGGCTCCCCCAGACCTCCTCAAATAGTGAAGCCATCCAATTCAGACACATTGAGTGTCTCAGTACCACAAATAGTGTCTGAAGACGCATCAGTTAACATGGTCAGTGTCAGAATGGCACATGAAAGGAAGGCATTGTTGGAGCTGGGAAGCAATAGGTTTCTGTGGCCTTCTTTGCTTATTACTAATAGAAGCTCTCCTCCTTTGCTATGAGTCAGTGTTCCAGTTTCACCCCTAATTAATTCGGAGTCAAAAGAAAGGGCACTAACATGAAGAGAAGCTCCCAGTGATGGCTCAATAAAGTTTGCAAAGAGGGGGAGGTGAAATAAGTCATTATAGTAACAAATCTCAAGATAATAGAGAAGAAGCAGCCTCAACAGACATACTGTACAGCAGCCATGCTGGGCAATACAAATACCAGTGTCTTTCTTATTACACTGCAGCTGTCTGAGCAAAAGGCATCAGACAATGAAATTCTCATCTGAGCAGCAAAACCTAACCAGTATGCACACCAGGAACCTGTCATCCAGGCAGCAAGAGCATCACTTATTACACTGTGATGTACATTAGTTTCTACACATTGCAAAAGCCATCCTGTTCCCAGGAACATCTCCTTTACCTACAGGGGAGTCAGAAGGGAGTTTTGGCTCCTGATATGTAATTTCAGAGTTCTTTGCTAAAAGCACAACAGCCTGCTTGTATTCAGTTGAGTACAGAACTCACCTTCAGTGACCAGTGAAGCAACTGCTTGCATAATTATTACTGCTTCTAACAACATTAACATCTGGCTGGCTGGAGCCTGACAGATTTTGGCTATGGTTACTTTGCAGAAAGAGATGTGCTTTCAGAAGAAACTGATGAATGCTAGGAAGAAAATGAGGGCAAGATAGTAGGTAAAATTCTGTATATTTCTTGGTTCACTGGTGGGTTTTAACAATATCTAAGACATACTGCAATTGAAAAAAAAATTAATGCTAATTACCTCTGTTCATCTCATACTATTCTGTCAGGCTGCCTATGGGCAGGGCTGGGCTGCAGAGCCAAGTTCCAGGCAGAGCCATCCGAAATGAAGCTGTGTCCCTGGGGACGTCTTTTGTGCAAGTCCTACTCACTAGCACATGCATTTGTACACAACCTGCTCCCTTTGGAGAGTCTTATTACTTAAGTGCTGTCACACAGGCTAGTCACTGCACAGCAGAGGAAAGAAAGCTTCGTTGTGCTTCCTGCCCCCATCGAAAGGTAGCAAGATTCAACAGCACTAGGTGAAACTTCTTAGCTTAGTATTGGGGATTTTTGCTTCAAGTTACACGCTGTTGTACAGCTGTTTCTCATGTATCCGGATATTCAGGACCCTTTAAGATTGCAAGTAATTTTCTCTTACTTATTCAGTGCAGGAATTTTTCTTAAAGACACTGAAATCCAAACTTGCTGTTATTCTTCACCAAAGTACAGTTGAGACGAAAGATTATATCATCCAGATGCATTTGTCATCGTCTGTCTCCCTGCCTACCACTCTTAAGTGTTTTCAAATGACTGTGAGGGTTAGGCTAAGTCCTTCCACTAAGGGCAAAACATCGCTGTGGGTGGAACACTTCTCTGCTTTCACCATGATGACACAGACCTAACTGGCTGGGCAGCTTCCTTCCAACAGAGAGCCCATGAGACATCTGCGCATGTGAAAGACACACGTTGTCATGGCTCATTTCAGAGAAAACTAGGGGGGGTGATCCTGCACAGGAAGGTAGGCAGGGGCAAGAGTGGTGAAGATAACCCAGGCTGCAGGGAACTGCTGTGCTGTGGCTCCAGCAGGAGGTACTGTGCCTGCTGGGAGCCATGTTTTGCTCCAACACTCAGTCTGGACAACTTCCAAAGTGATGCTGTCTGCTCCAGATGCTCCAAGAAGCTTCCAAGATTCCCGGGCTCCCTCACTGCTACCCTTAGACCTCCTGAACAGCTCTAATTCCTCAGAAAATCCAGGCAGCCAAAGCCCCCAGTCACAGCTCCACTCTCCGCAAAGACTACTGCCAATTTTCTAACTAGCTTAAACAAGTTGAATGCGCACAGAAAACCCACTCATGCTTGCGTTAACCAAGTAACTGTCTTTGGCAATAAGGTCACAGCTAATACAACCATGGTGTGCTTTGTAGGCCAGCAGAGCTACACCAAACACAGTTCCAAGGCAAGCATTCAAAAAGGAGGTGCTATAATTAAGGTACATAAGGTTAAGAGGTGCATAATTACGTTCAACCATAATTACACCCACTGGTGACTACACTTTATGATATAGTCTTCAATTACATGACCACCTCCTTTCTTCTTTTCCCTATGGGATCTTTGCCTGTGTCAGAACAGACTCCATGGCACAGTGCTGCAGGATTGCCCAAATTGCCATTAAACATGCCTTTGAGGACACTGGGAAGTGCAGTAGCAATTGCATTGTGCTCTCTCCAGTCAGCCTTTGTGTGAAGTTGTGCTTGTGATAGAGATGTCTGAAGGTTAAGAAGTCTAAGCTCAAAACTTACAATGTTCTCATGCAGATTTGCAAAACTTATAGATTTGCATGTCTGCTTTGCATATTATTAAAGCTTGGATTTATAAATCTCTGCTGATAATGCAGCATCTTCGTGAGCTGCTTTCTTAACTACAGCAGAAGCAGTTACTTACCTGGACTGAAATTTTTCACATAAAAGGCCTTATCCAGCCTCTATTTCCATGGTAAAATTACTGTTGACTAAAATAGAAGCAGGAACATGCCTCCAGTGCATGCTGACCCACCCCGCCCCTGCCAAAGCATTGTTCAGTTCAGCCAAATGAACAGGAAGAACTCTGCAAGAGCCATTTCTCAATTCATAGCACAAATGTATGCACACAGCATGACAGACTGAAAGGCTGTTACTGTTGCTTGCAGGGAAAAGTGAGTTGTTTTTTGTCAGGCATACCTGGCAGATCTTTGTGCGCATGCTGGAAAGCAGTATAGAGCACTTGTCTTTTACAGGCACTCACATGTCAGCATCATGAAGAAATATTTACATTGTGAGAAGCTAACAGCAATCTTTCATAATTGCTGCTTATTAACATCTCCATGCTTTTGAAGCATGGTAGAATCATAGTTTCAGTGATACTTCTGAAATAACAAGTGCAATGACAATACAGAAATTTAACTATTCACAATCTTAGGCTGTCTGTCTGAAATGGGTGTAAATGGTCTACATAGCAATTACACTGGTGTTACTAAAACACAGTCCCAAATGACAGGCTAACCTAAGTCTGATTTTTAAAAAGATACCATTAAACTATGTATCTCCTTATAATGTGAAACTAGCTAACTAAACCATGTAGCTTGGTTTATAACGCAAGTGTACTTGAAAATCCAAGATTACATGCACCAGGTGAAGCACATGAATGCCTTATTTTGATTTAATTAGCAATATAATTATCTAACCTTGGAAATAGGAAGAAGTGAAAAAGAAATTTGAAAGATGCATCTATCAAATGCAAAAGAGGTACAAACTTACTAAGGGAATCCAAACAAGGAGAGACCACAGATTTCAGAATTAATTAATTTTTAATCTGCTGTGACCAACTTGGGAAACCATTCTATGAAATAACTCAGTGAGGGTACACACCTGCATGCAGCAGACCACTTGGCACGGCAATCTTGTTCAGCACCACAGGTTCCATCAATAAACTGTCAGCAAGATTTTTGGCAGCAGGAACAGAACAATTTCTACCTTCCTTTAATCACAATGGACAAACCAGAGCTGTTATGGTTCAGTGTCCCTGGAACAACTGGTTAAAGTGTTCTGATATATTACATTACACCTGGGTAAATAAGATTAAAGATCTTACTATGTACCTAGAAACAAAACACGTGCTTTAATAAGACTGAATTCCCTTCCTCTATCCTTTCACAGCAATAAGTATATTTTAACCTCAATCTCTCTATTTCTATCTATCCTTTTTTTACTTACACAGTTTTCTTACCAATATCTCATTTATGTGAGATTCATACTCATACAGGAGGTTCATACTCCTGGTGATAGTGTGCTTCCACTTTTAAAAGTTAAAACATCATGATACCAGATTTCACTATCAAGGAAAGATTAACTCTGAAGATTACAGTCACCTGCCTGTTTACTCCTATAATTACTAACCATTCAAGAGTCATCTTGCTTTCAGTTTCAACACATCTTCCAATGAAGCACACACTTGTCATTTGGCAAGTTCCTTTCCTGTCCTTGGCTCTTTTCTTAGTCTGTGACATCTACATTTGTATCTGTCAGCCTGCCATCCTTTTACACACATCTCCAAGCATTAGACAAAGAGGAGAAGCCACATGGGTATCTAGCCCATTTTACTTGCAGCAGCAGCACCCTTGTCAGTAGTTGTTCTCATCAGTAACTGCCAATGCTCGCTTTGATGTCTTTTGTGTTGCGGGTTTGCTTCTAGGAGACAGCTCTAACTTCTTCATCCAATCGTTGAGCATACTATTGTTTGAAGTAACTGCCTCAATAGTTGCCTTAGCTGAGACAGAGCATTTCTACGTCTTTCAAGCTTTTGCTTTACAGATTTTCCGCAGTATGAGATTTCAGGTCTACTATCGGTTGAATAATATGACTGCTGAAGTAAATGTATCCCTTACACATAACACAGTATTTCCTCATTTTAAAGTTAACAAGGCTACCTTAGCAGACATGTAAATACCTGATGATCCTCACAGTTCATTTAATCTGTTAATGCAAGCTGACTAGACAGCTCACTTAACTTCACTCACATTTAGCAGACCTGTATCAGTGAATCCCTGCTGAAGATTCATTTCCATATATCATCCACCTGAAAACACATCTTACACGTTAGAGTGAAACTTAGCACTAAACCATCCATGCACTGAGGGATGATCTCTCTCCCTCTGTGTGTGTGTGTGTATGCGTATATATATATATATATATATATATATGTGATGGTATATTGAAAAAGTGGAATATAAGCATGACATGAATGGTATGGAATAAGGGGTGGATACTGTCCTGGGTTCAGCAGCAGCAGTCATATTTCTCCTTCTTGGTAGCTGGTGCAGCGCTGTGTTTTTGATTTTGGGCCTGGGAACAGCGCTGATAACACCAGTGTTTTCAGTTACTGCTTGGTGATGTTTAGGCTGGCCAAGGACTTTCTGAGCCTCATGCTCTGTCAGGGAGGAGGGGAAGCCGGGAGGAAGGAGAGACAGGACACCTGACCCAAACTGACAAAAGAGGTTATTCCATACCACAGCACGTCATGTCCAGGATGTAGAGAACGGAGAGCAGAGACCCGGAAGGTTGGGGGTGCACGGTGGGGGGTGCACTGCTTGCTTGGGCTTGATATTGGGTGGTGAGCAGTTGTATTCTTTTCCCTTGTATTTCTCTCATCATTATTATTATTGGTGGTAGCAGTGGTGGTTTGTGTTATACCTTAGTTACTAAACTGTTCTTATCTCAACCTGTGGGAGTTGCATTCTTTCGATTCTCCTTCCCATTCCTCCAGGAGCAGAGGGAAGAAAGAGGGGGAAGTGAGCGAGAGAGCGGCTGCTTGAGTTTGAGGGGTTTAAACCACGACACCATTCTATAAAAATGCTGTTTTTTGTAGAAAGGAATATTTCTGTAAGCATCTCAGTTAAAAAAATTACTGACTTTCTCCACTAATATTTCAGTGAAAAGTCTTAGGGAATTTTTCAACAAGCCCTACACTGACCAAAATCTAAATGACACAAAAATATCCAATGAGATAAATGTTTGGGGGAAAAAAAAATATGTTATTGAAATCCAGAGTTCAATATATATATACCGTAACATTAATAATAGTAAAATACTTTAACCGGCTCCAACTCTGACAAATCATACCAGGAAACTCTCCACCTAATTTTATAAATTGACAGCTTAACAATTTACTTTCTACATGTGGTAATTATAGTTTAGGCTTGTAGACCTGCCTGCAATTTAGGTTGCTCAACACTTCCTATTATAATAACCTGTTTTCAATTGCTTTTAAATTTGCCAAACTATAACTGTTTGAGCTGGAACTTTACATGCTGAATATACTTCCCAGACTGCTTTTGGTGAGGAAAATTTCAGCTGAATTATTGTGGCTGATTCTGATATCAAAGCAAGATATTACACATTATCTCAATAATTAAGACCATTTGATATCTACTATTAAGTGCAAGATTTGAAACTTGCCAGAGAAAAACCTTGTTTTGAAATGTCCTGTTTGCTGCTGTCATGAAGATACACTTATATTTAGCCGGGTTATATAACTCTTAGGAATAAGCAGCTCCCTAGAAACTTGCTCAGTAGAGCAGACTGCTACAGTTATATACCTAAAAATCTCTGAAATCCCTTGAAATGCTTCAATCTCCCACAGCTCAGAGTAGGCTGAACGGCAAACGAGCCATTTTATTCCATGCAAGAGTTCCCTCCAGGCCACAATCACAGGGCTGAAGTCCGGCAGAACATACCAACAGCTGCTAACCCTTCCAGACTACAGCAAGACAAACCAGCAGAACTGTGGAAGTGCAGCTTGTCCCTCACATGTCCATAGCCACCGATTTCCTGGCAGGGGGTAAGGAGATGGGAGGGAGCTCCCTGATGCTAACGCAGAAGGAACAATCTGCAAGGGAATCAGCTGAACAGTTTTTCTTGATCTTAAATCTAATACACAAATTGTAGATTGGAGCTACAGTAAATTGCTGCACATAAATCAGCGTTGTAGAAAAGCTTATCTAGATAGTACCTCATTATTTCCTTTATGTTCAGCGGACTGTGCATATATAATTAAAACCAAAATGTACTTTGTGCCATGTGCTTCCTTGTGTAACTTAATCATCGTGACCTTGTGAAATATATTTCAAACAGGTATTATTTCTCTCCATGTCTGAGACTTCCTTTTTTTTTTCCAAAACCTGATGGTCTAGTCCTTCACCAGCAACAGCAGCACAAGCACCTAAGATGTGTGAAACTAACAGTACTAGTGCCTGTAATGCTCAGCTTCAAGGGCCCCAATTCTCTTTACCCAAGCTCATCAGCTTCTTTGTCACAGGAAAATTCAGTGCCAAAACCAATGAATTACTAGGCTTAGAGTTTAAGGCTTTTTAATCAGGGGTGCATTTGCTCGAGTGCTCTCAAAGTAGGGCTAGACTTGAACACATGTTGGTGTGCATGTTGAATCAGGCAGAGAGCATGCAGAGTAGATCATTCTTCTCATAGCAATTCCTTTTGGGCATTTTGGTTACCGAAATTGTACTAGTCAGCATGAAAGAATCTGAAATATTGCTGCTTCCCACATATGAAATTACTCAGTACTTTTTATGCCTCTTTATAATAGATACTAAATATTGACAATCTTTGTATTTTTCTGTATATAATCATGCATTTACATTTGTGTTTTCTGGTGAAAAGTTATCGCTATACAAAACTTCCTGCGATGAGAAATGTTATCATCACATTGCTATCTGCCTGTTTATCCTCATATCTCCTGTAGTCACACCAGGTTATCTTCCAGTTTTCAGGCTGAATCTTATCCCCTTTTCTTTTTTTTTCACTTTAATTAAATTGATTACAGCGCTTGAATACAGGTTCTCTCAAGAAAACAGAGATGCCATCATCCCCAGTAAGTATGGCATAAGGAGACAGGCACACTTGCTTACATTTTCAAATTTGAGAGATTCATTGTTTAACAGTTGCCAAAATACTCACCTTCTCTAGGTCTTGTACAGGGATATTCTTAACCTGGCTAACCATTCTGTAAAATGCTTTAGACAAAAAATGGTCAGTAAGAGAAGCATAAAACTTTTTAGATGTTAGGCAAGTTACTACAGTTTGACTTTTCAGCACTCTTAACAATGGCTCTCATTGAGCTCAGTAGTTCCTCATTGTCTGAAAATCAGCTCCACTCAAATAACTAACCTTGGGCTCCGCGTTTTAACACGTAAAATTGTTGCCATAAAATGCTGTTAATAAATACTGGTTACATATATAAGAGCTATGCTTTGGACTTGGTGAAAAAAAAGTGGTTATTTAGATTCATTCCTTCTTTGCAAGCAGAATGAATGAAGTACTTAAAACAGTTCGGACTAGAAGTAGCTACAACACAGGTAACAGAGTAGCTACAACAGAGGTAACAGAGTAGCCACAACAGAGACTTAAGCCTACTGGAAGATAAGGCACAGCCAGTACTTCTGAAAAGATGTGTGGGACTTGTATGTTTCACAGTCAACCTGCATTTGCAATTTAAGAAGATTAAGGTTCTCTAATGACAATCTGATTAAAAGTGGATACAGAAATGTTCCTTTAAACTACTCTCTATTCTGAAGGCTCTTTCAGATGTATTAAAGACATATCAAAAGAATCATATATTATTCAAAGGAGTGCTGTTGCTTAACCTGAGGTATCAATTTGCAAGTCACGTACAGGATCTTTTCAAACACTGGCAGAACCATTTCAGAATTCACTAGCCTGAACTCATAATATTATCCTATTATTGGCAAAACTGCAATAGCCAAATCTAATTAAACACCAAGAACAAAATGACATTCTATTGTACTTTCTTTTAAACTAAGGCAATTATTTCCCATTAAGTTTATAAAAGAAAATTTTGTCTCTGTTATTTTCTTAGACATCTTGTTGATTTTTGTTTGTATGACATACTGCAATGTTTTACAGATAAAGTTAGTATTTGTTTTATATGAACAACCTTCCTCAGCCAAAATTTCTCCTTCTGAGAGTAACTAGCATTAGTCAGAAGAGAAAAAGCCAATATAAAATGTGTAATGCCTCAAAATCAGGTATCATCATATCAATTAGATTCCAAGCTCTGCGATAAAATACTAAGACACTTAATGCTTGAAATGACTTAGAGATCTATTCTTACATCTAAACTCTTGCTTCTGAAAATTACAATACTGCTACTGCCTGAATTTATTATCCTTGACGTTTATGTTAAATTCTGCCTTCTTATCACAATGCTTCTTCACAAAACTGCCTTCTTTTTAATAAAGTCAGCAATATCTTTACACCTTTGATGCAACTTTCCCATTTAACTAATGCTGTACATAATTAAATAACAGGAAAATATTATCAGCCACTGAAACATCTTTGTTATCATGAGGAAGTAATCAAGAGGCATGTTTTTGGTACAGGTGTTGGTCAGCAGTAGTAATAAAAATGTTTCAATAGCCATTTTTAGTATTTTAGGAACTTCATTAATAACTGAACAAATTATACTCTAATATACATGTTAGGGATTTATTTGGCAACTTATTCTACTGTGGCATGAGAAGTCGCACCTGTGCAGCTTCCCAGACATAGTACTATGTTACGGAACTGAGCCCACATTAATCAAGTATGTGTGTCCGGCAAGTAGGATTTCCACTCTCCCACGCTTCTCCAGCCCCATAAGCACTTAAAGAGGCTTGAATGGTCTCTTTTCTCTTTTCATTTGAGATACTCAGTCTCAGCCTCTGCTCTGGGTGCAGAATGTCCAAAACAAAAAAATTTGAAAACAAAAGATACTCTGTCACATTTTCAAGGTCAGGGTACCCTACTACCTCTGGACATCAACAAGAAATGGCACCCCTTTGCTGCAGAACCAATCTGTCTCTTGGATTCTTGTTTGGTATCTTTTGATTTCAAGGTGCTTAAGGTAATATGGGATACCGCAAATGCAGCTCTCAAGTTTCCAGCCTGGGCAATTGTTACCATCTGAGAATTTACAGTGGCCAAATTTACAATGGCAGACCCTGCCCCATGCTTTAGACACGTTTTTGCAGAACCTGGGTAGGATTTTCCACGCAAGGCCGACTTTTGTTTTTTGCAGATAGTGTATCTGCTTCTCTCCATGAGAAAGTCCATGAGACAGTTATGTGACTAAACTGACCAGATTTTTTGTTTGGTGTGCAGATAAAACTTGCCCTGTAAGGAAGGCCTCTTTCTGAGATCATGTCCTGGAATTCATTACCCAGTTCTCTCTGTCATAACTATTAGTTTTCTGTAAAGACTGATGATGGGTTTTGGTTGTTTGGTTTGGTTTTTCTTTTTTTCTTCCTTCAGAGATCCTATCTCACAAGGGATTCTGAATTTTGTTATTACACACCTCTGGTGGAACAACCACTTCAGTAACATGTTATTCCTTCACCACAGAAAGCTAGCCCTGTACACCAAATTTATGTTTTCCCTACCTAAGAGCATCAACCCCCCTAATTTTTCTCCTGAAAAACCTGACCCACTGCGTTCCAACCCAGATATCATGTTATCTTTCTATTCAGGCTGAACAGAACATTTAAGAAGATCTCTTCCCTTTTTGTCTTCCTGGCACACAGGTTCTCTACTGAGAACTCATCATACAGGATACCATATGGTACAAAAAGAGTGCTAAAAATGAAACTTCTCATGATTTTCCTTTGCTGTAGAAAATGCAAACTTCTTAGTATAAAAAAAATTCATTCTAGGGGGCAAATGCAATTAATGCTATTAAGTTGAACTGCACTGTGTTCATGAATGGTTTACAGATAGCTGATTTAAAACCTGTAATCTCCATGGGACTTAATTCTGAAGTTTCAATAGGATAAAATTTTCTTACTTAACTAGGCTTGAAATATAAAAATGCATTTCTAAAAAACTATCAAAGTGACTAAAATGCGTTCTCAGTGTACTCCCTCAAAGCACAATTTATTTATTATTTTTTTACTGATTTTGGTTGAAACTTATAATGGATGTTGAGCCATGACTGGTTCTTAGCAGATAAAGAGTTTAATAAAAGAATAAGGAGAAATATAAATTGCTGAGTTCTTTGCCAAGTGCTTCTCCCAGATTTGAAGCATAGATCTCACCTAACAGGTTGACTAAATTCCTAAGGAGAGCAATACTTTAATAGAGAAGAGAAGAAGAGAGTAAGTTTCTGGCATGATAACGAATCCACTCAGACTTTTAGTTCTGCAAAAAGATGTCATCTGTTAAAGCCTAATTGAAATCAGGAAATCCAAAGGGGACAACTCAATCAAGAAAAAGTAACTAACTTTGTCTAGTTAAAAATGCTATTCATAACAATAACTGGGGAATAGTACTCAGTTTTTACTTTCCACAGAGAAAAATACTGCCTTCTTTAACCAGAAATTAAAGGATAAGCCTATTCTCTGCCACATGGAAAAACATTTGTCTGCTCAGTTTTCTTATAAAAGCTTGTAAATCTCACAATTCTGCAGTTAAAGGAAGCTATTTCAGGTTAAAATGTTTGCTTACTTTAGAAGTACCTTCTCCATTTGCTTTTGTTTTCTATTAGTGGTTTATAAGGCAAGAAGTCCTTGGCAGTGAATTCCACTGCCAAAGTAGTTTTACACCTCTGCCCTGCATAAACATGCAACAAACTTTTTTGCTAAGATAATGTTTATGGAATTGTACAGTTTTAAAGGGGAAAAGACCCATGAAATCAATCTGATTCGTATGTCACCAGCCATTCCATTTCACTTCAGTTGCTCTGAATGAAGTCTAATGCATTGTTTTTGTTGAAAGCATATCTCCTAGGAGAGTTTTCACTTGTCTTGATTTGAAGACACTAAGAACTAACAATTCTACCCATTTTCTGAGAAGTTTGGCCCAATAGTTAGCCTCTCTCACTGTTAAAAATGTTGTTACTTTCTCTTTGAAACAACTAGCCTCAGCTTCCTCCTGACATTCTCCTACTAAAGACTAAAGAAGCTTTAATATGGGACGGCAATTCTTAGAGACTATGATTAAGTCATCACAGAATCTTTCTTTTCTTGCTAAGCTGAAAAGATAAAGATTTAAAAAGTCTTTCTTTGAAAGTTCTCCAGCTCTTAGGTAAGCTCTGCGGCAGCAATCTTCTGCTCTTTCTCTGGTTTCTACACTGGATCAAACAGCAGGTTTATCTGATACAGTATCCTATCTCTAGGAGTGGCTAAAAGCAGACACCTAAAAGAAATATGAATCGGGCCATCATATATGATATTTCCTTCCACGTTATCCTGATCTCCACTCTCTATGTTTCAGGTAATTCCCGAGGACGAAAAGGATTTTATGCATTTAAATACCCTCCACTGGCTTCTCTCCTAAGACTTGAATTTGCTGAGTCTTATTTTGAACCCTTGTAAACCTATTGTCTCTACAATATGCTTGGTAAGGAGTTCCACAATTTAACTGTTCTACATATAAAACCACCTGTGTTTGTTTGAAATAACAAGTTCTACTAGCTCAAATTAAAAATCAAGACACCAAAATCACATGCAATTGCCATGGCCATTTTACTGCTATTGTATACACAAATAGCATCAGTAATGTGCTCTTTGGCAATATTCTTGTACTCATCCATCATGAGATTACTTAACCATTTTCGCTATAGTCTCATAACAATTCAGACTGAACTGACTTCTGCAACCAGGCTCTAGATACTTTAAGAAGACAGTACCTCCTAGAATACAGTACACCAAGCTGTAGTTTTTATCTACATTTTGAGTTACCACAGTCATGTTACATGTTACTTTGCCGCTGCTAGAGAAACTTAAAAGCTTAATGCCCAAAGCTTTCAAACAATGCAAAGAATCCTGTGTAACTGCTTTTTTCTGGTCACTTGCTTGCCAATTCTATCACCAGTGATTTTATATTTCCAACCTTTACTGATCCCCAAGCACTCAGATCACTGCACCATGTTCAGTGGTAATCCTACACGAACAAGTACTCTCCCAGAACAGTTAGCTGTTCTTAATCCATTTTACATATTCTCTGTTGAGACCATATACTGTTATTTTCAGTAAAAATACACAGCACTAAGTCAAATAGACCTTACATAAACCTCTCAACAATTATCTTCATCGGGCTTGTAATGGCCATGAATGATGATACCAGGCTTGTCTGACAAATCTTATTTTTCACAAAACCACTTGCACTGTATGAATTACACTCACTGTTCAATTCTATAGCAACAGCCCAAAAAGCCAACCGTATCCTGGGCTGCATCAAAAGGAGCGTGACCAGCAGGTCGAGGGAGGTGATCCTGCCCCTCTACTCTGCTCTCGTGAGACCTCACTTGGAGTATTGTGTGCAGTTCTGGTGTCCTCAACATAAAAAGGACATGGAACTGTTAGAACAAGTGCAGAGGAGGGCCATGAGGATGATCAGGGGACTGGAGCACCTCCCGTATGAAGACAGGCTGAGAAGGTTGGGGCTGTTCATACTGGAGAAGAGAAGGCTGCATGGAGACCTCATAGCAGCCTTCCAGTATCTGAAGGGGGCCTATAGGGATGCTGGGGAGGGACTCTTCATTAGGGACTGTGGTGAGAGGACGAGGGGTAATGGGTTCAAACTTAAACAGGAGAAGTTTAGATTGGATCTGAGGAAGAAATTCTTTACTGTAAGGGTGGTGAGGCCCTGGAATGGGTTGCCCATGGAAGTTGTGAATGCTTCATCCCTGGCGGTGTTCAAGGAGGGGTTGGACATAGCCTTGGATGGCATGGTTTAGTGGGAGGTGTCCCTGCCCATGGCAGGGGGGTTGGAACTAGATGATCTTAAGGTCCTTTCCAACCCTAACTATTCTATGATTCTATGATTCTGTGAACAGAACTACATTTATTCTTTCCCGCTGTTTTGCTGAAGTTGGATTCCAAGCTATATGACCAATAGTCATCTATTTTCTCTTTTTGAACACTGTTATCTTTCTAGCACTGTTCCATCGCATATACCTGTTATCCCAAGACTAACAGCACTGGGAAAAAATCCCCCACCGCCAGCTGTTGCATATTTCAAGAGTGCAAGTTATTCAATCCTACTCACATAACACCATTTATTTTCAGTAGGTGTTGCTTAATATCTTCCTCACTTAATAATGGACTGGAAAGTACCCCACTGTTCTCATATGATTTGATTACATCATGTTGCTTCTTTTTAAATGCAGAAGAGAAGCAGTAAGTAAAATTTGTCTTTTTTGCAACTTGCAGTATTAGCATTTCCACCTACTAAAGGGTGTGTAACACAAATGAGATTTATTGATTCTTACTACATTAAGTTATAACTCTTACTTGCTACAATCCTCTCATCCACGCTTTTTTTTTTTTTTTGGTGAGAGTCATAGCCTTCTTTATGATTTCTAACTTTAAAATTCCTGAACTTATAACTATTTCCTACCCCTGACCCTTCACGTCTGTTTTGTTTATTTTTAATTGCTGGGTTTACTGGTGAACAGATTGGTTCTTAGTCAGCATTGTTCTCAGGAATTTTAAGTTGCGAAATCATGGGATTTGGACCAATTGAATTTTAAAGACGTATCACTTCACATTCACAATTTTCTCCCAATAATTTTACCCATTGGTTCTCTTAGCATTGATCTATTTAGCCTTTTTAATTCATTAGGAGTATAGTGTGAGCAAGTATTGGTTGAGTCTATCCTCTGTTTATCAATACTGAACAAAATCAGGTCATGATTATTGGTTTCTAGGCAACCACTGACTTCCAGTTCATTTACTTAATTTATCTTTATCTATCCTAAATAGGTCTATATACCTATTATAAACCTGAAATAGATTGATTGTTGTTTGGTACCATGTCTTTTGTATCAACTATACTTTTTACAATGGCTAATGATGATTAGTTACACAGGATATCCAGCATAGATCCCACGAACTGAACTTCCCCTGTAACAGTGCACTTTTTTTCTTCCACCATGGGAAACTATTGCTTAAAATACAATCATGAAGAAAATAGTAGTGAAACAAAACTTAATCTCCAGATGTCACAAAAAAGCAGAAGTATTCAAGCAACAAGCTGGTATATAATCTTGCATTATTTGGCAGGAAAATAAAAAAGAAATCTACTCATAGACAAGCCTGTGTTATTTCTAATTCATAAAATAATGAAAAACTTTTAGTAGCGTTTCATAAATCAGTATGCATTAAGTTACTGCATTTTCCTGCTATCTGCCCCTGACATCCACTCCAACCCCTCTACAGCTATTGTCAACCCTTCTCCAGCTTCATCCTTCCACTTACTGCTTTCCTTCCTTTTCCTTTAACTTGTGCTAGCACATAACCTCTGGATGTCTAGCCTCTCTAGTAGTCCCAGTCAGTAACCACTCACTATGCAACCAGCTCTACAGTTCTGGAAAACCCCTCCAGGACTCACCATTTAACCCAAGTACTCGCACTACCTCTGAAGGCATTTAGAAACCGTTTCATGTTTCACAGAGGAAGCTGAGATGTCGATCTTGTGATTCACTTCTTGTTGCAGTAATTTTACTTCTCTCATACCAAATGACTACAGCCATTAAAATTTGTTGCTGCCTCATCATCTGTTAAAATAGGGTTTAACAAAATTCTTTGTCAAACAAGGTCAGCAGCTAACTGACCCTGCTTACTGATTGAAATGAGGAAGTTTTTTTCTGCAATGGTATTATATTAATAACTTAGAGAAAAATAGGAACACCAAGTGTAGTAGCATTAGAAGCTCAAGTGACAGTCAATACTCCAGCTACCTCTACAAACATTAACTCCTGATGTCTTAAAGCTCTCTTTATTATGTTATGTCAGCGTCAACAACTTTATTCAGTAAATAAAGTTTGAACTTTTTCTTCAGACTGCTTTTACCATTTAGTTTTGACCACATGATTTGCAAGCAATCCAGGAACAGCCTATATGCTGGACCTATGTCAGACAACTAGCAGCAGAGGCTGCTGAGGCCATCGCCTTGCCATCTTGTGACTCAACTGCATGACCAACACAGTCAACTTGTTGCAGTGAAGGAGCAGAATGAGAAACCCTATTATCCACTTCCTGAATGGCTACCACCACTTTCTCTTGTCTCCCATTTTACCCTTTCCCTTTCAGTTGAAGTTTTTGTTGTGAACACAACCAAAGTCCAATTTTAATTTCTGACAGAGGAGAAAAGTTAATCCTAAATATAATGAAATTCTATAAAGATATATTACTAACTTGAAAAGGTAGTTGGTTGTTACAGACTCAGTTTACAAGTTACTTTTTTATTACAGTGAATACTTGAAGTTGGTTTGGAGTAAACACAGACATTCAACTGTTTTGAAATTAAATTTAGTGAAAGCATGAATCTAGCAACTCTAGAATAGGCTGGGTTTTGCCAAATACCTACCTCTTGGCACATTTGAATATATGTGATAGTTTCTGTGTAATGACAAGGCAATTAACTCAAGTTTCCAAAGCAAAAGAACTGTTCCCTGTATTTTTTGGGGGCTCCATGTCACAGCTTTGGAATAGTGTCAGAATAAGTTGTTTCTTATTCAGACAAAGTTTCATGCCTATGATGGAGAGCTCCAAAACCGGAAAAGATGTCTTTCTCCAGGTTATATTTTCCATTCCAAGATCAGGTCTTTACAATAAGAATGTGAATATGAATTTCATGAAATTCTAGAATGGGTTGGGTTGGAAGAGAGTTTTAAAGATCATTTAGTCCAACCCCTATTCGATTCAGAAATGTCCATGAAGCCAATAGAAAATGTTACCACATTAAGATGTTTCAGAAGCACTTTAGAACATATCCATTAGTTTTGTGTGTCGAGTGCAGCTTTAGCAATAAGATGATCTGCTTGAATTATTGCCTGATGAAGACTGAGAGAACTGGCCTCTACAAATTACAAAAAAAATCATATTCTTTGGGACATAACACTTTCATTTCTGATCACAATGTAGTTTAGGTTTTTCTCCTCCCTATACACATGGATATCCAGCTGATGTACATTAAGTGTACAATCATATACATATACGCATTTCCACACGCATGTAATAGCAGACATTCTCCTGTACTTCAGTATCTTAGTTACTATATGCTATAGAAAACACACACTCTAAAGAACAGGAAAAGAAACAAGTCAAATTATCATCATTAGTATCAGTACTCTCCTAAATCTAACTTTTAAATCATAACATAGTTTTAATCATTTTATTTTTGTTTATAATTACTACATTTGCAATTATCTACCTTGATTTGAGACTGCTGGTTTATGCAGAGAAAGGTCTCCCTCGTGTGGAAATCTGCCTATCAGCAACAAAATATAAACTGCAGATTGCTTCTTAATACAGGTTCGACTGCTGATATTTGCAGATTGATTTTTGAAAAAGTATCACTCAGTATATTTTCTACAACATCTTAATTCATCTGAGCTATCATTACAGTGTGAAAGGAAAAAACGAAGTCTGTAAGATAGAATCACAAGAATAAAAGTGAAATATTTCCGTATTTAGTCAGAATGCAAGGGAAATTAGTTAAACAAAATTCACAGGTTTTAGGTTTAACCTTTCCTCCATCAGTTTCTTCAGCTTTTCTTCATAGCTATTCTGAATATCATTGAAGATGTTCTCATACGTATGATTTTCATGTATTGACTTTAAATAATCCAACAGAACTGGGATCTAAAACTGTAACTGACAACAAGTGATAAAATTGACTTAACTGTGAGGTTTGGTAAGACTACATAGTTAATATGTTTTGGCTAAAAATATTTATGTTTTCTCACATCCATAACTAGTGTGGTTCAAAAACAGTTTCTGAAGTGGAAAACTTATTAGGACTTCATTCAGCTCTTTTTTTCACCCGGTTTAATGCTTTAAAAGAAAACCACACAGAAATAAAAGTTTCAACTGAACATTCACAATTGTGGATTTTTTCTCCCTGAAACACATAGGTTTGACCCAAAATGAATGCTTTCAGTTTTCTTTTGCTAGAAAACAAGGAAGTCTTTTGAATGGACCAGTCACATTATCTTACTTTGCAGTTGAACAAATGAAAACACCAACCATATTTACACCTATGGTTCAAATGTCTAAAATATTTTAACTGGTAACCAGAATTAAAGTTTGTTAATATACATGTTGCAATACCAAAACCAAAGTAAGGTATGATGTCTAAAGACATGACAAGTGCATGTGGATTAGCAGTTTTATTTGGGTGATGTGGAGTTGGCTTTTAAGACTCACTTTTCCTGATCTTGCACAAAACCCCTGCAAAATAATTCCTTGATTACTTTGACACTTCCATAGGTGAAATCATTAGATCTATGAAGCTTTTTTATAGTACCTCTGCATGCCACACCGGAAAGGAATAGGAAAAACTTTGACTGACTTTACATGCTCCCACCAGGGACATCATCTTCCCTTCCTTCCTTAACATTCATCTTAAAATGCTTCACGAACCAACTGCTCAAGTACGTTTCTCAGGTATAACTTTCAGTGCTGGTGCTGATATAACTTGGAAAACAAAGACCTGATTAGTGACCATCAACTGCCAATGTCCTAGAATTTGGCTCTTTTTACATAATGAAGGGAAGAAAATGGTAGTTCAAATGGTACATTTTTTTTTTTTTCCTTTTTAGTTATACTGCGTAAGTTTATAGAGACCTGAATGTGCATCAGAATGAAGCTTAAAAGTATCACACGTGTTTCTGCTATAAAGCTGTCTGGGGTAAATTCACAGTCTTGCAATTTGTTAGGAAGCTAGACTGAACCCAAACCATGATGAAATTAAACATACTTCCTCTCCATTAAAAACAATAATGAGCAATAAATACATTTGAAGAACACAGAGTAAGAATGAATCTGTTTCTTTTATTGCTGGTAGTGTGCTTTTTTTTATCCCCTCCAGTTTGAAAATTAATTCACAAGACAGTTTAAGTGCACCTATTAAAAGAGAAACATTGCATCAACTCCACACACTGATTATTTCATAACAATTAAAAAAAATTACCATCCAAATTCTTCAGCTTCTGCACATTTCAGAATTTATTCCCTGATATACTGAATTTTGTAGTCCTATGCAATTTAATAAAACCACACATTTGTATTTATACGATTAAAAAAAATTATCAAAAAGTGACTCAATTTCCATAGAGTGATACACAGTTAAGATGTGAAATACACTGACATTTCCAGTTCATTTCATACTTACATGCCATTACAAAGGAACCATTATTTTACTGAACACATAATCCCTTACTCAAAAGGAAAGCTCTCTGGTTTGGTTTACGCTCCAAGAAATTCTGTAGTATATCCATCCCATCCAAAGATCCTCCAGGCTTCAAAATCAAGTTTCTGTATTTCATCCCAGCCTGATAAAAGGTAAAGCAGAACATTAGTATTTCTCACCTTGCCAACTGCCTCTTATTTGCTGCGTATTTAAAAATCTACTCATGATCAAGCACCTTTCCTCCTTAAGATTTTTGTAATATCAAATCAGGATACTCACAAGTATAATTTAGATCTCCTGGAAGAACTCAAGAGAGCAGAAATTTAACTTGTTCATGAGGAAATATTTTTTCTTGTGGTTTTACACTGTTTCGGAACCTACAATCACAACCTGTCTAGAAGACATGCTATAAAGCATAATGCACACACAATCTTCACAGTCTTCAGTGATGGATTATCCCCATGACTTACTGGCAAGAAAAAGGAACCCAACATCCATCCTCTCTTAACTGAAGATTTTTCTTTCTTTAATCTCTGTTTGGAAAACAGACTGATTGTTCATAGATAGATACAGCACTGAAGAATGACATGGCACATATGCACAGTGGTACATATAATATATACAAACACATCTAACTCCCCTGTTAAAGTATTGCAAAGTAACAGAAACTTTGGTTTTATTTGCAGGAAGAAATATTACTTCAGAAGGAATGGATTTCTTTAAAAAGAATGAACCAAGCTTCTGAGATAGCAGTAAGTAATAAGGACTTTCTTGAAAAAAGGTCATAATTTAAAGAAGATATCTAGAGAATTTTGAGTTTCTAAGACATGTGAGAAAATGTTATATTGCAAGCAAATGTCCCAGATGCTTCTGATAATAAAGAAGAAAATGTTTCTCCTTTTAGTCAGTGTATACACACATATATACTTCCCCACATGTCAAAGCTATGAGGTTACAGGAGCAGACCACTTCCTGATAGCTGTACTGCAAAAACAAGCATAGGTCTTTTTAACTGATAGACTTCCACAACTTACTTGCATTACCAATTGCCATTTCTGAATTACAGCTTGAAAAAAACTAAAATGAAAAAAAACCAAAACAAACCAACAACCCAAATCAAAACAGAAAAACCCCCAAAATTTCACTGATGCATTGCTCACACTTCACTATTTGTGTTAGTTTCCTGAACATCAGGAGCAAATGAAGATATGGTTTCTTTAAAAACGTTATTTTAATATACTTGAGTCTTTGCTGTGGTCACTCCAGAGCCAGACCATTGCTCAGTTCTAGGGAGACCAGAACTAATTTCAGATAATGTGCAAGAATTAAGAAATGAGACAACAATTAAGTCTTTGCTGAAGGATTTTTATAGACACAGTCTCTGAAACTAGTTTCTATAACTGCTGCTCAAAACAGGAACAGAGGTTTTATTCTAACAGGAAGAGGTAAACCAAATTTCTAAAAGCCCTAGTCATAATACCATAACCATTTTCCTTTCCTGGTGTTCTGAACAGTAGTCTAATTCCAGACATAATGAAATATGAGTGACTATAAAAATCATATTGGTACCTAGTATTTGTTTATAAAAGATTGATTATCCCATCCCATGGAACTTTATTACACTTAAATGGAATGCAAATAAGGAAAACAAGTTTAAAGAGAACCAATTTGAGAAGACAGAATTGCTCAGAAGGGAGAGGGAAAATCTCCACAGTGTTAGCTCTGAAGTTATATCAGCATTCAAGCAAAGTGTTATATACATATATATATATATGCATAACAACACATATGCTAAAGAGTGACACACACACTCACAATCATTTTTCTACTTTATTACTTAGCCTGTTTAGCAGGCTTCACATTAAAAGAGGCACTAGTTGCCTTTTAGTGAACCATAGCACATATTAATTCCTAGCATAATTAATTTATCTCAAAGTCTCCCGTACACAGAGAAACAAAACAAAACTCCCCACCAAAAATCAGAACAAAAGGCAGTTTCACCCCTCAGAAGTGAAAGTCACAGAGCAACTCTGCCAATTTTAGCTTAGGGTTTGGACTATACAGTTACACATAAAAGAGTTTTGAGAGCAGGGAGTAAAGCTGACAGAAAAAAACTGTCTGTGATGACACTGAGAGGTGCTCGTGTGTCAGAATTGAGAACTGACACAAAGTCCCACAAGTCTAGCACCAGCATCCTTACCCCTCTCTTCCAACTGCTAACAGTTAAAAAAGCCCAGCAAGTCTGACTCCTACCCAGATGCCATTTTTAAGATGAACAGGATTTTATTGAAAAGTTATTCTCTCACTTAGCTTGCCATTTCTCCTCTCCTGCTCTTTACTTATGAGTAACAACCGTCCCACTGAATGAGAGGTATGCTTATTCTCACATGTACCTGTCATGAATCCCTGGCACTTCAAAACAAATCTTGACCTCCAAACCTTTCATCACCTCTCCGCTCAAACTATTCAGTTTGCTGCTTTTCTTATTAAAACCCTTTTTCAGTTTTACTGGCCCAACCAATGCCTCAGTTTTCTAACCCCAACCCCATTTCCGCTTCCGACTCCTCTCTTTGTAAAGTCCTATCATGTTTACTTTCTCCACCCTCTAGAGGGAGGGGCAGTTCTAGAAGTTCTGGTTGCTGTGACAAGGAAATGGAGGAATAAGGGCAAATTCCATGGGAGAAACAGGAAAGTCAAGCACTTCCTATTTTCTCTTTCACTTGTCTTGTACACATGTAGTGAAGGGAAGTGCTGGCTGCTGAGTCCAGAGGCAGATAAGAGGACCAGGAAAATCGAAAGCTCTTTCCCATGACAGAAATGCAGTACCTCAACTCACAAGTCTAATACTATGATCTCTGAAAAACAAGAAAGGTTGCCAGAAATGGCAGGACTACTAACCGCATCACTATCTAACCTTTATTTCTGCTGGAGGCGTAAGAGGCTGGACAATTACACAAGGGAAAGAAAACGCCAGTAAATCTAGAACCTGTGAATCATTTGAACTCAAAACACTACTGTGAGAAGAACTGAACAAGAAAAAAATTGTAAGTTATGCTATGCTGTGAAAGGGAAAGGTCAAAATAAATTCTATTTTATTATTCAAAATACATTCTAAATAGTAACTACATAAAAGTATCACACACTTCAGGTACTATTAATGGAAACAGAGCTATTATACAACTTTCACAGCAGAATATGCATTTACTCCTGCAGTGTATGAATATGGGGTTTTTTAGTCTAAAATTGATTAGGAAGGTATTAGTGTGTCACAATGTCTTAAAAGTGCCATAACATTAAATATATGACAATGTAAGAATTATTTTTAAATTCAAGTGTTCTTGGAAATTCTACAGTTATTTTCTAAAGTGATTAAGTTATTTATACACTTTTTTTTTTTGTTGATCTGAACTTGACAGCTACAGAAGAAGTACTTGAGATGTTATACCTATGGATCATGATTGCAATAAGCATGATTCCAGACAGAAACCACGAAAAAAGATTTTACTAAAAAATATTCATCACTTACCTTTGGATTCATTATTCCTTCTTGTTTAAAGCAGCTGTAAAAGATGTCCATGGAAAACACTTCACTCCACAGGTATCCATAGTACTGACCATCATAACCACCTGCCAGATGTCCAAAAGTAGCTGGCATGCTTGTTCCTTGAAAAGTAGATTAACAATAACTTATTCAAATCAAATGCATTTCTTTCTTTGATGTAAAAGTACTTCAACTTTAAGAATAAATTAATAAGGAATTTATATCAACTATTTTGAAACTTATAACATATAGGGTCTGAGTATGCCTCAAAGTATTAGCCATATTTTGTTGACTACAAAGGAAACTCAATTTCCCATTTTAGGCTAGTGGCACATCCAACACAGATGTGACAGAACATCTAAAGTGGTATTCACATCATGTCACTCTAAATTACAACCGGCAAATGGTAAAGTTATATATTTACCTTAAGCTTCAGATCATTAAGATAACCCCAAGTTTCAAAGTAATTATTTCAGCTTCATAAAGTAGATTCTTTTATATACAACAACTCTGTTCTTTTTGTATGCCAAGCATTGGGAAATAAAGGCATGTTTAATCAAACCATTTAGACATGCTGTGTAAAAGCTTCACACTGACACTGACATACCTGGGGTGGCAGGAATTCCTAGAATCTCCATACAGTATTTAGCATATTCACCTGCTGGATCAACAGATGGCTTGGTGTGCAGAGCCTGGTCGACTTTGCTCAAAACAATCTGACGGAGGGTTAAAAGGCCTAATTGGGTAAGAACATTTAATTAACTAGCATCAAAGCAGCTGGAGTTGCTTTAGCACCTCTTATTCAAAGATCTCAACACGCATCCTAAATTATTAGGATGTTAACCATGGAAAAACTTGGGGTTATGTAATTTCCTTTTGAATTGGTTCAGTTACAAAAAGTTGAGAAGCATATTTTTCACGGAACAATTATTATAAGCTTCATTTTTTCAAATGATACCTTCCTTACTGATCAAAACCAAAATAAAGCAGGTATTTAAATAGAAAAGTTCAGTACTTAAAATCATGTTTTCAGATGTCTTCACTTCCAGTATACCATTTCATTCAGGCTTGCACAGATGGTAGTAAGTATATCTACCCTAACACAGAAGAACAGCAAGAACTGCTGCTGCAGCTGCTGCAGGGTTTTTGGAAGAAGCTACAAGATAGGAACCTTTACTCAGAAAAAAATGCTTATCATAGAATCATAGAATAGTAAGGGTTGGAAAGGACCTCAAGATCATCGAGTTCCAACCCCCCTGCCATGGGCAGGGACACCTCCCACTAAACCATGCCATCCAAGGCTATGTCCAACCCCACCTTGAACGCCGCCAGGGATGAAGCATTCACAACCTCCCTGGGCAACCCATTCCAGGGCCCCACCGCCCTCACAGTAAAGAATTTCTTCCTCAGATCCAATCTAAACCTCCCCTGTTTAAGTTTAAACCCATTACCCCTTGTCCTCTCCCCACAGTCCCTAATGAAGAGTCCCTCCCCAGCATCCCTATAGGCCCCCTTCAGATACTGGAAGGCTGCTATGAGGTCTCCACGCAGCCTGCTCTTCTCCAGGCTGAACAGCCCCAATTTTCTCAGCCTATCTTCATACGAGAGGTGCTCCAGTCCCCTGATCATCCTCGTGGCCCTCCTCTGCACTTGTTCTAACAGTTCCATGTCCTTTTTATGTTGAGGACACCAGAACTGCACACAATACTCCAAGTGAGGTCTCACGAGAGCAGAGTAAAGGGGCAGGAGCACCTCTGCCTGTATAAGCCACAAGATAAGGACTTCTTGGTCAGCACAGGGAGGCAGTATGAAATAAACTGTAGTGGCTTAATGACAAATTATACCATGAACGGGTAAGGCTATGATAATGAGGAGTCTTGACTACAGGGACAGAGAGGTGACAGTGACAGAGTAAAAATGAGATGATAGGTAATGACATGAGATTACCATCTTGATTTGGAGGTATATAAAACTTGGTACAAAATGTGGAAGGAGTAGAGAATTGGGACCTTATTTTGGGAAAACAGTGTGTCTACTGGGAAGGCAGAGAACAGAGATTCAAGATTCTGCACTGAGAATTTATGAGGCTGCTTGAACAATGCAGTGCTACACTTCTATCCAGGATCTGCCATGTATATTCAGTCAATTTACAAACAACTTTGGTGTCTGTCAAGTGTCATATGCAAAACAAATGTGGACAACAGATGTAGAAAATCTGATACTGTATTCACAGTGCCTGCCCTGGGGTTCCACAAAAAAAAAAAAAATACCAGAAACCCCAGGACTTTCCCTCCCCTCCTCCCAATTTTAAATGAGCAAAGTTTGTAGGTAAAAAAGTCATATGGAGAAGAATGCAGAGCTATTTTAGTCATGTGGGTAGCCTAGAAAAACAGAGCTGCCCTGTTCCTGCAAACTGTGGTATCTGTCATCATAGCCTTTATTAATGGAGTACCCATATAAATAAACCCAGACAGACAGTGATAAGTGTACACACAGAAGAAATGCAATGGGCTTGTTATGTTTGCCTTTAATTTCTCACCAGTGTTTTAAATGGCACATTTTTATGCATATTTTGTGAGGAGAAAGGGCAGACAGATACCTGTATTAGCCAGTCTAGAGGCAGCAAGTTTTGCAAGGAGAATGTCTTCAATGTGGCTCTCATCTTTATAATGTCTTGACATCTGCTGTAGCGGTTCTTTTTCCCACACCCAGTTCTCAAACATTTGTGAAGGTACCTCTACAAAGTCTGTTTCCACATTAGTTCCACTAAACCTAGCAAAATCAGTCTGAAAGGAAAAGCCGTTACATTAAATGAAAATAGGAGTCACTATTTCTAGCAGAATATATAAATTCTCAGATGGCAAAAATTCAGTGTTAATAGATGTCCTGAAATAAATTCTAGTGAGTTTATCCACAAAAGGTCTCCAAATCTGACACTATATCACTGATAGTAAAATCCTCCTTCTGAAAGTCAAGCACATTGGAGCTCTTAATTTTTTACTTTAGTATCAACTACTTTATGTTTAAATAGCCCCCCCCCACTACTAATTTTGAAGAAGAGTTCTGTACAGTTAAAAATCTTCATTAAACTATCTTTCAAACCCAAAATATTTCTAAAAAGAAATGGTCACTTTTAAAAGACAGTTGTTCAAATGTCAACAGGAATTATTTGGTCTGACTCCACACTTGTGCTGTAGTAAGTCTACCTCCTCTTGCCAATCCGATTTTATTGTTCTTCCCTTCTCAGCAACATTCTAGCAAAACATTTCAAGTGCTAAAACAAAAAGAGAATTCTTAGTTTCCCAAATGTCCTTTTTAAGAGCTGTAGATATTATTACATTACATAATCTGTTGAGGAACACATGCCCCAGGAGTACTGGCTTTTGAACTTAATTTTTTGCAGGAAAAAAAAAAAGGTGTAACATAGAACATAACATTGAACTAACACCTGTATCACATGCCTGTGCCTTTCTTTCATGTCTTCAGAAGAACAGCAGTGAAGGAGAACATTTGCCTTCACTTGCACTCATGAGTTACTCAAATCCATAGCTGTAACAGGCTGGCCTTTCTTACTGTACTTGCCAAAGAAAAACTATGAAGGAAAGCTAGGAAGCCTCAGCTGGGAAGAAATGGTGATAGAAGTGACTAAAGCATAAGGCAAGGAGAGTGCAAGAGTTTGTTGGCCTCCAGATATCCTTGTTTACCCATACAGAAACACATGATGCTAACAAAAAAAAAAAATTGAGACATTTGGTTCAAGGTACCTCAATAACTCTCCTTCCTATCAGCATAAACAGATCCCTTCCCTGCCTTGATACTTCACTTTCCAGCAGACCCCCAATAGATTAAATCAGTATCCAAAAGCTGACCTTTACCAGCAGCTCACATATCCCCACCCAGTCCAATCCACACATATCCTTTAAATGTCAAATTTCAATATGCTTAAACAAATCATCATATGAAACAAGATACTGCTTTGCACACACAAATCCCAGAATACAGGATCTTCTTATGTGGAACTATTGAGTTATTTGCAGTGGTGTGCAAATAATAACTTCCATAAAATACAACAGCAGTAAACACGGTAGCTTTGCACACAGAAACCACATCAGCAGTGGGAAAAAACAACTGGAAAGCAGGCCTTCCTGATCTGTGTGCAATCCCACAGCAAGTGAAGTACACAAGCATTGGAACTGCTGGCTTGGGCTGCCCAGAAGTTGTTCTGCGACACCCACGCACATCCTCACTGGTTATCGGAATGCTGTGTTGCGGTCAATTTCGTACGCAAAATGCTGAATGTGTCACATTTATAAACATCTTCTAGGCCATTTAAAAGAAAGAACAGGTTTTATTTCTCAATTTTTGAGCTCAGAACACCTGTCTCAGGGTGAAGACTATCAAATAAACATTATACTTTTATCTTCAACATGATGCAAAAATATCTAAGCAACTCTAACTACCTGTTTTGAAGTTTCCTTGAACATTATTTGTTTAATTCTGAATGTAATATACGGGTTTCTATGACTTTGTTTCTTTATTCCGCAGTCCTAGTCTCTAGGATCAAGGTAAAGAATACAACAAACATTAGATTTGTATTTCTCTAACTCGATCATTTGGTACTTGTTTAAAAGAAGATGGAAGCAGTGCTACGCAAATCTGGATTTGCAGATAAGCAATTTTTTTTTTGTGAAAGAATAGTGAGGCTTATCGCTCTCTGAAGCATAAAATTTCATTAGGCTAATAAGAAATTTATCATATGGTAGAATCAATTTCTCATGTAAAAAAAAAAAAAAATCAGCAATTTTACATCCTTATTGACATTTTGATGCAAAATTTGCAGACTAGCTTCAGTTCTTTCTGGTCACTCTGAGAAGAACCCTGACTGTCAGTTAGCAGAGCAGAATACACAATAGCTCAGGCAAGATCTGGTTTATGCTGTTAATGTCAAGAGTGATAGTTCTCAAGAGTACTAAATGCCAAAATGCTGGCGATGATCTCAACTGCCAAACTGTTTGCATTCCTAGATACAGCAACCTTTTTTTGCTTCTAATATCTAGTATGCTACTAGAGGTGATAAAAAGACCTTTGACAGCTATAACAGAAGCAACCACCGAGCACCTTCTTTACTTTACACATGGATCTGTTCACTTGTCACAGGTACCTGTGTGGTGTAGATGCAAAATTACATGTTCCTATGAAAATGTTTTTCATAAGAAGGTGTAACATTGCTGTTGTTTCAGTTAAAACTTAAAACCAACCAAAACACCTCTTAATCTGCTACTTTGAAAAAAAACCAAAAACCTGTGCACTTCACTAAAATTAGAAACCACTAAAACAGACTTAGGCCTTTTTTTGAGACGGTGGAGAAGTCTTATACTGGCATAGAAGCACCACTAACCTGTGCACATATCTGATGCATTACATGACCAAATTCATGGAAGTAAGTCTTTACTTCATCATGTCGCAGCAACGATGGGCGATCTGATGCTGGTTTTGTGAAGTTGGTTACCAGAGCAGCTACAGACAACATTCTGCTGCCATCAGAGAGAAGACAGCTGGGTTGGAGACCAAAGCAAGCTGCATGCCCGTACTTTCCCTCTCTGTATAAGAAAACACACCAGACACCATCTTCAAACCACAAGCCAGCTCACAAGAATGGGGAAGCCCATTCAAGAACAGGGACAATCAGTCAGTGTCTCTTTAAAGCCTTACACAAGGAAATCACATCTTTTCATAACTTCTAAGACTCATTAATTTTAATATCCTGTTAAAACCACAAGGAGGGGGAGAGGGAAAAGTACTTAAATCACACCACTTAAAGATTCACAGCAGCATTTACAAGAATCTGGTTTCTACTCAAATACTGGAAGCACATATACTTCAGCAGTTAAACTGCTACTGTAATGGGCAGGACTAGGCTCTGTCCTCTGAAGCAGTATTTTTTAATTTCATTGCAGGAGAGAAAAGAATACAGTTCATTGCAGTTTTCAATGTGATCCAAAAGTTAAAAACTTCTTTTTTTTTCCCTAAACCTGAGTAGCCTTAAATCAATTTAAATTTTAGAAGGGTATCAGACAATTAATAAATACCTAAAGAATAATTAAAAAAATTACATACACCCCCCCCCCCCCGAGTGACAGTCAAAAAGGACTAGCTAAGAATAAATTCAGTCTAATCTCCTAATCTCTAACAGAATACAGATGATGCTGTAAATAGCTACAAAGAGAGATGGAGAGCTATAGAGACCAACCTGGAAGTACATTTCATGGTGTGCTCAACAGGAGTCTTCTCTTGGTCCTGACCTATTTGATATTTTCTTTAGCAGTGTGGACAATAGCACACAAAATACAGACATAAAGTGTAAAGGGAAACTGGGAGAAACTAGGAACATTTGGCAGATAGGGATACAGTTGAACTGGAGTCACAGTTCAACATAAGTGAAAAGTAAAACATACTTAGAGTTAGGAAGGAGAAAAGTTCACAGAGGCAAAAAATTATGAACAACTGACTAGGGAGCAATACAACAAAAAATGAATAAAGTAGCAACGCTTCATAAACTGAATACAAGCAAGAAACACAGTAGAACTGCAAAAAAGAAAAAGTGTAAACAATCTGAATACAGTCCAGAGGACAATTTAGTGAACATAATAATAGTCTTGTTAGTGGGACAAATATTTACTTCCAAATGCATTGAATTTCAATGACACCAGCAATCGACTAAGACCCATTTCATTTAAAACACATAAGTAAAACACTAGGTCATAATTACCTGGGGTAAAGGTCCAAATAGAACTGTCCTAACATTTCTCCTGTTGAATTATCCTTTACTGTATAAAGACTAACACTGTCGTGCCAAACATGAGCACTTTCTACTTGCTCAAATACAAGTCCCAGCAGCTTCTGGTAAATACTCAGTAAGCCTTCTGTAACAGCCTCAATTGGGAAGTATTCCTTCAGCTTTTCTTGATCTATGGAGTACTTCAGCTCTTCTGTTTTGTTCATATAATAATGAAGATCCCATGCATTGATTCTTCCATCACAACAAAAGTTCCTTTCTTTACACTCCTTTTTCTTCAAATCTAGAATGAATTCTCTTTCTTCCTCAGCTAACGGCTTTAGCTTCTTACTCAAATCATCTGAAACAAAGATTGCCTTGGAATCAACTGCTGTGTTCCTTACTATAATGTGTATTACTATAAAACACACTCATAATTTTAAGCACATGCCCCAAGAGTGGACGCTAGAGTTTTCCATTTGTTGACCAACAGCAAGCAAACTGTCTGCTTTCTTGTCTTAATGAGTTTTAATTGCAGGCATAATATAAATAATACAGCATAGTACCGTAAATAATACATATATAGTACTGTGAAGGGTTTTGGTAAATTCAGTTTCTTGAAGACATGAGAAATGGAAAGTAACACTAGACACTTTTGCTTGAAGTCTTTGATTTTACCTTATGTAATCTCAGTTCTCTTGATGTATTTCTGAAGAAACAGCTGAAGACTACAACTACTACTAGTCACTGGAAATGCAATGCAAAATTAAACCACTACTTTTTTTCCAAGATTTTTCAAAATGATGATGACCTACTTCCAGCTAAAGTCGTATGAAAGGACAAGAGATGAAAGAGTTCTTGCTATACAAGCTAGCTTCTAGACTACCACTGCTATCGGATATCAATCTCCACGATGCCATTTTTTTTCAATATGGCTTTTCTTGGACAAGAAAGGGTCACAGCACAACTAATGCAATATATTGAATATAAAATACTTAAACTTGCACTAAAGCACATACTGTACCTATTCTTCTGTAAGTATTTCAGGAGTACCAGACACTTTCTTTTTCCTTAAGAATTCAGGTTAGTGTTCACTATTGGTATCTAGAGTGTAAAATCTAGGAATTGACACTCTTATTTCTAGGTAGGCTGTAAGGCACTATCTGCATTGAAATGATGGAAATACTATTCACAGCTTGTATTACACTAAATTCAGAATGTCACCTGACAGAAAGCTTTTCTCCTAAGCCATAAGATCAGCTTATGAACATTGATCTAAAATATGAATATGTATGAACAAAGCAGAGCAAATCATACTATCATGCTTGTAGTCAAGGATATATCAGACTAAATAAAAGCTGACAATTAATTTAATAACATTCTCCCTTTATGAAAACTACCCTGAAACATAATATACTTTTCTATTCACAAATATAATCTCATACTGTAAAAAGTCACAAAAAAAGCCTGCTAAATTATGAGGTGTGTCAGCTTCAAAACTAATGAAAAACTACAATATCACATGAATGCATTTAGAATTACAAAAATTAAATGGGTAGAAAAGAGTGCAAACTACTTTAAGTACACTTTAAAAATCAGGTAATTATAACATTTAATTATAAATCAAAAGTAAGCATAAGTTTATTGCAAATACATGGATAACTGGTATTGCCAAATACGGAGCTGAGCTCACACCATAACAGGAGAAATGTGACAGAATTACAGGTGAAAAAAGAGACACATGTGAACCTCTTTACTGATGTGTCAGCCCACAAAACTCACTACCATCAAACAGACTTCACTGCTGTACTAAATTATTTTGGGGGGCTTATTTATATGTTTTATCAATATACAATCCTACGTGGTGTTAGGACACATTAATAAAGGAACACATACTATTCTGTGGAACTACATAATTCCAGAAAGCGTAGGTTAACTCCATGCACAAGAGGGGGCACTGTGAGGTCAACAGGATGACTATGAATTCGCAAACTGCTCAGTTTAAAAATTTTCTAGATAGCTGTGTTTTCAGATCAAATTCCATTAGAAGGATTTTGAATTCCAGATTTAATCTATCATTCAAGATTTAATTCCTTAGCTCATGAAAGTTGCACCATCATACACTGTAATCTTTCATTAAAGTTACTGCAGGTGTATCAGAAAAAAGCATTGAAGCTACAGATGCACAAAAAATTGCAGCCAACCTGAGTGAATGAAAAGCTGCAACTGTGATGCAGCCTCTTGAACTGATAAAATTGCTTAGGCTGCATATGTTATTCTGGTTCTAAATTAGGATAACTGCATTTTGGGGCAGAGAAAGGCACAACTGCTTACTTCTGTTGGCTGTCACAAAGCAGCTATTTTCAGATTTTTGTCTTGTGCTTTCCTGTTTTGGAGCAATTGTATCTGTACAGTTATGGTCTAAAAAAAATACATGCCAGAACAAAGGGAACAATTCATTTTCTCTCTAAACATGAAGGACACTGTGATCCAATATGTATTTAAATTTATCTTGGCTGAGGAGTCAAGTTGCCATACCAAATATAAAAGTATTGTTTATAAATAAGAACAAACCTAAGAAGGCTGTTACGTTATCTGTGCTCTTTGCAGTGTTTACCTCCAGAACAAAGTTGGCATGTGTATTATAACCAAGGAGCTCTGCCACTTTTGCCCTTAATGGAAGCAATTGCTGAAGAATTCTTGTGTTCTCCTAAAAAACAAAGGGGAAGAATTGGTAAAGTGAAACCAGAAAATGCATGTTTGAAACAATTATTTGAATATCTGTAATCATAAGAAACAGCAAACATTTTAAATTAAACACTGCTGCAAGCTCAGGAGCGATGCATTCCAACTAGAAGGAAGTGCTGCAGGAGGGCCAGGAGACCTCCTTGGATGGATAAGGACCTGCTGAGCAAAATTCAAAGGAAAAAAGAGGCTTATGAAAGGTGGAAGCAAGGTCAGGCGGCCTGGGAAGAATACAGGGATGTTGTCCGGGAAGCTAGGGACCAGGTTAGGAAAGCTAAGGCCCACTTAGAATTAAATTTGGCTAGGGATGTTAAGGATTACAGGAAGGGATTCTATAGGTACGCTGCAAATAAAAGACAGGTTAGGGACAATGTGGGTCCCCTCCAGAAGCTATCGGGAGAACTGGCTACCCTGGATTTGGAGAAGGCTGAGGTTCTTAATGATTTCTTTGCCTCAGTCTTCACCGGCAAATGCTCTGACCACACCACCCAAGTCTTGGAAGGCAGACGCAGGGACTGTGAGAATGAAGACCCTGGGCCCACTGTAGGAGACGATCTGGCTCAAGACCATCTTAGGAACCTGAATGTATACAAGTCCATGGGACCTGATGAAATCCATCTGCAAGTCCTGAAGGAGCTGGCAAATGAAGTTGCTAAGCCACTGTCCATCATATTTGAAAAATCATGGCAGTCAGGTGAAGCTCCCGATGACTGGAAAAAGGGAAATATAACCCCCATTTTCAAGAAGGGAAAAATGGATGAGCCAGGGAATTACAGACCAGTCACTCTCACCTCTGTGCCTCGCAAAATCTTGGAGCAGATTCTCCTGGAAGGCATCCTGAGGCACACGAAAACCAACAAGGTGCTTGGTGACAGCCAGCATGGTTTCACTAAGGGGAAATCCTGCCTGACCAATCTGGTGGCCTTCTATGAAGGGGCTATGGAACTGATGGACAGGGGTAGAACAGTTGATGTCGTCTACCTGGACTTGTGCAAAGCCTTTGACACTGTCTCCCATGACATCCTTCTCTCTAAGTTGGAGAGACATCAATTTGATAGGTGGACCACTCAGTGGATAAAGAACTGGCTGGATGGCCACACGCAAAGAGTAGTGCTCAATGGCTCAATGTCCAGCTGGAGACCAGTAACGAGTGGTGTCCCTCAGGGATCGGTGTTGGGACTGGTCTTGTTCAACATCTTTGTGAGTCACATGGACAGTGGGATTGAGTGCGCCCTCAGCAAGTTTGCCGACGACACCAAGCTGTGTGGTTCGGTTGATACACTGGAGAGAAGGATAGCCATCCAGAGGGACCTTGACACGCTTGTGAGGTGGGCTGATGCCAACCTGATGAAGTTCAACCATGCCAAGTGCAAGGTCCTACAGCAGGGTTGGAGCAACCCCAGGCACAGGTACAGGTTGGGCAGGGAAGAGATTCAGAGCAGCCCAGCGGAGAAGGACTTGAGGGTGTTGGTCGACGAGAAAATGAACATGAGCCAGCAGTGTGCGCTTGCAGCCCAGAAAGCCAACCGTATCCTGGGCTGCATCAAAAGGAGTGTGACTGGCAGGTCGAAGGAGGTGATCCTGCCCCTCTACTCTGCTCTCGTGAGACCTCACTTGGAGTATTGTGTGCAGTTCTGGTGTCCTCAACATAAAAAGGACATGGAACTGTTAGAACAAGTGCAGAGGAGGGCCACGAGGATGATGAGGGGACTGGAGCACCTCCCATGTGAAGACAGGCTGAGAAAGTTGGGGCTGTTCATCCTGGAGAAGAGAAGGCTGTGTGGAGACCTCATAGCAGCCTTCCAATACCTGAAGGGGGCCTATAGGGATGCTGGGGAGGGACTCTTCATTAGGGACTGTGGTGAGAGGACAAGGGGTAACGGGTTTAAACTTAAACAGGGGAAGTTTAGATTGGATATGAGGAAGAAATTCCTTACTGTAAGGGTGGTGAGGCCCTGGAATGGGCTGCCCAGGGAACTTGTGAATGCTTCATCCCTGGCGGCATTCAAGGTGGGGTTGGATGTAGCCTTGGATGGCATGGTTTAGTGGGAGGTGTCCCTGCCCATGGCAGGGGGGTTGGAACTAGATGATCTTAAGGTCCTTTCCAACCCTAACTATTCTATGATTCTATAAATATTGAATAGTGTAAGTGTAGTTAGATTCTTGGTATCTTTTGCCATAGCATTTGATTGCAAGTAGCTAGTTTTCCAGTCAATCTGAGTCATTACTCTCTCTATTTTATCTGTTTCAATTAATCAAAAGATGTACCATTTTCTTAAAGAGTAATAACAAATCTTTGACTGTTGCAAAGAGTTTATTTCCTTTATCAATCATTTCAATGTGAAAGATATGGCTGACAGCTGGCTTAATTGCCTGTTAGTGAAGAAGACAGACTGCAAAGCTATTGTGCCAACATTCAAAGCTTGTTTGCAAATTTCCCTCTTTTGCCACTGACAAGAGCAGTCAGAGAAAGAGACCTGAAACAGAAAAAACACCAGGCCCTGACCTAAATGTGGTGGAGAAGATGAAAATGCAACCATGATAACCTCCAGTTCTGGAAAAGTGAGAATTCTCAGGGGAAACCCTTTTCTTTTCAAGAACTAGTTTCAGTGATTGTCCCACAGTTTTAACAGCAAATCTCTTTAAGCATACTGACTCGTACAGTGTGCAGTTCTGGTGTCATTTTGTCTTATCTTGTACTCTTCAAATTTCTCAGCACTTCAAGTACAAAAGCTCAAGTCTGACACTGTTCTCTAATACCTGACTGACACTTCTATCCTTCCTATCATTTTCATTATTTTTGTACCTGTTTAGGTGCCCAGTCTCATTAGTATCAAGCAAATTATTTGTGAAAATATTTCTTCTTTCTATAAGGCAGGCTTCCAGGTATTTTTTCAGACATTTAAATGAACATTTTATATGAAATTTGAGATTTTTTCCACACCTAATTAAAATTCTCATCAAAATGTAATGCACTAATTTAATCACCCATATTTCTTAATTAATATGTGGGATTAAATAATCCCACTCATTCAGAAGAATCCCGATGCACTACAGAAGCTAGAGTCAGATGTCCTTCTCTGGGAGGAAAGGGTCATTAAGCAGCTGTGGAACACTGTAGCGAAATTCGGCAAAAGATCAGAATCCTACTTCTATTTACAGCACCACTGAAAGTTTAAGAAATATACACACACACAAACAGACATCAACTTTCTAAGGTCTTTGGATATCAGAACAAACTGGAACAAGGAACTGTTAAAGACTACACTAAGTTTTGATTTCATAGTTCTAGATAATATATAGAAAAATCTAACACCTGAATGCCTAGCTCCATTTTTCATCTGTCATTACCTTGTAGAACAGTAAATACACAACATACCTCTTTGCATCTTGAGTTAAAAGCAGATTCCATTTTTCTCCTGGTTTCTGAAATGCAGCACTTCTTCATGACAGGAAAATAGTGGGGATACTTTAAAGTAATTTTATATTTGTCTTCCTCAGTCTTCTCTAAACTCTTAATAAAGTCATCAGGAAGGCCTTCTGTAGAACACAATTTAATAAACAATGTTTACCAGAATTATCTACTCCCCTCTGTATTTGTGAGATTATTGCATTTTGTTTTGCTACAATCTAATATGACATCAGAAATCTCCATGGAAATATAACCTCACTTTTTATAACTAAACGTGCTAAAACTTTTTCAAATTCCAACAAAGCAAAACAGAAATTGGAAACAGTTGTGATCAAAACAGAAGTACATGTTAAGGCTACCAGACAAAAACTGAATACAACAGAGAAAAAATCTCTGGTGTTACTTAAGCACATTTTATGCCATGCCCTTCAGATGATTAATTCCCAAATTCTCTGTCACATGAAATCTCTAGATCAGTTCAAATGATTGATGTAGCTAAAATATATTGCAGGACAGGAAAGTTTTTCCAATAATTGCAATGAATATAATTCACAGGGTTACCTGATGGCAAAGAACTGAGAAAAAAAACAGAGAGAAAAGCGAAGTTATGAATAATTAAAAAAAAAAAAGGACAGATACACTAACTTGACAGGAGGCAAACACTTCAAGAAACACAAATCTATGAAAAGACCATAAACACTTGCAAAGGGTAATTCTAAACTGACTTTGGGGAAGGATTCAAAAGGAAACAGAGAAGACTGGAAATCAGTCAGAATTTCACTTGATCTAACCACCATTCACTGGGCCAAATCCCATTACATCAGTAAAACTGGAAGGCTGAAGAAATGGAAAAAGCAAGCATATTACTCACCAAGTTCTTCCTTAGAAAAGACAAGAAATGCGTTTTCCTCATTCAAGTTTTTGTTAAAGTCTATACACAGCTCACTCATTTTTTTCTTCATTGTCTTTATTTCCTGTATTGGGTAAAAACTGAACTTAGTGGAAACACAAAAATAAAACTTGGCAATTACTATCCTCCACGTGAATAGTACTTCACTTTTTCCAGCTAGGCTCCTTATGAGCTGATGGAATTGAGCCAGTAACACACTGCAAGTGTGTAGCAACCCATTACACTCTTTCTCAGTCCTCCATTTTATCTTTCTTTTGGTCTTGGGCAATATGGTTGCCAATGAACTCTTGGTTAGGGCTATCACTCAGATAACCTTTCAAATGGATTCTCAACTCAGCGAGGACTGATCACATAAACACATTCTCTCAACAGTATTATCTGCTAACATGCTTTTATTTTAAATCCTTAAGTTACAATTTTAAGTGTAAAAATGTCCACTAAAATAAATGAGAATCAAGGAAGTAAAAATGCATGCAACACTCTCTTGGAATTGTACAACTATGACAAAAAGAAGAGAATACCCACACAAGGCAAGACCATTCCAAAACCTCTTTAAAAATTCTAATATTTACCCACCAGCAACACTTTCTAATAGATCTCCTAGCATGTCTCTGCATGTGAACACAGTAGGTACCCGTAGAAGAATACACACCAAACACAAAAATATGCAGGCTATCATTAGTCAGGCTTTTACTTAAATGTAATTCAATGATTGTCTCCTTATAAAGTATTTCAACATCACTTTAGAGGCATCGGTTTCCCTGTAGCAATGCAAATACACATGGGACTGATCTGTGTAACTGAAGGATGTGGATGAAGAATGATTATTTTCTACAAAGCGTAGTCTATTCAAGAGTTGCAAACTGAGATTGTTACACAACACCACTCAGAATTTAAGAATCATATGTCAGCATCTCAGATGCTGATAATTTTACTTCAAGATTTTCAGAAATGACAAGTGCTTTTCATATGCTTGAGTAAATCCTCCTTTAATAGAGCCAAAATTATCAGTGTGGCTTATGGTCCCTTTAAACTACCTTAAGTTACTTTAGCCAAAATGCTAAAATCTTGGACACATTTTACAACACTGGTTCACAACTGAAATTAAACTAGTGTGTCTTTGTAACAATTGTACATATTTCTGAAGCTTGGACTCACAAATAAGTTTTTTGAAAGTTCTCTTGGCTATCTAATTGAGGCGTTCTCTGTAATCAGAGTATAGAGCAAACCTCTTCCAGATAGGCTTCTTTTACTCTGGAAGACTAAGAGAGGTGATGCATATCATCTCTATACACTGAGTACCATTGGTGCCTACAGATCAATTTTAAAACCTTAAGGTGATTAATGTTTAAAGGATGGATCTGGAACCAAGAACAGTTAAGATGAGAGCAGTAATTAAACAGGTCCAAGATCACAAAGTTCAAACATAAGCTTAGTACAGCTATGAAACCTTAATTTCATCTCTTCAACAATTTGTCACCTTTGCTTTATAAACTAATAGTCCATATTTACATTCTGAACTTCTTTAGGAAGATGGAGTCCATTTCTTTTTCCCACTTGAACTGATTTTTCTAGATACCGCTTTGTTTCAGGCTTTACATTTTGAAGATCGCAGGTTTGCTGAAATGACAGAATAATTGAATTTATAACATGTGTAAGAAACATACCAAGCATTAGAAGAGCCTGAACAGAGTTGGTCTTTAGAACACCACCATAGTAAAAAAGGAATGTCCCAGATTTTAGTGCAAAGGACTTTCCAAAAACATTTACCTTATATAATAGTATTCTAATATAAATGTAGCACATTTTAAAAATATTTTTACTACCTCAACATATTTACATGTTGTCATAATGGCAAGCCATTTTAGTTTACATGACAGTGCGCTTAAGCTTTTTCTGTAGAGACAGCTATCTTATATGTACTTGAAGAAAATCAGTGCTGTAAGATAACACTGTACCTTAAAACTTAGGGGGATTTAAAAAAATCCCCAAAAGGTTACAGAAGATGGATTGGTACTGTGAGGGTCTTCCTTCAAACTGACTGCAGCATAACTGTTTAATCCAGAACTTGAATTTTTGTCCAAAACTGAAAACAATGCCATACACATTTTAAATTTATCATGCCTTATCTAAGAGTGAACATTTTAAGAAAGGTATTAACTTATAATCCTTGTTCAAAGAGACATATTCTATTAAAGTTCACCTTCAAATATGAAGCTGTTGGAATTAGCTCTGACTTGTCTTAACAACCCTCTTATCAGCTTAACTAAGTACAATTAATTCCCGACTAGCATCTCTGAAAAGTAAGGATGTTGAAACATGCAGATTTTATGAAAGTTACACAACTGTGTACAGCTGTTAACTAATGACTGGCCAGCACAAATTAACTCTCTTCCTTAAACAGAAAAAATGTAAGACAGGAACCTATTTGCATTCCAAGAGAAAACAAGTAAGAACAAAACCTCTGAAACAGATATCTTCCCCACAGTCATTTAAAAATAGCCCACACAACACCACATAAACACCAGTGCTCTGCATGTCAGATTAAACAATTAATGGAAATTTGTTTTTAGAACTATAAAGGAGTTCAGAATGGTTTAGCTTTGTTTGCACTTGAAAAGAGTATCAAGTCCCAGTAGCATTATGCTACAGCAGGACTGCCAAGCATTAGTACAATTGTGCCTTAAAGTCTTACACATATACGAATAGTCTATCTGCAAGGATTTCTAAGTCCAGTGAAAAACAATTGTAACAATCACTTCACTTGATGATAAACTCACTTTTCTAAAGCAACAAGGAAATTGAACTTAGTTTACTGATATTGTCATGCAATGAATGATGAATACTTTTTCTTATTACTTATTTACCAGTAATTTAAAACATAATCCATAGACTCGTGACAGGATGATCTAACTACTGTAAGTCACCACACATCTGAAGTCGATGATAATTAACAGGTGACTGCATTGTATACCCTTCACTATGGCTATGATTTTTTTTCAGCATTCAGCCATTGATATTTTGTGTTTGTTTTTAAATAAAAGGATGTAAATCGTAGAATTCTCTCTTTTGTGAGGAAAGTAAGTGAAGAAAATCATGCCCTCTGTCCTTTCCAAGTCAAACCTCACATCTCCATCTTCATTCGTGATAAATGCACAAGGCAAGCAACTCGTGAGTATTTCCCAACACAAAGATAAGAAAAATGCCATCACCCTACTCCCTACAACTCTCGGACTTCTTGCTCTGCTTCTGGCAAAGAATACTCCCTGAAATTCTGCAGCTTTATGAAGACATTTATGCTATCAAGCACTACATCAAAGAGTATCAATGTTGCGATACTGAGTACAAAAATATTTGTAACAATCAGAATTTTCCAGCACTGTTTTTTCACTGGACAACCAGAAATTCCAGAGTTCTTTTTTCAGACCTAAGACTGTGTGACAAAAAAAGCACGACTTCAAAATTACAGAGGTGAAAAACGCCGATACTGTTACTACATTAATATTTATGTTGTGCTAACTGTGCTGCAGGCTCAAAAACAGAAAGGCTGAGAAAAAAATTGAGTACTCCAGCCTCTACAAAAAGACATTACTTCTATTCCAGTAACAGACAAGGACAGAGAACTGTGAATAACTCGGTATTGCTGAGTTATTTAGGCATTATCAGGGATCTCCCAGACCCTCCACTGGGAATATGGAACTGTCATGTTCCTGAAAATCTCGTGGTCTCAAACTGCCGAGATTTCAGGCAGAAGAAGGGAATTCACAAACTCTAAATTTAAGCCCTGAAAGCCAGTGAATAACGGCTCCTTCTACAGCTAATAGAAAGATTCTTTTGGGGAAAAAGGAGGAGAAAACTAAGTTAGTGCTCATCCTTGAGAACTATACATCTCTCCATACACTTCAGAAGAAATATATGTTAAATAGCTTCTAGTCTTAATATTAGCCCTTACGAAGTTTATCTGCATCACAGACATGCTTATGATAAGGAAGATACACATTCAAAAAGACCTTTCAGGTCTTTAAGGATAAGTAAGTGTACACACCCTCCCAGACACAGGAATGAAGGGCGCTCTGTGGTCATCTCTGAACTTCAGTCTGGTCAGGATGGTCTATGTCATCCTGCATTTCTTTGATGAACAATTTCCACAGCAGATGTGCTCATTTCAAAGATACCACACATATGAAATTTTTGAACTTTCCAGAAGTTTTAGAGTGGTCATCACTGCTGATTTTACATACCATTTAATACTTGCTTTCAACAATGCCCCCTTATTCCATGAATCATAGAATCATAGAATAGTTAGGGTTGGAAAGGACCTTATGATCATCTAGTTCCAACCCCCCTGCCATGGGAAGGGATACATCACACTAAACCATGCCATCCAAGGCTCTGTCCAACCTGGCCTTGAACACCGCCAGCGATGGAGCATTCACATCTTCCCTGGGCAACCCATTCCAGTGCCTCACCACCCTTATAGTAAAGAATATCTTCCTCATATCCAATCTAAACTTCCCTTGTTTAAGTTGAAATCTTCAGGCAGAGTAAGAACCAAAACATACTTGGAACATCATGACCAAAAACTGCAGCAGCTGTTTACATCAGGCTGAGTTTCCTGAGGGTGTGTAGCTGCAAAAGATTGGCAACATTCTTAAGCATGCCTCTGCTAGCCAACATGTGCAGATGTTAGGAGCAATGAAATGTAAAATTCACAGTTTCAGCACTAAATTCACCTTTATTCCAAGTTTTAGACCCCAAAAATTAAAGTTTTCTTAAAAGCATATTCAACAATATATGTTTATGCAGGAATTGTTTCTCCTAATGTGTGAGGAAAAGAAACCGGATTAAGTTTTTTTTGGTTGGTTTTTTTTTTTTTTTTTCTGAATTAAATACAAAAGTGTTACATATCTTCCATATCAACAGTTCATAAATAAAGCAGAATTTAGAAAGAATATCAAACAGTTGTTAACTTAGGAAAGTTTAGCCCTTTTTAAAGGGAGGAAAAGCGTTCAGGATGTAACTGAAATCAAGCAGATCCACTCATCTTTTAACAGACTGACTGTATTGTGAATAATATGGGAATGTGAGGGCTCTTGTTCTCCTCCATGCATCTTAATACAGCCCCTGTGCAGGATGATGAAACTGAGTTCATATACCTGAACTATTAAATCCTCAGTAAGGCCATGAAAAAACTGACTCAATCAAAATGATTTACTGGCTCATTTAAACTGATAAAATGATTTAAGGAAACCATTTCTGTTTGTGGAAGTCCTTTTATAAATGTAGTCCTGGAACCTGACTTTTCAACTAAGTGTTTTTAACAGAAGAACGCATTAGAAATTTGGCAAAAAATAATAAGAAATTTGTGATTTGGAAATAGCAACACTTCACCAATCTGACCCTATAGACAATTTCACACATGTTCTATAACAAAAACTGCTACTACTTTCAGAGTTGTTATGAAGCTGATATACACTCAGAGGTTACACCTTTGGAAAATTAATACTAAGTCATGCTTGTATGCTGCAGTTAAGCCAAGAAAAATCTCTAAAAAATTAAATGGAGATTTAAGCAAGAATTGTACTGTTAAAAAGCCAAGTATGGCTGCAAAGGAAAATGAAGTAGGAAAGCACCAAGTGAAAAAGATTAAAAAAAATTTATAAGAAAGTAATAGGAGTGAATTACAGCAACCAGTTTTCAGCAGCTCCTATCAGAAATTTCTGTAAATCAGAAATACAGATACATAGATACGGCAGATTAATCCTAAATGTATCTAAATGGAGGGTGGGGAAAATCACAGCAAATAATAAATACATACCAAACCATTTAATTAATAGCAACGGCACGGGGCGGGGGGGGGGGAAATTAACATAAGGCACTGTCTGCCAACACACAACAGAAGGTACTTAAAATGGAGCTATTAAATACCTCCATATCACATAAACAACAATACCCAGCTAGAGGATAAAATTTGAAAATGTGCCTAGAAAACACAGCAACAGTAAAGAATGGTCTTGGAAGGCACTATTAGGTGCTGCAAATATTATTCTGGTTCTCAGTCAACACTGCAAAAAAGAACAAACAACGATTCCAAGAAATATGGCTCCAATATATTATCAGCATCATAAGGAGGTTAAAAATCAGGGGGGTTGAAAGGGAAGATTCACATCTGAAGCATGGACAAATTTTTCAATTAGATAGCTTCCTTGCATTATCTTTAAATTAGACTTTTAGAAAATTATTACTGTCACTAGACGCATTTAGACAAAACCAAATGTTCTTCCTGTTCAAGCTACACATTAAACAGCTCAAGCTAAAAATACAATATACTTGCAGATGCTCAATTAGAAGGGAAACTGAAAAGAAACACAAAAGAGATAGAAACTAACTCAACAGTAAACGTAACTTTTAACTTAGTTTTGAGGCTTAAGCAACATATGAGGAGGAGTATGCAATGTAGCTGTCTATAATTAGCAGATCAAAAGAGCCAATTTCAAAGGTCACTTCCAGTTATACATTCTCACTAACTTCTGTAACTTAAAAATCAACTTTAAAATTCTCAACAATTTCAATAAAGCACATTTTTGGACACAAATTCAAAAGCAGTATAAAGCATTAAATACACTAAATACATTGCTAAATACTAAATAAGCACTAAATATATTGCTACATTGCCTGTTTCCTTTCCTCCCCTCTCTTAGTGATGCACTAGGCAAACGGTTCAAGGAACTCTGCCAGCAGAAAACAATCTATTTTATTTTTCCTGACGGGTTTCCTTGTACCAGCTCATTAGAATATTAGACAAAAGTCAAAGCTATCACAATGAAGAGAGAAAGAGAGAGAGACACACACCTAGACTATGAGAGGCAAAGCATGGGAGAACCAGGTTACACTGGCTGAAGTTTTTGTGGAACCACAGCCTTTTTGTATAGTTGCATCCCACTGGAAAGACTTAGCTGGTATGAACACAGGGGAAACACATAGTAGTGGGTTTGAAAGCGCTTTAAAGCACTGCGGTTACTAACTTGTTTGGAGAAAACTTTTTCACTGCCAGAGTTTTACCTACATTTTCACATTTTACGCAGATATCATTGCGATTTACCTGCAAATAAACGATCTTCTGAAACACATCTTCTCTCATGCTCATCTCCACATCAAAATTGGAAAGTTTTTTGTCAGCTTCTGTACTTGCTAAGCGTACCTCTTTGTCAGGTGAGACATGCTGGGGAAAATCCAACATGCTTCTTTCCACTGTTTAAATAAAAGGCAATGAACACTTACACAGAAGGCTAGAAACACTTTAAGGATCCATTAAGGATAAGGAAATTCCCCCCTTCTGATATTTATAAAAGACCTAAGAAAACAGGAACCCAAAGCAACCTGACATTTCAGGTCAGGCTTGAAATAAATAAAGTGATTACAGATTATGTAAAAATGAATAGGTGAAAGGACAAAACTGCACACCATTATAATAAACATTTTACAGAATCTATTACCCAAACCTAATTACCTCATCTTCTTTGTTCTACAAAGTCAACTGAAAGGTGTAAAAATATTATATGTGATTTTTGAAAGATGAACTATTTGTAAGTGAAGACGTTGTTTCATAGATGGCACAGATGCTTCCATGTTAGCATTTAAAGCAAAAAGCTCTGAATCTTTCAAACAGGCTTATCTACCTTGAAGTTATTTTTACAATGTTATGAGAACTGTGTCAATTTTCCATCTTCTGTGTTTAATCAGAAACAATAAGACAAACACAGAAGATGTTGTCCGCGTATTTGGCACTTCAATAATATTAGCTTTTCAGAATACACTTTTGAGATTAAATAAATCCTTGCTTATTGAAGGAATACAGCATCTTATAAAGACATTAAATAGAAACTCCTAAAATAGAAATGAACTGTTATGACCAGCTGAATTAACTTAATTCAAAACCAATTATAATTTCGCCTCCCCAAAAGCATACTTTAAAAAAGTAACAACATTTTAGGATGACATAAAGCTTTGTAATTTTATGTAATCTGAAGTTGTTTTATCAAACCCTGAGATACTGTTAACTCTTCAGAAACCTTTGGAATGCAAACATGGGCGTATGGTTCTTCCTGAAGTCCATAGGAAACCCCCTCCCCCACTCCTGTCACCATGCCACGATATTTCAAAATGAGTTTTGGCAGCTTCCAAGTGAAATATACGTCCTGTTGTCATCTGTGTCTTTTCAGATGGTTAATTCCACTTACTGGGGTAGGTCTTTCATGCACATGTGATAGGGACAAACAAGCCTTAAAAATCCAAGGTTCTAATGGAAGTATTGCTATGCTAATACATCCTTACTGTATGCCATATTTCACTGGTAAACTATGCTAATTTCACATACAGCTTTGAAGGTTAGCAGAAAAAGCTTAAATATGGTCCACTACTGCAACAGCATGTAAAGAAAAAAGAAAGAAATCCTGGAAGATGCAAGTCCTGGTCGCTATGCTGAGAAGCTGATGGCCACTATTTCTGAATCAAACATAGATTTTCTAACTTAATTTAAAGTAGAGTTTTATACCTTGGTGAAAAGCTTACAATATTCATACCAAATATGTTGGTACAATTAAAACTGAATCTGACAGGAAGCTGCTCAGATGAAGACTACTCAGTCTTTCTGCCACATCAATCCCACCCAATTCACTGGATGTGGCTAAACTGTAATTTTAAGTAATGTGAAAGCTAGACTAATATTACAGCCCAATCACTGAGCTGGAGGCTGCTCTTTTTCGCTAGGTGAAGATTGTGCTTCAAGCTAAGTTGGCTGGTTTTAGCACTTCTGTTGCTACTGCAGATTTTTTTAGAGGATTTAAGAGACCTCAACATTTTATTACACTGACTATTTTTTGAGAGTCATGCAGCTACCATCTGATTGCTTTTTCAAAACAAAGCCATCCAAGACACGTTTTTATGCTCCCATCTTCTCTGATTGACAATTATTAACAAATTAACTAAATGATCCATGTTTGACCATTAAACTCCATCCATGTATTGGTATGTCTTCATAATCCATTCAGAACTGTCTAGAGGTGACTGCATGAACAACACCTCCACGGATTCTTCGAGGCCTTGCAAGCTATAACATAAAAGTGAGCAAGTGGAGCAGTCTTCTTTCAAAAAAGCATTCAAAAATGCCCCCATTTTCATCACATTTTCTCCACTACGAGCTTTCAATCATTCCATTTGACTTGCTTGTCTCAGATTCTGCAGTGTCTGCAAAAAACACTGCTGATCACATTTGAATGTACCCATGCATACTACAGACACTGTAAGCTACACTGCTACACACTGTCCCCAAGCAGATGTACACAGCTGGAAAAGCAAATGTAACCGTATGGAGCTTCACATGAAAAAAGAAAAGGGGTGACCAACACCAGTTGACTGTTGAACAGTTCCCTGGTTGTGTCAAAGAAAACAACAGCACAGCTTTGCTAACGCTTATTTTTGTATCTAGAATAAGGCAGCAGGATTTTTCTAGCTGATCACGTTTACATATTCAGAGATACTGAAAGGTTATTGTGACCAGAGGACCTTGAGAGGCCTCTACACATTCTACACCAGAACAGCACAGATCAGAACAGTAAGAAACAACTATCTTTTCTCAATGTTTCTTTATGTGCAGATGGAATGCCCTATGGAAATAATCACAGAAAATATACACTAACCTGCATATTCCACTTCTATATCTGCCAAGGCCTGTACAGTATTTTCATGCGTTACTTCTTCAACATCAAGCATCCCGACACAGTCATATACATGTTTTGCCTTTCTGATTAGTTCTTCTGTTCTTGTTCTAATTTGGTCTGGTGACAGGTCCCATCTCAGAAGGTTTCGGCCTGATGCGATGTATGAAGAAGCCTTGAGCTGGCTAGTAATTTCTGCTCCTAATGTCATTCTCAACACAAGCTGTGGCCCAATGGACCTGAAAGTATAAAAATGATCTTTGCAGAGCAGGATTCTAGTTCAAGAGGAGGTTTGTAGCAAACATTAAACAAAACAAAACAGACCTTTAATAATTACAGAATATTTTTAGAAGCAAGAAAAAAGTCCTTTGTAGAATCATAACTTGTCCAGCAGGATCATACACAGCTGGGACCGTTAACAATTATGTCTAATTTTAAATAAATCAGAGGTCTGTCTTCTACTTTTTCCATCTATAGGATGACTAAGTGCAGCCAGGGATAAAACCCTTGGTATTGGCAAAACCAGACAGATTAAATTACTATTCAATCTTTTAAGAAAAACATAGTAACAGTTACTGAGACTACAGAAACAGACAGTATTTGCATTTTTGAAATAAGGAATAAAACCCGCATAGTGTTTGTAGATTCATTACAACAAATAATTTTACATTTATATAGGATGTCTGCCACATAATCAGCCATGGGAGGAAAACTTCTAGTTGTTACTTACTTAAAAATTGATGCCTTTAATTGTTGCGGATTTTAAACATACAGTTTCATTCTACTGCCAGAAGAGCTACATAAATTTACTGTAATTTATGTACTATTAATCCTGATCGTAGAAATCAAGTGCATTTCAGCTTTAGCTAGAAGAAAAGTTTATATATGTAGCTGATCTTACTGTGCTGAACAATGAATGGCTGTTTTTTCACTAATCTTTTTAACAACATTTTCAAAAAAACCCAAATTTTGGGCAACAAATCCAAATACAAGTTATGAAGACACTGGCTACAGAAATACAGGCATCTGCTTTGACTCCAACAAACCAACATGCAACTTGGCTGTATAACGGAGAGGGGTCAAGACTTGGGCAACTGAATGCAGCAGACTAATAGAAACCCACACAGAGAGAGCTTGCTACTGAAAGGGATGTTTGCTTAAAAGTATTTTTAAATTAAATACCTTTTTCTCTTAAATACTTCTTTTTTCTTAACACTAGCCACTGTACCTGTATTAATTTTATTGCAAAACCAGTCTGGTATGTGCATAAGCACTCAGATAGGTTTTGGCATACAATGCAGAGAGCATGCATAAAAGGAAAGGCAATTTCAGCCTGAGGGAAAAACATAGCAGAAGAATGAAACACCAACAATCAAAAAGAACCACCTGCTCTTCGGTTTGAAGGCAAGACTTTTTGTTAAAAGTCTCACTCATCTATAAGAGGCATTCTCTAGATATAGCCCAGACAAATTCATTTTTTATGCAAAACAAAAATGAAAGACAACATTCCTATTTAGTCTTTGTGTTGAGATTTTTCTTTTTCCTTCTTACCAGTTTCTTCAAATCCTCCCACACCAGTGTAGTCAAAATGTTTACTTTTTCTTTCTATGGGAACAGAAACATCAATGTCCAGCATCCTGATGATTCAACTTTGAAAACGAAGCCTGAATAAAGAATATTCCTTCCACCTCTGTTCTGTCTATCTGATACCAACTCAGTTACTATGTTAATGCCTCAGTAGCTTCTCCACTGGACTTTTGAAACTTTGAATGGCAGTTACAAGTTTATGATAAATGAAGCTGCTTTCATGAGAGCAAAAGCTTAAATATTAGCATTCTCAGAATGCAGTGGTTTGCCATCCCCCCAAACTACTGACTTCTACCCTGAATCTACAAATCCACCAAATAACAGTCCTTCATTAAGTCACAAACAGTTTCTCTCTGGACTGCTCTATGTCTACTTTTTCATACACTGATAGTGCAGGTCTGGCACAACCTTGTGGGAGCTGAAGGGGAACCTCCTCAAACCCAGCTTCAAGGCTCTAAACTGTAGCACCACCCCACTCCACCGCCTCTCAAGAACATCAAAAAGAATATGAAATGTGCCAAATTATGGTCAAAATAAAAGGAAAATAGAATCAAAGGAAAATAACAGCCTGAACAACATAAGAGCTGACAACTATGCGAAGGTGCACGATACGTAACAAAAATACTCTCTCTTAAAGAACTTCCAGCTTTCTGTCATTCATAACCTTCAGACATGTAGAAAACATAGCTCTGTCACTGACCAACTTTATCAGAAACAAAGACTAAAACACTCACAACACCAACAGATGATACTAATTTCAGCCTGCACAACAAGTTTAATTAATAATTAAAATTGGACTAATTCAATGAACTTGAATGCAGAGTCCCTGATTACTGCAGAGCACTAATTTTAAACACAAAAGATGCCACCTGGTTTTCTTAGTAGGTTGGCTAGTTGCATTGAGGGATACACAGATTTGACAGCTACATAAATGATTGCCACAAATCCAGCAAGTGGTAGTCTAGCTGTTAGAGACAGGAAAACACAGAACTAACTGCCTCTTTTTGAATTTCTGATGCCTTGTTTCCTCCTGCTGACAGAAGGAAGCACTCATTTACGTAGTTTAACAAAGGCAGTACAAACTCAGAAAGACTTGTCTTTCTAACTGACCAATGAAGGTGGGCCTACAAAAACTGCAACACAACACTACACACAAAACCAGTCATTACATGTATCTCTTCAAATGACCATTTACAGGCATGTGCTGTTACCTTGCTGTCAGTCAACCACATTGTGCTTAGGGCCAATGTAGCTGACAACAGATTAATAAAAAACAATGTGCAAGTAAAAATACATACACAGGTGAAATCTTGGGCATTTCTTTCATGGCTTAGCATTTCATAAGCTTTGTCTACACAAAACTATAAATAAATAAATTCCTCAATTCCATGTACCATACTGCAATAAAACCAGTAATTTACTAACTTCATCTTATTTGTTCAAGAAATAACGAAAACAAAGAAACAATGCCAAAATTAAAGATTGAATAGATTATAAAGAAACAAGAGTATAGCTAAAATATTGTGACTATTTAAAAAATGCTCTGCAACTACACTTGCCATGTTATTAGAGAGAAATTATTACAGTAAATTGTACCACTGACAGAGACTTTAACTTCCCAGATATTAACTAGAAAATAAATCCTATTAATAATGGTAGGAACCAGATGAAACAGCAAATAGCTTTCTTCAAACAGCAACTGGATCAGCAAGAGGCAATTATTTTGTCTTTGGTAAATGGCAGCAACCATTGCTTGGTTCTGAGCCAATCAGGAGTTGCTTCAATTCAAATCAGACAGAAGGATTAGCAAATATAGGTGTGTAAATGAACTTACATATACACTGCAACTACACTATGTGACCATGGGCAAGCTGTTTCTAATGCCTGAAATTACTAGTTCAAACTATATCAGATATTACACTCAATTCCCTGCAGTGCAGTGCAGAACAGTAGGGGTATCTAAACAAGCCTGGGTTAAGGATAGGTTCACGTATAGCAGCAGTACCACTTTAGCACGGTCTTCTTTCCCTTCCGCCCTCTGCTGTTCATTTCTGTCCCTGTACATCACACCATCAATGACAGCAGCAAAAGAGTCAGAGCAGCACGCAGATGAAAAATAAAGCAGACCAAAAAAATGCACGGGATACATCTTTTTTTTTCAGCTAATCAGTTTCATCATCTATTTCATGTGTGACTTCAAAACAGCCGTGCTGGCACAAATGAAGGATAAAAAGTGTCAATAGCCACTTAAGTCTGCACTACTGCTAGAAACACATATGAAATGCATGGATTAGCAATAAAAGTCTCAAGATGATTACTGTCATTAGGCATACCACTGAAATGCCCCAAAGTGGAAAGAGCTATTGATGCTTAAGAGGCAATACTGATGTAAGAACAAACTAGACTAAACTGGTCAGGAATATGTGTGAGCTTGGTTTTTAAGAGATGTTTGTAACAATTAGGGCAGTGAGATTCTGAAACAGGTGCTCAATAAGCACCAGGAAGTGAAAATACCTCTATTAATAATGCGAACCTTGACCAGCTTATAAAATGAATTATATTACTTGGTTACCTAAGGTGGTGCAAGACTAGACTTGATCACAGCAATTATCCCTTTCAGACACTATGTTCCTGTGAGGTCCTTCAAAATTCAAGCACCTTCATCTACATGGTATTTTCACTATGAATATCTAACTGGCCTCTGTTGACAATCTGCACCAGCCTTTTTCATGGGTGAGCCCTATGGCATGTAATAATGTCAGTGGAATGACATACAGGGCAGGCTGGAGTATATCATTCATTTGTGCACTGTTCCATCCACCCATGAGAAGGTCAGGAGAACAGGCATACAAGGTTTGTTCCGGACTTCCAGTTACAACGAAGACTATTACAGACACATCTGTTTTCACAAATTATGGTATTAATCTGCCATTCCCAAAAGCAGTAAGAATGATAATTTTTACCAGAAGCAGTGTAAATTGAATAACAACTTGAAAGTAGCTACAACAACTTCAGTAGCTACTTTTAAAGGAGGATTTAAAAGAAGACAAATAAATGCTTTTAAGTCACAGGCTACATTGATTGCTATTTTTGCTAGAATGTCAGGTAATCTGTTTTACCAAGAAATCTACAAGTTGATTACTTACTGCTTCTGGAAAATATAACTTTGATTTCCTTTTAGAAAGGAGAAGGACCTTTATAATATTCTATTATAGCAATACAGTGGCTAACACAGCTGCTGCAAAGACAAACAAAGCAAGTGAATTTACAGGCTGATTTTTAACTTGTGCAGTATTTTAAACATATAAAACATTTAGTAAGCCTGGTTTAGTTTAGAAACGTTTTCCATGACTGGAACATAAAATCATAGAATGGTTAGGATTGGAAGGGACCTTCAAAGCTCATCCAGTTCAACCCTCCTGGAATTATCAGGGCCACCTTCAACTAGATCAGGTTGTCCAGAACCACATCCAGTCTGGCCTTGAATGTCTCCAGGGATGGTGCATCCATCACCTCTCTGGGCAACCTGTGCCACTAATTTACCACTCTCATTGTAAAAATTTCTTTCTCACATCCAGCCTGCATCTCCTGTCTTTTAGTTTAAAACCATTATCCCTTGTCCTATTGCAACAGGCCCTGCTAAAAAGTCTACTCCTGTCTTTCTTACAAGCCCCTTGTAAGAACTGAAAGGTCATGATAAGGTCTCCCCCAAGTCTTCTCTTCTCCAGGCTGATCAACCCCAACTCTTTGAGCCTTTCCTCACAGGAGAGGTGATCCATTCCTCTGACCATTTTGTGGCCCTTTGTTGGCATGCTCCGTTAACTCTATTAAAATAAATCAAGAAAGCCACAGTCTGTGAAGCAGAAGCAGCAAAGGGTAGGGCCACCTTTAGAAAATACAAACACAAAACCCTGCAAACTTGTGCACAATATGCTCCTATTACTGATAATCACTTTATAACATGTCAAGATTTAAGCCTTCTGTCTCATTTAACTCCGCTCTTATAGCTATAACTCCATCCAAGACTCTTTTATGGTACTTGCAGTTTTCAAACTAATTTTCACCTAAACAGCATTAGTCACAGTAACAAGTATAATTTTACAAAATACAGTATGTTAACAAATGTATTTCTGGGAAATATGTATACAGACCAGCTTATTGTACTTGCTGATAGATCTGATAGATCTAATTTGATAAACAAAAATCAGTATATCAGCTTCATGTAGGATGGAAAAACTGTTCGCTGCTGACAAAAGGGCTGGCATAACAGCTTCGTGGACAAAGTGTGAGCCAAGATTTTTAAAAGAAAAAAGAAAGAGAAGGGTCTCAAATTCAGATACTTCAGTCCTCTTCTAGTTTTTAAATACTCTAATGGCAAATAAATACAACTAAGCTTTTCTTGCTACACGTTATATATACAGAGGACATTCCTATGGGTATAATAGAAGATTTGCAAATCACAACAAACACGAACAACTTTTTCAATCTGTAATTTACTGTACCTATTTTTTTCTTTGTAAAAGCTGTCAATTTACAGTTAAGAGCAACAGTAACAGCATTCTGGTCTTTCTAGCTTTTGAAACAGCAGATCTTAAACACTTCCTAGTCTCACAGGCTGCCCGAGAACCAGCGCCGCATGATGGCAGCCAGCAGTGCGTGAAGACCACGTTCATCAGGCTCCTGACATCAATGTTCACAGGATCTCAATGTTCTGACTCCACCTAGCGGCCTTGTTTTAAAAGAATAACACAGATAGCCATGTCCCATTAAGGCAACAAAAAACCTGATAGTTTGCCTCAGGACAAATTATTTAATACTTGATATACCATATGTTGGCATTTCCCTGAAAGTAAGGCCCAAGTGCTACCAAACATATATAAATGATAGCGGACAGGCACAGTTCAAGCAAAGCTTTATAATAGTCAAGCCTCACATGTAATATATATATGTATGCATATTTATATATATATTTTTTTTCCCATAAGGAAGTTAAAAAGCATTTCAGAAACAAATTGCAATGAGTATCAAGCAGCATCTAATATAATGCAAGAGACACTGCTGTCAGTCTATGTTGTCAGGACAGATTTTAAGGTAGAAATTTAATAGGCTAAAATATCTGTAAATAACAGAGATCCTTAATTCTTACTTGAATTTTAAATATTTAAGTTTATCACTTTTGGCCCACAGTTTTAGACAAGAAGTAATTGTTTATTTTATAGTAAAGGAACGACAAAATCAAGCAAAGTAAGCAGGGGACCAATTGCCCCAAGATAAAAACAAGAACAGGGGAAAAAACAGTCTGAGACAGAACAAGAAAAGTTTGTTTCATTTAACCATTTACTCATATGGCAATTTTGTTAAAAAAGGTTAAGAAATGGCTGCTGATTTTTCTGAATGAAACTAGGCGACCAGTGGAGCCCTGCAGGGCTCCGTGCTGGGTCTGTATTTTTCCACATATTTATACTTCATCTACTAAAAGGTGGGATTAATGAAGTTGGCAAAATTTACTGATAATTTGTTGATGATAATGCAGTGTACTAAAGGAACCACAAAAAGATACAAAAGAATGCCCTAAGAGTAAAGTTCAAAACCACTAATAAAGTTAATTTCAATCCTAATAAATGTGAAATGACACACACATCTGACTTTACACAAACTGCGATGATATATTAGCTGATCTAATCATTCTGCAGACATAACAGTTTAATGAAAACATGAACCAAGAAGCAGCTGAAAAGAAGAAAATTACAGAATTTCGCAGAGGTAGAACAGAGAACACAGAATCACAGAATGGTTAGGCTTCGAAAGGACCTTAACATTATCCAGTTTCAAGCCCGCTGCCATAGGCAGGGATGACTCACGCTAGACCAGGTTGCTCAAAGCCCTGTTCAATCAGGCCTTGAACACTGCCAGGGATGGAGCATTTACCACTTTTCCGGGCAACCTGCTCTAGTGCCTCACCACCCTCACAGTGAAGAGTTTCTTCCTTGTATCTAACCTAAATCTCCCCTGTTTAAGTTTGAACCCATTACCCCTTATCCTATTATTACAGTCCCTGATGAAGAGCCCCCTCTATGGTATCCTTGCAGGCTCCCTTCAGATACTGGAAGGCTGCTATGAGGACAAAACACAAAGATTCAATATACCACCCTGTAATAACATGTAGCACACACATACTATGTGCAGTTCTGATCCTCTCAGCAGTTATAAACTCTCAGCTTCTATTCTCCCACCTGCCTTTTCTGCGCTATAAAATCACAATGAGTTAGTAACAAATAATCAGCTGCACTGAGCAACGCACTCCAATAGACTCCATTCAAAGAACAACTAACTAAACAGGAATTTTTCGTACTGTATAAAAGAGGGGAAAAAAAAAAAAAAAGGAAGTATTTCAGAGATTTCTACAACCACAATGAGGATGGAGTGAACAGGTATCATTTTTTACCCCCATTGCCTCTGACATAATTTAGGAAGAGATCAAACACAGTTTTAGGAAGCATTATCAATAAAAAAAGGTATTACTGAACAATTTTTTCTACAAGATCATATAAGACAACTGGCTTTGTGTTGGTAAGTTCCCAGTTTTCTGAAAAGATAGCGCTGGATGTTCATCCCATCTTACATGCTTTCTAAGGTACCTGATCCTGGATCCTGTAGAAGAAAACACAGACTTTTGAAATAACCTAAACCATTTAAAAGCAGCCCAGAGCAACTCCATTTAAGCGCAAGTCCTGAGGAGGGTCACAAAGATGATCAGGGGCTGAAGCACCTCCCGTATGAAGATAAGCTGACAAAGCTGGAGCTGTTCAGCCTGGAGAAGAGAAGGCTGCATGGAAAACTCACAGCAGCCTTCCAGTATCTGAAGGGGGCCTATAAGGATGCTGGGGAGGGACTCTTCATTAGGGACTGCAGTGACAGGACAAAGTGCAACAGGTACAAACTCAAACAGAGGAAGTTCAGGTTATATATAGGGAAGAAGTTCTTTATCATAAGGGTGGTGAAGTGGTGAAGCACTGGAACAGGTTGCACAAAGAAGTGGGAAATGCTCCACCTCGGCAGTGTTCAAGGTCAGGCTGGACAGAGATTTGAGTGATACAATTCAGCGTGGTGTCCCTGCCCACCGCACGGAGGTTGGAACTAAGTGATCTTAAGGTCCTTTCCAACCCTAACTATTCTATGATTCTATGAAAAGAAATCTTTCCAAGCCAGGCATTTATTCCTATACGGAAAGAATGACAGAACAGAGACATCCTCAATATAAATTAATAGTGTGGTCCAACTGGTGCTCCATGGTTCAAATTCAGTCCACACAATGCTTCTGAGCTCAGCACCTTTGTCTCAGCCAGTTCAAGAAACAATTTTATTTTGTAAACTCTGTCTAACAGGCAAATTGTTCTTTTGGAGCCTGATGTGGTTACAAAGGTCGGAGCTGTTGCTTTGGACCACAGGAAAAAAAGTTGCTGCTGCAGTACACAGAGGAGGTTGCACCACTTGCAGAGCACAGGGAAAAGGAAAAATGTTCCAAGTGTCTCAGCTAGGTCTTCCCATCGCTGAGGTGCTGAACCTGATAGCCTAATGAAAGCATATGCACACACTATGAAAACAAGTATGAAATAAGAAAATGACTATAAAAGTTCTTCCCATTTCTCTGGCCTCCAACGTCATTCCTCCTCCTGCCTCTTTACTCCAGCTCCAGTTTCTTGCTGGTTTGCTTCCTCAACAAGAGAAAAGCCAGTGTGAAGAGTTCCTTTCCAGTGACAGAAATCTAAAATTAGATTTTAAATATAAATTCTGTTTTTTCTCCAGAGTCCATATACATCTATTTTCCTATTCAAAACTCAATTTTAAGACTTTCAAAGGAAGACTCCATAATTCAAGAATCCTAGAGAATTATTTTAAGACAATGAAATTATATAAACCAGTGTAACAACTTTTATTTAGGTATTTTTTCCCACTACTCAGAATATCATCAAAAAGTAAACAGACAACTGCACTTAATTAATCTATATTTTAGCCTGCCTTTTCCCATATATTTTATTGAACTAAATATTAATCTTTGAATCTTTTGGATTCCAACAGGAAAAGTATTTAACTGTAAATATTCTCCTTCCCCAAAGCTGCCTATTTTAACCACAAGAATTGGATGCTTAATGTAGTTTCATTCAACGTAAAGTGTGATACTTGAAATGTACTAAGATCTTCCTCTTTTACCTCATGTTAAGATGCCGTGGGGAAAAACAGAAGCTAGGAATCTTTGCTACTCAACATTTCTGTGACCAACTGCTTCACTTATGAAAATTAGAGGTCAAAATTAGGTATTCAAGGTTACTCTCTTGTGAAACAATTATTTGGGCACTCTGGAATGATGACTTGAAAGAAAATCACAATTGATATAGCGCAGTGACCATTCCTCACTGTACTTAACAAGTGATGAAAAAAACCCCCAAACTCAAATCAATACTCAATATTATTGCTTAAGAAGGAGGTATCTTCAGTTTCCAAATGCAAATTGCAAAGGCAGACTTTGTGTTTTGTTTTTTTTTTTTTTTCTAAAGAAAAAACCATCCTTATTTTCCTTTCTTTCCTTTTGTTCCTTTTGTGAGAAAAAAAATCTGTAGTTCAAACAAGGGCTGTGAACACAAAATACAGAGAACAGTGAAAATGACTATAAAAAAAGAACATAAATGTATATTAGGAAAATAATTTTCATTTTATTCAACAACAATACATTGGTTAATTACTTGACAACAGCAAGAGCCTTATGAAAAGAAGAAATTCTGGATCTTATTTTTTAACTGCTGGCACTCCTCAATCCTAATTCAATCTGAACAAAGGCTATGAAATAGCACAAAAATGGTATGTTTCATGCAGTAAGCATACAAGTGTCATTCCTCAAAAGCCCACAAGAAAAACCCATCTTCGAAATTTTACACTCAAATTCAGCTCAGTCCTCATTACCACAATGTATTTACACTGTGACCCTCCTACTATTTCCATGTTCCCTGTTACACATGCTCCTTTGCTTATATTCTTCTGCCCTCTTTATTTCAGCAATGCTGCTCATTTGCCTTGTCCGTTTAGAACTGCCTACAGGCCTTCTCGCACACCCTTTCTGGGTCCATTTAGAGCTAGCATTCGTTACAGAGAAAGGAATTAATCCTTTATAAGTCTTTGACAATACATTTGTACTCGTCTCACCCCCCATACAATGTGAAGTAGCGACAGACCTTTTTACAAAGCCATTAAATCCACGTTGCTGGGTCTCCCTTCGCATACACCTTGCTTCAGAGCCCACTGCTATTGCCTTAGTCCTCAGTCCATTGTTTTCCTGCCCATTTCTCCAGCCGAACGGCTGATCCTCGGTGCACAAGTCGGAGACCTGGCCCCACCCGCCCTGCCCACCTGAAGGCACACAACAGAGGCTGTTTCAGGGAGAGCAGACTGTAAGAAACACGCCAGGATCCGAGGCAGTAACACCAGCACGGTGTGAAGTTTCCCGCCCATTGTCTGCCTGGCCCCTCGGTGCCCGCCCCGCTCACCTGCGGCCGACGGCCCGCCCCGCCTCGCCGGCCAGCGGGCGTTCCTCTCCTCAGAGCCGCCCGGCACTTCCCGCCTCAAACCGGCAGCACGGGGGCAGCAGGCACCACGCCCAGGCCCGGTTCCCCGAGGGACGAGGTCTCCTGGTCAGCCGCGGGCCGCTCGGTGCTCTCACGGCTCCCAGTCCGGTGGCCCTACGCCGGAGACTGCCAGCCGCAGCCGCCTGTGAAGCACCCCGCGCCCGCGGCCCGCAGCGCTACCCACCCCACCGTGCCTACCTGCGAGCCGCGCACACGCACAGAGCCAGCATGGGGAGGGGGCGCCAGGAGAGGAGGAGGAGGAGAGGAGGAGGAGGAAAAGCCCGTTCCCTCCCTCAGCCGCTCCACCCTCTGGCCGGCCGGGAGCACAGGCAGCCGCCCTGCGCCTCCGACCTGCGCCTCCGACCTGCGTATCCGCTTCCGCCGCCTCCCTACGCCCTTCCCGCCGCTACCGAGGGGCCGCAGGCACCTCCCCCCTCCGCTGCCTTCTTCCAGCCCTCGTGCCACTTGTCTCTCCAACCCGGCAGCGGTGCGGAGAGGGACGGGGACGGCGCTTTTCGCGTTTCGCTCGGTAAGGGCATGCCCTGTCTCTGTGGTGGGCACAGCTCAATGGGGTTGGGGACGCTGCGCGCCGCCTCTCCCCGGAGCTCCTCATCGCCGGAGCCCGGGGGTGGTGGGGCAGATCGGGCCCGAGGCGGCCAGAGGGGCTGGGCCACTGAGCCCGCTGTGCTGGGGTGGGCGTAGGTGGGTGGCTTCTGCTGTGCGGTAGACCAGTTCTCCAGGCTTGAGCGAGCGGCCCTGGCCCTGTGGCAGGACGAGGAGGTGGGCGGAGGGCGTGCGGAGGGGACGGGGGTCACGGCTCCGCGGCGGGACCCTGTGCCGACCTCTGATGAGGCGTGGCGGCTTGCGGGGACCCCGAATACAGTGGCGGCGCCGCTGTGCATCCCGGCAGCGTCCCTCCGGCGAGGAGCCGCCTTCCTCTGGTGCCCGGCGGCGGCTGCGGGGCGTGGGTCTGCCGGCACAGCGGGGGCTGTAGAGAGCAAATAATGAAGCGAGGGTTGGCCTTGGTCTTGCTGTTCATTCAGCGCTCTGTTTTAACCGGCTTCCCCGGCGACAGGGTAAAGGCAGGACTTGTGATTCGAAATGGTTTAAGGAAAAATAACTTGGAAAGTTGGAACTAAAATTGTCCTCAGAGTTACGTAACTCCCAGCTGATGCCGAATATAAATGAGGCTGAGCCAGCCGTGTCACTGATCACAAGTGTGCACCGAGGTTACAGTGTTCCAGTTTTTGTGCAAAGTGAGGGTAAACCAGTCAACAGCACCATGTCAGAGAATAGAATACCTTTTATTAAAGGGTGTTTCTGTATCTTGTCATATTTATGAATGTGATTTTGATTTCGGCATGTGCTCCAGCTTCCAAGTAGGTATGTCTCAGAAATAAAACCCAAATGAAAAAAAAAATAAAAAATTAAGATGCTAAATTATTTTAGCCTCAGTGAACTCTTGTGCAGGAATGGATCTTTGGAAATCTGTGCTCTTTTGCTGATAGTTAGGCTTCACGATTGCATTTCTCCCTCATCTGTACAGTGTAGCCACTTGTTTCAAGGCATCAGTTTATTGGGCTTTCTGGTGGAGGATAAGTTTTGGTGTATTATGTGTACTTCTTACTGAGGTCAGTGGGATGTTGGAATGTTCCAGAAATTCATTTTTCTGAAATGAGAGATCCTGTTGTTTTTAAGACATAGGAGGAACTCACCAATTTCAAAATGTCATCAGTCAAACGCCTTGTCTATGCAGTCATCCATTTCCTGAAAGAGCAGAGTCAGATGGATACTTTCACTCCAGATGAACAAGAAAGCTTGGAAGGTAAGTGACAAAGGTGCTAACATTATATTTATATATATTTTATATATATATATAATATCAATCCATGTGTTAAATTGCTCAATGTGCATTATTATGGAAAGTAACTGGAGGAGCCTAACTGAAACTGCTACCAAATATTCTCTCTGAATAAGATCATGATCTTAATGTTTCTGAGATTATTAATGTATTTCTCATTTTAGAAATGTTCTGAAGTTACAAAATGCATGCTATCTTAATTTTGAGCAACAGATACTTTGAATCACATCAAGTTAAGCAGTGCTGTAATGCAAACTATGATAATGGTTTGTGTATATGTCCCACAATTTTTGCCTGCTGATTCTTTTTACTTTAATGTTTAGTTTCTTTCTGCATTTTATGTCTGATAGTAGCTGTGCTGGCCACAGAGGAAGTAAAATAATTTCCATATATTGGGCTTGGTATATAGGAAGGTTCATGTTTTGTACTTACAAGAATTCTATGTAATTTATGAGCACACAGTAGTGAGTATTTTCAGTATAGTATAGCTTTTATTATACATCGAGGTAGACATAGCTACAGAAAGATGGACTTAAGTGTGTATTCCTGTAGTGACAGATACTCATTACGTCTTTGTAACTTCATAGTATCTGTCTTTATCCTTCATACTGCTCTTATCCCTTTTTCGTAATTCTTATAGACTTCATGGCAGGTGGTGCTACAACATGGAATTAAGTAGGAGAGGAACAGACAGTCTTCATTCTCCAATGAGCTTTTCATAGCATCTATTTAAAAGACTTCTGCACTGTTTCAGTCTTTGGTTGTGTCACTCCACCAGAGGAGGAATTTGGATATAAGAGAGGGAAGTCTGGGAGCAGGAATGCAGTAAACACCATACAAGCAGTTGACCACTGAGTTATATGAAATATGAGGTGTGGAGAGTAGATTTCCCTGAGGTGCAAAGCGAGTCCTGCCTCTCAGAGGCATAAACTTAAGAAGATAAACCTGGATTGTGCTTCCTTCCAGTGTCTATATTCATTTTACAGTAGTTGTTCGCTAGTGTAAGCAAGTAAAACATTTATATCATGGTATTCAAAGGATACTCTCGAATAAAAGCCAGAAGATTTGGTTTCGCATCAGAATTTGGAGCATTTGTAGACTTGAAAAGTGGTAATCATCTATAAATTTCACCTGTATCAGGTTATGTTCAACTGATGAAAGAAGGCAGTGTTTTTGGAAATCATATAATGAGAGATGCAGAGAATTCATTTTGATTTTATAATAAAACTGGTAAACATTGGGTTATGACTGAAAACTTACCTGATAGCATCTTAGAGCCGCCTTAGCCAAAGTCTATGTGAAGAAATCAATTTTAAGATCCTGTTTTCTGAGAAAAAAAATATTGTAAAACCTCAGTTGTGCTCAAATGCTGATATAAAACTTACCATTTTAATACAGACATCAAGTCCTAATTTTAGAGCTGTACCCTGCCAAACGCATGGTACCATATGCTATGTGTTAGAGGATAGGAGGTGGGCATTCTGAATAATTGACTCAGTTGTGCAAAATATCTCTAGTGCCTGTGGAGTAGCAGTAGCCCAAGTCCCACTCATTGAAGTGTTTAATGTTAGTTGAAGATGTCAAAAAAATTTGATGTTTTTCGTTGTACCTACTAGGTATCCGTGAAAAGATGAAATACCGTATGATTACATGTCTGTGTGGGAAGTAATTTTAAACTTTCTCATTCCCCACAAAACAACAAAAAGAGCTAGTAGCATCACAAATAAAATTGAGACTATCAAAATAACAGCCTAGCATGTATTCAAGCTCCATTTATATTGACAACCTGCATTCTGCAAGCTTGAATTACATAGCAGTGTCAATGACAGTGTAAATTTCCTCTAGGAATTTTATACTTGCATGAAGAATACAAATGCCTTATTTTGAGAAAGTGATTAGACTGGAGAAACATACTCCCTTACAACCTAGGATCTACAACAGTGGTACAGATCTCTGCTGGTTAACGCTCGACTGTTGTATGAAGTGGAAGTTTCACTTCTTCCAAGTTGTATTTTATACAGTGTGTTTAAATGGCAGTTATTTCTCTTTCCTGTTTACAGGTTGTTTTGTTGTTGGTTTTGAGGTTTTTTTTACCTTGTCTATAGCAACTATTTCTATGGGATTAAAAGAGAAACTCTCTACAATGTGCACATGGATGTGATTTTTAGGTGTTTTTTTTTTAAGGTACATGTATTGTAGTGAATGTGTTTCCAGAATAGTTTAATGCACCCCTTGAGGAGAGGGATGGATGTAATACCTGAGATGGGGAAGATTATGTGTAAGATGAAGCAAGATGATACTGAGTACTAACGGGGCTTCAGCAGCCCAATTAATATCCAGTGTTCAGTGATCAACAGCCTGCATGTCTGCTGTGATGCCTTGCTGTTGCTTGCAACTTGTGCTTTGGCAGCAAAAAATCCTTGGAGCTGTGTGGCACTGGTGATGCTAAGCTGGGCTCTGGCGTAGCCCAAGTGCTTCTGCTGTCAGGCAGTGGATATTTGTGTGAGCCCCAGCTGTTTAGCAGGAGCTGGGTCTTTGTACAGGCCTGCAAGGTGGTCAGTACAACCTTCAGCAAGTGCCTAGGCCTCTGAAAGCAGGCCTTTGACATCAGACCCTGGAAAAATCTTAGATTAATAGCTCACATGGTGCAGCAAGTGTTTTCCAACTCACTGATGATACTGAGCTTGCAGCAGTTGACAGTGCCTCACTTTGATAATGGGATAATGGCAATCCAGTCTCTAAAGATACTTTCCTGACAAAGCCAAGTCTTTGCTTTTAACTTTACTGGGGTCAGGTTTTTGTATCACAGTTAAACAGGGTAGTTGCTGATCTGTCACAATATATCTTAGGATTTGGAAGTTTCTGGTTTGGCTATGTTTATTTTTACCTAGGTTTCTATTGTTGGCTTGCATGTTAATCAGTGGTTATTTTAACCTATGGGTTTATCTTCTAAGAGCTTCTAATTTTCTGATAGATAGACTTTAGGGATTATAAATTCCATTTTTCAGATAAAGGAGGAATGTGGGAGTTCACTGTAACAACTGATTATTTCATGGAAATGCTCAGTAGTAATAATACTAAGGATTAAGTTGTTTAAGCATGATTTGCACTGCTGCACTTTGCAGAAATCTTCTGTATGACAGAGAGTTGGTGTCACAAACTTAATGCCTTGAGAAAGATAAAGGAGGGTGTTTTATTTTAAATTTATGCAAAACTAGGGAGGTGAGGCATTCAGGAAAGGGAATGCCATCAAGTAAAAACAAATTTGAGGGGAAAATTGGTAAATATACTATGGCAAGTGGCTTCTTCTTAAGTCATGTAGGAAAAAAATAAAGGTAGTAATTCCACTGATTTTGTGATAGGCCTGGTAGTAAGTACTATTAGTATATAATCCTGAATTCAGTATAACCAGTGCTTGCTTTTTGACAGTTAAGTTTTTCTACATAGCAGGAGACAAAGGAGATTAATACAAGTCCTTCAGCACTCTTGCTGGGTAATTTAGAACCCAGAAAATTGATGAATTTTTAGCATTTAACATTTATTTGTAGGAGTAAGTTGTATGCATATTTAGCAAAGTATTCAATTGTTATGTGTAATCAACATCAATTTTATATCAAAAAATTATATATCAAAGAAAATAGGCTCCTCAAACTGGCCTTACTGTAGTTAACTTTCAGTAATTTTTCTAATTTTGGGTTACTGTTCAGGTTCATTTTAATGCAAATATATTTCAAACTATATTTATTATAGAATCATAGAATAGTAAGGGTTGGAAAGGACCTCAAGATCATCGAGTTCCAACCCCCCTGCCATGGGCAGGGACACCTCCCACTAAACCATGCCATCCAAGGCTATGTCCAACCCCACCTTGAATGCCTCCAGGGATGAAGCATTCACAACCTCCCTGGGCAACCCATTCCAGGGCCCCACCGCCCTCACAGTAAAGAATTTCTTCCTCAGATCCAATCTAAACCTCCCCTGTTTAAGTTTAAACCCATTACCCCTTGTCCTCTCACCACAGTCCCTAATGAAGAGTCCCTCCCCAGCATCCCTATAGGCCCCCTTCAGATACTGGAAGGCTGCTATGAGGTCTCCACGCAGCTTTCTCTTCTCCAGGATGAGCAGCCCCAATTTTCTCAGCCTATCTTCATATGGGAGGTGCTCCAGTCCCCTGATCATCTTCGTGGCCCTCCTCTGCACTTGTTCTAACAGTTCCATGTCCTTTTTATGTTGAGGACACCAGAACTGCACACAATACTCCAAGTGAGGTCTCACGAGAGCAGAGTAGAGGGGCAGGATCACCTCCCTCGACCTGCCGGTCACACTCCTTTTGATGCAGCCCAGGATACGGTTGGCCTTCTGGACTGCAAGCGCACACTGCCGGCTCATGTTCATTTTTTCATCAACCCACACCCCCAAGTCCTTCTCTGCAGGGCTGCTCTCAATCTCCTCCCTGCCCAATCTGTAGCTGTGCCTGGCATTGCTCCGACCCAGGTGGAGAACTTCGCATTTAGCATGGTTAAACTTCATCAGCCCACCTCACAAGCGTGTCAAGGTCCCTCTGGATGGCATTCCTTCCCTCCAATGTATCAACCGAACCACACAGCTTGGTGTCGTCGGCAAACTTGCTGAGGGCGCACTCAATCCCACTGTCCATGTCACTCACAAAGATGTTGAACAAGAGCGGTCCCAACACCGATCCCTGGGGGACACCACTCGTTACTGGTCTCCAGCTGGACACTGAGCCACTGAGCACTACTCTTTGCGTGCGGCCATCCAGCCAGTTCTTTATCCACCGAGTGGTCCACCTATCAAATTGATGTCTCTCCAACTTAGAGAGAAGGATGTCATGTGAGACAGTGTCAAAGGCTTTACACAAGTGCAGGTAGATGACATCAACCGCTCTGCCCCTGTCCGTCAGTTCCGTAGCCCCTTCATAGAAGGTCACCAGATTGGTCAGGCAGGATTTCCCCTTAGTGAAGCCATGCTGGCTGTCACCAAGCACCTTGTTGGTTTTCATGTGCCTCAGCATGGCTTCCAGGAGAATCCGCTCCAAGATTTTGCCAGGCACAGAGGTGAGACTGACTGGTCTGTAATTCCCTGGCTCATCCATTTTTCCCTTCTTAAAAATGGGGGTTATATTTCCCTTTTTCCAGTCATCGGGAACTTCACCTGACTGCCATGATTTTTCAAATATGATGGACAGTGGCTATATTAACATTGAACTAAAATTCAGTTTAAATTCTGAGATTCACTCTTTACTGATACTTCATTTGAATTCAGCTACTCCTGCTTATATAAAGAGTTTAAAAAGTCATTTTTCTGTTCAAGCTAGGGTTTGCAAAGAGGCTTCTTTTTTCCTCCTCACTTTTCAATCTAAAACATTTAGATGTTATGCCTTAATAAAAGCATTGTACTAGATTCTCAAGATGATAGGGAAAATGATATAATTCAGGATACTATAATCACAGAATACACACAGACACACAGAGAATTTTATATAGTAATTGGCATTAATCTTTTACCTAAAAAATATGTGAGCACATTTAAAACTTCAGTCAGGTATTTGCCTCTGCTTTTTTAAAGTTGATTATTGTAAGTGTAGTTGCTTTATTGCAGGTTTGGGAAGGCCATTTAATCCCTGAACAGCAGAATATGTGAAAGGACACTGCAGATACATTTTTAAATAGGAGGATAGCTTGTGATTAATGAAGCATTTTGTTAATAAAGTGTCTTAAGCATATTTTGTTCTAAAAAAGCTAAGACTAATAAATATTTTGCATTTATTCTTTACAGTAAGTATGAGCCATTTTTTCCCAACTATTATGCCATGCAAATATATGGCAGTTGTGGTGTTTTGAGGTGGGGTATGTGACACATGCATAATTATATTATGAATTGTGGTGCTTTCATTAAATCCTCATGGTTTATGTTTGGGTTTTTTTTTTTAAATAGTCATTAAATGATTGAAAGAATTTAAATAGAAGAATTGAAATAAAAATAAATTGAAATAAAATTTCAATAAAAATGAAATAAAAGAATTCTGGTTGAAGAATAATGGCCAAACTATGTATAGATTCTTTATCACATATACTGTTTTTCTGCAAGCCAATTCTAGGGGGATCAGGTAGCTTCTCTTTGTTTTATGATAAGATTCAAAGGGCTGCCTTTACTAGCTGAATAAAGAAGTGAATCACATCAAGAAAGCTGGAGAGGGACTTTTTAAAGGACATGTAGTGATATGACAAGGGGTAATGGGTTTGAAGAGAGTAGATTTACATTAGATGTTAGGAAAAAAATTCTCACTGTGAGGGTGGTGAGACCCTGGCACAGGTTGCCACAGAGGTTGTGGCTGCCCTGTCTCTGGCAGTTTTCAAGGTCAGATTGGATGGGGCCAGGAGCAACCCTGTCTAGTGGAATGTGCTCAAGTCAGGGGGGTTGGAAACAGATGATCTTCATGGTACCTCCCAACCCAAATCATTTTATAATTTATAAATGAATTAGTGAAATTATACTTCTCTTGAGAAACTGATTTTTATTTTTTATTTTTTTTTTTCCTCCTCTCTTGTAAGTTGCAATTCAGTGTCTGGAGACTGTGTTTAAGATTAACCTGGAAGATACTCATCTTGCACCTCCACAGCATTTGATTGAAATTTTCACAAATTCTTTTCATAAGGTAAGAATTTCATTAGATTCTAGAGTTACTCTCCCAATAGGCGCTAAGATTTCATACCGTATACACAACCTTGACATGCTGTATAGGTCAAAATGATGTGGAAACTTAAGGAATACATGAAAAAGTGAAATTTCCATAAGAGTTACCAGAATGAGAATCTTTTGATTTCAGCTGGACAATTCCATGCAGAAAATTCTAAACAGTGGATGTCTTATTCTCAGTTGAAGGATTTTACTCTTCAGTTAAGCATTTTGCAGTTCCCAGAGATAAATGTCTGCAAGGTGCTTGAAGTCATTTGCAGTTTGCTGATGCTTCTGCTCCCTTCTGAAAATAGTTTAGTTGCTCAGTTTTAAAAACATCCCCATGAACACTAACCTTAAAATGGGAACTTCAAAAGTGTTTACTAATAATACATGTGATCTAGGATCCCCAGTACAGGAAACACAGGAACCACTAGGTTAGCAAGTAGGAGAGTCAGAAGTAAAAAAAAAACAGGACTGTAGAACCATGCCAGCTTTCTTTCCCTTGACGTCCTTAAACTGTGTGGTGAGCCGTAAGGGGATTTTAGAAGCAGAAAGCAAGCTGTCTTTCTCTTGTAAGCATGTTTTGGTGATGTTTCATTCTTTCATACTTCCTGTTCACTACAGAAGATCTGGTTGCTTGTTTATACAGTGCTTCCCAGGATGAGGGCAGTTTTTAATATAAAATCAGGGCAAATATTTTAATTAAAGAAATCTTGGTTTGTTTGCATACAGAATGACATGCTGTGTCTCTCGGATTCTTTACCAGAGGATGTTGAAAAGGCTGATCAGCTGAAGGATGAAGGTTTGTAATAAACACAGGAATAAACATTTTATTCTTTTAATAAGACTTGTGGGTCATCATGATTAGTTGAAGTATAGCAGCTGGGCTGTACAAAGCCTTAAGCTTATATTCTCTGGTGGTTGTTACGTTGTAAGAAGGTAAAGTGAATTGCTCCACCTGGGGTTTAAGAAAATACAGTCTGTTCTCTCCCTTGCTCATGAGGTTATGTAAAAGCTAAGGGATAGAATATAAAGTCCTGGGCAATATTCTTGAATAGTAGATGCTGTAAAGAATGTGCAGTTATTGTTTGGTGTGTTATAGATTTCTCTGTTTGTCCATGAAATTTCTACACAAGTTTCTATTTTGTATTGAAAAGGCTATGTGATGTCAAAGATTATGTGCTAGCTGGATTTGAAAGCATAGGTAGAAAGCTGACCCAGCTGAAGTCAGTGAAAAAATTCTTATTAGGGTTAGCATTTCACATATGTGAAATAATTTGTGTGCTCTATAAAAATTGCAGAAAAGCCAGTTGTTTATTTTCCCTTTTGACAAAGGTTGTTGCTGTTATGTAAGGAAAAGCAGCTGTAGCGCAGGTCTTCACTAATGCTACCCAAGAAGGAATCCATTTTGTTTGTCCCAAAAGAGAAGTGGAGGACAGGGAGAAGGCATGTAGCACTAGTAACAGATGTGAATTGTTATCAGGTGGATTGATGCTTTATAAATCACATTTTTTGACCTGTTGGGTTTTCAGATATTTGAGTTTTGTAGGAAAAATAATTAAGATTCTCATTGCAAGGCAGATTTAATCCTCTCAAAAAAATTCAGGATAGTGATGTGGAAAAAGTTCTGGTGCTTTTGAGAATAAGTTCCATGTCTCTCTTGTCTTAAAAGTGGCCATCTGTAGTCATGAATGCAGTCCATTACTGGCTCTGAAAGTATGTTTTGCTAATTGGTGAAGTTATTCATTAGCCCTTGAATTCTAAGGATAAGTGCTTAAACAAGGTTAGGTCAGAAGTGAAGATTAATTATTAAGTTGTAACATACCTGTTGTAAATGCTGGCTTTTCATTTTGCTGTGTGTTACTGCCAGCTTATGGAAGTGAAGAGTACCTGTAGCACTCAATATGGTTATTGAACTGTAGTGACAGTCAGCACTTGACAGGTGTGGGTGTTATAGCAATATTGGGTTTAAATCTGTGACTTCTGTCTTATCTATCAGCCCACAGGGGTTTAGTGAAAGACTGAGGAAATTAAATTAATGCATGCTATGTATTAGTCTTTGTATGGTGTTACTAAAGCAATTTCATGTCTCTACTGAAAAAACTGAAAGGGTCTCAACTTTGACAAAGGGCCATTTAAAGTGTCAGCTATCAGGGCCATTACTGAGCAGTTTGGAACTGCTTGAAATGCCTGTGGTTAATCTCCCGTAATAAAATTAAAACTTCCTGTCCTGCTGCTCTGTCATACTAATCCTCATTTCTACACGTGTTATCGATCACCACTATCATGCTTTTCAGTTATGAGTATTCTCTGTCCTGAGTTAGGGAGAAAAATTGGGTAACTTGAGAAAGTCCATTTGACCCATATCTTCTATAATACTTTAATTCTCTGTTATTTCCTTATTTCTGTCTGTATGCCCTTACAAATGGAATAACTTTCCTCACCTTTGTGTCCACCAGACTGATTATTCTCTGCTCTCAGTAGAAACTGGCTAATAAATAGCAAGTCAGAGTTTTCTTCCTTGGTTATTATAAAACTAGGAAGTACTCTACCCTCCAGGCTAGTAAATACTTTAATTTACTTGTCTACCCTTGTATATCACTTGACACTTTGCCTTAATATACGCTATGTAAGAGTATGGATTATGTGCAGGTTTGGATACTGTAACAGTGGTTTATTCCTTAAAAGGTCTGGGTATTACCACAGGACAAATTATAACAATAGTTAGTATTTTTGATATGGAAGATACACAGTGAAAAGTATAACCATTTGTGGGGTTTTTTGTCTTAAGAATTTTTGTCTTGCATTGAAATAAAGTATTACAGTTGCTTTTCTTTTTGTCCTGAATTTTTTTCATCTCAGCAGAAATAGTAGGTCTAGCTATTTATCTGTTTTCTCTTAGTTAATTGTAAGCTGGAGAGAGAGCAAGGAAGGTACCCGCTGATACTAGCTCCAATTTACCCTGCACCCCAGGATATCTTTAGGTCAGAGCAGTGTCAGAAATTCCCACTTTGATAGTCATTGATGGCAGTTTTGTTTTAGAGTAATGCTAACTGCTGCAATCTCATAGAGTGCAACTAACTTGCAAGTCTTTCATTTGACAACAGAATTTAATGTACAGACTTTTACCTTAGATCAAAGGAAAGATGTGCAGATGGTGGGCCTCTGGAACGGAGGCAGATACGGTTAGGTATGTTTGTGTATATTCAAACTATACTTGTATGTTTTGACAGTATAAATGTAATGATATTTTTAGTTTGCCTTCTCACTGGCAGGGATTGCTGAATATAATTACAGTCTAGAATAGCATTATTAGGAAGAGGTGATTTTGTACTATGTTGATGATAGTTATGTAAATCCAATTTTGTTTATTAAGCTCTCCATATTCACAAATAAATGCAAGTATAGTTGTTTTCATTTAGTACAGGCACTGGACTGCTTGCTGCAGTCTTTTGCTTTCTATCAGTCAAGCTCTTGCAATGACCGAACTTTTCCAGCCTTTGCTTATGCAGTTATCTACATCTGTAGTAACCTGTGGACCTATTTCTTCTCTGGCTTATTTTGGGAGAGATTTGGAATATTTTGCCAAAATACAAGACAGTCTGCAGAAGTCCATAATTTTCCTGACAAATTCTTGACATTTCTGGGAAACCAAGGCTTCTATAGAACCTAGCAGGGCAAAGATCCATCGTTGCAGGACCAGGGGCAACCTTAAACTTGGGCACTCTGAACTAGGACTTTACTATTCTGTCATCAGGAAAGAAGGAAACTACCAGGTCTGGACTGTGCTGGGGAGGAAAGAATGTGTAAAATATCTGTCTTTTGTTTTGAAAGACTTTACTCCAGACTTTTTTTACATAGAAAAGTAATATTTTATAATTATTTTTTCTCACTTGCCTTAAAAAATATAAAATATGAACTTCATTATAGAGTAGAAATTCTGAGCTTTATTAGTGATGTTACCTCTGAATCATTTAGATTTCATGTGCTATGCCTACTTTTCATTATGTTAATGAGTAAATTATGTGTCATCACAATGTTTAGTGCCACAAACAGTGTTTAGTTTTGCTTTTGTTTCATTGTCTATGTTGGATATTTACAAGCAAGTTCTTGGGATGTGAGCAGATGAGACCAAAAAGGAATTAACGTGTAGCCTATTGGATTACGAGGCTTGCAAAGATAGTTAAGACTAATGAATCTGTATTAGAGTGGAACTGCAATTACAATTACACTTCTCAACAGTGATCTTTGCTTAACAGCAGAAACTACCTGGAAAGTATAAAACAGCAAAATAAGGAGGAAAAGGTTTATGTGGTGGACAACAATGCACATAATAAACTTTACAGACATAGTAGATGTTTTTATTTGCATTATTCCATGCCAGTTCTACTTAAAAGAATGTATTTCAAAAAACTGGAGTCATAACTTCCTTATATAGGTGCTATAACGTGGCTGCTCTATTTCCTTCATACATAGCATAGAGAAGGACTTGGGGGTGTTGGTTGACGAAAAAATGAACATGGGCTGGCAGCGTGCGCTTGCAGCCCAGAAAGCCAACCGTATCCTGGGCTGCATCAAAAGGAGCGTGACCAGCAGGTTAAGGGAGATGATCCTGCCCCTCTACTCTGCTCTCGTGAGACCTCACTTGGAGTATTGTGTGCAGTTCTGGTATCCTCAACATAAAAAGGACATGGAACTGTTGGAACAAGTCCAGAGGAGGGCCATGAGGATGATCAGGGGACTGGAGCACGTCCTGTATGAAGATAGGATGAGAAAGTTGGGGCTGTTCAGCCTGCAGAAGAGCAGGCTGCATGGAGACCTCATAGCAGCCTTCCAATATCTGAAGGGGGCCTATAGGGATGCTGGGGAGGGACTCTTCATTAGGGACTGTGGTGAGAGGACAAGGGGTAACAGGTTCAAACTTAAACAAGGGAAGTTTAGATTGGATCTGAGGAAGAAATTCTTTACTATAAGGGTGGTGAGGTACTGGAATGGGTTGCCCAGGGAAGATGTGAATGCTCCATCGCTGGCGGTGTTCAGGGCCAGGTTGGACATAGCCTTGGGTGGCATGGTTTAGTGGGAGGTGTCCCTGCCCATGGCAGGGGGGTTGGAACTAGATGATCTTAAGGTCCTTTCCAACCCTAACTATTCTATGATTCTATGATCTTTTAACTACTTAAAAGCTTTTTTGTAATTTGTTTCAGGTAACAATCATATGAAAGAAGAAAATTATGGTGCTGCAGTCGATTGTTACACTAGGGCTATAGAACTGGATCCAAAAAATGCAGTCTATTATTGCAACAGGTAAAAAAAAGATATACACTCTTTTCATTCCTTAACTTCATTAACATTATTTTAAAGATAAATTGTGAAGCAGATCAAAACAACATAAGGCTAGAATACCCCACTATTCAGAAAGTTATCATGGTAATTCAATGAAAGATATAAAGCAAAAGTGAGCTTATTCAGAATGTCAGTTAAAGGTGTAATATGGGCTTTAAAATTACTTGTAACACTTGATATTAGGTTTTTGTGAGTTAGGCTGTCTATATTAAATCATAACATAGGCTGCTGAGAGTAATTAAAATCTTTTTTGCTGGTGTTCTGTTGACTCAGATGCCATCGCTATCTCACCTGGTATTGACTTCCCCTTGGAAAAAAATTATCAGTGTGGGTACTATTTTGAAGATTTCAAGCACTGCATAAATACTCACCAGTTTTATGCATGACCTGCTGAAAAAATATCAAGGTTGTTGTTTCATTGTATAATCTGTTCTTCACCATAGTGAAGACATAGTGACATGGGAGCAGAAGAAGTCTAGAAGTGCAGTAGCAGAAGTACGCTTTTTCAGTATACTGCCCAGAAGACCAGCATAAGAGCAAAGGCAGCATAGCCTATGAGCTCTGCTGGAACTACCCTGTCTCTAGAGCCACTCTCCCGTACAGCCTTCAGTGCCTCTGTTACCAGAAGGATATATTAACTTGAGTGCTGTCGGTCTGGCCCTGTGACACTGTACCCAGAGGATTTTTCTGGTTTTGGAGTTGTGCGTCCATTACTCCAATGTTTAGTGTCTGATAAATGCAAGTGAAAGATTCAGTATTTCATGGCAAGCATGAAAAGAAAGGAAATTAGCAGTTTACTAATATTTTACATCTTTAAGATGCAGTTCAAAGTGTGTATCATCTATTTTGCTTGAGAAAACTGATCACATACATGATTTTAGGTATAAAATGGAAATAGAAGACCAGATTCAAAAGCCTTCCAAAATCACTGTACGTTTCCTCAAAATGGGCTTAAGCACCAAATCTGTAGTTGGCAAGAGAAAAAATACTTCACTGTGTGTTACATCATCACATAGCACATCTGTAAGGACAAAAATAAATCTTGATGTCAGTAACTACAGTAATATATGAAGTTACTTAAAGGAAGACAGGCAATTGCTTGGAGTTTTGTGGGTGATACAGTTATTTGAATAAATATGGGCCTTTTTCTTACCTTTCTTAAGCTAGTTTTGGAGCAATGGAGACATAATGGCTTGAATAGAATTGCTTTTTATGCACCACAGTAAGAAAAAGCTGAGATGTCCTCCAAGTTTAAACTAGATGTATAAATTTTTTGTAAACATGGAAAAAACATTCCCTGTTCAAACATGAGAAAGTAAGCATTGTCCCCAGCTTTTATCCACTGGCATCTGTGCAGTTGGACAACCATTAAGTAGCCTAAATATTTAAAATATAAAAGTAGTCCCATTCAGAAGAGATTTTAATCAAAGTCAAAAATGAAATTTGGAGGTTATCACAGGAGAAAGGATTGAGTATAGTGATGATTGTAGCATCCAGCATTCCTAATAAACAAGAAGAATGCTTTATGAAATGGAAATAACTGTCATTTATACTCTAGTAGAAAATATATATATATATATACACACTATCAATGAAGAACAAATAAGAATGTTTTGAGACCTTTCAAACTGGGGAAGTTTTGCTTATTAATCTTTTCCAGTGTCTTTTTTTTTTTTTTTTTGACTAAATAATTGAGCAGGGAAAAATCATAACATTCTTCAAAATGACAGCTTTCTTGCTGGAAAACTCCCAATTGTATAAAATACTTCTTGCTTGAGCAATGATTTTATGTAAAATACTACTTGAGAGTTTCACTTCTTGTAATAGGTTTCATGATTTATTATGTGCATAGTCATATGCTGGATCTAAACCAGCTCCTTAGAATTATTTACCCTTTGTGTCTTCAGAGTTGAGTGCGTGTTCTCTAAAGCCCTAGTCTGGCAATGAACTTAAGCACATACTTAGTTTGGAACATTTGCTTGTCCCACTTAGTTGAGGAAAGCTGAGGCATTACCTAAACAGTGACTGAAAAGTCAGTAAGATTAAAGAAGTTGAAAGTTGGTCCTAGACATGTCAATATCCAAGCTTGGGATTTTTTAACTTTATTGCTTTTTTTGACAAAGCTTTCTCCTTTCCCTCTCATCTTTCTCTTAGGGCTGCTGCTCAAAGTAAGCTCAGCAACTACAATGAAGCAATAAAAGATTGTGAGAGTGCCATAGCAATAGATCCGAAGTACAGCAAAGCATATGGCAGAATGGGGTAAGCTAATACAAATCTGAGAAAACACTGAAGACCCAAGTGTAAATCATGTCCTGAAATAGTGGAGCTGGGTTGTTTTACTTAGCTGACATACTTGTTCTGAAAGTGTAGCAATTTTCTGAAGATGACCTTATCAGGCTGCCAGCTTTAAGTTTTATGTATGTGGTTGGTCTCAGCATTTTCTTATCAGATTTCATCAGTTTGCAGGGTTTTTTTCTTCCAATTTATCACTTTTGCAAATTTAGTTTAGAAAGTCATAGTGTGGTTTTGCAACCTCTTACCTAGTTATGAGTAATTGAAATTCTGCAGTTGGAATTGTGAATCTGTTAATGATGCTGTTGAGAGAACAGAATTCTGAAACTGGCAGAATAGAGGTAAGAAAACAGAATCCTGAAATTGGATGAATAGAGGCTTAATTTTTCTGCTCAATACTCTTTGAAAGCCAGTGTTTTAGCAAGGCTGAGCTATGTCCCTCTAGTAGTTTTTCTCAGTCATGTCTGAGAGATTAACAGTATAGCCTTTTTAGGTGGCAGGTCTGATTAAGTGCTACCTGAAAAAAATTCAGGAATCTTCTGAATGGGATATCTATTGGAGTGAAGGGCCATTCTTTCAAGATGTGTAGCTTTGCATTTTCAATAATCAAACATGCTGTGGGTGTAGGCAGAATGCTGCGTGAGGCTTTTGAGGTTATATCTATGATAGTAAATTAAAAAATGCTTGAGATTGTTCATTGGGTCAGCTGGCACAAAATGGCCTGTGTCCATGTTATTAAAGTCTAGGTTGCAATATGGAGTGGCCTCATCCAAACTGCCTATTGCTAAATTGTGTTGGCCTGTGTTAAATTCTGAACCATGCCCCCAGATTGTCTGGGATAATGCTCATTGGCCTGGGACAAACCATGCCAGAGCACATTTATTTAAAGTCAAAGATGATGGAGTTCTATCACTTGAGACCTTTCCACAATACAGTTTATTTTACTAATACAAAGGTAGCCTGTCTGGCTTTTGAGATGATTCATTCATTTTGAAATTTTAGGGACTATTGAATTGGTTTTGTCCTGTTTAACTCTTTAGGACAGCCTGAGATCCCCTGTTTTCAGTGAGATGGAGGGAAGCTACAGTTGATTTAATTTGGAATTGAAGGATATTTTAGAGTTAGGGGTATAAGACCAGTGTGCCTTTTGATAAACAATGTTAAATGGGATCATTCTTAGGCAATCAAGCTACTTTTCTTTTTTGTTCATTTTTTTTTTATTGTCTGGTTGGTTTATAGAGGGTATATTTTGAGCTACAAGCCATTCCTTATATCCACCAGTAGATGGATAAAATAACACATCTGGCATAAGCTTAATAAGGAACCAGTGCTCGTTTAGTAGTAACTGAAAAAAAAAAAGGGCAGAAACCAACTCAACAGAAACTCCTTATGAGAAAGCTGTGTTTTCTGACTGCATTATGCAAGCATGTTAGTTTTCTCAGGATTTGGCAGCAACTCTATAAGCTACAGAAAGGTGCACAACTGCCACAGAAATATGGAGACACAGGAGCCATGTAGAGAGTTGAAGTGGTATTGTCAGCATGACCCTAAAGGAGCACATGTCTGGGTAGGAACTGTGAGCAAAGAAACTGTTGCCTGGTGGTTCTGGCTTGAACTGTGTTCCAAGAAGCAGAATTTTGCATACTTTCCCTGTAAAAACCCACAATTGCATCACAGAAATACTGGATTGCATTTCTTGTCTAGACAGATACTTCTGGCAAGTAAATGGGCCAAAAGGGAGAATGGTTTTTATGGGAGTAACTGTGTTAAGGGAGTATCTGTGTTTAGAGAGAAGACATAATATTGCATGAGTTCATCCATGAGCATTACTGGAAGCTCCTGGAGATTCATGCTGTTAGTGAGTTCATCATCACTGAGTGTGATGGCTGTGACTGTATCTAACACACCAAGCTCTCTGGCCTGAGATAGAAAACAAGGGTCTATTAGTGGGCATTAGCACAGGCTTATCAATCAACACAGTCTGTGTAGCTCAGCACATATCAAAGAGGGATTGGAGTACTGAACAGCTGAATGGGTTACACAGACCTTCCGCAAAATGTGGAAAAGATCAGTTTAGTTTTGTCATAAGTATAAACTGAAAATACAAAAGTTATAATAGAAACTGCAACCAGATTGACTTCTGGAATAGGTCAAAGAAAGATGATGTTTTAAATGTAGTAGCTAATCAAATTTGAAAACAAATACTGTTTCAAAAGTGGTGGATCTGCCCTGTACTCTCCTGAGCTGCCAGAGATGATTCTTTTTCAAAACATTAAGCAGACTTCTCCAATAAAAGGGTTTCTTACAGCATCTTACGGATGTTATTACTATTCTCTGTAGCCCCTTTTCAAGCTGTTGAAGTAGCAGATCTGAAAGGAGAACCTTGAACTCATCCCAAGAGAAAAATCTATTATGCTAAAACTTGTGGTTCTATAGTTTGGTTTCTTGAAGCTCTAAAACTCATGTTAAGAGTATCTTTGCCTTACTTACCCATTTATCACTGAATCACTTGGTGATGCCAAGGATTTTTTAAACTTGCACATATATGGAACAGACAATACAAGATGAGTTCCTAAGGGATTATCCCTACTGCAAAAACAAGTGCTTGTTAAATTAAGCAGTAGTAGCACAATAGCAAAACTTCCTTTACTTAGTGCTCAAGCTAAAAACTAGTTGTGAGATACTGTTTGACATAGAACAGAAGATGTATCATTATCTTTTGATGGTCATTTATATTCTACCCAGGATTTCTTTATTTCACATTAGGTTGGCTCTGACCTCAGTGAATAAATATGAAGAAGCAGTTACCAGTTATCAAAAAGCACTGGATCTTGATCCAGAGAATGACTCTTACAAATCAAATTTGAAAATAGCAGAACAAAAACTCAGAGACATGTCCAGTCCTGTAAGTTAGCTCTGTATCTATTTATTTACAATAGTTTAAGGGGGGTTTTGTAGATAAACTTACCTTCAGTTGCAATTTGTTTTTTAGACTGGAACTGGACTGAGTTTTGACATGGCGAGCTTGATAAACAATCCTGCATTCATTAGTATGGTGAGTATATGTCAAGCTTTATATTGTTTTTAAAACTGAAGTTTTAAGAACAACTCTTTCTAATAACACAAGCAATTCTAACGCTTATTATAATGGCAGTGGTTTCAGTATACTGCATTTAAACTTTCTAAGTAATTCTATGCTCAAAACAAGAAGTGAAGCATAAATGTCCTACAACACCTGTCTTATTTCCAATTGATTCTATCATGCTTATGAAGAACAATGTGCATAGATTAGCTATGCTGTTTTTATAGATGGCATGATAGTAAAGTACTTGTCAACAGCATGGTGAAAATTTCTTTGCTATTCTCCACATAGGAGTTTAACAACAAATACAGAGATATCCCCTCTTAAGTGAATAGTAGTTGATTCAGAGTCAAGACTGAAGTAATTCTACTTGGGGAGAACTACTCAGGAGACCTTTCCTTCTGGGATAAATTCTTTCAGTTTATCTCTGAAAATTAAGTGTGCAAAACTTCATATGACGTGCAGACAAGAAATATAAACAACTTGTAGTGCATTCCTTTACTTCCACTACAATGTGCATAGTACATTGGCAAATTGTGGTTTTGTCCCAAGTAGTTACTGCCCCTCTGGTAGTTTTATTAGGACAGGACATGTCAACCAGCACTTCTGTATGGAAGCGCACTGCATGCAAGAGAGAGATACATCTAATCGGATACAGTGGTCCAACTAATATTGATGGTAGGCAAGGAAGAAGTGAGTTCTCTGATGACATTAGCACTTAAATAGCACTGGAATTCTGGGTACCACTTCAACAACTACTTGAGCTACTAAGACAGTCTACATCTGTTTATAGAGTCAAAGATGTTACTCTTCAATATGGAGAAACTTGGGGAAACTATGGGGAAAAGATTTTTTTACATCATTTCCAGCAGATGCCTGGTCAAGTGAAGAGAACACAGGGCATTCTCTGAGGAATGAATGAATTATTTTTGTGTGATGTAGTTTTTAGTTTTTAAGGAAAAAAAATAACTCATTGTCTGACAGTGACGAAGTTACTTCTGCCTTACATTCTTGGGTCCCCTAACCTAGATCAGACTGTTGCTGATGGAAGAAAGAAAAAAAAAAAATCCTATATTATCCAGAGAATTGACCGGTATTTGGCATTTTATATCCAACTCTACACTCAAGAATAACAGTTGATTTACTTTTGATATAGATTACATGTATAGAGATATGAATATTGCATATATTTGGGGTTTGTAGTATGTTTAATAAGAGAGTGAATAAGCAGACACTGCATTGTGCCCATTGGTCTTGTATTCAATACAAACATTGATTTCTGGATGAACAAGGTTATTAACTTTGAAATATCACCTGGTTTATTCCATTGTATCTGTCCATATACACCCTTACACTATGGTAAACACAATAAAATTTTTGAGGTATCTTATGAATGAGAAATTTAAATAACCTCATGCTTACTACAACTATTGTAGAAGATATGTTACCACAAAACCATGCTATGAAAAAACTTCACACTCTGGTTTATTCTGTGGTATTTTGTGCTTGTAATCTTAATAATTTATATCCAGTAGTAACAGTCATTGCAAAACTGATTTATCCAGGGTGAGAATTAATAAAATACAGAAATACAATACAGACCTTTCTCCAAAAAAACAGCAGCAAACTTTTGTCCTTGAAATTCCTTTTTTTTTTTTTTTTTTTCTCCTCCATTTTGTGGTCCAGGCTTTTTATATTTAATGTCATTTTGCTGTATTTTTATGTCTGAATCTGTAACAACTATTTTTTGTCAAATATAACAAATTGTCTCAGCTTTCTGTCCATGAAATACATTCCTGTGATGATTTTTTTTGCTGGGGACTGTACATCTCTGTGTATATAAACTTACCTTAATCGTGTAATAGAACACAGAATACAGCATGTTTCTTGGTTGTTTTTTTTTTATTCCCTTATTTTCCTCAGTGATACCTAAATAGTAAATGTGTCATAATTTCAGCTGTGTGTTGTCTGTTCTAGGCAGCAAGCTTAATGCAGAATCCTCAAGTTCAACAACTGTAAGTACTAAAATGGAGTACCATTAAAACAAAGGTTTTTAGGGGTTTGAATTAATAAGAGAAAAGGTGGATAAAAATTTATTTTTGCTTACCATAAATAAACTACTGCAGTTTCCTCCTCTTGCAGCTTATTTCCTCCTAGCAATTAAAACAAGAACTGTGATTTATTTACTGTAAAGCTCCCTGCATCCCCTAATGCCAACACTGTGCTGACTGTTCCAGGATGTCAGGGATGATGTCCAATGCCATTGGTGGCCCTGCTGCAGGGGTTGGTGGCCTGTCGGATTTGTCCAGCCTGATCCATGCGTAAGTAAGAACTGCATAGTTTTTAGCTGTCACATTTGTAGAAGCATTATTGTGTAACATCTGTTTAAAAGGGATAGTGTCAAGCCAATTATACTGCGGCCTGTCACCACTGTATGTCTTGATTATTATTAAAACTGAGAACTTAAAAGATTTAATTTCCACTATCTTTTTTGTTTGCTTTATATGCTTCAGTTAGTTGGAATGACTGAACTGTGTGCTCAGTTTGACTTTCTGGTTCTCCTACACTGTTTAGTTTCTAGATGCCACTTACTAAAAGTTCTCCCTTAAATCTTTAAGTACTCCTACACGTGCTTTTAAATTGTGTTGATAAATCTACTACCTGATATCCCAAACACTAGTTTGAAAAGCTACAGATTTACTTTGTATAGGTTGCAACAAGTGCTGCACTTGCATCCCTGTGTTTAGACTAGGAAGGCTTCAGGAAATTTGGTATGAGTAGCTTTTACAAAAACCAGGGCCCAAGGCTTTTGTATTGTAACATTAATCCATCTGGAAGAGTCTGCACAAAAATTCCATTTGTTTATACGAAAGACCTCTTAAAGTGCATACAGTTTTACCTTATTCTAGCCTACTTCAAAGTATTTTTAAGTTTTGCCCCTTCAGGACAAAAACGCAAAAGTCAGAGATAAGCCATACCAGGCTCTTCGTGAAGTAGTATATTTTACTTGCCTTTTCTAGTAAACCTGTGTTATGCTTACTTTTTACATAAAAATTAATGTAACCTATTAATTCAACTCTTAAGCTAGAGCTGTTACAGAGATGGATCTGTCATACTTCAGTCATACAGGACATTAAAGGTGTAGCTGTATGCTTGCTTTCAACTAACGAAGTCCTGCTCACAAGTACACATTGGCAGCCACACGCTGCATTTTTGGAAAAACTAATACAAGGTTGTGCTTCACCTACAAGAGCAGTTATCTTAAACAACCTCAAAAAAAGAAGGGAGCAAATCACTGGAGCAGATTGCTAAATTTTAGTTTTTACTTTCTCCTCCATCAAGTAGCAGCAATAGTCTGAAAGAATGAAGATGTGATGATAATCCTGTTTGCAGAGACTTTTACTAAAGTCATAATACCTTGATTAAGACTATACAGCAAGTTACCTTCAGTCTTAACTTTCATACCATATACCTTTCAGTTATATGTCCAGTTTTCTTAAAAATGCTGCTTGTCACTTTTTTCAATTGATTTTACTTAAAACTGTTCAACACAGGGGGCAGCAGTTTGCACAACAGATACAGCAGCAGAATCCAGAGCTCATAGAGCAACTGAGAAATCACGTCCGGAGCAGATCTTTCAGTGGCAGCACTGAAGAGCATTCCTGACTTAAAGGAGGCATGTGAATTGGAATGGTATATAACCCCAAAATGTGTACCATAGTTAGTAGAAAAAGCACCATTGTAACTCTTCTGCTTGAATAGAAGACAGAAAATTCTTTGTGCGTGTTTGCAAACAAGAATAAATCTGTTAAACAGATCTATTGCACATAACTTGGAACATATCATTTATGTATAGTTAACTCCTGCAAATTAATACAATAATAGGTGGTTTATTAAAATCCCTAAGTACAAGTCATTCTCAGTATGTGCATTAGATTGATCTCCAGGGCTATTATTGAGTGAGGAGGAGTTCTATAACGGGCTGATCTTGCGTAACAGCTTAATTCTAAAATCCTACTGTAAAGGCACGTTATTCTTATGTAAAAATCATTACGGCTGCACTCCTGTCAAATATGGAAATAGTAGGCCCATCTGATATGCCCTTTTATAATGAGCATAAATTGGTGTTGGAGTATAGAGTACACTTAAAACTAATGCTTGAAAATTCTGTTTCTTTAAGCCTGTGGAGGGGCTGTCACTAGTAACATGAAATATTCTTCAACTTCACTGGGCAGGAGGGCGGAAGATGGTTGCATACAAAGGAGTACCACAAATTGTTGAGAAGACACTAGTCCTGAACAAGATAATACACAGAAACCAAGATGGAACATCCTTTGGGAAAGGAAATAATATTAAGAAGTTGTAGGCTTTTTTACTGCCATGTATACCTTCAGATCATGACAGCCCTGGAGGTCAGCATTATGGCACTGTTTTGTTACGCATGGCAAACTGTATTACATTCTATATGTATGCAGTATTTAACATAAGCTTAAAATTCCCAACTGTAATAAGCTAAAACTGATCCTGTGACTGTACAAGTAACTAATACTGAAAATTTACAACAAAATAATTTGCCTTAGAAAGGATTCTCTTTCTGTTCTTGTGTTGTAAATCACTGGCTTAAACAATTTTTTTTTTTTTTTTTTTTTAAGTTTCATTACATATATCTCTGTTAAAGTGATGGTTATATGGCCAAGGTAGAGATTTTTCCACTCTATAGTATTTCTGTTCCTGGCCTGTCTTTTCTTGCTCAGTTAATCTTACTCCTTCAGAGACCATTGCTTTTCTGTATTTTTATTGTTAACTTTTTTATGCTGCTTACTGTTTACACAGCTTTCTGGTACAATGTACGTTTGTTTTTACTCCAGGGAGGTTCTCAATGCTCACATTTTCCTCTTTGTGTATCAAAACTAATTTGAGGAGCCTGCTTTGATTTCTAAGACAGGGTGATATCTTGCTGGCCAGATAGAGTAGAGAAGGTATGTGGAGGATTAACATTAGACTCTCAAATGGAGAAATACACAGGAACTTCTGGACCTCAGACTTTGTATGAAATTCATCTTGCGTTCAAAAAAAGAGCACCTCAAGTAGAAACAAATGCAAAATTTGGAGTCATGCTTGACTTGAGGAAATGATAGTTGTGCATCTACTTTATGAGTCTTCCCCTATCAAAACAGGGAGAGGAATGGAAATACAGCTGGATCCAAGGAAAAAGTAAAAGAATTGGAGAAAAAAACCCTAGGAAATCTTTATTGCCATCTGTTGAATTAAAAGGTAAAGCTTAATACATCAACTAAAACAACTTTAACACATTGTATACTTTATTCAATAGGACTTGCCAATACGCAGCATTAAAATGCTTCTTTAAATTCTCTAAGTTTCCATAGCTGCCTTTTTTGAGGCTGTAGAGGTACTTAAGCTTTATATAAAAAATACATTTCCAAGTAACAGCTTCTGAATTAACATCTGATGACAAAGAGAATCTCTAACAGCCTCTTTTTTTCAGAGGTTGTTCAAATCCTGAATCTAATCCATTCAAGAAACTGCTGCCTAAGTTCTGTTACGTTAATAGGACAGGATACCATTTACAAGAAAGAGCCATAGAAGGTGTAAGTGGCTACAACTACTGTACAAACATTGCTTGGAGTGGCATGTTGTGTCAGGAGAGAAGCACTGCTTCTAGCATGTCTCCTGGTAAACTTCACTGTTCCTCTTATTGCTGTCTTTCATATTTTCAATTGCTCAAAGTGAGTTTTACCAGCTTTGATAAGGGGAACCAATAAATCCAGAGTGGGCTGAACAGCACTGCAGTCTCTCTCACGCTCAATTTATCCTTACTTTGTGACAGCAGTCTTCATGCTGTCAGTTACCTTTCTACTTTAAGACAGAAAAAAGTGTCAGGAACCTCCTGAGAGTTCTTAGAGAACAGCAAAATACAACAGTACTCAAAGACTGGCTGCAGAAGTTGTACTGTCAAGTAAAATACAGCTTACTGGATTTATGGGAGAACTATTCCCAGGGTTGCATGGGATGAAGCATTGATTACTTACCTGAAAACTACTCTTGAAATCATCTTTATAGAGTGGTAACTTTCTTTTCACATACTGCAATATTGTCATGTTTAGGTTTAACTCCAGTACAGACAATATGTAACCAGAGTATTTATTAAAATATTGATGCCATTAGCTAACCCTTTAGGAATGTGCTACAACTGGCACACCACTTAACTGGTAAACATTCTCTGTTTCTTGTATATTAACAGAAAGGGCTTTATAGCCTAAATGAAAAGCAGTGAAACCAATAACAGGAGCTGTCATTACATGCTTTTTCACTGAAACCAGAAACAAGGGGATCATTTATACTAAAGTCTATTTTTCCTTGAATAGGCTAGATTGTTTCACAGAGTCATGCAATATGTCTTAATCACAGGGTGAGGAAGGAATCTTTTCCTGTGTAATAACTGCACTTTATTTTGCACTAAAATTTTTCATCCTGCTAGATTGGGTGGTAAACCACACTCCCTATAAATACTGCTATAAAGTCAACTGCAGTTTATCATTCAACTAAGCAAATACGCATTTAACACTGAATTGGTTTTATATCATTACTGTTCCATCAGCATATAGGTGTGATAATTGTTAGAGAAGAAAATGTCTTGCACTTGAATTGTAAACTCCTGTAACCTGCTTGCATGGAAGTATATTCTTTAAACTATGCCTGATCATAAAGAGCTTACTGAAAAACTCAGTTTAGAAACTCTTTCAGTTGCACGTTTGATTTTGTAGCAAGTCTGCAGCTTTGGACTCACACACTGTTCCAGAGCTACAGGAAGTCACACTAGGCAAATTGCCTTTTGCTACCATTTCTGTATATCTCCTCCTACCTCTTGTTACCATACGGTTACATCTCCTTCAACTTGTGTCAGTTTAAGTTGAAAATAGAGTATAAATAAAGTTATTTACTTTTTTTGTCTGGATAGTTGTGGTTTTACTGTTCTTATTTGTTGGTGTACTTAAGAGTAACAGGTAAATTGCATTCTTTAATAAACTGCAGGGCAGCAAACATAAACATATTTTCGATGTGCAGGATCTAGTTTTATTTTCTTTCCTGTGTTGACTCATTCTCTCGATTTAGTAAGCTGATCCTAAATTTATCCAATGTTTGAAAATTGAATTCTATACTTAAGGCTTTCCTGTGTATAAAATTAAGTGAAATAAGTCAAAAGTACGGTTGCTATGTGCCAATATGGTTGCCAAGAAACATGACAAGCCACTGGGTAGAATCTTTTAACGCTAGTTAACAAGTAAAGCCAGTAACTATTTTCTATAAATGGCTACCTTTAGTTGACTGTCATGGTTTAAGCCTCTATAAACTCATGCAGTCACTCTCTCACTCACTCCCCACTCTTTCTTCCCCCAGACCTGGGGGAATGGGGAGGAGAATTGAAAGAATGCAACTCCCACAGGTTGAGATAAGAACAGTTTAGTAACCAAGGTATAACACAAACCACTACTGCTACCACCAATAATAATAATGACAAGGCAAATACAAGGAAAGAATACAATAGCTCACCATCAATCCCAACCTGACCAAACCGTGCACCCCCCACCGTGCACCCCCACCCTTCCAGGTCTCTGCCCTCCGTTTTCTACATCCTGGACATGACGTGCTGTGGTATGGAATAACCTCTTTGGTCAGTTTGGGTCAGCTGTCCTACCTCCTTCCTCCTGGCTTCCCCTGCTCCCTAGCAGAGCATGAGACTCAGAAAGTCCTTGGTCAGACCAAAACATCACCAAGCAGTAACTGAAAACATCGGTGTTATCAGCGCTGTTCCCAGGCCGAAAATCAAAAACACAGCGCTGCACCAGCTACCAAGAAGGAGAAAAAATGACTGCTGCTGCTGAACCCAGGGCAGTGACCTTACATATTTCAGCCAAAAATGCTTCCATCTTTTGCCAAAACAAAACCAAGGAAAAATACAATTCAGTGCTTAACCAGGTCCCAAGTTCCTTCCTGCATATGCTTCGGAGAACTTGATCTAGGGCAGCCATGCAGGGTTTTTTCTCCTAATTTTCTTAAAAATCCACTTAAGTGCCTGTGGGGTGGGCAGAATAATTTGCACCACCTCAGTTTAACAATATAAAATGCCCCAAGTTCTGCTTGGTTTCAGTTCTCTACTAATTGCGAAGCAGCATGCCTGTTCATGCCATGCCCTATATGGCAGGGGGACACAACTCTGCACAAGGTTTGCTGTATTGCTCCTTTCCAAAGAGCAAGCCACACCCAGCACACCCTTGGGCTGATACTGTACTTTCTAGCTGCTAGTGCGTCAGCAGTGTCAGCTGCACTCCCTCATCTCATGCCTGTATTAGTTTCTAGTTCTTATGTTTATGCTGTACCATGCAAATACACTGCTCTGCCAAGTACACCAAAGTGTTTCTTTTTTGGGGTTTGGATTCCAGGAATTTCTCTGTGAAAGGCCAGTTCCTTAAAACTGAAGCAGTTTTGTCAGAATCACAATTTAAAACCTGTTTAAATAGTTTAAAAATAATTAAAACAACAAAAATAAAAGTACAAAGTGATGCTGTTTCATATCTGTCTCACCCCCTGACCCGAGGTGATGTTAATGCAATATAATCTGCTAGAGCTATGCTTGATTCAAAGGTTTTATTTTCTGTAGACAGAATGCATATGCATGTTTTTGAAAGATGTAAGAATGTTCAAAAAATGCTCAGAGAAACAAAATAAGCAAGAGTTAAATTTAGAGATATACAGGGATTTGGTTTTGCTTTTACACATTTTAATTTGATTCAGCTGCTGAAAGGTCAAGAAAAAAAGAAAGCCCTTCTGCTGTACAGAATTTTTTCTTCAGCTCTGTTTGACTTCTGAAGAAACTACACAGACTTGTGCAATATCATCATACTCGTATGTTCTCTTCAAAAATGTGTCTGTAAGTCTTAAACCCGAGACACTCTAGAAAAGGAAAATATTTAGAAGAGTTGTTATTACAAAGAATTATGAAGCTTATAAAAGAGCTATTTTATAACAAAACTATGCTATAAAGACTTACCTGCAATCCCTGAACTGAAGACAACAATGTAAGTGCAAGATGGAGAGATGAGCTTGGGTGCAGCTTTCCAAGTTGCCTTCCTGAAACTCCACACCAGTGGATGGAATTTGTATTGCACATTTCTAAAACCAGATCCATAGTCCTTTCACTGCTAGAGGAAATCATAAATAAAATAAAATAAACCTTTGGGCCTTTTCTAAACACTCAAGTAAAAGTTGATCCACCCTCACAGTAAAGAATTTCTTCCTCATATCCAATCTAAACCTCCCCTGTTTAAGTTTAAACCCATTACCCCTTGTCCTCTCACCACAGTCCCTAATGAAGAGTCCCTCCCCAGCATCCCTATAGGCCCCCTTCAGGTATTGGAAGGCTGCTATGAGGTCTCCACGCAGCCTTCTCTTCTCCAGGCTGAACAGCCCCAATTTTCTCAGCCTATCCTCATACGAGAGGTGCTCCAGTCCCCTGATCATCTTCGTGGCCCTCCTCTGCACTTGTTCTAACAGTTCCAACCCTTACTATTCTATGATTCTATGATTATTATTCAGGTTACTATTAATCAAGAATTTATAAATAATCATAAGGCATCAAGCAAGATTTACTCTGATGTGCAGTAATGCAGCTGCATGTAGCTTTGTCTGACACAAGAGACCGGCTATAGATCTAGCAATACTGGATAGCGTAATACTGCTCACATTTTGGACATTGGAGGACAAGGTTTTCATGAGAAGTATCTGCAGAACAGATACATGCTTTAGTCCCTGTCTCTCTTGTATCCCTTCTATAAAGGGCTACTGTAGAGCCTAGTGTAAACACAAGTCAAATTATGAATAGAGACATACAAACAACTACAGTGACAATGTCCAACAAGCATTTGAGCAGTGATGCAAAACTAGCCATAAAATCAGACTTGATAGAAATGGCATTATTTATTCTGATAAAATTACTTGTAATTAAAAAAATCCTATGTAAACACTCATTTTATTGTTAGGTTACCTAATAAGAACTAAGATGATTTGTGATTTAAGTATGAGGTACAATCTTAAATAATACTGCAGCCAGTTCCATGTTACTCTACTAGAAATTTTTGGCAATCTCCTAATTCAAATAGTATTAATGGATCATAATGGGAGGGATGTTACTTTGTTTGTTTCTTTGGGTTTTTGAAAATCATTGTAACCCAAAAGATGTCTTTCAAGTAGTTTCGTGTTGCTATAACTCAGTAAAGGCCAGGTTTGAGTTCTTGCAGGAGAAAATACGGAAAGATGAAACGAAGACAGTGACAACTTACCCACTCAGGAAAAAGCACAAGAATCACACAACATCATTACCTGCAATTTGTTACTTTACATGTAATGTCAAAAGGTTCTTCCAAATTTACGGTGTCTGGTATTGTCTCCAGAGAAAGCCTTACATCGCCATAGCCAGGAGCCTGAGAAGGTACAAGACTGTATATTCTCAGATGCTGGATAGTGAAGTTGAAGTTTTATTACTCAAGTTTTCATTTACTGCAACAAGGTTGGAACAGAGGAATGTGAAGGAAGAAGATTGGCTCTTTGTGCTTTTAATTTTTACCCAGAACACAGCAGTGCTCCATCCACTACCGATGATTACGTTCTTGATAGATTTAACAATTAATTAGACAAGGATGATCTTTACTACTAAGTTTTTCAGATAGTTCACATCCTTAAAATTTGAATACCTGTATACAGTTTCAGATCAGCTTCATTCTAAGACCTGTAGGCAGGTAACAAATATACTAAGGACAACGTAAGTATAGTTTTCCTGCATAAACCCACCACTGTTCTGCATCCTAAGAAATGAAGGATTATTCATTCCCCCTGTCATTGCAGTCCACCAAGCCTCTGGCAAAATAATTAACTGCCACCAATCTGAAATGCATGTTATGAACAGTTGTCAACTACCCAATTCTGTCAACAGCTGAACACATTTCATTTGTTCAACTGACATGTATGCGATTCGTAGTTACTACCAACCATGGCTGATTCAAGATGTAACATGCAGCTAAAAACCTTGATTTTCAATCCCTACAATGACAGGTGGTAAGAAAAAAAAAAAAAAAACAAGGGAAAAATTTGCCCTGCCTGACAAGGCTTAGTTGTGACATATGTGACAGGGGTGCTGTACTAAAAGTTACATTTGCAGCTTGATTAAAAGATATACCCAAAGAAATCCAGAAAGCCAGTGACTGACAGGCTGGGTACAGGCTATATTCATACACAGTTCATTACAGACTGAAGACAGATGACATCTTAGAAAGCATATTAAATTGCACATTAGTGTGATCAAAGGCATGTTAAACTGATGGAGACTTCAGACCAGTCGATCAGCGTAAGTTTGGAACCTTTCAAGAAGGAAAAGTAATTAGCCAGCACTGGAAAAAGGCACACATTTTCAGCTGCGTTAGGTGACAGGAAGAAATCTACTTGAAAACTTACACCTAGTTCCTTAAACAATGCGTAGTTTTCCACAACGTTACGTTCTTCTTTTAAGAGACATAGTAAGAAAAAAAAACCTAAACAAAATAAAAAAACCCCAGCAAAAACAACCAGCAATAAAAGCAGTATTTTATAGTGTAAGATTAGCAACAATTCACCAAATCAAGACAAGGATCAGAGCAGATGAGAAGGCCTAAACCAATACATCTCTGTTGGCCTTAACAATGAGATAGCTGCAAGAACTGATGGCTAGAGGCAGAAGCCATACAGTAACCCCAAAAGGAGGAACACAGTTTTCATCAAAAAATAAGATTGCTCGGAGTATGGAATCAGCCAGACAATTCCTTGCTTGTGCTACTCAAGAATAATGTTAACATTACTTGGACTAGTCATAGTCTAGTCCTGGACTGAATGCCTGTGAGCACGTGAACCACCCTTGGCACGCTGTGGACATGCATCTGCCTCATGTAACATTGCCCCCCCAAAAGAATGGCAGTTGTGAATTACAAGACTGCTCCACAAAAAAAACCCAAATTATGGTAGGAAATTATCCAGGTTACTTGTTTCAAAAGTGCATTACTGTTCTGAACCGAACAATGACAGAGGGGGGCAGTACAGGTAAAATTCTAGACCTACAGGGGAAACAATGGTTATAAGACTAGTAAATTGATTAGGAGGAAAATGATGGAAGGTGAAAGGAGCCTAGAAATGAAATAATCTGACAGCACTTAAGAAGATGAGCGGGCATTGCACTGCAGCTCAAAGGGGAAGAAAAACCCAAACCTGTTTGCTGCTTTTCCAAAGACAAATGTTGCTCAAAATTCAAATAGCTCATGTTTCTCTATTAATCACTAGCACAAAACAGTGACAGATTACTAAAACTAATATTGGAATGTGGAAGTGTATGAGATCACCAACATTTCAAGTCTGATTCTCAAAGGTTCAACAAGAAGGGATGCCGAATGAGAGAATACTGGTTTAGAGGGAGGAGGTAGGGAGAAATCTGTCTTTAAAGAGAAGCAATAAGAAAGATCAGTTGAAAGATAGTTTGTTAGTTTAAAAAGAAGTATCAAGTTTCAAATTAACAGGAGCAACTAAGCTTAGGAAAAAGGGCAGTTTCTAATTTGATGGACTTATACAAACACTTAACACCACAATTAAAAACGAGAAGTTTTAGCAACTTAGCCATGAATTTCTAGGATCCAAATTTGCTTGCCTAGTTCCAAGCCACAGTGATTTCTATACAGAATTGCTTAATTTACTACACTATGGGGCAGGGAGAAAGAGCAGAGGCAGAAACCCAGTTACAAGCTTTATAAACTTAGGCTGGGAATCAACTGTCAAAGCTTTTTTACTTCTCTCCTGTATTACAGCATCCTCAATTCAAAAGATGCCATTCAGGTTTAGGTATTAGAGTAGACAGACTGTGCAGCTGACTTGCCCAGGCTAGTAGTTATGACTTAAAATTCATTAAAAAATTCTAAATCCTGTAGACAAAAACTGTTAATCAAAATGAAAATGTCTGTATGAATTAGGGAGCAGACTTCTGTGTCAAGAGGTGGCATACTCAAAGGAGTTCTTTTGTCAGTTTGTTGCCAAAAAGTTAATTTTACTCTACCCAATGTATTTTGCTACTTAAATTACTTGATTCTGGCAATTCAACCCATTAAGTTATGTTGTTCAGTGCTGTGAAAAAGAAAGAGGCAATATTATGTTGCCGTTCACATGACCAAAAATACTTTCGTTCTGGTATAGTCACTCAGAATACTGTTTTATCCACACTTCACTGGCCAAATACATTAAACAACTTTCTCAAATATATACAGAAACATGTGAATTCAGTATGAGGTCTAGAAAGCAAGTTGCCTTGCTAAGTTAAACTGGTGCTTAAGTTAAACATACCATTCTTTGGAGCTGGCTAGTTTGCAGCCTTCCTCGTTCACCCAGATTAGTTTTCCATACAATGTCTAGTTTACCAATCACTGTTACACCTTTTATTACTCCAGCCTTCTCTGCAAATTCTTGCTTTGGTTTCAGGCAGTATAAGTATTGACGTGTATCCATAGGTTGTAAATAAGTTCTTGAGCCAAAAGTAGACTCACTAAAAGGGGAAAAAAAATGCAAAACAAGTTCTTAATTATAAGTTATTTTTAAGAAGACTTAGGAAACCAACCTTTTTACCCCATCCCTCACCAGTCTTACTCTGTGTGTGTGTCTATATTTTATTCATGGCAAAACAGAGAATATTTTTTTTTCCACAACAGAAAACAATTCTGTAACTTACATAGCACCAAGGATCAAGGTGGAAAAAAAAAAACAAACCAAAACTATTCATCTGAGCCAGACAGAAGGGAAATGGAAATCCATTTTGCTAAATTTATTATCTGGTATCTTAGCATTTAAGCGCAACTTTGGTAATTTTCCTTCTGCAATTTGGTTCCCTCCCAGTAAATCTCAGTGTCCTGAGTCTCAGATTCCAATTCAGGACAAGAACCATCACAGCAGCTGCAAATACTTGTAAGGACAATGCTCTAGTACGTTGCAGACGAATTCTTCAATAGACAAGGAGAAGAGAGAATTTTCATTTCAGCCCCCACTGCAGAAGCATCCAAATACCACCTGCTCCAAAAACTCCAAAAGCAACTGCAACAGTTAACTTCTACCCAGACATCACAAGCTTTTGTACTCACAACGGTTTGTTGAACACAGTGGACAATTCTGGTATTTGGTATTTTACTGATACTAAATGACAATTTATTTCAGCATGACAATTATTTTATATTTTAAGATCCTATAAAGGCATTCACTGATTCATCTTGACTGCTGCCTTGATAGATCTTGATTAGAACAACTGAAAACAGTTATCAGTCTACTAGAAGGAACCAGTGACAAGCCATACGGTCCTATAAGCCTAAATATGTACACACAGATCAAATCAGAACCAGATATGGGCTAAATTTTATATAGGAGATACTGAAGTAGTATGTTTTCATGTTACCATGTCATCCATGTTACAAATTATTTGAGGATAATTTGTACTAGAAAATTAAGCTGTGGATTTCTCTACTAGATAGAATTACAAAGTTTTAAGAACAGTTTCTATAAAAGAAAACTGTAACAGCTTTTCTAGTTGGTACATAACAGGAATTAGATTTTTTTATCAAGCAAAGTAGTACAGTCATTTCATTTCACACAACTCACTAACTATAATGCTTATATTTCATGAAACCATAATACAAAGAATTTCAAAGTCAAAATATCCTGAATCAGAACATACCTTTCCCCTGCTGTATTAACTGTGTTCAGTTCTGCAACATTGTACATCATAGATGGTTCTAAAGAAACCTTCTCCATAAACATTGGAGAGGTAGTGATATTCTGAATCTGAGCTTCCAGAAACACTTCATCTGTCTGGAAAAAACAGAAGTGCAAGTTCATGAAAATCTGTTCAGTGTTATTAAAAACAGTAGACAGTCCTTTTGTTAAAAAAAATAATAAAGTCACACGTGTTTAGTTCATGCCTGCAAATCAAATTACTTAACGCAAGAAAACACCTTAATCCCAGTAACAATAGGAGCAAAAGTGTTAGTCAACAGGTATCTCGCCAAACAATGGATGTGGGATAATTTCACTGTGTTCTAGCTATTGCTTATTTGTAATGCATCAGATCACCATTTCCCAAGACTTTCATCAAAACTCAATAGCAATCCCAATTTTAATCCAAATTATAAAAAAGAAAAAAATAGTGATAAGGAATTACAGTGCACAACAACATGCCAAGCCAGATTACTAGTGCATTAAGCTGTATTAAAAAAAAAAAAAAAAGACTGTTTTTCTTTAACTGAAGTAAAATAGTTCAGGTGCATGCTTTGAGATTTTGATTATTGCAAAACATTGATGTACTGGTTAAAAAGCAAAAACCAGCCTCATCTCTCACTCAGCTGCATCATGCCAATGGTTACCAACATTATATGCATCCAACAATTTAACTGGTGCTTTACCTTTAAAATGGCCTGTGTCTGTTACAGACATGTCTGTTAAATGAAACTAATGCCTGAAGATGGCATATATGAGAACCAATTCTAGTACAGGAATGAAAGCTACAGACTGTTAAACTTCAGAAGCTGAAAAACCACAGAACTAAAGGTGGTTTTGCATCACTGCTTCTGTGGAATTGCAGATGAGTGAAGTCACTTTGCAGCTCTAAAATCTCAGGACAGAGTGATAATGGAAAGCTCAGTCTGTTAAGAGATATGAGACCCTGAAAGTGAAAAACAAAACTAAAAAAAGTGCCGATTTAAAAAAAAAGGTGTATGTGTACCAAATCTGATTTACAAGAGTTACTGATTCAGGCAATTTGATCAGATGATTGTTGTAGATCCCTTCCAACTGAAATATTCTATAAATTCAGTATGAAGAAGTATTTTATTTACGATAGAAGAAAAAATATTTTTGTGGGGGAGGTGGAAGTAAGTTTAGAGTTTCTTTTTAATCATTGTGAATAAATTATTTCATTACACAAATGGAGTCCTGCTTGTGAATTACAAAATAAAAGTGGGTCAAAATAGTAAAAATATTTATAGGCTCAAAAGGCATTGCTTTATGAGAAATACAGAATGGTACTGGAAGTATTTGTTGTGCCTTATAACCATGTTAAACACAAACCAGATGATAACATATATTACTATATATATGTATATATATACTAATGAAATCTGTACCAGCTCCATGGGTTATGGATAGACCTCACACCTGAAGAAGGAGCTGAAAATAACTCCAACTAATACATGGCTCTCAGTAATCATTGCTACTAGCACCTGTCACATAAATTGATATGATTTATATCCCATAAATCCATTGCTCAAAGTGTTCATTTACCCAAATTTAGTAGTCTTCAATGCAGCAACCATAGGCAGAAATTTAGAAAAAGCTAATTTGAAAGGGATAAGAAAAATCAAGCAGCATAATGAAAAAGCAAGTTAGTCTTTTGTTATTCCTAAATTGGTTTAGTGTTACATTTTTAAAACAAATAAATACTTAAATACTTCAGATGAATGCAGTTGATTTGATTACAAGGCACACCTTAAAGTGAAATCAGATTGCAGAAGTACCATACTAACTCATCAGCTGCCACATGCAGTTAAAAGTTGGAAAGTGCAGTTTCCAGCTAGCAAAAGGAAGGAAGAACATCCAACTGCTGCTCTCTCCTCAAACCCACTGTCTCCACCAACTACATGTGAAAAGTTCTGTCACAACTTACATAAGCAGTGCTGTAGTAAACCCTACATTTCTCTGGGTCAAATGCAGGAAAATTTTATAACTCCCATTTTCAAACAATGCTTCTAGACAAATTTTGGTAAGATACTTTACAGGAGGACCCCCATAAGCAAGAGTCTGTAATAATCAACTTTTGGTTTCAACAATGGGTATTAAAGAAAGAGCTAACCATTTAAACGATTAGCTGCACATATAAAGATGAGAAAACATGAGTTTGTGATATGCAGAACAGACATTGCTTTTCCATTATGTTTTTAAAAGAATGTCAACAACAAGCACAGAGACAGATAGGCAATTAAAAAAGCATACATATTTATAAAAAAAAATAAAAATTACCACAGAACTGAGGTCACTCTAATGGGAAAATAAAAAAAGAACACATTAGAGAAATTAGGGTTAAATGTTAAAGAAAAAGGAGGCTAACTTTCAAACAAAATGCATTTCTGCATTTTTTTGCACCGTCTAAATAAGATAGCATTAGTAAGACAGAAACATAAATAAAAATGGATGCAAACAAGGATGACAACTATGTTTCTAATAAGTTATAGCTAGTATGGTTACATGGCTTACTAGCTTTGCATCAGAACCAATCCAAAGTAGAGCCTAAGGCACACAAGTCACAGATAAGGTATGGTAGAACAAACTGACCCCAAAATAAGAGTTAGTTTTTAAGCAAGTTTAAAGTTTGTCCTGAATTTAAATCCATGCAATGGTTGCACATGAAACAGAAAAACAGTCCTTATGATTTTACAGATAATTTGAAGTATCCACATGTATAAGGCCTCAAAATAAAAATAATGTGGTAATGTTTTCTAGCAAAGCTACAATACTGCATCTTATAATAAAATCTGGCATAACATAATCAGGAAAAACACATTTTTAATATCAATCATTAAAAAAACCCCAAGTTTAATTGTACCCTTTGTTTTCCTAAGTGTCTGTGTGTTTGCCTCCCTATGTATGTTTGCAAGAACAGAGCCTTTTCCAGGACCTCTTCCAAGGTACACCAAAATCAGTGAGAGATTTTAGATAGATCACGGCAGGTAATTCAGTCTCAGGATTGCAGCAGGTTGAGACAATGGGGCATATGTTCTATGCACAAATTTCAGTGATCAACTTGATTCGGATGCTACTGCAATATAAGCAACAAGCAAGAAAATCAAGGTTCAGTGTCATTCCTTGTCTTAGAAAAAATGAAATTATGGATTACGATTTCCAGCAGAAAATAATTTTAGTTACAGACTTTATGAACAGGTAGCATCACATCTCTAATATTAGTGGTAACAGTTTAACTGGTTAGTCAACCTTTGAAGAGCTTTAGTCAACTAATAACTGACACATACTAATTTCAGTTTTTCCCCTTCTCCCAAAGACAACAATCTTTGTTACTATTCAGGATGAAGTTCTTGGTGCTTTGACAGCAATATAATATCACATACGGCATTTAAACAAAGACTTATTTCTGTTTTTTCCAATTGTATTTGACTTCTGTGGCCACAACACATAGCAGAACTTTATATACTTTAAGAAATCAAATATGAATAGTAGGATATCAGTGTGCTAGGCAAATGAAAGTTGATCAGATAATATAATCCAAAATCATAAAAAAAAAAAAAAGAATTTAATCAGTTGTATGGATACTATGATAATGGGAGTCATGTAAATTTCTGAACAGGACGAACAAAGGCATCAAAGCAGCCTAAACTGTTTACACAGTGGGGGAGGGGATGAAACAAAACAAACAAAAAAACACCCAAAAATACAGACACCAAAGCTTCTCATAGATCTTTATTATCAGGAATCAATGGCTAATCGAAAATTAATCTCATTAAGTCCTTTATCAAGGCCAGCCAGTAAAACAATTTTGTGAGGAAAGGATATTTTTAACTATATCAGACCTTCTGACCACAATTTATCTTAAAAAGGTTTTATTTCCATTATTCCCTTTCATCACGAAGTGTTCCAGCACAAAACAAAATTTATACATGACGTATGGAGAGCCAGCAACATTTAATTTACCTGTTCCTCTTTCCCCTACCACATATTTTCTATCTGAAACAATTTTGTTTGTTCCCAGAGGAATTACTTAGTTTCTTAGAATTATTTTTGTTCTTAGATCACAGCAGGAGACATTTCCAGACATTCCCATTTATGGATAATACTAGTTCTACAAAGCACTTGACCAGAGGTATGTGCTTCTGCTCCAGCCCTTCTTGGGTATCTCCCGCCTGGTCAACCTCAGGATTGAAGCCTGTGGCCTTGACACATGTACCAAAATATTTTTATGATATTTACATCTCTTATGACCTATGCCTTGATTTATCCTCCCTCTAAATAAATTACAGGCTATATATTAAATGCCTCATAATTTACATGCTATTCATTCACAGCAGAGAGAAAAATTTTATGGAAAATTTCCTGCACAAATCTGAACAAGACAAATTTTTGTATCTGAAATCCTCATTTGTACAGCAGAAATTCTTATCTGTTATTTTTCCCCACTGCTTTCTTTATCGATATTGATGTCAGGGAATGAAAGAAATATATCTGACACATCTCTAAGTCCATAATTTTGTATGATGAACCCCAAGTGTGACTGTGATGGAGATAATTAGAACAATTTGGCAACTCTCTCTTTTCTACATGCAAATACACAGTACATCTATCTGCTGAGTTAAGAACAGGAAAGCAAGATATTTTCTACTTAGCTTAACAAAGTTCTTTTTTAAGTTGCCAAAATACCATGCATTTTACTTCACCTCTCACTGACACTTCAGGTTTTTTTCTCCCATCTACTGCAACATAAAACACCTACAGCTTCACTTTACCTTTTAAGGTATTTCAAACTGTTTAAAAATACTAATGAAGGTTTTCAACCAAATGACTACTGTAATAGCTGACCACGTTACAGGGATGTCCTGGGTTCAGCAGCAGCAGTAATTTTTCTCCTTCTTGGTAGCTGGTGCAGCACTGTGTTTTTGATTTTCGGCCTGGGAACAGCGCTGATAACACCAGTGTTTTCAGTTACTGCTTGGCGATGTTTTGGTCTGCCCAAGGACTTGCTGAGTCTCATGCTCTGCTAGGGAGGAGGGGAAGCCGGGAGGAAGGAGAGACAGGACATCTGACCCAGACTAACCAAAGAGGTTATTCCATACCACAGCACGTCATGTCCAGGATGTAAAAACGGAGGGCAGAGACCCAGAGTGGTGGGGGTGCACTGTGGGGGCGCACTGCTTGGTCAGGCTGGGTGTTGAGCAGCTGTATCCTTTCCTTGTATTTGCCTTGTCATTATTATTACTGGTGGGGGTGCACGGCTTGGTGGGGTTAGGATTGATGGTGAGCTATTGTATTCTCTTTCCTTGTATCTGCCTTGTCATTATTGTTATTGGTGGTAGCAGTAGTGGTTTGTGTTATACCTTAGTTACTAAACTGTTCTTATCTCAACCTGTGCGAGTTTCATTCTTTTGATTCTCCTCCCCATCCCCTTGGGAGCTGGGGGGAAGAAAGAGACGGGAGTGAGGGAGAGAGCAAAACTGCGTGGCTGAGAGACTTAAACCACGACAAGGGATTATGGAAGAGGTTTAATACTCATAATGGAAGCTCTCAATGTATTCTGCAAGTATCAGTCTGAGCTTTGTGCAAATAATACAGACTATTGTGCTTACAAAATTAAGATACTCGCTCATTGTCACAAAGGAGATGAGTAATAATGATGGAAACGAATCTCCTAACTTCTTATGTAATGATATGATGGAAACCAATGTCCTAATTTCTTATGTCATGAGATATTGTGGATGTTTATATCCTACAACAAACCAATATAACACTTGCATTGACAGAGGATGCATGTCTACAAATAAAATGAACGCTGCACGTAATTTCTAAGACTTTCTACTACCTGTGCCACCTTCCTCAAAATTCTTTTCATAAACAGTCAAACACCTAACTATGCCCAAATAAATATACAAGGCACATATAATACCATTCCATTTTGAAGCACTGCGTGTAACTGCCACAAGCCTAAAAAGTAACATTTTCCCAATATAAGTAAGACCCTTCTGTTCGATAATTTCTGCTTCCCAAACCTGGTAGATTATTATCTGCTTTATGAAAAATTAATCACCCTTACAGTAAGTACTTTATCAGCCTAAATACATTAGCAATAACTGAAAGTATTTGAGTTTATGGGAAAGCGGAAAATATGCAAAATTGGCAATTACATGAAAGTGTGACATGTCTGCTGTAGTTACCATCTCTTTCCCCCTTCATCAAAAGTGCATTTGTTTCTAAATTAAATGCTATAAACCTACCACCTAATTTTTTTTCCTTTTAAAACTGATTATCTTTCTCAAAAAGCTGTACTTAAGAAGCTCTTTGAATTTAATCTAACCACCTAATGTGAAGTAATAAACCCAGCACACCAAAACAAACCCAGATACACACAGCTCTCACCTCAGCATTGTAGAATTTGGTTTTCACATCTAGTGGTTTAAGAACCTGAATGAAACGGAAAAAAGACAGATTGACAACTGGTTTCTCAGACAACTTCAGCATTACTTTTATTAAGTGCCAAGATCTTTACTAAAGCGTTATTTTTCTTTTTGACCTTGCATAAAACAGGTGCATAATGAAATATATGATACAATCAGCTAAAACCTCACAGTTCAGCATATACACTTGCTGCTTATTATTTGCATACTTGATTGCTTTGCTGCTAAGCAGTTTTCTCAGACTGAAAACAAATACTCCTCCACCTAAGCACTGGCCTCATTCAAAACTAGACAAATCCCGTGCACTAAATAGATCTATGTCTTTAAAGCAACACTACATCCATCTTGTATCCAGAAGTTGTCTGCACTTGCATTCAAGAGTGAGCATGAACAATTTGCAAGTCCTTCAGTGTTTTGCCGCAAAAGTTGCTGACGGCTTCTCTAAAAACACAGAACTATTCATATGATTAGCTTAAGCAACAAATCATTATTAGGCTTCACTTTCTTCTAGAAAACACAACTGTCACAAGCAATAAAAAAGCCAATAAAGCACTTCAATCACATAAGAATAAATCAGCAAAAGAAAACAATTTGATGATATGAAAGGTGATAATAAAGCATTGGCTCTTAAGTGCTTGAATTCTGTACATAAAGCCATTACAGTTAACATAGTCGAATATGAAATAAATATACACTGATGTAACAGAAAGAAATAATCTTCAATAATACTTGTAAGGAAACTAATTTCAAGTATCTTCCTGAAGACATTTATTTCCCTTTATTGAGGGAAAGTTTTCTTTCGTTTGCATGTAAGTGCAATGCATCCTTAGACACCCCTAAAAAGTTTCAAGTTGTGAACAATTTTTTTAGCCCTGAAGAATTCAGATTAAAAAGTACTCTTCAGAGATATTTTTGCATTATAACAGGTGCAATGTTCAACTCTTTCAAGCAATCATAACCATCTCTCTCTGTAACGAGAAAAAAAGAAGTCAAAATTTTAATTTAGGTTTTTATTGGTGAAGTGTTTTTTCCCACCAAATATTTTGCTTAAGTGAGCTTTTTACTAACTTCCCTAAATGCTGATATTTTTTCTCCTTGATAAAGAAAATCTTTCCATTCATTCCAGTAAATTTCAAGTGGCATTCCAGTAAAAAATAATTATTGTGAGGTTCACACACATCCTCCCCTCAAATACAAACAATAACCAAACCCTAGAAAGAATAATTTCTTTTCATATAAACATAATGGTGTTAATTACTCATAGGAAGCTTTGGAACAAAAAGTTACTCTACATCAGCATGAAACCACATATAATGGATGCAAAAGAAGCTGTTTAACTGCAAATACCAGTTCAACTTAAAAGATCCTAGAAAACATGAGCGAAAAAGTTAACAATCTATCAAAGAGAAGATGGTGGGTTTTTTTTTTATTATAAAGCAACTGGTAGCACTTCAGACACTAGCAGCCAGCAATTCACATTGTAAAGACCTTGTTCTGTTTTCTGTAACATTTCTTGCTGTTTGTTCTCCGATTTTCTAGCTGTTGTCTCCATGTCATACAAAAAAAAACAAACAAAAAACAAACCAAACAACCAACCAACCAAACCACAACCAAAATTGCTCAGTGAAGTGTTTTTCTCATAATGAATCACACTATTTATAAAATGGGTTAAAGTGCACGTGTACTTTTTGAGAAGCTGTTACGTTTCCTTCTTTGAGGGAAGAGCTTCAAATGTGACAGAGAACTGGCCTTATCTCTTTTGACATTAAAGTTGCCTGTGCTGGATGGATTAAGCTAAAAACCAGGAATTACAATATGCCTTTAGACCCCTGAGAAATGTGCACAAATAAGCTTCCATACAAAATCTAAAGGAGACAAACTGACACGTTGAACAAGGCTCTGGCAATAATGAAGGCAGGGATGGCAGAGGAGATGCGAACTGGAAATGTGTATGGGTACATTAGTGATTTAGAGAAAGCCTAGAGAGGGCAGAGGTACAGAACACAGAGATCCTGGGTGACAAAAAATGGAAAAACGGAAAGGGAAACCGTTTCACACAAAGGGCAAGACAAAACACACAAAGATGAAACTCAGCTTCATTAAAGATGAAGAAACACTGGAGAGTTTCCGAGTTCAGAGAAGAGTGCAACACAAAGACTGAAATGAAATGATTTTCCATAGAATTTTCTGGAAACACCTTTGACTAATCAATACCTGCCATTTCAAGGCCCACAAGTAATAACAGCAGTCAGGTGTCTTTTGCAGTGCATGGCAATTTGTCCTTCTAAAGACTGAAATGTTTTTTTCTGAAGTATACAGAATACTATAAAAGAGCAAAATTAAATCACCTGCAACTTGCAAAAGATACAGGCCCAAGTTACACAATGCTCCTGCATCGCCAGACATGAGAGTATCTAAAAACGTATTCAGTAAAGCATGCCACTGAATCCTTCATTGAAGGTGAAAGAGCCCACAACCACCCAAATCTCAGCATATTTCTCTAAAAAAGAAACACCCATTAAATACACAAATCAAATGAACTTTCCTGCCAGAACTAGTCTACAGACAACAATAATTTCCTGCCTTCTTCAGTTACTCTCATCTCAAGTCTTGAAGTTTGTGAAGTAGAACAAAAGGTTTCTACTCTATCAATTACTTATTAGTCAGATATAACACATTAGACTTCTTAGTTTCCTTCAAACACCCAGGCACTAAATTCCAATGTACGAAATGCTACACACCCTAGAAGAAAAATTACAACTTCACTATCTAACCTCAAAGGTTAAAATGTGTCAAGGAGCAATGTTGACGCAGAAGTCCTGGACACAGCACACAGACCAATATGATCAGGCTTGTGCCAAAGTTTATTGCGCAGATAGCTCAGTATATATAGGTACTCTACTTGTCTATCATTAACACACACAAGTCTAATTGGATACATGTATTGTTCACACGGCTAAATACCGAATAGGATTCACTCAGTAACAGCTTAATGATTGGTTAACTATGACAGCATATGCTTCAAGGTTACAGTTAACATTCCTCCTCTGCGTATCTCTCTCAGTAGTTTTCCGTGCTAATTTTTCCAAAGGCTACTGCACGTACACGAACTTTAGTAACCCTCAGGCAAGGCCTCAATGCCTGCGAGTCACTACATTACAATTGTCAAGCAATTGTCTGGATTGCTCACATGCCCATTCACAGTCAAATAGCTCTCCACAGAGCAAACAACACTTGCTCTCTTGTTCGATTTAAAAATGATCAAGATGCTGGCTGCCATAAAAAGTTGTGTTTGTTTTTTTTTCAGGGTAGATTTTTCTTTCTCATTAAATCAATAAAAATCATTATATGCAATATTTATTATTTCTGAAATGTTTAACTATACAGCAATTAGAAACTACCAGTTCATGTGAAATTTACAGCAACAGTTACAAGCTTACTTTTAAAAGTCAAAACAGATTTTTAGTACATAAAAGTGCTCTTGAAGTACCTATTTTAAAACGAGTTTTCCAGATTCACCCACTTATTAAAAGTAGAGTAGAATACTTTGTGCAATACCTGAAATTTGAAGAACTTTCTGAAGTACATCTTCTCTCCTGTCTGCGTAGTGTAACTTACTGCACAAACTAGGCTGAAAGAAACAATTTTTAAGAAGTAATTTGAATTACTTAAATTTTGTGCCTATATCAAAGCAGCAACAGCAACAGAATAGCATGCATGTGCTGCAGTTTCATTTAAGCTCATTTAATTGTAGAAAAATTTAAAACCTTACATATGTGTTCCTATTTCCTTCACTTCGTGATGGATCACATCATCAATGCAACAGTCAGGTTTAAGTTCTGCCACTGCAGCACTAGAAGCTGAAAGGTTCAAGCGCTGAGAACTTGTCTGAAGATCAGCCTGGGGACAGAAAACCAAAGCACTGGTTAGAACTGCATCCCATTAAGAAATTTAAAGAAGAATAACTTACGTTATCAAGTATTAGGTTTCACTGAGCATTATATACCCTACATGCTTTATATACATAAATAAGTTATGATGATGACTTATTTATTTGTCAAAGCTAAAGAGAAGTTCTAAAATACATATACGTAAATAGTCCAATCCTTTGACATGCATCTTATAAAACCTCTCTTTACTTTCACATTGAGTTCCACAATGACTTCTCGAATTTATATTCTCAAAGTATTATTTGTTCAGCACAAAGTAAAATACAAGTCAATGCATGCTTTACAGAGACTTGCTTTGATGACCTCATTGTAAGTCCAAGTAAGCAAATATAACTAATTTTTTTGGTTGTGTCATGGTTTAAGCTTCTGTAAACCCATACAGTCGCTCTCTCACTCACTCCCCATTCTTTCTTCCCTCTGCTCCTGGAGGAATGGGAAGGAGAATGGAAAGAATGCAACTCCCACAGGTTGAGATAAGAACAGTTTAGTAACTAAGGTATAACACAAACCACTACTGCTACCACCAGTAATAATAATGACAAGAGAAATACAAGGGAAAAGAATACACTTTCTCACCATCCAATATCAAGCCCGACCACACAGCGCACCCCCACCAGTGCACCCCCCACTGTGCACCCTCACCACCCTTCTGGGTCTCTGCTCTCCGTTTCTACCTCCTGGACATGACGTGCTGTGGTATGGAATAACCTCTTTGGTTAGCCTGGGTCAGGTGTCCTGTCTCTCCTTCCTCCCGGCTTCCCCTCCTCCCTGGCAGAGCATGAGGCTCAGCAAGTCCTTGGGCAGCCTAAACATTACCAAGCAGTAACTGAAAACACTGGTGTTATCAGCGCTGTTCCCAGGCCCAAAACAAAAAACACAGCACTGCAGCAGCTACCAACAAGGAGGAAAAATGACTGCTGCTGCTGAACCCAGGACAGGTTCTGAAAGTTTTATTACACCAGCTCTCCAGAGAAGCTTTATAACTGTCCTGGGTTCGGCAGTAGCAGTCATCGTAGCAGTAGTAGCAGTAGCATCAGGGGAGCAAGTGAGTGGCTGTGTGGTTCTGAGTTACCAGCTGGGCTTAAACCATGACAGTTCTTTGTGGCACCCAACATGGGGCATGAAGGGTTGAGATAACGACAGATCTGACCAGAGTGTGTCTGTGTTTGTGATAAGCATTCATTGTTTCGGATTAACAGTCACTCGTCACAATGTTGATCTACTGGCTCTCAAACTTGTTGCTCTTGCTCTCACAGTTTCAGCATGTCATACCTTACTTACAGGCGGTGTTTGCTGTTTTAGTGTTTACTGGCTGGGGGGCCTGGGCTTTGTGGTAATGACTTGTAATACAATAGAATCATTGATCATGAATGATCTGGCTTGTGTTCCCAGTGTGTGTTCCCTGACCTCTATATTTTGGGAGGTATATAGTGGAAGTGTTTAGCAATTATACATCCTTTTTTTTCCTCCTCGGCTGGTCAACCTATGAAGGAGATATTCCCATACATTCCCAGCTCCCCCACCAGACTATTTACAGCATCACTTGAGAGTTCAGAAAGATTTGAATGGCCTTTGGATACCCCTGACACCTGCCTGCTGATTGTGATGGGGATCACCATGTTGGCACACATACAGAGTGTGTTTTATCCATGACCATTTCATCTGACCTCGGAAGTTAAGCAGAGTTGGGTGTGGGTCTTGCCTAGCATGAGACAACGATATAGGAAGACCAAGAGATTTTCCCTGAGGCTGGACAGTCATGAGTGGCAAGGTGTGTGGGACAGTTTGGGCAAGTATCTAGGTCAGTGGGCCCCTCCAGGGCTCTGGAACTTCACCACTGAACAACTGCAAAATCCATGAGAATTCGTAAAACACTTGAATGAGGTGTGTTGTCATTCTGGCATACCGGAGAGGGACAAATCATGGCAACATGCTGGGGCTTGGCCTATGCTTACAGAGCTCTGTTCAAGACTATCCAGCACCTTCAAAGGGAAAAAAATGTCTCTGGATCTGATGGAAGAGCAACAGACAACGCAGCTACTCCCAGTCATCCAGGAATTCTAGAAGTCATCATGGACTGGCCAGAGGGCAAAGATTTTGGAATGTCACCAGAGGAGGATATGATGCGTGCTGAAGAGGCCCCACCATATAATGAACTGTAAGAAAGTGAAAAGCAGTATGCCTTGTTTACTGATGGGTCCTGTCGCATTGTGGGAAAGCATTGCAGATGGAAGGCAGCTGTACAGAGACCCCGACGACAAGTTGCAGAAACTGCTGAAGGAGAGGGTGAATCGAGTCAGTTTGCCGAGGTGAAAGCCATCCGGCTGGCCTTGGACATGGCTGAATGAGAAAAGTGGCCAGTACTTTATCTCTATACTGACTCATGGATGGTGGCAAATGCCCGGTGGTGGTGGTTGCAGCAATGGAAGCAGAGCAACTGGCAATGCAGAGGTAAACCCATCTGAGCTGCTGCCCTGCGGCAAGATATCACTGCCCGGGTGCAGAACCTGGTGGTGAAGGTACACCATGTAGATGCTCATGTACCCAAGAGTCGGGCCACTGAGGAACACCAGAACAACCAACAAGCGGACAAAGTTGCTAAGATTGAAGTGGTTCAGATGAGCTTAGATTGGCAACATAAGGGTGAATTATTTTTGGCCCCATGGGCCCATGACACTTCAGGCCATCAGGGCAGAGATGCAACATACAGATGGGCTCATAATCGAGGAGTAGACTTAACAATGGGCACTATTGTCCAGGTTATTCATGAGTGTGAAACGTGCTGCAATTAAGTAAGCCAAATGGTTAAACCCTCTTTGGTATGGAGGACGATGGCTGAAGTACAAAGATGGGGAGGCCTGGCAGACTGACTATATCACACTCCCACCAACCTGCCAAGGCAAGTGCCATGTGCTTACCATGCTGGAAGCAACCACTGGATGGCTGGAAACATATGCTGGGCCCCACACCACTGCCTGGAGCAATATCCTGGGCCTTGAGAAACAGACTTTATGGCGACACAGCACCCCAGAGAGAATGAATCAGACAATGGGACTCATTTCTGGAACAGCCTTATAGACATTTGGGACAAAGAACATGGCATTGAGTGGGTATATCACATCCCCTGCCATGCACCAGCCTCTGGGAAAATCGAACAGTACAATGGGCTGTTAAAAACTACACTGAGAGCAATGAGTGGTGGGACTTTCAAACACTGGGATACACACTTACCAAAAGCCACCTGGTTGGTCAACGCCAGAGGATCTGCCAACAGGGCTGACCCAGCCCAGTCAGAACTTTCACATACCATAGAAGGGGACAAAGTTCCTGTGGTGCACATAAAGAATTTGCTGGGGAAGACAGTTTGGGCTATTCCTCCTTCAGGTAAAGGCAAACCCACTCGTGGGATTGCTTTTGCTCAGGGACCCGGAAATGCTTGGTGGGTAATGCAGGAAGATGGAGAAGTCCAGCAATACATCCCTACTAGAAGGAAGTGCTGCAGGAGAGCCAGGAGACCTCCTTGGATGGATAAGGACCTGCTGAGCAAAATTCAAAGGAAAAAAGAGGCTGATAAAAGGTGGAAGCAAGGACAGGCAGCCTGGGAAGAATACAGGGATGTTGTCCGGGAAGCTAGGTACCAGGTTAGGAAAGCTAAGGCCCAGTTAGAATTAAACTTGGCTAGGGATGTTAAGGATAACAGGAAGGGATTCTATAGGTACTTCGCAAATAAAAGTGAGACTAGGGACAACGTAGGCCCTCTCCAGAAGTTATCGGGAGAACTGGCTACCCTGGATTTAGAGAAGCATGAGGTTCTTAATGACTTCTTTGCCTCAGCCTTCACTGGCAAATATTCCGACCACACCACCCAAGTCTTGGAAGGCAGACGCAAGGACTGTGAGAATGAAGACCCTGGGCCCACTGTAGGAGAGGATCTGGTTCAAGACCACCTTAGGAACCTGAATGTATGCAAGTCCATGGGACCTGATGAAATCCATCCGCGGGTCCTGAAGGAGCTGGCAAATGAAGTTGCTAAGACACTGTCCATCATATTTGAAAAATCATGGCAGTCAGGTGACGTTCCCGAGGACTGGGAAAAGGGAAATATAACCCCTATTTTCAAGAAGGGGAAAATGGATGACCCAGGGAACTACAGACCAGTCTCATCTCTGTGCCTAGCAAAATCTTGGAGTGGATTCTCTTGGAAGGCACGCTGAGGCACATGAAAAACAAGGTGCTGGGTGACAGCCAGCATGGCTTTACTAAGGGGAAATCCTGCCTGACCAATCTGGTGACCTTCTATGAAGGGGCTACGGAACTGACGGTCAGGGGCAGAGCAGTTGATGTCATCTACCTGGACTTGTGCAAAGCATTCGACAGTATCCCACATGACATCCTTGTCTCTGAGTTGGAGAGACATCAATTTGATAGGTGGACCACTCGGTGGATAAAGAACTGGCTCGATGGCTGCATGCAAAGAGCTGTGCTCAATGGCTCAATGTCCAGGTGGAAAACAGTAATGAGTGGTGTTCCCCAGGGATCGATGCTGGGATCGCTTTTGTTCAACATCTTTGTTGGTGACATAGACAGTGGGATTGAGTGCGCCCTCAGCAAGTTTGCCGATGACACCAAGCTGTGTGGTTCGGTTGATATGTTAGAGGGAAGTGATGCCATCCAGAGGGACCCTGGCATGCTCGTGAGGTGGGCTGATGCCAACCTGATGAAGTTTAACCATGCCAAGGGCAAGGTCCTACACCTGGGTCGGAGCAATCCCAGGCACAGCTACAGGTTGGGCAGAGAAAACATTCAGAGCAGCCCTGCGGAGAAGGACTTGGGGGTGTTGGTCTATGAGAAAATGAACATGAGCCGGCTTCAGTGTGAGCTCGCAGCCCAGAAACCAACCGTATCCTGGGCTGCATCAAAAGGAGTGTGACCAGCAAGTCAAGGGAGGTGATCCTGCCCCTCTACTCTGCTCTTGTGAGACCTCACTTGGAGTATTGTGTGCAGTTCTGGTGTCCTCAACATAAAAAGGACATGGAACTATTGGAACAAGTGCAGAGGAGGGCCACGAAGATGATCAGGGGACTGGAGCACCTCCTGTATGAAGATAGGATGAGAAAGTTGGGGCTGTTCAGCCTGCAGAAGAGAAGGCTGTGTGGAGATCTCATAGCAGCCTTCCAGTATCTGAAAGGGGCCTATATGGATACTGGGGAGTGACTCTTCATGAGGGACTGTGGTGACAGGATAAGGGGTAACGGGTTCAAACTTAAACACAGGAAGTTTAGATTAGATATAAGGAAGAAATTCTTTACTGTAAGGGTGGTGAGGCCCTGGAATGGGTTGTCCAGGAAAGGTGTGAATGCTCCATCGCTGGCAGTATTCAAGACCAGGCTGGACAGAGCCTTGGGTGGCATGGTTTAGAGGGAGGTGTCCCTGCCCATGGCAGGGGAGCTGGAACTAGATGATCTTAAGGTCCTTTCCAATCCTAACCATTTTATGATTCTACGATTCTATGAATGTGTACCTCAAGGGGATTTGATTTTACGGGAAAACAGCCAATGAACTCAATTGTTTCCTGTTGCCTGCTATGTAGCACTTTTATAGCCCACCAACTAGATGTCTTCAGGTCACCAGCAACTCGCCCTGGCTTCCCTCTGACCATCATCCCAACAAAGAATGAACTTTTACTAAACCAGACGAGCTCAGGAGTGACCAGACAAGTTCCACAATGTCATCAGCAGGCAACAATCCAACATTGCACACCGTCTCTCCTTTTCTGAATGACTGTTGCAAAAGATGGAGCCTGACATGGACCAGATGAACCCAGCAGCTTCATAGAGATTGGTCTGTGCACTAAGGAATGATACCTCTCTCTTTGTGTGTGTGGATGTATACATATATATATATATACACATACATATATATATACACGTACATATATATATATACACATACATATATATATGAGACAAGAATGATGGTATACTGAAAAATGTGGGATCTGAGCATGATGTAAATGGTATGGAATAAGGTGTGGACACTGTCCTGGGTTCAGCAGTAGCAGTCATTTTTCTCCTTCTTAGTAGCTGGTGCAGGGCTGTGTTTTTGACTTTCAGTCTGGGAACAATACTGATAACACCAATGTTTTTAGTTGTTGCTCGGTAATGTTTACCCTGACCAAGGACTTTCTGAGTTCTCATGCTCTGACAGGGAGGAGGGGAAGCCAGGAGGAAGCACAGACAAGACACCTGACTCAAACTGACCAAATTGGTATTCCACACCACTGCACATCATACTCAGTATATAAACTGGGGGCAGTTACCCGGAAGGGTTAGATCACTGCTCAGGTTGGGCTGGGTATCGGTCGGCAGGTGGTAAGTGGTTGTACTCTCTTCCCTTGTTATTTCCCTTATCATTATTATTATTGGTGATAGCAGCAGTGGTTTGCGTTATACCTTAGTTACTGGACTGTTCTAATCTCAATCAGCGGGAGTTACATTCTTTCGATTCTCCTCCCCACCCCTCCAGGAGCAGGGAGAGGACAGGGGGCAGAGTGAGCGAGCAACTGCCTGGTTCTGAATTACCGGCTGGACTTAAACCACAACAATAATACAACAATTTTTTTTTTTTAACACAATCCTAGGTTTGAATTTTAATTTTACTCTTTAAAGATTTCTACTATAATTTCTATTTTTCTGTCTTATTTTTTCCAATTTCCAGGTATGTTTTCTGGATTGAAAAAAGATATCTCCTGAAGTCCACATATTTACATTAACCACATAAGATGTTGTTAGAAAACATACTCAACATACTTTTTTTTATATATCTAGTAAGTACATTTATTTTCACATACCTTTACCAGTATATCCTTGACAACTTGATTGCTGTCGTTGTGTACACTAATGTAACTGGAAAATGTCTCTCCCAGAAATATATTTCTGTGTTACAAAAAAAAAAAGTTCAGTAATAGTTTTTTAAAAAAATACATTTCACTGAAACCCCTTTAAGTTCTAATGAAAATAAATATACACACACAAATACGCACATATGTTTGCCATACTTCTAGAAGTCGTCCTTCTAAGACAAACAACTTCAGAAAAGAAGAAATCCAGATTTATTTTCTAGATAAAAATCATAGAAGAATAAGATGGCTTACAGTACCCACAAAAATCACTGTAGAAAACTCTCAGTGCCAGATGTGGTTTATACTAGTGTATTACATTAATAATTCACCTACAGCTGCAAATTTTTTTCAATTTTCAATCCTTATTACATTCAGAGTCAGGCTATGGACAAGAAAAATCAGGCAGCACATATTTATGTATTATGTCACATCATAAATCAAGCCATAGATATTTTTTAAGATGACTGAACATCTCATTGCATAACAACGATGTTCAAAAAGAAAAGTAATAAACACATTATCATTAAATTAATCCTAAATCTCGCATGTTATAGTTACAATAATTCATTCTTACCCAAAATTTTGAGGCAAAGTCAGCATTTCTCCTAGCATCAAAGTTTCTGCCCCCTTTACAGTAGAAGGATCATCTTTCATGAGCTGGTTAAAGAGATTACCTATAGAAACATCAAATTGCTAGTATCTAAACATTTGCTAAATCTAAACCTTTGTTTACATTTAAGTTAAGACATTTAATCACTTTAGCAATTTATTTCAGACATACTCCTTTTACAACCAACTTGTTTATGGAGGAAATACATACTATAGGCCTAGAAATTACAACTTACTTTCAGGCACTTGTGTCCAACAAAGCATTCAGTATATCTGCTGAACGGCACAATCCCAAAGGCTAATCTCAAACTCATGTTAAATTTTAAGAGAAGACTTGGGGGTGTTGGTGGATGAGAAAATGAACATGAGCCAGCAGTGTGTGCTCACAGCCCAGAAAGCCAACCGAATCCTGGGCTGCATCAAAAGGAGTGTGACCAGCAGGTCGAGGGAGGTGCTCCTGCCCCTCTACTCTGCTCTCGTGAGACCTCACTTGGAGTATTGTGTGCAGTTCTGGTGTCCTCAGCATAAAAAGGACATGGAACTGTTGGAACTAGTGCAGAGGAGGGCCACGAGGATGATCAGGGGACTGGAGCACCTCCCGTATGAAGACAGGCTGAGAAAGTTGGGGCACTTCAGCCTGGAGAAGGTTGCATTGAGACCTTACAGTAGCCTTCCAGTATCTGAAGTGGGCCTGTAAGGATGCTGGGGAGGGACTCTTCATTAGGGACTGCAGTGATAGGACAAGGGGTAACGGGTTCAAACTTAAACAGGGGAAGTTTAGACTGAATATGAGGAAGAAGTTTTTTAATGTAAGGGTGGTGAGGCACTGGAATTGGCTGCCCAAGGAAGTTGTGGATGCTCCATCCTTGGTGGTGCTCAAGGTGGGGCTGGACATAGCCTTGGATGGCATGGTTTAGTGGGAGGTGTCCCTGCCCATGGCAGGGGTGCTGGACTAGATGATTTTAAGGTCATTTCCAACCCTAACTATTCTATGATTCTATGATTCTAAATTCTGCCTGAGTAAAGCACATTATATAACAGAACTAATCAACCCCACTTACTTTCTTCCCCTACTTGTTTTGCATTTCCAAATAATCTCCTTTTCTTAAATCTTTTATTTGCCACTTTCTTATACATGACTTCTAGATAGCAACTGTGGGATAATCCAGGGATTTCCAATTTACGACTGCACGCCAAGCATAACACAATTCAAAAGTAGTGATTCTTGCAAAGAAATTTTCAATTGAACATTCCTGTGTTGATTCTAATTACCAAGGCATTTTCTCCAGATAAAGATGACAGTCACACCAAACTTCCCTACAATTACACATTTCTCATTAACAAGCACCTTCTATCTTGTGCGTTAAATTACTCAGACTTTGAGCTGATGTTTGCAACAACATCACCAAGCTTGCAAAGCTGCAGGTGAAGAGTTGTAGAGTGAGTGCACTTTGGTATCTTTCTATAGCCATTATCAAACATCAAACATATTGCTGTTTCAGATTACTGTCTATGGGAGTTATAAGACTCCTCTGATGCTCATCTTGCATAAACTTGCTAATATGCACAGAATAATCAGTCAGTACAGAAGACATACCTGGCAAATCTCTTTCTTCACAAGTCACTGGAATATTAGTGAATAAAGTAGGTTTGGTTAGCCTCATCACTGCAAAAATAAAGAAATAAACCACAAGTCAATAAAAAAAAGTATTTTTAAATTTTAGTTTCAAAGTACAATTTTTTCTTGCTCTCCACCACAAAAACCCACAACCACCAAATCTTAATCTGATAAAGGGTAACACCTTTTGGCATCATCCAGTCTTTTTCAATATAACAAATTCCATGCCACTCTGACAGCCAAGAGCTCTGTTGATGCCATTGCTCCCTCTTGCTTTATTCCCCTGATTTAATTATTTTGATATACATTTGGATGTAGTGGGCTGTACTGGTTCACAAGAACATGCACCTTGAATCCTGCGTTCAGTTATGGGCCTCTACTACAAGAAAGACATTGAGGTGCTGACACACGTCCAGAAAAGGGCAAGGAAGCCGGCAAAGTGTCTGGAGCATAAGTTTGATGAAGAGCAGCTGGGGGAACTAGAGTTGTTTAGCCTGGAGAACAGAAAGTTCAGGAGGGACCTTACTCCTCTCCTTACAACTACCTAAAAGGAGATTGTAGCAAGGTGAGGTTCAGTCTCTTCTCATAAGTAACAAGCGATAGGACAAGAGGTAACAGCCTTAAGGCATGCCTGGGAAGGTTTAGACTGGATATTAGAAAAAATTTCCTCACAGAAACGGGTGGTCAGGCATTGGAACACAGCAGGTGGTGAGGCACTGTAACAGGCTGCCCAGGGCAGTGGTAGAGTCTCTGTCCCTGAGGTGCTTGAACACTGTGTAGATGAGGCCCTCAGTGATACCGTCTAATGGTGGTCTTGGCAATCCTGAGGTAATGGTCAGACTTAGTGATCTTAAAGGTCTTTTCCAACCTAGTTGATTCTATGATTCTATAATTTTTATTCACATAAAAGCCAACCCAAAGCAGCACAAAGCTGACAGCTACCACTGAACGGTCACACCAACCTGCCCTTCTGTTTAGTAAGATGTTTGTTTAGCTCTTTTGTCAGTACAACTGAATAAGTGTAGGGAGACTGTATTATTGGCAGTTAACTAATTTTATTCAAATTTACAGTAGCTCATATAAAGTAGTATTTGCTGCCTGTTTCTAAAGGAACAGTAAGAGATCAAGTTTAGTCACATTTAAGACAATAAATAAATATATCATGGAAGGAAGTCAAAGCACAAATTAAGATATGCAGATTATCATACTTAATAGGACTACTAAATTAATATTAGAAAATATTCTTTGCAGGACAACCTCTCATGTCTCTTCTTCTACTATCCCAGACACAAAATACAACATTAAATAAAACTTGAATCACGTTGCATTCTACTACATTATATTTTTCAATATGCTGATGTACAAAGAAACTTTGTCACTATTAGTGTTAAGATCAGAAGAATAATTTCAGTGAAATTACTTGGCTATACAAGCTTCAAAACTAATAATGACCTGAAGTTACTCTAGACAGCACTTTACATCAATTTTGCTAAGTGGTAATACCAAATGTCACAAACACCCAAATGTCCATATAAGACCCCTAACTCTTCAGTCAAAGTTTAAAAATACATGGCAATGATCCACACTGAGCAACATCCTCAATTTTAAACTACACGAAGACATGTAATGCCTACAATAATGCAATTATTCTGACATAACAATGTCATCAAAAGAAAAAGGTAAGTAAAAGTCCAGGGGGATTTTATTTAGTTTTTATATAGAGGGATGTTACGCTTACGTACACTTTTATTCCATCAGTGTTAATGATAATCTACAAATACCACTCATTTATTTTCCTCCTCTTCCAGATGCCACAGACCTTGACCTCCAGCTATAGCAAAATTATCTGGAATTAGTAGGGGTGCCTAACAGAAATACATACTCTTGCAGTTACACTGATTACAGTTTAACTGCTTTACTGACCCCGCAACTGGGCAGGGACAGTGTTGCCAGGGTTGGTTCAGCTGATCAGCGTCGCCTTGAAATAAATTTATTTCATAAAATATTTCAAAGAATAAACTTATTCTTTCAGGTGAAAAAAAGTTAGTGCTTTCTTGTTTCCCAATATAATTACAGACAAAAGACCACAAACATCCAGAGAAAGGGAGGGGCAGAATCTTATTACTGAAGTCATAACTAGCAAGTGCTAAGTTGTTACTAACGCAGCTTACAAACGAATAGAAATAAGTCTGATTTCATGTCAGGGCTACGCCTTCACTGAAGAACCCACACACACTACTTTCAGGAAATAATCAGATCTTGAAAGTCTCAGTGTCAAAAATAATTACAGATCCTTATAGCAATTTTAGCAACTCACTTAAAATTATTCTTCCCTCTCCTAACTTCCAAGAAGCATAGTGAGGATGTACTTTGCTTGACTGAAATTATCTGACACAGCTTGCCATAATAGTCTGGAATATTTATTTTAATTTTTTTCCTTTAGACCACCAAGGTAGAGAAAAGCTATAAAATGCAGTACTGAGCCTAGCAGAAACTTACTCATCTTAATAAATAATTATTACAGCTAAAAAAACTGTAGCAAAGTAATATTAAGCAGTTTTCTATTCATTAATTCATCAGCTGTTCTAAAGCTTGTATAACCTAAGCTGCTTAAAAACTCCAGTACTTCAGATCGCAATTTTATCTGCACCTTACAATTACAAACTAAATATAATTCCAAATTTATGTACAAGTAAATTCATCTTATCAGTAAGGCTTAGCTTTTCCCTAAGAATATTTCTAACATATTCACAGTATAATATATCACAGAAAATCCATATCTGTCCCACAGATCTTTGGATAGTAGCGTTGCAAGATGGCAATTCATTCTGCTTGATAAGCCTATTCAGCTTCACCCAGATGTCCTCCAAATTCTGATTATTACAAATAGACTCTTCAATTATCCACTTCGCTCTGTAAAATGCATGCAGTTTAAGTCTTTCTAAATTATTTTGCAGTTCTTGAGATAAAGGAAGGATCTCTTCTTTAAGCTTAGGGCTAGGGAGAGAGACACTCCAAGACCTTTTCAATTTTTGTTTTCCATTAGGTGGTGGGTCTCCTTGATTCTCCAAGTTAATTAGTCTGTGAACAGTTTGTGCTTGGATTAAAGTCTGCCTGTGTTTCACATCAGACTGAAACTCAAGGAGGTATTTTGTGCAGTCACAATCAGGAGCTCCTGTAACATATTCTGAAGGTGTAGAAAGCTGTTTCAATTCTTCTGCTTCCTCACAAGAAATAACAGGTGGCTTCTTTTTTGGTTTGAGGGGAAGTCTGCATAAATCATTTGGAAACCAGGGTGTAAATCTTGGTAACCGACGAATGGGAAATTCCTTCACTGCTGCTTCTGCAAAGTTCTGCAGTTTTACTAGATCTCTCTGATATGGTCGATAATGCAAAACCACTTCCATGCTTGTACAGGAGGACTCCAGTTATTCTTAAGAAAGGGAACGGTTTCTTGATTAGAATTCTCAAATCTAGACTGAAACATCTTATTTATAAGCACTTGCTTGCCCCGTGATGCAAAGATCAGTGGAAAACAGGACCTAAAGCAGAAGTATTATAAAAAAATAAGATACTACCATATTAAGAAAAATACTGCTGGGATATTTTACAAAAAAAAAAAAAAAACATAACCCAAACCAAAAAAACACAACACCAAAAAACTCAAGTTATGTTGTAAAACTAAGCAAGATATGTATCAGAATATTCTACTTTATCCAGGCTGAACTTTAGCAACTGTACTACACCATTACCAAATAACTTCAGTATGCTGAACATTACCTGTATGCACAGTTTACTCAACACTGACCTTTCCAAGAGTATTCTTTTACTGTCAATATCCCATTCTTGCTATCCATCTGTCATTATTCTTCCTGTATTACAGTGATGTATATTAAAAGACATACAATTACTGGTGCCTATTTTCTTAAATTTACCTAACTTTTTTTTTGCTAAGTGCTTTCCTCCTACACTTCAACATTTAAGCCAGGGCATATAAAGCAGCTAGAATGTGCTACAAAAACCCTTCCTGAAATAGTACTGACTAATACAGCAATTTTTACAGTTACCAGTTAAAAGGGAAGTTCTTTAGGCAAATTAAAGTTGCCTGCTTCCATTTCATATCAGAACTACACATTTAGTTTTAGTCTCAGGGCTTCTGAGCAATACATGCAACCACACTTTTAGTCCTTAAGGACCTGATACTTCCTAAATCTATTAGACTTCTGGAACAACAATAAGCCCTTAAAGACTTTATACTTTCATACATCACCACTTTCTTTCATACAAAGATTATATTAAATTCTAGGGGTGTGGGGAGGAGGGATGGGGGGACAGGACACGGACCTACAAACGCTACTGTAGAACTTAACATGCACTCTCTTGCTCTCCTATCCTTGTCCTGCCCAATAAGTTTGCAATTATTTTGATACCTTTCTCACTGCTTTTGCAAAATCAGTCTTGAGCCTGCACCAATTTTCATATAAGCCAAAGAATTACACTGGTTCCTTACAAAAGCAAAATTATGCATCATAAAACTTTTTGCTTTGAATTATTTACTATTGAAATGTGTTTGTAATATCAGCTGATGACATTCTCAGGTTTTTGGCTTGTGTGTGTGTGTTTGTACAAATATTCAAAACAGGTCTTGTTAATCTTTGAATTAGGAGGTGATCCTGCCCCTCTACTCTGCTCCTGCTAGACCTCACTTGGAGTCTTGTGTGCAGTTCTGGTGTCCTCAACATAAAAAGGACATGGAACTGTTAGAACAAGTGCAGAGGAGGGCCACGAAGATGATCAGGGGACTGGAGCACCTCCCGTATGAAGACAGGCTGGGAAAGTTGGGGCTGCTCATCCTGGAGAAGAGAAGGCCGCGTTGAGACCTCATAGCAGCCTTCCAGCATGTGAAGAGGGCCTGTAAGGATGCTGGGGAGGGACTCTTCATTAGGGACTGTAGTGATAGGACAAGGGGTAATGGGTTCAAACTTAAACAGGGGAAGTTTAGACTGGATAAAAGGAAGAAGTTCTTTACTGTGAGGGTGGTGAGGCACTGGAATGGGTTGCCCAGGGAAGCTGTGAATGCCCCATCCCTGGTAGTGTTCAAGGCCAGGTTGGACAGAGCCTTGGGTGACATGATTTAGTGGGAGATGTCCCTGGCCATGGCAGGGAGTTGGAACTAGATGATCTTGAGGTCCTTTCCAACCCTAACTATTCTATGATTCTATGCTTATTATCTTATAGTGACATGCAGGCACCATTAAAAGCCTCTCTCCAGGAGCACTCCAAAACTCGTAAATGGGCATAAGATGAACTCTGAAATAATGTACACATCTATACTACTTTATCCACGCAGCCACACTGATTCTGAATGCTCGCAGAACTGAGATTTTAACTAACTATTTATTACTCCTACTTAACAAGCAGCGCCTACTTATAAATAAGAATAGTTAGGAAAAATGAAAGTAAATATTATGGCTGATGACTGAAATGAAGTTAAAGTCGATTCAGACTCCTCAGAATTTCAATTGCTGACTTACTGGTACCCAAATGCAAGCAGAAATTAACAAATTGTTTACAGGGTTCTCTTGATTTCTGTATTAATTCTGCAAAGTATGTGAGAAACATATTTTTATTTCTGCTATTTGTGATTACTAAATCAAGGATGCAAGCCCAGTAGTGGCGCGTTAAGCATGAGATTAAAGGGGCAAAAGCATTAACTGGGTGAGGGGACGACACCAAACAAGCAAAAGTGACAGGAGGGAACTGGAAATTAAACCAGTATTTTACTGTGAGGGTGGTGAGGCATTGGCACAGGTTGCCCAGAGGAGCTGTGGCTGCCCCATCCCTGGCAATGTCCAAGGCCAGGCTGGACCGGGCTTGGAGCTACCTGGTCTAGTGAAAGATGAGCCTTGCCCATGGCAGGGGGGTTGGAACTAGATGATCTTAAGGGCCTTTCCAACCCTAACCATTCTATGATTTTTTTTTTTTCCTGTAATTGCTGAAAGCTTTGTGTAAAATGCAAATACATCGCAGGACCTCGATGACCACGCCACGCAAGGTGCACACACACAGCAGCTCACCCCCCCACCTCCTCCGCCTCCTTTTACCCTCGGCCACTTCCTGCCCTGCGCTCTCCTGCCGGCCCGCTCCCCCCTTGGCCTTCTTCTACAAGGGGAAGAACCGCAGACACACACCCCGCCCCACCCCCCCAGAAGCGGACGGAGTGTTTTACGACCACAGGCCCCGCTGCCCCCCCGGCAGAGCCCGGCTGCCTCGCCTCGCCCTTTAGGGCCAGCCCCAGAGCAGGGAATGAGGAGAGGGCAGGGCTGCGGCCAGGGAGCGCGAGTGGGCTTCTGCGGGCCCCGCTGCAGTACCTTTCAGAGCCAGCAAATGCTCCTGCTTGGGCTGGTTAACGTCCATGGTGCCAGCCTTCACCCCGACGGGCCAGGCCAAAACGCTGCCGGTGGAGGAAAACAAAAACGCTCGGCCCAGAGAGCCGAGACCAGCCTGCTCTCAGCGCCCCGGCGCTGCGAATACCGCCGAACCCGGACGCAGCTGTCCCATAATGCAACTCGACGCTGCCGCAGCAGGGCGAAACTACAGCCCCCAGAAGGCCCTGAAAGGGCGGGGGCTGCTGGCGCTGGCCGGTGTGGGGCAGTGGTAGGCGGGGCCTGAGGCGGTGGGCGGCAGCCGGCTCCCGGCCCCTTCCTGTGGGGGACGGTTCTACTCTGCCCACCTGCAAGATGGCAGCCCTAAGTGCAAACAGGATCGTGGCTGGTACTGGCCCGGACGGTAGCCGTGGGTCTGGGGGCAGCGGTCGTGGCCCGGCTGGTGCTGCAGTGAAGGTCAGAAGGGTGGCTCGGTCCTTCACGTCGCCTGGCTTAGCCACCTGCTGCGGCAGGACAGGCCGTAGTGGCTGGGGTTGCGCAGTCCCTGGCCCAGCTGCGGAAAGGGTGGTATGGGGTCTCCGGGGCAGGAGGCGTCCCCTGAGGCGGCAGGGCTCGGTTTGGGCCGGGCCGAGCAGGGAGGCCGATTTGGAAGCCCTTTCCCCGCCCCGTTGGCGCAGAGCCGTGCTGCCGTCGGGTGTTTCGGAGCGGGCTGCGAGGCGAGAGGCCTCAGTGTGAGGGAAAGGTGACTGCCTCAGTGAGTAGGAGTTTCGGAGAAAACGCGATGCCTGGGCTGCTGAAGGTGGAGAGGTGTTGTCCGATAGATCGCAGGTTTTTTTCTGGAGGCTTAGGGTTTTTTGATTTTTATTTTTTTTTTTAGTTTGTTTGTTTGGGTTTTGTGGTTTGTTGTGATTGTTTTTTTGTTTCTGTTTTGTTGGTTTGTTTTTTTTTTTCTAAATGACGATTAATTTTGCTTTTTATTAGTGGTTTAAGATGTTCCGGCCCCCTGCTGTTTGTTCCTGCTACCTCGATGCTGCGCAATTGTAGCTTCATAAATGGCTAACTTGGTATGACTGACATTTTATGTGCATCAGCTATGAATGGAAACTTTCTCCACTGGCTGATAGTCTGCTTTGGCAGGGTCTTGCCCTCCATTTCCTTCTCCTGTGAAAATGTTTCTGCTTACTTTGTTGTGCTGTTTGAGCAGTGGGCTTTTCTTGTGGCAGTGCATTAAATGAAGCGGGCAAGAACTAGTGGTGATCAGGTGGGATGCTGAAGAGTTAAAATCTTCTGTTCGTGTGTTTATCTTTTAAATATAATTCTTATGATCATTATTTGTGTGTACAAAGCAAAACTAATGACTGCCTACTTGCTGTGGTTGCAGGAACTTCTGTAAAATAAGCTGTGTCATATGGCTTACTGCATTATATTTTGCTTTTTCATCGGCTCAAAAGCAAATAAGGTCTCTCTTTAAATTGTAGGTTCTTGAGTGCGGGGTCTGTGAAGATGTATTTTCTTTGCAAGGTGACAAAGTTCCCCGGCTGCTTTTGTGTGGCCATACTGTCTGCCATGACTGTCTTACCCGGCTTCCTCTTCATGGCAGAGCAGTTCGTTGTCCATTTGATCGACAAGTTACTGAACTAGGTAAGCAAATTTACGTCTAAAGTTCTTAAAAGCTGTCAGCCAAGGGTATCTGGAAGATAAAGCTATCTATAGATTCTTGGTGCTCCACATAGTGATAACATTTCAGAGAAATAAAGGTGCAGTGTTCCTTTTTATTCAGAGAAGCTCATAGCACTGTTAAGCAGTAGTAAAATAGATATCATAGAAAAAGAAAGTCAAGATTTTATCTTTATATTTTTGAACCTGGGCTTGCAAGCTTTCAACCTCAAAGTCTTTTTGTACACCTGTATTTACAAAGGGACTACTCTGCTTTACATTAGTGTCTAAGGGTTCCTGAATGGTTGTTAGTTTCCTGTTGCTCTAAACACTGAAGAGACCATGCAGTTAAATAGGTAATTTGTTTGACAAACAGATTTGTCTGGGTTCATGAAGAAGTGATAACAAACACATTTTTTAAAGTGTCAAGTAATACTGTATATGCAATAACTGATAGTGGCAGGCTGTCAGGAGGAATTCCCCTGTTACAGGAGTGTCTGCAGACAGTATTTGAAAGAATAAAATATAGCTTCTTTACAATGATTGAAGTTTATTTTATCCAAAAGATAATGTGTGCTTACAATTCCTTCAAAATAGGAATTGTCTATTCAACTTGGAGTTACAGAGAAGACAAGTTATTAGAAGAATTTGAACCGAGAAGAATTTGTTCATAGAACTGGCTCCAGCAGTTTTGGGTGTCACAGGGGAAAAAAGCTGTTGGAAGGAGGGGAATACTTGGACAGCAAGATCTCTAATCTAGTAATCCATAAAGAATTGTTTAAATAACAAATTCACTTGAGTAAGAATTTATGTTGCAGTAGGAGAATCTGCTACATTGTAGACCAAACTAAGAGGAGTATTCAGGCCCTGTGTGGGCTGCTTTCATGGAAATAGGAGTCAGGAAAAGAAATACCAGTCTTGTATGAAAGAGGGGTTTGTTTTCAGCAGGGAGGGAAGTGGTAAGTATGAGCATCATGAATGATTGCCAGTCTAGAAGATGTGGTTAAAAGAGTCACAATTTGTTTTACTTCATATCTATGATTGTACAGCTGCACAAGATTTCTTCAAAGTTTGCTTTTAAGCGGGGGAATGTTAGAGCAGAAGACTCAGTCGTGCTATTGTGAAACATTTCTGTTCAAGACCGCTGCTTGTATCTTGTAAAGTAAAAGTAGCAATTTTATTACAAATGGGAACTTGTAACATCTAAGTTTTTGTTGTGCATTTTTTCCCAGGCATCTGAAAGTATCCTGTCATGATTTTATGTGGGTTTCAGATTTAACAAAAATGAAGCTTTATAAAAAATTAAGAGTTTTTGCTTTTTGCATATTACTTATGAGCTTCTGATGAAACACAGTGAAGTGTTATTAAACTTGTAAGATACTCCTACAGATAGCAAGAGGAAAGAAAAGCTTCAGCTTTTGTGTCTAGGATAGTAGAAGGTAGACTTGCATCCTACTGGCCAGTACTACAAAGCAGGACGATATGCTGTTACCAGCAGTTGCTCCAAAAAATGACAGGTAGAAAATTTTAGTAAAACAGCTTGAAAAGAAAAATACTTCTGTGAGTAAAAATATTCTGTCTGTCGATTTGGGGCAGAAGAGGGTTGTAGCTGCTTTTAGGTCCATAAGAACTGTCTTGAGAAATACTGCTTCCAGCATGCAAAAACTGAGTGTTTTGTGGAGTGCAGCTTGTCATGGCCTCTCTTTGAAGCATCTGTGCATTTGTTGTCTTTCTCTAAGCACCCAGTATTTACTGGGTGATTAGAGAAATCTGCTTTAATTACCCAGTTAAATCTGTTGCACTTGTAGTTATGTTTCTGGGGGCTCAGGAGTGGAGCTGGGAGGGAGGCTACAACTCTGGGCATGGGGAACTTCTCATCCTTCCCTTCCCTCCACCTGAGGGCATCTGAGAAAGCAAGCTCCATTTTCACCCACTTCTGCAATTGTCATTCTGCCATTTAATAAAGTAGTTTCAGGAAGCTGTTCAGTATCTAAAGTTAGATAACAGGATCTCTGCGGAAAGAAAATTCTGTTGAAGGTAAAGCTGTATAATTAGGACATAAAGCTACCTGTATTGAACAGAGTTCCTTAATCACTAACTGTGGATTTTAAGGATGCTTTTACTTGGCCATTAAACCTGTACAGTTCAGCAGGTAGACTTGCTTATTTTCTTTTGGTCTTATTAGTAAATTGTTTAATCCTATATTCATCCAAGTTTTCCCAGTGAATCTTGGAAACTTTTTGAAACTAATACTCGGGGATCTATATATTTATAAGTATGGCTATATTTCTTCCCTTCTGAAGTGAACACTTGGTTTAAATTTACTGGCCTGTTTCTTTTATATATTTGCATAACTGTAAGGAAAGCAGGGTTAGAAGTACTTTGTCAGTCAGGATTTCTGGAATTAGGGAATCTGCAAGTGAAAACTGACACCATATCGTGTTGTCATGCTTAGCAAAATAGTGGTTCATAAAATCTCGCTATGTGAAGAAATATTTAGTAATGAACTTGTAGGACTAAAGCCTGCTAAAGCCATATTACTTTTCAGAGTGGACTAAACATAGATGTTTGGGGATTTTTGAAAGTTATTTAATGAAGTTGCCTGTGATTAATCTTCTAGTGGAGAATTTGAAGTAAGTATGTACGTGTTGAAGGTACATGAGCTGTCTGGTGATTGTCATCAGCTGGATTAACATTCCTTAACCCAGAATTTTGAAGCCATGTATTTTGTAGATTATGTTGACTCAGCAGAATATTTTGGGGAAAAATCTGTAAAATGGTTGTTGTGGAAGAGACTACTCTTAAAGCCTTTTCCTTAAAATACCTGGATTTGGGAGAAGAGATGAATTATGTCTTGCAAACTGCATTCTGTCTTCTTCTCTTCTTACGTTCGTGGATTGGTTTCTTTTAGAATATGTGGGCTAGGGAAATGTTGGGAAGGATGAGCTGTGCAGCAGCTTTGGAGACTGTGGCTTTTGATGTTAGCTGAGCAGTTCTGTTATTGAAGGCTTGAACAGTTTTTGGCTCAGGTGAACTCTCCCTGCCATCTTCACATGACAGGCTTGAAACTATTTTGTCGTTAGAACTCATTGAACTGATGTATGCAGATGTTAGCATCTTTCATGGAACCTATCCCATTGGTATTGTTTACATTTATATGTTCTTATAGTGTTTGAGTGCTAAGATAAAGCTTAAAAATACTGTTCAAAAAATGCGGCTATAACATTCTCTCAGCTTTGTTCAGACATTTAAACAAAAGTTGCTGCTTTATTTCTTGTATTATTTATAATCCTTTTGCAGACAAGCTTTATGCTTTTGAAAATGACATTTCTTTCATTGGCTGAAGTTGGATCTTGATATTTGCACTCTGTCACTATGTCATTCCTGGCTGACATGCTTCCTGCTATTCATGTCTTATTCTTCTTTTGAGAAGAGACAGCCAGATTGTGTAGGCGTTTTGTAATGGGCACAAACATCCCTTGTAGGCACAAGGATGAGATCACTAGACTTTTTTTTTTTTTTTTTTTTTTTTTAAAAGAGTCTAGTGACGAAAGCAGAATTTGAGCTGAAGTCCAGGAAAGTAGATGTATTTGCACAACTCATCTTTTCAGTTTTTGAAATATGAAATGAACACTTGATGAGATGTGCTGAAATGAGTATGTCAAGTGCATAGTAATTTTATAGTAGGTTTAGTGAAAAAAGAAACAAAGTTGCTTTTTCTCAACTATGTAAACTTTTTGGTAGATCCCAGTAAAATGGGACATGACTTTCTGTATGATAATGTATGTTTTATATAATTATCAGTTCTATTCTAGTAGATTAGTAGCTGATAAGTGAGTGTTGCCTGTTATTTCCATTTGTGTCTGACAGTGGACTGACAATGTATAATGTGTACCGGCAAATCTCAAGATATATAATAAAAAGTTAAAGAATATAAAAGCAGCGTAACTTTATTTGTCCTGGCAGCTTTATGAACTGGGAAAATAAGCACAGAATAGCTACGAAGGTATCTTTTCTGATATTTTTTGGTCACTAAATTTCAGTATATTAGTTCTGCTTTTACTTCTGGCTTGGCTTTCTCTTCATGCTAGACATGGAACAGAAGTAACATGACTAAAATCTGATATAAGGATGTAAACTGAGGAAACTGAGCAGAGTACATCTTAGTTTGGCCTTTTTTTTTTTTTTTTTTTTTTTAGTAAGTGTATTAAAACCTGTGAAAGAAAATACTTCTATAAGAAAGTATCCTGAAGGAAAGTCGCCTTCCTCTCTCATACTGCTTAAAGGCTAAGACAGTGTTTACTTACATACTAATTTGCTGTAATCTGTTTCATAAGTAGGTTTATCCTTTCAGTGCATGTACATCCTTATATACTCTGCTATTAATGGCTATCTGGATTAGTAGTTAATCTGGAGATAGGAGGTCCACATTAGTATCAGCAGTTATTATATTGGCGTGTTGTTAATGTGAATATTTTATACACTGCAGTAACTGAAGGTTGTGCTATAGACACTGCTGTTGTAAACATGATAGAGGCAAACCATTTAGCCACTTTTCTGTGCTTTGCTTTCTGGGAGTTAGTGTCCAGAAATTTGTGTAGATATAGTGTCAACATATCCAGACTTGGTTACAAAGTGGTTTGACATCATTTTCATTCTAAAAGTTGATATTGCACTCTGTATTTCTTCAGCTTGTAATAAGATTTGACTCTTCTTTGGTCTGTATTATGAAAAACACTGTGATCCTGCTAGGAGTGCCGGAGCTAAAAAATAACTTAACTCTGAAGTCAGAATATATCAAGGCAGAGGGCTGTGCTGGTGCTAACTGTACTTGTGGACAAACAGATCACAACTTCTGTAAACTCCTTCAAGATCTCTTGACAAACAAAAGTTAAAATACTACTTTATTTAGTTCACAATTTATTTTGTGGGGTGCACTGAGCTTCAATGGGGTGTTGGTAATACTATCTGTACCATAGAAGGCTTCCACTGTGGAACTGATGACTGCAGAGTGCACTCACATGCCTTTGCTTTATACCTAACTTTAAAGTTACTAATCAACATCCTGATAGGCCCTTTTCCAGATTTGCTAAAATCTGTTTTTTATTGGTAAACATTTTTTAAACAGATAGTCAATGTTGTCTCATACTAGTGAAGGGTGTTGAAGGGTAGAATAGCTTATATATGCTCCCATTTATTGTTATAGAAAACCAGTATTCACCCATTCACCTGTTCTCTGAACTCTGCCTGTGAGGTACATTTCTTCTGGTTTGAGTTTGGCCACTGAGAATATTATGGTTGATGGTTTAAACTGTGAGGAAAAATGCCTGGGAAAGAAAGTTTAATGTAGCAAAAATGGAAGCTACACAAACCAGTGAGGTGTACAGTGTGGACATGTTGGTTCCTGTTCACATCCCTCTTCAGAGGTACCATAGCATTGTTGCCCTCACTTTGGCCTGATGTGGCATGCATCTCATGAAACTGCTTATTCTGCTCCCCCTGATGGAAAATGGTTGGCAGGTGAGCATTCTGGTCTTCCACGTAATTGTGCCTATCTGTGTAATACAGCTCTACTCTGAATAATACTGCAGGAGAAATGTTGTCAGGTAATAAACCCTCTTGCATGTATTTCAGGCAAGTTTTGAAGTCTTAAGATAAAAGCCAGCCTCATTTTTCTTGTTTCATAGCTCTTGAAGTAAAAAAGAGTGTTGTGTTCTAATCTTGATGGACAGCTCAACCCCACGCATCCACTCACTCCCCTGCAGTGGGACAGGGAAGAGAATCAGAAGGGCAAAAGTGGGTTGAAATAAAGACAGTTTAGTAGTTAAAACAAAAGCTATGCACACAAGCAAAGCAAAACAAATTCATTCACCACTGCCCATTGACAGGCAGATGTTCAACCATTTCCAGGAGAGTAGAGCTCCGTTACGTGTAATGGTTACTTGAGAGGAGAGACGCCTTAACTTTGAACATTCTCTCTTCCTTCTTCTGCCAGTTTTACATGCTGAGCACAGTGCCATATGCTGTGGAATATCCCTGTGATCAGTTGGGGTCAGCTGTCCCGGCTGTGTCCCCTCCCAGCTTCTTGTGCACCCCCAACCTGCTTGTTGATGGGGCAGCATGAGAAACAGAAAAAGGCCTTGGTACTGTGTAAGTGCTGTTCAGCAGCAGCTAAATGTTTGGTCACAAGTCCAAAACATAGCCCCACACCAGCACTGCCTTTTATGCTGTGACTATATTTAGAATCATAGAATAGTTAGGGTTGGAAAGGACACCTCCCACTAAACCATGCCATCCAAGGCTATGTCCAACCCCACCTTGAACGCCGCCAGGGATGAAGCATTCACAACTTCCCTGGACAACCCATTCCAGGGCCTCCCCACCCTTACAGTAAAGAATTTCTTCCTCATATCCAATCTAAACTTCCCCTATATAAGTTTGAACACATTACCCCTTGTCCTCTCACCACAGTCCCTAATGAAGAGTCCCTCCCCAGCATCCCTATAGGCCCCCTTCAGATACTGGAAGGCTGCTATGAGGTCTCCACGCAGCCTTCTCTTCTCCAGGCTGAACAGCCCCAATTTTCTCAGCCTATCTTCATACGGGAGGTGCTCCAGTCCCCTGATCATCCTCGTGGCCCTCCTCTGCACTTGTTCCAACAGTTCCACGTCCTTTTTATGTTGAGGACACCAGAACTGCACACAATACTCCAAGTGAGGTCTCACGAGAGCAGAGTAAAGGGGCAGGATCACCTCCCTCGACCTGCTGGTCACGCTCCTTTTGATGCAGCCCAGGATACGGTTGTCTTTCTGGGCTGCAAGCGCACACTGCCGGCTCATGTTCATTTTTTCATCAACCCACACCCCCAAGTCCTTCTCCGCAGGGCTGCTCTCAATCTCCTCCCTGCCCAACCTGTAGCTGTGCCTGGCATTGCTCTAACCCAGGTGTAAGACCCTGCACTTGGCATGGTTAAACTTCATCAGGTTGGCATCAGCCCACCTCACAAGCGTGTCAAGGTCCCTCTGGATGGCATTCCTTCCCTCCAGCATATCAACCGAGCCACACAGCTTGGTGTCATCGGCAAACTTGCTGAGGGCACACTCAATCCCACTGTCCATGTGACTCACAAAGATGTTGAACAAGACCGGTCCCAACACTGATCCCTGGGGGACACCACTCGTTACTGGTCTCCGCCTGGACATTGAGCCACTGTGCACTACTGTTTGCGTGCGGCCATCCAGCCAGTTCTTTATCCACCGAGTGGTCCACCTATCAAATTGATGTCTCTCCAACTTAGAGAGAAGGATGTCATGTGAGACAGTGCTGTGTAATTTTACAAAGAGCTTTTATAGCAGTGTATACTCTTTGTGTATTACAAATCCAGACTGCTGCAGGAGCTGAAAATCCATATTCTTAGAATCATGAAAACACTAATTCTCTGGCTATGTGTACCAAGCTGAGGGCCAGTGAAACATGAGCGTTTGGGATGAGTACTTTGTTCTGCTGGTTCTTGTAACTGCCTGCTGCCGGTAATAATTGGTGTCTGTGTGTTCATTTGGTAAATTATGCACCAAAATCTGTTAAGTGTTTTGTAAGTCTCAGTGTTGAAGAAAGAAGACTTAATGTCTGTATAGGACCAATACGATGGCATATGAGCTCCAGGATGCAGGGGGTATACACCTACTAGACCACTACAGGGCAGCATAGTTCAGGATTTATGAAATGACAGAAGAACCAGACAACTCAAGAAGCCTGGGCTTTCTCTTTGTGAAAACGTGGGATACAGTTTCTCTGGATTGATGTCAGGTGCAGACTGCTGTCAGACACCAGGTATGTGGACTGAAAATATCAAGAGTTTTCAGGCATCATCTGGAACCAGCCTCAGGCTCCGGCTGCTGTTGTGCTAGTCTTTCCATCAGGATTATGAGAGGCAGAGAAAAATGGTAGATTTTTTTCCAGATCTGGCTTTCTACTCTGAAGTCATGTTCTCCAGATCATGTTTGAAGCAAAGCATAAATTGAGGAAAGCAGATACTCAAATTTAGTAAAGAGCCGTAGTATGTATTATTTTTTAAAGTGAATAGCAGGAGTTTGCAAAGTTGAGCTAGTAGTCTTAGGTGGGTATGTTTGCATGAAGTATGAAACAAATACTGAATTACAAAAGCAGCATGCACATGCAGTTTTATACAGATAGTAATGGTGTCCCACACTCTAAAAAGTAACTGTGGCAACCCTTTCTTGTCATACAAACACAGTTCAAAAATTCTGTCGTAAAGTAGATGAGTCAATTTCAGGTCCTACAGATTCTGTTTAAATACAAAGTGTCATTTCCACTGTGGAAACACTACTGGTTTTGTGCCGTTAATCATTATACTCAAAGCTAGCAGCACCACTACCACCCCTTTTCTTTTTCTGAAATTAGTAGCTTCTGTACATTTACATGAGTATCTGTCAAAGAGGTAAGGGCAAAGGATGAAACTAATGTCCACATCTTACCTTCTTTTCAGTACACCAAAGAAATGCTCTGTTAGTATTCAGCAGTAATGTTGGATATAATTAAGTAATTTCTTGAGTTTGTCTTTGTTCTTAGACACGTTGTTTCAAGAGCTGGTAAAATAATCTTACACAATCATAGCTTGATGGGTTAACTCTGAGATATTTATTAGGAAAATAGCATCTTCGGAAAATTTGGATTGGTTTACATATTGGTGTTGTACCAATTTTGGTGAATAAAATCCCTGTGACAACAGCAGAAGAGCTATCATAGCATTGAGGCTGGAGGAAGAACACATGCTTTTCCTTACTTGTCCCTTCCAAATTAGGAATTATTAGCAATTAATTACACCCTCCACCTGCATGGACTTATATTGATACCATATACGAACAGCCTTGTTAGTGTCAATTAGGAATTTAGCTGATTCTAAACTGTACAGTAAAAAGGGTTTAGTCTAGGCAGTAGACAACTTCAAAAGTTGATCTGCCCCCAATTTTAAATGAGATAAAAAAAAAAATGCTCAAACCTGCACACAGAACTGACACTTATTCTGGAAATTCATGGTGAATTTGATACTAAGCTACATTAAAGCACCTCTCTATTCTCAAATAATCTAGCTGTAATTGGTCATTCTGATTTCCAAAAGTACGTAGTTGTGATTCAGCAATGGTAATCAGCCTATTGCAGTCAATCAGATATAACTTTCTAGAAGCTGTGTTTTGAGGAGTATGTCAGAGTATGTGTATTCAGTCATTGAAAATGGCAAGTATCCCTTTTGAGCAATGTCTAATAACGTACTACTAAAATACAGCAGTTTTTCTTTTGTATGTAACAATTCTGCTGAGAGGAAGTTGCTTCATGTTTTCTGCCATAGATGTAAATCACTGTATAAGAGATGTCTCTTAAGAGTGCCCAATACTATTGTTCACCACCTGCTGACCGATACCCAGCCCAACCTGAGCGGTGATCTGCCCTTCTGGGTGACTATCACCTGTTTATATATTGGGCATGATGTGCTGTGGTATGGAATACCCCTTTGGATAATTTGGGTCAGGTGTCCCTTCTCTATTCCCTCTGCTTTCTTGTGCCTCTCCTCACTGGCAGAGCATGAGAGACTGAAACGTCTTTGATCAGGGTAACTGCAACTGCTCAACAACTAAAACATCAGTGTTAGCAGCATTGCTCTCAGACTAAAGCCAAAACACAGCACTGCACCAGCTGCTAGGAAAGAAAAAATAACTTACAACTGAAACCAGGACACTTATAGTGTTTTATGTCTTTCTGAATATTATTGTAACGTTAATTCAGGTTTTTGCTGAGATCTGCAATAGGCATTGCATGTTGTGATTCAGGGAATATGCAGTTTGTCCATATGAATTCTTCACAGTTTCCATTAGGGCAGTAGAAATCTTCACTGTATGTAGTTATGCAAAATATTAGTTTCTATGATACACATGAGAGTTTTTGTGCTTCTTGCAGTCTTTAGTTGCTAGCTACTGCAAATTATTTTACAAGTGTTTTTACTGAGTTTCTGTAAATTTTTAGTAGTCTTGGAATCTTTTAAATAGCAAAATCTGCAAGTCCATGATGGAAGGAAGAGGATGGAAAGGTAATGTGAGCTTACACAGAAAAATCAGTGGTTTTCTCTCTGTAGTTAATATGCTCTTAATGTTTGTCAGAATATCAACTGTGGTTTGTGGAATTTCTCATGATGATGTTTTTGTGATGGTTTTATTCCTCTCCTCCCCTTCATTCTTTCTCAAAAATAGGAGATTCTGGTGTCTGGGGCTTGAAAAAAAATTTTGCTTTGTTGGAACTCTTGGAACGGTTGCAGAACGGACCTGCTGGACAGTGTGGGACAGCAGAAGAAGCCATTGGTCTGTCTGGAGAGGTACTGAACTTTAAAAAGCAAAAGTTTGTCATGTTTGCTTTCTAGATAGAAAAAAATGAAAATCTGTTATTTGCCAAATGTAATTTCACTAATAATACTGTTGTCTTCTTTCAGTACCTAGTATTAAGGCTTCAGTTAATTGCTTCATAATTAAATACCACTCTGTACTGACTAAAGCAGAAAAGAAAAAGGTATTGCCGAGCATGCATACTCTTTTCCCCTTTTTTCGGCTTTTAAGGTTTCTAGAAAAGGTTATTCATTTGGATATTTTAGTTACAGTGATTTAAGGACAGTTTTCTAAAACTTCATAGAAACTCTTCTTAAAGACTTCCACTTCTGGAGTTAGGTGGCTTTTGTAGTCATTTGATTTCACTGTATCATGTGATAGTACTTCATTATCAAAACTGGTTGCGTTAATTATTTCAGTGGTAACAACTGGTGTGCAAAAAATATCATGCAGTGCGTTTTTAGGAATAGATAACTGTCTGTCCTAAGTACCTATTTGTTCACTGGTGGTTTTCCTGCCTGTAACTTTAATACCTTGTTCTGTAATGGTTGGTTTGGAGGAAATGACTAGAGCCTGAATTGTTTCATCCTCCAAACCTTTACAACTCTTTCACTGAAGTTTGGATTTATAAAAACACTGTATAATTCTATAATAACTCATCAGAGTTAACTGTAAAGCAAACTGACTTTTTAAAAAAAAAAAAAAAAGAAGAGTATGAAGAACTTAAAGTCAAGTTTTCAAAGTAGTCCAAGTATTTATTACTGTGTAACTTTTAAAGTCTGTTTGCAGGTTTATATTGCTGGCCAGTCGTCTGATTTTCCTCAGTTGTTGGGATTAAATGGTAACAACTTCAGTGTTGTCTTTTTTCTTTTTGTCTGTTTTTGTTAGAGTATCATTCGTTGTGATGAAGATGAAGCCCATGTTGCATCTGTGTATTGCACTGTTTGTGCCACTCACCTGTGTGCAGACTGCTCCCAGCTTACCCATTCTACAAAGACACTAGCAAAACACAGGCGTGTTCCTCTTGCTGATAAGCCTCATGAGAAGACCATGTGTTCCCAACACCAAGTGCATGCTATTGAGTTTGTTTGCTTAGAAGAGGGCTGTCAGGCGAGTCCTCTTATGTGTTGTGTCTGCAAAGAATATGGGAAGCATCAAGGTCATAAGGTACTGCTAATAAGCTGTTTCTAGTTGTGCTTGCATAATTATTTATTCAATTGAGGTACAAAAGAATAAAAAGAAAAAAGGGTAGATCTTGAAGTATTTTTATAGAAGTAATTTCATACTGTTCTTTTCCCTTCATTTCATATTACTGCCATGGTGAAATTGCAAGGAAAAAAACCCCATTATTTCTAAGACTACAATAACTTATTTACATATTTTAAGATGGAGAGTCACTTTACCTACTGCTTTTCTGAACTCACAGCATTGAGTCACTAGTTCTGAAAATTGTTTTCATCATGCAGAAGCTAAGTTCACCCAACCTGGTGCAGTCTAACCACCTTTCTATTTTATAATGATTATGGTAAGCAAGCCAAACTGATACTTGTGTGATTGGTAGACGCCTTAGCCCCAGCATAGTTTATAACTCCCGATTGCATTTTAAATTGCAAAATGGTTTTAACTTCTTACTTGCCTTTCCTATATATATATATGTGTGTGTGTACACACGCACCTGTGTGTATATATATATATACATATATATATATACACACACACTCCTATTCATACTCGCACACACATAGATGTAATAAGATAGCAAATATCATTAAGGAAGGTATTTATGACTGATCTTTGATATATTGCTTTTTAATCAATAGCATTCTGTTTTGGAACCAGAAGCAAACCAGATTCGTGCATCCATTTTAGACATGGCTCACTGTATAAGAACATTCACAGAAGAAATCTCAGATTATTCCAGAAAATTAGTTGGAATTGTTCAGCATATAGAAGGAGGAGAACAAATAGTTGAAGATGGAGTTGGAATGGCCCATACTGAACACGTATGCTTTCTTTTTTTCCCCCTCTGCATGCACAGAATATTTGCTTTTTGTAGTAACCACAATAAGGAATTTCTTTGAAAATTAAACATAGGTTTTTATAAGACAAGACCTAAAGTTCTAATCTCTACCAAGTTGGTATTGAGGCTTAAGCCAGCCGATAGAGGGGAAGTTGTAGTCCATTAAAATGTGTTTACACTACGTGAAAATAGGGAGGCAATAGGAAAAGTTCTATAACTGCTAGTATATTATTGAAGTACTGTGACAGATTGCATCTATTCTCAGGTGCTGTGAGGCTTTCTTCCCTGGTTGATTTTGGTAAGGTGTGTATACATACAAATAAGCTGCTTGATTATTGTAGTAACTTTTTGGACAATCTTTGGCTTAGGGTGAATATGACTTTCTGTATAACTGAGACTTGAACTATGATGTAGCCAAGCAGATGTGAATACAAGTTAGAAACTGGAATAGAATGAAAAATGTAATTCTGGAACCAACTGGTGTTCTTAATCCTCTGGATGTCCTGACTGCACCACTGTAGGTACCAGGGACTGCAGAGAACGCGCGCTCATGTGTCCGAGCCTATTTTTCTGATCTTCATGAAACCCTTTGTCGTCAGGAGGAAATGGCTCTCAGTGTTGTTGATGCTCACGTGAGAGAGAAGTTGATTTGGCTTAGGCAACAGCAAGAAGACATGACCATTCTCTTGTCACAGGTTTCAACAGCTTGCCTCCATTGTGAGAAGACTTTACAGCAGGTGGGTTGGCTGTCAACAAGTGAGCTGTAACATATGGCAAGATATATGAAACTTCAAATTAAGTCTAGTTTACAAATGGAAAGGTTAGATGGTAGGCTGCATTTTTATTTCCTTTACAATGTTAAAACAATAATCATGTAACATGAGATTGAAGTATTCCTTTAAGGGGGTGTTAGACAATGATAACAGGTACAAAACCATTAAATTCTCCAGTTGCTGGAAGTCATGCTGTGGCGTGATTCTCTTCTCTGGAGTAGTTTCTGGTTATTTGTGAGGTTAGTGGGAAGGAGAGATAAAACTGAAGAAAAAAACCCTACAAAACTAATAGGAAGTATTTTATAGTTGCAATTACCAACATAGGTGTTTGAAGGTAGCTGACATACTTGGCTGGTAGGAAAAATTGTTTTAGTACTAAATAATTTTCCATAGCAGTTTTAACACAAGTAATTCAAAATCTTCAGTGTGTGTAAGAAGCTGGCTAAGAACATCTGGTTGGTCCATTGTTCACTTCTATTAGTGGATAGAAGTAAATAGTATATGTAACAAACAGTAAAGTGAGTGTAAGAAATAACATCATTAATGTGTTATTGATACCTTTTTATTTGTTTGTTTAGAGCTATTGTCTGGATGCATAGTCAGATGTACTTTTATTAACTATGCAATGTTCCCATCATTAATGGATGGATATTAAACTTTCTGAGCTAAGTGTGTGCTGCGAAACAGCTGCTCTATTCCAGCTGTTGGAATGATATATGAATGATAAATATTCCTTATATCTATCTTACTGCCTCTCATAATTTATATTCTTATTCCTACAGGAAAAAGAGGGATCAAAGAAAGTTTTTTTTAAGACTGCAGAACTACTTAGTGTTTATTAGTATTAAGGAAGAACAACAAGGCCTTCACATTTTTATTGAAGTTTTAAATAACTATTTTGTAAATGTGAGTTTTTAACTAGAGTATTTATACTTAAAATGCTTTATTTCTCGTTGTCATATTTACATTGTGTTTGGTTATTCTGACTAAGTTACCACAGGATACGCTTTTGTTTTCTTTGTCTGTTTAGGATGACTGCAGAGTAGTATTGGCCAAACAAGAAATTACAAGATTGCTAGAGACATTACAGAAACAGCAGCAGCAGTTTACGGAACTGGCAGATCACATACAGCTGGATGCTAGCATACCTGTCACTTTTACAAAGGTATTCTCACTACTGCCCCTCCCTTCCCTACTCAGCAGAGACCAAAGTTAGTAGAGTCAGGAAGACTTCTTCTGCAAGCACCCATTGTTCCATAAATGAAGCAGCATTCACATTCCACAGATGGTAAATCACATTCTGTGTATTCAGAGTTGATTGATGCCTCCATCTCAGAAGGCTGAGTTAGAGAGGTGTTTTGGATGTCAGGTTTGGCGTTTAGGAACTGTTAATCTGGCTCAGAAAATTCTGATTGAAAATTTCTGAGCATTTGGAAGGAGAATTGTTGCAGCGAGCTAAGCTGTAATAGGAGATCTGAAATAGGTCATGGCTTGGGGGACCCAGAAGTCTTTAGTATGTCGCTACACATCACCTTTCTTTAGAAAGAAATGGGGCTTCTATTGATTTTCTCCTGTGACAAATTTGTATTTTTATGAAATATTCTGAAGCCTAGATTGTGAATTTCAAAGGCGCCAAAGCAAATATCATTTTTCACAAGAACAGCAGCAGCCATGAAAAAGTGAAGTAAAAATAATTACTTCAGTATCTTACTTCTTGTGTTTCCTCCCTTCTGACAATTATAAATTCTTTTAAGTCTTGGAATGTTTCCTGAGCTGAAGGCTGCATCCATTCTAAAATTAAGAAAACATTTCAAACAGTACCAAATCAGAGGGACTTTCCATATCTAGCAAAGGTTGTGGAATTTTAAGGAGGGACAAATCCTTTTCACTGTTGAAAGTGAGTAGGATTTATTCACATTTTTTGTTTCACTACTGACAAGAATAATATGGATAGTGCTGTTTCCTCCTTTTAACCCATGAAGGGAAATGCTACATATAAGGCTCTGAATGAAGGATTTGGAGAATTCCAGAACAAGGTGCTAAATATTTTTTAAGAAATATGTTAGTGTGTAATCACTTTTATCCCAGATGTTGTTAATATCTGGATTTTGCAAGAATAATCTACTGCCACATACTTAGAATCATGGAATCATAGAATAGTTAGGGTTGGAAAGGACCTTAAGATCATCGAGTTCCAACCCCGCTGCCATGGTCAGGGACATCCCACACTAAACCATGCCATCCAAGGCTATGTCCAACCCCACCTTGAACACTGCCAGCGATGGAGCATTCACAACTTCCTTGGGCAACCCATTCCAGTGCCTCACCACCCTCCCGGTAAAGGACTTCTTTATATCTAATCTAAACTTCCCCTGTTTAAGTTTGAACCCGTTACCCTTTGGTCCTATCCCTACAGTTCTTAATGAAGAGTCCCTCCCCAGCATCCTTATAGGTCCCCTTCAGATACTGGAAGGCTGTTATGGGGTCTCCATTCAGCCTTCTCTTCTCCAGGATGAACAGCCCCAACCTTCTCAGCCTATCTTCATAAGGGAGGTGCTCCAGTCCCCTGATCATCCTTGTGGTGCCCTCCTCTGCACTTGTTCCAACAGTTCCATGTCCTTTTTATGTTGAGGACACCAGAACTGCACACAGCACTCCAAGTGAGGTCTCGCAGGAGCAGAGCAGAGAGGCAGGATCACCTCCTTCGACCTGCTGGTCACGCTCCTTTTGATGCAGCCCAGGATACGGTTGTCTTTCTGGGCTGCAAGCGCACACTGCAGCCGGCTCATGTTAATTTTTCCATCGACCAACACCCCCAAGTCCTTCTCCACAGGGCTGCTCTGAATCTCTTCCCCGCCCAACCTGTAGCTGTGCCTGGGATTGCTCCGACCCAGGTGTAGGACCTTGCACTTGGCATGGTTAAACTTCATCATGTTGGCATCAGCATACGTCACAAGCATGTCAAGGTCCCTCTGGATGGCATCACTTCCCTCCAGCATATCAACCGAGCCACACAGCTTGGTGTCATCGGCAAACTTGCTGAGGGCGTACTCCATCCCACTGTCCATGTCACCAATAAAGATGTTGAACAAGACCGGTCCCAACACTAATCCCTGAGGGACACCACTCGTTACTGGACTCCAGTTGCACATCGAGCCATTGAGCACAACTGTTTGCATGCGGCCATCGAGCCAGTTCTTTATCCACCGAGTGGTCCACCTATCAAATTGATGTCTCTCCAATTTTAGAGACAAGGATGTCATGTGAGACAGTGTCGAATGCTGTGCACAAGTCCAAGTAGATGACATCAACTGCTCTGCCCCTGACGGTCAGTTCCGTAGCCCCATTGTAGAAGGTCACCAGGTTGGTCAGGCAGGATTTCCCCTTAGTGAAGCCATGCTGGCTGTCACCAAGCACCTTGTTGGTTTTCATGTGCCTCAGCATGCCTTCCAGGAGAATCTGCTCCAAGATTTTGCCAGGCACAGAGGTGAGGCTGGCTATCTGGTCTGTAGTTCCCTGGGTCATCCATTTTCCCCTTCTTGAAAATGGGGGTTATGTTTCCCTTTTTCCAGTCCTTGGGAACTTCACCTGACTGCCATGATTTTTCAAATATGATGGACAGTGTCTTAGCAACTTCATTTGCCAGCTCCTTCAGGACTTGCAGATGGATTTCATCAGGTCCCATGGACTTGTGCATGTTCAGGTTCCTAAGATGGTCTCAAACCAGATCCTCTCCTGCAGTGGGCCCAAGGTCTTCATTCTCACAGTCCCTGTGTCTGCCTTCCAAGACTTGGGTGGTGTGGTCGGAGTATTTGCCAGTGAAGGCTGAGGCAAAGAAGTCATTAAGAACCTCATGCTTCTCTAAATCCAGGGTAGCCAGTTCTCCCAACAGCTTCTGGAGAGGGCCCACGCTGTCCCTAACCTGTCTTTCATTCGCAGTGTACCTATAGAATCCCTTCCTGTTATCCTTAACATCCCTAGCCAAGTTTAATTCTAAGTGGGCCTTAGCTTTCCTAACCTGGTCCCTAGCTTCCCAGACAACATCCCTGTATTCTTCCCAGGCTGCCTGTCCTTGCTTCCACCTTTTATCAGCCTCTTTTTTCCTTTGAATTTTGCTCAGCAGGTCCTTATCCATCCAAGGAGGTCTCCTGGCCCTCCTGCAGCACTTCCTTCTAGTTGGGATGCATCGCTCCTGAGCTTGCAGCAGGCGATCCGTGAATATCAACCAACAGTCTTGGGCCCCCCCTGCCCTATAGGGCTGTATCCCATGGAACCTTACTACGCAGGTTCCTGAAGAGGCTAAAGTCTGCTCTCTTGAAGTCCAGGGCACTGAGCTTGTTGCACACTCTTCTCACTGCCCTGAGGATCTCGAATATGACCATCTCATGATCGCTGCAACCAAGGCTGCCCTGGAGCGTCACATTTCCAACCAGCCCTTCCCTGTTGGTGAGGACAAGGTCAAGTATGGCACGTCTCCTTGTTGGCTCCTCTATTACTTGCAGAAGGAAGTTGTCTTCCACACAATTGAGGAACTTCCTGGATTGCTTGTGCCGGGCCGTACTGTCCCTCCAACAGATATCAGGGTGGTTGAAGTCCCCCATGAGAACAAGGGCCTGTGAGCGTGAGGCTGTTTCTGTCTGTCTATGGAGTGCTTCACCCACAGTCTCCTTGATCAGGCGATCTGTAACAGATCCCCACAGTAATGTCTCCCATCGCTGTTCTCCCTTTAACCCTGTCCCACAAACTCTCTGTTGACTGCTCACCTGTCCCCAGACAGAGTTCCATGCTCTCCAGCCTATCCCTAACATGAAGAGCAACTCCCTCTCCCCATGTGCCGGGCCTGTCTTTTCTAAAGAGCCTGTAACCTTCCATTCCAACATTCCAGTCATAGGAGCCATCCCACCATGTTTCTGTGATGCCTATGATATCATATCCCCATAGACATGCACACATCTCTAATTCCTCGTGTACTTATGATGGAAACTCTGTTATGTCATCAAGGTAGCATTTTAAGTACTTCAGGGGTGAATAGTCATCTTAGCCTATGTTGTTTATTTTATAATTTACAGCTTGCTGCTTTGTATTTGTAATAGAGCTTGATCACATTGTTAGCATTGGCTCATTCAATACTCACAATAGCTTGGTCTAAACTACAGGTGGGAAGTTGATTCTCTTTCCTTGACTCCAAGCCAGACTTGGGGATTTGTTTTGTTTGTTTGTTTTTCTTCACTATTTCAGATTACTGCTTAATGCTAATAATGTTGCTGTTGTAATGTAGTGGAAAAATGTAGTGGAAAAGCTACAAAACCCAACAGAGTTCTCCAGTCAGAGAATTCTAATTGCTACAAACAGCTCCTCATGGATTTTTGAAATCCATCCACTTAATCATTTTATAAATAGAATCATAGAGTCAAATGGGTTGGAAAATAGTAACAAAATAAGTTACTATTTTATATACTTATTTATTTTATATATTAAGATAGCACTTAAGTATAAGGGTTGTCTAAGTTGAGTTTGCTAAACTTGCTCTTGTTTTGTGTATGCTGTTTCCTCCAGGACAACAGGGTACATATTGGACCAAAAATGGAAATTCGGGTTGTAACTCTGGGATTAGATGGAGCTGGCAAAACAACTATTTTGTTTAAGTTAAAGCAAGATGAATTCATGCAGCCAATTCCAACGATAGGTTAGTAGCAACAATTTAAATGTAATTATTTTTCTGAATGTTTGACTTATCTGTAGAATTTGCTTATTTTATATTCATGCAGAACAAGACTGTAAAACTTCAGTATTTTTATTGTAGGTTTTAATGTTGAAACAGTAGAATACAAGAATTTGAAGTTTACTATTTGGGATGTAGGAGGGAAACACAAATTGAGGCCATTGTGGAAACATTATTATCTCAATACACAAGGTGAGACTAATGCAACTTTTAAAATGTGTTTTGTCTTCTAGCTTGTATTTCAGAGCCACAAAGATTATTAATAGAAATAATTTATAACTGTACAAAATTGTTCACCTAATGCAAAGTACAGCTGCTGGATTCATGAGCTAAGAAGTTTTAATCCAGTTGGTAATAGTGTCTGCTGCATGATGAAGGTGCACATTCTCCATAAATCCATCAGGCAGTTCATGGAGCCAAACAAAATTAGAATCTCTACTAAACTGATTCTAGCTGACAGCAGGAAAGGTGCTGTGTTCCAAAGTTTGCATAGTGAGAAGTAATACTTGCCAGGTTTGAAATTTACGTTGCATTTAAAATGAAAATACTCGGCCTTTAGAGGCCTCTAGTTAGCAACTTAAAAAAAAATCTACAAAGTTCTGTAACTTCTGACTTGGTATTGCAGTGTAATATCTCATCATAGCCTGAATTACAGATTCTGAAAACACTGATCTGAATGGTGCCAACTTAGAAATTTGTGCTGTCCATAATTATCTTCTGATTTAGAAAAGGGTTCCTCTTCATCAATTCATTCAGAATTATCCGAAATACCTGGGAATGACAAATATCAATTTATGTGCTCCATTTCATTCATTATTTCAGCCTTCATTGCAAACTAACTTTTTAAAATGTTAACCTTTTCAAACTTGTAAAAATTGTATTTCGGGATTCCTGTGTCCTCTGAAAACTGCTGTGTGAATGGCAGTAGCATGGAATCATGTCTGCTGCAAAGAATAGTATGTTGGAGAGAAATCCAAGCAGTTAAACTGGTGCATACCTGCAGTAAGCTTTGTTTCATTTTGGTGTTGGTGATTTTTTTGTTGCAAAAAAATGTGAGTTTAAATTCTGTCCACTAGCTTTTCCCTCCATGACTTCAGTCTTTCTGGCATCTTGGTCACTCTCTGTAGTGGATAGTAAAATCTACTGCTGCTGTGTTGGGTCCGTGGCAGTCTTCTCTGGATTGTGTAGTCAGTAGCTGGAGGAAGCTGTGCTATTTGGCTGAATCTGTAAATTTTACAGCTGGTTAATGGAAACTGGAACAGTCATGTGGGAGTTGAGCATAAATGGATCAAGAAATGGTTTAAACTGAGATACTCAATTCCACACCTAGTAAATCTGATTTTAGACCTGAGTAGTTAAACTATCACAGCCTTTATGCTAAACTGGGCAGAAAACTGGAGACTTTTTTTTTCCCCAGTTTTAGGATGAATTCTAGTTTTTTTGTCAAAGCTATGGAGGTATGTAAGACATTTCTCGGTCCTCCAGGATTTGAAATTGCTGTTGTATTCTGCTGAGGAGTTTCACAGAAATAGAAAAGAAAAAATAATTTCGTAAGTTGAAAGTAATTTTACACAGTTTATATTTGAATGTATGTAAAAGTTTTCTCTCTTTCTTTCATAGCGGTGGTGTTTGTTGTTGATAGTAGTCACAGAGACAGAGTCAGTGAAGCACACAGCGAACTTGCAAAGTTGTTAACAGAGAAGGAATTGAGGGATGCTTTGCTCTTGATCTTTGCTAATAAACAGGTACTTGTAATTTTTTTTCTATTACTCTTTTTCCTCAGTTTCTCTATCGAATTCTACTTTCTGAACCCTATGCTATCGTTAGGGAACGGTATTGTGGTAAGCATAAAACACATGTTTTCCTTAACACTGGTAAAATAAGTGATGCTAGGGTGCTTAGTAGGTTCAACAACCATTTTTTGTTTTATGGTAAGAAATAGTAAATGTATAACTGTTTGATTTGGCTTTTGTGCTTGGAAAGTTTTTATATGATCTGTAGCTTCTGCTAAGCCATCAGTTAAAAACAAAATGTTTCAAACACAACACGGAAGAATTATTTGTATCTGATTCTGTTGCAGGATGTAGCAGGTGCACTGTCAGTGGAAGAAATCACAGAGCTGCTCAGTCTCCACAAACTCTGCTGTGGCCGTAGCTGGTATATTCAGGGTTGTGATGCCCGAAGTGGTACAGGACTTTATGAGGGACTGGACTGGCTTTCAAGGCAGTTAGTGGCTGCTGGTGTCCTTGATGTGGCTTAATTTTACAGCAGCTGCAATTTAAAGTTGTGGTTTGTTTTGTTTGCACGATGTAGGATGTTATAGCCAGGTCTGCTGCCTGAAGAGGGGACCTTATTTAACTTGGTGGTTACAGAAAAGAATATAAACCTTTATCCAAGGTTGAATAATTGGTTCATTAAACGTGTGCCATTACAGTGTTTTTGAAACTTGATACATTTATAAATAATGGAATGGGCTGGTTACAAGGGTGCCTTCAAATTCTGCTTTGGTGAAACTAGGTTGTTTAACTTACAATAATTCCCTGCTAAAATATGCATTGGAGTTCATCTAATAATTGTAACAAAGTTACACTACTTACTTGGTGTCAGAAAAATTTTAAGAGGAAGAAACACTTACCAGCAAACTGTTCCAAAATCCATCTCAAGTTATTAGAATAGCCAGCTCTGTCTGTTAGTCAGAAGTAAATGGTGCTACTCTTTAATATATAAGGAATGCATGTGTTTAAAGGTGGCATTGAAAATTACAGGCAAATACACCACAAAAAGCAAATGTCTTTCCCCTTAATAGCTTCACCATTTGTTACTGGAAGGCAACATAACAGGGCAAATTAACCTGCAAATGAGGAACAGTATTGCAGGGTGAGGGGGCTGTGGCTTCATTTAGCCACTAGTTTTCTAGTTGGGGGGGGGGGGGGGGGGGGGGGGGCGGCAGAGGGGTTGGGGGGGGTTTTTGGTTAATTGTACACATGCTAAATTATTTATGGACAGACTATAGTGACATTGAGGTGAAAGTGTTTCGTGCATGCTTGAGGACATAATCTGCTTTTAGAGATTAAGCTTGCTCCTCAAGAAGTCAAGTTAAAAAAAGCCAAACAAACTTCTCAGAGAAGTAGTGTGGTGTACCATCAATCCAGCTATGTACTGTTACATAGAAGTCCTGCTTCCCGATTAAGGTAGTGGCCTTAAAATATGAAATAACACAATGTGAAAGCAGTATAGACTACATGTAACTCTCTCTTAGAGGAGCAGATGGTAAAATGATACAAACCTTCCATAATTAGATTTTCAGTTCTTACTGTGTCTTCTACATGGAACTGTCACCATTGCTTCTATTTTCAAGGATTACTCATTCACCAACCCATAAAATATGGGTATAGCACTGTTTGGAGAAGGTTGCAATGACTTAGTGATGACTCTTTTTTTTTTTTTCCTGCTGCACATGCAACTCTGCTAACACTTTTACCTGTCTGATATGTGCACCAGTATCTTCTGCCCTCCTCTTTATGTACAGAGCCATCGCCAATTGAAGATGCCAGGCCGTGGACTTCTTCATGTCGCAGGAGGAGCTACAAAGAATTTGGTCAGTAGATCAAAACAGTGTATCATCACCTATTACTGGAGTAGAGGTGAATCATGGGAACCACACAGTGGAAGTGAGCAGTGTTATTTCCTAGATGGGGATAGTAGGTATTTTGCCACAGTGAAAAGCATGTGTTTGTCTGTGAGTGCTCTGAACCTCACCAGGCAAAAATGTATACCATTATCTGTGGCTATGGCTTCTGTTGTAATACCAATTTTACATCTTCCCACTACATACCTTAGGTAAAGCCAAGAATGTATGAACAAATAATCTAGTACATTTGCACTTCTCTTCAAGATGACAGTTAACTACTTCCTCAAAATGACACTTATTTGTAGTTTTATCTTGTTTCTTAAATGTCATGTAATAAATGGTTCAGCAAGTCTTATGACTTGAATAGTAGTTGGAAGAACACTAAGCTTTACAAGTAAATGTTTGAGAAATGAGCTTCAATGCCTGCATAGGTATGTAGGTACTGAGAAGGTGTATTCACTCTTTCTTCAGACAACCTTATCAATTTGGAAAAGGTTTACAGAGGAGTGAAAGGTGTTTTTTCTTGCACCAAATGAACTAAAAATTGTTCATGCTTCTGAGCTTGTAACTTCTTGCACAACAGACAGTTGGCTGCTCTGACTTGTCTGCTTAGAGTGTACTGCAAGCAGACCCCGACCTAGGTAGGGCTGAGTGTCCCCTCGCAGCTTTTTTTTTAAATATGAACAAGTTCTGCTAAGCATGGTAGATACGTTTTCCTGGAATATTTTTCAACAGAGAAGACATGCGTTCTTTAGAAAAATCCTGGTTCTGTAGTTTTATGAGAGCTGGCTTATGCTGCAGTTCCACATGCCTCTCAGTATAGTTCTACTTCAAAATGTTCAAGGTGACTGGTGTGGATTTTTTGTAACATTACGTTTGAGGGCAGAGGAAAAATTCTCACTCATACTTTTGAGTTCAAAGGATTGCTTGTGGCACATGGAATGCTACCATAAAAGTGTTCTTAAATGGAATTTATTTGACTTGAAGTAACTGTGAAATTGTTACATCTGCTGTGAACTCTTCAGTGTAAGGTACACTAAGGTTTATTTGTGTTATACATTAATACTACATATAAACTGCTTCAGTTATAAATTTAAGCTTGTTTCACCAGTTTTAGTGAACTTTAGGTTTAGCGTACTGACTTAGGTGGTATGTAACTGGAGTATTTCCTCAACTCGAACTCACTTGAAGCATTACTATGAGGGTTATTTAAAAAAACTGAGTAACTTTTTCATAGGATTTTGCATTAGTTGTGAAATTGAAAAATACAACATCCAGTGACTGTGTTGTGGCTTTCTTTAAAGAATCTCAGCTCAGAACCAGTATGTCTAGGCTAAGTGAAAAATGTTTTCTTTTTTAATATGGTCTTACTCTGTGCTACCTTCAGATTTATTGTGGACTATGTGGTACATGCAGGTTTTATTCTGAGTTCTTACTCTGAACTGGTGGAGGAGGTGTTATGTAAAAAGTTCTTAGAAGAAAGGCATCTTCCAGTAGAAACAATTCATGAGCTGCTGCAATTTGTGTTGCCCAGAAAACCAGTTATTTTCAATAAAAGTGTTTAAAACTTTGAGAACAAATGTCAATAAACTTGCCTTTTCTATTTGTTTTGTTAAGGTCATTTCAGAATAAAGGTGTGCTCTATTTAACTTAATATAGCATTTTCTCACTGATCCCTAATGATATCTATCCCCTTCCCTCAGTGAAGATAAACTTCCTAGTTGTAGCAGCTTTCGAGGGACTGAATTTGATCAGCATGCATCACTTCATCGACAAAGTTACCAGAACTGTAAAATCCTGAGTGCAGTGGTGTTATGTGAATCTCAACAAGTAAAGTTTCTGAATTCAGAGTAGATTTAGCTGTCCAACATAGTAACAGGACAGAATATAGCACAGATTCACAACAGCTTGAGAAGGTGTCTGGGCTTTCATTGAGGACTGCATCAGAAACACCTGACAGAAGTTTGAAATGATTGCCATTTTAAGTTAAGCATTTCAGTAGAAGTAATAATATTTGTAGAACTGGGTAAAAATGAATCCAGAAACAGACACCCTAGACTAAAATAATCAAAAAGCACACACTGAAAGAAAGTAACATTGGCAATGCTGAACATGTTGCACATGATTCCATATGCTGGCATTCCAAGAGTAGATCCTTGCTCTTGGCCACAGAAGACACATACACATCCATTCTTAAAGGACAAAAGTAGATTATATACCTCATCATAACAAGCTGTATCATAACTTAACCTGAGATGCGTGTACATTGACTGAAGAGCTTGGGATTTATGACCTTTTCCTTTTTCAAAGATTTGAATACTGTGAAAAGGATCAGTTAGATTTGAAAAATGCAAATAAACATGAAAAAAAAAAAATCACAAACTATACCCTGATCCTATTTTATAAATACTAATATGAGGCATGGTGTGTGGTTTTATTCTTCAGTTTTGCATAGAAGAGATAAAAGGAAAACAGCACACATCGTAAGAAACATGCAGCTGTTTTTACTTTAAAATACAAAATTACAAGAAATACAGATTTAGGGCACTTTAGGTACATTAAAAATAGTAAACCCAATGAGATGATTTTAGGGTTGGAAAGGACTGTAACTATTCTATGATTGCTCAGTCCTGGCATTTATTACATCTAGAAATTAACAAAAATTTCTAGTTCCCATTTTGGGTCTCACTTCACTGTGATATTAATGATGCTGATATCCTCATACGGTTTGTCAGTTTTGGGATTGACTTTGACGTTTGAGATCCTCTGAACAACTTCCATTCCTTTAGTCACCCGTCCAAACACACTGTGCTTGTTGTCTAGCCACGGCTGTTTGAAGGCACAGGAGGAAAAAGAAAAAACATATTAAAATAGAATGCAGCATGTACGTTAGGCACCAAACCAGAAAGAGACTGATCTACAATAAGTGTACATGGATACATTTTATATGTTCAGATTATGAAACTTGACACTATGTAAATATTACCATGTAAGTAAATAGCAGAGTACAGCTAATACATATTTATATGCATTTCAGCTCACCTTTTCAATTGTTTTCTTAAAGTACTACAGAGGTGTAGTTCTAGCAATGCAGGAGGATTTCATAGCTTAGTTTAAAGTGTACTCTCAGTTCAGAAAAATGCTGATTCTCTATAGTCTATTTCATGGTATTTTCACAGCTGAATTATAACTGTCAGTCCAGAATACTACTTAATTCAAAATCATGTTCACAGAGTTTGCCCTATTAGCAATGTGAATACAGGCACTGATATAACTTAATAAGCCTCAAAATTATGGTAGATGGGTGCTTTTTAAAAAGAGACACGTGATTTTGAAATAAGTGATCTAGGAATGCAGTTTCTGTAAGTGTTACGTTTAAGGATTTGTTTTGTACCTGTATGATTCACATACCAGCATTTCTGGGTTTTGGCACTGAAACTGTACACAGGTCAAAGGAAATCTTCAAACCTGAATACTGGCTTCTTTTATAGCTACAATAAGGCAATACTACAGTCATCCTGGCACCATATCAAAAAACCCCCAACCAAACAACGTAAGTAATAGCTAGATTTACATCATTTTATATTAAATACTCTAGTAGTATTGAATTGCAAACAGGCCTGATTTACTAAGAATTTGGTATTGCCCTTACTTAAAGGCAAAAGGCATCTTGATCACAACTGACAAAATGCTTTTGCTTACAGGACTGTTTCAGTGAAGCCTACATAGTATACATTATTGTGTGCAGCATTTATTTGCAAAATAACAAAGTAGTATTTTGATACTACTAGTGCATTCCTTTTTCCATCAGAAAAAAAAAATACATGTATTTTTTTCAACTAAATGTATGTAGAGAGAATGTATGTAGATAGAAGCTAACTATCTAGTTAGCTTCTCAGGCCTTCAACTGAGCTTTTAATATTACTTACTGTTGGCACTACTGTTATAAAAAACTGGGATCCATTGGTATTTGGTCCTGCATTAGCCATGCTGAGGGTGTATGGCCTGTCATGTCGTAAAGTTGAATGAAATTCATCTTCAAATTCTCCTCCCCAAATACTTTCACCTCCCATTCCTGTACCAGTTGGGTCACCAGTCTGAATCATGAACCCCTGCAAAGAAATGAAATATTATTACCTCATCACATAGTATAAATAAAAAAAAGTGGTTTACAACAGGTGACATTGGTGACTTACTTCAATCTTTTCAAAACAACTTAAGTGTTAAGTTGCTGTGGATAAGGGACAAAGCATTCAGGGCTTCTGACATGACAATTGAGTACTTGTGAAAAAACAAGCTTACTTGCTGTTCCTTTGAAGGAACAGAAATCTGACTACCTGCACCTTCTGCAAACATTTAGGCTGTATTGGCTTAATTCTGGTGCAACAGAAGTAATAAGCCTTACAAGAAATGCCTCTGACATGAAACTAAGTCTTAAGGAGGATTTCTGAACTGTCTTAATTTTTTCTTCCACCTTGCCAGTTACACAACAACTATTAAACAACTTCAGTGAGTGATAAAGACTTTAGAGGTAACTCTGAAGCCATTCCACAAATCCTTTGTGCAAAAGGGAAACGAAGGGGTTAACAGAGGGGACTGACCACAAAGGCACATTATCTAAACCAACAAAAAAAACCCAAAACTTTTTACACGTTACCTTGATGATACGGTGAAATATGTGTCCATTATAATAACCATTTCTGCTGTGCACACAGAAGTTTTCCACTGTTTTGGGGCATCTAAAATCATGTAACAGAAAATACAGGCTATGGTAAATATAAAACTATTGTGGCAAGGTCATCAACATTTCAGCTGAGCCTAAGATTCTTTTACATTCAGAGTGATGGTGTCTGTCTTCCCAAGTAACCATCACACGTGATGGAGCCCTGCTCTCATGGGGATGGCTGAACCCACACAAACAAAACCAAAACACCATGGGCAGTGGTGAATGAATTCCTTGTTTTGCTTTGCTTGTGTGTGCAGCTTTTCTTTACCTATTAAACTTTTACCTCAATCCACAAGTTTTCTCACTTTTGCCCTTCCAATTCTCTCCCTTCTCCCACTGGGGAGGAGGGCATGAGCAGTTCTGTGGGGCTTAGTTGCTGGCTGGGGTTAAACCACAACAGTAAGAAAACACATGTGTTTTCTCAAAGCCTGGTTCAAGGCACCACTGATAAGCTGTGCCTTCCCAGCTTTCTACTTACATAGTTTACTTACAAAAATCAAGTAAGCAGTAAATGCTCCATAAGCATAAAGTTGTTCACTTTTACCTTTATAATTCTATTCAGCTATATATGTAAGGTGTCCAGTGCTGCACACAAAAAATGAAATAGAAAAATAAATTTTCTGGTATTACAGAACTTTTAGTCAGCTGAGTCAGTTCTATTCTGCTTCAGATGAGGATATCTGCAAACATTGGAAGCAGGATGAAGAGGTGGAATACTACTGTTGATGGACTAATGAGGGGAAAAAAAAAAAAACCAAACCCTCAAACAACCAACCCCTTCACCTTTGTGACTCGATTTTTTCCTTTCAAGAGATTGGCTACCAGAATAAAAATTCTTTGCAATAGCAATTCCAGTGATTTTATGAAATGGATTAGCAGCCAGGGTAAATCTACACTGATAGTTTTACACAGTCACACATGCTTTCCCAGCAAATGAGAAAATAGCCAAGTTGGGTTCATAGCTATGGAGTTACTCTAGCTGTGGCATGAACATTAGCTTAGGCTTAGTGATACTCTAAACTATCTTGTGAACAAAGCACCAGTGACATAACTGATATAACAGACAAGAGTATGGTCCTAGCTTCTCCTGAGCAGTACACAGTTATTCACAACTTCATTCCACAAGCAGGTGGCCAAAGATTTAAAGGGCATACAAAGCCACATTCTCTTCTTTAGTTTAACCACATTCATCTTAAAAGAGATACTATATTCAAAGCTCAGCTGGGAGAAAACATTAGAACAAGAAAGGACAAACCTAACAATAGCCAAGCCTGGTAACAGTGTGTTTATAAAATTACATACATAAACTGAAATACCTAGCAATACTATGCATGCAAATACAGTATCACACTGGCATGAGAATTAAACCAAAAGGTCAGAAATAATGTAGCTTGGCCTGTCATTCACTGCTAAGGGCAGTATCATTACTGCAACTGTATGCTGTAGTTACAAATTCCAGAAACTAAGGCCTGATGCCAGAAGACATTCATGAAGAAAAGAGCATAAGACTAGCAGTCCTACAGGATAGAATTGAGGTTGTGTTGCCCTACCTATGCTTATGACAAAACATGAACTTGTTTTTGGAGAAGCATAATGATAACTCTAGCAATTGTCATGCATAAAACTCATCCAATTATATGCCGGGTTTGGATATATACTGCACTAACATTATATGCTGGCATAGATTTTATGTTGCTCTTGAAGGAGCTGCAATAACATAAAATGTAGCGCAATGGTCAAGATTGGGAATTGCAAATAATTATTCCTGTGGCTTAAACAGACCTGCCAAATCTACTGCTGCTGCCAATATGATCTTGTTTTTTTTTCCAAGTCAGAATCAAACAGCACTGCATTACAACAACTTATAGCTTATAAAGAAGGGTATCATGGCCTTTCCACATATGTGGTTTAGAAAAAGAACAAAAGTTAGGAAAGAAATAAATCCTTTTAACCTATAATAAAGGCAAAAAATAATTAAAAAAACCCCACACAAACAAAACCAAAACACTTTTTACTCTACTTTATGTTTGTTTGTCAAGCATCACGTGCCTAGCTTTATGTATTAAAAAACTGTTGGTAAACAAAGACAGTAGAAAAAGGGGAAGTAAATACTTACTCCTAGCTTGAATTAAAAGTCTTGAATACTGACACCAAAAAACACAGAAGGAAGAAAATAAATGGAATAACAGAAAAGTTACCAAATACATACTCAACAGGAAAAAGCTTGACATGAATATCTCCCATGCTTGTGTGGATAATGGCACTGTCTGAAACTCTTTTGGGACCTTCTGCCTGGGTGGCTGCCATGACCTCTTCTTTAGAAGGTTTCTCATTAAACACATCTCTGTCAGACTCTGCACTCTTTGTATCTTCTGGTTCACGTTTAGTAAACTGAAGAACAAAAGAACAGAAGGTTAATTGTTTGGCTTTCTCTTTTTCCCCCCTTATCTTAAGCAGCGCTTGGCACCCAAGACATCAATGCAATTATTCAACCTGTTGAACACCCAAGTATATTTGAAATGCAGGAAGAAAATTCTTACAGTCTATCGTTGCATTTCAGTGTTGTGCATCACCAACATTTCCAGAGTCACAGATTTCAGTATAACTACAAGCAAATCCAAGTAACTCTTTCTAAGCTGTTATCTTTAAACTTCTTCCCCTTTTAAACAGAAAGCCGGCCATACTTCAGCATCTTTTCTTTAAAAAGAGTGGAGAACATAAAGTTGTTCCTTTACATTCAAACTGTCAGGTTTCATCCCAAAACTTTCAGTTTCACTATAAAGTCAAACTAAATCCTCTTACTCCAATACTGCATGAATAAAAAAACTACAGTAAAAAAAAAAAAGGCAAATTTTACGGAAAATAGGAGATATCTCAGAAATGCGTTGTATTACTTACAGAAAAAACACAATAAATACACAAGTACACAGCAGCTGCTTGAGTAGTAGACTTACATATCAAGTCAGAATCACTACATCTTCCTGCATGCATAGAGTCACGTTTTCTCTAAGTGAGTAATGTTTCCAGATGTTGTCTAAACTTTTTTCCTTACTTGTAAAATCAGAGTAGTATATTCCATTATATATTACAGATTAACCACATAAAGCTTTAAAAGTATACTATTTTACTCCAACATAAAACACAATCAAATTCAAGCACATTTAGAGAAAGACAACAGACATCAATATCAGACCTCTAAGGTGATCACATCCCAGATCAACTACTAACTCTGGAATTGTTTGTCTGTTTTGGCTTATTCATTGCATCTCACTTTAAACTGTGATCAGAAAGATGACTCCTGTCTTCGTTAGCTGCTCATAATGTCCTTTGTGCTATCAAGTCCTGATGGTGCTCTGGCTTTATTTTTTATGACTTATTTTATACACACAGTTAATTATTGTTTCTTTATCAGCACAGATTTTTCAACTAGAACAAAACCATGTAACTTTCTTGGAGAACTGTAATTTACATATCTGTCGTGGTTTAAGCCTCTATAACTCACGCAGTCACTCTCTCACTCACACCCCCCTCTTTCCTCCCCTGCTCCCAGGGGGATGGGGAGGAGAATCAAAAGAATGCAACTCCCACAGGTTGAGATAAGAACAGTTCAGTAACTAAGGTATAACACAAACCACTGCTGCTAACACCAATAATAATAATGACAAGGGAAATACAAGGAAAGAATACAATCGCTCACCACCAATCCCCAGCCCGACCACGCAGCAAGCCCCCACCCTTCCGGGTCTCTGCTCTCCATTTTTACATCCTGGGCATGCTGTGCTGTGGTATGGAATAACCTCTTTGGTCAGTTTGGGTCAGGTGCCCTGTCTCTGCTTCCTCCTGGCTTCCCCTCCTCCCTGGCAGAGCATGAGACTCACAAAGTCCTTGGTCAGATCAAAACATCGCCAAGCAGTAACTGAAAACACTGGTGTTATCAGCACTGTTCCCAGGCCCAATATTAAAAACACAGCGCTGCACCAGCTACCAGGAAGGAGAAATATGACTGCTACTGCTGTATCCAGGACAACATCCCAAACCATTCAAGTTTATCTAACTGCTTGAGCAATAATGAAGCAAAAAATTAAAGCTGCTTCTAGTCAATTTATAGATACTTCAAGCTAAAAATCCTAGAATATACTTGCAATATGAAGCGACTCCTCTGGAAAAGTTGTGTTTGTACATACTAAAGCCAAAAATCACTGGAAAGGTGCAAGGGGAAAAATACAAAATAATGCAGACAAAACATCAATAAACAAATTATTTAAATAGAAACCACACATACCATGTAAAACCTATTTTTTTTAAAAGCTGTGCAGATTATTGTTGGATCTGTCTGGTTATTCTGGAGCACAGGATTTTCAGATGCCTTCATCTCTATAGTGATTGCAGCATGATGTTTCCTTGCTACTCCTTGGAACAATGCTAGTTGCATCATTCTGATGTTCTCTTGTTTTCCCAAGATACGAATACACCTGAAGTACAAGATGGTAAAAGGTGTAACTACTGTTAGCTGCTCACACTCAGAGAAATTCTTCTTTTTGGCTGCAAGATTCAAAGCAAAATTCCAAACTCTTCTCAAAATATTTTACTGATTGTTTACTATTCGGCTTCCTTACATGATAAAATCCCAATGGCATGATCCGTATTTAGTTTACATTACTACATCCATTTAGCCAGAGACTGATTATATGTTTTTAATATAAACACGCTTGCCATGTTTTCTCTTCATTTCACTAAGCTTTAAGCTGCAACAATTCATGATGAAGCACGGCAGTACATTATCTACAGTCTAATGTAAAAAGCCTAAATAAAACAGAGACAACAACTGGAGACCCACACAGTCATACCAAGTCTGACGGAATATAGACTTTGTAACAAACACATTTATGTCAATGTCTCATCGGAGCATACCTGTTAGTCTCTACATTTATGACCTTAATGCCCAACATTGTTCCATAGAGAACGAAGTGTCCAGTTTCATCAAAAATTATATTAACTAATCTTACTGCATCCACTTTCTCTAGCTCACGCTCAACTGCCATTCGTCGGCCAAACTCCATGTCTGGAAGTTGCTGTCTCATCTGCTGAAGTTCAGTAAACATCTATGGAAAAAAAAAAAAAAAATGTCAACACTACTTTGTAAATGTATTTTAAACCTTTGATCCAGCAAAACACTGATCACACCCTTAGAAAACACAGAATTCAACTGACTCCACTCAAGTTAACTGAGGAATTAACATAAATACAAGTAATACTCTATTTTAATGAGCCAATAGGCATGTTGTAGTACTAGGCTTAAGCAAAGAAAGAAAATAGTATAGCTAACAAATTTCTTAGAAGATGAAAAATTCATTATGATGACGCTATCTGAAATGGGAATTTTCCACAATTGCTTTCTAGTAAAAGTAATTTAGCAGCATGAAAGCACAGAGAAAATCAACACCTGTTTCATTACATAACTAACATAAATCAGTAAGAATTCATTTGGGGCAAAGCAATAAAAGAGGCAAGGAAGAGAACATGGAAAACCTTTTCTGGAAGAAAAATATAGCAAGGAAGCTCAGCTTCAGAAACAGACAACTTAGGTGAATGTGCTAGTAAATAAATTCAAGCAGCAAAAACACCTCGAAGAGAAGCAAAACCAAACTCACACTCAGAGATTCATCGAAGACTCTCATGAGCTTCCCTGTCAAAAAACGGAAAATTCTAACTTTTCTGTCAGACCCAAGAGTGGCCATTTTCTTGCCATCAGGTGAAAAACTTATACTGGATGGGTAAGCCTTACACTTGGCAAATTCATATAGATCAGTATCTGTTTTATACTCCCAGTTCACATTCTTGGGAAATCTGTAGTCATGAGGAGTACCAGTCCAGTACTCAATCATCCCAGACTTGTCAGAAGACACTACTACTTTGTAGACAGGGTTCAACCGTATCTGAGTAAGAGGAGATGTATGAAGTTTATCAAAAACATGAAGCGGCTGATTATTTCCTCGTCCATCATATATGAATATTTTTCCTGTGCTTTTCTCTGACGTTGCAACAGAAGATATGGCATCTCCAGGGCAATATACCCATTCACATTGACCAGGGTGGTAGCTGCAATGAAGAGTGGAAGGAGAACAAAAAACAAAACAAATAAGGAATGACGTTATTTAGATAAGAATCCATTTACACTATAAACTCAAAATCAAATAATCAAAAGCAAATTTTGAACTGTATTTACTAGACTTGCTAATATTTGTCTTCCCAAAATTCAAGTGTTACAACCAAGCTTTTCCAAAAAACAATTCAGTGGATGGCTCAGCCCACTGCTGTTGCTCACATTTCATTTTATAAAAGAGGATGTGACAGAATGTGAAGGAAGAATGTGTGTATAAAAAGAATCAGGATGGAAATCCAGCTAGATAGCACAAGTGGCATTAATGACTAGTACCCAGCTTTTATGACTCAGTAACTTTTATGACTTCAATTGCTGAGGTGAGCAGCTCGAGAGAGGCCGCCTTCAACAACTGATCAGGGGAAGCTCAGTGTCCAGGAGCCTCAACTCAGACCCCCAACAGCCACCGAGGGAGCCTCAAGTCCTTCACAGGACTTGCGCAGGAGCCTGCAGCTCAGCTGACGCGAGCAGCTGACTCACAGGGGGCGGAGCCAGGAGGAGCAGCACCAGCCCTGACTGGGTGAAAACCTGCCCCAGGGAGCAGCGAACAGAGCAGGTGGAGGCAATTTGTGCGGGCAGGAGGGCGGGATGGTGAGCACTCGCCGTATGAGCAGGGCCCGGTCTGGGAGCTCTACCCGCCAGTGGTCAGTGTAAGCACCCAGACAGAGCTGATGAGAGGGGAGGATGCAGCGCAGAGCTCAGGGTGTAGAGAGCGCCTGCGCTGGTCTTATGAGGGGAGGGTGCACAATGGGCAGGGTGGCACTCTGTGCTCCCTGGTGGAGGCCCTCCTGCAGCAGGGGCTGAGCTGCGGGACACTATTGAAGAATGGTGTTAATTGAAAAATGGGGATGTAAACGAGTTAACTTCAAGGGCATTAAGGCTTTGTTAGCAACTACGGATATAAGGAAATGGCTAAGATATGGGCAAGAATTGGCCAAATTATTGACCTACTCCCATTTAAAATAGCTCTCATTTATAATATCAATAAAACATTTTCAAGAACTAAGTCACTTACCTAAGTTTCAGCATGTTGATCATATCAAAGTTGACCACATCAAACACTTTCATTGCTTTGTCATCTCCAACTGAACAGAATAATGCCCCCTCTGAACTAACAGCAATACTCTCAATAATACCTATTTAAAAAGTTAACATACTATTAACACACAGGAAAGGAACATTCTTCATTTCAATATTCCGCAGGAAAAAAAAAAACAACAAACAAAACTACAGAGGTATAAGCCTGTTTGGCAGCTGTTTCTCCCCCTTTTTTGATTAAATAGCTACCTGACTTTAATCATAAAAAAGCAGGAGACAAATAAGAAAAAAAAAACCAAACCCCAAAACTACAACACATTGTATCCTATCACTGTTTAGTATCAAATACACGATAATGAACTACTTATATACAAAAATGAAAGCTTGTAACAGCAACTATCTTCATCTGTTATTTTAAACTGAAAACAAAGTATGTTAAAAAATTGTATTCGTCAGCTTGCATCTCTCAAAAGATAAAAAGCAGCAGAACTCTATAGGCTATTACACACCTAATACTCAAAATCACTCTGCAACTGAACTTTCCATAAATTTTATGCAATACTTATTTCTGCTTGGTAGACTTTGCTCTCACATTTTGTTTCTGTATGCAATGACAAGCTAATAGTTAAGATCAAGAACCTAGCATAACATTTTTTATAACTCTAAAAAGAAATGGTACTTTCACTACCTATTAGTGGATATTCTGTTTACTATAACTGTTTCCATCAGGCTATCATTCCTTATAGCAATGATAACCTCATTTCCTGTCCAGCCTATCTAATGTTTAGCGTATTATAGAAGAGCTATGTGTACTTACTGACTCAGAAAATTGAATTAAAATTATTAATGCTTAATTGTAATTCAGATGATATTCATAACAATCATGCAGAATTTACAGTTGAAATAATGTGACATGAAAATAACCATTAATAACAAAAAACATACAAAATACATAATGAAGGTAGCCTTACTTAAAGCAACATACTTTTAAGCTCTCTGTTTTATGAACACTGTTATGTACCTTGTTCACTTCTTCATGTCTTAGAAATTCTCTCCACAGATAGGTCACAAAGCAATGCAAAGGGTGTATGGGATCTGTGCAGAAGTCCCACATATTTTATTCTCACCTTATCCTTCCTGAAGTTTGGGACCAAAATGTAACAGGCCAGGGGAACAGATGAAGATAGGCAGACACCATCTAATCACTGACTGCAGTAAATGAATCCCAGAACTCCTCACCTCTTTACACTTTCTCGTCATACTAAGAGCACGGGTTAGGGGAAAGTAAGGTCCTTTAAAGAACAAAAAGCAACTTCTCACCCAGGTGACTCCGAAAGTGTTTAACAAACTCAATTCCTTCTTCTATTTTTTTCCAGAATTTCACATGTCCATCATGACTGGCTGTTATAATAAAATCTGTCCTACAATTACAAAAGAAAATAACAACAAAAATTATTGATCTCTGAAAAGTCAACAACCTGAAGAAATATATAATACTATGTAAATTTTACTCCTATTTTATGTCTGGTTTCACAATAGTTACTATTAACTAATGTGTGCATGTGTATACAAAACGGAAGAAAGCTATCTCCTCAATCCGTGCAGTTCTGCTGAATGTTTTGTTCAGATGCAGGTTACTCTTATTGCTGTATATCCTGCACATTGTAATAAGAACTTTAAGAGCCTCTTTTAGTCTATTTAAACAATTTTTATCTTGCTTTTTCAGTAAACCCTTTCTTTTGAACTTAAAATTTAAAAAAAGGAAAAAAAATCAACAAAACCAAACACCTTAAAATAGCCCCTCTGGACACAGAAAATTTCCATTATTAAGATTTTATAATAAAAACCTCTTAGTATATACAAAAATACATCTATGACAATGAGATACAGTGGGGAAAAAAGAGGAGTACTTACTTAGTACATGCAACATGTGTAATAACATCTCTGTGCATGTAGCTACGTTCATACATCGAAGCACACGGCAGATTTGCAAGATAAACATGTTCAAATTCAAGAACTAAACAGAATAAAAAAAATCAAGATTTATTTTTTTTTATAAAAGTATATGTAGCTTGTATTTTCTCTCACTTTTCACCCTGAATTGCTTACTCCCACCTTAATCAAGAATACGCTATAATACAAGGGGTTTACGCTATAATACAAGGGGTTTACGCTATAATACAAGGGGTTTACGCTATAATACAAGGGGTTTACGCTATAATACAAGGGGTTTACGCTATAATACAAGGGGTTTACGCTATAATACAAGGGGTTTACGCTATAATACAAGGGGTTTACGCTATAATACAAGGGGTTTACGCTGTGGCTTTGTACTTGGACTTATTGATACTCGTCAGACTAAAGGTACTCAAACTCTGCTTTAACCCAAACAGACACACCCATTTAAAGCAACCATTACCTTGTCTGAACATATCCAGAAAAAAAAAACTAGTGTCACAGAAAATCATATAGTATCAGAGAATATAAAAATCCCTTAGTTACTGACAGATGGCCATCCACACCTTATTTTCCAAGCCCAAATGTATCCCTGTGGTTTTTAAGAGATTCAAGATTCTACAGAGGTATCGTAGCTTAAATTTTAAGTCGCAGCACCTACCTATTTAATTGCTTAACTGGCCCACCTAAAATTATCTCATTTTCTGCTTTTGACTCTGATTTTTACATTCTAACCATTAATACCTGCACAATGGCATTTGGTGCTGAACCAGCAGGCCTGCATCTGCTGAGCACCGTTAAACTCAAATTTACCTTACAGTGATAGCAGAGAGCTGTGGATTGCCAGGCAAATCAATACCTAGGCTTTTCCTGCTCCCTCAGCTCAGGGCAGTGACTCAGAAAAGAGTTAACCTCACAGCTGACAGCAGCACATCTTCAGCAATGCTAGCGCTGCAAGCAGGAACTCTTAGCCTGATGGTGTGCTCTAGAAAACGCAGAAATACAGCGTCCCCAGCCAATAATTCTGCACCCGAAGAGTCCCCCCACGGCCCGGTCGTTTAAGTACGAGACACGGCTTCAGAACACGAGCTCTCCTCACTCCCCGTACACCCGGGGCATCCCCCAATAGCCGCCCAACTACCAGGCACCAGAAGCTGGGACCGCTCCCGCTGCGGCCTGGAAACGATGGATCCCTGTGCTCCGGACCGGGCCCGGGCAGCGCCGCGAACACCTCCTGGGCCGCTCCCCAGGGGAGAGGCAGGCGGGTGAAGACTCCCTTCCTCTTCTTACCTCTCCTCTTTTTCGCCTGTGCAGCTTCCCCCGGGTGCGGCCCAACCCAGCCTTCCTCCTCAGACTCCTCGTCTCCCGCCGCCGCTTGCTCGCTTCCGACTTTTGCCTCTGCCTCGGGCTCCTTTCGCTTGCGTTCCAAGTCGGACGAAGCCATGTGAGCTAGTAACACCAGCTAACGGTCCGCTGCGCGCCACACAAAAATACGGAAGCACAGTTTGTCCGGGGCAGCTCCTCCCCGGAACTTATTGCTTTGGCTCCTCCCCGGAAGAATCACGAGCCCTGGGTACCTTTCTCGAAGTAGCTGGCTGCTACTGCCAATGTAGGCTGGCTCCCTGCGGCAGAATGAGTGCGCATTTTTGCTAGTATGAAAGTGCGAGCCTCAGGCTATACGAAGAGGCAGAACTTTGTGCTAGTCAGGTCAGTGGTGTCTCCGCGGGGATGGCTGCTAAGGCTGAGCCTGCCACCTCGCACTGCGATGATGCTTCTCGGAGCTGGTTTCCTGGTCGTCATCGCGTGGTGTTTGGGGCTGGTAAGATAAGCAGACATCAGAGCGATCCTTTATCTTTTGTTACCGCTGTATTTCCCCGTATTAATAAACTAGCTATGATTCTTTATTGTGTTGCGTTTCTCTCAACCCGGAGGTCTCAAACTCCGGAAGATAAATGGCGATGAGGGTGGCATTCCAGGTCTGAGAGAGCGTGAGAGAAATAGGTGGGTATAACAAGAATTGGTGGTGCCGGGTAGCAGCGTGCACTGCTACCAGCTTATGCCACGTATTACTACGAAGTGGGGATGCACAGTTACCGGATTGCGCCGCGTTCTGTACGTGGGGCCGGGGGCACAGGTGCCGGATTGCGCCACGTTCTGTACGTGGGGCCGCGTAGTGGGTCATGATTGTTTGTGTTTCAAGTATTGTAGTTGTGTGGAGTGTCCTTGTGGGATCCTTTGTGTGTGTGTGTGTGTGTTGAGGGCAGGGCTTGGTCAGTGGAGTGTGTAGCTGCACCAAGAGACGGTGTTCCGTGTATTTTTGTTGTCGCTCTCGCGTAGAAGTTTTTAATGGGTAGTAGATTAACATTCCGAGCAAGAAAGGGTTAAAGCAGGAGTTCGGTTGCAGGGAGGCGCTTGTAGCTGCTGCTGGGCACGCAGGCGTTTGTAGCTGCCGCAAAGCAGGATGAGCGACTGAAAAAAACAAAAGAAGGGAGTGAAGCCCCTGTAGTTATTTGATGGAATTGGGTAATCATGTTCAAGAGGAAGATGTCCTCCGCTTCGGTCCCAGTGCTCCACCGGTGGAACGGCAAGGATGGACGCCGGAGCCCTGGAGTACTTTGTGGGATAGGTGGGAAACCTGTACTCAGGTGTGGCCGGAGCCATGGAGCGAAAAATGCCCTTTCCATCTATTGTAGTATTGGGGGCAGTTTGTAGAGAAACCATAAACAAAGCCTAAAGAGCACCTGCAACACACTGGGCGCATGGGAGGAGCCCTCATAGTGTGTTTAACCTGGGGGTGAATCCAAGACTTGGAGGAACAGAGATTGATTGAAACAAGAACTGCTAACTGAAGAAGCGAGAGGGGTAGTGCAGCCACAAGCTTTATTAGCTGCCACCCAAGCACCATCAGGGTGGCAGGAAAAAAACACTAGAAAAATTAGCAACATCGTATGCCCTGTGAGCTGCGAGGCGGTGGTGGAGACACCCAAAGCCCGGTGCAGATATGGTACCGCAGGAACTCAACCCCATCGGGACCTAGAGAGATGAAATGGAGATATTTGGGGTACCAGTGAGTCAGAATTAAATACCAGGGACAAGGCACACATGAGAAAGGAAGGAGCCTGTGCAGCTCCTATGTTTAAATGTAAGACGGTTACCAGGGCAAACAGACAAGTAAGAACAGACAAACTGACAGACGGTAGTCCTGAGGAGATTAGTAACTTATTGGATAAATGCAAGCAGAGGCCAGGGGAGAAACCTCAGAACTGGCCAGTTCACCTCATGGAGGAAGGAGCAGATACTGTATTGCTAGATGGGGTGGATTGGAAGAAGAAGAAAACAAAACCCGCATACTACTGTCAGAAAAAGGAGACCCCATTGAACAAGTGATTGAAAAGCTAAGCCAGTTAGGGTATTTAACAGGACTGGGCTTGGGCAAAGCAGCTCATAACCAGGGAAGAGTCTGAAAGGGGGAGATGTGGGAAGTGCAAGCTGTCTTGTTCCTGCAGTGTGGATAACTACAGAAGAAGACTAGTAATTGCTGATAGTGTGCCTGGGTCTGGAGGAGGCCAGGGAGTGTTTGTGTGCAGGGGTGCAAGGTTGGGCTGGAAACAGCCTGAGGAGTGGTTTATAGAATGGAATTTATAGTGACTGAAGACAGTCACTGTGGTTGATGTGGTTTCTGTTTGGCTTCATAGCTCAGATCTATACCCTTGGTATTCTGGCGGGCCCTCCATGTGGCTGTTCAGGCCTGGAGGCGAGTGCCTGGGTGGGTGGGGAGACTACTTTCATGGGTGTTTGCTGGGGCAGGGGCTCTCAGGAACCCTATGTGTCTTTTATAGACCTACTGGACAATGTGATACAAAGGCAGATTGATGGTCATGGGGCTGCTCGTGCACTTGTGTTTCAGCTGGCATATGAGGGTGCAGGTGTGGGGATTGCTGGGCTATGTTAGCCCCAGTCAGGAAAATTTACAGACATTGACGAGTTGGTTGGGGCCTATGGGATGTGATTCTAATTATTCAGCTCCTATTATGACTGACGAGTTGTTACAGTCTAATTACATGCTGATTTGAGATTTGCTGCCTACCCCACTGGAATGAATCCCAACTTGATAAGAAATTTGCAGCAGCATGAATATCTGAAATGACTATTGAAGCAAGCTCAAGAAAATGGATGAAAGACGCTGATTACTGTCCATCATGATGCGGAAAAGATACACCAAATTCTGGAAAGAGTGAGGAAAGACAGAGAACATCAAAGATGGGACACTTCCTTCAGATGGTCACCCACAGCTACAGGAATTCTAAAGAGTGATTCATCTTGTTGTTGTTTTATTGATATTAACCCTTTCATTTTTTTGTGTATTGCTTCAAGCTTGTTTTGCAGCCAGTGTGCTATCAACAGTACATAAGGGATTTGATTCAGTGATGCTGGCAGTGTGGATTCCTGAACAAGTTAGTCGAATCACACTCTGATACAGTGGACTGTCCAGTAGGATTCCCACAATGGGACACAGACAAGCTGGTCAGACACAAGGGTCTCATCCTTCTTGGGACACTGACAGTTTGATCAAATACAAAGGGTTCAAGGAAACCCCCTTATAATGTGACAGTATGGTCTGAGCCATAGGGGTTAGTAAGTATTGCTTTTGATTCTGCACGTACATCAGTGAACATAAAGTGCTGGTCACCTCTCCCTTCCAGCAGCACCAAAGCTCCTCTTCATCTGCTGTCAAGATGTCAGAGCAGAGGCTCATAGGGCTTCTGTATTGGCTGCTGTGCTAATTATTCCATTTTCATTGGTCATATTGGGTTGCCTTCCAACCTGCCTGGCCCTTTTACTCTGCAGCTGCTTCACATTCCTTTTTTTCATCAGAATGCCTCTGCTTTAAGGAGACAGTTTAACCTGTCTTCTTTTCAAGCAGATTTTTTTCAGGTCTTGCCCTGTCAGTCAGCAGCAAAATCCTCATTTGCCATGTGTGTAAATCCTTGTGGCTTAAACTCAAATGTGGTATTATGATCCTTTGGGCCCGCAGAAATGGGAAGGGCCAGTGGAACTGATAACTTGGGGAAGGGGGTATGTTTGTATCCTCCTACCTACAGGTCCGCAGCGGCTGCCTGCAAAGTTTGTCAAGCCATACCGTGAGCTGGATAGACAAGTTGGAGAACCTGATGCCTCAGCTGCAGGAGCTGACCTTGAAGATGCCGAGCAGAATGTGACAGAGGAAGAGAAAAAGGAATGGTTTGTAAAACATCACCTGGGGGCAACTGGAAAGTAATTACTTGAATATGCGTGCTTGCAATGTAGCTATTGTTAGAGGCTGTGATTTTGAGTATAAACCACCTGTATTTACTAGCCAGTTGCTAATTAGAAACTACACCTCCTATGGATTCGTCACTTGTTAAAGAGATGTTAGAGCATGCAAATTCACAGCAGCTGCTAGAAAATGCTAAGGCAGAAGCTAGAAAGATTCTAATATGATGGTAGTGTTATAAAGCAGGGAATGGAACCAATTAAGAGGGTGGGAGAACCCCACTGGTGGGAAATCTTTGGCTGGTCCTCCACTGCCACCAGCATCTTCAAAGTGCTGCTGCACGCTGTAGTAGTTGTACTGCTAATGAAAATGTGTGTGTGCTTTGCCATACTAGTGACTTGTTACTGGGTGAGGCAGGTGAAACTGCATTGACAATGAGGTACACGGACTGAGGCTGGCTGAATGCCTCCTACCGTAGTCAAGGGCAAGACTGGGTTAGCCTCTGCATTTGCCACCAAGACACCTTTAGCTCCACTGTTGGCTGCAAGTCAGCATGGGCTGAGTGGTAGGGACACATGCCATGCCAGACCTTGATGTGAGGGATGGCCTCCTCTGTTATAAAAGGGCCATCCAGGAGGGAAGGGCAGGCCAAGCAGCCTGTGGATGGCATGAGAGATGATCTAGCCCAAATCCCCTGCTCAAACAGGGTCATCTAAAGCAGATATCATCATTAGCATAATTAACTATTACAAGTAATAAATAACTATTGTATTTGAATCTTCTATTTTCAAAGGCTAATGTTAAGAAGCTGCTCTTGTGTGATTTAAGATTCCTTAAGGAGATAAGGGGATAAAGAAAGCCAAGAACTGTGTCTTTGGAAGTAACAGCATCTATCTCCAGGTTCCGAAGACTCTCAGTATATCTGACCAACGCATTGGTGAAACCTTGTTTTTGGAGCCTGGAAATCACCACTTTGCTTTGCTTTTCCTCCATGTCATCTAGAGACTTGTTACCAATTTGCAAAGAACCAAAGCCAAAGTGCTTGCTGCCTTGATCATGCAAAACAAAATAGGACAGCAATTGAGGTTTTTGCTTTTAGTACATAAGCATGGGTGTGAAGACTCTGACAGGTTATGGTGCATGAATTTAAGTGACCAGTCCAGTTCAATACGTGCATGTCGTGGTTTAAGTCCAGTCAGCCACACAGTTTGCTCACTCACTCCCTTGTCTTTCTTCCCCCTGCTCCCGGGGGGATGGGGAGGAGAATCGAAAGAATGCAACTCCCACAGGTTGAGATAAGAACAGTTTAGTAACTAAGGTATAACACAAATCACTACTGCTACCACCAATAATAGTAATGACAAGGCAAATACAAGGAAAGAGAATACAACTGCTCACCACCGATACCAAGCTCGACCTAGTAGCGAGCCCCCACCCTTCCGGGTCTCTGGCCTCTGTTTTTACATGCTGGGCATGTGTCCTGGGTTCAGCAGCAGCAGTCATTTTTCTGCTTCTTGGTAGCTGGTGCAGCGCTGTGTTTTTGATTTTGGGCCTGGGAGCAGTGCTGATAACACCAGTGTTTTCAGTTACTGCTTGGTGATGTTTAGGCTGCCCAAGGACTTTCTGAGTCTCATGCTCTGCCAGGGAGGAGGGGAAGCTGGAGGAAGGAGAGACAGGACACCTGACCCAGACTAACCGAAGAAGTTATTCCATACCAGAGCATGTCATGTCCTGGATGTAAAAATGGATAGCAGAGACCCGGAAGGGTGGTGGGGGTGCACTGTGGGGGTGCACTGCTTGGTCGGGTTGAGATTGGTGGTGAGCTATTGTATTCTTTCCTTGTATTTGTCTTGTCATTATTATTACTGGTGGTAGCAGTAGTGGTTTGTGTTATGCCTTAGTTACTAAACTGTTCTTATCTCAACCTGTGGGAGTTGCATTCTTTCGATTCTCCTTCCCATCCCTCCAGGAGCAGAGGGAAGAAAGAGTGGGGAGTGAGTGAGAGAGCAACTGCATGGCTGAGAGGCTTAAACCACGACAGCATGACATGCTGTGGTATGGAATACCTCTTTGGTTTGTTTGGGTCAGGTGTCCTGTCTCTGCTTCCTCCCAGCTTCCCCTCCTCCCTGGCAGAGCATGAAGCCCAGAAAGTCCTTGCCAGACCAAACATTACTGAGCAGTAACTGAAAACATCAATGTTATCAGCACTGTTCCCAGGCTGAAAGTCAAAAACACAGCGCTGCACCAGCTACCTAGAAGGAGAAAAATGACTGCTGCTGCTGAACCCAGGACAGTGCATAAATACAAAACCTGAAGATCCTCACTAGCCAGCTAGTAGAAAACATCAGGTGGAATCCCTTCCACGGTTGGACATGGGGGGTGGGACTAGCTGCGAAAAGCTGTTGTACTATTAAGTGGTAATAGGTACTGAGTTTTTTATGTATTTTATGTTGTGTTCCTTGTCTTTCAGCGCTAATTTGTTCCCTTATAGACAGTGTATTACATAAAACTGTAGTGCGGATGGTAAAATACTTGTGTGTTCCAGCTACGGACCACGGGGTGGCATGTGTCAGTGACACTAGGTAATGGTCCGTAGTGGAACACACAAAACCAGAGAAGTACTGTTTGTCCGTGGTAGCTCTTCCCCGGAAGGTCCCGGTTTGGCTGCTCCCCGGAAAGTCCAGCTTTGGTTCCTACCGGGGAAAGTTCCGCTTTAGAACTCACAGGAAAAGTCCCGACCCTTGGAGACCCTTCTAGATATTGCTGGCCACTTACTTCCGACGTAGGCTGGCTCCCTACATCAGAATGAGTGCGCACGTGTGTTAGTATAAGAGCCTCATATCACCAAGGGCAGTGGTGTCTCCGCGGGGATGGCTGCTAAGGCTGAGCCTGCCACCTCGCACTGCGATGATGCTTCTCGGAGCTGGTTTCCTGGTCGTCATCACGTGGTCTTTGAGGTTGGTAAGATAAGCAGACATCAGAGCGATCCTTTACCGTCTCCTTTGTTACCTCTGTATTTCCCCGTATTAATAAACTAGCTATGATTCTTTATTATGTTGCGTTTCTCGCAAACCGGAGGTTTCGAACTCCGGAACACCATGTTACCTAACGTCACCTTCCCGCGACACTCGCCTTCCTCATCACCGCCCGTGACGGGCGCCTTAAGAGTGACTCCACGGGGCGCAGCCAATGAGCTCGAAGCGCGCGTAGAGAAGTGTGCGAGGACGGCCGAGCGGAGCGGAGCCGTTATGGTAAGGGGCGGAGCTGGATGGCTGCGGGTGCTGTCTCTGCTCTTACCTCGCGGGATCCCGGCTGTCCCTCTGCCCGCTACCGAGCCGAGCGGCTCTGCTTCCTTGGCTTTGGGGGCTGAGCAGAGCAGCCCCGTGGAGGCAGGGCAGCCGCATCCCCGCGCAATGGAGGGCGGTGTGTCTCAGCCGTTAGGGCCGTGGTGGGGTGGTGAAGGGCTGCGCTCAGCGACCGCCCTTCTCAGGTCTTTCTGACGCCGGTGTAGCTCTGGGGTTTGTGCCGGGGAGAATGGGAGCTCCTGGCCTGACCTCTTTGCGTGATGTTCGTATTCTGCTTTTACCCTTTTTCCTGAAGCGAGCTTCCGGCTTTGTGGAGTTTTGTGTTGATTTGTTTATGGGTTCATTGTTTGTTTGTTAGTGCCCTTGGTATCGGTTTTCTTAGGGCTTCTGTTAGTTTACTTTTCCATTTCTGAATTTCTTCATGTAGTTTTGTATTTATTGACATGAAACGTTTTTTATAAGGCTTGTCTATTCACTTGGATGGCATAGAGCCTACAGTACACGCTTGGCCCGGCGTGTATTTTTTTACCAAATTGCATAGCTCTAAAGTAGTAAGAGGGAATAACATCTTGGAACTGGATGACATAAATAGTAAAGACATGCAAAAGAAAAAGCACGTCAGTTTTCTGTTATGGTGTACAAATAAAAACTTAATTTTACCATACAGAAGTAGGGAAAACTAAGCTACAAAGGAAAATATCTGAACGTGACACTTTGTTGTATGTACTTTATTAGGGTAATTAACAGCACAGTTTTGGGGACCACAAGTCAGATTGGCTTGTGCTATAGAGGCCTGTAGTATCTTGTGCTAATATATACGCAACAATAAAATCATTATGGTCATTTAAGCATTTGGGCTGGGGTTTTGTCTGTGTATTCAGGGACTTATTTTGTACAAGGCTTTCATGTTGCTGGATTATTTTTTGCAGGGAAGCATGGGGTTAGGACTATTAATACTCCACCCCAAGACACCTTTCAAATTTCCAGAGGTTGTATCTTCCCTCTGCCACTTGTTTTCTTTTCTTTTTTCCCCCTCTTTCTTTTTTTCTTTTTTTTCCCCTCACCCCCTTTCTCCCCACCTTCCCCACTTTTTTTTTTCCTCTCTCATTATTTTTTCTCTTTTTTTTTTTTTTCTTCATTCACTCCTTCTTGCTCTGCTGCTGAGCTTTTTTGCTGCGCTGAAAATTATCTTTTCAGGGCTTATTATTAATTTGTTTGTCTCCTTGGTAGTATTTGGTTTGAGAAGAAAAGTATGTTGCATCTCATGACAGCTTAGTTTCTTTATTAGCCCCCTGTGGGGAACTTTGCTGGAGGCATTTCAGAAGTCTTAATAAATAATGTGAACTAGTTGTTTGTGATGTTATGGAGACATTCCAAGACTTAAGATGATAATGTTTTTTCTTTGCAAAATCTCTGCTTGTTAGACCTTATCAGATCATCACAGTCCAGATTTTCTAGTGCTCTGTTTTTAATTATTGATGCAACAAACTTGCCAGGAAGGCGAAGTGTTGCTCCCTTTCAGTTCTCCAGAATGCTTCCAGTGTTCAGTGAGACATTCTGATTTTTTTCTCTAGCCATTCTGCTGTGGCATATTTGAACTCTGGAGGTACTAGTTGAATCATAGAATAGTTATTTCATTCATTTTAAATTATTTGAGTTTTCAACATAATTTGCTGCTTTTTTTCTGAAAGTTATGGAAGGTTGAGTCAGGAATATGCGCATCATTAAGAAGGCAGAGATGTTTATTTCTTCTTTAGATATTTATCTTTTTTAATGTTTCTTTCTAATTTCAAAGTATTTGGTGGGTTTAGCAATCCATTTAAGTATCTTTAAAGGCTTCCTGCATCTTGTACATTTAGTAAATTCCTGTTCATAGTTCTACCTTACAGAAATCTTCCTTTGAGTACCATTTTGGCACTTCTTGGTTTTCCCTCTTAATTACTGTTTTCATTCTGGTATCTCTAAAGATTTAACTAGGATTAAATTCCTGATTTTGTGTATGTTTCTATCTGACCCAACAGTTTTGCAAACTTTTTAATTTAACTTGCATTGATTTTTTTTCTCTTGGTTGTCCTTGTGCCCTCTTTCTTTGGTTGCCTGCATATCCTTCAGGTTCTTTTGTTTCAGGTTTTTTTGAGTAACCTGCTGGACACTTCAATTTTGTTCGTCAAAAATACTCTGAATTCAAGTTGTTATAAGGAGAAATAGATTAGGTCATTTACTGGAAGACAGAGCAGAAATAATTATGTTTACGAACTTTGCAGATTTATGAAAGAAAAGCATGGCTTTATAGATGTGAGATTCTCTTATTGTTTCTTTAATAAAGTTGCCAGGAAATAAAAACTGCCATTACAGATAATGAAAGCAATTTTGAATATTTAGGTCTTTGTGATTCAGTTTTAAAAACATGATTAGGATCTTCAGATTTTAATATAATAGTATAGTTATCTAGGTTTACTGAATGATTGGGTGCTATCTAGAAACCCAGGGAAGTTAACTGAAAGTTTTGTATCTAGAGGGACTGCTCTGTTACCTGCTGCTTCAGGTCAAACATATATGATTCAGTAACCTGTTAATAATTATTGTAGGTAATGATAATTGTTCTGTTTGCTTGTCAATTAGGCTGAAAATTTACAAGAAATCCCCCATGGCTCAGTTTATTATGCAGATGCCAAGGAAGAAATCTTGGGTGAATGTGAGACTGTTTGGAAGCAGATGAAAGAGGTATGCAAATCACAGCTGGTCGAGTAGATTGTTTGTAAACCTTTCTCAGCATTTTATGTTCATCTCCCCATCCTTCACTGAGTCTTTACCTCACCCCTGCAAAGAAACAAAACCAGTAAAGAAGAAGGGGGCGAAGAGGAGGTGGGGGGGTGAGCAGGGAGAAGAAAAGATTTTCAGACAGGCCAAAGGCAGAAGTGCTGGCAGGGATGAAGAATGCGGAGTGTGCTGATACTTTGATTTAGTTAGAGTGGGAGTATATGTTAAAACTAGGAAAAATTGAACAATTTACTATTTCTGGTACTACGAGCACACTGAGACTTGTGATCCTTCTCTCTTTCTCCTCATGCAAGATGGGATTGAATAGCTGTTCACAAGTTATTTGGATCTTAAGGGAGAGAGAGAAAGGGATGATAAAGAGGCTTTGAAGGATTGTGTTGATACCATATGCTCATGCAAACTCGCATCCTCAAGAATAAGATGTATCTCACTAGATATATGGTTCACTATGTTAATAAAACATTGCAAGGCTAGTTATTTTTATTTACAAGAATCCCAGAAAAGATAAACTTTAAGCAGGTCTGAGGAAATGCTGTCCATCCTGTCAGATTCTGCTGAGTCTGATGAAGACTCAAGTTCTGAATTTGTATTTTGAGAGTCTTAACTGTTTCACACAATTTTATGTGTTTTTTTTTTTTTATGCTATTTATGCAAGCTCTGAATTGTAGACTCAAAGCAATAAAATTATCTAAAACTGAAGTAAAAATACTTCCAAACTTCCTATAGAACAAACTATAGACAACCCACAGTGCAGGGGTTCTTTTACAGATTTTGTAAAAATATAATTTTACAGAATTACATCTAAAGACTAATGCAATTTTTTTTAATTTGCTTTTACATGTGAACTTGTCTTAATATTAAACAAGTGGCAGGAATCCTGTGTCTAGGTTTATGAAGTATTGTAAGAAATTATCAACAGAAGTTTTGTTTGACACCACTTCAGAGGATATGAACTTTATTCACAATTTTCAGATTAGAAGGGAAATTAGAATATTTGAATACTTTTAAAGTCAGTTGAAAATCTTTGCTATCTTGTTTCTCATTCTCAGCATCCCCAAAATAGTACAGGAAGTGCTAATACATGGTATTTTAGCAAGCTGAGAAAACCACGTTTTTTATTGCTTTGTGTTTCTTGCTTCCTGGATGCATGCATTTTTAGCAAAAAGCTTAAAAAAACTAAAATAGCCATTAAATTAGCTCCTAGGTTATGTGGTTTACAATGTAATGTTCCAATGATTTTGTCAACATTAGTGGTTTTTATTGGAGAAATCCTATATATTGTGTTTTCTTTCTGAAACGTTAACAGCAGGGTTTCTAAAGTACTGCTTAGTATTTTTACTGCTTGGTGGAATACGTCCTGCTCTCTCATGGGGCAGGTTAGTTTGCTGACAGCTATAAAACAAGGAGGTTAGCAGGTGCCTCCTGCTGAAGCCTTGGAAATCTGTGGTGGTCTAGAGTTTTCACACTTGATACACATCGCATTGCAGTCATGGGAGCTGATGTAGTACACTTCTGAAAATCATACTTGAAATGTATAGTACATTGTCCTAAATGAGTTAAAACTAAAAATGTGTACCCTAATATGATTGCTTTGCTTGGAAAGTCAGGATAGTAGCAGGAAGTGTGTCAATTTCTAGGCAACTTCCCTGTTCAGCCTTGTTCTTTACTCTGTTTTCCTAGTTTCTCAGGTTTTTCTTCTGTTCAGTGTCTTTCCCTATATCACCTTTTCCCTTGCAACTTGCCTTTTTCCTCAAATGATACAACTGTTAGCTGCTAGAAAGTTAATTTTAAATTAATTGAAATTCTACTCTTTTACTGTGGTATGATTTCAAAATATTTCTTCCTTTGCTGTTCTGGATCAGGCTCTGGGGCATGTGGGAGTCAACTCAAAACTTTTATTCCAATATTAAACAAATTTTGTAATTTGTAAGCATCATGTCCCTTTCTTACAAAAGGGAAGAGTAAGTAAACATTGTTTTATTGTTGGTTCTTTTTTTCTACTAAGTGTCAGAGCAAGCTAAAGTTTCTAGAAACAGAAACAGTGCCAAAATCAAGTGCCAAGGTAAGACAGTATTTTTTTATATGCTTCACAAAATACTCAGTTTTCTGTAAAGATGTGCTGTGTATACTAAAGAAGGAAATTAAAGTATCTTCACTTACTCTCTAAGGATGACAACTTTATTGTTGCTAACTTTGAAACTGTATTATGAAGTATGTGTCTAGCAAATACTGTGAAGTTGCATTTATGCATAGCAAAAAGGTTGTATGCAGTCCTGACATACAACTGATAAATGACTAACACAGGCAGCAAAATGGAGGGCTGTGTACCTTCAGTACCCATTTGGACTATTTCCTAATCACTGCATATGTAATTTGTGAAACTCTTTGTGCATCTCTTTAGTTCTACTCTGGAACTTTGTATTTGCAAATTGTAGTTCTCTTCTTGTGGATATCATTAGGAAACTGATGTGCTTGAATTGGAAACAAACTGTGTGATGCTGAAACCATGAACACGAGGTCCTGTAGCCCACAGATTTTCGGGAGCGTGCAAAAAGGCAATGCTGGCTCACGGTTTAGTTATTTTAAAATTCTAAATAGGAACCTTTAAAACAGAATTTATATGAGGACTCCAAATTTGGAAAGTATGAAATATGCAGGTCTTGCAAATCTCCATCTCACATGATTTCAGTAAGGGAATTCAGAATCAAATTCAATACATTTGACTGAATAATTAACAAAAAGAACTGTTCTGCTATCTGTTGAATACATCCAGATCTGTAATTATTATTTAATTGCTAACATTAATCTCGTTTGTAATAAACTATGTTCTAAACTAATCAGAATAAATAAATGAAGATTCGTATTTGAATACATAAAATACAGTTATTTTCTTTATTATTTCAGATAAAATCCTATCTTTAGAAATAATTTTTGTGCACTTTTAATTGGGTATAGAGTGAGGTTTTTGTGTTTCTTTGCAACTTTGCTGAAGCACATCATACCTTTGTAATTAACACTTAAACGTCTGAGAGAGGCTTTTCTTGAAAAGTTTTTCTTTATAGGCTTTTTGTTAAGATAATGATTGAATGGAGTTGCAAAAATAAAGATGAAATTAAAATTATGTGTCATGATAGAAAATAGGAGAGGAAAAGGTCATGTTATATCCTTTTTGTCAGCAACTTCCATCAGATCTTACTGCAGTCCTTGCTAACATAGGCACTTGTATTGAACCCAGGAACCTACAAATCTGTTAGTCTGACTTCAGTACCTGGAAATAGTATGGAGAAGATCACACTGGGTGCTATTGAAAGGCAATTAAGGAAGATTGTAATCATCAGGTGCAGTCAACATGGGTTCACAGAGGAAGAAGTTCTGTTAAACTAACTTGATATCCTTCTGGGATAAGCTCATCCATCTAGCGGGCAAAGGGAAGGTGGTGATTGTAGTTTTTCTGGATTTTAGTAAGGCCTTTGATAATGTTCATCACAGCATGTTTATGGACAGTTGTCCCAGCTGTGGGATGAACAGTGCACTCTGTGCACTGGACAAAGAACCAGCTGAAGGGCAGGGCTCGAATGGTTGTATTGAATGGGGATATATCTGGTTGGCAACCAGTCACCACCAGCGTTCCTCAGGGTTCAGTTCTTCTGTTCAATATTTTTATCAGCAATCTGGATGCCAGAGTTTAATGCACCATTAGCGAGTTTGTTAATAATACCAAACAGGGAAATGCTGTCGACTCTTTCAAGGGCAAGAGGCTTTGCAGAGAGATCTAGATAGATTGCAGCATTGGGCAGTCATCAATAGCATGACGTTTAATGAACAAATGTCAGATTTTGCACATGAGACAGAGTAACACCAGCACAAGTATAAACTCAGAGAACAGTGGCTGGAGAGCAGCCCCAGGAATCTGGGGGTGTTTGTTTGATGTCCTCTGTTGTATAAACTTAATAATTGAATTTCTACACTATTTTATCTCATTTTACTCCAATGTAACTCAACAAACTTCAAGAGGTGTTTCTTTTCTTCTTATACAGTTTTCCTTGTCTATCATGTGCATGAAAGCTTTGACAGCAGAATATAATCAGTGGCAAAAAAGAAGCCCTGAAAGTAAGTAATAGCTTCTATGTAAGATATACTCATATAAACATCTGAGAAGTCTCGTTCATCTAGGCATCTTAAACTGTGTATTGAATATCTGCTGATTGTATTTTCACACTATAACTACTTAAATTTTTCCCACAGGAGCATGTATGTTTTATTTTTATACTTGTTTTGCACTTCAGTTCTAAGTGAACTTAGAATTCACTTTGATTTCTACTATAACTTAATCTTATGTTTCTGGACAAATAAATACATGATTCATATCATCATTCGTCAGTCAGTTAAATGGAAAAAATAACTGTTAGACCTCCTAACAAAATCACTGAAGTCCATTATGCTGTTACCCTCCAGCAGGTTTCTCCATTCTGTGATTTTCTTTCTTTCATTTGTATTTTTGTTTTAGGAGAGAACTACTTTGGCAAATAATTGTATTCATTCTGTCTTTTAAGAACTGGACAAATATTTTATCTTTGCAAGTATTGCTAATAAACTGACAATAATTTGCCATATATATTAGCCATAACACATTTGATTTTTTATTTTTATTTTAATACTTTAAAAAAGTATGTCTTCTTATGATGTACTAGCTGAAACTTTGAAGTAAGCCTTTCGTGGTAAGGCCATTACATAGTAACAAAATGTCTTATCTTGAATTTAACAAAGGTCAGAGATATGGAGTCAAGAAAAGACGGTAAAAGACATTTCAGTTTATTTTAACGTAGGAATCCAGATCACTTATTGATCCTGAGAAGGAAAAATCACCGAGACAAGTAGTAGCTCTTAAGTTTGTTAGGCATTATCAGTCAAAAGATATAAATTCCTCAGTTCTTCAAAATATTTTTTGTGCATAAGTGTCAGTGCTGACTGATTTCATTCTGTTGCAAGGCTGATGTGGCCAGACGCTGAAAACAAAAGTAGTAGTCTGTTTATTCGTATGTCACATTTGGAAACTCCAGAAATAGTTCACACTAGACTATCGTTAGTATTCTGGTAGCACTCAGTCTTATGTCTCCTCTCAAGCACTTGTTAGCATCTTTCAACTCATCTTATTAGTAAAACTTACTAGTTATTTGACTATTTTTTATGACAGAAGAGGCTTGGGTTTTTTAGTGTTCAGAAAATGACAGGAATGTGTTTCAGACAGCAGATGGTGACTTCCAGTATCTTTGTAATTTGTCCAAATTAGAATGCATTTTCAGATGACCATTGAAGTAATGTCTCCAGCTTCTCTAGAAGTTCAGTAGACCAAACGTATGACATTGAATTTGGGAAATACTGGTTCTTGGCTGCTGCTCATGAATAAGCTGCTGGCTTAAAACAAATTAATTGGAAGCACTTGCAGTTTTTTATCTGGGTAGAATACCTAGAGATATTAGGGTTTCTTATTTAAATATGTAATAATTTTAAATTTTAAGCTGTTTGCTTAAAAATGTTCTTGGGGCTTGACCTGTTTTTATTGGCTTACTGACTTGCTTTGCTCAATCATTCTTACTTGTTCCCAGGTGATAAGATTTATTATTAGAAATTTTAATTTTGTGCTAGAGAAATGATGTATGCACATTATAATGCAAATAATATTTTGCAGCCAAAGCTTTGTCTTTTTGGCTAACTTTCTGAGGGGAGGAAAAAGAAGTTGCTGCTAAGAATTCAAATAGAGTTACAATGCTTGTATGAAAATGAGGACTCTATATTTACATCTTCTCTGTCCATCTTGGCTTCTTTCTACTCTTTGTTTTGAAGGAAGAATTACTTACTTACATAAATTCAATGTTTTCAACTAGGAATAGCAGAAATACTAATTTCATACAATTTATTAATAGAGCATGAATGGCATGTTGTCTTGTTACTTTGGTTTCTGCTTTTAGTAATGGCCAGGTCATTCCTTGTAAATGAGGGCCTGACAGCATTTCAATTTTAAACCTTATTTTCAGAGGTTATGACTTGGCAGTTCTACATTTCTTTGAGCATGATATTGGCACACAGACTTGAATCCACAATGCAGATTTTTTTACTTTAGTCTCTTTCTGAATTTCTGGTATATTTATGTAGTTGTAGAGCTGCAAAATTAGCTGAATTAAAACCTTTTAACAAGCATTTGGCTTATGAAAATAGACTTTAACTTGTACCTTTGCAAAATAAGGAAGTGGAAGCAAGCATATTTTAAACTATATAAAATAGTTGTGGTGTCTGCATGATTTCTGTTTTTCTCTGCAAAATGTTAGTATTATGCCAAATTCCTTTTATTTTTATAGGAGTTTCTGTATAAATGTGTATAGTAGTTGTTTTTATATTCGTAGCATCTGGTAGCGTTTTGCTTAGTAATTGTACTGTGTATCACTGGGCAATTCTGTTTGACATTTAATTTTTGCAAATATAGTGATTCATAACTGAAAAAGCTTTGCCTGATAATAGATAAAGCAACCAGTATTCTTTCTGCCATGAATACATTGTCCCAGTGTCTTAGATCTGCACTGTTACTTCACTAAGTTAGGGTTACCAATTTCTTTCCTAGGAAGATATGGCCTTCTATTGTGATACTTAAACAATATGAATATTGAATAGGAAGCACATACTTGCGATTAGGTATCTAAAAATAGTGTTGTTTTTTTTTTTTTTTTAAGTTTTAAAGGAAGGGTTAGAAAGCAATAGTAGAAATTGATAATTCCAGGTAGTGAGGGCTCACTATAATCGGAGCCAGGGGGATTTATGTGGGTTCCTTCAAATACGCCAGTGAATGTGAATAAAAGCACACCAGTTAATATTATCATGTGTATGTAGGTATGTAGGGTATTCATTTCATTAAAGAAATCTTGCCCTAATAATAGCACAAAACATTACCTCCAATAGCTCTTAAACATAAGCTTAATTTGGGACCACTCTGCTCAAATTTTTGTGTCAAGATTTAGTGACAGTAATTCTCCAGGTAAAAGGGTTTTATTGTGACATTCAGTAGTTCAGCTGATTTTCATCTAGGAAAAAACACTGCTTTTAAAACTACTGATCTAAGGCTTCTCAAAGTTTGTGGAGATAAAAGCTATAAAATTACCTGAAAATGTACTTCTATGCACTTATGAAACTAGCTGTATTGTATTTGGTAGACATTTAATGCATCAAAAGGAGCATGACCAGCAGGTCAAGGGAGGTGATCCTGCCCCTCTACTCTGCTCTTGTGAGACCTCACTTGGAGTATTGTGTGCAGTTCTGGTGCCCTCAACATAAAAAGGACACGGAACTGTTGGAACAAGTCCAGAGGAGGGCCATGAGGATGATCAGGGGACTGGAACACCTCCCATATGAAGATAGGATGAGAAAATCGGGTCTGTTCATCCTGGAGAAGAGAAGGCTGTGTGGAGACCTCATAGCAGCCTTCCAGTATCTGAAGGGGGCCCATAAGGATGCTGGAGAGGGACTCTTCATGAGGGACTGTAGTGAGAGGACAAGGGGTAACGGGTTCAAGCTTAAACAGGGGAAGTTTAGATTGGATATGAGAAAGAAATTCTTTACTGTAAGGGTGGTGAGGCACTGGAATGGGTTGCCCAAGGAAGTTGCGAATGCTCCATTGCTGGCAGTGTTCAAGGTGGGGTTGGACATAGCCTTGGATGGCATGGTTTAGAGGGAGGTGCCCCTACCCATGGCAGGGGGGGTTGGAACTGGATGATCTTAAGGTCCTTTCCAACTGTAACTATTCTATGATTCTATGGGAGGATTAAGAGTTTTCCTTTTTGTTAAAGGAAAAGCTTTGATTGGAGTAATTATTTTTAAGATGAGAGATTTGGAGCCCAAGCCTGGACAAAAAATATTACTGTCATATTAAGATTTTAATCTGTTACAGTAGCTTTCATTCCACTGTTAAGTGATTCAAATTCTTCACTTTTTCAAAAGTCATATGTTTATGCAGTGCTGCAAGTTGGTATGGAACTGAGAATTGATTGGAGTCCACCGAAGGCTATCAAATACAATTCAGTATTCAGAAAATTCAAGAGCCATAAATGGCTGTGTTTTGCAGAAGTATGCTGGGGAAACATTGCCACATTCTTCCAATAGCGCAGTACTTTCCATTAAATACTACTATTGCTCAGGGTTGGTTAGTTGGGTTATTGGCCTTGCTGGGCCTTTTCTCTCCCTACATGTAGCTGTTTTTTTAAACAGTATCAATGGTGAAATTTTTGTTAAGTTCTTTAAATCTGATGTGCTTGATCAGGACTGTAAAGCCTTCTGGAATCTGTTTAACAAGGAATTGAAAGACTGAAAGAATTTGATTGCCCACATTGGTAATGTTGATAGAATCCCTTCCACTGAAAAAAATAGGCATACTTATCCTGAAGTGTGACTGTAGTTCACATTCGTTATGATATACCTATATACCTGAGCTAGTTCAAGTGTGAAAAATAACATGGAAGCATTAACACCACACTTTTTTCAGTCTAATCTAACTTGCTGAAAAGTGACAGTAGGTTAGCCCAGCAGGACATCACAAAATTTCATTAAACTGCTGTTTAGAGCCAAACTAGTTCTTTAGGGGCTACACAAGAGTTTCTCCAGCCAGACTGCTTTTCAGTATAACCAAGTCTGTATCATCTAATGCAAAAAAAAAAAAAAAAATCATTTTCTTTTTCAGTGTTTTCCACCAATCCAGATATACTGTTGTCATTAGGAAAAAAAGAGGTAAGTCTTTTTGTTTGTCGAAAGATAATAACATTTTCTTTGGAAAAAGATATGTACAATTGCTGCATTTTCCTATAACTATTCCTGTGGTGCACTACTGCTAGGATACAGTGTATGTTTCTTTAGGCATTGTTATAATGTTTTTCCTCGCCCCATATTATAACTACAAAAATTTCCTAGTTGTGTAGTGAATATTTTTAGCAATAAGTTTTTATATATTGCATTTCATACTTGATATAGAATAATGTAATATTATGTATTATACAGAAGTCAGTATTCTTAGATTTAGATTTCTGTGGCAATAATTTGCAAATAACTTACTGAGATCTTTCAGCCTTGGAAGAAAGAGCAAATCAAGAATGTATTACGGGTGTCATTACACTATATTGACTGGACATTGGTGTGCAGCTTGACCTGAGAATAATGCTGTGGTTATGGCTTAAGAAAAAAAAAAAACAAACAAAGGACAAAAACATCCCCTCCCCCCAAGAAAAATCCCAAACCCCACACCACTACTTTTTGGTTTTCTTCTTCCTAGCTGCTTTCCTTTCTCTAGTGTCAGTCATAATAGGAAACTCAACCACAGTTCAGAATCATTATTAACAAGTTCTTTGGTTACACACTTTCATTTGATTGTATTGCTATGGAATATTTGATATAATATCACATTTTGTGCTGTATTTAGGATTCTGATTTTTTTTTCAGATGTTGCATAGATGGGGCATATTTGCTTCCATAAAATATTCTCAAAATTTTTATTTCTTTGAGATAAATATGAAAGTTCCTCCTGTGGAAGGAGGCAGAATATATCCAAGTCATGTATTAAACAAACCAAAACAAAACACATAAACTATTAGAAATACTGCTTTGTAGAATATAATGCAGTAATGAAAAACTCAGTCCACTGTGAGTCTGCTCTTCCCTATCTTTAGCAGCTCATATAGCTTCTGGCTGAAGTGGTCTTATTTCTCCCTTTTGCATCTCCCAGGAATGTCCATATCACTGAGGACCATTTAATTCATGGATGCAGTTAGTCTTTGCAGCATCTTTGTTTTTTGAGTACTATATATTTTATGTTGGTGCAATTAGCATACATAGATTTATTCTTGTAAACAGCTGCAGTGATTGAGACAATACAGGCCTGGTACTGCAGGTGTTTTCTCCTCAGTCTTTCATCAGATGAGCAGTTCATGTGTGTGCTCCATAATTGCTTCAGGTCAGAGCTTCAAGGCACAAATGAGCAGCTGGTGTCAGTATAATTTTAAATAGCTCAACTGGATTTAAAGGTAGTGTGTCACTCTGTAGCTGTATTTAAGAAATTATGGATAATTTTGACTCTCTAGAAGGTTTATGGAAGTAAATTTACCTAGAAAAAATGTTACAGACTGGGCTACCTGCAAACTGTAGATTTACTTGTACTTTTTTATAGTTGCAGAAAGTAAAGGATGATCTTGACAGTGTGCTGTCAGCAGTTCAGTCAAAGAATAAAAACCTGGAAGAAGACCTGAAAAGGTAATATAATAATTTGAATTTACAAATGCTGTGAGCTTTGTTATGACACATTATCTTTTTTGGCTGTTCAGGGAAACTGTTTTATTTGTTGCAACATCTCCTACTTTTCATGTTTCAAAGAGAGCAGCAGTGGTACGAAGAACAGAAGCAGTTAATAGATACTCTTAGTAGAACTCAAGAAGAGGCAAAAAAGCAAGTTGAACAAGTTTCCAATAAAAGGTATTTCCACTTTTTTTTTTAATATTAAAAATACTAAATATCAACAAGAGCAAATGAGCAAACAAACTTAAATATTCTCATTCTTTTGTTAAATAGATCAAAAATAACTCAGTAATCCATATTTGAAACAGAAAATATTGCTATTATCTGCTTATATCCTGGGATTCAAAGTGTTGAACTTATAACAATAGAAAGCAAGGGATTTTTTTACTTAAGAACTTCTTATTTATTAAATTTCATGTTCTACTGCTATGTTTCTATTAGTAGTTTGAATACTAGAGCATTTAATGAACAGAAAAAGAAAATCTTGCAACTAAAGATATATAAGAAAAAACTACTGACTGCTCTGGGGGAATTCCTGGAAGAACATTTTCCTTCTCCAGAGAAAGGTGGAAGTGCTGAAAAGAAGGTAAGATTTTCTTAAGAACTATTAAATTTTGAATGTTCAATTAGATGCAAGATCTTTTTAAGGTCACTAGCATGGAATCTGCAGTTATATTTTGAAGTAAGTATAGTTCTTACAGCTGATCCTTTAGGTTTGATATTTTATATTTTCTAGGTTTGATACTGATATTCTTCAGGTTGGTTTATATTATTTAAGGCTGTTCCCAGCTGGATATTTTCCTTTTAATGCATATATCCTTTACCCAATTTGATGCATAGCAATGTATTGTACTTCTTACTGAACTGCAAGCTGTGCCAAATTTGGAATTGGTGAGGGGCTCACTCCAAATTGTTCCATTTTCTTTTACTGGACTAGGCAAGTGGATTCATGTTTTCATTGGCAAAGTAAATTTTAATTGTCTAACAATGGTTTTGGAACAATAATAAGGACAAGTGTTTATAATTACAGTGCAGTTTGGAATGTTAACAGCCAGTTTCTGTTCAGGCAAACTGGACCAAAAATTACCTTAAAACTTTAGGGAAAATAGGGAGTATTTTGCACAATAAATTTAAAGTCTGCAGTAAAAATAGGCCTTTACCATTACTATTTGAAAGATTAGTTACAAAAAAAGCTGGGAAAATAGTAGGGGTCGATTTTTGATTTTCAGACGTGTAATACAGAAATAGAAAGCTTTTTTTCAATCCACTTCCCTACTGTTTCAGACAAACACATAATATAATTTCTTTAATATGATTGCGCTCTATTTTAAAACTAATTATTTTTGTTACTACTGCTTCCACTGGGGTTTATTCTAGTACCTTAGAAACTGTCTCCTAACTTCCAGTCTAAATTTATTAATGTCTAACACAGATCCATATATTCTGATGCAATATTGTCCTTAGAGTAGCTCTTTCTCGTGTTTACTCCTCCTCTGTGTATTTACAGACAGCAATCTTATACACCCTGCTTCTTTGTTTTGTGAATTGTACTAGAAAAGCTCTTTCATTCTTCTTCTGTAAGGAATTTTTTTTTATTTTTTCCCATGGGTTATCCTAGTAAGACCAATTTTCTGTATTTGCTTCCACTTGGATTCATCTTTTTTGGAACCTGGTGAAAACCAATATTATAAAAAAAAAAAAACCGGATAGCTTACAATCATCGCAAAACCAGCTAATTATACTCCTGTGGTTTTTTTCTTCTTGTTAATCTCAACTGATGAACCTTGAGCTTTTTGTTGCTGTCATTGTTAAATTAAGTCTTAGATTTTCACAGAAGTATATACATTGCATGCAAAATACCACATGAAGCCTTCAAGGCATGATGTCCATTTTCATAGTCTTTTTCAGTCACTTTCAAACAGAGTATTATATTTTGCTTATAATGCTATTTTGGTTTCACCCTCCTTTCACCAGGCAGCTGCATCTAGGTTTGGGAGTGGGAAGGAAGATTGAATCACAGGAACCCAAGTTAGCTTCTGTTGCTGTGGCCCAACGCTTTTACGATAGGTAGTGGTGGCAGTAAGAATTATCTTGCATTTTAAATTCAGATAAAAAGACTTTTTTTTTTAAGATAACATGTATGAAAAGTTTTATGTTAATGAATATTCTTTATGTCAAGAAGAATATGTCAAGAATCTCCTTGGAATGGAGAAAGTGCCTTTGAAGTTAAATAAATGCTGAGCTTCCTGCTTTAAAGTGACTTTATAAGCATTAATTAGACATAATTATTACATTGGTGACACTTAAAAATATGGAAATAATGTAGTTTTACAAAACAATATATACAACATATAATATAAACTTAGCAAAGTAAGTTTCCTAGCTCTGTGAGAGTGCAAACCTCTTTACACTTACATCCTTAGGCTCTTACTCTTTGTATATCCCTTCTAGTAATTACTGTAGTCATAACCTAATTTAAACTTTGCAACATGAATACTGAACTCATTAAATAAGTTACAAAGTAGCATTTTGGCCAGGGAAATTCTTCATGATTGTTCTAAGGAACCTTTTGCAGTCTTATTTCTTCAGCCTATTATCAAGACAGAGGCTCAAAGATAGACAGTCTGGAGCCTTAGCTCTGTGGTTTGCAAGGTTTCCCTGGAGCAGGCAGTATGCCCCTCTTGTGGCTTTCTGAAGGTGAGAATATTAAGAGCTGAGACTGGAAAGAAGGAGCCAGGACTTGCCTTTCACAAACTCTTCTTTTTTTCACTTGTATTCTTCTGTTCCAGAAATGGAGTATGCATGAAGTGCTGCACAACTGCTAATGTCTTAGGGCTTACCTTGACATATTAAATAGCAGTGCTGATGTCAGGGTCTGGCTGGAGAAAACCTCAGTGTTGGACTCATTTCATTCATGATCCTAAGAGTGAAATTAAGACGTAAATGAGGCCAAGTACCATAACTGATCAATTGGTTTATTACAAAAAGGCAATTATTATAAAAAGGGAAATTATTATAAAAAGGGGATAGCACTAGGACAAATTGGAAAAAAAGCTAGAAATGAAGGAAGAATTTGGGGTGCAGAGTGAGAGAGGTAGTCACCACTGTGGATCCAGCTGTGTCCTGGACATCTGTTGCATCGCTGGAGGTGGTGGGAGTCCTCCAGGGTCCATAGTTGGTATCAGAGGTGGTGGGAGTCCTCCAGGGTCCGTAGTTGGTATCAGAGGTGGTGGGAGTCTTTCAGGGTTCGTAGTCAGTATCTGAGCAGAGTGTCCCCAACAGTCCGTAATAGTTGTCGGAGGTAGCTGTCGAGTGGGTGTCCTCGAGGAGGTGTCCTTCTGGAGTAGTCCTTCTGAGGGTGTGCTTTCCTGGATTTGCCCTCATGGTGATGGTTTTTTGGTTTCTTTATTTTTTGGTGGTTAACTTTTCCCCCTTTTATAGCGGGTTGGAGGGAGTACCTCTGTTCTTAATGTCGCATACTACATGTTCCTGGTGGACCAGTTTTGCTGGCTTTGCAGCCAGCTCTTCAACTGCACATATCTGCACACACACAGATGTCTGCAGCAATTCTTGGGATAATAGGCAGCAATTCCTCACACCAAACCTCAAGGTAATGGACAGAAGGCTCTTAGCTCTTCCCACCCATCTCTGAGGCAATGGATGATGGAGTCCCATTTCAGTTCCTCACACCCTTCTCTCAGGCAATGAACACTGGAGTCTTAGCTCCTCCCACCCATCTCTGAGATGATGGTCAGTGGAGTCCCATTTCAGCTCCTCACACCAATCTCTCAAACAATGGGCCATGGAATCCCATCTCAGCTTCTCCTAGCAATCTTTGAAACAATGGACAGTGGAGTCTGATTTCAGATCCGTCTGTCGCAGCTGAGTGAGCAGCCCTGCCCTGCCAGTGCTGTATTATCTCTTTTGTTTTGTCGAATGTGACGTGGATGGGGGTGGGGAAGGATAAAATAGAAAAATAAAAGAATCAGGTTCACCATGCAGCAGCACAAGCAGTTTTGTTGGTGTTGCTGCTTAAGGAATCCATATTAATTCATAGAGAAACTGAATGATTTGCGTGCTATTAAAACAAGTAATTTTCTAATGATATTTTATTACAGACTTTTTTCCCCAAAAAATTGAAATCAGACTAAACAAATGTTCATCAGCAAATCATTAAATATATTTAGGCACTCTGAAGTGAAGTCCTGAGCTGTGTCAAAATATGTATTATAAACATTTTCCTGAAGTTCACAAAAAGCCATTCTTTCCCTAACAGGTCATATGAATATGTTTTGCACTGTACTACATTATGAATATAATGTACTTGGTTTTATTTAAACATAAACCCAGATAGATATACATTGATCATTTAAGGTTAATCTCTTTTGTAATTAATTAAAAATTGTTAAATTTATAGTGTATTGTATTGAGCTGGTAGATTTAAATGCTGCCTTATTATTTCTGTCACAGCTAAACCAAAGCAAAATTCTTCATCTGTTGTATACTATGCAATCAAATAATTGTGTGATTATTTTTATTTGCCAGTTAACATTTTTCCTGACTTTAGGTTTGCGTTTTGCTAATTCATCTGGGGGGTGGTTATCGTTGCAGAATTCTCAAGAAGAGCCAGTTGTACAACTGAAACCACTGCAAGATATATTAGAGGTGAGATGGCTTTGTTATATAGAGTTTCGGGGGGTTTTCCAATACTCAGATCCGGCCATAATATATTAATAAGATAAATAACATCATATGACATACAGTTAAGATATTTAATTGAAAAGTAGAATGTTTAAGAATGTTATGTCAGATTTCTGTTTTAATTCCTACCAAATTAAACTCCCATTTAAAAAAAAAAAAGTGCAGTAATAGTTTAGGTAACTAAATCTTCAGTTTAATATGGACTATGATTATCCCTCATTTCTTAATTTTATAGTAATTATTTCAAGGAGTTTTATGAGCCCTACTGGCTCATATTAAGGGAAACAAGTGCTATGCTTAACAACTAAACTGATTCATTTGATTTCATTATATATTTTGTACTGTTTCAGTAAAAATTATATGGAAAAATCATTTTTCGTTAAAAAAAATATTAATCATAGAATGTTTAGGGTTGTAAAGGACCTTAAAGATCATCTAGTTTCAACCTACCATGCCGTTGGCAGGGACATCTCCCATTAGACCAGATTACTCAGGCTCTGTCCACCTGGCCATGAACACTGCCAAGGGTGAGGCATCCACAGCTTCTCTGGGCAACCTATTCCAGTGCCTCACCACCCTCACAGTAAAGAACTTCTGCCTTGTATCTAACCTGAACTTCTCTTGTTTTAGTATAAACCCATTACCCTTTGTCCTATCACTACAGTCCTTAATGAAGAGTCTCTCCCCAGCATCCTTGTGGACCCCATTCAGATACTGGAAGGCTGCTATGAGGTCTCCACACAGCCTTCTCTTCTCCAGGATGAACAGCCCCAACTTTCTCAGCCTATCTTCATACGGGAGGTGCTCCAGTCCCCTGATCATCCTCGTGGCCCTCCTCTGCACTTGTTCCAACAGTTCCATGTCCTTTTTATGTTGAGGACACCAGAACTGCACACAATACTCCAAGTGAGGTCTCACGAGAGCAGAGTAGAGGGGCAGGATCACCTCCTTCGACCTGCTGGTTATGCTCCTTTTGATGCAGACCAGGATATAGTTGATTTCTGGGCTGCCAGCGCGCACTGAAGCCAGCTCATGTTCATTTTCTCATCAGCCAACACCCCCAAGTCCTCCACAGGGCTGCTCTGAATCTCTTCTCTGCCCAACCTGTAGCTGTGCCTGGGATTGCCCTGACCCAAGTGCAAGACCTTGTACTTCGCTTTGTTGAACTTCATGCCCATGGCAGGGGGGTTGGAACTAGATGATCTTGAGGTCCTTTCCAACCCTAACTATTCTATGATTCTATGAGGTTGGCATTGGCCACCTCAAGCCCATCAAGGTGTGCAAAATCCCTCTGGATGTAATCCCTTTCCTCCAGCATACCAACTGAACCACACAGCTTGGTGTCATCAGCAAACTTGCTGAGGGTGCACTCAATCCCACTGTCCATGTCGCTGACAAAGATGGATCTGTCCCAACACCAACTGCTGAGGGACACCTCTCATTACTGGTCTCCAGCTGGACATTTAGCCATTGACTGTCTGTGTGTAGCCGTCCACCCAATTCTTTATCCCCCAATTGATCCATCCATCAAATTTATGTCTCTCCATAGACATAGAAACATCATTGTTTAGAGACAAGGATGTCATGCAGGACAGTGTCAAGTGCCTTGCACAAGTCAAGGTCAGTTGCGCTCATCGACCAGTGCTGTGTCCCGATCATAGAAGTCCACCGAATCAGTCAGGCATGATTTGCCCTTGGTGAAGCCAAGTTGGCTGTCACAAATTGGTTTGTTGTTTTTCATGTGTCCTGGCATGGTTTCTAAGAGAATCTGCTCCATGATCTTGTGAAGCACTAAGGTGAGACTGGCTGGTCTGTAGTTCCCTCGGTCTTCCACTTTCCCCTTTTTAAAAATGGGGGTTATATTTCCCTTTTTCCAGTCATTGGATAATAGTTATAGAAGGACTATTTAATGTGTAATTGTTTGTATTAACTGAATTATCTTCTTAAATGAGGAAATCAATCAATCAGATTCATCCATTTCTAATCGATTTTATATGTATGCCTTACATATATGCCATATATGCTGGCATATATGTATGCCAGAATTTGTTAGTATTTTTAATCACATCACACATTTTAATCACATTGCAAATTCATTAAAATGAATTTGAATTCCAAAGCATAATTTTGAAGGAGCATTAATAATCGTTTCACTAACCTTGTTCCAAGTGTATTATTTGAAGTGAATTTTCCTGTTCCTCCCCCATCCTAATTCTTCAGGCAGTTGTAAGCACCTATATGTAAGACCTCCCTGGGGGAAATTGTTTTGGTTTCTTCATTCCACCCGCCCAATGGAAAACTTGATTAATAACAGTGTTCTGGTGTTAAGATGCTATGATCTGGTCACTATGACATTGTTTTACTTTAAAGCCCTGACTTTGGACTTACATCATCAAAATAGTTTTACATGCTTCAAGTATCTCAGCATGTCTCTGTTAATTCCAAATTAGGTAGAGTTCGGAAACAGAATTTAAAATAGCCACGTTCCCTATGGAATTGAAAATTTAAAGCTCTTCTAATGTTTTAAAATTGCCCTTCATATTTTTCTGATATTGTTAATCTCAAAATGTGAGCACACCCAAGTAGTGTCGGATTTACATTTGGAAAAACGTACTTCCAAAAATCCTGACTTATTTTAATTTTAACTGTCTTGGTGTAATCTATCAATGTCCCTTATCTTTGTTTTATGGGAGGTTGGTTTTTTTTCCGTTGAGCAACTTGGTTTTAGCTTCAAGTCCCTGTTAAATTTCAAAAGCGTCATCTTAGATATAGATAATGCTTTCTTAAAGAGACAAATACAAATTCACCTTTGTATTATAATTACAGATTTAGGATTTGCTGTTGTACAGCCATAATGAATATTCGCAGCATTCTAATCAGTGCATGTATTCCTAACCATGTCTCCTTAATCTCCATGTGTGTGTTTGTTAAATAATAAAAGTGTACATTTTTAATCTGTTTTGACAAGCTATGTATATACATTTATATTATTTAGATATATCAGTACCTACTTTATTGAGTTAGTGTAAGTAGTAAGCAAGCAGTAACCTCTTTTCTCATGCAAAGTTCAGAATTTCTGTTATATTACTTTTTATTCCAGTAATGAGCTGTTCTTTTTAACAGTTTGAGGAGTATTCCTTTCTGGTTGAGAATTTAGTGAACTTGTTTAAGATTTGAAAAACAGTTTACAATACAAACATACGTCAAGTTACAGCCATAAAGGCTGTTTTGGAATATCAGATGTCTTTTCTGATAATTAATCTAAAATAATGCATTTGGAGTAAATACTCCGAATCAGAGCAGATAAATAGAAAAGATATGAACTGTACAATTCTTTAGAATGTTCTGAAAAAGAGCAGTGTTTTTCTTGTTTAATAGTAATGGGTTAAAAAAAAAAAAAAAAACAACGTTATGTCCGATAGTGAGTTTAGAAAGGCAGACTGAATATTTTGTATATACTGAAGCTGTGAGTACAATGATTAAATTAATAGGATTAATAGAAGGCTATGGGATGGGTAAGAGTATTTAATCTAATGTGTGCAATATTCCCCATGACCAATATTATGAGGGCATAAACATGATCTCTAGGAACAGAAAAAAAAAAAGTCAAAACTCATCTTTGTTTTTAACTTCATTAACTAATGCTATATTTAGATAGGAACAGTGGAGTAAAGAACGGTCAGGAGATGAATTGTGAAGTGCTTGTCCTGCCCTAAGAAGTAGTGATGTTATGAATTCGGATAATCCATTTATGAAATGAGGAGGAAGATTTGATGTGCAAATATGAAGAAGTTAAAGTAGGCCTATGATGTTTAACTTTTCACAGCTGCAAACGTATTTCTTTCTGACACTATGCACAGAAGGGCACAAAATACAGGAAAAAGAATTTTTCCTACTCTAAAATGACTTTTATCTTTATAGTGAAATTTAAAAAAATTGTATAACATTCTTCTCTGCTAACACAGAAAAGGATCATGGAGAAATACCATTTGTTGACAGGAAGTCATTATGGTTTTGGGGCAAGTGATGAAATCTGGTTTTCCCATTATTTAATGTTTTTAATCTTAAATTAATGGACACTGATTTAGTGATTAATGATATAAGGATTTACCACCTTAGTGTTCAGATTTTTTATGCATTTACAGTTATACCTCTGTAAATTACTCTGATAATTTTTGACAGTGGAAAACTTGGTCTGGGTAAAGGAGAATTCTGCAGTCTTGTATTTCTTATGTTGCCTATGTAAGTATCTTATTGCAATAACTTGTATAAATTCAGTTAAAGGAGATAAAAATATAGCTGTTCTGTTCATTTCCTTAGTCTTGTTCTTTTGCTCTTCCAGATTCTTGTAGACAAATCAGTGAGCACACCACATGAACCCTATGTACCAATCGATGACTCATTCTGGCCACCTTATCTTGAGTTGCTGCTGCGACATGGAATTGCTCAGAGACATCCAGAAAATCCAGACAGAATACGTCTAGAAGCCTTTCATGAGTAGTGTGGCCTACATCTTTATTTTGAAATGAAACTACTCTTACCTGGAGGCTGACATACTTATGTTTTATGATGAATTTTTTTAATATCAGTAGCAGTTATGTTCTGAATTAATCCTAACCTGCTTTTCTAAAGCTCTCATTGTAGTCCATGGCTGCACAAAATTTTACTGATTTGAATTAATAATTATAACCTTGAAGAATAAAGTACTCTTCTTGTTGAAACAGATTTGTTTATTGAGGTAGTAGCTTCAGTGGTTTCTCAGTTCATGGAAAAAGAAATTGTTTAATAAAATCATAAACTGGTTTCCAGTGTAAGGGATCTTAAAGACCATCCAATTCCAATCCCACCTGCCACGGGCAGGGACACCTTCCGCTAGACCAGATTGTGCCAAGCCGGATCCAGCCTGGCCTTGCACACTGCCAGGAATGGGGCAGCCACAGCTTCTCTGGGCAACCTGTGCCAGTGCCTCACCACTGTCACAGTAAAGAATTTTTTCCCAATATATAATTTAAATCTACCCCTCAAGACCGAGAAATTCACCAGGACATGATCACTGCAGCCCAGGCTACCTCCAATCTTGACTTCTCCAGTAAGTTCTGCATTAGAGAGCAACAGGTCCAGCAATGCCTCTCCTCTGGTTAGGCTCTCCATCTCCTGTACTAGGAAGTTGTCCTCAGCTTCTTAGATGAAGAAACTAAGTGTGATGACTGAAATTGGGTTATTTTTTGAAGTTAAGTCTTACAGCTACTAAAAATTATGATGGAAGTCCTGAACTGGACTGAACAAAGTATTTCACATGGTGATTTTATGAGATGATACAAGGATGCATGGGGAAAGAAGACAGAACCAAACTAATATAAATTCTAGCATAATTGTATTTTTTAGCCAAGAAAAATAAAATCATTGTCTTGTGTGATTTTGAGTGAATGCTGTTCATTTTACCCACATAATTGGTTATTAGGTGTAAGTATAGGTTCCAGTGTGTGCTGTTGTGCACGAAAATTGACCTTTTATTTCATACTGCTTGCTCAACTGCCCTCTGTTATTCAAAGTCTAGCTCTAATATTTTACTATTCTATTCACATTTGCCTTACAGTATTTCTAACTATTCAAACAGTGAAGTTTTTTGGCTTTGCTCTCTACCATTGTCCCATTAGATCTTTTTCCTTCATTTGTTAATAAATACTTTGTATACTGCCATACTTTCACCTTACTACTAATATTACGAAGCTCAAATACTTCACTGACCCTGGATGCCTCCTTCTGTGGTGACATCGTTAAGTTGAAGAAAAAATGTTAACATTAACTAGCTTTTCTAGTTCTAAAAGGAAAAAAAAGACCCAACAGCCTACACCCCACCCTCACTCCCCAAAAAACCCCAAATCACTGAGACAAAGTTAGGATAGTCTATAAATAGTGCTCTAGAGAAGATGCAATGTTAATTTTCATAGCACAAAATCAAATCTCATCCAAGTAAATTATCAGAATAGATTTAAAAGAAAACACTTCATATAAAGCTTTATATTAAATTATGGGATTCACCACCATAAAATGTGTTGTAAAGGTTAAGTAGAAATTTAAAAAAATGCAAGTTTGCAGAATTTAGATTCACAAGTTGTTATTAAAGAAAACTGGCAGTCAGAAATCCCTATCCTGCTAATCACTGGATCCTGAGGAGATATACATAGATATCCTTGATGCCTTCCTGCAGCTCCACAGTATCCTACTGCTTTCCCTAAAGCCTTTTGGCTTAGGCGTGGGACATGCTCAGGAGCCCAAACTTGAATGTAGAGCTTTCTCCTGCTCAGTTAAGCCACACACCACAGCAAAAAAAAGCTGTAGAAAGAGGAAATAAATTTTCTCTCATGGCCTAAAATTCCTTATCAGTTTTTAAGGGAAACTGGTTCAGACTGAAATAGAGCTAACTGGAAGCTGTAGCTCCTAGAAAAATCCTAGCAAGTAAATGGAGTAAGTTCTCAATAATTAGGGAGGTTGTGCAGTACATCTAAAGACAGAGTTGGGTTTTTTCTCCATACACGTCTAAATGAGAGTTGTTTATTGGAATTAACACATCCATAAAAGCTAATATCGGGACTCTACCTATGTGCATGCTATGAAATAAGAATTTGTTGAGCTTTAATGCCAAATTTTAACTCCACAAAGCTAACATTAAAAACATATGGGAAAGAACACTCAGAGCTCCCAGTCTGAGTAAGACGAAAATCCGATCTAACCCACAGTCACTCTATAATGGATAGAGTAGGCATGGATAGTTACAACCTTTCTTGGAGGAGAGATACTGCCGAGACTACTTTCAACTAAGTGGACCCTTCTGTCACTTCACTGGTCCCAAGTCAAGGGCCAAAAATGAACAACCTGCCTTTACTTTCTTTAGAAAAGTACATAAAGTACATTTGCTACATTACACACGGTACATTAATACATAGCTATGAAACACTTCCCCGTGAAAAAGCCACAAAGGATCAGAGGAAGAGGTGAGCTTTCTGCTCATGATAAAGCTATGGCACTAGAACAACTTAGCAGGTGCTTAGCATCCAATGTGTTATTTTCAAAATGAGCCTGTGTGTACAGTTTCAGCTGCATGGGCCACGAAGAGAGCCAAGTTGTTTCATACCCACCAGAGTGAAGTCCTTAAGTGAAATTCCCGTATATTCACTTTTTGAATCCAAGTACTTCTTTTAGTATCCAAAATGTCCTGTAACAGATAGTTTCAAATTAGAATACCCAGGTTTTACCAGACATGATACTGACCTGTTCTGGATGATATCAGCAGACATTTTCTGTTAGGACATATTTTCACATAGGTGAATTACATTGAACACCTCGCACTATAGAGGTCTACACAGTAAATCTGCTTTACGGTGCATTTTGTTCCTTTGTTCCTGCCTTATACTGCTGATAACGAACGCCATGTACCCTGATCCTCCCTACTCAGTGTTATCCAGGCTTCTTTTCTCATTTCTTGCTATTCAGGATAAATTGTCTTGGTGACAAGAAACACCAGTAGAAAGGAGAAGACGTGTACAGTGGGTTTAAATCTAATACTGAGTATTAAATCTGTCACTTGAGTATACTTCATGGAAAAAAAAATCTATTTTGGATGTGGTTTGGTGTAGATTCCGTCGTACATAGCTTGTACTTTAAGTACACAAGTTCATAAACTCTTAAACAGCTTTTTCTTAGGGCTATGTATGCATACCTTGTACATTAGTGCAAGGGAAAGGTCAGGAGGCATTGAAACTTTCACTCTTACTGCTCATGGCAAGAAGTAGCAGTCTGGATCAGTATAAGTTCAAATCCTGACTTTGAATGACAAAAGTAATTTTTCTTTCAAAAACATTTTTTGTGGATATGCTAGAGCCATGTTCCCCTAACCTACAGGTTGGGCAGGGAGGAGATTGAGAGCAGCCCTGTGGAGAAGGACTTGGGGGTGTTGGTTGATGAGAAATTTAACATGAGCTGGCTTCAGTGTGCTCACAGCCCAGAAACCAACCGTATCCTGGGCTGCATCAAAAGGAGTGTGACCAGCAGGTCGAGGGAGGTGATCCTGCCCCTTTACCCTGCTCTCATGAGACCTCACTTGGAGTATTGTGTGCAGTTCTGGTGTCCTCAACATAAAATGGACATGGAACTGTTGGAACAAGTGCAGAGGAGGGCCACGAGGATGATCAGGGGACTGGAGCACCTCCCATTTGAAGATAGGATGAGAAAGTTGTGGCTGTTCAGCCTGCAGAAGAGAAGGCTGCGTGGAGACCTCATAGCAGCCTTCCAATATCTGAAGGGGGCCTATAAAGATGCTGGGGAGGGACTCTTCATTAGGGACTGTAGTGATGGGATGGGGTAACGGGTTCAAACTTACACAGGGGAAGTTCAGATTAGATATAAGGCAGAAGTTCTTTACTGTGAGGGTGGTGAGGCCCTGGAATGGGTTGCCCAGGGAAGCTGTGAATGCTCCATCCCTGGCAGTGCTCAAGGCCGGGCTGGACAGAGCCTTGGGTGACATGGTTTAGCGTGAGGTGTCCCTGCCCATGGAAGAGTGGTTGGAACTCGATGATCTTAAGGTCCTTTCCAACCCTAACTATTCTATGATTCTATGATTCTAAATAAGTGAGAGACCACCCAGGCAGAGACACAGATATTCCCCTCACTCCTGCCTTTGGCTATTGATAATGACTGAAATTAGTCTGTCATAATGGTTTCACACAATCAACAAATACAGCAGGTAAATCTGCCCCAAAACAGTACACATCCCTTAAAAATGCTACAGCCACTGCTCAGGCTCTCTTGCATCCCACATCTGAATACTCAGATACATAACTTGAGCTATTCTTATCTGTTAAAGTCCTTCAGCCAAAATTTAAGAAGCTTTAATAGTTGCCCTTACTTCAAAATAAGACATCTGTAATTCCAAATGGAAGAATTATAAAAAGCATTGTGACTGTTTATACCAGCATGTTTGTAATTAGCTGTACTTTGGAGTCTATGACTTTGACATTTATTTCATCAGCATCAGCCCTCTAACCAAGTGATCACATACTCAGTTTCACATGCTCAGTGCTATATTTATATAAGCCAGTACAAATGCATCCAACTTCTAATGAAGAGTCAAGCAAAGCCAATTCATTAAAACATTGTGGAACAGTAACAAAAGGCTGGGATAACAACAAAAATGGTCACTGCTGAAACCAAGTATGTCAGCCTATACAAGCAAGTTGTTCCTGGTACAGAGTGTGCTTTTGAAAACACTGCCCATCTTGACAAACCAGATATAGCAGTAGTAATCAAAAAGCTAAAATCCAGAAAGCATCTTATAGTGAGGTCCAACACATGAGTGATGGCAAACTGTGGATTGCTGTAACTGTTGACATCCTTGAGGTTTTGCTTTTAAGAAGTTCTGAACTGAGGCTCTGACACACAGCCTGGGGGGGGACAACAACACGCATCAAACCAACTCTCACCCAAAAATCCAACCACCCAAAACAACAAAATATGTTTCTCAGTACCTGCGGATGATGATTATTCAGATAGTTTTTATTGTATTTAGACTATTTATTGCTTGAGAAAAGTGCAGGAGAAAATGAATTCCTTCCCATCATTTCAGGAAATACAGTTTGTCAGGCTGCTGGTAACCTCTAGATCCTTTAAAAGCGCTGTTACAAATAATTTAGAGCTTAAAATTAATGCAACAGTGATCCAAAAGAATGTACCCAGGTTATTCATATCTCAATCATCAGCTCTTTAGTGTTCACGTGGATTATTTGTGTAATTAAAGTGTTTTTAGCATGTTTCATTTGTGGCTGCAGGAGTCACAATTCAGACACCTATTTAAAGGTGTCTGTGGTTCTAGCTGATGACAGAATCTCATCTATCTGTTCTTCAAGGAATTAATAGCCTAGTCTTCAGTTTCGTGACCAGAGCATGGATCACTTAACCATCCTGGAGCTGATTTTGGGAACTTGAGTTCCACTGGACATGATCAGAGTCTACAGCTGACACTTGAACTGCAGACATTGTCAGCAATGGCAAATATCTCATTTTATGCTTGCATGGCAATTTTTGCCCCTCACTCTTCAGTAATTTTTCTAAAAAGAAGTGGTTGCTTTGATGTGCTTTGGAGTTGCAGAAGAGATCAGGCAGAAGCGTAAGCCAACATTCTTACTTCCTTTTTCTGAAGAAGAGGAAACTTCATAATATGCTAGAACAGAAGAAACTGAACAATCCCTACATTACCATGGCTTCTGAATGTCATTACTCCTTTCTATCACTTCAGAGACATGTTTAGAATTAGAGACTGTTTACATCATATTGCTATCTATATGAGCTTTGAGAAGCGTACCTAAGATTCATAGCTGAGCCAATCTTACTGAAATGCAAAACTGCCCTTGGACTCATAGATCTTAATTAAAACCTTGACTGTCAATTCATATATAGACAATTCTATTGTGTGATTATCATAACGTGACAATCTTGAGCAGTGTCAATCAGGCTTCTTGGTAAACCTCAATTAGTCTTTGTGTTCTCTATAATAACCAGTGGTGATTAAAATAAATGCCATGACAGCAACTATCAGTAAGGACAGATTTCTTTGACTTTGACTGTTACCAAATAAAGTAATATTGTACTTGGCTGGGCTTATTTGATTAGGCCCATATCTGTGGAGTACTGGTGCAGCTTAAAGCCTCTCGCAGTTCTGACTCTGCTCCACCTCATATAAGTAGGAGGCTTTTCCATCAGATTCTCCCAGTATTGAGCAGGTGGCTTTAATACAGTCAAGAAAAAGGTGTCAGTAGCAAGCCTGTCACCATACATGGCATAATTCATGGATAAACTATAACACATGGAATCAGGTCAAATCTAGGAGAATGGTGCTTTCAGTTGTGACTGACTCAGTAGAAAATCTCAATCTGACGGAGCTCTACTTGCCATTCAGATATGGTGGGATCCAAACTGGCACATATGTGAAGAGGGAAAATGACAGTAATGATACCTCTGGGCTGTGCAGAGCCCCTGAGACTTCTCAATTTTCAGAATACATAGGTACAGCAAACTTCATATTGCGAGCTAATTGATCTAGCAACACGAACACTTTGTCACAGGCAGTATTAGAAGGTTACAAGGAAGAGCAGACTACAGTTGCCCTCACAAACTCAACTCTACAAAAGACCGAGATTGGTAAAGATTACTGCTATTTCCTAGCAAATAGTTTTACAAGTTTTAAAGATGGCATTAAAATTAACTGCTGTGTTTACCTGGGTTTTGCTGCAGATCAAAGAACTGTAGTTTTGAAAGACTGGTGTAATAAGAGTTTATGGATGTAAAGTTTGGGCAGAAAAACACATGCGCTTTTTCTTTGTGTTTTTGAGAGAGATTGGGAGGTGCTAATGAAGGCTGCTATGGCTAGTTACAGGCATATAACCTTGGGAAAATAAGTCTGTCTTGAAACCTTGAATATGCTTTAGTATTTTGGTAAGATGACACCAGACTTTCTGTATTTTATAATGTATTCGAAGCTATTAGAAAAAAAGAAAACTTCAATAACCAGCATATAAAACAGTCTGGGAAGGTATCGCCACGTTGCGTCTGTTTACTTAAAATCTGAAATTCATCTTTCAAGAGTTTTGAGAGACACTGCTTTTTATTTTCAGTGTTTTGGTTTGGTTTGCTGGATTTAGTCTACTGTGAGGTGTTTTGGTTTGCGTTTTTGTGGTTGTTGTTGTTGTGTTTTATTTTATTTGCTAATTTATTTATTCTGCTTCAAATTGTTTTAGCATAACAACTTTTCGATCACAATACTTTCACTTATTCCCAAAGGTGAAATTCTAGTGATTAAACCAGGGAGACTCTCTATTTCATGCATATTCTCAGGCAGTACTAACAGTATGCTTTAGTTCAGATTGTTTCCAGGTTAAACAATGAGTACTCCAAGGTACCTCAGCAGTGCTGAACTACTCTTAATTATAATCAGCCATGGTTACAAGCAGTTCTTTGTTCTGCAAACGTTTCAAATTCTGTACTTTAGGAAATTTATCGTGTCAAACGAAACATAATCTTGCCTTCTCTATTTGGCAACAAATGCTGCTTGCAGGTGCTTCCAAATGAGCTTATGAATTATAGTTAGCCAAGACAAATGTAATTTTGGTGGTACTCCTATTCTAATTGTAATTTAGGTTGCATTTAATGAGTTGCTGGACACTGCTTCAGGCAGAAAGACTTAAAATACAAATTAGAATCATAAAAATTCATAGAATTAACCTAGATTAATGTTACCGTTTACTTGGTAAATAACCAGTCCTGTACTATGTATAATAAATTATTTCTGTGACAATCAGTTGCTCAAATTTCCTTAAGATTATAAAGTGCTTTTTTTTTTTTTTCCATTTAACAGAACACTGGTGGATTTTGATTGATGACAAGGGAAGTCATTATTCTTGGTGTCATGATCTAGAGACATCTTTGCCAGAACATTAAAGTACCCACAGAAAGAAATTACAGTACTTAAAATCAGTATCTCTAATAGTAGTTCATCTTTAGTACTTTTTTTGATATTAACAGAACTGCTTAATTAAATGTCTACTTGCACTGACTTTAAAGCTTTAAATGGTTAAATTTTTGATTTATATTAATAAATGCTGCCAAAGAACAAATGTTAGCTTACAACACTACTGTGTATGCACAACCTGATGCAGGTTTTTGTCTGAATTTGCAGCATATCGGTTATTTCAGTATCATTCCTCTTTGGACTTGTGTCTATTTCGCTGTTAGAGGATTTTGTTTTGTGAAAGTCACTGCACTGAAAGTTGTATCTTAATTAGATCCAGGAATGTATTGGTTATAGTCCTGCAACACTGAACTGCAACCCTGGAAAATTAGGTAATTAATTTGCTGTATTTAAGAGAAGAATCCAAGAGCTGAGGTCAATGTGAACCAAGTTGCTTAATATAAAGGGAGCAGATCTGTGTTTCATCATGGAAAGGTGAAACTGTTCAACTGAACTGAATTTGAAGTTAGTCAGTCTGTTCAAAATAATGCTCCTGCCTGTTTTGCAAATCAGAAATTCAACTAGACTTTATCAAGTAGTTCCCAGATGGCTCTAAATTTGCAGGACAACCCCTGACTGCAAACGGGAGCTTAGTTTTTACGCTCTTCGCATATGAAGGCTAAGGCTGCACAGTCAATACATTCTTTAACTGTATGCAAGCTTGACAAAAATAGTGTAATCTGATGAAAGTCCCTTGTACATGATGGAAATCTGGCAACATTGAACATAGTCTATTATTTAGGAAGATGAAATATTGAAGAACTGGCAAAGGTATGAAAATAATAACGTAACTGCATATGTGAGGATCTCAGCAGAATTCTGCTAAGAACAACACACAAATCCAAAAGTAAATTTCATCCTACAGCTAGAGCTGATGTGGGCAGTAACAACAAAGCTGAATTTCAGAAACATTTGTGAGTCTCTGGGCTGCTAACTATGAGATGATTAACTCAGAAAGAAAGCTCTCACATATGGGTTACAGTCCAGGAACACTGAAGTTGCAAATAACAACTGTGTCTTGACTGAGTTAGTCAAACAGTGACTGTTCTACATCAAGAAAACTGTAGCTGCAAAAGCATTCAAATTTTATAATGTAACACAGATACAAATTATGTGAAATACTACATCTCTACATCAACTGTGAATTACTGTAAGAGAAGCAGCACCTGTTAGAGAGCCAAAGTCATGTAAACTGAATGAAATTGGTAGAGGATAGACAGAGCCCCAGTAGGATGTATGATAGGAATAGTACTTAAAATGAGAGATCTCCTATACCATGCCAGAAACATTCAGAAACAAATCAGCTAACTCCATATATAACTAACAGGAGTTAGATATAAACCTTCGCCTTATATCAAAAGAGTTATTTTAGTCAAATTAACTCCTGCTGCAGTTCTTTTCCACTACAGTTAAGATTATCCATGGAGCTGCACCAGGGATCAAACTGTCCCACTGGATTGCCACAGCATCAGTGTTTACAAAGAAGCATTATCATGACTTTTGAGCAAAGTTATCTTTACATTTTAGCAAGGCTGTTTTCAAGCTGCTATTGTTCAAAAACGCAATCTGGAAGGTAGTCAATGTGCACATAATTCTGTGAGGACATGAACCCAGTGCTGATTTTAAAAAGCAGGAGTAACTAGAGAAAATTAGAGACTGAAATAATCAAACTGAAGTTGATGTGTTTCATTTTCAAAAATCTAATCTGATGCAGTTCAGATCTCAATTTAAGAAATAAATAGTATTGAAGTAACATTAGTATAGGGTTTTCCAATAAACATGCATATGTATGCCAGGGATCAGGCTTATGTGAAAAAACATGATCAGATATGGATGTTCAGCAAATTATTAGCAAAGTACACAATTGTCCGTAACCAACAAATCAGTCTGAATCAGACCAAATGGAATATTTTTAGTATATTAATTAGTGTGATATTTTCCCATGAAAATGTTTTATTTCAAGGATCTATGCCTACTTTTTGGATGGTTAAGGAAATCGTTGGCATCAAATTACTGACAACAGTAATACTGTTCAAAATTTCGTTGTTCTTTGACAGTATATTTCAGCTAAATTTAAGCAGGGAGCAATGCTTTATTAACAACCTATGTGGCAGCTAGATATTAAAATAGATTTTTTTTGTTTCTAATCAGTATTTCTTTCAAAATATTTGATAATTAACAGATAAGACAGACGTGATCAGTTCTAGGAAGTTGTTTTCCCATTTTGGCATAGTAGTACACAATGAAGTACAAATAGCATGCTACTATTTTTGTGTACCACTCAATATACGAAGCACTTATGTATCCTTTAGTAGCCTAAAGTAAAATAAAGAAAGTTGTTAAGTTACATGCTATGATGTTAAAATCTCAGCCCATGTAATGCACATAGAGTAATTCTAGAGTAAGAATTGACATTTTATTCTGGAAAAATGCTTCTATCATGTTCATGTCACTTCATACTATAAAAAAAAATTGTACAATAGATTTTATTGAGTGATTCTGTGTCTATGTCTTTTTCCATCCTCCTTCACACACATTTTAAGTTTTCTGTCTTATTTTGTTACTGACTTTCTCTTTTGTGTTTTCTATTTCATTTCTTCTCCCGTTTCTCTGTCAAAATCAGTACCTTCCAGGTCAAGCTGTATTCACAAAGGAGTGTTCCCTAAGCCTATTGTAACACAAAACAGACCTATCTTTGGCTCTGAGGCTCTATCCAGTTGCTTTCTTTGTGGCACAACTTTCTCTGAAGAAAAGATATTTAGTTTTACACAAAAGTTTGCCTTGGGTTCTTATATCAACATAATGAAATAAGAGCGACAACTGACCCTGGTAATCACAGTGTCAAGAATCTTGACCCTAAGGGGGAAGTCTGAAAATGTGAGTAATCCTGCATGCCAGGTCTGGCTGGAAAATGCTAAAATACTACAAAAATTATTCCCACAGAGGAAAGCTGTGGACCTCTCTTCTAGGTGGCTTCAGACACTGTTATGTTTTCCTTCCTACTAGTCTACTGCTTGATGCCAGTCCGCTGATAATGAAAGTATTTCAATAAAAGGTTGTGCAAACAGGCCATAGGGACCCAGGTCACAACATTTATTGGGTCTTCAGGTTCTTCATTCCCAGAATGTAAGAATTTATTTCTGTCAGAAAAGAACATAATTTTATCAACAACAGATTTTGGTATGAGGCAAACTACCATACACAAAACTGGGAAGGTGGAAAAAAGAATTGCAGTCGCAAAACCAAGTAACACTTTGTGGAAGGAGGTTGACAAACAGCATTTATAAGTTGGTGCTGTGTACTTAGTTCTGTATGTAGTCTCTAGCTAAAGTGACCAGATTTTTAAGCATGTTGAATGTCTAGAGCTTCCATGACAATTTGTATACCCAGAAATTATGGATCGAAATCAAGCACATGCTACATACTACATTTCTGTTTGCTGTTTATGTATTACTGTTATCTATCCTTACTTATTTTTAAAATAACTGTTACCAGTAAGAGTTTGAAAGGGAACATCTTTATTTTCCAGTGTTTTTGTACTTTGCTTGCTGGTTGCTGGCATTCTTCGGTCCTGGCAGATCAATTTTTAGGAGCATAGTCCAAATTGTACTCCCTCTCTCAAGCTTTATGTAAAGTAAGAAAGTGGAAAAGAGCAACTTTGCAAAAAGTTGAATTTAGAACAAGTTTCTGTAAATGTAGTGATGGAATAGTTGGAAATCTTTCAGTGTCAGATGTGCCGTGTAACTGACTTTTTTCTCTCCTTGTACTAGTTATATGCAACTGTAGGTGGAACCAATCAGGACTTTTTTTTCTTTTTTTCTTCTTCTTTTTTTTTTTTTTTTTTTTATTTTTATGGAAGTTAAAATCCAGGTCACAGACTACAGAGAAAGAATGATCCCCCCTGTCTATCAATAAGGGTTCCTAGACAGGATGTGTAAAACCTTGGGGAAACCAAAGGTGAGAGCCTGGATTTGTGTTATTAAATGCCAGGACAACAAATCAATTTGCCAGTCAAGCCGTAGACCTCTCCCCAGTTTCATGTTAAACCAATTCCAGTTACTCTAAATAATATTGACGTGTTTGAAGCAGGGTCATGAAACTGGGTCTCTCACATGTCAGCTAAGTGCTCTGGATGCACAGTTTAACAGAAGATTATATTTTGTCTCATTGTTAAATGGGAACATGCATGAATTTGTTCAAGAGGGTAAACCACTTCCTTCTCAACTTCAGTGTCAGTATTCCTAAACTCTTAAACCCAAAGAAAGGAGATGAAAACTGTGACCATTGTAAGAGACTAATCACAGGTGGATAAGCACAAATCTGAGGAGTCTTTATGGCCTCAAATGCAAATGGGAGATGCATGAAAGAGCAGTGAAGGCAGTGCAAATTGAAAAACATTTGGCTTGGGTAAAGCTCTTTTCTGCTCAACCATTAGCAAGAAGAAATTAAAGAAAATTCAAGAAAATTTGTGATGTGTATTGACTCTGTTTTAATGTGTGCAAGACATTAGAATATGAATGTCACACAGAAAAAATCCCAAGTTCTTGGTCTGAAAACAGCATAAAAAAAATCTTTTGATTTTCTATTTGATTTCAGATATGTGCATAAAGATCATGAACATCTGACAATAATTTTCTTATTCTGTCAAGTTAGTATACATTCATCTCAATGTTAGTATACATACTGAGGCTGCCTATAAGATGTTTTAGTGGGCCATTCCATCTTGCTTCAACATAAAAAGGGTTAGTAGGAATAACGCAACTGGAAACAGTTACAGGGCTCTATGTGTCAAAATTAGATCAGTAAAAATAAAGAAGCCAATCCTATTTCACACAAAATTTACCTTAATTGTTTACAGAACCAGAGAATCATGCTTCTGCTTCTGTAATAGTTGCATTTTGGTACTGATCTCTTAAGCCAAAGCTATAGATATTTATTTATCTCCTATCCAGTATTCATCTCGTATAAGTATCAGGCTTACAACACATAAGGCTAGTTTGCAACATAATCTAATTTCAGATAAAGATTCTAATTCTGCAGTTAAGTTTTGCCTACAATAAATGGACATTAGAGAACTCATAAACGTGGGTTAAATGAAAGTCTGCCAAGTCACACAGCCAACGTCTGTTCATTTTAGTGGCACTTAAAACAATCACAAGAGAAGGACACAATGATTCTTCCATACTATGCTGGATGAATCTTATGCAGTCGCAGGAACAGTTGAGAGCCCTAATTAAAATCTGTTTTCATTAAGTGAAAGTGACTGTTCAGATTATTTTTCTATTCCATTCCTAGAAAATATGTATTCAGTTCAGAGTGCCTGGTTAAATATACACATTGCTACAGATGAGAGTAATTCATGAGAGAAAGGAAGAAGTGCAATCAGATGTGGAGTGGCACAGGTAGCAGAGCCAAAATGATTGTTGATGGCATGTTAGGTTGGCTGTATCTGCCACTTTTTCCATCTCACTTGAAATTCCTTTTAGTACTATAAAGGAAAGGAAAGCAAAGCATCATTTTCAGATCCCTTTCTGAATCCAAGCTGGCCAAATCATAGGAGTTCAGTGCTGAACCAGATAGAAAGCTTAGTATATAGGGGCAGGAGGAATTTAAATTTCGTAGCTGCTGTGTGCCAAGTAGATAGTCATTTTTCTTCAGGGAATTGGTTGAGTCCAGCACACTGGCAATGGGTAAGGGGAAACCTATTTTGATTACAGCTGGCCAGACTGTGACTCTATAGCTCAGGGGTTTAAAGCATTATGCTGCCTGATGCGGGATGATTTCCTGATGACCAAGCGTGAAGTTGGGAAATACAAACTACCTACCCCAATTGAGCTGTAATATTTGTAGGGAGATTCTGATCTTGTTACCAGTATTATAAAAAAACAGTTAAGTATGTTCATTTTAGTAAAATAACAGGAAGAAAGACGGATAAGAAGTATATCCAACATAATCTGTATTTTAAAAGGAATTTCCTTTTATTTCTTTTTATTTCCAAAGAGGTAAAAAGCACTGTTTGTTAATCATGGGAATTACCTTCTAACTTATACAGTTAATTAGTCCATCCTTGATTTTTTAGTTAGAACAAATCATTTGGCTGATCATGTTCAGCCTGGAGAAGAGAAGGCTAAGGGGAGATCTTACAGCAGCTTCCAGTACCTAAAGAGGGCCTACAAGAGATCTGGAGAGGGGCTTTTTACAAGGGCATGCAGGGATGGGACAAGCGGGAATGGATTTAAGATGAAAGAGAGGAGATTTAGAGTAGATATAAGGAAGAAGTTCTTTACCATGAGGGTGGTGAGACATTGGAACAGGTTGCCTAGAGAAGTTATGACTGCCAGAGTTCAAGGCCGGGTTGGATGTTGTTTTGAGCAACCCGGTATAGTGCAAGGTGTCCCTGCCCATGGCAGGGGGGAGGAAGTAGATGATCTTTAAGTTCATTTCCAACCCCAACCATTCTATGATTCTATGATCTAGATCATTTTAATTCAGCCTCAAAAGCAGAACTACTTGTTGTGAGAGCCTGTACACCTGTCTGAAATGCTGAATCTCAACCAGATAATCAGAAATAGTAGAGCCTTTTCTTCATTCTTGTCTATAAGGGCTGCTTAATTGTGAATCTACAGTGCTTATACTTTTACTACTATCAAATCATCTGAATGTTTCAGAAAATGCTTATTCAAAACCAAAGATGAGAAAAAGCTAAGGATCTGGATTTAAACACAATACTCTACCAGTAAGATAGGACCAGTTTTTTTTTTAATAGCAAAGCACTATTTTACAGAAATTATGAAGTATTAATTAAAATAGCAGCCCTGTCCACCCTCTCAATACCAGTATATGCTTGTATGTATATTTTTATACATACATTCTATTTTATGAAACAATTATATATATAGACCTATACAAACAGGCCTGAATAAAATCATTTAAATTTTTTATTGTACAATGAAGTCACTACGCCCCAAGTGTGACCTTGCCAACTAATCTACAGCAAACTGTTTCTCACTTGTGAGAAGCTCTTTAATAAGCTAAGAGGTAATGACCACTGGATTGCACACACCATTAATATTGCACATACTGTTAATATTCGTTGTGCATCTCAGCGGTCAGGGGGAGAATTCATGTTCTCCCTCAACAGGATCAGAGACAGAGACAGAATTAGGATATCCAAGGTATATAGTTGATCCCAATGCTGATGGTAGTTTGTTGTGGATGGAGAAGCCACAGCATTCATTATTGTTGATCATGGTGCCATTGTCTCACATGGTAACACTGTAAAGTTCAGTAAGTGAATACTGCATACTTCAGTGCTTCATAGCTGAGAAAACAGGAAAAGTAGTGATGATCATCTTTTACAACGGCAATTTCATATTGAGATATGCAAGATTCATTCCTGTATTCCATGTAAAAAAAATATGTGAAACAACTAGAAAAACTTCTGAGATGTTTAAAGGCATAAATGTTAGCAAGGAACAGAACACACTTTGGTAGCAAAGTGTTCACCCAGGCACATTTACTACAACATATGTCAGGTTTAATAGGACAAGCATAATGAGGTGGTTTTTTTTTTGAGAAATGCTATTGTACTATCTTGTCATACTTTATAGAAAATACGGGTATTTTGTCACTCAGAGTTCAGTTATCAAGATGAAAGAATTATTTTCTGCACATCATATTTCATCAAATTCCCCAGATTTCTGAACTAGAAATTAAATTTTAAAAACCCACAACCAACCAAAACAACAAAAAACCAAACCCACCTGTTCTCTGTCCTTCTTAGAGAGCAATGATTAAACAAAGAAGTGTAAAACCTTTTATCTTCAAAAGTACAGTTGGACTTCAGAAGAATTACAGTAATATATTTTATGGTCCATCTTTGGTGGCTTTTCAGAGATTTGTGTGTAGTTTTACTGCAGAGCAGAGCCCGAGGAATGCTGGGTTGCCCTGTCTATTCTGAAAGTTTTGTATCTGGCATTTCAAACTTCTGAATTTCTTTTTTCCATGGAGTCTCAGAAAGAAACTTTGCAGAGATAGTGAACAAAGTGAACTCCCTGGTATTCTTCTGCAGTTATTTTGTTTCATCCCCCAAAAGGAAGACCCCAATAGAAGAGTATCCATTCATGTGCAAAGCCGAGAATCTGGGGCAGAACAAGAGCAAAGGTTACCCCTGCACCCTCCCCAAGCCTATTCAAGAGAGAATCCCAATTTGTTTCTCACCTCTGAAAGTCCGACATTGCATCTGGGGACAGAGAAAGAGAATGGCCAGGGGACAGCTATTAGAAAATGAGAAATAAAAATGTTCCATGTTTAGACTTTGATGACAGGCTATGCCCACAGGTGATGCATGATATTAATTATACTTTAGAAGAGCTATAAACCTGTGCAGGGGAATAAGCAGTCTTGCCGTGGAGGAAGTAGCTGTAAATTACCGGATTTTTATAATTACTGAAATGTAGATCAGCCTTATTTAAAATTTTTACCAGCTGAACTGAAGGTGTGATGGGACATAAATTTAAATTATATGAGTAATGCAGATCCTTAAATTGTGAAGTAATTAATGTTTAATGACACTAGGTCCTTTGTAGTCCCATTTGACCTCTTAGCAAATACCAACCACATCTGGTAAAATGGAAAACTGAACTTTCAACTTCTGCACTCCTCAGGATGAGCATTAACTGGCAAGCAAACCTTTAAGTCCTTCTTTTAAAGACAGCAGAAAAAAATCACTGTAGGTACATATTTGCAGGTGGGGATATGTCCATCTCTGTTTGTACTCTTTGTGTACCTGATTGCCCTTCTAAATACACTGTTAAATTAAGATGGCTGTAGGTACTCACTGTTAGCCAAACTATACACACTGGCAGTACTGGGAGAGTTCTGTTCATGCAATAATTTATATAGGACTTTATTTATTGCCAGATAACGTAATCTGTGGATGAAATTGTGTAGATTTCTAGATGGCTGGAACGGTGGATGCAATGAGCTAAAAATAAATGTCCAGCATTTGCTGCAAGCATGTAGATTTCCCTAGCTGTTACTCCACTTGCTTTGAATACTTTTATTGTGGCTCACAAATCTCTTGGTATGTTCATAATTACAAAGTTTACAAAAATGATATATAAAAGTTATTACCACTAACTGAGTTTCAGGCATGGTGGGAATACAGAGAGTGGGTGGGTTAAAAAGCCAACCGACCAAGCAAACCAACCAACCAATCAACCAAAAACTAAAGTTATTTATTTGAAGCTAGACTTTCAGAAGTTCAGAAGCTTGCTGCTAGAATCAGCTTGAATCACAACAGAGTTTCCAGCAATGACCACACAAAGGATGAGGCCTCTTTTGATCTTGGCTCATCGTATAAGTACAAACACAGGAACAAGTTGCCCTCAAACATCAGCGAATAGCCACACACCATCACCTTCATATCCCTGGATGGTTTTATGGTTATGTCATGTCAGAATGAAAAACTGCTAGCATATACTGCACAAGTCTGTTGAACCATAGTATTAAGCATCCTGCAAGTTTTTGAGAAAAACTGGGTTTTATCCTTTTCCAGTATAACTCGCATATTGATGCAAATAATTACTTACTGGCTGTAGCAGGAACAGAAGTATGCTAAACACAGTTTGTATTTCAGTTCACAGATTGTGGCCAGAATATAAACATATAACTAAGAAATGTAATGTTCTGACTCCTTAGAAACAAAAAGTTGTTTGTGATTTTAATGCACAGATGAGTTTCAGCAAAATGTAAAAAAGATATTTTTGATGTTGGAAAACTTATGTTCATAGACTCATAGAATGGTTTAGGTTGGAAGGGACCTTAAAGATCATTGTGTTCCAACCCCTCTGCTATTAGCTATTAGGAATTAGCTGTTAGGAACTTCTTCCTAGTAGCTAATCTGAATCTATCTTCTTTTACTTCAAAGCCATTTCCCCTTTTCCTATCACTACATGTCCTCATAAAAAGCCCCTCTCCATGTTTCTTATAGGCCCCCTTTATGTACTGGCAGGCTGCTATAAGGCTGCTGTGTTGTGACCTTTGGTCTTTGATTAAAAGTCTTTTAGTTTTATCTTTAGACTTCAAAGGTATCCTTTTAATGTAACAAACAAAAATATATGCAAGACAATGTGTTTCAAGAATATTTGTTGGAATAAGAGAAGATTCATAGGATTAAGCCCTGAGAAAAGGTTATAAAAATTTCAACTGTCATGGTATTTGCTCCTGTTCCCAGGCTTTGAGTATGTGGCAGAGGGCTTTAAGAGGCTCGCTTGAGAAATAGCTGCAGTTATTACAAGGGGAACAGTAACTTCTTTTTTGGGATTTCTTTTTATTTCTCTTCTTTCATGGGGGACGACTGGTCTCACAGCAGAGCACCTAAATGCAATATATGGATGCTCCTGAGCTGCCTCAGTGTGAAATCCAGCAGTGTTGTTGACTTTTGTGGATGCCTGTGATTGCCAGTGGATTACAGTGGAAATCAGTGTGAAGTTTGAAGTGCTTGTAAGTTAAGCCCTTTATAACTTGAACAGAAATTGAAGACTGCTCTTACCATAAAAACAGCTGCTGAGTCATACCAAAAGATGCATCTGGCCCTGGATTTTTTCCTCCAAGGGATGCCACAAGAGAGTAACTAGGGTTAACTGGGTGAAGAATAGGGCAAGTAGACACAGCAGTTCCCCTTTCATCTCTCCGGTGTATAACCAGTTCCAGGTGAGAGATATGTATGGTGGTCAGAGCCCTTACTGCTGCGTAAACATCTTCACGAAAAAACAGACAATCCTAAGTAAGTGGAAAAGGGAAACATTGGGCTTTTTAAAGGGGCCTTAATAAGCCCCTTCAAAGCAGAACATTGTCTTCCCTAAACCAGGAGCCGTTAGTGCTGTGATAATCCTGTAAGAAAATTAACAATTAGGTTACTTGTGAGACAAGAGGGAAGGAATGTATGTACTAACCACATTCACATAACACCTTACTGCAATTCACAATAAACCTTTACACTTTGGAGGGATAGGCAAAACTTCACAGGGCAAAGGCGAGCACTGTGATTTGTTTGGGTGTTTTTGTTGGTTTTGCTTTTTTTTGTCTTTCCCCCAATTCTTCTTCAAACCAGTGGCTTAACAGCTTTTATTATAGTTCTATTTATAAGCTGTTGAAAGACAGTGTGGTAGAAAGAATGCCAGAAAACCATCTAAATTACACAAAGTTGTAATCTGTGTCCAAAGCAGTATGCACTGTATGCTCTAGAGTCTTTAATAAATCTTTTCCAGATATACAGTCCAGGAATATGGAAAGTCCAATTCTTTCCATTCAAAATAAATCTGTGCTCATTTCACGATCCAATTTCACAATCTCTGACATTAGTGTATGTGTTCATGCTTTTATATAAAGCATACCAAGAAAAGGGGAACCACCACATAGCTGAGCAGATGCTAAATGAACAGTCTGTAATGCTCGTCAGTACAACTACCGCAATTCTCCTTCAGTTCAGAAACTAAATAAGTCACCCAGGCACCTGGGACCAAGGTTCTTAATTCTGCCCTGGGAGCTCCACTCCTACAGCTGAGTGCCAGGCTGCAAAACACTGCAGTGCTCTGCACGGCAATAGCCGTCTCCTTGTGACTTAATTCCAGATTTTTCATTTTACAATCAAAATAACTGAATTCTTCTGTATTTGCTAAGATTTTCTGCATAGCTTTCATATGTTTCTGTGTACACTAATCTTTTGAGGAATACCATTTGCCAATTTTTTCCATAGAGATTTTCCATACACATTTTCCACATACGGTACAATTTGTCTCAGCTTTGTTCTCCATAAGTCTCACAGATTGTTCAGGTCTTATGAACAACTATCTCCTCAAACAGGAACACAACAAAACGAGAACACACAGGAAAACTACATACAATGGAAAATGCTCCCTCTAAACAAACTGTTATGCTTACTGACCTAATCTTCTTTCTTGATACCTACCTCTTGACTTGAAAAGCTGGAAACAGATAAAGCAGTAAAAATTATACTACCTTCGAAATAAAACAACTCCCTGATCTGAGTTACCTCTTTTTTTTTTTCTTGCTACTATTCCTATTCTTGTATGGAACTGTATTGTTTTTACTATACTTTCTATTTTAATTTTAATGAGGATAGGATCAGTTCCATCTTATTTGCCTGCAAAATTTGAGACCAACATCCGTTCTGCTGTAGGGATCCCCTAATCATCTTGAGTAGTGTAAGATTCCTCATTTCAGGTTTACTAGAGAGATACTTAATTTCACCCCTACCATGTTTTCAGTGTTACACTCACCACATTTACATTCTCTGATCTTCTCTCTGCCCTGCCTCATCTGTGTTCCACCAGGAAGCAATCTGGCCAGGATATGTTGGGCCAAGCTTACACAAAGTTTTCCAGTTTTATTTCCAAATCTTATACTAAAATAATTGGGTTGGGCAGGTTCACAGGGTATTGCAGAAACAATGAGTCTTGGGTGACAATAAGCCCTGCATCAGCATAACACACACAGCTGGTTACAGGGAGCATCCTAGGAAAGGATGGTCTACTGTCCTGACTTGGCTAAGGCTCTTCATATTTAAATGAAGGCATTCTTGGCAATATCTGCATTGCTGGGCAGAAGTAGCCTCAAAGCCATACTTGAAGCTAAATGCATGGCTGTGAGTTTTGTTTTAGAGGGCTATCAATGACAGCTCAACTCAAAAGGGGTTCCTTTTCCAATTGAAAGTACACCTTCATATGCATTCTCTCTCTGAAATACAATGTGCCAGGCACAATAGATTCTACTCCTGACAGCAAGTAGTTGGTATTAGGCTCAATATGTGGCTCAGGGTCATTTCTAGAGATGTTTTTAGATATCTCTCTGCAGGGAAGATGAGATTTAGAAGCCATCTGAATTCAGGATATCTGTAAGGAAATGTCAGTGATCAAGATACTGCATCTCAATAGCACTACTACATTCAAGCACCACTAGAATCTTTTAGTTTGGAGGACTAAAAATAAAGCCCATATGCACATCAAGAATTTTTCTCCTTATATGCACAGATAAAGCACTGAACCTATAGCACATATAAATGCAAGGTTATACTGTTTTTTTTTTTTTTTTTTTTTTAACTATATGTTCAATTGAAGTATTCTAGCAAGTATATTTATGTAATTTAAAACTTTAGATACATATTTTTAATGCTTATTATCTCCCCGAACACTGCTAGTATGTTTCTAAAGAAGATAGGTTATTACCCTCAGGTCTTCAGTGACACCTTGGAAAAAAAGCCCTGTACTTCCAGCATGTCCATCCAAATGTACAAGTAACAACACCCTCATCTTACATAAATGCACTGCTCACCAAAGACTTGTAGCTTTTCCTTCTATATTTATTTCACCCAAAAGCAAGATTCCTGGTACCACCTCAAATACCTCTGATACACCTAGCAATGTTAAATTGAAATTTAATATAAATAATTATTTAAATAAAAAAAGCATGCTTGCCAATCTTATCAGTTGTTGACTGACATACTAAAGGGTTCAAAGGCCTAAAGTCAAGAGTGCTGTAGCTAACTACTTCCATGGCCAGCAAAGTCTAACAAACTGGTTAAGAAACAGGGTAATATAGTCTGTGCTCAACTAATGTGTAATCCTGTCCAGAGCTTCTGAGACACATTTGCCCAAATGGTTTATACATATTACCAGAATTCACAGTAGAATTCCTGTTCCTGCTACAAAGCCTTCTACTTGCAGCAAAGAAAAATTTACGCTCACAATCTGTATACTACTTCCTACGTGTGGTTTTTTTTTCTAAAAAATCACAGATCACAAAAAAAAGTATACAGATACTATTTGGGTTGATGAAACAAAATAATCAAATAAGATCACTATTTTTATCTGAATAAGGTTTCACTCTGAAAAAATTATTTTATGCGATAAAGCAAAACAGGTAAGTCAGACTGTACTGGGAATTCTGTCAGAAATTCTAACCACAGATGGTCAGAATTTTTTTACTGCAGCCAAAGCTTTTCCGGGTGTATGCCAGTTTTGACTGGTATATATACACTAGTGGCTGTAGGCAAGAAAATGTGGTTGTCTGGGACAAGGAATAAATAACTTGTTGGCCTGAGCAAGCAGCTGGGTTCTGCAGAGTCCATGTATCTTTGCTTTGCTTTGCTTGATTTAGAGCAGGGGAGTTGAACCCATGAGAGGGCCCTAACCAGACAGTGATAAGCTGTCTTTCTTTTTAGCTTGATGAGTATTTCAATCAGTTATATACGGTGGAGCAGCTCCAGCCACGGAGAGACCAGTCTTCCACACCAGAATAGTCCTCAGGCTAGCCGTCAGACAGAGACGTGAGCATTCCCGAGCCTGGTTTGGGAAGGGTCTGATTTGAAAGCAGGTCTCCCAAATCCCATGAGGATACCATAAGCATGAGACAATTGGCTGTGATACACGTCTGTCTGTTCAAAAGGTTATTTTTGGTTCTAATGAAGAATGGGTAAAAAACTCTCTCCTCACAATCTGTCCTTTCAAAAGAACAGACTCACCCTGCTCTCCATGTGTAAGACTCCATTTGCAGACAAGGCTGAGCAGAACCTGTCAGTGGAGACAGGTGATGTGGCTAAGGTACACCTAGCTGCATCCTGCTGCAGGGCTTCCGAGGTGAGCGTGATTTATCCAAATGATCATCTTACACATTAATTTGCTGCACAAACATGAACTGAAAAATTAACAAAACAAAACAAAACAAAACAAAACAAAACAAAACAAAACAAAAGCCATTTCAACGTCAGGGACACCTGTTTTAATTACCCAGCTGTACCCATCACAGCATCAGCTGCCTAGGCAGGTACAGGGCGAGTAAAAGAAGGTCCGACACAGGATGGCGCCCTCGGTATGAGCAATTAACCCTGGGGGCGCAGATTGGCGACGCACCTTCAGCATCAGAGCGCTTCTCTCTCTGAATGCCCATGTTCCGAGGGAGCACGGCTTTCACAGCTCCTCTTTTCCGAGCGCTGCTACACTTTGCTACTCCTCGAACCACTGCAACATTAATTTGCCCGAGGATTGTAGCAGGGGCTCACAAATCGGTGTCTACTGCAATTAGTGTGGAGTTCAGTGTGAATTATGACAAATGCGAGGACCTTTTAGGGGTGATTACTTTGCTAACGCTGCTGTTAACAGAGATTTCACATGCTTCTGTGCAGAGTGTAACCCCGGTATCGCAGTGCTTCACGTTCAAAGGTGGGTGTGCGGAGTTTATTTGAAGCTTGCAGCGCCAAGCACAGCTCTGACTTGCCCATCTCGCAGCTGACATAGCCGTCCCGCAGTGACCAGGGTCAGCACCGAGGGTTACTCACTCCCCTCGGTAGTAATGCAGCCTCACGGCTGATCTGCAGGCCGGTCCTGTTCTTTCGACCCTCGGAGGTGTCCCCGAGTAGCTGTTCCTTTCCCCGCGAATCATTCCACAGCCCAGCCAGCTATTGTAGGTTCACCAGAAGAATTACACCTACTACCTCCGGCTCGGGAGCTGAGCGTGCACTGCACCATTTGGGAAATAATGCTGGCAGAGGCTTGAAGCCTTAGAACCCAGATTTAGGAAGGATTTTTTTTCTCCTTTTTTTGGCTACCGAAATTAACTTGGCGGGCAGGAGGGCAGGTCTCGGGTTACCATCCTCTGCCACCGCTAGCTCCGCAGGGTACAGCGGGTCCCGGGGCCATTGCCCCCACCCGGCCGTCCTCTTGCTGCCCAGCAGGGCCCCGCTGCCCCGACCCCCGCCCCGCCCCGAAGCGAAGCGAACGCGCCTTGCGCGGGCACAGGCCTACCCCCTCCGGGCTCGGCTGACGGACCGCAACCCCCACCACCCCCCAGCTGAACCGGCGTTACTTCTTTAATCAAGGCCTGTTACGGGGCGCGAGAAGGGACCTGCCGGCGGCGAGGGAAGGGGCACCGGTATGGGAGAGGAGAGACCGCCCCGGGCCCGCCGCCCGCTGGCAGCCGCCGGCACACTGAGGCTGCTGCGGCGGCACGGCCGCCCCGCCACCTCTCCACGGCCAGGCTGGGCTCCCCGCTAGCAGCACCGGGCAAAGGGGTCGCACGGAGGACGCTACCCTTCCCCCCTCCCCCCCCGGCCGGTTTTCGTTACCCCGACTGTACCCCTGCCCCCCCCGCCGCCACGTGACGCAGCGCGCATGCGCGGGGGCTGTGCCGCCGTCCCGAGGCACATCTGCGGCTGACGTCAGCTTGCTCCGCGCCGTCCCCCGGGCGAGGGTGCCAAGTTCCCCGTTGCTGCCGCGCTCGGCTTGGCCGGCGGCTGCAGCTGGAGGAGGTCTGAGGCTACTTCAACCAAACTTTCCTGAGCCCTCCCTGCTCTGTCTGCCTCCTCTCTCCTGCTCTACCCACCCCACTCTCCCCCCGCCGCTCTGTCTCCCGCTCCCCCCTCTCCCCCCGAAACTCAGATGATATTCACATGGTATTTTGCACAGAGGAGGCAGCTCAAGAGGAGGGCACCCACCCCCACCCCAATATAAGCCTGTTTTTCCTTCCTTTCTCCCCCCCACCCCCCTTTTTTTTTTGTTGGAAAGATAAAATGTGCAGGGTGATAGGTTGGGTGAATTGATGGCATCCTTCCTCCTGCCAAACCAGCCCGTTTTCTAAAAACCCCTTTTAGGAAGGAAGGCTAGAGAATCTTATTCAGTTGGAGAATAGAACCCTGGTGGTTGCTTGCACAGAGGGGGAAAAGCAGAGAGGAATACGGGAACCGTCCTGTGCAATCCCTATTGTTTGAAACTTACTTTATATCAGAAATTGAAGATGAAAACGGTAAGGAAGATTTCACGATATTCAATCAAACTTTTTGCTTTTCTTGTGTCCTGAGCGATGGTGCGTGCAGGGCTTTAGGGAGCGGGGGGAGGTTTATATAGTATTAGGCGAGGTGCATTTGGAGTAATTTCAGAGAGAAGTCTTTGAGAATGGGGGAAGCGGGTGCAAGGATTTTCAGCCGTAAAGAGCAGTGATTTATGGAGAACGGTCTCTGTTAGTGCATTTTTTTTACATATATATTTTTAATTTTTTTTTTCACACTTCTGATACTGAGCTTTTGGTAAAGGGGGCGGACGGGGGGAACCCAATCGAGAACCAGGCAACAGATGAACCCCAGAGGAGCCCCCAAGCCCCGAGGACGACTCGCCGCCGCTACTCGGGGTGTCTCCGCGCTCGGTCTCGCCGCCAGCCGCGGTGGTCAGACAAGTGCACGTTCCGTGCCGGGGCGAGGGGGGGGCGGCGCCGCCGCCGTCCCGCAGCCCGGTGCCGGCGGGGATGCCGGGCTCTCGCCGGGCTCGTTAGGAAGATGGAAGCGTGTGGTTTTGATTTACTTCGAGCCGCTTAGGATTTGCCAGACTTCCAACTCCGCGGAGGCGCGTTTGTCGGTGTGTGCCTGTCTGCGCCACGGCTCGGGGCTCATAGGGACTTTGTCTGGTGGGAGGAGGTAAGTGGGCTTTCGCTCCTTGGCGATGTGTGTGCGGGTTTTGTCTTCAGGATTTTCTTTCATTGTTGTACAAGAGAGAAGAGAGAAGAGGGAGGGAGAGTCAGACTCTTGTTTTTATTTGGGCTGCCGGTGCAACGCGTTTGGGCCAAACGCCAAGTGTCTGGGTCACACGCGTTTTATCCAAATAGATTCAGCGCTGCTGTCTGGAAATGGGCTGCTGAAAGTTAACTTTAGGATCAACTCCACCGCAGCAACCAGACTCTTCCCTTCAGCCTCCCTAGGGAGGAGGGCTTTTTTTTTTCTTTTTCTTTTTTTTTTTTTTTTTTTTCTTTTTTCCTTCTCGATATTCTTTGAGGAATATGTGTGTCTGGTGACCTCCAACTTGATTTAATACTAGTTTGGTTTTTATTTTTATTTTTTTTTTTTTTTTTACTTTCTGTGCGTGCAGACGTGTGTAGTACGCATCTGTATACGTGTTGGGCTGTGTGTGTAGCCGTGTATTTTTCAGTCTGTCGACTTTTTTTGGGGGGTGTGTGTGCTTTCTTTGCATACCCCCATAACTCCTCGACAGCCGGAGTCAGTGGGGCGGGGTGTGCCGTTCGCGACCCCATCGCCCCGGGGGCCAGCCGGCTGGCTCCGCTGAACATCGTGGCTCTCACAGCGGCAGTTCTGTTCCTCACGCCTGGGTTTCTGGTTAATTCCCGGGGAGGAAGGATCTGTCCGTCTCCTTTGTACGTGTCCCGCTCCGCGCCGCTCCCCGGCCCCGTCCTTTTTCACCGAGCTGTTTACGGCGCGGTCTGCGCGCCGCTGTTTTCGCCTAGGGAGCCCCCGGGGGCACGGCTAATCCCCGGCTTTTGAAGCCGTGCGACGCTTTTCAGGGCCAGCCCCGGTACCTGTAATTGAATTTGTGTGATTGATGCCGCCCGCCCCCCGCCCCATCCCCTCCCGCCCTCCCTCATCATTTCCTTAGCAACCACTCGTACTGCCGGCGCCGCGGGACAGCCGGCCCTGGCCGCGCCTGTCCTCACCGCGGCGCTCCCTGCCGCCCGCCCGGGCTGGAGAGGGCGGGAAGGCGGCGGGCACCTCCGGGCGACGGCGGGGGGAACGGGCGGTGGAGGCGTGGTGACCCCCCCCCCGCCCTTCGCCCTCCGGGAGCGGGGCTATTTCCCACTCGCCGCGGAGCTCGACCCGTCCAATCCGCCTCGAAGCCGTCACCCCCGGTTGGTCTCTCCGGTCTGGCGTGGTGGTGTCGCGTTGTTTCAGCAGCTCGTCTGCGACCGGGAGACCTCGCTGCTGCTGCTGCTGCCGCCGCCGCCGCCGCGAAGCGTGCCGGAGCCTGACCGTTCTGTGGTGAGCGCCCTGGGTGTGAAGACCTCTGAGCCGTGGCGGTCCCCGCGGGTGTGTGGCACTCTAGGCACGTGTGGGGATGCTCTTGGAATAATGCTCGCCTGATAGCTTGCCTGCCCTAAAACTTGAACTACTTCAGTTTAAGGGATGCTTTAGTTGCCCAAAGGTGCCTTTGGTTGGATGGAGGCTCCCCATGCAGCCCAGTGGTGACTTGATCTGAGCAGTTTGGCAAGTCACCTCCCCGTAGTCCAGTCTCTGCCCCAAAGTCTCCTGGTATGTGTTTATGCCCCTTTTTCTACTCGCTGAGTTTCAATGGGTAGGAAGCTCCTGGCACTGGTGACAGGACTGCCAATCTTGTTAGTGCCTCCACAGAAATGGCAGTGCCACACGGCTTTGTCATCCACACCCTAGATTCTGAAAAACATCTTATACTTCTTCTTTGCTGCTCGTGTTTTATAATTAGGCAGGGGCTGTAGTTTTAGGTGATGGTTCAGGACATGGAGCCACTCCTGCCCTGCAGGTGGGTGAATGTGTAGTTCAGCCATGAGAAGGAAGAAATGCTTTACTGTAACCTTGATGATGACTGAATGTGCCATTCTGTCAACAATTAAAAGTGGAATACTGAATATGTGCTTACCTCAAACTTCATACTAGAAGTACTGTTTCTGGAGTTACCTGAGTGTTTCATTCTTCATGTCTGTGCCTACTCCTTAATTCAGAGCCTTAGTGTAGCTATGTGTAGTCTGCTTATATCACTGCTCAAGTTGGCTGTAATACTTTTGGAAGGGAGGTTAAAAACCTTGCTGAAGTTTCCAGCAAGCCTAAAATTAAAGCAGATTTTTCTTGTGAGAAGCTTGGAGTGTGGGACACCATTTCAGACAGACACCTGCAACAACAGTAGAGGGAGGGTGACTGTTGGACACTGTTGACCAACACTGACCATGTGGGCATTTGGTGTCAGAATAATGGACACTGTAATTCACGTCTGGTATTCTGAGCTACCTAGCTCTTTAGGTACTACAGTTTTGGGAGATCTTAATGTTAAAATAACTTATTATCAGCCTATTAGACTGAATACGAGCTCCGTGTTACGATTTTTTTGGTGAAGTAAAAACTGTGAGACAATGTTACCTCTGTGTATGGCACTAACCAATCATTACTGGTCTGCAGTGTCCAGTTCTGGTGGTGTCTGTGCATGGAAGGGGATGCTGATGAATTGGAAAGGGTTCAGAAAATAACTGCAGAAGTATTTAGACATCTGGAAACTGGATTGTACAGAGTGAGGTAAACCCAATATGTTGAGCTGCTTATCAGGAAGTGTCGAGAGGTGCTTGTATCAGATTATAACTACCCATGTAAGGAGAAGAAAGCAGCTCATTAGCAGACGGGGTAAAGCAAGATTCAGTGACGGTAGTTTGGAACTGGACATTTGCAGATTAGGAGTAAGGCATGTTATTTAGTGTACTAATGTAGCTGAAGAGTATAGGGTTGATTATGTCTCTTCAAAATTTGTAAGACATACGCAAAACATTTTTGACAACAAATACTTGAAAAATTAGAATGTGTGTGATGGACAACTTCAGATGCTGAAATGTGATCTTTGGTATCAGAATGTGCAGCATTTCCATTTAAGTGAATGAGAATTCTGCCTGCATAAGCAGAACCCAGGCCGAAGTAATAACAAAATACATGCTGCAGAGAGATCAGATAACTACTCTGGATTCTTTCCCAGGGTCTTCCTTTGTCAACCAGTGTATATGGTATAGTTATTCACCGCTGAAATCAATGAGTGCACAGCATTGGTTATACCTGGAACAAGTCTGAACACAGCATTTCAGCAACAAGAAACCTTAATTTTATGAATTGTTATGCCTATTTAGTATCAAGTCAATGTGTGCATCTGAAGCTGTATAGCTCTGCTGCCCAAGATTAATGGTAATGCATAATTTTTGTAAGATTGTGACCTTAGACCATGAGTAATAATGGTTGAATATTGTTTCAAGAAAGTGCCTTGCCTGTTCACTGTAATGGCTTAGTGTTCTTTAATATAGATCTGTTTTAGTAAAAAGAATTTGCCTTAATTGACTAATTTTCTTTCTTCCTTTCCTTTTTTTTTTATTCTTTTTTTTTTTTGTTTTCAGGAACAGAAATGGAACAAGTTCAATAACTGTCCAGTCTGATATCTTAAGGAATCTTACAAATACTTATTCTGAATTGAGAAAATGACTGCAGATATAGAAGAAAGTACAGGTTGTTGGAAAAGAATACCTGTCAAAAGGTGGAACATCCAATAGTTAATTTGAAGTCATATAAAATAAATATACCTGACCTGTTATGGTGTGATTCTGGAGTGGAGTGAACTCTGTAGCACGCGGATAGCTCCCTGAGGAGAAAAAAAAAATAAAAAAAAGGTGCTTTCTGTTTTTTTTTTTTTTTTTTTTTTTTCCTAAATTATGGAAATTTTTTGGAAGACGTGGACATGGATTTTAAGCCTAGTCATGGTTTCATCGGAATTTCACAGTGACACCAAGCTTTCATATAGTTCTCAAGGTAGGGGTTCAACCTCTAGTTGATAAGAAGCATCTATTTTCGCATTGCATGTGGGTAGTATTTTCTAAACCATGTTTATATAATTCATGAGATCATATGGGCTCTGCTCTTAGGCTTATCATGATTCATTGTCATGGAGTTTTATACGCAGCAAATCTGATTAAATTTTGAATTTTAATTTCTTTCTGTCTACTTTTAACTGTAGGAAAGCCTTTCAAATTAAATCCAGTAAAATGTTGTAATGATAGTAGTTTAGAGACTTGTGTAATACTAACATGTTTTCAAGCTATTAAGTAAGGATCTAGTCTTATGTTGATCCATTAGCATTTGTAGTTTTTTAATAAAATGAAGAGCTGTTTACATGTTTTTACATGTTTTTAGGTTAGAATTTAGTCCCAAATATTTATGTATTTTGGGTAAATAGGAAAAGATATTTAGTTAGGATCTCATGTATTTCCAGTGATATCAAATAAGTAGGAAACTGAATGCATTTTCTTGACTTGAAAAGAAATATTTCGTTTAGTGAAATGCTACATTTTGCATTTGAAAGAGTGACAAAAATTACTTGTGAGGATGATAGGATTTAACCAAGTATGGTTTATGCTTATGATACCACTGTTATATTTTCTTCTCTTCTATGCCCGCTCCTTGGACTGTCTTACCTTGTGATTACAAAGAGGAATTTCTGTCTTACCTTGAACATTACCAACTAACAGTCCCGATAAGGGTTGATCAGAATGGAGCCTTCCTCAGCTTTACTGTGAAAAATGATAAACCCTCAAGAAGGAGGAGGAGTACAGACCCTTATGACCAAGAACTCGCAGCATCTAAATTATTTTTTAAACTTTCTGCCTATGGCAAGCACTTTCATTTAAACCTGACTCTCAACACAGATTTGGTGTCCAGACATTTTACAGTAGAATACTGGGGGAAAGATGGACCGCAGTGGAAGCACGATTTTTTAGACCACTGTTACTACACAGGATATTTGCAAGACCAACACAGTACAACTAAAGTGGCCTTAAGTAACTGCAATGGTCTGGTAAGTGCACATTACTTTTCTTTATAATAGTGTGTTTGTCCCTTTCAGATTACAGGAGAACAGCTTAATTGGCATATTTTTCAGTTTTCCGAGTCCCTGCAAGAAGCAGACAGACAGAAGGATGCAGAAATCCCCTAAAACCTGATCTGGGTCCCTGAGAAAAGTAGCCATTAGTTTTTCAAGCTTAATTTTAAGTACTAAGACCCAAATCTGTAGTCCTTTGAAAGGCAATGTTTATAGTGTCTGCACTAGGGCTGTGAGATTAGGTCTGTGCTGGGATCCTTGCGGCTTATGAAAGTGTTGCAAGATCAAAGGGTGGGAAGGAGGAAATAGTGGATCCTTTAGGATGCCGAATCTCTCCACAAAGACATTGTTGAACTAAACACCTGCTTGTTGTCTTTGAGAATTTGGGTTTAGAAAGCTAGAGTAAATAACAAGAGAAATTGCTTGGGGTAGGAGTTGTCATTGCTATAAATTCAAGGAGTGAAGAAGAAAGTAGGTACTTTGCAAGTGCCAGCATTGGAAAGTAATTATTTACCTTCTTTAGAAATACTTTGTTTGCAAATCATAAACAGTTGTATTTAGAACTAGGACTAGAAATTCTCATCTCTTTCATTCTTCTTTTACTGTTCAGCTCTTGATCATGGAATCTTGCATGGGGTAAAGCTTCTTTTATTCCCAACAGAAATTAGAAATCAAATGCAGAAAACTTCAAAACCAGACTATTAGGTAACAAAATACTAAGACAGATAGAAGAGCATGACTAGGAAATACTAAATCAAGAGCCAGTAATTTCTCTAGTAAAAAATGAATGTATGTATAACAGTTATTCATTCTGTTTTGATTATAGTAGAGCACTGGTCAATCTTCTTATTAGGAATAGGCAGATCTAACTAATTGCTAAGGAAAAAAAGATTTTGTAGACTTGCTATACTAATTCCTGTTTATCCTTGGAAATGCTATTGAGTAGTGTATCTTGGTATGTTATTTACAAATAAAAGCCAGCTGCTTCAGACCGAGATAGATTGCATTGCATCCAGCTACTTGTGGTATCCCTGATTCAGTCCAGGTTAACATTTTGGAGTACTCTTGAGGAAAAAGAATTTAATGGGGATTTCCAGGGTTAAGTGAACACTTTCTGAGAAGTGTAGTTAAAATGATGTTCCACCGAGTGTGGTATGAGAGTTTGGTTAATGCAGGTATGTAGTGGATAGGTCTAAATTTAGTACAATTTCACTTTGGTTTTGCAGTTCACATATAATAACTCTTTTTGTCACAGTTATTTAAGCTCTTAAAGTAATGTATTCAGTCATTTTGCTTTTGAGTTCTTTGCAGCTAAATGCTCTATGGAGACCAAATTTCCGCTTTCAGGACTTGCTTCTTACACAGATGCATGCAGCGTCTTTTAGTCTCCAGGGTTTCTGCCTGCTGAGGCACAGAGTATTTGACTCCCTTGTAGCCTGTAGTCATGCACCTGCCATTGTGCTCCCCTTTCAGTTCCTCTCTGACCCTGGCTGGGGAGTGAGCCAAGAACACCTGCAGAGGGGTGCAATGGTAGGCTCTACTCAGTGTCATCCCCTACCTTATAGAAACACCTCTGTCATCCAGTGTTGGTAGGGCCTTCTAGATAACTGTGTATGGGAGTTACCACTCCATTCAGATAAATCCATTACAGTTATTTTTAAATGGTGATTCCCACTGACAAACATTTTATTATAGAGCTGCTGGTTAGAACATGTTTAATAAAGCAATTAGCATTTAATAATGGAGACAATATTACTTGTTTTAGAATTAGTGATAGTTTAAATATGTCATGCTTAAGGCATTTGTTGTGTTTTCCAGTCTGATTGTTGGTCTGCAAGAAACTGCCAGTCGCATTTTGTGTAGTCCTTGATTGACATCTGTCTCAAAGCCAGTCATTTTAAGTTTAAAACATGGAGTAATGTTTAACAGTGAGTGTTACTCACAAGCACAATTTAAGCATTCCATTTTTTCCTGTTGTCTCATTAGGCTTCAGAATTGCCAAATGAGTCAGATTTCTTCCCCGTAGTCAATGTTTTGTGTTAACTCTGTTTAGTTATTCAGGGTGGTCAGGTGAGACCATGATCTAATTAATGTAAATAGCATGACTTTGAAGCATACTTGTATCTGAGATGAGTTCTAGTGCAAGGAGGGCTTTCTGTCAGTGGAATTATAATTGAAGCGATGAGCAGTCATTTCACTTCACTGTCTTTGTTTTCTGCTTCAGCCTCTCGCTCTATATTTCTCATTACCAAGTGCCCCAGAATTACAGGCTGCTGCTTACTGAAGTTTCATTCCAGCAATTTCCATCTGTGGGGCCCTGATTGTGCTATAAATTGTCTGAAGTTCTGAGGAAAACTCTATAATCCAGTGAGCAGTCATGTGAGGAAATTGAAGGTCTTGTCCGGCAGGCTTGCTGGCTTCTAAACTTGTATTTAGTGTATGTTACATTTGTGGATGGATTGCAGGTTTGGCCTTCTCGTGAAAGAACCTACAGTGAGCAGCATTTTAGGGCCTTTGGTTGTTGAGTGCAAGGCAACAAGCCTGAGGCATTGCTGAAGCTGAGTATGTCATCTTGAAGGAAAGGAGAGAAGAAATGGTGTTAGACTGGCTGAAGAGAAAACTTCACCTCAAGGGAAAGAAGATTGTCTAATTCTGGGGATACCAAGTATTAAAGAAGAAAGCTTTGGAGCTCGTAGTAGTGGAATTGACCAGAAATCAAACATTTTGCATTCTGACCGACCTCTGTCCTCTGCGTGGCGTCAAATCTCTTAAGTGAGTGCTTAAACAAGTTTTCTGCAGTAGCGGCTGTTCTCATTTTGAGCTGAAAAGCCCAGTAGTGAGATATGGTTTAAAATGTGCAGAAAGCGATTATTGCTAGGAAGGTGTTTGAGAAGTTAAATCACATTTTGAGGTTACTATGATTCCAAGGATAATGGAAAAAAGCTAGATATTTCCATGGCATGTGAAATTCCATACACTAAATAACACTCATGCTGGGTAGCACAGATGTCTATCCAAACAGAAACAATAAAGAAAGCACAAGAAGTAGGATGTGACTAAAAGCATGACCTTACTTGGTTAAAGGAGGACTTATTTTGCTGGAAGACTTCACATTTGTTTCACTTTTTCCTAAATTTATGTTTAAATTACTTATATTCTTCTTAAATTAGCATATTTGAGAGCTCATTCTACCATAAAGAAGTAATAGAATCGTAGAATATGAGGTTGGAAGGGACCTCAGGTATCATCTGGACAGGAATTAGCATCATAGAATAGTTAGGGTTGGAAAGGACCTTAACGCCATCTAGTTCCAACTCCCCTGCCATGGGCAGGGACACCTCCCACTAAACCATGTCACCCAAGGCTATGTCCAGCTTGGCCTTGAACACTGCCAGGGATGGGGCATTCACAACTTCCTTGGGCAACCCATTCCAGTGCCTCACCACCCGTAAAGTAAAGAACTTCTTCCTTATATCCAATCTAAACTTCTCCTGTTAAAGTTTTAACCCGTTACTCCTTGTCCTATCACTACAGTCCCTAATGAAGAGTCCCTCCCCAGCATCTGGTCCAACTTCATCTCCTTTCATGGATTATAAATTGAATATAGTATGGCATTTTTGAATCATATGTACAATAATTCATAAAAATTAGAAATTATATTGAAATTCTTAATCTTTGTGAAGATTTGGTGTTCTCAATCAGGGTATTTGGGGCTCTCTAGTACTAGTATGTATTTGCAGTGTAGACATACTATTCAGAAAATTATATATAAGCTGTTGCTGTCCTAGTTTAAGGTGTCTCATTAGATCCATGATATACTGTCTCAGGCCAGATTATTGATTTATTATTATTTTTTTTTTTTGTCTTCAAGAACGCAGTAACCTAATGCAGTCTTTTTCCTCAGCTGGCAGTGTATAACCAGCTGTAGACATACTGAACAACATAGACATGTTTTCAGATATTTCCGTTACTACTACTTTATTTTAAAAATGGGTGAAGCATAAAGTCTAGAAATGTTTAAGGCATGGAGAAATTGTGGAACAGTAGTACTGTCTGGAAAAGACACATATTTACTTGTCCTTCATAATGCACTTTGCTTCTGCAACTGATGGACGTCCCCCATCTGAAGAAAGTTAAGGCCCCATCTGGACAGCCTAACAGAAAAAGATTCCTTTTCACAAATTCAGGGGAACTCCATGTGGATTCACAGATTTGCCTAAGCATGTCAAACTGCTGGATCCAGACCTTATATATGTTAGGAGGAGTTGGCAGACTGTAGTGGGATTGGATAACACTGAACCTCAAACAATCTGTTTTAGATAATAATCTTGGGAATGTTACTTGCACTAACTTGGGACGTTCAGCTTGTTTCTTAAATTCATGGTATTTTGTAAAAACCTTTTGTTGGTCATTCTTATGTTTTAATGGTATTTCTTATGTTTTGGAGCAGAAGTTTGATTTACAAACTGTCCAAAACCAATAATAAAACTAAAAAAGAAAAAATCCTTTGAATGCTCTAAAAGGGCATTATTTCAGTCATCTTTTTCAACTGAAATTGTATTCTGCTCTAGTAGATAATAAGCGAAAAATGGTGTTTAGAATGTTGATTTGGATGTAATAGCATAATTCCCACTGTTAATCAGGCATTGCTGATTGCATGAACAACTGAAGTATCTCTAGCAACATGAATTTTCTAAATTCGTAGTTAGAATAAATGCTGGTTGTCACTGACATAGATACTTTTTACGTACAGGATTGAGAGTGCTTCTTAGAAATTAGTTACTTCAATTCAACAAGACCACTTGCATCAGGTTAATACTGGAAGAACGGTTTAGTTTGCAAGCAAAATTAGTACGTTTGGTACATGTATACCATTTTAAACCTGGTTTATGTGAAGGGCATATGCAGAGCAAGTTCGTTTCCAATATTTATGAAATCATTTGGCTAGCTGCAGCAGCTCTCTTCGTACATGTTCCAAATACCTGGTGGTAGGTGTAAAGTAAAATTTATTTGCTGTTCTCAGCTAAATGTTATCAAAATCACCATTGTGCTTGGGCAGATGAGATCAGATGTCAACTGGGCATAAGGAAAATTAGTGATACTCTCCTAACCTTTTTCACTGCTGGTACCTGAAAGAAGGATCATAGTTTGCAGACATTAATAATAGTTTTTTGCATATTTGCTCTTGCAAATGTGCGATTTGCATAGAGGATTAGTGCTGCAATAAGGTGTCATTTATGGCATCTGAACTGACTCCCACCAAAGTCATCTTGCTGCTTAAAGCTATCAGTTTCTGATATAAATCTCATTCATGCTTAGGCTTGTTAACCTTGCTGGACTTGAATGCAGACGTGAAGGATGTATGCTTCGGAGTAATCAGATTTAGTTTCAGACCTGCTCTGTTGCAGAGACAGAGCCACAGGTTGCATGGTACCTCTGGCCTCTCAGGCTTGGCATAAAGCAGACAGCCTGATGGTGTTGGCCAGAACCACTCTGCGGTACTCTTTTCCTATGGGAACGTGACAGAGCTTATAATGGCTCAGGATTCACTTGAACCCAGATGTCTGACATCCAGACTGGATGCAGTCCAGACCGTCAGGGTTCTTTTTGCACATCTGGCAAACCCAGCTACAATTTGGTTTATATTTTCAATACTATTTAAGCAGCAGTGTACTAGTAAATGATTTATTTTCTCATAAAATCTAAGACTTTAAGTAACAAAAAGACATTGTGAGAGGAATTTGATATCAACATCTTCCAGATTAATATAGGCTCTGATGTTACCTTCTTGAGAAAATAATTGAGTTCATAATGAAAAATGCCACTGAAGAGGAGCAATTACTGTTATATTCACTATACATAGTCTATACAAGGAATATGTAATTGAAAGCTGCAGTGTGTTCATACACATATTTTTGAAACTGGTAATAGGGTTATATTTGGAAAACAGTGTTCTTTCTGATGTGTTATACGGTATTTTTTTCTTAAGTTCTGTGTTGTTACTGAAACCCGGTTATTCCTGGAGTGAAGAACAGGAGGCAGTTGATGTACAAAACAGCAGCAGGAATGAGAGCTTTGACTAGAAGTATGTTGGCAAGCCCTGATCTTAGAAGCAGGTTTAGGATATTGAGAGCAGATAATGTAGCAAGTGGTCTTACAGCTGATCACAGGAGCCTCATTAGAGGAAAAAAGCTAAGCCCTTTAAAAAAAGGTTAATGCATAGTACTTAATGGATCAAAGGTGTAGTAGAAATTTGTGATTCATCAAATCAGCGTGTGAGTGCAGAAGTTCCTGCTTCCACTCTTCTACCTGATGAGTAGCTCTTGCATTGTAGAACGTTCGTACATTCAGAATTTTCTAGATATAGATACCAGAACTTTTTATTCAGCAAATATGGGTGTAGAAGTCTTTCAGTGCTTATTCCACGGTCTTTCTGTATTCACAAGGATCCCCAAACTGGATTTTCTGCTGAAGTTCTGTTTTAATTGCTGAAGTTTCAGGAAATTGCATAGTTGGCCTGAAATCTCCTCTTTCTTCCATAAACCACTTCCTGTTTGGAAGAAGCTGAGTTCACAAATGTGGAAGTTATGAGAATAGAGTATCTACTATTCTGCACTTCAGTATGAGGAAAAAAAATCTTCATTTATTATGGAGAATGAGGTCTAGTGAACAGTCTGCAACAACTTGGATTTGCCAGATTTGTGGCAAGACTTTTTAAGGAGTAAATGCTTTGTAGACAGTGTATCCCAGGTTAGTATTAATAAATTTAATTGTAATAACTAACTCCTTTTAGGAATTGAGCATCTGGATGTAAAATGCTGAATGGTTTTCCTGAATATATGTTCTAAAATTAATCTTTCGTGCTGTTTTGCTTTGATGCAGTATGTGGCTTTAGCATTGACCAGTGCAGCATCATAGAGAGAAATTGGTCTGGCCATTTTGGCTTGGCATTTTAATGGGTATGAATCATAGTTTTGGAACATCTCTGAAGAAAATATTTATCATTGACCAAGAATATCCCTTGCTTTTTTATCACATCCACCAAAAATTGCGGGAAAGAACTGCAGAAATAGGGCAATGATATTTTTATTTTTCTTACTGTATTGCTTATAGGTGCTTTATTTTGTTCCCACTAAAATCAGTGGGAATGCATTGATTTCCTTGTTGGCTTATAGTTGCAGATTTCATCAGAGATAAACGATCGTCAAATGCTTTTTAAAGTTAAGCTTTCAGTAGGAGTTTTATACTGTCTTTTTCAAGTATTTATTTTCTTATTTTCTTCTTTAAGCATGGAGTGATTGCTACAGAAGATGAAGAGTATTTTATTGAGCCTTTAAGGAATATAACAGAAGATTCTAGTAACTTTAATTATGAGAACGGTCATCCTCATGTTATATACAAAAAATCTGCCATGCACCAGCAGCATCTCTATGATCACATTCGTTGTGGAGTCTCAGGTAAGTGAATATATTAGCATCATTCATTTAAAAAATTATAACTTAAAATGTATTTTAAAATCTTGTTTGGTTTACATGTAAGACACAGCGGAGAATGTAGCAATGGGAGTCCTCATTTTGGGTGATGCAATGTCCCCTGCTGAAAAGTGAGTTTGCGTTTTTTGGTTTTTTTTTTTTTTTTTTTTTTTTTTTTTTTTTTTCCAGATTCAGGTCTGGAGTAGAGTGTCTTTCAAAAACTGAGATAGTGGAAGAAGCCTTGTTTTATCCCTGTGTTGTGTACTGTGGTAATAATGAGCAGAGCACAGACTTCCTCAAAATGTGCTATAAATACACTTTGTTCCACAACTAGAAAGTGTAATTGGTTGACTGTGTATTACAGCTCAATGTTTAGTAAGTGTTCTATCTCATTTGAGAAAATTGGACATGCAATAAATGTGTTAGTATTATGATTAATAATACATTGGAACTTTCTTTTTTATGGAGGCTTATGGGGTTTTGATACTGGCTTTTGGTTCAGTGGGTTAACATTTTTCCATAATAGTCAGGTATCCCATTTACAAGTACCTTATAGGAAGGATTATGAAGTTTTGACTGTAGAAATATTTTCCTTGTGAAGCAGTTTTAACTTCAGCAAATACAGTTCATATATTTGACACAGTTTTCACTTGGTTAAAGTGAAGCTGAATGCTAATTTCTTGAAGGCAGCATGGAGTAAATCTGACAAGCTATTTTAGAGCATTGAAGTAACGCTTTTTTTGAATAATAGAAAAATGTGCTAGCCTTGTAATTTATATTTCAAAAATAGCTTGTTCTTTGGAGTTGAGTCCTGGGCAGTTGTATTCCATGAGATTCAGTGCACAGGGTAGGCTGACAAATGCTAATTTTACAATAAAATAGTATCACTGTCCATTTATGTAACTTACTTCAGCTTTTTTTGGAGGTTGTAACTTTTAATAGCACTATTTGACTAAATTTCCAGTACACTCTATGAAGGCCCATGCTTGGGAGACAGTTTTTTCCTGAGTGTTCCACTTAATTGTGTTTAGGGAATATCGGATTTTATGTATGTAACTTTTGTTTTAGTTTGGAAGCATTATTCCATCTACTTCTTCTGATATTGCAGAACTAGTCTAATTATTACTACCTGCTAATCAGTTGTAAAGTGAGAGTACTAAATTAGGTTCATATTGTAGGGAAAGCTGTCACTTAAGACTCTTGAAATAAGTGGAAGGATTATGAAACATAGGGTGATGTAATTTTTAGCATTATTATATCTCTAGCAGGAGAAAGGGTGTTTGCCTCTGTCAGATGTTATCTTCAAGATCAATGCTTAGGAAGTCATTTTACCTCAAGTGGTGATGAAGCACTGTCAGCTGGTTTGGTCATGTTGCATTCAGTCATTCTGGGGGTTGTTCCATCTGTTGTATGGATCATAGGTTGATTGGAGCTATGCATCTTGTGTGCATTTTTTTGTGAAGCATACAGAAATCTGTAGCATTTAGTTCTTTGCCTATTTAATGCTGCCTTTGTTCTTGGAAGCTCCTGTGCATTTCCTAAGGTTTTGTATCTGTCACATCCTGAGTTACTTAATTATTAAAATACTAAAGCACTACTTTTTACAACCCTGGGCCTACTATCATGCTCGTTCTTCTCAGTTATTCCTTACATTTTGTTACTGTATACTACTTTCAGTCCATGAAAATTTCTGAAAAAATTTGCTCTCCCCAAAACGACAAGGTTTTATTTTCCAGATGATGATTTTAATGTTCTCATGGGTACCAAAACCTTTTAAACTTGTTTTCTGAGCATTGTTGCAGGTTTATCCCAAAGTGACATTGCATCCAAAGCATCCCTAAAATGTCCAAAAAGTAAAATCAAATCTGAATTTTCAGTTTCACAGCTTTCAGATTCTAGGACCCAAGCCAGGTTTACAGTAGTCTTCAGGGCATTTGACTGGTTTTGAAAGTTCTGAGGAGTCCAATTTTGTGTTTTAGAATGCAGTTGTAACAAACCTCTAGCTGCCCTCTGGCAGTATATAGTTTATTTTGCTTAAGTGAGATGAAAATCTTTAGGCAATTAAAACAACTTCAAATTTCCTGCAATAGACGTGAGAACTAGGAAAAAAGCTTAGCATTCATTATAGAAGCCTTAACGAGGCTTTAATACCGGATGTGTTTTTTTAGAATAGATGATACCTGCAGAATGGATTATACTTGCAGAATAAGGACAATTTTATTACTGTTTTTTTTTTTTTTCAACTACTAGGTTTTTTTAATTTTTTTATTTTTCTAAAATATGCACCTTTTTAAAAACAACATTGTATCCACAGAAGTTACAAAATACTGTAACAATGGGAATGTTGAAGCTTTGTATTCCTGGGTTTGACCTGAACATACATTCTTTGATGTGTAGTTATTGCTCTTTGAAAATAGCATGCTTGGTTAAATTGCAGAAAACGTTGCTTTTTCATGGAAGGTACTGGTATTATCTTAACTCATCCTTAGCTGAACCTGTTTTAGTAGAGATAAGGCTGCATCACAGAAATTGCTCACTTGAGTAGTACAGTTCAGACAATTATGAATGTATCTGTTAACATTCTCATATTCATCCATAACTAGCAAGTATTCCTTAGATATTTTGAAATCCTACTTAGGTAAAAGCAGACTAATAATATACTTTAATAAAATTAAGGTTGAGATCTATGTGGGTCTTTGTGGAAAAGGGATATTTAATACACACAAAAATGCCAGTTTTGCAGGGAAAGGTGGGTTCAATTTTTTGTCCTGAGGACAGGAATTCAAATTCAAAGTAAGTTTGTAGTGTTTGTTTTGGATTTTTAATAATGTCTCTTGCATGCAAGAAGTATTTTTTCTGTGTATTTATGTGAAACAAGTACAAGAATCAATGTGTTTGAATTAAAATGAGTATTAAAAATAACTAGCAATTATCCCATGTCAAGCCATTTTAAACTTCCCATTATAGTTAATTCACAAGGTAGATAAAGCATAGCCTGATAGCTTTCTGAGGAGACAAAGATTTGGCCTGAAAACCGTTAGGCAGGTAAGCATAATTGCCTAATAATTGCAGAGCTTCCCAGGAGAGAAAAAGGTTTTTTTTGTGTCTTACCAGCGTGTTTATTTCCTTAGTATGTTTTGGTACTCTTTACCTTGATCTGGAATTTTCCTTTTGCAGTATGTTTGTTGTTTTTTATTTTTTCAAATGTTATAGCTGTCTTGTTCTTAGCCTTAAAATTCTGAAGTGTGCTTGTGGTTAATTGCAACTAATCTTTAGTATTAGCATAGATAATGTAGAATCAGATCCTTTAGGAGAAGACTGATAATTTAGTGTACTAAGTCAAGTTAAGGAGAGTTGAGAACATTAGAACTCAAAGTTGGTTTTCTATTACCTAAAGTATTTTACAGTAGAAAAAAATAATTTTGCTTTGCCTCAAGAAATATTTCTTTAGGAGCTTGAAGACTGTAATTTCAATGTAAACCAGCTTCACTTGAATGAGTTTTACTAGAGACCCCTCTGAAGTGTCTAATTATTTTGGTTCCTAGAAGACCTGACAAGAAGTGGTAAACCATGGTGGATGAGTGATGCATCTGCTTTTCCAGCTTCGCTTCCAGTCAACGACACATTAAGTAGTCGTAGTCGACAGAAGAGATCAGTAAGCCTTGAACGGTTTGTGGAAACGCTGGTAGTAGCGGACAAAATGATGGTGGGATACCATGGTCGCAAAGATATTGAACACTACATTTTGAGTGTAATGAATATTGTAAGTTTCATCCCGCTCTGTGTTCACATGAATATGCATGTATTGAAATGATAAAGCAACTGTAGGGTATTTGTGTTTTGGCATGAATAATTCTTTAAAATGTATCAGCTTGCAGGAATTAATAGTTAAATATGGAAAATGTTAGCATTGTGGGAAAAATGCAGTATTGTTTCTGTCAAGAAGTACACTGGTAATTTTTAAGTTACTGTCTTCAATTTTAAATTCGTATGATTACATTTAGATTATACATTTATATTCTGTTTAAGTCAAAAGTCTGAGTGATCCTTGTGCTGGATGAATTATGAAACAAGGTATAAACAGTTTTGATTGAAAAGTGTAACCCAGTAAGTTTGTTTCACTGAATGGTCATTTTTTTGGTCCAAAATTAACACTTATGCAGGTGATAATTAACATTATGAAATTACACTGAGTGAGAAAATAGGTTAATTTTTAACTGTTTAGGAAACAAGTAGTGTTTCTTGTCTGACTTTGTGCCTTTTCTTATTTTCTGGAGGTCAGGTTGCCAAACTTTATCGTGATTCCAGTCTAGGAAACGTTGTGAATATTATAGTGACACGTTTAATTGTCCTCACTGAAGATCAGGTAAGAGATGTTCCATTAAGCTTTATATCCCTAAAATGAAAGTTACATTATTGTTTAATATAGATTCCATTTAAGTATTTCTTGAAATGGCTGCATCTGAGTACAAAATCTATCTTGTAATCTTTCACTACTTTAATCAAGTTGAAACAGTTTGAAGGAATATTCCTCAGATATCTGTTCTACTTCAGGTGAATATTAATACACTTTCGGGGATGCCAGTTTTATTTATTTATTTATTTATTATTTTTTTATTTTGATACTCTTTTTTTTTTTTTTTTCTTTTTGTATTGACATAATCATTAAAATTGGAGCGGAAGGAATGACTGTTCGGTAATACACAGCTGAACTTGGGGTCATATTTTACAGAGATAAAATTTGGCAAGAAGAGTTTATTCCTAGAAACCACTGCTTCTAATTATAGTCCCATTTTAGTTTTCAAAAGGCTTAACAACTGACCTTAGTAATTTGTTTGGAACATTTCTGGTATGCATGTTGTATTGCAGCCAAACTTGGAGATAAACCACCATGCAGACAAGTCCCTCGATAGCTTCTGTAAGTGGCAGAAATCCATTCTCTCTCACCAAAGTGATGGAAACACCATTCCAGAAAATGGGATTGCCCACCATGATAATGCGGTTCTTATTACTAGGTATGGTCATTAAAGTATTGTGTTTATTTTATTCTATTTTATTTCTGTAGCTTTCTTGTTCTTAGCGCATATATATATGTAGGCTAGTTGTAAAATAATATAATTGGTAGGTAATCAAGAGGAGAAAAACTAACAGATGGCCTGTCTTAACTATATCAGGCTATTAAACAATAGATTAAGAATTTGGAAAGTAATTTTCATTATTATAATTGCCAATGCAGAGTATTCCAGTAGAACAGATGGATCCTATTGAACATTTTAACCGTATGAATTCTTTTTAATTATGAAAGTATATGGAGAACAAAACAGTATGGAATATATTTTGTTAACCACATGCAGTGCTTTTTGTAAGAATTTCAAGCCAGAGCCTCAACGGCTGTAACTATTCCTGCTGAAAAACAGGTTCTTGCAGATTCAGGCAGTGTGAGAATCTGCTTTGTAGCTGTTTTGATTTATAATGCTTAATTAAGATGAGAACTGACAGTTTTATTAGGTAGTTTCAAAGCCTGCATATATCCCCATTTGTCTGCTTCTATGCCACTGTTACTGTGATCAGTTCAGCAAAGCTTGCACTGTAATCTTGTAATCCTGATAAATGTGTTCCTGTTTGTCCTTTGTGGTTATGGGTAGGCAACTATACTTTATTAGGAGATCGGTTTCCCATTGTTTAAGGATACTATTTATTCTTTTCTGTTTTGTTTAAATAGCAGCAGGTGCGGCAGCTCATATTTGAATTAGCATCTTTATAGAATAGTTTCTGCTTTCCAGAGCAATGTGACCTTTTTGTGGAAACATTGTGTTCACTGTAGAAAGTTTTAAATAGTGATTAAAATAATGGATCTTTTCTGGAATTTTGGGTAAAAGGTGGAAAAGTAGCTTTTTTCTGGGGGGGGATGGATGGGTGGTTTTTGTTGGTTTTGCTTTGCAAAAAGGAACAAAAAGGTAATTAATTTTGAGAGGAACAGAAAGGTAATCACTTGTATATATTTTTTGCATTCATATTTCGAATATAGTTGTTATATGTGGTCATTAACACTACATAGTACCAATTAAAATATTGAAATGCCACAGTGACATAGAGAGCTGTTACAGTACAAGGATTTTTAGAAAATAATATTGAAGTCCCTAATAGAAATAAATAGAATGAAATTCAAAATAAAATATGGTTCTATTCAAAGATCTTGATTTTTCAGAAAGACCTTCATTTATGCTTCATTTTTTGCACAGAAGGAATTCCTTCACTAGGGCTGCTCACACGTGAAATTAAATACTTCTTTACAGCTGTGCTGCATACATATCAAGCTTTCACTGTTATAATTTAGGCAGTCAGTGAAAAAGTGTAATCTGTAGGTGGTATGTTGGCATGTGGCAGTTGAAGTCCCCCAATATATATGTGCAAGCTGTGTTGGCAACACTATATTTTACTATTACAGCTGAATAACTTGATGTGTTATTAGTGTTGTTCTGCCACTGCAAAGCACAATTGTTTATTTTCTTTCACTGTTGTGCTTGAATATGCTTTATTACTGTATATTTTGTACTGGCTTCCCTGTTCTGGTAGGATGTTCCCAGCGTAGTTATAAACAGTTCAGTGTTTTAGACAAAGGCTCAAGTCAATGCTAGCTTGCAGGCCTTAAACTGCGAAAGGAGCAAGTTTTCAGGGAATATGAATAATACCCGTTGAAAATTCATTTTTTTTTTTTTTTTTTTTTTTTTTTTTTCAGCAAGAAGTAGTAAATACTAAGGACTTATTTTATTCTTCTTTATTTCTAATAATCATTCAAGTATGCTGCAGTTTCTTTAGGACTTGTATAAGGCCTTGGACGGCATGGTCTAGTGTGAGGTGTCCCTGCCCATGACAGGGGGGTTGGAATCAGATGATCTTAAGGTCCTTTCCAGCCCAAACCATTCTGTGATTCTATGCTATCTTTTAATAAGGACGTAATTATAAAGGATGTATCTATTGTAACAATAAGTTCAAAGTTTACTTTTAAGAACTTTACACTTCTAAGTATTTACCTATATTTGAATCAATAAAATGTCTTAGTGTAGTATCTGCAGGCTAGTAATACTACCTTTATAAAGCATCACTGCACATTTAAGTTTAGTTATATATGCTTTCACAATAGAGTGCTTGTGTTCATTTATTTCCTATAATAATTGTAGTGTCTAATAATAATTCGAAAGGCTAAACTAATCAGTTTGAATCAATCAGTCAGTCTTTTACTGAAACTGCTAGCTATCCTGGCTCTTACTAACAAAATATATCAACATATGTGAAGAATAGATTTATTTTTATTTTTTTTTTAATAATTATAAATGAATTACTGAAGTGTTAACATGCTTATTTTCTTCCTGGTTTTGATCTCTCACCGAATGAACCAGAGTTAACGCATTATATGCGAAAAAGAAGGGTGTAGCTAGAGTGCTTTTAACTCCCAGCATGTTGGAGAGGTCTTCAGTAACCAATTCTTGAAGGAATTTGAACCTCTACTACCGAATATTAAGTTATTTCTTAGCCACTGTAATATTTTTTTGAAAGCAGTTTCCTGTATCAGTCCCACTGATACTGCTCTATTGTGTGTGTGGTAATTATGTTTTCATTGAATGCTGCGTCCCTGGCGGTGTTCAAGGCCAGGTTGGACAGAGCCTTGGGTGGCATGGTTCAGTGTGAGGTGTCCCTGCCCATGGCAAGGGGGTTGGAACTAGGTGACCTTAAGGTCCTTTCCAATCCTAAGTATTCTATGATTCTATGACACCAAAACCATTTTTTATCATTGTGGGTATTAGGGAAAGTAGGGAAGTTTCAGTCAATGCTATGAGTAGTTCTGTGTTGATTGAAACTATGTTTTTCAGGAAGTAATGGATAAGCAGACAGACTTCTGTACCTTAAACTAGTTGTATGCTAGAACCGAGCAGCCTCCCTGGCATGGAGGTGTGCCAAGCTAATCTGCTAAGTCCTGTGGAGACATTGCTATGCCTGCTAAGCTACTGGTCTTTGGACAAGAGCCTGCCTGTGTTCAGAGTGTCTAATGTATGGGTTTCTCTGTTGCGGCCCTGCAGGCACCCTGCAGAGTGCTTATTTTACAAAGTGTATAGGGGATTGTTGAAAACCTCTTTGCTGATAAAAATGATTAAGGCAGGTAAGAGAGTGGCCCAAGTAAGAGGCCTGTTCCCAGTCAGAAGAGCAAAATTGTGGTGATGGAAATAGGGTATTACTTCCAGACATGGTAACAAAAATAATGTTGATACTCAGCTCACAATGGTGAACATTGCAACTGGTTTAGCTTCCTTAATGTTGCCAGACTTACGCTGAAGGCATAAGAATTATAATTAGCAGAAACATTTCCTGGTACTGTTGTCAGCAGAAGCATCTTTCTTCGATTTCACTGGGGAGCTTCTGATGATGGGAACCCAAGGGTAGGTAATAGGCATTATACAGAGGGCTTATTAAAGAGTCTTGGGATATTTGGTGGCTTTGTGTAAAAAAACCAGCAGCTACCAGGACACTGATAATACTTTTATGTGTGTTGCTGTGTTTTGCCTCCTTTTATTAATTTGTGGAACTTTTTTTGTATTTTCTGAGTCTTAAGTGCTTAATGCTATTTCAAGATAAAGCTGTGACTGAACTAATGTTCTAAAACAATGAGACTATTTTTTTTTAGTTTAGTGCTGCTCTTTGAAATTTCACTTAGAGTTGTTCTGTTTGAGACTGTATTTAAGTCTCAGATTTTAATATTTTATCCTGTAATTGTCTAAATCGAGTTCTTGAGGGCAGGTGATGATAAAATACTAAGCACACAGTTTTTCATTATGAAGTCGATTAGTATCGTAATGCTGATAAGAGCGTGTCTTCTTTTTTTCCATGAAGTGACTTCTTCAAGTGGATCCTTAAAATTCTTTCATATTACAAATTAATAAAAGGAGGATTAAAAATTTCAATGATTCTCTTACCTCAAGTCTTTTTGTAGACAGAAAGTAGTCTTTGCTTTTGATTCCTGTATTCCTGCATCAGTTATGTGATAATCTCAGGTCAGGTTCTCAGATTTGTCATTTTAACTCAGTGTAAGTTTTGAGAGTCTCTGTATATTCTTCCTTGTGAATCCCATATCCAGTTTACTTGCTTGTTTGCTTGTTTAATCTTTATTGGTAGCCTACTTCCTCTTTTTGTTTCTAAAGAAACTCCTTAAGAAATAGTCTTCATAGTTCATCTATAAAAATACATAACTTCAGAGGTCACAACGTACACTATGGTATCAATACTTACTTTTGAAGCTTCACTTCCATTTCAGTCTGTTCTTTCCCTCTCTTGATCTTATGAATCATAAAGTAGGAATTACAGAATTGTAATTATTACCAAGTAATACCTTGGTTAATTTGGACGCATATACAGTATGAACAAAACTATTTCTTGTCCTGGGCACCCACACAGAGTGGTAACGGCCTGAGGGTTGCATTCTAGTTTTTACTTTGTATCAGGGGTGAAGAAAATGAGAAAATAATAAAAAAAAAAAAAAAGAGAGAAAAAAAAAGCCCCCCCCCCCCCCTTTTTCTTTTTCTTTCTGTTTTACACCCTAAATGCTCTCTGGTACTGTAATTTTTTTATTTTTTTTTAATAGCTCTGGAATTCTGTTTTTTTTCAGGTACTAAATAGTTGTTTTTCTGAATGACATGTGACTGACTCACTAGACTTTGCAGTAACTGTATTTTCCTGCTGAGAGGGAAGATCCAGAGCTATTAATTTGCTTCCTGGTGTGTCAGTAGGTGAAGCAGAAGGCGCACCAGACAGCCCATGGAGGGTAAAGCTTCAGGGGGAAGTTGAGATGCCCCTATATATGTGTGTGTGTGTATATATCTCTAATGGGGCAGAACTTTATCTCTGAGATCCAAATGTTTTAGACAGAGAAACATTTGAAACCTTTCTCACTTAAAGAAATAATACTTCTCAAAAGTCATTGCATGAAATGTTCTCTCTGTTTGGTAGCGTCATATACCAAGAATTTGGTTTATGTTTTTTAAAAAAGAAAATAAAATTCACTGTTTGTCAAAAACGTTAAGATCTCTTTGGTGCATCTACAGTACTTTTTTAGGAATATATGGCAAAAAAGTTTATTAAGTTTTGGGTTTGAGTCTGTAACACCTTTTCCTCCGGTATGCTGTTAGAGATGCACTTATTTAGATACCAGTTCTGAAATTAGCTGAATTTGAGTTTGAAGATGTTCCGTTTGGATTGAAGACTGCTTGAGCTAGTTTTATGAGTGGTTTACTGCTTTAGCAACAATTTATTCCACAGCCCCACTGAATTAATGTACTCTGGAGAGTCTTTATTTGCTTGAATGAAGAATCAGGACTGTAAGATGTTTTTACTAATTAAGCCTTGATTGATAGGTTAGACTGGTGTCAGTTAAAATGTTCAGTACCTCAGATGGTATTATGTTTTTGCTTCTCTGGGTTTTAGATGCGCTTGTACATATTAAATGTTGTGAGGCAGTGAATGAGCTCTGTTTTAATACAGGCTCTTGTATTTTTGCCAGGTACCACCATACTTGTAATTCAGTAGGTGTATTGCTAAGCAGTGTGGTATGGCTGTTGTTAGCATTAACCCTGGTCTTAGTATGCAGCATGTCTGTAGCAACACTGCTGAAGCCCATATGGGAGGCATTAGCATTATTACACAATTGGTGGATTTTTCAAATCTTTCAAGGAGAGAAATTTTACAGAACTCCTTTGTGTTTATTGTATATATGCAAGATTAACTTCACGATACTTTGGTTAGTCTTTCCCTCACACATGTGCCCTCATGGGCAAGGTATACTCTCTTTCATGTATCTGTGAGGTATGTAGCCCCTATGCAGGGTAGTACTGCCAGTTTTTCTAAGGGGGCAGAAGGTATATGTATATGGCAACAATCCTGAACTCCTGTAAGTCTTGTGGTTTGTAGTCTAAAGAGTGCAATGTTTCTGGCATTGCTGTAGATACTCGAGAGGGGCAAAAAGTTTCTTGTCTCATTTTACATACCTGTATAGAGCTGACCACAATCATGGCTTCAATTTTTTTACAACATAAAGGGGTTTTAGGCATCAAGGGATGATTAGGTAGCTGCATGGTCCTGATAGCAGTATTATAAGGAAATATATTTTGTGGACATAGTTGCCCTTTTTTGTATCAGTTGCTCGTAGCATAGTAATACACTGTTACTCTAATAACAAGTGCCCATTAGGTTCTGTACTAGTTAGGCATTTGGTAGTGAGGTAGGGCTAGCCAGAACTCTGCACATTCCTTTCCTCCTGCAGCTCCAAGATTGTTATGCTTCTTCTCTTGAGGCACTTTTCCACTTTTTTTCTGGGCTTCTTAACTTGTTGCAAAGATTTCTTTTCTGTACAAGGCACTCTCATGCTGCTCTGTCAGGACAATTTCCTGGCCTTGTCCAATACATCCGGACATCCAAGGCATTTCTGTTCCTATGAAACCCTGTCTTTGATCCTCATCCTGTGTTTTTTCCCTCCGTTAATAAGAAGGGCTCTGATTTCAGGAAGTAATTCCAATGTCAGTTGTATCTGTTTGCTCCTTACTTTCTTGATGTTCAGTCATTTAAGCAGTTTTCACCCTCTTTTTTTATGCAGCCCTTCAACTTCTTCTGCTGGAGTTCCTTGCAGTGAATTTAAGCCCCTGTCAGGAGGCTGATATTCCTTAGTTGATTTTTGTGCAGAAATTGCAAGATTGTCCATTGACTTAATGTTCTGGAGACCATGTATAAGATTACTTCTCTGAGAGGGTGCACTGAAAAGCTGAAATACATATGTTGCCCTTAATCTCTGCAGATACTCTCTGCAGTCTCTGCAGATGCTTAAAATTCGAGGAACCCACAAAGCAAATAGTAGCACTAAATTCCCCATGGCTCTTTGTTTTCAGGGAATTTAAGGGATATAAGTGAAAAATCTATCTGCATATTCAAAAGAAGGTATGTGGAAAAAACCCCAACCAACCAAACTTGAAATGTACTAGGATTCTGCCTCAGCAGGTTGAGGAAAGTGAAGTATTTAATGTTTTTGCACAGTGCTTTGCATAATAGGGATATTTGTATCAGGGTTCCTTTGGGGGTGTGGGTTGATGAAAAAATGAACATGAGCCGGCAGTGTGCGCTTGCAGCCCAGAAGGCCAACCGTATTCTGGGCTGCATCAAAAGGAGTGTGACCAGCAGGTCGAGGGAGGTGCTCCTGCCCCTTTACTCTGCTCTCGTGAGACCTCACTTGGAGTATTGTGTGCAGTTCTGGTGTCCTCAACATAAAAAGGACATGGAAGTGTTAGAACAAGTGCAGAGGAGGGCCGCGAGGATGATCAGGGGACTGGAGCACCTCTCTCATGAAGATAGGCTGAGAAAATTGGGGCTGTTCAGCCTGGAGAAGAGAAGGCTGCGTGGAGACCTCATAGGAGCCTTCCAATACCTGAAGGGGGCCTCTAGGGATGCTGGGGAGGGACTCTTCATTAGGGACTGTGGTGAGAGGACAAGGGGTAATGGGTTTAAACTTAAACAGGGGAGGTTTAGATTGGATATGAGGAAGAAATTCTTTACTGTGAGGGTGGTGGGGCCCTGGAATGGGTTGCCCAGGGAAGTTGTGAATGCTTCATCCCTGGCGGCGTTCAAGGTGGGGTTGGACATAGCCTTGGATGGCATGGTTTAGTGGGAGGTGTCCCTGCCCATGGCAGGGGGGTTGGAACTCGATGATCTTGAGGTCCTTTCCAACCCTTACTATTCTATGATTCTATGATTCTATGTGTCATGTTCCTTACACTCCTTTTTAGAGACCTGCTACCGACTGCTGACAAAATCAGTATGTTGCTAGGTTGGCATAGGTACCACAGTTGCTACTGTTGTGTCAAAAACATTTTGTGGGTGTTCGCTATCCTAAGTCATATTCTTTGAAATGACTAATCCTAAGACTGATAGAAGCTGTGCCTGAGAAATACAGTGTAACAACTGTGAGCCATTACAGCAGTAGAGGGTCTCTGTACAGATAATTTGTTTTAGGTACATATGGGTCTGGAGCTGTGTTCAGAGATTGCAAACACTGCATGTTTGGGGTGGGGAAAACCTATGCAAAGATTTCAGTAGAGGATTCTCCCTCATTGATTTTCTGTGTGTCTTTCTGTGAGGTGACAGGCTGAAAGCTGTGAAATGGTGGCAGAAAAATCAAATTAGATAACGCAGCCAGGAGAGAAAAATATAAAATCAGTTGATATATCACATAATTCCCCTTTATGTGACAGTTGGACGCTTACTGGGTGGATGGGATTTTTTGTTTCTCCACTTCACATTATGAGAGTAAGGCCTGAAATGTTCAGGTTTCCACTCTTGGCTGTGAATTTTCTGGGGTTCTGGGGGGAGGAGGATAGTGTAAATTATATCTTTAAATTTTATACCTAGATTTTGTAGCCGAAAGGAATCAAATAGACTCTCTGGGATTTGAGGGAACTCACATGGAACAGTAAAGTAGCTTGAATGTGAATCTGAAAAACTGCTTATTGCATGGCAAATGTCAACCAGCAGGTGATTTGCAGCTAATTAACAAGCACTCTGTGTGAGTGGAATGTTTTCTAATCGATAAAAAGGCTGTTATTTTTAATTTCTGATGCCATTAGTTGACTCTCATTTTGCAGTTGGTTAGTTAGAAGATATGTATTCTGATTCAACTTATAAAACCAGAGGCTGTGAGGGTGGAAGGGTGGAAAAGGTATAAGGTATACCCAGAGTTACTAATCCATTCCAGATGCACAAAATGTGTTCAAAATGTTTTATATAATACTAAATCCAGAAGAGTGACCAGTGTCGTGCACTAAAGCTGAGACTTCCATGGTCTGACTGGAGACTTCAAGTCTGAAAACTGTTTTCTTTTTCTTAATTTTTTTTTTTTTTTTTTTGGTAGATTGATTGTAATACTTGATACTGAGTAAAAAGACAAATAACTTTCTCCTGTCTCAATTGAACACAGAAATTTTTAGGGTAATCTCAGAAACATCTCTTCAGATGTGCTGACTGGTTGCCCACCTAATAATTTCCTGAACTGGAAAACTTGAATCTACCAGCACACAACGTGGGCTGTGCAACTCCTTACTGCCCCCAGTTAAAGGTTTCCTTTAAATGGGAGAAAGGGACCTTCAGTAATTAAAAATGCATTTTAATAAATCCATAAAATATGAAACTACATTTGCTGTTGATAGTAAAGGTATATTAATGCCTATAGTTTACAAATAAAGCACTTCCTTTTGCACACTAGGCTTACTACCAAAGAAAAAAATATCAATGAAAAATACTTTTGTATGCTGTTTTTTTAATTTTTGGGTTTTTTTTTTTTTTTTTGTTCTCCAAGCATTTACCTTCTGAGTTGCACAAAGGGTCATAAAACTATTCAAATGATAGTTTTTCCAGGAAATGTTTGATGGTAATACTTTGGGATATCTGTTAGAACACTCAGTTACTGCTTGGCCAGATATCTGAGGAAGGGCTTTCTAGCAGTTTGAAATGTCATATTTTGCCTTTTTTTTCTTTTCCTATTAAAAAAATAGAGTTGTTTAAAAATCTCTCATTTCTAATTTTTCTCAGTAGTCTGAGTAGAATCCTAGCATTCCTCTTGGTTTTATTTAGTGGTTACCCCTCCTGCACCCGCTTAAGTACAGTATCAGGGCTGTTCTTATTTTCACAAATTACAATGACCAGCAGAATAATACATATGCAAAGGAGTAGCTCTGCTCCTCCTGCTTAACAATCCTGAAAAGCATATTAGGCCAATTTTTAGCCTGGATTTTCACCAATTTTGGATTTGGAATTTTGTTTGTGATCTGTTACAAAAATTCTGTCTCTCACCACACGAGTATGTACTACATTTTCATGTTTTCATATTTTAATCTTCTATCTGGACTACTAGCTCAACTTCATAGTTATATTTTATTAGATTGTTTATGTATTAGAATGTATCAAATGTGCTTTTAATTAGGACACAGGTTGTAAATTTATTCTTTTAGTGGCACAACATCATGTCTGTTTAATTTTAGTATTCGGTGTTCTTCAGTTTCTGCTAGTTTACACCAATCTGTCCTAATGAAAGGCATGATTGTTTTATGCTTTGAGGTCAAGGGCAGCATGCCCATTATTTCAGTAGGATCTAGAGAAGATTAAAATTTGAGTTCATAGCTTGTTCATTTTAATTATGCAAATAGTCATGTAAAACCTAAAGTGAGCACTGTTGGTTCCATGCTTCTTAATAACTTTTTGAAATACCTTGCCACTTTGAAATGAGGATTAATGAAGTTAGGTGCACAAGAATCTTAGCCTTTTTTAAATTGGAGATGGTATTTTCTCTGAACTTGCACCTATTTCTGTATTAATTTTACTGCTTTTATAAACAGCCGCTTTGCATAGAGATCTCTTCCTAACTCATTTTTACCTTATTCAGCATGTTGAAAGTACTTTCCAAAGTAATTAGCACTTAAAGTTGGTGATTTGGGTTTGTTTAGTTTTTTTCTTTTTGTGTTTTGTTAGTGAATTTGCAGTAAATATGTGAGACTTGAGAGAAAATCTCTGGAAATCTTCTAGTCAAAGAGCAGGTGTTGAATAGGTGAATAAGGAGGAGCAGAGAGTGTTACAGAACTGTCCCAAGTGAAAAAAAAAGTATGTTGTAGTTAATGTCTGCAGTTGTAGCTGTTCAGTTTCACTTTCATAATATGTGATGAAATGTGGCTTAAAAGGCTATTAAAATTCTGACAGAACTAGATGAAGGGAGGTAAAATAAAAATCCCAAGTTAAAAACACTGTACCTGAATGTTTTGTAATTGCCATGCTGGCTTGGTCTCATGTGCTTGGTTAATTGGTACTAAAGTTGATTTTGAAATTGGATCTGCTAAACAGCAGATAAAATTTTGATTTAAACTCAGATAAAACTCTTTCAACTAAAATGAAACCTTTGTGAAGAGTAAGAAATTTGGTGAGGAAAATTAAGAAATCACAGTGGTTTACATATGGCATATTCAGCTTACCACCCATGTTGTATTATTAATTATTTTCTAAACTAACACTTTTACTTCTTTGAAGATGTGTTTCACAGTCCTTCTTTTATGAAGTAAGCACTGGAAAATATTGTTGCTGAAATACAAACATGGAGGTAACACTGAGAACTAACTGAAATTCTGGTCAAACCATGTATCACAACAGCATATGAAGGAGCAGTGGTTTGGACAACTGTAAAGAATTTAACATGAAATTGAAAACTAGTTCAACAAGTAGCAAGTCTTGTGTAAATTTGCTCTTTTATATGCTGTTTTGTACCATTGTTTCTTTCCTGTTCTCTGCTGTCATGCTGAACTGTTAATTAGCAGGTGAAAACTGCAGCATGTGGAAATACTGCTAATTGGGAATATACTTAGCAAATGTAACAATTTCTACTTTTTTATGCTTTAGCTTGTGCTTATTTCAATGCTTGAAACTTTTCATACTTCTAATGATTTTGCCTGTAGTAGCTGTATTTCTACTGGCTAAGTTAATACAGCCAGCAATTACAACATTAACAGTGGAAATTAAAAAAAAAATAATCTATTCTAATACTGCATAATAAATATCTCTTTGATCACTGGTCCTTAATTGTCCACACAGGCACTACCTGAATTCCTTGACACTCCTAGTTTAAACTCTTTGATACACATACCACTTTTTATAGTATTTCAAGACTATATCAAAGTAGCCCATGAACATAGCCAAAAGCTGTTGTGTGTGCATGGCTAGGGCATACCACCATGGAATACAAGCAGTAGTGGTACCTTAAGGTAATAAATGTAATAAAGATTTCCTCTCCCTCCCCTCTCCCAAATTTATTTGCAGTTGTCGTAGTTTGAATAATGGCTGATCATGTCTTTAATAGGCAATACTCTTTCTCGTGCAATTTTGTATCATTCAGTGAGTCAAATTGTTAGTTTGTCAATAGCGATAGATATTCTAGTGTTTGATGCTTTGGCACAGTACAGTGTGTAGATCCTTCGTACTGAATATTTCGCATGCTTTTCCTCCCTTGCATTTTGTAACTATTATATAGCAAGAGAAAAGTGGCTTTCAGTTATAAATGCTGTGGAACTAGATTGGACCAATGGTCAAGATCAGTTTCATCTGTTTATCACAATCAGAAAAATACTCTGTGTAAAAACTATTTTTATGTTAAAGAAGCCCTTTTTTATGTTTAGGCTTTGCATATTATATATAAATGTAGTTTTATGTAAGTGTGACAAATTGGAAAATGGTTAGGGCCATGGATCTTTTATTTTAATGTGTATTATCATATATAGATAGGAAGCTGAATTCCAGCAACATTGTGTTAGCAACAGAAAATACTGGACCCAGTGAGGGGGGCTGTTGGGTATTGTCAGCTCATACTGCCACATATGCTGTTGCTGATAATTTGACTTGCAAAATCGTACCAGCAGTCCCTTAGTTTTGAACGCATGTTACAATAATGAATTTTCTCAATATAATCTTATCTCAGGGTTGTGTGTTTTTGTCTGTTTAGTGGAATAAAGCTGAAAATCATGATTAAAAATTATTTTATATGTTTTAAATGTCTACCTCAGAGTAAGTCCTCAAGTATGCTGTACTTTTATATAGAAAGCAAGTGATCTCCTACCAAGACCACTCCTAACTAGTTAAAACCACAGAACTAGTGGGGTTTTTTTGTGTTGTTTTTTTTTTTTTTTTTTTTTTTTTGTCACCTTTGCATCTGTCTCTTCTCATCTACTTTTCAATGTCCATGGTGAAAGTGTTCTTCAAATTGGACCAGAAGTCCCTCTGTACCTCCTCTTTTTACCTTCTTCTCTATTTCTTGTCTGTTTTGGACTAGATGATTGTTGTAGGTCCCTTACAACTGTAATATTCTATTATTAATGGTTTATAGAAGCTTTACGTCAAAACAGTTTATCCAGGCAAGCACTGAATATACCAAGTGTTTTAAGATTGAAGTATGTAGTGGTGAACCTGCGTTCTTTTAGAGAGGGAAGTATTTCTTTTCATTTTCAGTATGCACTTGGCTTCCTGAAAATTAAGATTTCCACTACTACTCTTTATACCACAATATGGCTTTTTTTTTTTTTTTTTTTCTTTAAGTGGTAGCCTAATGCAGCATTACAATTGCAGCAAAGTCATTATTTGTTACATATAGAATCATAGAGTAGTTAGGGTTGGAAAGGTCCTTAAGATCATCTAGTTCCAACCCCCCTGCCATGGGCAGGGACACCTCCCACTAAACCATGCCACCCAAGGCTCTGTCCAACCCAGCCTTGAACACCGCCAGCAATGGAACATTCAGAACTTCCCTGGGCAACCCATTCCAGTGCCTCACCACCCTCACAGTAAACAATTTCTTCCTCATATCCAACCTAAACTTCTCCTGTTTAAGTTTGAACCCATTACCCCTTGTCCTCTTACCTCAGTCCCTAATGAAGAGTCCCTCCCCAGCATCCTTATAGGCCCCTTTCAGATATTGGAAGGCTGCTATAAAGTCTCCACGCAGCCTTCTCTTCTCCAGGCTGAGCAGCCCCAACTTTCTCATCCTATCTTCATACAGAAGGTGCTCCAGTCCCCTGATCATCCTCGTGGCCCTCCTCTGCACTTGTTCCAACAGTTCCATGTCCTTTTTATGTTGAGGACACCAGAACTGCACACAGTACTCCAGGTGAGGTCTCATGAGCACAGAGTAGAGGGGCAGGATCACCTCCCTCGAGCTGCTGGTCACGCTCCTTTTGATGCAGCCCAGGATATGGTTGGCTTTCTGGGCTGCAAGTGCACACTGCGTGCTCATGTTCATTTTTCCGTCGACCAACACCCCCAAGTCCTTCTCTGCAGGGCTGCTCTGAATCTCTTCCCCGCCCAACCTGTAGCTGTGCCTGGCATTGCTCCGACCCAGGTGTAGGACGTTGCACTTGTCATGGTTAAACTTCATCAGGTTGGCATCAGCCCACCTCACAAGCGTGTCAAGGTCCCTCTGGATGGCATTCCTTCCCTCCAACGTATCAACCGAACCACACAGCTTGGTGTCATCAGCAAATTTGCTGAGGGTGCTCTCAATCCCGCTGTCCATGTCACCCACAAAGATGTTGAACAAGGCCGGTCCCAACACTGATCCCTGAAGGACACCACTCGTTACTGGTCTCCAGCTGGACATTGAGCCATTGAGCACAACTCTTTGCATGTGGCCACCCAGCCAGTTCTTTATCCACCGAGTGGTCCACCTATCAAATTGATGTCTATCTAATTTAGAGACTGTGAGCGTGGTGGGGCCCTGGAATGGGTTGCCCAGGGAGGTTGTGAATGCTTCATCCCTGGTGGCGTTCAAGGTGGGGTTGGACATAGCCTTGGATGGCATGGTTTAGTGGGAGGTGTCCCTGCCCATGGCAAGGGGGTTGGAACTTGATGATCTTGAGATCCTTTCCAACCCTTACTATTCTCTGATTCTATGTTTTGTGGGGCAGTGTCGAACACTGTGCACAAGTCCGAGTAGATGACGTCAACTGCTCTACCCATGTCCATCAGTTCTGTAGCCCCATCATAGAAGGTCACCAGATTGGTCAGGCAGGATTTCCCCTTAGTGAAGCCATGCTGGCTGTCACCAACCACCTTGTTGGCTTTCATGTGCCTCAGCATGCCTTCCAGGAGAATCCGCTCCAAGATTTTGCCAGGCACAGAGGTGAGACTGATTGGTCTGTAATTCTCTGGCTCATCCATTTTCCCCTTCTTGAAAATGGTCGTTACGTGTCTCCAGTCATCGGGAACTTCACCTGACTGCCATGATTTTTCAAGTATGATGGACGGTGACTTAGCAACTTCATTTGCCAGCTCCTTCAGGACCCGCGGATGGGTTTCATCCGGTCCCATGACTTGTGCATGTTCAGGTTCTTAAGATGGTCTCAAACCAGATCGTCTCCTACAGTGGGCCCAGGGTCTTCATTCTCACAGTCCCTGTGTCTGCCTTCCAAGACTCGGGTGGTGTGGTCAGAGCATTTGCCAGTGAAGGCTGAGACAAAGAAATCATTAAGAACCTCATGCTTCTCTAAATCCAGGGTAGCCAGTTCTCCCGATAACTTCTGGAGAGGGCCCACATTGTCCCTAGTCAGTGTTTAGTTTGCAGTGTACCTGTAGAATCCCTTCCTGTTATCTTTAACATCCCTAGCCAAGTTTAATTCTAAGTGGGCCTTAGCTTTCCTAACCTGGTCCCTAGCTTCCTGGGCAACATCCCTGTATTCTTCCCAGGCTGCCTGTCCTTGCTTCTACCTTTTATCAGCCTCTTTTTTCCTTTGAATTTTGCTCAGCAGGTCCTTATCCATCCAAGGAGGTCTCCTGGCCCTCCTGCTGAACTTCCTTCTAGTTGGGATGCATCGCTCCTGATCTTGCAGCAAGTGATCCTTGAATACCAACCAAGAGTCTTGGGACCCCTGCCCTCTAGGGCTATATCCCATGGAACCTTACTGGGCAGGTTCCTAAAGAGGCCAAAGTCTGCTCTCTTGAAGTCCAGGGCAGTGAGCTTGCTGCACTCTCTTCTTATGGTCCTGAGGATCTTGAACTCGACCATCTCATGATCACTACAACCAAGGCTGCCCTGGAGTGTCACATTTCCAACCAGCCCTTCCTTGTTGGTGAGGGCAAGGTCAAGCATGGCACCTCTCCTTGTCAGCTCCTCTATTAGTTGCAGAAGGAAGTTGTCTTCCACACAATCAAGGAATTTCCTGGATTGCTTGTGCTGGGCCGTACCATCCCTCCAACAGATATCAGGGTGGTTGAAGTCCCCCATGAGAACAAGGGCCTGTGAGCGTAAGGCTGTTCCTATCTGTCTATGGAGTGCTTCACCACAGAGTCTTCTTGATCAGGCGATCTGTAACAGATCCCCACAGTAATGTCTCCCATCGCTGTTCTCCCTTTAACCCTGTCCCACAAACTCTCTGTTGACTGCTCACCTGTCCCCAGACAGAGTTCCATACTCTCTAGCCTATCCCTAACATAAACAGCAACTCCTCCTCCCCGCCTACCGAGCCTGTCTGTTCTAAAGAGCCGGTAACCTTGCATTCCAACACACCAGTCATAGGAGCCGTCCCACCATGTTTCTGTGATGCCTATTATATCATACCCCCGTAGACATACACACATCTCTAATTTCTCGTGTTTGTTCCCCGTACTGCATGTGTTTGTATAGAGGCGTCTGAGCTGAGTTCCAAATGAAGCCGGCTCATTGGCTGGAGCAGCTGGAATATCTCTACATTTCTCAGAGCATTTGTTATAGGTGCTGGCAACTGACTGGGTGTGTTGGAATGGAATGATGCCGTCGTCCCCCAACACATGTAGTTTCAAGCTTTCTTGACCAGTCTGGCAAGCCTCCTACCAAAACAGGTCTTCCCCTTCATTGTCAGACCAGCTCCAGCAGCCTCCAGTAGACCTGGCTCCGCAAATCAAGTCCCCATATAGCAGTTTTATTTCAATAAATTAGATCTTTCTTTATGTGTAATGGAAAAATTACTACTCTTCTGACCATTAGGGAAAATCCAAAACAAAATCTAAGAACATTTTGCTTTTAGATATTAGACTTATTTTACAGTGGGGCTTCATTGGCTGTGAAATTCTCGTCTTCCTCCACCTCATCCAAAGACCATTCTGCAGTCAGAATAACATATAATTTTATCTTCCTTTGTCTGTGTGACCTTTGTCCTTCTTTTGAAGTGGTTCTGCTTAGTGAGTTATCAGAGGATTTACTGTGGCTGCAGTCCTGCATTTTGATGTGTAAGTCAAACTCTCATGCTTATGCCAAGTGCCTTAAATATTAACTTGGCTATGCACAATTACATATATTAAAAAAGCAACGGTACATGAGTATATCGTATTGAAGGATTTAGGCCATACAGAGGGTGGAGTACTTTCTTATTGTTGCTTGCAGGTGATAACAACTAGATTTAGTGTATGAGAGGGAGAGGAAGGAACAAGAGACCATTGTGTGTGTATGCATGTGTAAGTGGGAAACAACACCCAAGCTTCTTTTACTATCCCCACTTCAAAGTATGCAAGCAAACAAACAAACAAACCTCAGTGGATTTCTCAGTTTGAAACACCAGAGTGTCACTCTAAAACTTTTGTGCCTGCCTGGGATTTATTTTGCAATATCATGATGGTAATTTTTTTAAAGGCATTTCTTCTGACTCTGGTTGCCGTTTTTTCCTGCCTTGCTGATGTTGTGACTTTGGTTCAAGTAATACAACTTTGTAAAAGTAGGAAGGAAAATAAGAATGTTAATTGTATTTTCTTTAAGCCTGCAAAATTATTTTTGCTACTTCAATGACCTAACTTTGAGCTGGTAAAGGTCGCTGTTGCTGATATATTTATGTGCAAATCATGTGTGCCATAAGCCATTCTATTATCCCTGAAATTCAGGTACATCCTCTGCTCCCCTGTTGCATGTTAAAGAGATTCTTCTTCTGTACAGGTCTTGAATCACTTGCTCCCCAAGTGTCTGGTGCAGCTGTGTGAAAGTATTTTATGAAAATATTTTCTGTAAGGTGGTCTAGAGCAATGTTTTGTGTGACTGGTAATACAGATGTGTTTTAGTATCCTATTTCTAAAATCACTTAGCCTGTAGAAATAGAATGTTCCATTGTAAAACAGTCCGATAGCAGTGTAAAATAAATGTGTACTTTAGAAATCTTTATTTTTTAAATTCTGAGACAATATATATAAAATAAGTACCACTTGAGTTAATTCCAAAGATATCTCTTTCTTTATATCAAGCTAACAATGCTAAAGGTTCATCTAGGCCCTTTGTCTGAGGGTTTAGTTCCCTGTCCTATTCTAGTGTGGAAGACTTGGCAGTGGGGACTTGTGCTCCACTGTTAAGGATTTTTCTCATTCAAATTTCTTCCGATCCCCATGGTGTATTTCATTAAGGAAATCCAACCTTTGTGTTTTCTAGATCATTGTCTTCACCTTTGAAAATGCTGGTGTCCCTTGATTGGATGTAATTAGAAAGTGTGCAGTCTGTAAAGTTGGTTGAGAAGCTCAGAGGGAAAACATTTTCATACTTAGACAATGTACAGTCAATCCTCATAGTGTGAACCTTCTTCATATATGTACATTGTATTTTGTATTTTATACACAGCACTGTATTTATGGCAAGCATATGGTGGAATTTATCTCTGAATATTTTTAGATAATAGGTTGAGGTGAGCTATATCCCCAAGTCGTCTTTTAGCATTACTGTGTCAGTGTGTAGTTTCTTCTAGCTCACAGCAAAATACTTTCTTTCTGGAATTAGTGTTTCTAGTGTAACAAATGCTGTGATTTTTGTAGATGAAGTGCTTTGTAACATGCCAGATTAAAAACTGGATACAAGCTAAGGAAAAGAATATAATGAAAAAAACCCCGCTATTTTGTGTCTGGTAACCACAATACCAAAGAGGCTTGCATATGTGAGGTGGCAGTTTAATGTAATTGGAGGAAAATGGGATTATAAAGTCATAATAGAGCAAAGGCCATTACTGTCTCATACAGTGAAGGCTGGTGCAACTCTGCAAAATCAGAAGGAAAATGGGATTGAAACCTTGAATAAGTAGAAATGCTTATATAGTTTACAGATGCTGTGTTTGTGGGTGTTTTTCTCAGCTGTTAGGCATGTATACATGTATACTTGAATTTTGTGGAGAAGGGAATGCTTCTTAAATCACTCGTCTGGGATATGTTCACTCTTGCTTTTCTGTTGAATGTTGTACTAATATAGTATTTTAAAATATGTAAGGTTTTTTTCAGTTCTCTTTCTTGGCACAGAGTGGCTCTAGTTTCATACAGCGTTTTATGCTGTTAACATAGAAAGCTTCAGGTCATCTTGACCCAAGTCTCTTTGAACGTTTCAAACAATCTGCCCTTTCCTGATTTAATTATTATCAAATAGGAGTGCTTGATCTGCTGTAACCAGCTGACTTAGAGTAGTATAATTTGAAAGTGACAGGCCTAGCTAATTATTCTTGCCTGTGCATGTTTACATAACATATAGCTACCTTAAGGACTCCAGTTAAAGACGTCTTGCCTTAGGTGTATCAGTATTGTATGACTAAGACCTCCCCATTCATGAACACAGGCTCTCTCCTTTCTCCTTGATTAAAACAGGTTGAGGTGGACCATTTTCTTTTTTCACTAGGCCAAACCTCCCTTCTCCTAGCCTGCTACCTATTTTGTTACAACCTTCCACTTAATTGGTGTAAAGTTTCACTTGCGTAAGACTAAACTCCTCATTAAAAACAAACTGCTTCGCTGCTAATTGCCTTTATAGCTGAAAAGTCTTAAGTAGCAGCAGTTTAGCAAAAAATTGCCAAAAATATTGCAAGGCTAAGGAAGGCCTTGCCTGAATCTTCAGAGCCAATTCTACCATGCTTGCTATGGCAGCTTTGTTGAAAAGTATTTCCATGCTGGACCTCTTTGGGATGGGTATCAGCATTCATGGTGAGCACTGGGTGATTGTGTGGGATAGATTGAATGAATGCATCCCTGGATGCTATCTCTATTGCCCTGGATCGCAGGAACAGTCTCCAGCAGCTTAGTGCTGCGCTGGAGTCCTGTATAATGAAGGTGGTGTGTATTGATAGCACTACAAAACAGAAGCAAAATGACTGCTGGTATTTACTGGGCATCATCCTGATGCACTGTGTTTTCCCACTCTTCTTTCTGCTTCTTCAGTTTGTATACCCTGGGTTTTGAAGATGAGAGAAATGGTGTGGGTCAGTGTGAGTGTGTGTTTGGAGGGGGGTGGAAATCATTCCATGTCAGTGCAGAGTGGGAAGAGGGAAAATGGTTGTCTGTCAATAATTGTTTTGGTTGTATGATTTTTACGAAAAGGTACATTTGGACAATATATCTTGGAGAACATAATCTGTCAGTAAGTAATTTCATTTGTACAATCAACCAAAATTCCTTACTCTTTTCTGACTGTCGTTTTGCCCTTACAGCTGTTGCAGGATGTGTTGTTCTTAGGGATTATTTCAGTTTTATGTGCTGAAACCAAGCCTGAAAGTCCCTTGTTTTTCAATAGTGCAGACTCCCTTAATGCTACATGAGACATAATTTCATAGTTGCTCTCAAAATCTTGATAGTCTTCTGCTCCACACATCTTATTTTTTCCCAAATAGTTACCAAGTAATTTCCTGTTACATGTGGTGAGGTCAAATCCGAGACTGCCAGCTCATGATTGCTACATATTTGCAAGCAGACCTTTGTGGAGCAAACTTTAGAAACAAGGTCAGAGGTGTCTGAAGTTTCGCTTTCCGCAGATGAAGTTTTGGAAACAAAGCCAATTTTCTTTTTCTTTTTTTTTTTTTTTTCTTTTCTTCCACTTTTTTTTTTCTTTTTTTAAAAAATACCTATAATAGATCTGCTCTTGATTATACTTGAGTAAACTGTGATCTGTATGTGTTTGAATGTGTTTTGTCCCTAAGACAGTAAAACGCAAGTATTGCTGAGTTATTTGGTTGAAAAATGTAATGAGCATGCTAAGGGGGTCAAAAGGAAACACTATGCAAGTACTGTAACCATCTTTGCACAGCCTTTAGGTTCTGCAGGGGTTCCAGTAAGGCAAGTTTCCTATTGTTTTACTATGCTATATTTGAAGTAAATACATGAAAATTTCTAGCTGAGCTTTTAATAATAAAGTATCTTTGTACCATGCTGTTTTGTAAAATTTTTCAATGTTTCCACCTCCATTGAACTTGATGAAAGCCCTTTAGGGCTAACTCTTTTGAAGACTACTTCTGCTTTTTAAATTGCCAGTGTGGAAAGTTTTTTTGTTTTAAGAGTTCTTATACTCAGAAAAACTATTGGCAAATAAGTAAGACTGAGATTCTGTCAAATATGCAGTAGTTAAAATTGTCAAATCTGACAAGATTTTGGCAGAGGTACTGGTATCAAAGCTCCATATCCAGCTGATTGATCAGATCTTCCAATTACTGTAATGTGAGTTCTTTGTGAAAGGCAAACTGTCTACGAGGAAGGACTGTCTATATGAAAGCTATTTCTTAATGTCTAGAAGCTTGCAGAATCTAAATTATGAATAAGTTTGTAGTGTGGTTTTTTTTTTTTTTTTGTTTTCCCTTGTATTGCTTGTTAACTGCTGAGTATTGGGTGGAAATAAAGTTTGATTTTCGTCTAGTATAGGAGCTTAGGGCACTTAGTGACAAAATCACATTTTCTGTATATACTCTTAAATATTTCAGAATAGGAAACATAGTGTCAGTTCAGACCTTGTATATATTGCCTTTACAAGCATCATGGGGATGTTCTGTGGTAGGGTATCAGCAGGTATTTTTTTGAAGAGGAGGTAATTTCTCAGGGTAAACTTAAAACAGAATTTAAGCTCTACCTGTGCCTTTCAAAAAGGTTCTGGCAATGAAGGTTATGCTCCATTTCTAATAATTTCTACTGACTAGATTTCAGCTGTATGTTGTACACTGCGTGCATGCATAAAGGTCACAGCAGGAATTGGTTCACAGACATCCAGAACTAATAACTTGTGTTCTGCAATTTGAATTAAAGGATTTGGAATCTGTAGATAAAAAGGTTTTTCTGTACTTGGCAAAGAGTGGGACACAGAACACACTTAATGACTGCATTCTTTGACAACTGTAATACTTCTCGAAGTAGTTAATTCTTCTGCAAAAGTATGCTTTCATATGTTGCAGGTTGATTATCAGTAAGTTTGTTATTCCAAAGGTCAAATATATTGGGAATATCTTCTGTAATTGATTCTTCATATTATTCAATATTTTGCCCTCCAACATAGTTAAATGCGTGTACTAGAATCTTTAAAAAAAAAAAAAAAAAAAAAAAAGTAAGCCTACTTTTCCAAATGTAATTTGATGTGTGATTTTCATATCATCATGTTTCTGTGTTCAACTGTGAGGGATTTTAAAGAGACAGAATATTCAGAAAGTGACATCTTCCCTTTGGAAGCTAACACTTAAATTACTTATAAATAGAGGCATCAGAAGCCTTTCAAAGTATTTAGGCATAAGTTTTAATTTGGCTAAACCAGTAGCTCACTTGTATAGAAACAGAATCACTATCATATAAATTGCAGTGACATTTCAAAATAAAAAAAATAAACTTTTTTTACTTGTTGAAATGTAAAAAATTATCATTTATCAAATTTTATTAAAAAAAATCTAAAATAAAAGATTTTTGTTAGGAGCTAGAAAACTCTTTATCACTGAAAACTTCCATTTCTGTTTCATGACAAATATGTGATTTGTTGGTTTTATTATAATAAAATTATTGACTCAGTAGATGGCACTCTTCCCTCTGAGTCACTAAGGTGCCTAGGTCATCTGTATTCAAGGTTCCCTTTTTTAAATACAGTGTAGACTTGATCCCGACTACTTCTGCTCATTAAAACAAGAATATCAGCTGTCATATTCTGACAAAATTTGTTTTATTGTTACATTGTTGCTTGTCTCAATCTTCATTAGTGTTGCTGCTGGATAACTTTTTTTTTTTTCTGAACTGCTGTGTGTGTTAGTGTTAAAATTGTTTTAGCACACCCCCAAACATAGATTCCTCCAACCCCCACTTCCGAACTTGCACTTAACAGAGCCTGGTTGTCAAATCTTTACTCCCGTAACTATGTCTTATGACTTCAGTAGAGTTGTTTTCATACTAAGATGAAAATTCCCAGTGTAAAACATCCATTGGTTACCTTTCAGTAAAATTTTATGTGAGGTGTGTAGTTATGCCAATACTCTGCTCTTATAGTATCAAAACAGGATATCCTGCCATGACTTCTTATGTGCTGTTTTGAAATCTGCCCTTTTTGCCCCTGATGGAGCTCATACCATTTTATGACACGGATTTGAAGTGGTGTTATTGGACACGTCCTAAGTAATATTTTCTTTTTTGTTTGAGAAGACTAAAAAACCAGACAAGTCCATCTTAGGCGTTTCACAGTGTTTAGTGAGAGCATCCTCAAAGCAGAAAAGAATGGTAGTTTATGCTGAACAGGCATAATGATCTTTGATACCCAAGTCTTATACCAGTTTTGGAGGGGTGTTAAGAAAACCCTTGCTCTGGCATTAAAGGTACTGAATCTGGTCTGTGTTTAAATGGGGAGACTTTTTTCCCCCTGTAAAAACAAGTTCTGATTAGTTCTGATGAATAATTGATTCATTAAGAATACTTAAAAAATGTAGAAAACAAAATGCATTATTTCAAATTAAATACTTCTTTTTTTTTTTTTTTTCCTCCCCCTTTTTAATTCGGGGGGGTGGGGGGTGGGGGGGAAGCAGGAAGTGATTTGCAAAAAATTGAGATAAAATCTGATCTGTTGTCACTTTAATTAGTTCCAGAACTTTGGCAGTAAGTTTTTCTGTTTCACAATGAGGTGGAATTTTGGTAGTCTGGAACCTTACTAGTTACTCAAAAATGATGAGACTTAAGAGCTCCTTAGTAATGGCTTTAGATTCTGTATAAGGCTAACTGGAGTGTGAGATCGTGGCGTTAGTGAAGGAAAAATACTTGGATCATGTAACTAAAGTATTTTTTCATGTGTTTAATTGTTTAGATTTTTTTCCAAAGTTGAGATGTAGTTCTTAAATGACCTATAGTTGGTATGTTTTGGTGTTTTAAGAACATGTTGACCTAACTGATTTTTGTGGAAACACTCCTACACCTACGTAGAGTAACACTGATACCAGGGACATGTGAGTGTCTGTGCAATAGTTTAAACGTATGAGCAACTCACAACAAAGTACCAGCAAAATACAAGAAGTTGGCTTAGTTGTATTTTGTCACACACTAAGCTCACTCAGTTAATCTTTCATTATCAATAAGCTCAGAGTTATGATACTGAAGGAAAAAGTGCTTTAATGTCAGAACTAGAAGGATAGAAACTTCTGAAATTAAGTCTTTCCCATATGGCCACTTACAAATCTAATTTAAAATTAGCTTTTTACTGAATTGCTCAAGGGATCATTCATGAACTACCCAGTGCTGCTGCTGGAGTAAAGTCTCTGTTGTAGGTATTTGTAATACTATGTTAGGGCATCAGATTTTTATTATTAAATCTAGTATTATCATTATTTTAGTTATTTCTGAACATTTTGTTCAGGCTGTGTTCTGAAAACTGTGGAACTTGGTGTTTCATAGAGCTGATTGCATTCAGCTTCCAGATGAGCATGATTGTTTTCCAGACCTCTTTAGATGGTTCTTTGGATAGCACTGAAGTTGCGTTTGGATGGCCTTCACACTGCCTTAGCCAGAGTCATGGCAAATCTCTCACTTATTGTTCTCGGCAGCTTGAGAAAGGGAGTGCTAAAGTGATTGGATAAATAGGGAGGAAGAGGTACAAGTAGTTCCTTTGCTTGCACATTAATTTAGCTGTAATGAAAGATATTTGCTTTCATTGTATTTTTAGGACAGTTAGTTCTGCTTGAAATTTGCAAGGTCATAAGTAGTGCTGACAAATATTCATTGTCCAGATTCTTTCGGAAGACATGTCTATCCTATGAGCTCTTTCAACCACCTGCCAAAGTGGAGTGGAATACACTATGCAATTCTGAATAGGATGTTTGGAAACGCTAAAGAAAAATTGTACTCCAGACACTAGCAAAATGAAGGAATTCTTTAGATGTGCAAAATGCAATCTGTTAAGCCATGGAAGTGTTTATATGTCTTTGATCAAGACTGGTTTCGAAACTGGTTTTGTACATTCTTTTAGGTAGCTTTAGGACTTAAATACATTTATGCGTCTCTATATTTTTAAATAATTATATTTTTAATAATTTTTATTTCAGATTTTTTTGCTTTAGGAAATTAGAAGTTCTTCAAAGAAAAAAGTAGGCATTTTGATTAAAATATTTACATTCATGAATGATTTGTATTTATTGAGTAAAGCCACACTTCACATTAATAGCAACACTAAAGAAATTAATACTTAACAAATTAAGAACAAGGCTGTTTTGTGCACCAGAAATTACAGTTAATATGTTGAAGAAGAAAAGAAAAAACAAAACAAACTGGCATTTTCTGCGTGTTATCCAACCTCTTTCCAAGCATCCTTAATTTATTAAGCTTCTATGTTGATCCTTATTTCTGTATAGTTTGGATAGAAGCATTTCAATTCACTAATTTTATGTAAATCAAAGTAATAAGATTATTTTGTCATTTTAAAACAGTGAAATTCTCCATATTTTTGTGTCACAATGGATATAAATACTTTATTGGATAGTAACTTTTCTTGTTTGCAGACCGTGTGGTACTTACTTGCATCTGTTTATAATGGATTAACTACGTTAATTAAAAAAAATTACTGAGTTGGAAAAGGTGAAGCATGTTTATTTTCTTTCAGCTTGAACTTCTTGGATTTCTTATAGTTAGTGTTTTATGCAGTTGTGTTTGCCGAAGAGTGTCTTACAGGGCAATGTGAGGTGGTTGAAACTTAGAGTCTATTAATTGGGGGACTGTGGTTCAAGGGGTTTCATATGTAGTTGTTAGTAAGATGCAGGATTGTTCCAGCTCAATGTGGAATGGGAGGGAGACTGACTTCCCCCTCCTCCCCATTTTCTATGTTGGTAAAATATTCAAACTACAGTGACTACAGCTGCAATGAAATTTCCATTTTGAGTATGTGATTGGCTTTCATTTTCAATGAATATTCTCAAGACTTCTGATTTTTACTATTCCATAATTATCAAATAAACATTTCAAAGATTTTCAGATAACAACTATTTCGATTCTGTGGGATTCAGTTTGGAAAGGACTTTTGGAGGTCTTTGGTCCTCTAAGCAGGGTGAGGTATGAGATCTATTATTCTTTTAATGACATCTATAGAGGAAACTAAACTAGTTTTGGAAATACAACTACAAACGTTTGTACAAGAGAAAAAAAAAGAGGTTTGTGTGTAAATGCTTAGTGGGCTTAATACAAGTACTGAAGAAGTATTTATCTTCCCACTTCAAGATAGGTTAGCTTAGGAAGACTAATTTACAAAATTAAGATTTGAATAATGCATAAAAGGTTAAAATGAAAGAACTGGTGAGGAATTCCTTTTGACAACTGGTAGTTTGAGTATGAACGCTTGGTTTGAAGAATTCATACACAGCAAAAGGAGTCTGCCAGGTGCATCCCGTTACAAGATGGATCACTGTTGCTGCAGCCCATTTTCTTTCTTAGTTAGTACTAAGCCTTCTATCATTCCTTATTGGTAGAAGCACTAAAATACATTGCACCTGCTTCACTCTTACATTCTTTAAGGTGTGGGGAACTAAGTATGTATGCATACAGACAGTCTGGATAGGCACTGTAGACTAATCATAACTTGTATGCATCAAGGTTAACATGCTTTGTGAAGAACCACTGTTGTAAAGTAAGTTACTGCTCTCATGGTACTCAGCCATTCGTTTACAAGAGCTAGTTGCTGTTGTCATTGAAATGATTTGTAAAAAATAAGCTAGACAGAAGATGGTAAGTTGCAGATACATGTTGCAGATATGCAACACAGACTTCTTTTGTCTTGACTGGAAGAAGTATTTCTTCCTTGCTGTGTGTAGTTTGGAGAAGAAGATGAATCAAAGATTTGCACGAAGTTCTGGAGTGGATGCATGGATTCAACCTTTTGATACAGAAAGACTTCAGAGATCAGTCTCAGGTGCACAATTTCCATTTATCAGCGCATTAAAAAAAAAAACAAACAAACAACACCCTCTCCCTTCCCCCCCAAAAAAAACCAAAAAAACCAACCCAAATTAAGTTCCTTTTGGTCTTAACATGACTTTGGGTACCTTTTGGGATGATGCTTTCTCACAAACTTTGACAGCATCTCAGTCGTGTTATTCTTATTGTAGACCTACTCTTCGTTCACTTCTTTTAAACTTACCTTTGTTACAACAGTCATTACTTCTGCTACTGTTCTGTCATTGTGCATTTCTCTTCCTCGCAGTTCACAGGCAGTCTTCAGAATTTGTTAGCTATAGAACTCAGCAGCAGCCTATTTGGTGGTATTTATGAATGCAATCTGGAGAACTGTCACAGATGTCAAGCACTTGATTGACTTTTTATTCTTTAAGTACTGGCAATCAAATTAGTTGCTGTCATTTCTTGATGAGGAAGAATCCTTCATTGTTTTACAGAAACAAACACTAAACTTGTACAATAGATTGTTTTGAGTTTGCCATTAGAACAAAAATTCCTTTTGATACTAGTCAGAGTTAAAAAATATCTGAATGGAGTCATTGTCTTTCTTTCTGACCTTAAGAAGTCAGCAAATAGGTTTTATTCCATTCACTGAAGCTTTTAATTACTGCACTAAGCTACTGAAATTTAGCTCTCTGTGTAAACACAACTCTGTCATTACCCAAATTCCTTGTGATAGTTTATTTGGGCCCAGGAACAGGGCTTATTGTTCTCATCATGTTCATGAAAAATAAGTCATAATAATGTATGCTTAAGAGTTTCAGTCCTTTCAGAGAAATTTTGTAAAAATATCAACCAGAAGTTACGGGATGGGGGGAATCACTGGTGGTCTTTCCTCTTTTGATTCTTTTATTTGATAATATTATGATTTTACAGAGAAGAGTTGGGCTACCTGTATAATAGACATTGTTAATCAAGAGAATTAAGTGTTAACAATTGTTTGGAAAAGAATAAAGAGCCTTATTATGCTATTGAGTAAACTGGGCATGATATGCCTATGTCTTGAATAGTCCATGTCATTCTGGCCTTCTAATCTCGAAAGGTTTTAGAAGGATTGGAAAAGAGAAGGATGATAAAAAAATACAGAAATTTTTTTACAAGGAATGACTTAAGTTGAGGATTCCTTGGAGGAATCCAATTTTGGAAAAGCAGAATTCAAGAGATTATTCCAGTGATCTACAAAGTTACAGGTTGTATGAAGTGCGTAAACAAGGAACACTATTCATTGTGTCTTTCAGTACAAGAACTAGAGGCTGACCAGTTAACCTGGCAGGAGAAAGGCTTAAAACAAGAAGAGAGGCAACCCTTTGTGCAAGAGTTAGCTGATGTTAAAACTCCTTGGCAAGTCACTTTATAGAAGCTGGGTACATGCATAGGTGGAAAGGTTGGCTAGGAAAGTTTACAGAAGAAAAAATCCATTGAGAGTTACTGAATATCCAGAAGCACATGTGTCTCAAAAAATTGGAGCTGAAAATAGTTGAATATGGGGGAGTATTGGGATAGATGCCATTTTATGCTTGCCCTGGTGTTATTCTTTCTGGAACATTCTTGTAGACCATTATGTAGGCAGGATATCAGGATAGTGGAATCTTTGGTCTGGCCCATGTTTCAGTTCTTGTATTCTTATTTTTGTAGCAGGTGTGATCTGTATACCTGGTACCCTAACAAACTGCTACTCAAGTACTAAGCTTGTACTCACACAATATAGTGTGAGTAAGGGCAGATATAGTGGACATTCTGTGTGTAAAGACGTGCTATCTTCAGAGGAACTTGTAAACTAGTCATTTACAGTATTCAGAAAGTTAGAAAAGGAGGGTAGGCAAAAGCTTATAAATATATCTCCAACATGTTATTGCTATAATTTATCTCATTTATTTCTGTGCAACAGAAATAAAATTCGGTTAGTAATCATAGCTGCTAGCTGTGTTTCCCTCCTGCCAAAGGTCTAGACTAGTGGCTTCCTATAAATGGTTTAGCATAATATTTTCTGCTGTGTGGCAGAATGCCCCCAACCATGCCTATGTAATTAGTTTTGCTAGTCTTCCTTTTTCCAAGACATTGTTGCAGTGGCAAGGTCTAAAAAGCATTGCCCTACAAGCTGCTTGAGCTGCTCCGAGTTGATGTCCTTTGAACAAAAGCTTTAAGTGTTAGTTGCCAGACTTTTCCGAAACACACTGATAGAAAATTACTAGCAGTGTACCTGGAGTAGATAAGCAGAAATTGCTGTTTTGTTCTCTAGGCCAGTTTTAGCTAATCACATCCATGTAATTCCGTCTAAATTTTGGCTCACTACTAACAATGCAGTAAAACTGTGGAATCCCTTGTGAGGAACGAATACTGCAAGTTAAGTATTGCCCTACATTCTGGTGATAGTGAAAATGCTGAATCTCAATTGTTTCTAGTAAGGAAGTTACAATTGCCCCATATAGGTAGCTCTGCATTTCTGGGCCACTAGAATAAAAATCTTTACTGTGGATCAGGAGCAGTCCTATGGAAAGAAAATTAGATACACCACAGAAAAGTTTAGAAATACTTCTTGTAGTTTTGCTAGATTTAAACCCTGTTTTTTTTTTTTATGGGTTCACAGTCTCCAGCTTGCAAACTTTGTGCCTATCATAACTAATTTTCAAATTTATACAATTTTGAAGTCTAAATATGGTTTATCCGGATAATTGTTTTTTTTAATGATTCTGTTGAAAAATGCCTGGTTGAAGAGTCTCAGTATTGAAGGGGACCTAAAGCCTGGCGTGAAATAGAATTAACAGGTTCTGGAGAAGAAGGATGGATTCATTTAAGTTTGTGCTATAACTGCTAGAAGGTTGGGAGCTCCTTCGGTATGTTGGCTTATGTTGTCTGTACTGCTGTCAGTAAAGTGATTGCAAAATACTGAAGACTGTCAAACCTCTTCACCTTGGATGCTGATGTTAAATGCAGAAGCACAGAACTTGGTGCAGGGTGTGAAGTGGAAAGAAATAAGATGGATCTTTGGGTAGCAACCCTAGGCTGAGCCTAATGGTGCTGCTATGACTGCCGTCAGGATATCCCTCAAAATTATGTTTATAGCAGGATTAGCCTATTTGCTAGTTAAAAGAGGCTTGAGCCGTCAGTCAATCTCTGGTAATCTTAATGCTGTAGAGAGGGAACTCTGCCGGAACCTGTGTTCACTGCAGATCACAAAATAAAATACAAGGAGAAGGGGCAAATGAGATAGAGCAGCAAGCCTATGCATGTTGGACTCAGAAAAGAAAAAAGGAAGAGAAAAAGTCTAATGGTGGAGAAATCAAGGCAGAGCAGAGAGTCAAGTGATGTTGCTAGTCCAAGGCCTGCAAGTGCCCGGCTGTTTCTTCAGTGCTGGATTTGCTTATAAAGCTGTCTCCGGAGTAGTTCTAGAGTCTACTTGGGCAACTAAAATAGTCTAATGAGTTTGTACAATGTTAATTTGATGTCGCAATATTGTGATTGAGCTGATAATTTCTTACTTTGTATAGTAATGTATGATCTACAGGAAGATTCTGATTAGAAGAACATAGGGAAGGGAAGTATTTAGTCTTTTCCAGAGTTTCAGATGATGTTACCAATATGTCAGCAGACAGCAAGGAATTACCTGTATGTTTATGCTGATTTTAATAGATTGAATAGTACTTTCATAGGGGCAAAGATTGCTTTACAATGAATGTAATACCTGAATCAGTCAGCAGTATTGATGCCGTTTGAGTTGTGCTGGGTTTGGTTTTTTTGTGTGGAGGGAGATGTTTGGGTTTTGGTTTGGTGGGATTTTTGGTGTTGTTTTGTTTTAACTAGCAGAATACTGACTAGCGTTTTTGAGTTTCTGTAAGTGTCTGGCTGAATACTTAACTAGGTTGTGATCTAACAGTTTGTAGCTCTTGTTATTCTGTACTTACTTTATTGTCTTCTCATTGCTGTAGCTGGTAGGGACATATTTCTATTTGAGGATCATGGCTAACACTGGAAAAGGAAGCTGTTAGTGTGGATGGCTGTAGAATAAACCCTGAAAAGCATCAACCATGTATATCGATACAGCTAGGCTTAGAAAGCAGAAGATGACTAAAAGACCTGAATGTATTATTTCCTCGAAATAATAACAATTTAAAGTTAGTCCTCTGATTTTTGATGACTTTTTACCAGTGATTTGAAATGGTGTATCATGGCCTGGGGTATAGCTCAAGCTGAGAACCATCTCTGGGTCTTCATCTTGTCTTTAGAAATATTTTTGTTTACAAACTCACCTATGAAGTGTTTCATTTTCATGTAATCAGTATCTTTTGCAATATCTCTGCTGTATGCTTGCATGGCACATCAACAGTGTTGAAGAGAAACCTCTCTGTTGATACATTTTTTTAATTAATAAGTAAAAATTCATTTAGACACTTGAGGAGTGCAATTTACATTGAGGGAATCTTTTATTAAATCATAATCGCAAAATCAGCTTTTTATATCTGTCCTAAGTACACCAGTAATACTGCTGATCATAGTAAATATGCAACTGCTATTCTAATGTTAGCATTGCCAAAATTGATGAAGACAAATGACAGCATTAAAAAATCTGTTTCAGAATGGAGTTTATTTTCACTTTCATGACTACATCTGCTGTTTAGAAAAAGTAGTATGGAGATGTTTTATCTACAGTGCAGTTATTAAAAATCTGTCTTTTCATATAAATCAGGAGAATTAGAACTTAGAGCACGAAAGTTTTTCTAGCTGAAACTCAGAATTTTGTTTTATCCACCCAAGCTAAGTATCAGAAGAAAGTCCAGTAGAGCCAGACTTCGGTTGTCTATGGCAGTTTTAAAGACATGGAAAATTAATAATAGAAAAAAGTTATTTCTATTGACTGATGTGTGACATGTATATTATTCTTTTACTTTCTCGGTTTGAATAACTCTTTTTGGTTTGTGGTTTTTGAGGAAGAAACCAAATAAGACATGTACTTTATTTTAAGGCAGAATGCTGTTGTGGTATACCACTTTCTGTAAGGCTAAGGATATACTGCAGTAAAAGCTTTTAGAAAGACATTAACAAGTATTGTGTTATAAAGAGTACTGCAGTTTGCAACCTGTGCGAATCTAATCAATTACGAAATTATCTTAAGAATGGTGAACTGTTGAAGAATTGTGATGCAAAGCTTTTTATAAAAACAGGCCAAAAGTTGGCACTTACGACTTACCTTTCCATGCAGTTCTCTAGCATTAGTGGCATTGTCTGCACTTGCAAAATAACCTCCTTTTACTCATAGCCAAGTATATGCATGCAAAAGAATAGGATGAAACTATAATCTACTAACTGTTTTTCTTTTTTTTTTTTTTCATAACTTAAAAATAGGAGTTGGAATTGTCAGATAGCTTGAGGTTTTTGAACTCTTTATGGGAAGTCTGAGGTTTCAGTTTAATTCAGCAGTATAGTTCTAGGTGTTGCAACGAAGTTAACTTATTTTTATTTATTTATTTATTTTAGTGAGGGGTTTTTGTTTTGTGTTTTTCTGTTTTGTTTGTTTGGGGATTTTTGCCTAGTCTCTTAACAATTCTGCAAATATGAGATACATGTTGGGTTATGTAGGTAAATCATGTTGTGTAGCATTAAGAATAGAAAGTAAAAAAGATAAAATTCTAATGAACCTGTTGTGTTTATTGTTGAGCAAGGGTGTAAGAAATGAACAGTCATTATTTGAATAGCTTATTGTTGAAACCTACAATAATAAAAAGCAAGTATCAAAAAGTATAATTTGGTTTACAGCAAATGAAAAATAAAACCTTCCTTTCAGAGACAACATATTTGGAAATGTTCCCTAAAAATGAACTCTTAATAATTTGTTGTAGTTAGCTGTGTTTCCTCATAGGCAGGATAGAACCATTCTTTAGGCTTTATTTTGGTTTCTGACAACCTTTTCAAGCAGATAAGTTGTCAAATCCTGTAGTGTTTCCAACATATGAAGAGCTTTATGTCCAGTCATACCTTTCTGTTGGTTTTGTCTAACCTGAATTTTCTTATATTCATGTGCATTTTACGTTTATATTCCAGCCATCTTTGTAGGCTTTTTTGCAGCAGTTTCCTGTGATTATATCTTTTGTTTCTTAAACTCTTTTTTCACTAACTGAAGCTGAGAAGTGACTTCAGGTTCACACCTGTATAAGGGTAAGCATGTTCAGGACATAAGGGCAACTTTTTAGCTCTGCTTAAATTGATGACAACATTTTACTTGAGTTGAGTGGAACTGGCTTTCTTCTTAAAGATCCATTTTGTGTAAGGATCTATGGATTCCCACTGGATATTGAAAAACATTAGAAAACCAATACTTCCTGTGTGCTGCACAGACTTCCTTGTATTCAATGTTAAACTACATTTTAAAGAATTAGAGCAATTTTTTATTTTTGCACTAAATAAGCCTGAGGCCTGCTTTTTCTGGGGAATAATTTTTCATGAATTTCAGTAGGTGTAAATTCACACTTTGTCCAAAATGCAGAAATAAGTTTGCTTCCTTAAATATGTCAGAGGTAGGAAATAGTAAAGATCTTTCTGCCTATCTGTATCTGTTTACGACATACAAAACCTGCTGGTTTGGTTACCTCCCCTCTCCAAACAGCAAATGGCAAATTGAGAGCTTTATGTGCAGATAGGATGGCAGAGTTTGATCCACCTTGATGAGATCAGTGCATATGAACACTCGAGTTCAAAACTGGAGCTGAATCCCACAAACTGCTCCACACTCAAAACCTTTAAAAATCACAGGAATTCCATGTGGTCACAGTGGTCTACATGCATAGAGAGAGTTTGCTGGGTTTGTTCAAAATTTTAAGCTTTGCTTTCTTGTCCTTGGATTTGGCTTACAGACAGACCTTAACCTTCTTAGCACTGAAAGATATATGTCTTGTGATCAGACTCCGATGTGATAACAATCCCTGGATTACTTTTAACAGAAATGTCTGGTGGCCTGAAATTAGTAACTATTTGGGTTAAAAAACAAAATATAAAGATAGTATCTTCTCATCTTTGTTTCCACTCACCATTCAAAAGAATGGAAATATTTGAAATATATGAAAAGAATAGAAATTATTCTGAAATATAGAGCAAGGAAATTAGTATAAATCTTTGAAAATCAAAGTTGCTGTAAGGATGTTGTCATATCACTAGCCCTGTCACAGGATTGTGTATTCAAAATATAATGATCTAATTAGTGAATTGACTGCTGCATGACCATTGCTGTTAGTATCAGCTCTGCTGGAGAAAACATTGTAATTCCATTTTCAATTTCAGATACTTATTTGTTAAAAACATTTTAATTCCATTTTCAGTTTCAGATACTTGTTTGTTAACTTGTTTGTAAACACACAAACTCATTGAGCTTCTGTATTTGAAGTATTGTATCTAAAATTATGAAAATTGTCCTTTGAAGACAGTATTTATCTTTTGGCAAAAGTTTTTTTTCATTTTAGATTGCTATAGTGTACTCTTTGAGACTTATATAATCATTACAAAATAATGAGAAGTAAAATATAATGGCAGTTCCTAACATGATTTATTTAAAATCTAATTGTTGGTGCAACAATTCAGAGTTACAGTTTTTAATTAGAATCAAAGGTTAAGCAGTAGGACTTATAATTAATATTGTTTAGTTGGTAAGTCTGAGACTGTAAGAGGATTCCAGTTATGTTCACACAGTAAAAGTTAACTGTTTTGGATCAGTAGCAGTCTATACACATGCTGCTGTGACTTCGTAGTAGCATGGTAGTCTGCATTATGGAGCTGGCGATTACAAAGATCCACGTTAACCATTTTTTTCTTACTGGCAGGTGTCCCACTGGCCTGAGGCCAGCGGCTGTGAGTATACTGCAACTTGCGGTTTACACCAGAGTGTAGAAAATGCCGACACCAGCTGCCTGCACATAATTAAGCTGATTGCGGTCTGACAACTTGAACTATGATACAGATATGTGATAAGTATGCAAAATATCTTAAAAATTTGATTCTCTGACATATTTTATCTACTTTTTTTTTTCCTTAACAGATATGATATCTGCACTTATAAAAACAAGCCTTGTGGAACACTGGGTAAGATTATAAAGAGAAATGTCAGCTTCTATTTACTGTTTCCTTGCTTTTTACTCAGCTATTGATTTATTGACTGATCAGATATTTTAATTTTCATGCTTTCAAAATTTTGCAGATTTATAAATATGAACAATGATAGGTAACCTAGGTGGGTCTTGGCTTTGATACGCTGCTGGAAGTTTAAATAAAGTGAGCTGCTGCTGTGTATTTCTTCTGTGGTAGCTGTAGTTCTAGTAAAACATGGCAAATTACTCAAACTTGCTTCTTATAGAAGAGAACTTGCTGTTTATTTCCGTTTGACATTTCTCCATGATCTAGTAAAAAAAACAAGTAAAAGGCTTCAGGAAATTCAAACACCAAACAAATAATGAAGAAAAAGCCTTACAAAAGAAACAAGCTTAGAGGTTTACATTGTCGCTCTGCTGTACACAGGGAGTACATCTTCAGATTGTTCCTTTCACAGACTTAAGAGAAAAATACCATGATGTATAAATTACAGTGATATTAATTACAGTAACATTGAAACTCCGTAAAACAATACTTTGGCAGTGGAGAATCACATAGCAACCTTAGGTGCAGGATGGAGAGCTATCGTTCTCTCCATGCCTTAATTTGTCACCAGAAGTTATTTACTATGCTGTGGTTTCTACCTTTGATAGTGCTTTGATATATGCAAGAAACATTATTCAAAGAATAATGTAACATTCGTATACATTTTTTTCAACCTTAGGTGCAGGATGGAGAGCTATTGTACTCTTTGTACCTTAGTTTGTCACCAGAAGTTATTTACTGTACTGTGGTTACTACCTTTGGTAGTGCTTTGATATATGAAAAAAAAACATTTTTCGAAGAATAATGTAACATTCATGTACATTTTTTTCGATTCACGTCCTTGCATAAGGCTCTTTCTCAGAAGTAAAGACAGAATTCTGACTTGACTAGTTCAGATTATTAATACTTTTCTCAGTCAGAGCTCATAACTTGCTTTGTCTTTCCGTGTACTATTAGTGTATGCTTTGATAGCCTTAACTCATGTTAATTTTTCCACAAGTCCTGCTCAAGTCAGCACGACGCTTCTGGCACAGGGATGTACCTTACATGGAGAAAGGTACTAGAATTTTGCCTGCTGTAAATATAAACAATATCCATGGCATATTTTAGTAAAAGACAGATGATGCGGATGAATTTCTTAATGTAATCGATTTTCTTTAACATCTGTGTTGAGGAGACAAAGCTGAAGAGACTGTCCATATTCATGTCATAGAATTGTCTTTTCAAGAGTTAAAGGAGCAAAATTTGGAGGAGCGTTCATTCATGCATGAACTATTTGATATTTTTGTGTGATATTTTTAACGCAGATCATTAGTGTACTAGTTCTTACTGCATAGGACTTTGGCATAAAGGCAAATTCTGCTTCACTTGAATCCAGCATAACAGAGGACTGACTTTGGCAAATGTTCTGTTAAACAAAAGGCTTTATTTTTATTTTATTTCAAAATAAAAATCATGTGTGTTGTCAGTTCCAACTCAGTGTTACAGAGCCCTTGGCAACACCAGCATGAAATTTTTTTTGCTTATAGGTATTGAATTGGGGAAGAGACAAGGCTCTGTGGCCCTCTTTTGCTAGGCATTTAATATGCTTAAGTCCCACTGACCTCTAGTAACTGAAGTATATATTTAAGGAGTCTATGAAGAGAAGTCTCGGAGAGGTTTGATACTATTCCAGTTTCCAAACCAGAGAATCTTTCATGCAGCTCTTTAGAAAAGATAGATGTTTTTGCAGCACATCTGTGGCTCCAGTGAAGGACAGCTTCTTTTTTAAATCTGAGCCACAGATTGAGTTCTTGACTTGGTATCTGTCACTTTCTGCAAGCATAGTATGGAATTATGTTAATCTGATCCTCTTAGTTAATGAAGCAAGTGCTCAGTTGTATGATCTGAAGATGAAGATGACTTCATCGCTCAGATGTGGTGAACTTTCCAGGGGAACATGACAGTTGGCATGTTAGTATTACCGTGGTGTTTCCAGAATGTCCTACTCAATTACAGTAGCATAGGTGAACTGCTATTATTATATTTTTTCCAAGCTGCATACTGCAAAAAATACACAGATTTTTCTCTATGGATAGTCTTCTTTTCTTCTGATATTCTACCCTGTTCTCAGGGAGTGTGTCTACATTGATGTTTTGGGGGTTTTTATAGCAGTAATATGCTGTTTTGATGCAACTTCTGCATTGTCACCCTTTGCCCATGTCACTTTTGTTATCAGAGTAATTTTAATGTGTGCAAACTAGTTTTGTTATGGAGAAAACTAAGTCAGAATGTGTATTTCCCAAATGCTCTATATATACCAACAGGAGATGTTAGGATCTAAATCACCACAAGGCCTGTATTCTCCTGACATTCTGTAACATTTTTTTCTTTTTTTAAGCTTTAAATTACATGTGTAGTGGATATGTTCACCCTCTGAGAGTAAAGTAGACCAGAGTACAGTGTTCAACCCACATAACAAACTTATGTGAGGAGCCTCAGTATCAGTTCTTTGCTCTGCTGATGCTCTCCTATGGCTCCAAATTATTTGTTAATGTGGGCACAGCCAGGAACCAATTGTCATTTTACTACTGGCTTACTGTTAGTCCAAACAGAATAATTTGCAGTGCCTGCTCATATAAAGAGTATGATTTCTCTCTTCCACTCTCCCTGCTCCTTTCCCTCTACCCCTCAACCAAACTTACACTTTTACTGGTGATTTTTATTACTGTGTAGTTCACTAGGCATGTAATTTCTTAAAAGAAAGGGTTACTGCTTCTTTCAGATAAGAAACTCAAGGGAGAAATAAATTAAATAAATCTGTTGTTTAGAGTCTTCTCTAGTGGCACTGGATTATGACTGCAGTATGTTGCATGATTCTTCAGAATCTTGCTGAAGAACATGTAAGATCAGAAGAACCATATTCTGTAAATGCCAGTGGCTTTCTCTTGCTAAGTAAAGTTTTTAAAAGCGTGTGTAATACAATAAGGTTTTAATTCCAGAAGATGATGGTGATAAATGGAAAAGACTTCCATGGTTAAATGAATGCTTGTTATTAACATGTCTCTTCTCTCTTCATTGATGCATTCAGTTTTGTTTCTTTAATTTTTTTAACCTACCATGTGGGACTTTTTGTAGCTAAAAAAGTTGCTTGTATGTTTTTATGAACCCACTAAACTTAAATAGATTTCTTTAGAAAAATAATGTGGATTCGTTTTGCTTTCTTCAGGCTCAAGAATGTTAAAATAGAAATGCTTTCTGAAATTCCCTCTCCTGGCTCAAGTTACTAGGTGGTCCCAAGTTACCAGAAGTAAAATTTATAAATCTAACCCCTAGTCTAGACATTTTCCAGCACTGACTGCAGTTCAAAAAATATTAATGTCTAGCCGGCAAAGTGAAATTCCCCCCAGTGATTTTGCAAATGACTAGAAAGTTAACCTTTTGCCAACTGCTCCTTCTGTGCATAGAGGTTATTAAAAAGAATCCAGGCATTTATAACTAGCACTTTTAAGACTGAAACACCTTGGCATGACCCTTTGTGTCTCCTTCTGTTTATTCAGGCTTGGCCTCTGTGGCTGGAATGTGTGAGCCTGAAAGGAGCTGCAGCATTAATGAAGACATTGGCCTAGGTTCAGCTTTTACCATTGCACATGAGATTGGTCACAAGTGAGTGAGTTTTAAAAAAGAATATGTTTTAATGTATCACCTTTTTAATACTAGATTAATAATAGATTTTTTTTTTTTTCCCCATGCATGGCTGTACCATCTCTATTCTGGTGCTCCATGTTTCTGTATATAGTATTCATGAATGGCAGTACATGTTATTTAGTGTATGTTACCAAGGGCTTTAAATTTAGAGCCGAAGACTCATGGTTTATACTTTGATTGCAGATTCCAACTAAATCTGTTCCTTTGGAGATTTGGCTCACAACCTTTGTACTGTTTCATATTCTTAAATATTGTGTTGTTATTTTGTCTTGTATATAACTCGAAATATTATTATTAAAACATACTGATTCAGTTGTCAATATTCATATGCTGTTAGTAATCTGTCACTCAAGCATGAAGTATCTCAAACAGCCATAGACAAGTCATGGCATCACTTGTTACATTTTAAGCATCAGCATATCATTTTAAAATGCATGATGTTATGAGGCTGGTAAAATCTGAGTAGAGTTTGGTCTGGAAACATTTCAGGTCTTCCTTCAGAAGAGAGCATTATTAGTACATTGTGATGACTCTAAGAAGACTAGGCATCTTATGTTATCAAGAGGTTTCCTTCTTTGTTTACATGGGTTGACCAAGACTAAATTATGGATGGTATGTTTTCCCAATCATTAGCTGATACAGCTAAAAGTTCCAATACAGACTGAAATGGAAGCTATCAATCTGCTGGTCAAAAAAAGGAGTTGGAAGTAAGCAGTTATTTCCAGCCCACCTATCATGAGAGATAAATCATTGGGGAAGTATGATCTCATTTATATTTTGTGTGAAAAAACCCACTCTAGTTGCACTGAAGTAGATGAATTTTAGAATCCAAAAGCACTTGTACAGGATCTGAACAAAAATAAAATACATACAATTCTCCTCATCGTCATTTCTTTCCTTCTTTTCCTGCCTTCCCTGCATGTGTTGAAAAAGATACGGTAGAGGAAAATATATTTCCACTGTTGAAGAAAGACCTACTCAAATAATTCATTTTCTGAAACAAGAAGATACTTCAGATTAACAAGAAATTCTGAAATTCTTTTTAATAACATCTCATACAGTAATAGGTGACCTTGCTGTGAATTCATCACGTTTAAGAAGAAAAACAATATTCCAATGCCACCTCTTCATTCTAATCCATGTGTCATGCAACTATGTACTTAATGCAGGTTATTGCACAGACAATGAAAATAATTCAAATATATGCAGTCATTTTATCATGCGAAGCTGGCACAATGACAAGAATTGATTTGAAGAGCTTAGACTTTGGTTAGAATCCAAGAAAAACAATATAGCAATAGCATATAGTCTGTGATCACGGGATTTTTTTTTTTTATCCGTGTTTTCTGCATTCCATTTCTTCTGGCTTCTGGTATGTAAGGCCTTTCAAAATTCTGAAATCTCAGTTCTTTGGGGCTTTCACCTTGTCCTGCAGCTGGCATGATATGCCAAATGCTGGTTTGAAAAAGGAAATAGAAACAATAATCCTTTAGCTTCTATCCAATGCACAGTCACTAAAGAGAGTTGCAGTAAAAGCTTGGTGTTTAAAATTAACATGCTATGTAGGTAACTTTAGTAAAAGCTGGGCAAAAGTAGGCAAAATAATCTTTGAAGGTTATAATGTTTTGTGCTATCACCTCCCATTCACCCACGCTGTGACTGAATACGTCTACAACTAAATCAAAGAAGTTATTTACTCTTAGCTTCTTGCCTCCTAGTATACCTACTAGAAGTACTTGGATATGTGAGTAAAATTATTGTTTTAGAGAGCCTTTTAAACTTCTTTCCTCTGTCTGTACTGTGATGATTGCTTTTCTTTTCAGACATACATGTGAAATAGGAAATTCTCAGATGAAAACCAGAAGCATTTAAGGGATATGTCTACACTGAATATATAACATACCACCAAAACAAAACCCAGAAAAACCAACTAAACAAAAAACCCACAAAAAACTCTCAACTAAATTAGAATGGGAGGACAGTACTTTGCAAGACCATGTTTTTATTAATTATGTAGTTGCCATGGAATACTAATTTATTTTTTTTTAATAAATATTGAACTGAGGAATAAGCCTCTCTTGTAATTAAAGAGAACAGTAACTATAATGCCTATATTTTGATAGATTATTCACATTTTCTCTAAAATTGGATTTGTAAGACTCCCTGATGGAAGCATGGCTCAACTTATTGTTAGGTTCTAGTAATTTATTAAATTAGAGTGGTGAGAAATCATTAGATCACTCAATTTGATTTTCTGTTTATCATAGTGTATTAAATTTAACTCATTTAATCTTATTTTGATCCAAGTAACTTCCATTTGGTTGAAGAATATTATCACAGAATCATAGAATAGTTAGGGTTGGAAAGGACCTTAAGATCATCTAGTTCCAACCCCCCCTGCCATGGGCAGGGACACCTCCCACTAAACCATGCCATCCAAGGCTATGTCCAACCTGGCCTTGAACACCGCCAGGAATGGAGCATTCACAGCTTCCCTGGACAGCCCATTCCAGGGCCTCACCACCCTTACAGTAGGGAATTTCTTCCTCCTATCCAATCTAAACTTCCCCTGTTTAAGTTTAAACCCATTACCCCTTGTCCTGTCACTACAGTCCCTAATGAAGAGTCCCTCCCCAGCATCCTTATAGGCCCCCTTCAGATACTGGAAGGCTGCTATGAGGTCTCCATGCAGCCTTCTCTTCTCCAGGATGAACAGTTCCAACTTTTTCTCATCCTATCTTCATGAGAGAGGTGCTCCAGTCCCCTGATCATCCTCGTGGCCCTCCTCTGCACTTGTTCCAACAGTTCCATGTCCTTTTTATGCTGAGGACACCAGAACTGTGCACAATACTCCAAGTGAGGTCTCACAAGAGCAGAGTAGAGGGGCAGGATCACCTCCTTCAACCTGCTGGTCACGCTCCTTTTGATGCAGCCCAGGATATGGTTGGCTTTCTGGGCTGCAGGCGCACACTGCCAGCTCATGTTCATTTTTCCATTGGCCAACACCCCCAAGTCCTTCTCCGCAGGGCTGCTCTGAATCTCTTCTCTGCCCAACCTGTAGCTGTGCCTGGGATTCCTCTGACCCAGGTAGGTGTAGGACCTTGCACTTGGCATGGTTAAACATCAGGTTGGCATCAGCCCACCTCACAGGCGTGTCAAGGTCCCTCTGGATGGCATTCCTTCCCTCCAGCATATCAAGCAAACCACACGGCTTGGTGTCATCAGCAAATTTGCTGAGGGCACACTCAATCCCACTGTCCGTGTCACCCACAAAGATGTTGAACAAGACCAGGCCCAGCCGGGGCATCCAGAGCAGAGCTCCCACACCCGGCCCTGGTCACACGGCGGGTGCTCACCATCCCGCTCTCTTGCCCGCACAAACTGCCTCCACGCACCCTGTTCACCGCTCCCTGGGACAAGTTTTTACCTGGTCAGGGCTGCTGCTGCTCCTCCTGGCTCCGCCCCCTGTGAGTCAGCTGCTCCCGTCAGCTGAGCTGCAGGCTCCTGGGCAAGTCCTGTTGAGGACTTGAGGCTCCCTCGGTGGCTGTCACCGCTCTGAGTTGAGGCTGTGCATGCTGAGCTTCCCCCGATCAGGTGTTGAAGGTGGCCTCTCTCCAGCTGCTCACCTCAGCAATTCAATTATCCGGGAAAGCATTTGGTCTTGAAGATGTAAAGGGAGTGTGATTATTATGGTCAGTTATAATTTTTCTGTAATATTTGTAAGTATTTTTAAAAAAGCATTTTTGGCTTCTATTCCTTACTACCACTTGCGGTTTTTCTATGAGTGTAACCCAGTTTTGGTGCAGATAAGGCATGTGCAGTTGAGACTCATAGCCAGTGGTTTTTACTGAAGACAACAATGCACTGTGATTAACTCTGTTTCTTCATTGGGTTTATAAAGAACTATGCTAGACTAACAGTTCTGAGGACATCTTTGTATTACTCTTAATAGTTCTGTGAACCAGATAAAATTCAGATTGGGCCCTTTAGCTTTCAGAATAGTGTTTCTACAAATTTGATTTGTGATGCTGGAGTTGCAGAATGCTTACTTTCCTACTGTTACATGTTTCACACCAAATAATGCTGGTAAGCAAAAATCACAGCCAGTGATTTCTCATGGCAGGAGTGAGAATTGGATGTGTTTGCCCTGCGTTGTCAAGAAAAGTTTGGCTTAGTGAATAAAGAAACTATTTGCAGCCTTGAATATGCTGTTTTTCTTAGTCAAGTAAGATGTAAGATCCAGTCCCCTTTTCCGTTTCCCTACCAGCTGGGTTGGGTTGCTTTCTGCTCTGTGATTTTTAATTTGGATACTTTCTAAAATGCTTAGCTTGCCTCATGCATGCTGTATGGGATGCTTAAAGGAACTGATAGAGAATTCCAGGTTCCATTGAAAGGCGTATATCCCTAAGAAGAAGATGTTGTGCCATTCAATATTGCAGTCCTATGGAGTTAGCTGAGATCCAGAAACCAAATAACAAAGTAGAAAAGAAGAAATTAGGATAGTGGTCTAGGCTTTGGACAGAGAGCTGCCCATAAAACTTAGAGTAAGAAAAGAGTTTACTAGTGAGAGACAGCTGTTGAGGGCTGTACACAAGGAGCAGGAAGAAAGAGCTGGTGGCTAAAGTCAAAATTGTCATGACTTACAGAAGGTGTAATGAATTGAAATTCAGAGGAGTTTGGCAGTTGTATCTTGGTGGAAAAAAGGTGTAAGAAATGCTAGAAAGATAGATTATGGACTACTGAAGTAAATTGGCTTCAAGATGGAGAACCACAGTATTTTCAAACACATACTTAGTTGTAACTTAAAATTTGCCTGCAATTCTAGAACTTTTTTTGAAGTCTTTTTTTTTTTCGGTCTGTGTAAAAAGTAGAAAAATAGTTTAAATACCTCTCCTCCACATGAGAAAGTTGGTCTTCAGTGCTGGAATATGAATTTCTAATCTACAAAATCCTAGGGCTGCTTTCAGAAGCTGGTTTTCTTTTTGCTCATTCTTCAGTGATCACTGACCTTTGTGTTTGACCAGCATATTGGGTTTGTGTGGCAAGGTTTTGGTAGTGGGAGGAAGGGGTACAGGGAAGCTACAGTGGTGGCTTCTGTAAGAAGCTTCCCATATGTCCAATAGAGCCAATGCCAGCCAGCTCTAAGATGGAACTGCTGTTGGCCAAGGCGCTATCACCTGTCGGTGATGGTGGTAGCGCCTCTGAGAGAACGTATTTATGAAGAGGCATAAAGACTGCACAACAACAACTGCAGCTGAAGAGAGGAATAAGGCTACATGAGAAAAAAAGTTCTGCAGACCCCAGGGCTGGAAGGAAGGGAGGACATGCTCCAGGCACAGAAGCAGAGATTCCCCTGCAGCCCATGGTGCAGAGCATGGTGAGGCACCTGTGCCTCTGCAGCCTGTGTTGGTCCATGAAGGAGCAGATCTCCATCTGCAGCTCATGGGGGATGGCATGCTGGAGCAGGTTTGCTGCAGGACTTATGAGCCCACAGGGGACCTGGCTGGAGCAGCCTGTTCCTGAAGGGCTCTACCCCGTGGAAGGGACCCACACTGAAGTAGTTCATTAAGAACTGCAGCCTGTGTGAAGGACTCACAATGCAGAAGTTTATGGAGGATTGTCTCCTGTGGGAGGGATCCCATCATGAAGCAGGGAAAGAGTGTAAGAATTCTTTCCCTGAGGAGGAAGGAGCAGCAGAGGCAACGTGTGATGAACTGACCACAACCCCCATTCCCTGTTCCACTGCTTGGTGGGAGGAGGTAGAGAAAATTGGGAGTGAAGTTGAGCCCAGGAAAAAGGGAGGTGCAGGGAGAAGGTATTTTAAGGTTTGGGTTTATTTCTTATTATCCTATTCTGATTTGATTGGTAATAATTCGTTTCCCTAGGCCGTCTGTTTTGCCTCACTAGTTGATTGAGTGATCTGTCCCTGTTCTTATCTAGACCACAATCCTTTTGTTGTATTTTCTCTCCCCTGTCCACTTGAGGAGGAGGAGTGACAGAGAAGCTTTGGTAGACACCTGGTGTCCAGCCGGGTCAACCCACTATGATCAATCAGACCTCATCTGCATTATAGGACCCGAGTTTGAATAGATTTTTTCTAGAAGAAATGTGTCTGAAGGAATGCATGTGTTGTACAACTGGAAGAAAAATACTCCAATCCGACGTAATAGGGAGAGACACTCAAAACTTAAGAAGCTTTCAAAAATAGTTGAAACACAACTAGGATGAATTGTACTCACATCTCTTCCTGTCAGCTCTTCCATGAACAGATCTCCAGTTGATACTCTCAGCATTGTTCATCTGTGATGATGACATGTTCCATTTTCAACTGTAGCAGGGCTGTCAGGCTGTCTCCAATCTGCAGTGTATGATCACCTCAGCAGTAGCCAGTACAAGTTAAAATTTGTCCCTGCTAGATGCCTAGGGTCTTGCTAGGTGCCTAGGATTGAGAACAATGCCTGTAATTTTTAGGTGCAGTTTAAGTAGCTTCTTTTAGTTAAAAAAAATCAAAACAAAACAAGATGATTCCAGTTTTTGGCTGGACAAGCCATGGAAGATCATATTCTTGCTCTCTTGCAAAACCATATTCTTGCCTCCTGCTGTGGTCTTCTGTGTTAAAGGAACACTTTTACATCTGCCTTTGTAATATTGCGGGTATAAAAGCTTGCAAATTCTATTAAAGCATCTTCTTTGGGACTTCAAGTTTAATGGTGTTTTGTGCATAGAAAATGAAATGTTGTAAACGTAAGCCTAGAAAAACAATTCTGGTTTCCGTGACATATTTACAATATGAAAAAGGCTTATGTCTAAATATCTGTAAAATACTGTTTGAAGTTTAGAGTGTACAATACTAAATTCATCTAACTTTAAAGCATTCTAATCAAGGAAAAGGAATGTACTAACACTTCACAAATCTTAACTAAAGTGTAAATAGAATGGGGGTGAATAGGAAGGTTATCATAATCTTCAAGGCATCATGAATTTCCAAAGGAAATCTGATCTGAGAAGTTGGCTTCATTAGTAGAGCCAGTGTTTTCCCATTTCCCTTATGGTGTAGAGACTTGATGCAGTCATATGCTGGCTTAGTGTGGCATGCAAACCTTACTTGATGTTACTCTTGTGGCATTAAAGCTGGCTAGCTATAGTAGTGTAAGCCAGGAGGAGAAGTTTATGCTTGAAATTTTCTAATATTCCCATAGAAGCGTGTCATTTCCCCATATGAAAGTTCAGGTTTCTGAATAGGCTGTGTTTTATTTGGTAAATTGCTGTGCTTTTTGGAGTTTCATATGTTATTTAATACAAAATTATGCTGATACATAAAAATTGTATTTGATGGGATGTTTGATCATCACCCATAACTCGGAGAAGGTTGATGCTTAGGAATTAAATAGGAGAAATATTATGATAAAAGTATGCTAAGACTTGTATTTAATTTCATGGCAGATATGCTTGTTATAAAGCTCCAATTATTCAATTGATTTGTTTCCCAAGTTTTCAGGGAAGTAGTATGTTTCTTCAAAGTATTAAATTCTGCATTATCTTTTATTTTTAATGTCATTTAAGGGTGAATTGCAATTTGCATGCTGTTGTGAAGCTATACCCAGTACTTTTTCTTAACATCGGCTTGGAAATATTCGGAGGGCTACATAGAAAGAGAACTTTCTCTTATGACGTGGCACAGGGGATACGCTTAAAAAAGTACAGAAAAAGTTGCCTGCCTTCTATCGCCATAAAGCAGTAAAATACGAAGGTTGTATCTTCTTGAAAAATTTACCATAAAATCATATAAAGTGACAAATATTTCATTGCTAGTAGATGTGAGAATAACTAAGAAAATTACTATGCCCACACAGAAATTGCAGTTTTTTACATGTAGCTCGTAGCTCTGATATTGTAGAAGAAAAAACCAAATATTTGGATAGTATGTTTACATTCATGCACTTTTGTTGAACAAAATAATGCTAAGACATTCTTATTTTTCCTCTTAGCTCCATGTACACATTCCAGTATCACTAAGAAAAGGCAATTTAAAGCTATGGTAACATTTACAGATACAGGGAAGCTGACAATTTTCTTATTTTTTCAATAAATAAGAAAACCAGGCTGTAAACAGATATTCTAAACTACATGAAATACATATATAACAATTTAAGTGACACATTTTTAATACTTGTAAGTACAAAATACTACGAAAATAACACAAAGTTTATGAAAAAGTTGGTATCTAATAAAGAAACTGTCGAGTTTTACAAGAAAATTATAATTCACCCTGTAGGTCTTTGTTCTGGATTCAGCTGTAGCAGTCATTTTTCTCCTTCTTAGTTGCTGGTACAGTGCTTAAACCACAACAGTCTTCTAATGCAAGAATATTTGTTGAAGCATGCCTTCCATCTTCTATCACTGTATTAAGGATTTATTGTTAGACATTTTTAATGTATACTTCTCTGCTGCACTCTATGACCCTTCACTGCCCTTTGTTTCATTCTCCATAAATGTTATGAGAGCAGTGTGTCTAGCCAACACACTGAGGCACTGGAGGAAGTTCTAGCAATGAGCCTTGGTCAAAGATATTTTTCTGGAAAATGACCTATTTCACTCCCGGTATGTATGTTTATTCTGTCTCTCCTAGTGCAAACAATTAGTATAATAGCACTTCTTAAGGTTAAAGTTTCTTTTCTCTCTTAAAAAGGTTTCTTTTTCCTAAAGAATTGCAAGTAGTTATGCAGCTGTAAGTCAGCCTTAGATGATAGACAAGATGATCAAGTCTTTATTTTACAGTGTTTTTCTTGCTGGTGTTCCTGTAACTTTGTTATCTCACCTGACTCAAGATTCTCTGCTTCTTCCTTATGCTATTAAACAAGTGCAGAACAAATAAGAGCCACTGCTTTAAAAGAATCAAGTCAAATTCATTAAATTCATGAATCAGCAAGTGACTAAACATATACCCTGTTGTATTTAGAGAAAGGAAACATTAGCATTCTCTGTAGTTCTGAAGGTTCTAAACCCTAGCAAACCTAGGAAATTGATATGCACGTCATTAGTACTGCAATTGAAAGCAGAGATAATTGATTGTTACTGAGAAAAAGCAGTTCACTTGAGTAGCGCATTTGAGGTAACTTCAGTGCTGTGAAAGTACATGATCTACAAAATAAACCTCAGTGAACAGTACTTGGGAGCATTCAGATTGGTTTGGCTCTGTCTTCTCTGCACCTTAAGTGTTTGTGAAATAAATCAGGATGGGGCCATCCTGGCTGTTTCACAAAATTAAGGTGACATTTCAGAAACATCAGCAACAAATGTTCTGGCAACCATAAACATCACAGTTCAGAACCACCCAACAAATCTGTAAACTCATCTGAAATACAAATGAAATTGTAGAGACCTTCAGTATTGTCCCATTGCGAAATAAAGGAAAGGCAGACAAGAAGTTTAGATTACCGTGCTTATCTGTTTTCTGGTTATCTATTGTGTTTTATTCAGTGCAGCTGAGACTAGTTATCTCCTCTGTCATTTTTGAGGTCAGATCTGAAGTTGGATGTGTATTACAAATAATTCCATCAGATAGTTTTTTTTGTTTGTTTTCTTTTGTTTTTCAGATATAAGGAAAAACAGATTTCCAAGGAAAAAAGAATCTGTTCCATTACAGATGTTAGTAAATGAAACAGGCACATAGAACTAGTCAGATGTGCTGCCTTCTTAGTATTTTTTAAGAAGTATACAGACTATAGAGAAATTGCCTGACAGTTTTAGTTATGATTTTGAAGTTCTTTGTGTTGCTGTTTGCACGGTTCTGAAGTGTAATGTAGGTGCTCTCTTGGGAAGTGAGGAACCAGAATGGTTGGAAAAAAAGAGCTGCTGAGTTAAACATCTCTCTTTGAGACAGTATATGGAAAGGTAACTTCATAGTAAAACTGTTGTGTCACCTGACAAGACTTCTTACTCTTCCTTCGCTAATCTGGCTGAGACAAAATTATACTGGTAGCTTTTAACAAGCTCTTTAAGCCAGTGAAAGAATTACAGTCTGCGTCTGTTTAGTGAGTTTGAAAAACGTAAGTAAATTACAAGAGTGGCTCCACAAAAAGTATTTTATGTTCCTTCCTTTTTTCCCTGTCTTCCCATCCCAATCTAATTGCAAACATGCTTTTGTAAAAGACATAGCTTTAATATAATGAATGCCAAATATAACCAACATGCTGTGATGGAAATAAAACTGATACTTTGGACAAAAATATGTTTTCATCTGCAGTCCTGGCCATAGGAGTGCCAATTACTGGGCCATAATGGCATGCTGCCACTACCGTCTTTGGAAATAGATTACAGTAATTGCAAAATCCATTTCCAAGCATCAGAAAAAAATTACTTGCACCTAATGATCAGTTTCCTCCTAATTCAGAAGCAGGGGCAAGTAGAAGAACCTTCTTGGAACGGAATAGATGATTTAGATGAATGAATATTCATTAAAAAATAAAAATACCATCAGCTCATGAAAAGACATTGAATTCCTTAGTGCATCAGGAACTGCAGCTTGTATGCACTGAGATCCTTTTTATCATGTATACTGCTGCCACCATCAGCAACATCATCTTTTTCACGAGGAGAACTGGTAGAAGAAGAAAATCTATTTGACTACAAAATTTGTTCTTTCTTTCCCTTTTTTTAGGGCCCAAACCCAGAAATTTTAGTTCCCAAACAGTTGAAGTCAGTCATTCCTTTGACAAATGAAAGAAACTAACTAGGGATAAGCTGGATATCAGATATAGAAAGAATGACCCAATTCACCTCTTTCCCACATACCCAAATGCCCATTTCTACAAAGGAGTTATTCAAAGAAATTACAGAAAACTAAGGGTTTCTGTTTTAAGAAATTGGTCAGGGAAAATTAAAAAAACATTTGTATCTGAAGTATCCCTAATTCTACAGAGTTGTGGCAGCTGAGAACTAGGTCGGTAAAGCATATCTTTTATTGCAAAATTCTGTTTCAGTTTGTTGCATTGCACATGTAAGTTCTTCACTGCCAAAATATGTATTAATATTGAAGACTGATCATAATAATTAACAGTGGTCTGAGAGTTTCATTATAATATATACATTACTTAGGCATTGTTTATGAAGCTGTATTTTTTATATGTGATATTAAAAAATACTTTGTTTATATAATAATCCAAGGTTTCAGTCAGACCTTCCCTGTCTCTAATGTAGCATACGGCTTTCTGCATTTATGAAGTATCATATGTTGAACTACGTACATACAGGCATTGCTGCAGACTAGGTATTCAATAAAGAGACATCCCACAGACAATGAAGTGGTGCCTTTTTGATAATTATAAAATTATAGGATGGTTAGGGTTGGAAAGGACCTTAAGATCATCTAGTTCCAGCCCACCTGCCATGGGCAGGAGCGCTTCACAGTAGACCATGTCATCCAAGGCTCTGTCCAGCCTGGCCTTGAACACTGTCAGGGATGGAGCGTTCACCACTTCTCTGGGCAATCAGTTCCAGGAACTCACCACCCTCACAGTAAAGAGCTTCTTCTTTATATTTAACCTGAACTTCCCCTGTTTGAGTTTAAACCATTACCCCTTGTCCTATCACTAAAGTCCCTAATGAAGAATCCCTTTCCAGCATCCTTGTCATCCCTCTTTCAGATGCTGCAAGACTGCTCTGAGGTCTCCACGCAGCCTTCTCTTCTCCAGGCTGAACAGCCCCAACTTTCTCAGCCTGTTTTCATACGGGAGGTGCTCCAGCCGCTGATGATCCTCATGGCCCTCCTCTGGACTTGCTCCAGCAGCTCCTTGTCTTTTTTATGTTGGGGACACCAGAACTGTACACAATACTCCAAGTGAGATCTCTCTCTGAGAACAGAGTAGAGGGGCAGGTTCACCTCCTTTGACCTGCTGGTCACACTGCTTTCGATGCAGCCCAGGCTATGGTTGGTTTCTGGGCTGCGAGTGCATACTGCTTGGCTTATGTTCAGTTTCTTGGACCCCCAAGTCCTTCTCCACAGGGCTGCTCCGAATTACTTCTCTGCTCAACCTGTAACTGCGCCTGGGATTGCAGAACCTTGCACTTCACATTGTTGAATGAACTTCAAGAAGTTGGCATTGGCCACCTCTTGAGCCTGTCAAGGTCCCTTTGGATGGCATTCCTTCCCTCCAGCATATCAGCTGAACCACACAGCTTGGTGTCATCGGGAAACTTGCTGAGAGCGCATTCAATCCCACTGTTTTTTCCCCCTAAGTGATTGAATGGAAATAAAAGGCAGACTAAGAAAATGGATTTTGAGGGAGGTGTATGCTATTAAGAAATACTCTGTTCATCTGCTTGGTTTATGTCAGACTGATCAGGTATATATTGTTTTTTAGGAAGAAGAGTGATAATTTAACAAAGGGTAGTCTCTGTAGTGAAAGTCTTTCCAAGAAGATGCTCTATGACTTCTAGTTTTAATTTTATGGTTGATAATTAAGATAAGATTAATTAAAGCTATAGCTAGTAGCTAATAATAAAGATTATTAAAGCTGTAGCTCTATGTATATAGTAGTGCAATATATAAGTATGTAAATATATAAGTATTTTATATATCCAAATATATAAGTAGTGAAGGATTTCTAAGATGTGAGGATTCTTTTGCCCTATGTCATTTTCTGGAGTCATATCATCTTTGCTGAAGGTTATCTAAGTTCTTGCCTCGAAATCTCTGTTGGCCAAATGCCACCCAGAGGTTTCTAACTGTATTTTTTGCTGATTGTTAGTCATCTTGTTTCCAATGTTCCATGCCAAAGCAGAACTCTTAATAGAAGTGCTCCAAGTCACTGTGTGAGTGGATGCAGAGAAGGAGTGTGCATACAGTGTGGCACTGGAAATTGCAAACCCCATGTTCTGCTTGAATTACCATTGACTGCTGTGTGCCTGTACTGTACTGTTAGAGCAACATCACCTATTCTGTATTTGTGCTTGTTTACCAATCCAGCTGCCAGTGCCACAATGTATACTGTTTATCTAGGTACAATACCAAATAAGGACTAAGTGCTCTGTATTTATGTTGCAAGAATATTGTTAATTTTCTTTAAAAGATTTATGAAATAAGTAAAATGCTTCCAGAACTCCGTGGGAGAACAGAAGTTATGTACTTGTGCAGTATTCAGAGATTTGAACGAACTAAACAGAACTTAACTGATTCTCATTCTCTGCTAAAGACATCCCCTTACTGTGTTCTTTTTGATCTAAAGTGGTTTCTATAAAGGTGACTAAGTTTTAAGAGGTGTCTGATGCTGCAGAAAAGTAACAAGTTATTTCTCTCTTCTTTTGGGCAGTTTTGGTATGAATCATGATGGAATTGGAAATTCCTGTGGGACCAAAGGTCATGAAGCAGCAAAGCTAATGGCAGCTCATATTACAGCAAACACCAACCCTTTCTCTTGGTCAGCTTGTAGTCGGGATTACATCACCAGCTTTTTAGAGTAAGTAATCTCTCAAGAAAAATCAGGAGTTTTCAAAAATTTGACACTTTTCAGAATAAATAGTTGAGATTTCAGTGACCTGTTCTTGTGGTTTTCATTTATAGAATGAACTGACATAAATACAGCAAGTCACTTAAGATTTTTATTTTGTAAGCCACCTTTTCTGTGTAACGGCAAAAGTTTCTGCTCCATTCCCACCTTGCAGTTCTCATTATTAATCTGTGCAAAACATTTTGAAGTGCTGATTGTGTCTCATTACTTCATTGATCTGAGGGTGAGAAACAGGAAGGTGGAATTTGTCTGTGAATGATGGGCATTTTTTAAAAATATGCTAATGTGAGGCAATTTAAAGAAGGGAACAGGGTCATAGCCCTGTTGCCCTGTTACTTGTACATTTCATTCTTCAGATTTTTTTCATGCAGTCTTGTGGGGTTTTATCTGTCAGTGTCCTTTAGTACCATCAGTGAGACTATGAAAAGATTATATGGAAGGATGTCATAGATCTTGATATTAATATCTTAAAATTGTGCTAACCTATACTTCTGTGGCAATTTATCAAGTTCGTTACTACCTGTAATTTTACTTCCATATGAAAAAAAATTAAACAGTCAAAATACTTTGGTCTTGACACCATGCTCATACCAATGTATGCATTGGTATATATGATACATAATGAAGCCTTCAGATGTATTTTCACTTGTAGGAGACACAGAACTGTGAGTTCACTGAGAACAAATTAATAACAGGATTTTTTTAAACGGCATAATACAGGCTTTGTGGGTCAAGTGGCAGTTGGTTGGTAGGTTCAGTGTCATCAATGCAATAATTACTTCAAAGAATAAAGGTTGTTCATTAATGAAGACACATAACTATTTTAGGAGATGGACTTAAATCACTGAAGTTGTCTAACGATGAGACTACTAAGAGCAAAATTAGTTTCTCCTCCTCTTTAAGGGATCTAACCTCACAATAAGGTGTTGTATTCTGAATCTTAGCTAAGTGGAGCCATCCAGACCAATGCATTTTCTTTAGGCTGGTTCAAATGTAGTTTCACACGCAATATAGAGGGTCACTGAATTGGTCTGAAGCAGTGTTGGAGTTCCTGTAAAGTCAGTGGGCAGAGATAAATGTTTAACGTTGGTGCTGTTCAGAGGAAAAAAGCATCTCTTCAGTTATTGTATCAGGTAAAGGCATTTTATGTCACCCTGCTGAACTGTGCACCCACACAATTTTTGTATCAAAGTGTTTTAAAATGAGGGTTGAATAAAATAAAGCATACTGGGCAAAGTCATACTTATATATATGCATGTTACATGTTTCTCACTATATAAATGTATTTTCTCTGGAGGTCTATATCTGTATTAATTTAATAATTTACTTTTTATATATATGTTTAACACTACCATTATGAAAATAAATGTACAGGGTAGTTTTGTTTTGTCTTTTCACCACAATCATTTGTCAGTGGTTTCCAGTTAGCTGTGTTAATTCAACACTTCCCATTAGTAGTATTTCTAATATATCATGCAGCCTAGTTTTAACTCTGACAAAGAATATGGTTTTCACTTCACTTCTGAGAGATTATTTCACAGCTTTGTAGTTCTAACTATAATATTAGAGTTCAGGTATTTTCTTGTAACATTTGGGGTTTTGTTTCTTACTGTTACAGTTCTCTCATTCTCTGTCTCATTTACTTCTGTTTGTTGCTTTCCTTTGAGGTCCATTTTGATCTCATAATTGTCCTCATTATAAGTTGTCTATTGATGAAGACATAATTCAACAGGTAGTTAAGAAGTCATTTCTTATTTATGGGTTTAGAGAAGGAAACATGGTAAAATTCTGTGGCTTGTGTTATGCTGCAGATAAAATAAAACTGAATATTCGTACATGAGGTTCTCACACAGTTTCAGCCTGAATGATTACACATGGCAGCATCAATAATAAATTTTTGTTTATAATATTTTAGCTATATATTTTTAACTTGGTTGTAGATGTTATTTTTTTCAAAGCCACTTTGGCTAAACATTATTTTACATATTGCAATTAAGATTAGCTTTCCACATTGTATAGGATATTGTCTTAAATTACTAAAAGCCAAAGATAATGTCTTCATCTACTTACTTTATAATCTGTTTTTTTAAAATGTCAGATTTCTCAAACATGATGTTTGAAATTGTGAGTATATGCTTCTTACTGTTTGTGGTTCTAATAATCTATAAATGAGTTGGTATTTTTTCCTTAAAATGATTGTTTTATTATTTCGTAAAGTAGAGTAGCCTGTAAAATTGTAGGGGTTTTCTCCAGTTTCTAGTTTTCTCCTAGCTTTTCATGTCATTTCCTCAATGACAGCAGAAAGTTGTTGAGACATTTACACATGTACTTGCAGGACAGCTGTCAGAAGCCTTTATCACTTCTCTTTACCCATTCACACCTTTACTCAAGACAGAACAGCTTTAAGAGCAGATGCTTTTCTGTTGCAGGTAATTATCAGTGAGGAAGAAGCAAATTAAATTGCAAGTTTCATGTGGTAGCAATTCCCTGACTGCTCCTATAAAAACAGAACAGTCTGCATCCAGACAGGAAAAATGATTCCGTTTTTTTTTTTATGGTTCTTCATAACTTAGCAACAGATGAGGAAAATGCTGTAGAGGCAAAGCCTCAAGATGTTGTCATCTGTGTCTCCAGATAGATTAGACTCTTCTGCTTTCTTTCCATTTTACCTCAAGAATGTGAAAACAGCTTGGACAGGTCCCTGTAGACTACAAACAAGAAAACAAGTGTTTGTTTGTTTTGTTTGGTTGGTTGGTTGGTTTTTTATCCTGTGCTGTGTGAGTATGGCTAATTTAGGATACCTTTAGCTGTGTCTAACAAGAAAGTTAGAACATGATGGGATGAAATGCAGATACTAAAGCAGAAAACTGAAGCTGTGAGTCTGTGTGACATTTCACAATGCCAAGATTTATCAGCTAGGGTCTGGATACAGGTTTGGGCAGGGCTGTCATGGCATGAGGATAATGCAGCTGGAATGAATTTTGCTAGAAATCACATGTTCGCAGTATTACATGGTAAGATAGATTAATGTGGATTTACCAGTTCACCAGCTTCCATCGCCACTTGTTAGAGCAGTTTTGCGCTGTGTGCCGTTTTATAGTGTAGATACCCCTTTGTCCTTTATGATCAAACAAAAGTATTTTGAAGCAGAAGTCATCCTGGTGGCAGTCAAAGTAGAGCCTCACCTTCATTCTTCTCTTCCTCACAACTTTCTTAAATCTGCACCCAGAAACATATTTTCCAGACTGAGTAGGCTACTGAGGAATAGCCGTTAAGGATCACTTGCAAGGTATCAGTTCAGTCAGGCACTAGTTGGGAAAGCAATTTATTTTGCAGAGTTGTGGGCAGAGGATAAATATGACTCAAAGGATAACAGTAAGACAAAGCAAAGCTATGTATTGCAAATAGATCTATTAGGACCTCAAGAAGGATGGCCAGCCAGGTTCCGAAATGGCCAAAAAAGATAATTTTGTTCTGGGGCAAACATTCCTTATAGCACATAATAGCTGTTGTCTTAAGCTTTATTTTAGAATGAAAATTTGACTGAATTCAGTTTATCACCTGAATTGTTCATAAGTGCCTTACAATGGCTTTAAATTTCACTCACCTTTTATGGAATTAAATGCAAAAATACAGAGGATTGAAAGGTTTGAGAGCAGTGTTTGAAAACAGATACCCCTGTGAGAGGAATAGAAGCCCTTATTAACTATTTATAGGAGAAATGAACCAAGCCTAAAAATACTGTTTGTGCCTGGAAATGAAATAGTATAAATTTCGTTCTGTGCAGCGTGTGTACATAGGTGTATATACATAATATTTATATAACGTGCAAGTTGCATTATATCAGGCATGTGTTTATATGTTTTGTCTGTAGAGCCATGCACATAGCTAGATACAAAGAAGAGAACTTTTTGCTTCGAATTTTTCAGTCATTTTTTTTATGACAAAATCTGATGCTTTCTGTAATTGTAGTTTGTTAATTATGTCAGGATCAGATAGGAGAAGTTGTTGGAAGAAGCCACATGGCCAACTTTTGTCTTTCAAAGGCAGGGCTGTTTTTAGAAGATGATTGGAGAAGAACTGAGAGTCTTCAAACTATTTGGATAAGTAATATATGTCACAGGAAATTCTTGGGAGAGTCTCTAGGGTTGCCGTGCAGCAGGATTTATGTCTGAGACTACACCTTTCTAACTCTGGGAAGGAGCCAAAAGAACCTTGCTCCAAGCACATCCAGGTAGACAATATTTAAAGAAATTGTGAAGGAGAGGATCAACAGCAGATTCTCATTAACTTATTTGTTGAATGTTTGATGAAATAAATATAGAACAATAAATTGGCCCAGTATTTTGTAGTTCAGTGTAATCCCATACTTTCAAGGCCAGATAGATTTTGGCAGGTGGATGATTTTGATAGATGCACCAGTAGATTTTTCCTGGTTCGGCTGCTTAGTAATTACTCGAACGAATAGAAGAACACTTTGAACACAGATCGTATTGTGGAGTAAAGTATACATTAAGGAAATGGCAAATTTTCTACTACCAAACAAGAAAAATCGAGTATTATGAAGAGATTGTGCAAAATTAGAGTCTTTCCTATGAAATATATAATAAGACAGATTCAGCCTTGCATAAAAGATCGGAAAGTAGTAGAATTTGTTGTGAGAGTGAGTGATAAATTGACATCAATATATTAATTTCCCTATCGTTCAAGAATATTTTCATTTAGTAATCCTGCTCTGGTTAATTTTAAACACACCACTCCAAATCACACTTCAGTTACTATGCCCTGATTCTGCAAATATTTATGCTAGTATCTATAGACTCTTGAGCTTGAGTTTGCAGAGTTTATTCATTAATGTCAAGTTAAGCAGTTTTTGTAACCTGTACAGAAATACATTCTGGTGCTCTCTAAAAACATATGTTAAAGATATGAAGTAAGGATTCTGTTAGGCGCCAAATGTTATATGTAGGCGTATAAATAATTCATTGATTTATTGTATGTGTATAAAATGCACAGTGTTTATAGTTAGTAAATTTTACTTTTTTCACTATATTTTATGGGTAATTTGGTAACAGAATTGAGTATTATAAATACTATCGATATATTTATGTACATGATTGTTTATCATAGGTAATGAAATATTTATAATACATTTAATTTATGATGGGTAGTCATAGCTTTTATTATAGTCTACATCATTATTATGAATAAGCCAACATTCAGAACGCACTTTCAGTGCCAGTGTTTGGGGATCTTTTCTTCAACCATTGAAGGAGTTGTGTTGTACTGTGTATATTGCTGAGATATTTTGGAATAGATACTGCAATAGGAGCATATACCCTGAAAGGTCAATATCTATGGTTTTTGCTTTTTCTCTTTATTGGCTTTGGATACAATAGTGATGTCTATATACAGATGATGATCCTCAGTTTTTTATTGTTCAGTTTGTAAATTTTTTATCATTGAATCCCTGCTTCCTGTTATTTTGATCAAACAATTAGCAGTGATAGCATGTCTGAGATCTTCGGCTTTCAGAGTGCTCTAGAATCCTTGATATTCTTCCAGACAGAGGATTAATTTGCTATCCTGTGATATTAAAATATACAATAATGTTTAAATTACATTACAATAATCTCTTGTCACTATGCTGTAATACTGGATGAATGACATCAAGCTTAGCTATTTTATAACTGAAACCACTCCTACTATGTTACATAAAAACCTCATGAAATCAACCTAAAATAAAGAAAATCGGGAAGTCTTTTGAGTACTGTTAGTATCTTGTGGAGTAAATAGATGAAAGGATGAGTTTGAGATCATCTTTTTTCTATTGTAGACGCTAAAGGTTTATCTGCTCCCTATTCAAAAATGTAAATGCTCCATACGTTTTTTTAACTTTCTGTGTGCTTCTTATAGAAGATAAAATCACAAAGCTCAAAAGTGATTGTGAGTAGTAATGTTCTAAAATGGCAGAGATGAAAGTATTTGAGCATTCTTTTCCATCCTGTTATCTTTTGTCACATCTGCTCTAAGGGCTGTTTTCACATTTATAGGCCAGATTGATAATAACTAAGATCTCTGTTTATAAAGTGCTCTGATACTGTTTTTCTTGCACCTGTTTGGTTTATTTCTCTAGATTTATCAGATTACTTTTCTCAAGTATCTTGAGTTTTGTTTTGGTGGAGCAAAGAGAAAGAGAGAACAAGGGTATAGACTCAAGAGTATTACCATTCCTGAGTCCAGTAGAAGTTATGTGTAAAGCATACTTGGTCCTCAGCCTGTATGCATCACTTACAGAGCTTTGGTGGGACCTTTCATTACCAATAGAAAGTCCCTTGTTTTATCAGGGTGTTTTACAACACATGCGATTTCTTTTCCAAAACATTTCAGTTCAAAGAATACAGTATCGGGTTCTCACACTAAGTTTGTATAATGTGTCAATTTTGTTTAATGCTTTGCAGAAGTAATAGGACTGAAGCAGAAGGAAAGAAACATATTTTCAGTCTGAGAGGTGGTGATGTAATGCAGCTAGTAAGTGAACCACTGCTTAGTAGTCATTTTCGTTCTTTTTTGCTACTTACAACTATTTTATTATGGTGGAAATTCTGGCATTAGAGCAGAAGAGGCATATTTTTCTATTTTCTACAAGGATTTTGACTTTCTGCAGCTCTGTATCTGTAGAGTAAGTGTGCTCTAATTTTCAGGTTCAGTGAATTTAAAAATTTAGATCTGATTCTTTAATCTAATCCATGAAGGGATACATATGCCTATGGAGAGGGTCACCAAAGGTTTTAAGTGTTTTTAAATGCTGTGCCCATGGCTGTCTGTTTGCAGGACCACAGTTTACCAAATCTATGGAAATGTTCCCATTGTATACAATGCTAGCTCAAGCTGATGTAAAATGCTAAGCTTCCCACTGCTTGTTTTAGCAGTGTTCTTATGTGCAGTTTGGTCCAGACAATGCAGAAAAATCAGATTGTCTTTGAGTTATTTTCATCTTGAAATTATTAACATGTATTCCTCAGACACACAAAATACAGCGCTGAAATATTTTGAAAGTATGTAGGATAGTTTCCAACTTCTGTTATTAGAAAATGTATATGCTTGCAATAACGTAAACTGGAATGAAAGGGGCAACTACATTATTTCTTATACTAGTTGATATTTTAAAGGCAGATTTCAGCTGAGGTGGTGTTTGTGTAGTTGAATCACAGTGAATTAATTGAGATTAGTAATCAAATATCTTTTTTTTTTTTTTTTTTTCCAGTATTTACCAGGTTATTGCATTAGTTGCTGTTTGCCTCCCTCTGAAATTGTCAGCTGTTGTTTATTTCTTTGTTTTTCCAAAATGCTTATTGCAGTATTTCAAAGGATGGAATAAGATAGGGTTAAAATGAGAATATAAAATGTGTAGTTAAAGGGGGGTTTTCGGTCTTTTTTTATCTGCAGATGAAAAGTATAGAAAATTGGAGATCTCCAAAACACAGTGTAGTGCATTCACTTCTGAAATTATGTTCCTTTGGCAAGGTGCATGGAAAAGATTTGAGAAAAAAAACCATAAGTGCTGGCAAAAATTTGTAGGAATGTTGGAAAAATATTTAAAATGTTGGCATAAGATTTCTTTAAAAATCCTCACTTATTCACATGTGAAATAAAAGTTAAAAAGCATCTGTCCTCTTTTATGCACACTGATGAATAAAACTGAATAATTATATTTAGCAAAGTACAAAGTTTTTTAAACTGAGTTCTGTCTGCATTTGGCTTTCTTTGTTATTTATTCCACTACACTAAAATATTGTGGTTGAATATGGACATATTTTGGAAAGAAAACACCAATCCCCAACCAAAAGAGTGAATATAAAAGAAGAAAATATTACAGTTTTCAAAGAAGATGAACTTCTTTCTAACCTGAAATTTTTAAGGCTAAATATTATTAATTCAATAAAAAATATCTTTGATCCATACAAATTAGATAAATTTGAAGATCCTTCAAAACCTTTACCACATTAACTGTTTCACTTACTCAAATGGAAGAAAAACATGCATGTTAAGATCCTAATCCAATAACCATTTAGTCATATTGACATTTAAATGCGTTTTACTTTTATCTATCTAGCTGCTTATATCTATAAAGTTGTACTTAGCTCTTTGAAGGATGATAAGGGTCATTAAGAATTGCAAACTGAATTTCTTTTATTTGCTTTATTTGTTTATTTTCCATTCTATGACCAAATGTAGCTATTCTTCAGTGAAAACAAATAGGAATCTTAAAACAAAAATGAAAATCAGTCTTGTGTGGCTCAGAAATTATCACACTTTTAAAAACAATGATTTATGAAATCCATTTCACAATCTGAAATAAGCACTTTTGTTAATAATAATGATGAAAAATTATATTAAAACCTTAATTCCCTCTATTATTTTCTTTTTACTATGGGTGTACCATCTTACTGTTTGTTTATTGCAGTCATATTTGTTTCACACCCAGTGCTGTTAAAAGTAAGAACTAGATACATGATATCATTACTGTGATTTACAGTCAGGAGAATTCCTAATTGATTTGGTCCTTTATGTTGAACAGTTCGGGCCGTGGTACTTGCCTTGATAATGAGCCTCCCAAGCGTGACTTTCTTTATCCAGCTGTGGCCCCAGGTCAGGTGTATGATGCTGATGAACAGTGTCGCTTCCAGTATGGAGCAACATCCCGCCAATGTAAATATGGGGTAAGAAGTCTTAATCCTTATGCTGAGTGTTCTGCTTAGTCATTTGTATATATTCCTTTGTAACATAAATTTTTAGTTAGATGCAGCAGTGAACTACAGATTTCCAGTAGCATGTCTGGTGCCATCATATGTAAGCAAAGGGTACATTTTAGTCCTTATGCTGCATCTTTTCTTGAGTCAATTGTGGGTTCTGTACATCAAAATATGTGGGTAAAAATGAGCTGGGAAAAGCACTCTGTAATTTTAGGGGAAAAAAAGGGAGCCTAGAACACTTGTTCCTTGCTCCTTGTGAAGTGCACAACAGAATTTTCCCTGATTTTGGTTATGTAAAACCAGGTTCATGTTATATTAATTGTGTTGATTTGTCAGGTCTGGTTTTCTTCCCTTTTCCTTCCTCCCTTCCTCAGCATTGAGTTTATTGTTTCTCACATTGTTCAGATCTCTTTTTGGAAAGATGACTTGCGGTTTTGGGAAGAGAGGAACATGAAGCTACATAGCTAAATAGAATACCGAATAGCTAAGTACTAGCAAAGCTTTGGCTGCAAGTACCAGTGTATAATAATTAAGGTAAATAAATTCAAAATAGAAGTAAAAACCTGCACACTTAGGCCCCTATGCAATAGATTTATAAATATTTGCATAAAATCTTGCAGCCCAAAGTACGTAGCAAAAGGATGCATTCTGTAGTGCGTGGTATCAAATAATCAGCTGAGACTAAATTAAGTGTATCTCGAAAATGTATCTAGTGGTTTAAAAGTAAATAGTTTTAATAATATTTTAGTTCTTAGATTATTCAAATAAAACAATGTGATACTGAATTTATACTCTATTTACTTCTCTAAAGGCTAGCTGCAAAGAAACTCCATTTTTAATATCCCTGGTGGGATAAATACAATATTATTCTTGGGATGCCTCTTTGACAGATCACATTGTGCAGAGGATTTAAAAGCTCTGTGTAGCTGGCTGACTAGCTCACTGGGTCTTCTACTGCTGATCCCTCATCAAACCTCTTTTGGCCTTTATTGTACCTCTTTAAGTTCTCACTTCCCACCACTGTTATTGAAGGGCCCCATTTCCTGTCACTACATATAAGTCATATCTTTTTTTTTCTCTTTTCTTACGAATTGTTACCACACACACTCCTTTATTTTCAGACTAAGGGAATCTACAGGTATATAATCTATGATTTATAGCACAGCCTTTGGAGATATATTGCATTTTAAATTAAACTGGAAAGTTAATGATGTGCAAAACCTGGCTTTTCCACATTTATTTTTTTCTTTTTCCAAACTATTAAACTATGTAATCATTGCTATGATGATCGCTCTGCATGGTACGCTTTCTTTCTTAAACCAGTTTCTAAACCGCAAGCAATTGACAGTAGTGAAGATGTGTAGGTAATCTTGGCTTTCTGCCGTTTCCTTTTGATTTTAAAGTTTTTTGTTTGATTCCTTTCAGTTATAAAAAAGAGGTTGATACTTAAGTGAGGCAATAGTTAAAAGAATGTTTTCATGTGACATTACCAATCCTCTGAACAGATACAGTACATTGTGTTCCGTCAGCGTGACATCAGTGTGAGCATAAGTGTCTCGGAAGCATAAATATCTCAGAAAAAATCCACTATTTTTAATAATGAGCTTCAGACTGTGGATATTAATGTAACAGGTTATTGTAGAAGTCTGGTAAAATCCACTCTAAGAGAAGATTAGTATTTAAAATAGCATCTACATTTAAGAATATTATCCGCCATGTCCATAATGATCTGAAAATGTGATCATGGTTATTATGATTGTACAGATTTTGAGTGATAATTTTGAAAGGTAAAAAGTCTTAGGAAGTGCAGGTGGAAAATATTCACACAAGAAGGACCTCTTCGTTTATGAAAGGGCTTCTAGAACTGAGTAGTGGAATTATACCTAAATACCAGAAAAAGCTAAGTTGAATACTCTGCTCAACTTGTTCCTTATCAAACGTAAACAGTCAGTGCTTTGAATGTTCCTGTTTGGTGTATTATTCCCATGAATGTGCAATTAACATTTCATTGATTTTATTCTAAGAGACGTGTGCAGCTGTGGACAAAAAAGGATAGTGAAAATCCTTAGTTAAAAGTAGACCTAGTTTACACATGATTTCTTTCTAGCACTTCTTTTGGCCATTTTTATCTGAAGTGCCTGGTAAAAAGGGAGTAGAGCAGGTTTTCCAGCATGGACCCAGAAACAAATAAATTCTAAACAAATTTAAAATCTGAAAGAAAATGGCTTGCCATTTTCTATTGCTCATGTTCTTCACTGAATTGTAATAGGAAGACATAACGAGAAACAGTAAAAGTCTCAAATCAAATTGCCAAAAAATTACAAGTCTTCTGGGTCTGATGCATCTGTCTTTTAAAGGAATTTGGAAAATCTTGATGTTATTTCTGCTTTGGAATCATGTGGTAATGTCTTGTTAACATTTAGGAAAAACACCTTCTTCAACCTTTTAGCCTTAATCTGTGTTCATTGTCTTTTCTCCCGTATTACCTCATCCCATCCCTTTGCATGTTCATTTTAAACTGTTTATTCTTTTGATCATAGATCATATTCTAATCCTGCAAAGCATGTTGCACATTTATGTGCCTGAAGCCTTTCTTACTTACAGATTTGAAGTTAAATACATGGAGAGGTGTTCAAACAATTAAGGCGTCAGGACTAAAGTACTAAAGGGGCTGCAAGTTTCTGCCTTTCTGTGTGTGTTTACTGACAAGAAGACAGTTTGACCTTAAAAGGAGTTCTTTGGTACTTGTTTCGATACTATTTTAAGTACTAGACCTAATTAATTGTTTAGTCACTTATGGACAGGACTGTTTCAGCAAAAGCCTTGTGGCTATTGGTCACATTTCCCTCTATTGTTCAGCACATTGTCAGACAAGAATTCAGAGGGATGCTTTAGCTCTTTAAGTAAACCCTACAGATTAGCAAGTAGACAGTGATTCTTCAGTGTTACATATGCATTGTTCTTCTTACTATACTTTCTACCATTTCTGACACAGGGGCAATTTTAGAGAATTTAAGTGCAGAAATAGATACTTTGAATAAAGAATTGAGAGGCAATGCCTCAAGCTACTTAAAATACTTCATTTTTAGCGTACACGTTCAGATTCAGGAGAATGTTAAATTTATGACTTACAGTGAGTCAAATTGTAATGGTGGAAATTCCACCGTATAATACTGCTGCATAGCTTTTCCCTAAAGGCAGTACATACTTCCAGGTATCCTACTGGGTTCAGTGCAGTGGAAGACCTTGAGGTTACTAAGAACAAGGCAGTTTCCGTTCATTTGTGTAGTTCCTGTATATGCTGCATCTCCTATGGTGATGCAGTGTGAATTCTCTTCTGCTGATTGTCGAATGTGTCTCAGTTCTTTGCTCTGGCTATATGCCAGTTCATAACATTTTTCAGTCCTTTTGTTAGGTGAGTGTAAGGGGAACTTCTTTCATTGACTCCGTATCTCCTTAACCTTTGAGCATCTGTCTAATGACAGTTGGCTATTGGCTGTCTCTGGGTAAACTCAGGAAAGAATTTCACTCTTGACTTTGAATTTCTCTGTTCTATGACTTAAATAGTACCTGGAATATGCCTGACAGTAACTTACGGATTTCGTGGTTCAAAATAATGCTTTGCTTTAGAGCTGGTCCCTATATTTTTTAAACAGAGGCTAAAACCTCAGGCATTTTAATATCAGTTAATACTTTATACATATGGTTGATATTGATGTGGTGCATTTTATGATCTGCAAAGCTGTTGGCTGCTAGCATGGGTTTCAGAGATAGTGTTTTACAATTTTTTTTAATATTGTGTTTTATTTGATGCTTTTCCACCATCATCAGCGTCAGTAAATATTTTGAGTAGGAGGATAGAGGGGCAGACTCTCCTTTCCTTTGCATACATAGCTTCACTGAAAACAGCAAGACCATTCTTTTTATTTCACATTGGAGTTTAACACATTGAGTAATGTATTTTAGCTGATGACAGGTAGCTCTTTTCTTTGTCATAGTCTTATGTTTGCAATTAAATTCTCCAGTTAGTTTGCCAATAAAAATAGCTTTAAACTGAAATACCAGTTTTTATTCACATTTTGTTAATGCATTTTGGAGGACAGAGAGAGTTCAAGCTACGAACTTACTACTTGTAAACAGACAGAATGAAGATATATTCTCAGGATAAGGAGACCTCCTGCTGCCTCCCAGAGCTCCCTTGTGTTAGTAGTCTGTAGGAAGTTTTAATGAGTTATGGCAAGTGGCCATAAAGTTAATTACTGTTGATGGAAGTTTGCTGGAAAGGCTTGACTACAGAAATACAGGATGCAATTGTCATACCTTCACTGCTTCCCACATACCAGTTTAGAGACAAAATAGTTTAACTGAATTAGTAATGACCAAAGCAAAACATCATTTCAAATCCAGGATAGTAAACAATTTGCTATACACAGTGGTTCTAAAATAGCCTGAATTGCAATTGACCTTTGTAGTCAGGTGATACAAACTTTAATGTTAGAGAATTAAACTGTCACTTCTTTCATTAAGCAATGATACTATTTACTCCAAATTAATAAAGAGAGGTATTGATTTTGATGTAGGTGGAAGCAGGTTCTAGAAGCTATATTATCAGAAGGAAAGGCAGAGAAGCAACTCATGTACCATTGCACTGAAAGTACCACTTCCCTTTTGATCTCTCACCTGTTGATACTATGATTGTGCATTCAGTTGAATTATACACAGTAGTTAGTAACTCACTGAAATGTGACTCTTTTTTTCCCAGCTTCATACGTCGTACCATGGCTAAGTCACTTATACTTTCTGTTTGTTAGCAGAGCACAAGTAATTCAATCAGGTGTTTTTACATTGCATTTCTCACAAACTGGTGTTCAAAGTACATGTAGGCAAAGAGAAGAATTGAAGGTACCAGTATTATGCTATGTCTTTTTTATCAAACTTTACATTATTTTTTATTTCATAAGGTCTTGCTGCTCAAGTGTGAAACCTGTCATCACTGTTGTGCTGGCCTTTTGTGTTTAGAATGATTAAACTTTCGAGCTTTTCTTGTGTAAGGACTTACAGGATTGTGCTCTAATTAAGAGCGTTTGAAATAACTTTGGTTTTATACTTAAATTTTCTTCTCTCTTTTTTTTAAGATTAGGATGTGTGTAGCCACAGGAAATCCCAGAAGTTTTCCCCTTTCTGAATCCTAAAGTAGCTTTACGTCCTTTTTGTATCTTTTTCTAACAAGTTCCCATAGACCCCTTTATTCTTTCTTAGGACTATCTTGTCACCAACCCCCTTTTCTCTCTCTCCTTAGCTCTCTCTTTCACTTTCACAAAAGGCACAGACTTAACATAAATGTGCCTGGATCTTACAAAAGTTGTTTAAAAAGTGAAAAGGGGAAGAAGCTAGTGATCAAAGCAGAAGTGCATTAGGTGATGGTAGAAGCAATAATGAGATTACAGATACTAGAATGTGGATTGAATAAGGAGGGGGTAGGTTGCATGGATTTGAAAGGGGAGAGGCTACTTAGAGGTGATTGAGCTTCTGAGGCTTCTGTAGTTTCCATACTGTTCACATAAGCACCCAATGTTTAGGAAAGAATGCTGGTAACATAATGCAAATGTACAACTTAAGGTTCGGGATCCACATTCTTTCCACATGTTTTGATTCATAACATGCTGCACCGCTTAACGAGCATTTGGTAGTGGAGCACTAAAATGGTAACGTTTGGGTAGTTATTTGAACTAAACAGTGAACCTTCTGAAGTTCACCCAAAATTACAGTCTTCTAGTTTTAACTGTGTTGCAGCAGTATTTCAGCAGTGAAGCTGAAAGTACTCTAGCTAGGTTGATGCTTTTCAGGTCTGAATTGTAAGTTACAATTCAAGTTACTTATGTATATGCTTTATTTTATCAAATGCTCATCAAGAGGTTCAGCATATTACAGATTAACCAGGCTGAAGTAAGATAAAATCCTAATAAACTTTTTAAAATTTTATGAATTAATATTGAAATTCCCAAATTATCATAGTTTAATATTTCCCATATAGTTTTTTTTAATATTGTAGACCAAATTGCTAACATTCATTCAAGGCTTTCAGTAGTGTTGAAAATAGTAAGAACAGCACAGCAATATGATCTTTGCTCATATTGCTGAGTTTTCATTGTGCTGAATTGTTACTGTTTGTGGTGATTATGGTATAGGATGCTTAGATGTTACATAATTTGAAATGCCTATATGTAACTCTGCATGACACAACAGAAGGAGGCTCCATCATTGATTACACTTAGGCAAAAGGAAGATAATTAGGTTTGCTGGGATTTTTTCTCTAGGTGGATTCAGCTTTGTTTAATTTACTGCAAATACTAGCATCCAAATTCCAAACTGAAGTCATGGAGCCCTAAGATACACTGTTACAGGTTGTCATCTATCTTGTCTTGATCTTGTAAAAGGCCTCAGCTTCAGTTTATGTTTCCTGGATTCTTAAAACATTTTCCCATGTTTGCTTTACAAATCAGCAGTTACTAAATCTACACATTTGGAGAGGGCTTTGAGGTCACTGATTACGTTTCAGATTATGCTTCTTTCTCTTAGTTTCTGTAAATTACGCAAATTTAGTGTTGGCAAAAGATATACTAGCTTCATCCTATGTCTGCCACTGAAGAAAAGGCTCCCCTAAGGGGTCATTTTATGTTCGTGTGTGTGTGTGTATGTTAGTGTGTGAAAAAAAGCATTGTACTTTCTACTAGTGAATTTGTGCCTGTCCTTTCCAGGCAGTTCCTTGTACGTTTTTAAGGCTGGATTATTAAAATCAGTTGCTTAGAGATATTACAGATAGTAGTAGTAAGGAAATAGCTCAAATAAATAACTATGAAACTAAGGTAGTAACAGGATTAGGGTTGAGCTGGAGAACAGAAAGCTTTCCAACCCTTACTATTCTATGATTCTATGATCTTAGTCAGAATTTCACTGTTAACTTTCCAAAATCAGTTGAAAATAAAGAAGACACAGCCATTTTGGTACCTGGTATAATTCTGGTTTCGTTTAATGAAATAACAGCACATGTGTATTTTCCATTTTCCTTCTAGGTATATTATTTGTTTTCAAATCACTGTTAATGTTAGTTTTCATTTCATGTGCAGGGTGGTGGAGAATGTACTTCAGATTCTACTTTTTCTTTTAAATGCAAAACAGCAGAAGGCAAACATCTTCTTAAATAGGTTTTGGCTGTATTTAAAAGAAATTGCCAAAATACTTTATAATTTCTCAGGTTTTATGTAAACTACTTTTACAGATTGGTACATTGTATTATTTTAATTAATAAATCCTCTGTGTTTCACTTTGTTTTCCATAAGGAAATACTCTGTTGATTTGGGGATATTGTATGTCTGTGTTAAACAGAACTCCTTTCTGATTTAAGCAGAAGTTTTTGTTCAAATATTAATAGTATGGTACAGCCCATAGTAATTTCACGTTACTTTGGTTTTGTCTTTAGGGACTTACTGAGGCAAACTCCTGCTGAAATTGAGGTCTGAAAAAGACTATGTCAGTAATAATACCTAGTTTGGATACAGTGCTTTTCTTTCTATCATTCAAAGCAACTTAGGAAGAATGAAATTTTTTTTTCTCATTTTATGAAGTAAGGATGTGACCTGACATACTTAGAATTATTCTGCAAACAGGTGAATGACTGAAATAGTTTTGGAATGCTGTATCCATTAATTCACATAGTTCGGGTGATTATTTGGATGATCTTAGTTCTGTGAATTCGGAGGAGTCTAGAGCCATAAAGAAGCCTTAGTACACAGAAAGAATCTTACCAGAAGCAAATTGTTAAAGACTCTCATTTGTGGATATGCTAGCCTGGCAACAAAATACCCGTTTTAATTATTACATCCCCCTATAAGTTAATATATAGATGGTATACCTGTGTAGGCCTATCAGAAGTGAAATCGAGCATCTAAACTCTGGAGCACAAATCAGAATTCTGGATTCAAATTACCCTGAAATATAGATGTTTTCAAATTCCAGAGTTTTATCCAGATCTGATTTTGTGGTGGTTTTTTTTGTTGTTGTTGTTGTTTTTATTTTTTATTTTTTTTTATTTTTTTTATTCTGTCTATATTGGAATGATTGAAGTCTTTGTTTCTTAATGCAATTGAATTTTTGGCTTTTCAGCCAAATTGAACCAAATTACAGTACAGCTGTTAATTTAAATGTTTGAATTAAATCCGATGCAAAATAAACACCAGGTCATAAGTAGAATTGTCACAGTCTAACACTTTTAATAATGATTTGACAATGTAAACCACACATGAAACATAAGCAAATAAATTATATTAATTCTGCTTAACAAAATGAGGAAGTAAATAACTGTAAAAGTATATAAGACAGGATAATGATAGAAGCACCTTATGTTGTGTCTGTAAGGAACCAATTTTAGGCTTTCACTTTCAAAATCATGCTGTATTGATGTTTGGATGCATGGTTGATTTAGATGTGAATTTTATTTAATGCTGAATTTTGGCACCTTCATGACTGGGAAGTTTGTAATCGAGTTAGATTTTTCAAGAATCTTTGTGGTGTATCTTCTATTCTTTCCCTGTTCTATTTGATTTTTTTTAAACCATATACTTATTTGTGTATATCTTAAGCTGAAAATTTTATCAGATGAGTGACAAAAGCAAGTGTTTATTTGGAGACTTAAGTAAGTAAGTATTTATACCGTTTGCATTTCTTCAACAAAAAATTTGAATCTGAAAACTAAAATAGTTCTATATTGGCTGCAGGTGCGCTTTTACATGTGTCAGTATTTCTCCTAAATGAGGCTCATCGATTTATTTAAGTTTTCATAGAGCAGCCCACCAAATAAGACACAATAGCTTAGTCCTAATTTTCAAAAATTGGATGGAAGCTCCAGCAATCTTCTGTACTCATTCCTCATCATTTCAGACCATTCTAATGTGGTATTTTGTTAATGGATTTCTGAAAAGATACTTTGGTTTTACCAATCATGAAACAAAATACACTGTATTAATCCTGAAAGAATGGCACCAACTGATTCTAAACTTTCAAAATAATTTTTCATTATTCAAGAAAAGCTGGTACTTTCGAACTGTTGCTGGAGCTGCTAGTGAATAATGTATAAATAATTTATATGTCCAGTACAGTGTGAGAAACATGAATCTTAGGGTAAAACTGAATGTTTTTTTCCTTTTCGTGTGTGTAGAAAAGATAGCTTGGGGCCAGATACTTATTCATTTCCTCTGAGAAACAATGAATTTTCAGGGAGGCTACCTATTAATTTTAATTTACTCACACTGTCTTTTCCTTTTTGCTCTTTGTACGAAGGTTCAGCCATAGAATCTATACAAGGACTATTTGTAGTATATAATTTCAAGATGCAGTTAAATAAAATTAAATAGTAATGACTATCATAAAATCATTTGTAAGATTCTACTATCTTTAAAATTTAAAAAAATACCAAAAAATAGAAAATATCTGTAAGCAGGTTTTGAACTCTTTCATGGATCTCAAAGTAATACTACAAAGATTATCATGTAAGTCATCTACTGTAAAAGCAAACCACTTCTGATTCCTTTCTGCATACATACCTAATCCAAGGGCAACTGAAGCAACTTTTAAGATTTTGAGTATTCAGCCAACTTTGGGTCATGCCCACATTATGAATTTCAACCATTAGTTTTAACAATGAATCTCCAATATCAATAAAACTAGCTTAATTTAAATAAGTAAATGTGCAAAAACAAATGAGAAAATATGGTAGGAAAAAAGAGGATTTGAAAACGTGTGTTTGTTTAACACTGACAATATAGGCTAAATCAGTTATGAAATATCAGCTGCAAATCTTAAAAAGCCTAAAGGAATTTAATTCAGTGTATGGCTCAGTACTAGACACACGTGCACTGTTTAAGCAGGTGTTACAGAAGAGGAGTGCAAGTAGTCTGGGCTCAGAAACTTTGTTTTTAACTAAAGAAAACAAAAATAATTGTTTCTGTTTTGTATTTCAGAATTAGTAGTATCCTTTTACTGTGTAATTTTGAGTCAGATAACAGCAGTAATGGAGATGCTAGAGCACATCTGGAAACTGCTTTTACAGCCATGCTAAAATATACTAAGCCCAGTATTAGCACTGGTCAAGAAAAAAGCACAACTATAGAACATCATTTGAATGGCAGGTGTGAAAAACACATTCTTCTAGTCTGCAATTTGATGCTTCCACATATATTTTTTGCAGAATATTCTTAGGTAAAATATAGTGGCTTTGGAATTGCTCCAGAAAATTTCCCAACCCAATCCCAATATAGATTTATCTCTTCAGTCCATTTCTTAATAGTCTCTGTTCAAAACAAATTTGTGTATGTGTTTGTGTATGAGGAGTGAAAGCAATTTTAGGCTTCCATTCTGATCAACTTGCTTCTGCCTTCTTTCCTAGGAAGTGTGTAGAGAGCTCTGGTGCCTCAGCAAAAGTAATCGCTGTGTTACCAACAGCATTCCAGCAGCTGAAGGTACTCTTTGCCAAACAGGGAGCATTGAAAAGGGGGTGAGTACAATTAATTTGTTGTTTGAAAAAGCAATTTGTTGTCACAGGAAGAAGGAACTAGTAAATTAAAGTACTTACATGCTAATATAAGACGTAAACAAATTATTATTTCAGAATACGTTTGACTTGTAATGGAAATGTCAATTATAAATTGCGAATTCATAATTATTTATATATGTAATTTAATAAAGGATTTATCCTCACTATAAAATTATATAGGATGGATCAAAAAAACCCAACCTGTTAGATACTCTGTATCATTTTTTGTGTAATTTTTGTAGAAACTCTTTCGTTTAATCCTCATTAAATTTATAGCACTCTTCCATAAAGGACTCCTACAACTCTAGGTCTGACATAGGCTTTGGATATGTGTAACACAGATATAGAGCCTGAACTCTGCGCTGTTAGGAAATAAAACCTTTATTCCTTCAGCTGAATCATACAAGCATATAGAAAAAAAATCTTGCCTTAATAAAAGGGTTTTCTAAAAGCTCGTATTTCAAAGTGACCTTTCTGTTTGACTTTTAATTGTTCTTTTGGTATTCAGTTATTCTTACATAACTGTTTCGCTTTAAAGGACTTCAGTGTGGAGTTTAATAAACTCTTCTACCTAACAGAAAAGCACAGAAAGTCTAATTCTACTGTGTCTGTCTGAACATGTGAATTTTTATTTTAAAACAATGTCTGTATATCAGTAGGTTCAGAGAAAGTTCTGAAGCTTACTTTTAGTAGTAGAAAAAAGTTTCTCAATTACAAGACAAAATCTATACAGATTTTAAAGAGGGGAGAAAAAGATTTAATTATGGATTTATAGGACATATACTTGGGGAAAAATAATTTATAAGCTTTTTTTTTTTTTCAAGATATATTTTATGCAAGTTTGTACAAAGTGAAGAATGCTGATTATATAATTTCCAATGCTCTCTGAGAGTTGCTGCATCTGTCCATAAGATCTGCTACTCCTCCAGATTAGGTGTCAGTAGTTGTTTTTAGGAAAAAATCCATTTTTGTTCTGACTTTCACCATGCTAGCTCAGCTGGTTTCAACAAAGACTGCACTGCATTTTGATTGCAATCTGATGTTTAAACAAATACAATGAAAGCTTTTGGGCAGCTGTCACAGTTTCTTAATGCTAGTTGATGGCTTCACACAGGCCATATGACCTAGCATCGTTTTTGATGGCTTTTCCGTGCTGATTTTGGAAATATTGGTAAACCATTTTAAATAAATTCATTGAAGAAGTCATTTTAAAAAAAAAGACTGCTTGGAGTTAGCCAGTGAAAACAGAGACACCTTTACATTCTACCAAAAAATATTACCTTTTATTACAGTAATAGAAAAAAGTAGAAGCCCTACTCTTAAATCAACAGTCTAGGTTTATTTTGGAACCATCACTCCTTGTCAATGACAAGGAGCAATTTACCTCAGTTTGTATTTTTAAACTGTGATACAACTGTGAACAAGTTGAGATGCTTTAAGATACTGTTGCCTTGTCCACTTGTGTGAGGCTTTAATCAGTTTGCTCCCTACAAAACATCTTTTTCCAGTCATCAATATCATGGTCCTTCCAAGATGGAAATGAGAGAATCCATATTTTTTTACAGTGGTAAGCCGTTCATGTCTGTTAGCAGAGAATTGTATCTGTAAACTGTGGCTTCAGAGATTCCCTGAAATTAATAATTCCTGATAGCAAACAAACCCATAAAACACAAGGTTTTTCCAAATATTTAGTTCTCTTCGCCACATGCTAAGGAGAAAATCACAGGGTACAGTTATTATTATTTTTTTTATTATTACATTTATATGGCAGTCATGCCTAAAAGCCACAACCAAATTAGGCCCTACTTTGCTGGGCTCTATCCAAATATATAATAAATAATGATCTCTTCTTTAAATACCCAGCAAGATCTCAGAATACTTTATCATACTTGAAGGGTCAGTTTCTGCTCTTAGTTACGGTATTGTAAATACCATGTAACTGTCAATGCAAAACAAGTATGAGGCAATGTGCCCTAGTATCTTATTGGCAGAGGTGGGAGGGATTTCTACAATTGAAATAGCCTAACACACCGTTATAAAACCTTATTTCAGTTGCTTATATAAACCTACCAAACATTTAACTGTCTGGGTTGAAATTTTCCACAGTAGATGTCTGCCTACTCCTGAAGGTTTTTAGAGTGTTTTCCATGAAAGTTACTCAGCTGTTTTCTGCGTACAGGGAAAGAGAATAGAGTGGTTTCTTGCTGCTGATGAAACTTGTACATCTGTTCTGTTTTGAAGCTTTAATATGTTCATGCTTTGGTGAAGGGTTTTATGTATTTTCTGGGTTCAAAAAGGTACACTTTTTCCTAATTTGTAATAATAATTCTAAATATACATGAAGTTTCTCTCTGTTGTACACAGAGGTGTGTTTGTGAAGGTGAAGTAATTGATAGACTTTAAAAATATACTCTGATGAGGAAATGGTGCATGTAAAACAGTAAGACAAAATTGATCGGAATGTTTATTTACTCAGTACTCATTGCCTCATTATAACAGATGAGGTTGCTATAGTTTGTGGAGGAAGCATATTTCCATAGTCCCATTAGAAATAATGAAGATTTTGATAATTTTTAATTACTCTATCAGAGATTCTATCCATCACTAGTTTCTGGTGAGAGATAATTTTCACTAGAAAACAAGGAAAAGACATCAAAGTGAGCAGTAAGTCCTCAGATTTAACTCTGGTAGAGTAGGAAACACAGCATTTAAGCAGTTTTTACCGAGAAATATGGAATGTGCAAGACAGTGTTTGCATGACCAAGAAAATTGCTGAGTATAGTGATTTTACACAGCTTTGGAGAAATAAAGCAGGTAGAATGCAGCTGCCAATTATATACAGTCCTAATAGTATGCAGTTAGGATGGTTTGCATGTTGTTTGACATATGTGATATTCTTGTGATTTAATTCAAAGTGTCTTTCATAACTGATTTTGACATGTTTATGTAATAAACATAAATAAAATGTATTTTAAACTGAATTATTAATTTTTTATGTAAATTTTTACACACATTTGGACAGAGCCTTGGGTGACATGGTTTAGTGTGATGTGTCCCTGCCCATGGCAGGGGGGTTGGAACTAGATGATCTTAAGGTCCTTTCCAAGCCTAACTATTCTATGAGTCTATGATTCTGTGATTTTTGTGCTTAGAAGCATTTAAATTTTTAGCTTTTGAATTCTATGTAGCTCACATAAATACTTCATTCTTCATCATAATGGCACTATTAGAGGCATTGTAAAACACTGCTGAATGGATTTATCTACAGTAGCTAAAAATGTGGGTTCACTACAGGACTGCATTGTGTGTTATGCAGACATGCAGTGATAGTCTGATTTAAGACAAGCTGTATATGAAAGTTATATTCTTCTGATGGATGCCTACTTATTGACATAAACTTCTGATTTGCTAATTTAGATTAAACCCTCCTTTCCTCAGTACAAATCCGTAAAACTCTGTGTCTTTGGGTTTTTTGTCTGAAGAAGGTTGTGGTGGGTTGACCCTATCCCGCAGCTAAGTCCACCCAGTCGCTTGCCTACTGCCCCCAGCGATGGAGGAGAGAATAAGGAGGAAAAAAGTGAGAAAAATGAATGGGCTGAGATAGACACTAAGTGAAAGAAAAAGCAAACAGGAGATCAAAGGCAGTTGCTCACTACCTGCCACCAGCAGCCTTTTGCCCAGCTAGTCTGAGAAGCAGCTACTTTGAAAGCATCCCAACTGCCTGTTTTACTGCTGAGTTTCATTTTTATAGCGTATGATATCCCTGTGGTCATTTGGGATCAGCTGCCCCTGCTGCGTTCCCTCCTAACCTCTTGCCTACTCCTAGTCTACTTGCTTGAGGGGCAGGTTGAGAAACCAGGAGAGCCTTGTGGCATGCAAGCATTGTTGAGCAGTACCTAAGATGTCAGTGTGTCATCCACGCTGGTCACAGACCAAAACCACAGAACCATACTGGTTGCTATGAGGAAGACTCTGCCCTGGCCATATGTGGTAGAAAAGGCAATGTATGTTGAACTTGAGATTTAAAATATTTTGCTTTATCTTTTCTACAGACACAGGAATGCTCTTTTTTTTCTTTTTGTCTTTTTTTGTTTCTCTAACTGATAACAGGAAGAGGTTTAGAAACAGAAATGTGCTGGATTATAACAGGTGTGTTTTGAAACAGGTACAGCACATACAGAGAAAAAAGAGGTCATGAAGAATAAAAAGTGTTTTGGGAGAAGAAACAAAAACGGATGTGGCTGGAAAAATAATGCCACAGTTTTCATTTATTAATGTGGAAATAACAAGGAAATATTGTAACAAGGAAATACTATATTAAATGGTAACGTGTTCGTGTCTATGCAGAAATGTTGTATCTAGGTGTCCGCTTATGATAAGCTACAAATTTTAACAGTAATCTGTCATTTTAATGTACACAAAGAGCTAAACACTAACACGTTTGACAGTCTACAAGTACCTTTTATTAAAAATGAAATTCCTGATGAAAAAAGGATTTTTATTTATTTAACACTGAACAATCCTTATTCACGTCAGATTTTAGTGGTGTGGTTTTTTTTTTTTTTTTTTTTTCCCTAATGACAGTAGGTTAAATTCTCTTTTATTTTTCCTTCAGAAAAATCTTGAGTAGATCAGGTCATTGTGGATGGCTGTATTTACTTGTTTGTATATGTCCCACATTACTGGGACTGAGGTTTTAGGTGAGCCCTAGGACTTAGAAAACTTTGCTTTGCTTGTTATATGCTTGCATAGGTGTAATGTATGAAGTCAACACTGAGTCTTCCAGTAGTTCTTATGGATAGACAGACGTGTGTCTGTCAATGTCTCCTGTTCAAGTCTCAGTCAAATTTTTGTCAAATTCACGTGACTGATTTTGGATGCAGAAGTTGTCTGGGTTTCTTTTTGGAAAGGGTCAATATTGTGTCTGTTTGGGAAATTCAAGGGAGTTGAACAGCAGATGCCCACCTTTCGGAAGTGAGATGTGCAGATTCAGGTCACAGTAAACCTGTAATTTACTGTCACCTAAGCCTATAGTGGTGGGAAAGGGTTACCTAACTGAGGTACTCCAGATTCTCAGTGATGCACCAGAATGTGGATCAAACTATGGGCACCAGGATTGTTTCTGAATGGTTTAAAAAAGGTTTCTGACTAAGGGAATTATAAACTTAACAATGAGCCATTTGTGTGAATTGTGTCTTTTTGTGCATCCAGTGTAAGTAGCAATATTGCAAAGTTTTAGTTTTTGCATGAGCGCGGTACTCATGTTTATTCTGTGACTGAACAAGTGGCCACTCGCTATTATATAGTAATTTTCTGTACTGTGTCTAATACTTTGGCACTGCTTTTGTTATGTCTGTAGGGCTAGTGTAAATGAAGAACTGCAACAAATTCTTCTTCCATTGTAACCTCATCCAGGTTTTCTTTTTTAAAATGTAACTGAATACTTTCTTAAAAATACTGTCAGGGGGAATTTTTCATTTTGCATAATGGAGCCTCTGCATGAATCCTAAGCAGAGGGTGTTTTATGAAACTAATATTGTATATGAATCTTAGTGTTTAAAGGGATGTAAGCAACTTGGTAAGCAACTTGCAGTTCCTTTAATAAGAAATGCTAAGGAGGATGTATGAATAAAAAAAAAATATTTTTAAGCTTGCTTTAACTTCTGGTGTGTGATAGGAACCTATAATTTAGGACTTGGTGAAGACAATTAACAAATCACACACACCCTCACGAATGTCTAAACATGGCTAGAAAAAGTAAAATATTAGTCATGTTATCTATACAGAGAATGCTAATGCCTAAAATTGGTCATTGCCTGACCCTTATATTTTTCTGTCGTGATAACTCTTGTCAGCCTGGAAGCTAATTCTGTGTTTTTTTTTTTTGTGAAATCTTTCAGTGGTGTTATCAGGGAGAGTGCGTACCTTTTGGCACTTGGCCCCAGAGCATAGATGGGGGTTGGGGTCCGTGGTCAATATGGGGAGAGTGCAGCAGGACCTGCGGGGGAGGAGTCTCCTCATCTATAAGACACTGTGACAGTCCAGCGTAAGTAGCTAAAGTAAGCCGGAGCCAACAAAAAGACACATTTGGAAATTATTCAAAACTGTGGTTTCACGTTATCTGTAAAAATGTTTTGCTAGTTTGCCAGCATTTGTCTTCAAAATTGCAGACAGAAATACTTAAACAGGAGAAGTTCCCTAGACATACTTCTAACATTTTTAATCTGTCTTCTCTACTGTAAAGATAGCTGGATTTTTATTTAGCAATAACCAGAATGGTTTTCTTTCTACATCTTGCTGTTCATGCAGAATATATTTAAATTGTGTCTTAGATTTCTTTCTTGAAACATGTTACCTGTAGTGCTTGCCTAGGATAAAAAATAACTATTGCCAGTTACTTATTAAAATCACAACACAGTATTTCCAAGCTTTTGCATAGAACTGCTTACATATAAACCATACTTAGTAATATTAGGTTGCATACAATACATTTATATGCTGCCATGTCTAGCACTGAGTTGTGACTTCCCACTGACTCTTAAAACAATTCATCAGCTTCACTCCCTGCCGCTACTCCCAGTTGGTCCATATACTCTCTCTCGAGAGGGATCAGCTTCTCTACTACAGTTTGATCTGTTGTGTGTATCTGTACTTGTCCTGTCATCTCTCTGCTTTCCAGTGTCCTGACCACTGTTCCATAGTCTGTCAGGTAACTGCTCCTGTCTCTGTCACTACTGCTTCTCAAATGAGGAGTGCTTGCTTGTTTCCATTGCAGTTCTTTGCTAAATAAACCACTGCTTTTATCTGTTGCTTTTTCTGTTCTGCTTACCTCATGACAGCTATAGGTCTGTCCAGAAGGATAGCTTTATTACTCCATACTTTGTTCTTATAATGTCCCATCATCACTTTTTCCATAACCATCATTAGTTTTTAAGACCACTCTGTCTTGAAGACATTAAGCTTTTGTGCTTCTTTAATAGAAAGGCATTCTGTGGCATGTATCGCTCCTTCCATATCATCTCCTGTCTGTACACCTAAGTTCTTTGTTGCTTGTACCCATGTTTTGCAAGCCAGGCTGCACATCAGCTTTCCAGTGCGCTCTGCAAGACACCAAAGTGCTGTAATGTCATATTACTACTGCTTCAGGTATTCAGTTCACCTCCTGTCATTAGCAATAACTATCAAATCTGGCAAATAACACTACTTACTGGATGAATTCAAAGGCAAAAATTATCCATATGCATTGATAACATGTCAGACTATGTTACTGAGAGAATAATAAATTAAATATTTTTCAAAGCAGCATGTAAAAATGCGAGTGGAATATTTGTTCTGAGCATGAGCAATTTCCTAAGATTTTTTTAACTACTCCTGTTACCATGTATATAGGTTGGTATGTTGAAAGGTGGTTAAATTTTTAATGTTTAACAGTACATCAAGCAAATGCATTTGCAATGGGTGGGGAGGATGTCTGTATTAGGAAAGAAAAACTTTTGGTTTCAGAATAGTGTTGCTTAGTTAAATAGCTGTAATGTTAAAAGCACTGTTGATTTTCTTTCTGGTTGATTGTAAATTCTTCCATTTCTTCACTATAAAACAGACACAAAGTTTTTTCATTTCTGCTTTCAAGTTATGAGCCGAAGAGCTGATGTCTGATTAATCTTACGTTTAAGTCAATGTAAATTGATTATTTGACCTGTGTCGAATCTATCTTTGAAAGATAGATGAGGTTTTTGAACAGTTTGGGAATTTAAGAGCCAATATGTTATTCACACTAATAGAAACCTGCTTACTCTGGAGTTTCCTCAGCCTTAATATTGCTTAACTCAAATCAGAATCAGATTTTATAACTAGAAAATGCGGTCTTTTCTGGCTCCAGTATTTAGAAGACAGTGTCTCTTCATTTTGTAATATTTTCAGGTGTAATATGAGAAGATTAAAAAAAAAAAAAAGCTGCTCATATGGTTTGTTTACGTATTTCTCATTTTAGTTTTACAAAGCAATCAAATGATTTAAAAACAATGCCTTTTTAGTATGTTCAAAATACAATTAAACCACATATGCAAACTAGATGAATAGTCATTATATAAGTGATGATTTTCAGATACCCCCTATTTTTTTTTATCTGCTCCAATTCAAGTCAATTCTACAATTCTTACTAAATAAAAAATTTCAAAATCTCGCTTTAAAACTTCCGTGTACTTTTAATTTTTTTATTTAATATATATCTCTTCGACTTGTGTTTAGACTAATAATGCATGTACTAATACAGAAACATGTTTTTCAGGCCATCAGGTGGAGGCAAATATTGTCTTGGGGAAAGGAAGCGGTATCGGTCTTGTAATACTGATGTAAGTAAATTTTATTCCACTGTAAAAGTATAATTAGCTTGTTTGCTTTACATTTTAGCAGTAATGGATGCTTTCTTTCACTTCAGAAAAGCCTTGAATTCTGCATTTTATTAGCAGAGAGTCCTGTAGGGCACCTGCGTATTCCAGGTACCCTATGAGTTCTGCTAAATGTTTGGATACTTGGCTCAATGTGATGCCCAGCTGGTGCATTCACATTAAGGACTGGAGTGAGTTCAACATGAGCATCAATGTTAGAAGTCAACAAGGAGCATTCCATGTCAGAGCAAAGGTCTCTCTAGCCCAGTGTCTTGTCCCTCAGCAGTGGCCAGTAACTGGGTGTCTCTAAATATAGAATCATAGAATCATAGAATAGTTAGGGTTGGAAAGGACCTGAAGATCATCGAGTTCCAACCCCCATGCCACGGGCAGGATGTCTCACACTAAACCATGTCACCCCAGGCTATGTCCAACCCGGCCATGAACGCCGCCAGCGATGGAGCATTCACAACTTCCCTGGGCAACCCATTCCACTGCCTCACCACCCTTACAGTAAAGAATTTCTTCCTCATATCCAATGTAAACTTCTCCTGTTTCAGTTTGAACCCATTACCCCTTGTCCTCTCACTACAGTCCCTAATGAAGAGTCCCTCCCCAGCATCCCTATAGGCCCCCTTCAGATACTGGAAGGCTGCTATGAGGTCTCCACGCAGCCTTCTCTTCTGCAGGCTGAACAGCCCCAACCTTCTCAGCCTGTCTTCATACAGGAGGTGCTCCAGTCCCCTGATCGTCCTCGTGGCCCTCCTCTGGACTTGTTCCAACAGTTCCATGTCCTTTTTATGTTGAGGACACCAGAACTGCACACAATACTCCAAGTGAGGTCTCACAAGAGCAGAGTAGAGGGGCAGGAGCATCTCCCTCAACCTGCTGGTCACACTCCTTTTGATGCAGCCCAGGATACGGTTGTCTTTCTGGGCTGCAAGCGCACACTGCCGGCTCATGTTCATTTTCTCGTGGACCAGCACCCCTAAGTCCTTCTCTACAGGGCTGCTCTGAATCTCCTCCCTGCCCAACCTGTAGCTGTGCCTGGGATTGCTCCAACCCAGGCGTAGGACCTTGCACTTGTCGTGGTTAAACTCATCAGGTTGGCATCAGCCCACCTCACAAGCGTGTCAGGGTCCCTCTGGATGGCATTCCTTCCCTCCAGTGTATCAACTGAACCACACAGCTTGTTGTCATCAGCAAATTTGCTGAGGGCACACTCAATCCCACTGTCCATGTCACCCACAAAGATGTTGAACAAGACCGGTCCCAGCACCGATCCCCGAGGGACACCACTCGTTACTGGTCTCCAGATGGACATTGAGCACAACTGTTTGCGTGCGGCCATCCAGGCAGTTCTTTATCCACCGAGTGGTCCACCTATCAAATTGATGTCTCTCCAACTTAGAGAGAAGGATGTCATGTGAGACAGTGTCAAAGGCTTTACACAAGTCCAGGTAGATGACATCAACTGCTCTACCCCTGTCCGTCAGTTCCATAGCACCGTCATAGAAGGCCACCAGATTGGTCAGGCAGGATTTCCCCTTAGTGAAGCCATGCTGGGTGTCACCAACCACCTTGTTGTGTTTCATGTGCTTCAGCATGCGTTCCAGGAGAATCTGCTCCAAGATTTTGCGAGGCACAGAGGTGAGACTTGACTGGTCTGTAATTCCCTGGCTCATCCATTTTCCCTTTCTTAAAAATGGGGGTTATATTTCCCTTTTTCCAGTCATCGGGAACTTCACCTGACTGCCATGATTTTTCAAATATGATGGGCATATAATCTTCTTTACCACTGAATCAGCCGGTTGTTCCTGGTGCAAGCTTGCCCCCTCATCAGCCCCCTGCAGGATAGCAAATCAGTTCTGGGTGGGGAACCCATTACCCCTTGTCGTATCAGTACAGTCCCTAATGAAGAGTCCCTCCCCAGCATCCCTGTAGGCCCCTTCAGAATACTGGAAGGCTGCTATGAGGTCTCCACGCAGTCTTCTCCAGGCTGAACAGCCCCAACTTTCTCATCCTATCTTCATACGGGAGGTGCTCCAGTCCCCTGATCATCCTCGTGGCCCTCCTCTGCACTTGTTCCAACAGTTCCATGTCCTTTTTATGTTGAGGACGCCACAGCTGCACACAATACTCCAAGTGAGGTCTCACAAGAGCAGAGTAGAGGGACAGGATCACCTCCTTTGACCTGCTGGTCACACTCCTTTTGATGCAGCCCAGGATACAGTTGTCTTTCTGGGCTGCGAGTGCACACTGCTGGCTCGTGTTCATTTTCTCGTTAACCAACACCCCTAAGTCCTTCTCCCCAGGGCTGCTCTGAATCTCTTCTCTGCTCAACCTGTAGCTGTGCCTGGGATTGCTCCAACCCAGGTGTAGGACCTTGCACTTGGCATGGTTAAACTTCATCAGGTTGGCGTCAGTATGTCAATGTCCCTCTGAATGGCATTCTTTCCCTCCAGTGTATCAACTGAACCACACAGCTTGGTGTCATCGGCAAACTTGCTGAGGGCACACTCTCTGAGGGCACACTCAATCCCGCTGTCCATGTCACTGACAAAGATGTTGAACAAGACTGGTCCCAGCACCGATCCCTGAGGGACACCACTCGTTACTGGTCTCCAGATGGACATTGAGCACAACTGTTTGCGTGCGGCCATCCAGCCAGTTCTTTATCCACTGAGTGGTCCACCTATCAAATTGGTATCTCTCTAATTTAGAGACCAGGATGTCATGTGGGACAGTGTCGAATGCTTTGCACAAGTCCAGGTAGATGACATCAACTGCTCTACCCCTGTCCATCAGTTCCATAGCCCCTTCATAGAAGGCCACCAGATTGGTCAGGCAGGATTTCCCCTTAGTGAAGCCATGCTGGCTGTCACCAAGCACCTTGTTTTTCATGTGCCTTAGCATGCCTTCAAGGAGAATCCACTCCATGATTTTGCCAGGCACAGAGGTGAGACTGACTGGTCTATAATTCCTCGGCTCATCCATTTTCCCCTTCTTGAAAATGGGGGTTATATTTCCCTTTTTCCAGTCATCGGGAACTTCACCTGACTGCCATGATTTTTCAAATACGATGGACAGTGGCTTAGCAACTTCATTTGCCAGCTCCTTCAGGACCCGTGGATGGACTTTTATCAGGTCCCATGGACTTGTGCACGTTCAGGTTCTTAAGATGGTCTCGGACCAGGTCCTCTCCTACAGTGGGCCCTGGGTCTTCATTCTCACAGTCCCTGCGTGTGCCTTCCAAGACTTGAGTGGTGTGGTCAGAACATTTGCCAATGAAGGCTGAGGCAAAGAAGTCATTAAGAACCTCATGCTTCTCCAAATTCAGGGTAGCCAGTTCTCCTGATAGCTTCCAGAGAGGACCCATTTTGTCCCTAGTCTGTCTTCTATTCACAGTGTGCCTATGGAATCCCTTCCTGTTATCTTTCACATCCCTAGCCAAGTTTAATTCTAAGTGGACCTTAGCTTTCCTAACCTGGTCCCTAGCTTCCCAGACAACATCCCTGTATTCTTCCCAGGCTGCCTGTCCTTGCTTCCAGCTATTATAAGCCTCTATTTTCTGCACTCTTTCCTCAGCAGCTCCTTATCCATCCAAGGAGGTCTCCTGGCCCTCCTGCAGCCCTTCCTTCTTGGAGGGATGCAACACTCCTGAGCTTGCAGCAGGTGATCCTTGAATATCAACCAACAGTCTTGGGCCCCCCTGCCCTCTAGGGCTGTATCCCATGGAACCTTACTGAGCAGGTTCCTGAAGAGGCCAAAGTCTGCTCTCTAGAAAAACAAAAAACAGCACACCTGGAGTGCAAGGGATGAGCCTCGCCCTGGAAAACCACCTCTTTGATCATGGTGTCTCCCCTGCCAGGTAAGTATGAGAAGGATTTAGACTCAAGCTTTGAGGTTGGTCAAGACTGATCCCTCTGCTGGTTGGAGAACATGGCAAAAAGAGGCAAATTTTATTTGTGTTGCCATTAAAAAAAGTTGGTACTTTATTTACACAGCTATGTTTTATTCTCAATGTTATCATCTGAAGAATTACTGAATTTAAGTAAGTCACCTTAGTTATTTTTTTTATCAGTTAATGTATTATATTTGAAAATGTACTTTTATGTGGAGGGAGATAATAGTGATTAATAGGGAAAAAAAGTTACATACTGTCTGATGTGTTTTAATTTATGTGGCAACAGCTTCAATATTGCAAACATAAATTCTCGTTTCTGAATTATATTGCAATAGAGTGGCTGTTAAAAGAGCTTGATTCATGTATACTGAGAATCATAATTATTAATATTTGCATTGTGCAGCAAGTTTTTATCATCCAAGTTTATAGAAACCCTTTCACTTCAGTGCATTTCACATTCCTGAACCGTGCTAAGTGACTTAGATACATAAGAAGATAAGTAAAACCATCATAAAATGGACACTTCTGTTGCTCATAAAATAGTAGTATTTATTGACACCTGTTTTCTGTCAAACAAATTCTTTTTCAGTCTAAAAATTATTTTCATCTGTATTTCAAATGCTTTGATGAAGTTTGCACTTTCAGCAAGTACTTAAACATTGATAACAATGTTTAATGTACTATCTAAATTCTGGATGTATTCAAGATTAGTCATGATTATTATTGTGAACCTGCTGATGAAAAATGTGAGAAACAGCAATGAATTCTCTCTCCCGTAATTCTTTCCAAGATGAATTTCACTTATATCTACCCTTATTCCATGTAAGAAAGATACTTTACAGTTTTGTTATCGATAATGTGAAGTAGTGAACGTTCAAATTAAAGCAGTTTTTATTTCATCCCTTGGAGACTGGTAAAACTCAGACCCAAACATGGTGTGTGTTCTCAGCCTTAACACAATGCTTTCGTCAAGGTTACAAGTAACAAGAGGTGATACAACTCTAAAAAGTGTTTGGGTCTTTTTTTCTTGATGTGTTAGTAGCATTTCTCAGTACAGCTGATGAATACAGTGTAACTGAGCCTGTAGCCCTTATCAAATAATTTTGGTTTAATTTTTTCAGCTGTTTATAAGGACGTAGCTGATGGCATAGTTTGATGTGATTCTGATTGTCCTGTTTTATGGAAACTGTTGTATAACAGTTACCTTTGCTTAAATTACTTCAGTTACTTCATGACAGGCTATGATTACAAAATAGACACTGTAAGACAATAAAGCAAGTTCCAGAAGCAGAGCCACAGGCAAAGCAGGGAGCCACCTCCTAGTCTCTTGACTGATTATGTTTGCGATGTAAGCTTATGAGCATTCTTTTTATGTTGATATTTGGAAGAAATTAACCTTTTTTTGTCTTGATTGTTTTAGCCATGTCCTTCAGGGGCCCGTGATTTTCGAGAAAAGCAATGTGCAGATTTTGACAATATGCCTTTCCGGGGAAAGTATTATAACTGGAAACCCTACACTGGAGGTAATGGTCATCTTCACAAAAATGTTTCCATATGTGAAGTCTTAAAAATTATATAAATGTTATATAAAGAGTAATGTTTGTAAGTAGAATATTTTGATTAAAATATAATGAGCTAAGTTTACTAGTACTTTTGTCAGTTGCTGAAGACACTGCAGAAGAGCCATCTCTATTCTGACACAGTTTTGGTTTTGCTATGGGGAGAGTGAGCATTGTTGTAGGGACTCCAATTTAAAAGTATGGAGCCCTTCTCCACCTGCAGTTGTAATATAATTAGAGATGCTGTAGATGATCTCTAAGTGCATGTTATGCCACAGCGATGAGTTCAGTGTAAAAAAAATCTCACAATCGTTTTTTCCTTTCTTAAGGTAAGAATGCTAGGAAAAGGAAATAGAATTTATAAATCTCTCTAATTCAATTACTAATGCAGTAACTTAATTATAAATAATTGCAATGTGCAATAAAAGGGTCTTTTGCAGGGAAGAGGGATATAATTTCTTTTTGGGACAGTTTAATCAAGTTTATGTTTCTGTCATTCTAAGTTTGTAGATTGTCCTTGTATTATTTTGTTTTTTTCCTGTTCTAAACATATAGTGAACAAGTTCATGTTTCTGCTTGTTTTTTTTTTATTTTACTGATGTGGATAGTTTTAGTTTTTTTAGATAAAATGCCTAAAAAGGATAATTGCGATCATGTGGTCTGAGCTATAATGTAATTCTGTAGGACTAAATTCTTAACTAAAATAGTCTGATCTTTGCTTTGGAATTTACATTGTTATACTTCTAGCACTGCATTCTTTTGTTATTCTTGTTTTTCAAATGGTGAAGTGGTATCCCTATTGTTTTAAATTGTTCAATAATCATTAGGGTTGTATTAACATAATGAAGTCGTTATGGAGCCAGCCAACCTTGCCATATCTTACTATGCGAAATAATCTTTTTTGCAAGAAAGAAGAGTCAAGTAGAGAAATCAATAAAGGGAAGTTATATAAAGTATATACATTGTATGTGTCAGGTATGAGAGAAGATTATCAATTTCAGATCTGTTTATGCATATATACCTTTAACCAGCTGTTAACTTTTCAAGACATCTGTTTGGTTTTTTTTTTTTTCATTCATTTTTGTTGTCCAGGTGGGGTTAAACCATGTGCATTAAACTGCTTGGCTGAAGGTTATAATTTTTACACTGAACGTGCTCCTGCAGTAATAGATGGGACTCAGTGCAATGCTGATTCACTGGATATCTGTATCAATGGAGAATGCAAGGTTACAAATGTTTTATAAAGTACTTAAGGATTAATTTGTTGTGTCTGCTATCTCCTACGTTTAATTATGGTTCTTACTTTTATGGAACGCAAGTGTTGACAGATCAAATTGTTAATGAGAAAGTAAGATTGAGACAAAAAGATAAAGTATTGCATAAATTAAACAAATCACTTAAATTTCTGTGGCCTTTTACAGACATTGATAGAATCCTTCATTTTGTCTTTTTTTTCTCTTGCTTTGTGTTTTCTGTTGAAGAATTGGTGGAAAGGGCAACAGGAGATGAACAGAATACTTGCACTGTTCCAAGGCCTGTTCCATCATTCCAATTAGAACACCACTCTGACTGAAAAACAGTAATTGTGAACGTATTAATTTGTTTCTCTTGTTGCAAACAATTCTGCTATTAATGTCATTGAAACAAAGTTGTTATTATTGCTCTGTAGTTCTAGGAAAAAGTGTATAACGATGCAATTATTTTCCATTTACTGAAACTCTGATTATCTTGTAAGATTCCTATAGAATTTCGTTACATAAATTTGAATAAAATTGCAGGTCTGTGCCATATTTTGGTTATGTACATCCCACTGCTGCTTCAGTTTAGCAAAGTGTTTAATTCCATACTTAAGTCTAAACATCTGAACTGTGCTGGTGACTCCAAAAAGTATTTGATTTCACTGAAACTACTAACATAACTAAAGCTTAACCCAATGCTAAAGTTCTTTGCTAAATTGAAGGCCGAGGGTGTTGGAACTAGATGATCTTAAGGTCCTTTCCAACCCTAACTATTCTATGATTCTATGATTCTATGTTTATTGAATAGCGTGATGATATCAAAAAAGACCTAAGAAATAACCTGTGAAATTCTGATGTTCTTTGTGCATATTTTAATAGTTTTGAAAAGTCTTTTAAAACAAAATTTCAAGTTGAGAATGAACTATGTAATAAAGTTGGGTCTCTGTCTTCTTAGTGAATCAGAAAGTTGAAATGTTAATGGTTAGAATAGTACCATTTTGTCAATTTTTTAAGGTGGTCTAATTTCTGTTACGGCCTATGAATTACGTATTTATGAGACACAAGATGATATTACTAGACAGTAAACAAAGTTGTGTAGCTGCCTCCTTTTTTGTATAAATCCCAGAAAAGATTGGCAAGCTTCAGTGTTCATTCTGTTTACATCCTACTTGTTCATTCTCCTTTTCGTTGTGTTTTAAGGATCCAACTGTCTTTATTTTCATCAGCTTTGTAATAGGATTGAATCAGTAAGTTGTAAGGAGTTAATCATTGTTCACTATATTTCTCAAGTAGATAATCAGAAACGTAATGTATTTTTTTATGATCAATTATAGACACCTCTTTTTTCCAAAGGCTGTTTAATGCTATCTAATACAGCTTTTAATTCAGCCTTTCACTAAGTTTCATTCTGCATTCATTCTTACAGTAATTTACACTTTACATTCAAAATTATGAAAACAATCATAAGTTTTTCCTGGATAATGTGGAAATACGGTTCATGAAGCTGTAAATGCCTTTGGGATTAATTTTTATGCTGTGTAAGTGTTTAAGGAACCCAGCAAATGTTTGCCTTAACAAAGCAATATAGATGGAACACAGTTAACTGTTGTAATGTTACGTAAAAATATAACTAATCATTTATTGATAACTGTAATAATTAAATTGTTTGTAAAATACTGTGAGATCCCTTCCTGAAAGTCACCATTGAAGTGCAAAGTACTTATTAATCAAGATTTGGTAACAACCCAAATGTGACTTGTTCTCCTTTGTTTTCTTTCCCTGGTAAGTGAAAACCCACTTACAGTAACAGCTATCAAAAACAGGGTAGATAAAAAGAACTGAGTATCTCAAACCTGAGACAAACACTTCAAAAAAAAAAAAAAAAAAAGTGTAAGGCCATCATCCTGTTAAAATATTTATTCTTATCTGTTCTCAGCATGTAGGTTGTGATAATATTTTGGGGTCTGATGCTAAGGAAGATAGATGCCGTGTTTGTGGCGGAGATGGCAGTACATGTGAAGCCATTGAAGGTTTCTTCAATGGTTCACTGCCAAGAGGAGGTATGTACATATATGCTCATTTTATTGCACAATGCATTTAGATGTCCCTTTAGCAAATAACAGTGCTGCATTCATTTCCAGAATGGCATTTCTGCTAGTCATTCACTTTGACTCCTTTTGCTTTGTTGTTGCCTTTTTCTGTGTTAGTTTAGATTTACACCAAATACAGTATGTTTCATTACTGAATACTTAGTTCTCATGGTCTTTAATGCACTTAAAAAAAGTGGTGTTTGTTGTTTTTTTTTTTTTTTTTTATTATTATCTAGTTAGGTGGTATAGTAAGAGTAATGTGTATGATTTTATCATGTGTGGTAGAATCTGATATTTAGTCATACATGAAATTTTAGAATGGAAAGAATCCAGAAATGTCTCTTTAAGTTCATCTTATTAAGAACTCAGAAAATGTATACGGGCAATTAGTTTAAAGCTGACTCAAAAAAGACAGTTACAGGGTTGCAATCTTAGTGTTATCAGTTTTGAGCTCCTAAATACAGGAAAATGATTGGTGCACTGGAGTGAGTTCAGTTCAGTGAGGGCCCACTGAGATTATTGGGCTCTGGAGTGCTTGCCCCTCTTTGAGGAGAGGCTGAGACAACAGAGCTTATTTAGCCTGGAAAAGAGGAGATTTGTGGGGACCTGGTATCACCCTTCCAATACCTAAGAAGAGGTTTTGAATAAGGCAGAGCCAGGCTTTTCGCAGTGGTGGGTACATGCTGGGAGAAGAGACAATGGCTATAAATTAAAACAAGGGAGATGCTGACTGAATGTAAGAAAAAAAATCTTCCCCAGGAAGAGAGTCCAGCAGCAGATCGGGTTGTCCAGAAAGGTTGTATAGTTCCATCATTAGAGATTTTCTTCCACACAGCAGGATAAAGCACTGAGTAACTTGGTCTGATCTCCTAGCAGACCCTGCTTATGGCAGAAAGTTGGGCTAAATCACTGTCTGAGGTCCTCTTCAAACTGAATTGTTGTGTGATCTCAAGGTCATTTTATATGTCAATTATTCATAATATGCTGTTGAAAATACTTCATTAGCACTTAGAAAAAAGAGTTCCTGACTACATGGTAAGTTCTTGCTATCGCTATCACATTTCTATATGACATTTAAAGTGTTCTCCTTTTTATCACGTGAAAGAAAATTTTCAAGTACATTTGAATCCATATCTCATACTAATTTTTAGTAGTAAATAATTCATAATGGTTAGTTTCATGACTAATGTTGATTAGTGTAAGCAACAATAAATAAAGTTTACCTTTGTCTTACAGGCTATATGGAAGTGATTCGAATTCCAAGAGGTTCTGTGCACATTGAAGTAAGAGAAGTGGCAGTGTCAAAGAACTACATTGGTAAGAACATGGTTTGAATAGCAGGCTGTTATGAGGTTGGTTAATGTTGTGAATTGAAGGTACATTTTCTGGTTTGGCTAAACCATAGGCATAGCAGAAGCAGCAGAGGGAATTATTAACTGTTAATATTAGGTTGTGGTCAGGCGGTTGCAGTAGTTGGTTAGGACGTATTTTCTTGAATGGAGCTAATGAGTTACATCGTATGACTCCTCCTTGTCCACTCAGTGCAAAATCAGATCAATTCACTATAGTTATAGTGTCAGACTCCAGCTGAAGTGTACGAAGAGTATCCAAATGATGTACTGTCCCACGCTGAGGTAGCATCTTCCGTCAGGGAAGTCTCTGATCTTGTGGGACTAAACTGGTGTAAAACATGATTTTATTCTTGCAATGATTATTCATCAGCAGAAATAGTTACTTAAATGCTAACAGTACCGTCTCCTTATCCTAAGGCAATTTGAAGTATCAGTTATACAGTGTTACTGAGGTGCTGTATGGTGTAGATGCCATCTCTGTTTTATAGATAAGGAAAATGAGGTGCAGAAAAACTAGGTGCTTGCTTGAGATAATTCAGGAAGCCTGTTGTAAAGCATAGAATTAAATTCATATTCCCTGTTATTAATTTCTTTAAAGACTGTGTTAAACTTGCCTTCTGTTTTTTTTTTTAATACGGATACATACAAATCTGGCTTCCTCAAACTCAAGACAGCACACGTATCTGAAAGTCTCTGTACCCTGATTTGCATGGCAGTCCATTCACAGTAGTCCAAGAACACCTATTAGTCAAGAATAGATTAGAGAGCTGAGTAGTTATGCAGTAGACTAACAGATTAACACAACCCAAAGTTATTACATGTTAGGCTAAACAGCAATTTGCAGGTAATACGTCAGAGGCCGCTTTTGTCAATCTGCACTCCATGTAGTTGATGTGTATAACACTAACATGTCGGAAAGGATTGTGATGCCTTAAAGTGTGAGTTGTAAGGGCAGTTATCCTGCTAGGTACATGAATTCCTAAATTGATTGTATTGATAATGATGGTACCTTTTTCTGTTGGATGCCTGATTTTCTTTCTGCCTGCCTCCACCTTCTGTAATCCAGCAGATAATCAACCTCCCTCCATTCTGCAGGAGTAGTAAGACTAGTACTCCAGCACTACAGTGCTAATTATTATCTTTCTGACATCACACTGCCCATGGCCCTTCCCCCATCTCAGAATATACTGTGGGTAAGGTTGTTCATATGTCCTGTACTGACATTCAAAAAGAGGTAGTGGGAGAGAGGTATACCATTCATCCTGTCATGGTCGTTTACAGTTAAGAACTATTTTATGGAGGGGTGAAAAACCAAACAAAGAGGATAACTCTTAGCTAGTACAATTCAGCCTGTAGTTCTTCTGTTTTATAAGCAGAGGAAGGTGATCTGGAAAAGCATTTCAATTGGTGGCACTGTCTGTCTCAAATGAAAGAAAAATATATTTTTTCTTTGCTTAAATAAAAAATACAACATAATTGATATTTAATCTGGCCACAGATCTAAAAATATAAGGTATTGCATAAACACTTTTTTATGTCCTTGTCACAATTTCAAGGAGTTTCCTGAGCCCTGACTACACAAATGGAGGATTCCTATCCAACGCTAGTTTCTTGTGTTTCCAACTTTCAAAAATGCCATTATACCCTAGTAAAAAATAATCAAGGTCTCAGGGGCTATTTGGTTTTGTGATGGGATGTTTTGATCTGTGAGGGTGAACCAGACTGCTATTTTAGGATGACAAATTTCTGGAGATAGGAAGGTTTTAAATCTGTCTGCTCCCTTAAAAGAACTGTTATAGCACAAAGGTAGTTAAAAATGGGTTTATTCTGTTAAAATACATATCTCAAGGGTATTGTTTTAGGGATATTACTTTAGTGACATTGGCAACTTCACAGCTGCTTCCCTGTCTTTATGGAGTTCCCTCTGTTGTTGCAGGACAGTTGTTTGTGTTGGCCGTACCATGAACCAGATTAGAAAACTGACTCAGATGAAAATTGCCATTTATGCATATTCCTCTATTTTATGTGCACTGCTGCGAAATACAAGACAACAGTCTAAGAAATCCATTTATCCATTTGGAAGTATGAAAAAAAGGAAAAAGTTAAACTCGTCTTCTGTAGCTGTCATGCTGGCTTCAAAGTTTCTTCTTTGTTCATTTCTGTTAGCAGGCTTTCAAACTAACACACATCCCATGGTTCCTTAACTTAAGATCCAGTTCTTTTGCTAGCCATGGCCTCGAATTTAGGCTACAGTCAGACATTTGGGAACTCAGTTAGCTCAGTCAGCACCTGTCCTCACCTTCTCTGATCAATTCTCTTCCTCCTCTGCTGATCGTTTCTGCACCAATATTGCTCCTGATGTAACAGCAAAAACATGTTTCTATAGCTGCATAAAGAATTCAGTATTTTAAACTGATCTGTCCAACAAATAACCCAGCAACAACAAAACTGTCTGATTTCAGAGCTGATGGAAAAATATTTTAGTAACAGGGTTATCTTCCCTTAAATGGCTTGATCCAGGGTGGTATCTTCCCTTATATTCCTCATATGCAACAGGGTCTTGTGTGCTAATTTTCTGTGGGCTTTCTGCATTCTCAAGTTCTCATAAAAGATTTGATAAGGATATTAACTTGTTCCTTCCATCTCATACGCTAATAGCATTATGTGACCGTGTCATCATTGTCATGTAATTATATTACTGGAATGCTATTCACAACTGTGTGGCCTTCACGTGTGTGTAACAACTGACATTGGGTAAATCTATTTACAGAATGCAAATGCGTTTTTCATTGGCAGTAAGACAGGTAAAAAATGAACTGCTTTGCTTCTGGATATACATTAAGTGTATACAGCATACATACTGATTCTTCTTTTGATTAAGCTAGATTTTATAAGAGTGGGATGGATAGAAATATTGACGGTGTGAAAATAGGACCACTGATAAAATACCGGTGTTCAGCTGTGACATAGTTTTTTCATGTAGCACATGAAATAGTGAATACTGTTCCTTTCTTTAAGTACAGTACTGCTTGCATTTTTATTAATTCTTCTCTTATACTCACTTCTTTTAACCATCTCCTTCTTGTGCTACAAAGCCTATATAAACAATAAGGCATCTGAATTACATTGAGAATTCCAGAGAAGTATGTCAGAGCTAGTTTCTTTACTCAAAGCATCACTGAGACATTTTCCCTAACTGTTTTAGCTAAACCATCTGTAAAACTGGATCGTAAGCTGGCCTATTCCTTATGATTGTGATATGATTTTTTTCTCTATCTAGTGAAGTCACTTACTAGTCTCAACGAAAAATGACATGCCTTTTTGATCATGTATTTCCAACCATCATTTTGCCTTTAAGAACATGTTTTATTTAAAGTAAATATGAATACTGTATAACTTGGAAATGACCTTAAGTCAAAAAGTCAGCATCTAATTAACAGAATATTCACCTTAAGATACAAAGTCAGTTTCATATTTAGAAACTTAACCTTATTTTATTAATAAAACATTAAATACAAATCCCTGAATAATATGTGTTTGTCCAGCCTAATTGGTTGCTCAGCTAAAAAAATTTATGTTGTATCTATATTACTTTTCTGGTTTAAGGTTTTAAATTAGGAATAATGAAATATTTTATCTGATTAAATAGCTAGTAGTTGGGTTTGTAATAGAAATACCTTGGATTTGGATATGGGGAAAAAAGCCCACAGTGGACAGAGGCAACAAAACGAGAGCTGATTGACACCATACATCAGACTCAATGCTATTTCTCTTTTCTTCCTCTGCACACTACGTGAAATACCTATTCCATGCCCCAACTTCTTAATCTTAAGATGAGACTGGTAATTGATTATACATTTGAGACCTGCATATATCTTACATAAAACTGTATGCATTGCACATGGGTTCAGTTTTAGAGTTGAAGATACATTGCAAGTTGCAATAGGAATTCTGTTTTGTTCCATATGGCGTGTGCATGTTGAAATCTGCAAAGTATACCTGCACATTGAATATTATTGCAGAGGCAATATTGTTTTGACGGGGTTAAAGAAATGGCTTTATATTACTTTAGAAATAGTTGTATTGTGTTGAAACTCCAAACTTCTAGCAGATTTAGCAGATTAGTAGACAAATTTGAAATGGCTTCTCCATTATAAATGCTGCTTCCAATTTTTAGGTGGCTTGTATTTTTTTTTAAGCTTTAAAATCTGAAGAGGACGACTACTATATTAATGGTGCCTGGACTATTGACTGGCCAAGAAAGTTTGATGTTGCTGGAACAGCTTTCCATTACAAGAGGCCAACAGATGAACCAGAGTCTTTGGAAGCACTAGGCCCTACTTCAGAAAATCTCATAGTCATGGTAAAGTTATAATTAATATATTTCTGAAATTTAAAAAATGTATTTGTGTGCTGAGAAAAGACAAGGCCATGAATGAAGTCAAAATAGGTTGTACCCCAAGGAAATCTCACAGAAAATGCCTCATCTCTTTTAAATGCAGTTAGAATCATAGAATCATAGAATAGTTAGGGTTGGAAAGGACCTTAAGTTCAGAATAATGGTAGCTGGAAATTCTAAATGGGGCATATATTGCATCTCTGCATATTGCTGATACATGTAAGTGTTGAGAATACAACATGGCAGTTCTTGATAGTTCTGTAGACATCAGTGGTTTTAAGCCTGGCCTCAGTGTGAGGTATACTCTGGCCACAACAAGTGTATCATGGTTTGTCCTGTGTTTATGTTTCTGTGACATACATTGTTCTGAGCAGATGGTACAAAATACAAGAAAGTAACAGATGTGACCAGGATCCTGATACCCTGTCTCTTGACAGGAGGCAATAGTGAGCCTACTGTTGCATCACTACATTGGTGAGAAGTAGAACAAGGTGACTCTTGTCCCGTATATTCTATCAGCTGCCAGACTTGCAGTTCAGGGATTGCTTGAGCCATACGGGATATTTTCTTTTATAGAAGGATTGTTGCCTGGATATTCACATTTTAGGCAGCATTTTCAAACACATGAATCCTGTTTCTTCTTCTGTAGTTGTGGATCAGCTAGACAGTCTATATAGAATGAGTTATGCAATTATTATAGTGCCTTTCTCATTCAGTCAGTGCCACTGACTTTCTTACTGAAAGTTCTCTGGTCTTTTGTGCAAAGAAGCTAGGCAAATATGACTGCAAAATATCACAGAAGATAGATGGGAATGAGGTAGTAGGGGATAAAAAGCATCAGATTGCTGTATCTAACATGATATGTATTCCTAGCAACAGAAAGAAAAAGTTTGATAACGTCAAAGGCTAGGGTTGATTGCATGGTATGCGGAGGGTAGTCAACAGTGAGGGTAGCCAAAAATTCACAGTGATTGTTGCACTTCCATCTGTATCACCTGCAGTGATATGGTTGCAGTGAGAGTTTTGATACTTCTTTAAAGGAGTCAAAGGTGTGATTCCACCAAGCTAATGCTGTTGACTGTTGAATTAGGGGAAAACAATGACCTTGGCTACAGCCTGCCACTGTTACTGTTTTTACTGTTATTGTGGTCACTGGAAGTGCAAACAAGAGCAGAGGTAGGTTCATAACTGCTGTGTGAGTAGCTCCTTACAGGATTTCAGTGAGGACTGCTGTATGTTTGCACAGTAATGTCCTTAACCAACTTTGACCTCGCATAATTATTCAGCTGTCGATTTCCATTAAGACAGTAATTTAATGAAAACTGGGTTTTTTAGAACAATTTTGTTAAGAATAAAGAACTGACAGAAGTTATTAAGTTGGTAAGGAGGAAAAAAGACCAAGCTCATCTTAGACAATAATACTTTTGTATACGTTGTAAGTTAGTCCAGGTTCTTTTGGGAATACCTTAAAGAGCTACTATGGCTTCCTTTATTACTTTTTTGCCTTCCTTAGAACATAACACAAACCTAGATTAAATGTCGCTGTAGTTGCCCTCTGCTTGCCTGTTTTAATGGTATAACCAGTTGTTTTCAACTACAGATTCTGCTGCAGGAACAAAATTTGGGTATAAGGTATAAATTCAATGTTCCCATCTCTCGCACTGGCAGTGGAGACAATGAAGTTGGCTTTGCATGGAATCATCTGCCTTGGTCAGAATGTTCTTCTACTTGTGCTGGAGGTAAGACACCAGGCAGTTGAGGGTAAAATGAATTGCAAGATACAGTTTACTACGTAATTATCTAGGTAACTAGTTGAAGACATTTCTTTCAGACATGCCTTAAACCTGAATTAAGTGTAAGAACATTTATTTTATCACAGTGGGTTTTTGTTGGTTTCAAGTACTTCTATGTTCAGATGTTTTTGTTACATACAGTGTATCTTGGCGCAGTGTGTTTTTCTGTTGATGCTGCTTCTGAGTTTGTCTTGAAGCTGGTATGTTTGCATTTAGCGGAAGCTTTCTTGATAAAGGGCATCGGAATTTTTAAGTAAGAAGATTAAAAACCAGAAGGCAAATAAGGGACCTGTAAATAAGGGGTTGTGTCTTTGTGTGCTTGTAGGTATTGCTTCACGTGATCCTAGTCAGCCCTCCTATCCTCCAGCCACCAAAGGTCAGGATGCATACTGGCAGGTCCTCTGTAGCAGATGATAATAACTGCATAATACTTCCCAGCCTATAGCAGTATCTTAAGAGTTGTTGCCCTTTGACAGCGTTGGGGGGATGCGTAGGTTGTCCCGTGTGGTTCATCCTGGGTGCCTTTTACCCTTAATTTACTATATTCTTAATCCTCCCTCTAGTGGCCACCAATGCAATTCTTTATTTCTGGGAAAGCAGGACAGTTGACTTCATTCAAAGCCAGCATCATTGCTGCTGCATGGACTAGTGAGTAGAAGTGCTGTGTGAACAATATCTTTCTTCTGTCTGGAGACTGAATGCATCATCTCACCAACATAACTGTTTCAGAAGATATGGGAGAGTGCTCTAAGTCCACCTCAGAATTTCATTTTTCTACTCTACTGTTCACTGCCGATAGCAAGAGGAAGACATCATGTGTTTTTAAAGAACCTTTGGACCACATATTTGTCCTTTTCTTGTTTTTTTTGTGGCTACTGGAGGTGTTCATGTTTGGAACCATTGTGACTCATTTTTCTGCTGGAACCTGCTGTAGCTGTTACTAGTTGATCGCTTTTTTAAATACAGCTCTTTGCTTTGCCATAAGTAATACGCAGAGGACATCACTAATTGTTTTCTGTGCCACTAGAGAAAGTCTCAAAACAAAATAGAGGAAGGTTCTAACTTTCTCCTGTATTTTTTATTGTTCATTTGTGGAATCCTGGGTGACAGATTGCTTCTTTAACTACTGTTCCAGTAATGGTGAGTCTGGTAGGCAAAGCAACATTTTAAAGATGTAGTATAAAGATGGGAAGTGCCTAGCTTGTAGCAAAAGACAGTTGCAAGTATTAGAACCTTACAAGTACTGCCAGATCATATTTCTATGATAGCAATGAGTTAGTGATCCTTTTGAAGTCGATGGGAGAACTGCCATTGATTTAGGTAGAGACAGAATTTTAGCCATGTGTCTTCTGTCATGTAGGTTATTGTCATTTCACAGATTTGACAGTATAGAATGGGAACAAAGAATTGTCTCTGAAGGAAGAGGCACTTCTCTAGGTTAAAACATTTGACTTAATTAACTTTTAATGGAAGATCTGTGCATCCCTGAAAACTGTATATGTTTATTAATGTCAAAATTTTTTTTGGGGGGTATTCTTTTCAGTAATTTATAGTGGATAAACCATAAGGCACTTGTCTTTCCTTCCTTTCAGCTTAGTATGAGGATATAATGTGGTCATGTATTTTCACTGAGCTCTGTGCTCAGGGAATAAATATTTCATTGTAGCTATAATTCTTGTTAAAAACTGTATCTGCTTTCTCCATATGAGTACTTACTATTCCCTGCAGTTTATGAAACACCTTTCTCCTTTTGCCAAAAGAAGACAAAATTCTAAAAAGGAACTGAGTGAGGGAAAAAGAAAAGGGAGACAAAGGTGGTAGAGACAGGGACCATAACTGGAAAATCTGGCTAATACAAATATGGAGTGTTGAGAAAACTTAGAAATGAAACCTCTGCATGGCTTTGCTTATTTCTGTAGGTTCATTATGAAGTCTGTTATTGAAGTTCTGTTTTTCTGAGCTCTAGGAGAGACATTTTGCTCTGTATCAGAGGAGAACAAAATATTAAACATTTAAAGAATTTCTGACTGGAAGTAAAAAAAAAATAACAATAAGCAAGGAATATTAGTATGGAAATTATTTTTTTACTCATGAAGTTAAAAAAAATATATAGTGACTTTGGGACAAACTACAAACAAGTTAGGGCATCAATATCTTCCTGCCTGTTATGTAGTTGATTAAGCTCCCTGTAGTGCATACGCTGATCAAGGGTGATCATATGATCTGTCCTGATACTTTGGCTTTTGTCATTTCTTCTGCGCATTTCTTGGGATCGAAACCATGGACTTTGGGGTTGGAAGTTGATCAAGTAGTTGTTCGTTTTGCAGGAGACTCTTTTGGCATTTACCCCATCGCATCCAATGCTCTTGGTGGAAACATCACACCTATTCCTATATCTCCTGTATGTCTCAGGAATTCATTCATTAAAAACTCACCCCCATTGGCTCTGGTTTCTGATATATCTTGATCATGTCTTGACCCAAAAAGCTCTAGATGATGTACAGCCAGATATGCCTTCATATCAAGGTCGTAGGCAGATCTAAGTTCTAGTCAACACATTTTTTTGTTCATCTCTGAGCATGCCTGTATTTTAACATTATGTCACAATTGTAGGTATATGAAACACTTCAAAAGGTGCCTTAAAAGAACATAAAAATAGCAAGTATTTAGAAGCCAGGGAATGACAGTTATGTTTTCTGAGGTTGTGGCTGTTAGTGAAACAGAGACCAGTTGAGCAGGGACCATTCTCTGAGAGGCCGTGTCACAGGCCTAGTTCCTGTACACTTCTCAGTACTCCAGTCTTATGCTGTCTGAATTGGACTGTGTCTGCATTATGTACTATTTGACTAAGTCTGTGATGCTTAAAAAAATTGACGTATGTTTTTTAATTCAAAGAATCTAAAAAATTAGGAAGGACTGCGTTACAGCCCACCAAATTGATATTTCTGTATTATGAACTTGAGGGTGTGTGCTGAATGTCACGAAGCAGAGCACAAAAACAAGAACAGTATTTTGGCAGTGCAAAGTTTAAGTAGTTTTGGAGTATTTGATGTTGCAGAAATGTCCGATTTTGTGCAGTCTCGTTGTGGTATTTTGAGAGCAATTCACTGCATTCAGCTGTTCCTAGAGTCGCTTGTAAGCCTTGTCTTGGAGAAGGTTGTAGAGCTGTCAGGAGCCAACAGCAAGCTAGGAACAGCCTACAATCTTTCATTAGATGATAACTTGCTGCCTTTTCCACTGGACTTCTCTATTTTATTCATCTCTGCTGTGCTGACAAGTCACATCTGAACAGTGAAAGTGCTTTAACTTTTCAAACAGGACCTCTGTTCTAAGGCTTGTCTCAGTTTTGCAGAATGGGAAGAACATGGTATAAATGGAATGATAGGGAGGAGGAGGAGGAGGAGGGTTTCCTGATTAGGACAGTGTGAGAGCTCTGGACTGTATTCCTGCCTCCCATCTGTAGTTCTCATGTGATAGTGAGCAACTCAAAGCATACATTACAGTCTTACTTGTTAATTATCAGTTCATCGTTCATCACTGCATGAACTGTGCATAAAACAAAGTATTCTGAAAACTCAGCCAAGCACGTGAAATCAATGGACTCTTTCCGCTACAGACATTGTCCCTCCTCTTCCCCTGTAGTATTCATAAAGTGGTCTAGGAGATAAAGTTTGTGAAACAGTTACATATTTAGATTGCCTCTAAAAAGCAGAAGGCAGTTAGAATTTCTTTCATGAGAGATTGTAAACTGTGTATTTTGTAGTGTCATTCAAGTTAAAAGGGAAAAGAACAAAATATTCCATAGTTTTCTCTGCCAGTGAATGTCACCTTCTGTACAGTGAACCAAGCAGAATCAAGTCTCCAGCGTCTGAAGTTTATTTTGGTATTTTCTTATGTTTTTCTAAAAATAGGTTTTTCATATTTTCTTGGTAGTTAAATAAGTTTGCCGGGTAACAGACAACTTTTTTTTTTTTTTTTTTTTCCTTATATTCATGTACTCATATATAGGATGAGAATATAATTTCATTCATTTTCAGTACATCTTAGTGTCTGTTCATAGGCTTGGAAATCTAGAACTGCAGCTCTTCGTTTTGGAGAGTAGAACCAGTATTTTCTATGTTGAAAAACATTTCTTTAAATTACAAATCTAGATTATCTGAGCTAGTTCTTCCTATCTGGGAACATTACATTAAACTGAGCTACATGTATTCTCAATATTAATTCCCTTCTTCCTGAAAGTTTACTGATAACTATTCTACTCTGAGTCAAGAGTTTTCAGAAGGAAATTTGTTACTGTCTTATATAGGTCTTTGTAGGTGTGTCAGACTTAAATGTAAGAATAGGAAAACTATGCCAGAGAACACCAGAATGTCCAGAGGGAGGAGAGAACAGGGAATTCAGAATCATAGGATCGTGGAATGGTTTGAGTTGGAAGGGACCTTAAAGATCATCTTTTTCCAGCCCCCACTGTCCTGCCATTGTCAGAGATACCTTCCACTAAAGGGGGTTGCTCAAAGCCCCGGACAGCCTGGCCTCAAACACTGCCAGGGATGGGGCAGCCACAGTGTGGATGGATGGGTGGATGGATGGATGGATGGATGGATGGATGGATGGATGGATGGATGGATGGATGGGAGGGTGAATAGGTAAACAGTTGAACAGTTCACTGGAATTCAGAAAAAATCATGACAACAGTATATTTTCCTTAAGAAGCTGAGTATTATGTAATGTGAAAGTCTGAGAAAGGAAAAAGTGGAATACATAGAAACAGCATATGAATCAATAAAATGATGGCTGGAAAGAGAAGAAGTACTAAAGTAGGAAAGGGTGATATATGTCGCTTGCAGATAATAGAGTTGTAGTTTATTTACTGTCATGCCTGTCTTACCGTATAGATTATTTTGTAGCAAGTGTATCCATAAGTATGCTTAATAAGAAAGTCACTGCTGGTGCTATTGATCAAAAAAAATCCAATGAAAGAAAAAAATCTTTCTCTGTGTTTTTACTTCTGTACACATTTAAAAATAAACTCCAATAAGTGCATGCCCCCCTTTTTTAAATTTCTTCCATGCTTAATAATTCTAGCAGTAAATGGGAACAAATGACAGCATTTGTTATCTGGAATTTACCAGGTGTCCTAAGCATTGTTTTTGATCATTCATTCTATTAGAGTTTATCTCCAGATGGGTTAAATGTCTAAGATATTCATGGGGTTTTATGACATAGTATGCTATTATAAGTAAATTGATTGCCATCCAGTTTTCTTTGTTGCTTATCACTTTTGTAGAGTGGTGCCTACTACGTTTTTCTTTCATGTCGTTAAATGAATTATGAAACTGTCTTTAGACAAATAAAACATACTTATCATCAAGTAAAACGTAAGTTTGGCTCTGTGATGAACATCTTGTGATCTGATGAGTGAACTCAGAAAGTATGTCTGGGTTAACCAGCATGCACTAGTTTTAGCGATACAGGATTCACCATGTATTGGTATTGGCATCTTTATAATTAACTGTTGCAATAGCAAACCACAATTTTTTGGGATTGCTTTTAAAAATAGATATAACATTTACATGCATGCAGTTTTAATTTAAGAATAAAATGTGTTTCATGTAATTTTAAAGTTGGCTGCTGAAAGTCATGCAGACTATTTGTGAATTGAAAGCTGCAAAACATCTCAGTTCTCTGGAGATTATGGTCACTAAACCACTGGAGTTTTGTTTTCTATTAGAATTGCATTGACCAGTCATGAGGGCATTTTATCATAAACTATAAATCTGTAGATTTGAAAGGAGAATGTTTCTGTCTAACTGCTTGTAATTAGTTCCCCAAGACTTTAAATGAACTTGTTTCGTGGTGCTTTTTTGATAATTTTAAGAGAGACTGTATTCTCAAAGACAAGTTGATTACCTAAAAAGTGTTTTTTCAATGCCCAGGGGCTTAGCCAAGTTATAGCTGTTGTCTGGGTAAAAGCTGAACTTCTAGTTTTTTCCATTTCTTTTTCTTGTCTAAGTTAGAATCTGAATTTTGTTTCTGAGATTTTATTTTAAATAACACTGTAATTAGTATGGAAAGGTGCAAAGTATACATACTGTGTGGGAAGATGCTGAAGAACATTTTGAAACAGTATTAATATGTCTCCTAGCATGGATTGAAAGTTCTTCACTGTGTGAGTGATTAGTGGTGAATACTGTCTTATGGATGATAATGCTACCTGACAGATTCAATAAATAACATATCTGGCTTACATTTTTTTTTAAAATGAGCACAATGATACTTTGTGTTCATAGTACTTCAGAATACTTTCTTACTACATAGCTCCTCTGAAATTAATTTACTGAGGCTGCCATTTTTTTGCCAAAGCCTAGAAGGAAATGTGTCTGATGCCAGTAGGAAATACAGTCAAAACATTACTATCTATGCTGTCCCATAAATGTCTTTGCAAGAATGGCACGCATTATTAAAATGCTTTATTCTAAAATACATATGAATTATTTTTAAATAATTATATTTGACAGAAATATCATTATGAAGGCAGCATTCGGCCTATTTCATCAGCCCACCGAGAGAACTAAGGCAGCTTGTGATAGAAAGGATAAATGATTATTCAGCAGCTGAGCTGAACATTAATTCTATGTCAGCTAACAGTGCCATGTTAGTAGCATTGCTGTTTGGCTAGACGGTTAAAATACTATTTCTCGTCATAGTGATGTTTGAGTAGAAAATTGCAAAAGAAATACTCCTACTAAGGTTGTCGTAGCTGATTTTAATAATATTCATCTGTTGGCAGTGTTTGCATAGATTATGGAATTTAAAGTGAAAAAATCTTTTCACAGCTTCTCAAATACTTAGATCTTCCACTTATCTGTTAAGAACCAAAGAAAGAGATAAACCCAACATTTTTCTCTCTCATGCTGCAGGTGATCTCTTTTCTCTACTAAAATAGCACTAAAGGAGTACATAACCAAAGAAAAATAACTTGTCACTCGGCATATCTGTGTACGTGTATATATATTTAGAGAGAGAACACTACTAACCAATTTGAAGTTTTGAAGAAGTATAAAGATGTAGAAATAAGTGACAAATAGGGCAGCATAAAAAGTAGAAATTTGCTGACAGTGCAGTGCTAGAAGACATAGGGAAGACTGAGATACGTTGTAACCCTGATAAAGGCAAATTTGTTTTTAGGATATATTTGTTTAGAAGTATAAATGACACTGCATAAGTCACTAGTAAAATTACGTTGGAGTACTAGGCAGTTTCTGTTGTAGCTGTAGTAAACTCGTGTGAGGAGGTTTGTGGAAGTGTTGTGAGGCTGGTCATGATCAAGGCAATGGTCTACCTAACAATACAGATACTGCAGGAGTTGAGTTGGTTAACACAGTAAAGTTAGTTAAACTGAACTCTGTTGTGGCTGTAGTAAACTCAGGTGTGAGCAGGTTTGTGGAAGTGGTGTGAGGTTGATCAAAGGAGTGGTCTACGTAACAACACAGAGACTGCAAGAGTTGAGTTGGTTAACACAATAAAGTTACTTAAACTGAAAGAATGTTTTTAGTTAAAAACCCTAACTTGGCAATTAATGCATCTAGAATGGAAATTGGAATACTTTCAGTAGTCACGAGTGAGAAGTTCAGAAAAGAAAAATGTATTTGGGATTGAAGTGTACCTTGTTCAGTTTATGAAATGGGTTACATAGACTGACTCCCAGCAATAGAAAGACACTGCTTCTAGATGTATATTCCAAACTCCTTTGTTCCAAGGTTATTTAATTGCCCTTACAGTGCAAGATCTCACTGAATTTCAGCTTTATATCAGTTCATGTAATTGAAATATTAGGTGCTGAGAATGCTATAAATTGAACATCTTGATGTGAAGCTGTTAAGTCTTTGATATCTGATACATGAATACCTGGAAGAGAACACCTGTATGTTAACATAATCAACCAACAGCTGTGGAGGCTTGTACTTCAGGCCCTTGAGGGTCCCCCATGCTAATGATTTGAGTTGTTTCTCAATTCCAACTGGGCCTAACTATCTAGCAAAATTATTTTTTTTCTAACATGTAAAGTGCATAAATTGAAAGTTAGCAAAAAAATGTAGGTTGAATAGTATTCAAAAATGGTTGGGTTTTTTAGCTTATTCATGTAGATTTGGTATGTAGGCAAGTAATAGAGGAGTCGACAAGGAGAGGTGCCATGCTTGACCTCGTCCTCACCAACAGGGAAGGGCTGGTTGGGAATGTGACGCTCCAGGGCAGCCTTGATTGCAGCGATCATGAGATGGTCGAGTTTGAGATCCTGAGGACAGTGAGAAGAGCGTGCAGCAAGCTCACTGCCCTGGACTTCAAGAGAGCAGACTTTGGCCTCTTCAGGAGCCTGCTCAGTAAGGTTCCATGGGATACAGCCCTAGAGGGCAGGGGGGCCCAAGACTGTTGGTTGATATTCAAGGATCACCTGCTGCAAGCTCAGGAGCGATGCATCCCAACTAGAAGGAAGTTCAGCAGGAGGGCCAGGAGACCTCCTTGGATGGATAAGGAGCTGCTGAGGAAAGAGTGCAGAAAAAAGAGGCTTATAAAAGGTGGAAGCAAGGTCAGGTGGCCTGGGAAGAATACAGGGATGTTGTCCGGGAAGCTAGGGACCAGGTTAGGAAAGCTAAGGCCCAGTTAGAATTAAACTTGGCTAGGGATGTTAAGGATAACAGGAAGGGATTTTACAGGTACATTGCCAATAAAAGACAGGTTAGGGACAGCGTGGGCCCTCTCCAGAAGCTATAGGGAGAACTGGCTACCCTGGACTTGGAGAAGGCTGAGGTTCTTAATGACTTCTTTGCCTCAGTCTTTACTGGCAAATGCTCTGATCACACCACCCAAGTCTTGGAAGGCAGATGCGGGGACGGTGAGGGTGAGGACCCTGGGCCCACTGTGGGGGAGGATCTTGTTCGGGACCATCTTAGGAACCTGAATGTATTCAAGTCCATGGGACCGGATGAAATCCATCCACGGGTCCTGAAGGAGCTGGCAAATGAAGTTGCTAAGCCACTGTCCATCATATTTGAAAAATCATGACAGTCAGGTGACGTTCCCGATGACTGGAAAAAGGGAAATATAACCCCCATTTTTAAGAAGGGGAAAATGGATGAGCCAGGGAATTACAGACCAGTCAGTCTCACCTCTATGCCTGGCAAAATCTTGGAGTGGATTCTCCTTGAAGGCATGCTAAGGCACATGAAAACCAACAAGGTGGTTGGTGACAGCCAGCATGGCTTCAGTAAGGGGAAATCCTGCCTGACCAATCTGGTGACCTTCTATGAAGGGGCTACGGAACTGACGGACAGGGGTAGAGCAGTTGATGTCATCTACCTGGACTTGTGTAAAGCCTTTGACACTGTCTCACATGACATCCTTGTTTCTAAAATTGGAGAGACATCAATTTGATAGATGGACCACTCGGTGGAGAAAGAACTGGCTGGATGGCCGCACACGAAGAGTAGTGCTCAGTGGCTCAATGTCCATCTGGAGACCAGTAACAAGTGGTGTCCCCCAGGGATCGGTGTTGGGACGGGTCTTGTTCAACATCTTTGTGGGTGGCATGGACAGTGGGATTGAGTGCGCCCTCAGTAAGTTTGCCGATGACACCAAGCTGTGTGGTTCGGTTGATACACTGGAGGGAAGGAATGCCATCCAGAGGGACCTTGACACGCTTGTGAGGTGGGCTGATGCCAACCTGATGAAGTTTAACCATGCCAAGTGCAAGGTCCTCCACCTGGGTCGGAGCTACAGGTTGGGCGGGGAAGAGATTGAGAGCTGCCCTGTAGAGAAGGACTTGGGGGTGTTGGTCGATGAAAAAATGAACATGAGCCGGCTGCAGTGTGCGCTTGCAGCCCAGAAAGCCAACCGTATCCTGGGCTGCATGAAAAGGAGTGTGACCAGCAGGTCGAGGGAGGTGATCCTGCCCCTCTACTCTGCTCTTGTGAGACCTCACTTGGAGTATTGTGTGCAGTTCTGGTGTTCTCAACATAAAAAGGACATGGAACTGTTAGAACAAGTGCAGAGGAGGGCCACGAGGATGATCAGGGGACTGGAGCACCTCCCGTATGAAGATAGGCTGAGAAAATTGGGGCTGTTCAGCCTGCAGAAGAGAAGGCTGCGTGGAGACCTCATAGGAGCCTTCCAATACCTGAAGGGGGCCTCTAGGGATGCTGGGGAGGGACTCTTCATTAGGGACTGTGGTGAGAGGACAAGGGGTAATGGGTTTAAACTTAAACAGGGGAAGTTTAGATTGGATCTGAGGAAGAAATTCTTTACTGTAAGGGTGGTGAGGCCCTGGAATGGGTTGCCCAGGGAGGTTGTGAATGCTTCATCCCTGGCGGTGTTCAAGGTGGGTTGGACATAGCCTTGGATGGCATGGTTTAGTGGGTGGTGTCCCTGGCCATGGCAGGGGGGTTGGAACTCGATGATCTTCAGGTCCTTTCCAACCCTAACTATTCTATGATTCTATGATTCTATTCTAGGATACACTTGGAAAATACTCTGATAGCCTTCTCTGCTGTTTGATACTTGCAGAAAGAAGAATCTGATTGGTTTACCTGGCTCAGCTGCAAGATGTGTCTCATTAATATCTTCTTCATATATAAAACTTACTTTAAAATGACTGTGATGTTTATGGTTAACCTAAGATATCAGAAGTGTGAAATTATTTACAACTTTTTTTGAAGTGCTTACGTTGTGAAGGTTACATGTAGCTGTAATCAAAAAGCACATATTCCAGGAGCAAAGCTCCAGACACTGGCTTTAGGTGTTGCAGTAGAGTGAAGACTCCAGCATTAAGCATTTTTGGTCCCAGCGTTGTTAATGATTTTGAAGTGAGGTGATGAGGCAGGTGATTTTGAGGGCCGATACAAAGTTCTCACCTGCTAAACAGGCATCCTGTAAGAAATGGTATGTTGAGTGATGAATCTAATTTCCCTCCTGCTTGTCAGGAAAGTCAACATTAGAGTTGAGGGCACATGGGACATTTTTACGTGCTTAGAATCCAGACTGATGGGTTTGCCTGAGAGTATTTGAATTAATAAGGCTGGTTTTATATGAGGGATAATAAACATGTTTTGTGGGATGCTGTGACATTAGCAATTTGCTATTGCAGAGAGAAGAGGTTTCCACTGGAAGTACATCTCCAGAAGAGTACTCTTAACTGTGTGCCATAGGAAGTTGAGGGGTCTAAGAGGGCAGGGAAAGAGAAGATATTTTTAATACACATTCTGGGCAACTGTGCAGCCAGGGCAAGATTCAAGAGGAGCTCACGGCAGGAAGACAAGGGGCTTGATCTGCAACCAGAAAATAAGACACTTGTCTAGCACAGGCAGGTATGAATTTTCATCCTTGTCTTAAAGGTGGTTTAGGAATTTTATATCAGGCTCTAAGCAAATAAAAAAACTGGAAATAATCTATGGACTAGAAAACAGAGTCTTGCCACCTTAGCTAAATAACCACCAGGTCTCAGAAGTTATGATGTGCTCATGGGAATTTGGAATCCCTTTAGAGTGAGAAGGGTTCATACCTACGTCTGCATCTACAGCCCCCTGGGGGAGTGCATGCCATCGTCAAAACTCATGACCATTGGGAACATTACATCATTAAGACATTTCATTTGTTTATAGACTAGGAGGCTTCTGTTCATAGCCAGGCAGGGTGCTTTGTGGGCCAAACTTCAGGGATCTCAAGGCTAGGCTTGACTCACTGTTGGAATTCAATACCTGAATTTCATATAGGTCATGTTTTAGGAACCAAAATAGGAGATTTTATTCTTGTCCATAATGAACAATAAAAGAAGCAATTGCAAGGTAAGTTGTTTAGCTTGCTTAAAATGAGCAAAAGTACTACAGATACCTGGTGAAAGAAATCTCATGTTTTTAGTGGGATATTTAGTGTCTGAAAAACATACATATACAATTATTTTTATTACTGCATAGCCATCTCCTATAAAAAGCTTGTCTTAAAATGAAGAGAAGGCTGTAAAGTAAAGTTGGCAGATATTTGAAGCCACAATGGTTTAATCCCTATTTAATTGTATGCGTTTCACATGTTGGAAAAGTTAAGTAATTGCTTCTCTTTTTAAGAAAGGATCAGGGATTTTTGCAACTTTTATCATACAAATAATCCTATTACATCAGTATTGTGACTACTCATGTTCAATGAGACCTGCATGTGAACTGCGGATCCACAGTGTTTTTATGCTAGCAAACATCATACAGCTTGTTTTAACAAGAGAGGAGGAGTTCGTATGTACTACTCTACAACAGCACTCTGAACTGCACTGTTGTCATATCAGTGGCACTTTAATGCCTTTCTTCAGATCCTGTTTTTTTAAAAATCAGAAAATGCTCAGTATTCTACCTTATGATGTAGACTTGGCGTTGGTAGGTTGTTATGTTTTGGCAATAATAATCAAGTCTGAACTGCCCTGTTGATGGTTAATGGTGAAAGAGGAGCTGGGAGCGCCAGACAAAATGAGTGTTCACAGAAGCAAGCTGCATCTTTCAGAATGAATAATTCTTCTACTATTTTAGTGAAGAAAATGTTTATAGACTAGCATGTATAAGAATGCAACACTGTTTCCCAGTATTGCTGGGTTATTTTAAACCAGAGCACATAAACAATAATTCTGCATTAAAGTGTGACCACATTCTGTTTGTTGATGTTTTCTTCAGAAATTTAAGTGTGTTTTACTAGGAGAGGAGGGTAGGCAGAAAATTGATTTTGTGCAATATACAAATAAAAACAGTCTGTTAGTGAATCTATAAATATATTCCTTTTGTTTCGGAAAACAACAGCAGTTTTAAATTCTCTGTCTTAGGGGTGGCCTAAAATTGAAGGAAAATGAAAGATTTATTGTGGTCAGGGGGCAATTCAGGCAATTGGAATTCATACCCCTACAGCATTCAGCCACTTAAAGTGGGGTAGTAGGGTTAATATTCAATAGGTAAAATCCAGTTTTGAGTTTACACAAGTAGAAGAGCAAGAATGAGTAATTAAATGTGTTTCATTTCATCTCAAGGTGTGCAGAAGCAAGAGGTAGTGTGTAAAAGGCTGGATGACAACTCCGTTGTACAAAACAATTACTGTGACCCTGACAGTAAGCCTCCAGAAAACCAAAGAGCCTGCAACACTGAGCCTTGCCCACCCGAGTAAGTCTTAATCAAGATGCATGTGTTTTGCGTAGACAGAAAAATCTTTGTAATCTATAATAAATCCTGTTGACCAAATGTGTATAAAATTTTAACCGACTATTAGGGTCCTGTCTTATCAGACAGGGTATTTGGTTTTGGGTTTCAGTTATGGTTCCTTATTTCTCTGAAATTAGTTGTGGAAGGTACATACTTTAACATAGAGGAGGTCTGATTTGACTGAGGAGTACTAGTTTTTAAACTACACAAAGCAGGTCAGATATTGTAAGTAAAAATATACTTAGCAAAGCAGCTTTTTAGGGTCTGAGTGTCAGATGGGGTAAATACTGCTCAGAGTAGAACTGGGGACCATTCTTAAGGCAACAGTGACTGAAAAATGTCATGCATGACATAAATGTTATCCAATGCCATAAATATTTACATGCATGTACTAAATTATTGCCAATTTTTAAAGTATATTATGTTAAAATTTGGGTTTAAATTTTCACATGAGAAATTATAAACATGGGAACTGCTTAGTAGACCAAACCATTTACTGATGATAGTTTCATCAGACAACTTGATCTCCGGGATACTCAGTGTTGTACAGTAATGCTGTGTGCCTTTAGGATTAGGTGCCTACCTCATTAGATCTGTTTAGTTTTATTTTTAAAGATAGCTGTATCCTAGATATTGAAAAGTTAATCAAAACCACAGCAGCTCATTTGTACAAAAATTAGAATTGGCAAGGACCAATGGCATAACTTAATCTTACTACAAAAGCTGTTTAGAAACAGTTGTGATGTTTTGCACTAGAAAATAATTTCATCATGCGCACAACAGTTCCTTGCATTTTGAGACAAAACTTGTGGAAAGAAACCCTAGTTTCTCAATTCACAAGCTCTGGTTAGTTTAAGTTTGGTGTTAATCTATAGCTATATTCGAATGGGGCATAAAAATCATAAATACTGATTAAATGCACAACAAAGAAATACTGAGGTCTCTTAAATGTCTCTTAGAAATTGTAAAATTGTACCTTGAGGGGCACCGACAGAAATGAGGCAAGATTATAATGCAGTAAAATCCCAACAGATCTTCACGAAGCCAGTTTCTTCCTAGAGTGTCAACTACTTCCCTGGTGTGATGACTGGTTGCAGAATGTCAGAGCAATATCTTCTATACTTACTCCCCCTGTGTCATGTACCATACTCATTTGACATAAAGAGAAGTGAAGCCATTGCGCTCTTCATACCTTGAGTGTGTTTGAATTAATGTGCTGTCTCACATACAGGTCTAAGTCATTGTTCCCACAGTCTATCTCTAAGTAATGTTTACCCTGCAAGGGTATGCACTTGGATTCTGTTTGGATAACACTGTTTAGTATGGTTATAAGTGCACTAACTAAACTGTCCGCCATTACTTAAGAGCAGAACTTGGAAGTGTTCATGTTTGGTCTGTTCCTTTTTACCAAGTGCATCCCTATCCTTCTGTTTGTGCAGCGTAACTAGTAACAAATTAGCACTCTAATAAATAGCATTAACATAGTTATTCCAAACTAGCTAATTTTTATTTTTTGCACTGACATTATTTAACAAAAACAAAACAACAAACCCTAATAACAAAAAATAAACCCCAAAATGCAGGGTGGTGGGATACAACCTGCAAAGCAGGGCACTTCTGGATTCTTCATCCAGTACTCAGCAGGGACATTGATGAACATGGTGTAATTCAAGTCATCAAGATAGAGAAAGTGGATAGTGTGTATTAATCAGCGTCTGCTTGAGTATGTCAGAGCAGTTCAGCCCACATCTGCCTCCATTCTGATGTTCCCTACAAGGTGAGTACAGGTGCCAAATTTGTAAGGAAGGGTTCTTGATTCCTGTTCCTGTAAGTAGTCTAGAAGAAATCGGTTTAAGTAACAGATAGTTACTCAGAGAATTTTGACCCATTTGGCTGGAGCATGTATCACACAGTAAGATTTACTCTTTACTCAGAGTGGCCAAATGTTTCCCTTTTTAATTAACACAGTTCTACTTTCCTTGTGGTGTACATACAAAAAGTTATGAAAATGTCACTTTTTCTAACTGAATGCAGTTACCTTATACTTGATGTCCCTGAGCCGCAGCAGAGCCTATGTTTGTTCATAATATTTTGTTTGTTATTACAAACTCTTAAAGTTCCAGGTTTTAGGAACTGATACAGGTAACTCATAGTTCTCATAGTACTGTCTTGTACAGTAGAAACATAAAAGGTACGTGAGAATATACATGACAAATCATAATACCTACTAAAAAGTAGCACTTCAGCCTCCCCAAAGCTCTGAAGAGCTTCTAATTCTCCCTACGGTGGTGAAACATGTTTGGTGGCAAAGAATCACCAATTAATGCTCTTTTGCTGGGAAATTAATGACAGAACATGGCATATTTGTTTGCATCTCTGCATTGATCTAGTTTGTCTTTAACATACATGACACATTCTATAACACAAAACAAGATAGCAGCATATGTGGTTTTTTTGACACAGCCTTCAGAAAATGACAAATCTTATGGGGCAACTCCAACCATACCTCCAGAAACATCCACAATGACTGACATGCCTGGCATTTTTGGCATCTTGACAACCTGTGATAGCATGCTAGAATTCAGCTTCATCCTTTGCAAGGGTAATTCAGACAAATGTATCTAATCAACATACGAAATTCTGAAGACCAAATGTGCTCAACAATGTGATAAAATATTTCTAGCTGCATTAACCATTCATCAGTAGGAAAAAAAAAATGATTACAGATAACAGCCGCTATATTCTCTATGGCAACACAAAGTGGTCTAGATAAAATGTACAACTCCTGACTTCTACCAGGGAGGCAACTATCTTGGCTTTTAGCTTGTGCTGTAACCTACAATAGTGGTTCCCGGATATTTCCAGCTACAAACCCTTTCCACAGAAATAACTTCAGGCAACTCCAGTGCAAGTTCACTTAAATAGCTGCAACCTTGTCATCCTCAACACTCCTTCTAACTACTATAGCCTAGGCTGGAAATCGCTGCTCTAGAAAAATACAGCATAGTATTATTATTGGAATATTTGGTTGCAATAAAAATACCCTTGACTTTCTACTTTATTTCACTTTGAATGCATGTGTTGTTAACAGTGATCTAGGTTTAGTAATTTAGACTACTTGGATTCTGGGTTTGTGCAATTATCTACTCTGTTTCTGAAATGCATTAACTGAATCTCCTAACTTTTTCTATCCAGATGGTTTATAGGGGATTGGTCAGAATGCAGTAAGACCTGTGATGGAGGAATGCGTTCAAGAACAGTTCTCTGTATCAGAAAGATTGGACCTTCTGAGGAGGAGACACTGGACAATACCAACTGTTTAACACACCGGCCTATTGAAAAAGAGCCCTGTAATAATCAGTCCTGTCCCCCACAGTGGGTTGCTTTGGACTGGTCAGAAGTAAGGACATTTTGTTGTTTCAGCTCGTTGGTAATAGCAGAGACAAGAGCTCTGACCAGTGAACGTTAGTACATTTTCTGTCACTTTGTGCTAAGTAAAGGATTAATAAGGAATTCAAAACCTCATAGATTTAGTATTTGAGCATTTTCTTTTTTTTTTTTTTATTCTATATAGTCAGTTCTTTTGTTGTTCTACATGCAGAAGAGTATTTTTACCCCACTGTTAGTTAGCATTTCCACAAGAAGTAGGGCACCAGAATCAAGGAAGAAAAGGCATTAAATGGTCCTTGTCCCTACCTGAAAAGGTACAGTGTATTCCAGCCCTTTCAAAATGAATCTGACTTAGAACAGAAAGGAGTGAGGAGGAAAGAATGGATGAGTGTTCAGTTGAAGACTCTTATCATACTACTTCTGGAGCATTGATAGTCTGTAAGCACTTTGCATCCATTATCGCAGTACTTTATTCCTTTATTTTTTATTGGAATATCTAGGCATCATCTCAGTACTAACAAATAGTATTCATATGGCAAGTTACAGAGCCATAGAAGTATGCTGTCTATATACTATTGTCCTTTAGCTACCTCTTCAAGACTAGTTGCTCACTAATGCATCATCAAAGCTGCTGACATTGTCACCCTCATAAGAAGCTTGAACAATTTCTTAAGGCCTTCATATCCAGCCTTTTTACAGCAGGAATTGTAATTTTGAGCAAAATCATTCTAATCTAAAGATTGAACCTTGGCTAAGCTTCTGCTTGTCATGTTATTTAATCAGGATTGTGGAAAAGCGCCAGCTTTGCTCTGGAATGAATTTTGCTAGGTGTAGCTTGGCAAACTGACTTGACTGATGAGGTACAGTTTTAATTTAATGAGAAAAATAGCTTTTTTTTTTTTCTGTTCAGAGCTTCCAGAAATATAATGTATTAATATCCCCATAGTAATATACATATAAACATTTTAACATATATATATATACGCATTTTTTTATTTTTTAATAGAAGCATGAAAATGAAAGCAAGGATGAATTCAAAAAGCGAAGAGTTAAATACGGCTTCCGCTGAAACCAGTGGCAAATCTTGCTACTTTTCTCCGGAATGCAAATCCTGAAGTTTTCTTTACATACTCAAAACATGCAATAGGTGATACAAATTAATTATACTAATCTTTTTTAAGTGAATATACTCGTTGAGCACACACATTTTTTTACTCCTCGGTGATAATTAACAAGAAATTCTGTGTCTTTTTGGTCAGAATAAAAAAAAACATTTTATAAACATTGAATAAAGTCCTCAGGATAGTGTAAAACTGCTTTTATAAAATAGTAATTGAAACTAAAAATAGTAATTAAAACTAACAGTGTAATATAGTCATGCTCAGGTTAAATCAGTTTTGCCATAAAATTACTCCTAGCAGTAGTTGAGCTTTGAATTATTTTGCCCATTCTGAATTACTTCTTTTATACTTATCCAGATAATATACTAAACCAGCAAAAAACCCCTAAGAATTTCTTGAGAAGAGCGTTATCAGACAAGCATATTTACTTTGCATTCATATTACCATTAGTCATGACTTCCACTGAGTCAAAAATTCTACAATCACTTAGTAATGGAAGTCACCTTTTCCTGGTTTTGTTTGGGTATTTTGTCTTGAATTTGCTTTGGAGACGGAATTTTTGTTAAATTCTACTGATGCTTTTTGGTTTGGGTGATTCAGTATTATTGTAGGCAAACTATTTCCATACGTTGCTTTCATTTCTGGGGACCAGTGTAGTTCATCTTATTTGATGGAATTTTGACTGTGACTCAAAAAAAGTGGTTTTTATTTTCTAAGCAATGTTGTTTTCGTCCACAGAGCTAGTAGCAGAAAGAATATTTTTCTCCAATGGCCGCTTAGGTAAAAGAATGTGTCTTCAAGCAGGACTAGAAAATGGAATTACCTAAACTCCAATTTTGATGCTCAAATTTTGCTTATTTACTCACGCAATCTAGAGATTATGAAAGAGCATAGATACATTGGGTTTTGACATTTTTTACAAGATCTTTTCAGCCTTGTCTCTTTTCTGTTTGTTTTTGACAGAATGCTTAGTCACTGAGAAGAAGAGATTGAGTGCAAGTGATATTTAAGCACTCAGCTAGGAAGGGGCTCTTGCTTCTAGTTCCTACTTAGAAGTCATGCATTTTATGTGAAATATTTGTGGGGGAAAATACATGCAACATTCCATGGAATTTGGATCAGAACTGACAAGCATGATCATAATGATGAAGACTTCACATATTCATTCTCATTCTTTTTAGCATTAATATTCTTTTTGAAGTTTAGCCAGAGAGACAGAGACCTTTCTTCTCTTACTTCTCTCCTTCTCCTGGTTTTCTAGTAGGCAGATACTTAGGATGCACAGGATTTGGGGTTAAAGCCCTTTCAGTATGAGGATATTGAACCTAGCTATTATGTATCAGAATTCTAAACACTGAACTACTGTAGATAAGTAGTCAGTGCCTTGATAGAAAAGGATAGAATAGGTTAGGAAAAGAAAGGTTGAATTTTTAAAACAGGCATTGATTATATGCCCGTTTTTCAGTTGTGGATTATGAAGTCCAAAAATGGAGGATTTATCTCTTTGCAGTCCAGTTTAAGATTATGAATCTAAGCCACTTCATTCTGTATCGACTACTTTAGGTGACTCCCACTGTGACATTTTTCTCAAAGGTCATGTTTGAAAAATCAAGTGTTGAAGGTCATGTATATATATATATATATTTACACATATACATATATATATATACACACACATATATATATGTACATATATATATACATATATATACACACACCTTTATGTATGTATGTATGGGGAATATTGATTCATAGCACTGTGGAACTGCTGTAAAATTTCTTTAAGCTAGGATGAGATGATTTCGAATTAGGCATACAGCAGTAAAATTTGGATTACTAAAGTCTTTTTTTTTTTTTTTTTTTAAATGAATCCTAGGGGCTTTTCTTTTTTCCCTAGCTATATGCTGACCTATTCTGGCTATACAGAAAGCCTTTGGTATGTGATCATGTATTGCTTCAGTTCCACGTAGTATTATTTCCCAGAAAATGTTTCATCTTTACAGCTGCTTTCATATGAAAAGGAGTTCCACTCTTGACAGGTTTAGTGTAATTTGTTCATAAGGTTTATGCTATCAGAAACTGATTCTGATCCAAATACTGCAGATATTCTTGTGGGATAAAGGTTAATTTGCGAATAGGAAATTCTAAAACTGTACTTGCAAAATCTCCTGGTCAGCTGTTAGAGGGACTGATTTGAAGAAGATCTTGAGTTTTAATTTTGTTAGCACTTGTCTCTTCCCCATTCTGCAGTTGTGCTAATGTAAATGACAGTTAATTGTCAGTAGCAAAAAGGAAGGAGAAAGGGAGGGAAACCAATGCAAAGAAAGAGAAGGAGAAGGAGAGGTCATTGGACTGGCTTGTTTTCGAATTACTGTTTTATTAGCTACTTGCTGTTAAAATGAGCAGAGGGGTGATAAAAAGAGGAAAAAGAAGAATTGTGTGAAAACAATTTATATTTAAATAGGAAACAAGAGAAAAGTATGCAGCATAGGAGAAAGGGTACAGTATTTCTATCTGAATAGTCTGGTTTCTACGGAGTCCAGTAAAGCATTTATCTTCCACGTGTTGATTCAGGAAAAATGTGTTTATTGTAGCTCAGCAGTCTGTATGCGAGGTGGAGAAAGACTGTACTAAGGTTGTATTAAGAACAGAGAGTTCGACTTCTCATCCCTGAAATGCCCACTCAAGTTTGTTTCACGGTAGTGCTACATGTGGCAAACCATTCTCCTTTTCAGGAAAGTGCTTTTCTTAAACCTAACCTAAAAGCTGTTATATATAAAAGTAAATAGTAGCACTATACCCTAAATGCAAACAGCAAATCTACTTTTATTAAAACTTACAAAAATTTGATAAAGCAATGATCAGTCAGCTCGTTTTTGTTTCTAAGCATTTTAAAAGGTGTCATCTTGGTAAAATTGTATGGTAATAAGGCCATAAATATATTCTCCTGAATTCCATAATAACATTTCTGACACATTTTACTGGCTTTGTACTGAGGTTTCAATTACTTACATCAATACTTTTTCAGTGTACACCAAAGTGTGGCCCAGGATTCAAACACCGAATTGTTCTGTGCAAAAGCAGTGATCTTCTAAAAACTTTCCCAGCCGCACAGTGCCAAGAAGAAAGCAAGCCACCAGTCCGCATACGCTGTAGTTTAGGCCGATGTCCTCCTCCTCGCTGGGTTACTGGAGACTGGGGACAGGTGAGATAGTTCATACAGGTATTTATTGCTGTTATTCTCTTACACCTCAGAAGGATATGGATAAAGATAAGGGTATCCTTCTAAGAATAAGACATGTCTGGAAATAGGTAAGAGATGGTTCCCGTGACTGAAACAAAAGCTTCTTCCCTATTTGTCTCAGGTTGAAATGTAATTCTGAATCATAGTGTCTGCTGCACTAGAAAGGGTTTGCTGACAGCAGTCAAGTTTCAACTGGATGAGTTTCTGTATGCATTTTGGAAAAAATAGTCCTATTGCAGTTTTTTTGGAAGGGGATTTTGGGATACAACATTACAAGGTTTAGCATTTTTAAAATGTGTTTAAATTACTTGAGAAACATAATGGAGCTACAAAGCCAATTCTTATTTTAGTAACATTTTTATATATATATATGCCAAAACTCCTGTGAGATTTATACAATTTTACGTAAAATATACTGAATTACCAGAGAGGGCTAGCTAAATTGTTACAGGACAGGCTGAATAGTGCTGCCATTATGCAGTGCTTTAAATATGATATACTGAGTGTCCTTCTTCTTTATGTTCTGGATCTCAGTTAAGATCAACGGCCTGTTTTTAAAATAATAAATGCATGTTTCAGTTTTTGAGTTTGCAGAGTAATTTGCCACTCATGAAATAAACCACTTTAGCTTAACTAACCAGGGAACAATAATTTGTGGTATTACAGCCTAATCTTTTCTTTGATGGAAATTGTTCAGATGCACATTTATCTTATGTTGATGTTGAACTAAAATCACTGTTTAGTTCTGGAAATTAAAAAATTCCTTGAAACAGTGAAGTTGGGGATTTTTTTGAAAGATTGTTTCCTTTTTTCTTTAGAAAAGGTCCTCTAGCATATTCAAATTCTCTAGAATCTGTGAGATCAATACAGTTTTTTATTCTGTAGTTCTAAAGTCATTATTTCTCTCTTGAAAGACAAGAACTTACACTCAGACATAGTACATGAAATACTGTAAATTATATTCTTATACCCCCAATCTGAACTGTGCAGGGAGCCAGCATTACCTTGTGGTTTGTTTTCTTTGAAAGATAAGTGCTAAACTATTTATAAAAATATTTTCTCTATTAACCAGTTATCTTCAGATGCCTGTTCTCCTTAAAATTTGTTCATGCGTATTGTTCCTGACTGCTTTCCTGTTACCTTGTTTTATATTTAAAGATTGGATCCAGGGTTTTTTTACTTTCTATCTTCCTTATTTCTAGTGTTCTGCACAGTGTGGTCTTGGGCAACAGATGAGAACAGTACAGTGCCTCTCATACACCGGACAGGCATCCAGCGAGTGTTCAGAAACACTTAGACCTCCATCCATGCAGCAGTGTGAAAGTAAATGTGACAGTGCTCCCATTTCCAACACAGAAGGTAAGTTTGCCATCTTTAAAGTGACATGGACAAGTATCACTGCATTTATTTATTGGTAAAGGTCTACATGACGTCATCTCTGAGACCATGAAAGAATTTTTTACAATTATTTTCTAATTAATCATTGTAGTTCAAAGGTGGAGTCAATAAAAACCTAAATACAGGTTCTTTGTTTAGAAAACCACCCTTAAAAATATATAGCCTAGGTCATGGACAAAATACTATTGTTTTGTGTCATTATTTTCCAGTCTCTTTATTGGTTCAGTAGAAAAGTCGATTATAGAAGGAGCAGCATGATATAATTCTCATCCTCTGAGCTTCTGCCATTTCCATCAGTGGTTAACATAACAATGTAGTGGCAAAAATAATTGATTACAAGTTCATTGAAAGTCTGGGACCACAGACTTCATGCCACACAGTGCTACAAGCCTGTTTTTGTGAATCTACTTCTATTTATTCATCAGCTTCTTCTCATTAACTTTTAATTTCTTGTATTTATAATGCACATTTGAAATAATATTTTTACAAAGTAGTCTAATTAATTAGACTGTTAGCTTAATCATAACATATTTTTGCCAGAGGATATCTTAGATAATATTGATATCTTATCAATATAAGCTTACTGATGTTTATGAAATGCTCCATATCATAAATTGTTGAAGCCAACCTATTAGGAAATGCTGTCTTCGAAGTAGAATTGGAGTGTCAGGCAGTAAAAAGAAAAAAGTTTCCTCTTTGTTTGGGAAAATTTGGAATAGTTTCTCACCAGATGAGTACATTTGATTTTGTGTGGAAGGGGAAAAGAAAGAAAAAATCACCAAACGTACATGTCCAAAACCCAAGAAAGATTGCACAGCAGTTCTTTTGGAACAGTTATTTTCTGAATTGTGGGTACTTGACCACAAGGTCACTAGCACTGCGCCTTTTAGCATAACAAATCTCTGCACAGTATATGGTAGAGTATCTTTTACACAGGTGCCCCAACTACCGTGGAGTTTAATAAGCTGTTTATAGTGAACAAATACTCTGATTTTAAATCTAAAAAAAAAAAAAAAAAAAGGCTAATTTGTGCTACAGTCTACCTGGATTTGGTGTTCCTTCAGTATCTGCTGTGTCCATTCAGGTCCACACCAGAGAGTCAGAGTTGTCATAAAACTGTCAAATGGAGATGTCTGTGATGAAATGGGAGCATACTAAAATCATCCCAGAAGTACACTAATGATTCAGTGTACAAGCACCATAATTTATGGCTTGCAAATTTTAATTTTAAATAGAGGCTTATAATCCCATGTTGTCGTTTGAAAAGCATCTTCATAATAGAATTTTCCTTGGTTATTATTGGTTATTTTAATTCTTCTTTTTTATGCTTAGTGCTCTCAAGTACCTTTACGTGAAGATTATGAATCTAGCAAACATTCTGCCCTTTAAAGCTTAAAGGCTAAATGATATTTTATTTCCAAACACAGATGTTGACTTTTCCGAAAGTAAGGATGGTAATAAAGTACTTACAAGTGGGCATGATTTAGTCCCAGTTTCCAATTAGTTTCAAGATTATGTGGTCATGTTGACTTGTTGTATTCACTTTACATTAGTAATTCTTCAATATTATCAGAAAAATATGCTAATCTCCTGTAATCGAATACAGTCAGGGGGTTTGTGTGTGTCATCTGTGTACACTTAGTGGCCATGGATTTCCTTACGGTGTAACCATGCAGAGTAGTTATGAAAAGTAATCCATTCAGTAATATTATTTTTCAGGTACCTGTACCTTCACTGGAAAATTTTTGGGATCCACAAATAGAAAATGTTGAAAATCACTTCATAGTATTCCAGGTGAATGCAGCTCTTTGGCCTGCGCTCCAAGTGGGTTAGGCTGAGCCTGCTCCTTACTGACAGCTGTGCAGCCTCCTCAGTGTGGTTAGAAAGAACTGAGGAGAAAAAGAGCACAATCTCTTTCAACAGAAACCGTTCCCAACATATTGCCACTTAATATCCTATTTTGCTTGTGTCCCACATAGAAGGTATTTACAGGAAACACGTAATTATTTGTAAGCGATTAAGTGACTCAGCTCAAAAGTAAACACAATCTCAAAGTTCATTTAACAATTTAAAATACCTACATCCTTTCGGAAGAATCTTGCTGCAGTTCATGAAGTACTATTCCAAAATTAGAAAAGTATTTTGACTTCAGGGTATTTTGTCAATACTTTTGCAGGCATTTCTGAAATATATACTCTTAATTTATACATGTTTCAGAGCTGCTATTAAATACTGAATACGAGAAGCTCAGACTGATAATTTGCAGAATAATGTGTATATATTGCACATTTCTGCCTTAAAATCTTACTAGATGCAAGAGGAGCTGGCACCTCGTGTTAGTAAAGTGTTGGCTTTTAAACAGAGGCTTGTCTTTTTAAGCATACTACAGATGATAAAAAGCTTGTCAGATTTCAAGGACTAACTAATCCTAAAAGAGCAGAACTATTTTTGGAAAGGTAGTACTTTCTGAGAAAGAAATATTTGTGTTCTGGTATTTCCTTGTGAATGTGTTTGTGAGAGGGACGTACTGTGCCTGTACGCTTGCTTCTGTCTCTTTCCAGGTGCAGTGGGATGTGAAGTGTGTGTCAGTATTTGGGTTTCAGGGACTGAATCAGATTTCTCAGGCAGAGGGTTCTGCACCTTGGGAGTGCATGTGTGTAGCAAAGCATGCCTGCTCTCACGTGGAGACTTTGCCCACATGATGCCTGCTCACACTGCCTTGTGCTTTGGGCCCCACTGTGGGCAAAAGCAGCATCAGCGACAGTGAGCCTAGCTGAGGGGATTCCTCTCCTATTTCAAACCCCAGCAAACCTCCTGATTGCCTTCATTTGTCCAGCTCCAGTGCTAGCAACCTATAGAACCCTTTCAACAACTTCTGCACAAGGATCATGTTGCTGAAGTATGGAAGCACTTTCTGGGGATCAGTACAGGTTTTTTACATAAAATAAGAATCAAAATTTGGGGGATACAGATACGATAAATGAAAGTTATGATGCATCTTCTCACATTTTACATCTGCTTTAGGTCTTTGTTTTCTTTAAACTCTTCATTGGTGATTAAGAATATTGCAAATGGGGTTTTGATGGGCTGCCTCTGATGAGGATAACGTTGCATTTGCTGGAAGTGAACTGCAGGCAGCATGTACCACATGATTTCAAATGTGTTCAGAATTATTTTATTCTCTGAAGTATATATATGTCTGCTGAATCTAGACTGCTAAAGGCCATCTGAAATTTCACCTGAAAAACTATTCTATTTTTATGTCATTTTAGTTTTCCTTGTGTTTTGTGAGGTATTTCTTCGCAGTGTCTTCAGCTGAAGGCACAGTGACATTCTGTGATTTTATTACTGTAATATGGTAATTAATATCATAATATTGTCTAATAACAATTGTCTAATATAATTATATTGTCTAAGCCACAAAGGTCAGGAAGAGAGAGTTTGATACATGTAGCTTACTGAAACTTAGTAACAGGAGTTACTAGGAACAAAAAAGGCTCTGCTAAACCTCTTCCATGGAACCACAGTCCTGTGAAGAACAGGTTACTTCATTAGCCACCGTATCTGTTTCAAAACTGATTTTTAAAACAGAAGTTGTGAGCAACTTCCAGAGTATTGTCTCACTGCTGTCCAAATGGCATTGCCTGAACATGGTCAAGTTTTAGTCAAGAAGAAGAATAATGTAAAGAAATATGAAATACAATAATTTAAAATCCAACTTTCAGCAAAAATGCAATTAGTGGCTTTTACCTGTATTTAACTGAATGCAGTGTGTATGAGGGTTATTCTTGGGGTTGAGTGAACTTTTTGCTTATACTCAAGATCAAGTGAACCTTCTTATTCCTTGCTTCATTTATAATTCACCGTCTGTCTCTCCTATATTCCCAGTCTTCACAAACACAAAGACCTGAAATATATCTGAAAGGTATTTGACCTCTTTTGGGAAGAGTTTTTGAAACTCAGTAAGACACAGTGACCACGTGTGGTTGCTGATAGAGAAATATGTCTATTTAAACCAGCTACCCCAGTGCCTTTTCTCCTGGTATCCAACTTTATTTCCAACTTGAGAATGAAAAATTTAGAAAAGTAATGCACAAAACATTGGGTAGGTGGAATAAAAATTACAATGAAAGCACTATATCCATGTTAATGAAAGTTTTATTCATTTCATGACCTCTACTTATCTAGCTAAAACCATGCATCCTGCCATTATCAGAGGTCCTGTTCAGTACAGACCCTGAAGTTCAGCCTTGCTAACGCATTCCTAGGTTCAGATACTAAAAATTCTCATCTGGACTTAACTTGCTACTACAGTATGCTTGCAGCATGACTGCACTGTCCATAATTACCTGTTCCTGATCAAAACTAATGTCCTAGGTGATTGTATGTAGAAGGAAGACAAATAGGAGTAGCTCATTGATCATACCTGCTGCTTGTGTTTGTTTCACTATTATTTTTAATTTTCTTAACTGTTTGGTGTGTCTGTTGTCTCCTTCATGTTTGTTTTGCAGACATCTGAGAGTGGAAGACTGTTGTTCTGTCAGGCCTTGGAGCAGCAGCATCCTGGCCTTGTCTCCACTTACAGATACCAAATCAATACAAAAAAAAAAAAGATAATAGTCAAAGTACTGCTAGTTCGTCTCCTTTTTATTCACTTTTTCTTCATAGCTGTTGTAATTTGGGAAAGATTATCGGAGGAAGACAGTATCAAATCACAGAATTGTAGACTCGTGGAATGATTAGGATTGGAAAGGACCTTAAAATCATCCAGTGCCAACTCCCCTGCCTTGGGCAGGGACACCTCACACAACGTTAAAATACAGCCTTAAAAGAGTAAAAACTTACAGTGTTCTTGTCAGACTAATAATTTTCTGAGAAATTAACCTAGTTTCATTCTTCTCATCACTTAATTTTTGTGTTTCAATCTTGTGTGGTTTACTTTTTCTGTGTATACATCTTTTCCATCTTCCTACACATGAAGCAAAGCTCTTTGCCAAAGTCCTATTTTAATACCAGTCTGGAAGGAATTGTGCAAATGCTTTTAACTACAAATCCTCTATCAGACATATATCACAATATTCACTTCAATGCAAAGGAAATCTGCAGCAGCAACATCTGAGATCTAGAACCTGAATGTACTCTCAGATACAGCTGTATCAGAATAAGAACTGTGCGTGGACCAAACTATTCCATTCTCTCTTCCCACCTTTTTTCTACCACAGCATATTCTAGCAGTGCTGCTGTAGTGTACCCCCACAGTCACTTTAGAAGCAACCTGTGGGAGATGGAAAAGAAGAAATCCTTCCTCCACATGGTAGAGCTCTTGTTCTCCCTTCCAGAGAGAGATACCCGCCAACAAGGGCTGCTGGGACACAAAACCCAGCATATAGGGAAAGCATAACTATGAAAGCTCTTACATGTCTGCTACAGGCATAAAAATGGCTTTTCCTCCTGCATAAAAGAAACTGTGGAACTAAGTGGATGTGTGGAACTAAGCCTATAATATGATCCACCAGTCAGTCAGTCCAGTCACTGAACTCATTCTGCTGGTGCCTTTATTCATAACACCCATTGTTTTCTAGATCCCTGTTAGTTGAAATGCACATTCGATTTCAAGGATTCTTACAAATGCAGAGGCATGGTATCAAATAATGTGAATCGTGTTAGATTTTGGATAACCTGTCATGGATGAATAAAATAACTCCTGAGAAAGAAGCTATAAAAGTATTGTAAGAAAAATGACTCACATTTCCTAACTGTATAAAGTGATCATTTATCCCAATAAATGATAACTCTTCCAAGACAAAGTGGGCACACTTCTGAATGTCTGGGAGAGAAGCCCTACAAATATTTTTATGACTTTTTAAATACATTGTATGCGCTAGGCTGGACTAAAAAGAGTAGTTATAAAGAGGGCAAGGTGATGGACAGAGAAGCATGTTAAATGTTGAATTTTCTTTGTACTTTGATTTTTATTTCTGATTTTTTCTCTTCAATGCTCTTAATTATTAGAATGCAAAGATGTGAACAAAGTGGCATATTGCCCACTGGTGCTGAAGTTCAAGTTCTGCAGTCGAGCATACTTCAGACAGATGTGCTGCAAGACCTGCCAAGGGCACTGACCCACTGAAAGCACAAGAATGTGCCTTGTTATTATCATTGTGGAAGAGTGTCCATCGAAGAGAGCCACACAGCGGAATGAGATCGACATCCTTGCTAATGCATTACCCTGTGGAAAACGTAACCACTGGTCAGCCCCAGCTGACAGGATTTCAATATTATTTTAACTTCTGTGAAGTGGGATTTATTAATCCAAAGTGCTGGACACAGTATAAGGAGGGCATGCCAAATTGGAAAGATCCACACAACACATATAGAATAGCTTACAGTGGAACATTTGTGTTCCTTTGACTAAATCAAATAGTCTGTTTACCTCCTTGGACCATTAAAATAATTTTTATTATGGACTTAGCAGTGACACTGAATCCATTTGTATTTAACTGTTTAAAATGTAGCTGTTATGACTTGGTCTACAATGGAAGTAAAGAAGAATCAAAAAAACCTTTAGTCATAGCTTAAAAATGTTAACTATTTTATCTCATGACACAGCACCACAATTTAAATTATAAAATGAGCTTGGAAATGTTATTTAAGGAGCAGAAATTTAAGAAAAAGAAAAAAAAAAAAAAGAAAAAAAAAAGGTACTTTTCCTTCATTCCACCTAATTCCCTTTGAAGTAATCCGTATTTCCTGAACACTGCTGGGAGCCATGTGTAGAGCTACACTAAATAGAACAACCATGAGGGACTTAGTTTTAAGAGGTCCAATAGTTATTGCAGTGGTGCATGAAATACAAGTGTGCTATGAAATGCAATCTGTGTTGCAGGTTTATAGCCATCTTATGATTGTGCAAGTGAGGCTGAGATTTCCACTGAAAGGGAGTGTATTTTAGCCTCATGGAAGAGGCAGACTCCAAACAGTGGTGAAGACTGTATTGCCAGCTTCTTCACTGCTACCGTACAAGTTACTTAGAGCTTAGACTCGGACTCCAGCTCACTTCTGTTTACAACACCAGGCACAAAGAAGAAACAACTTTGTGAGCATCTAGATCTGGTTTACATGTTACTTTGGATTCTCCAAAACTAGGGAATTCCAGTGCAGAAGGTAAGCCTACTGTGTAACAGCAACAATCCTTTGCAAAGCTGGAAGTTAAAATGGATTCCAGATGTTCCCTTCTTTGATACCGTAGCAGAAGGGCATTTGTTTATGAGGAAAGAATATGTGAATGTGCAGTTCAGGAGACCACATCTGAGTGGGCAAGGATTACGACCAAAGAATTAAATGGCTCATGGAGGTATCTAGGTTCTGTTCAAATGAGAAGTCAAAAGTGTGCTTGAGCCAAGAGGCCTCTTGGACTATCAGGAGTAAAGCACACTGTAAAAAAGGGGATAGAATGAAGTCTAGCTACCTTCACCTAAGTGGGCAGGTACATATTTAAAGCTGGACCATATTTAAAACTAGGGGCAGCTTCCAGCATGAGACTGGAACAAAGTCATGCCTCTAGGTTAGTAGTTAGATGCCTTAACTATGCTGCTGCCATACTCCATTTATTTCATATGACCATATTTTTAATATTCACCAAATACTTTCAATTTTCAAATGTGAAACCAAACTACGTAAGCAAGTCACATTCAAGAATCTACCATAAAAAATTGTTGTGCTTCTCTTGCCCTTCACTTTTCAGTAACAGACTCAACAAGGAGATAAGGAAAATAGGTACTTGTTTATTTTAATATATTGTACTTGAACACTTGCATTTTGCAACAGGTACTTGATGAATGTGCTTTTGTGTCCAACTATGCCTCCTTTGTTGTACTGCAATTAAAATTAAGTGAACAATGTGTTACAAATTCTACTCAAATAGCACTTTCAAAAAAAAACCCACCTCTTTTCAAGTGAAAAATAATTTCAAAATACAATGGGTTTGAAGCGTACCAGTGTATTTTACCAATAGCAAGCAAAATGTGTTGCACAGTTTCCTAATGTGAATTAACGTGGAACAATAGATACTGTCAACAGAACTCATACTATGAAACCCCGCAACATATTGACAATCTATCTGTGGGATTTTGTGCAGCCCACGTATTCGTGACCATCAAATTCCTGTCATCTGCTACCTCGTGCGGTATTTCCACTTCCGTATGCCTGTGACCAGGGGAATTCATTTTCAGTTGGCTTGTGTGTATTCACATATGCTTCTCTGCTGCTCTTATCACCGTGTAAACAATTCCTGTTAAAACTGACACCAGTAGATAAAACCCCCCAATCTTTGGGAGTTGCACATAGGGATTAAGGGCAGTATGCAGTCCTTCTCTATTAAATGAATTGACTTGCTATGTCCTTTTGACAAAACACCTTGGTGCTAGCATGCCCTGGATAGGTCAAAAATATGATGAAAGGGAAAAGGGTTGCTACAGCATTCCCTAAGCAAGAGGCCTCTTTGTATCAGGGTCTAGTTTTCTCCAGGGCATGCGTTTGTTTATCAGCTAATGTGTCTTTTCATCTAATAAGAAAAAGGTTTTCTATGCATTCAAAGTAAACCTTTTTTTTTTTTACCTCGCTTGGGACATTAAAATTGTAAGGATTGTTTCCAAAGACACATTTTGCTCTCTTACTGGTGCTAGAACACTAGGGAGTCTGATGTTTACTCTGCAACATAACAGCACTGAGGTTGGAATTTAAAGAACTCCCTGGAGCAACACTGAATTGTATTGTTAAAGGGAACAAAACGCAGAATGTATGTGGATTTGCAAACTAAGCAACGCTTCAGACTAACACCGGAAAATTAAACCTAATTCAAAGAAAAGTAATTGGTTTTGACAGCACAGTTCACTGCTGCTGTGACACTGTAGCAGTCTATATAATCTAAGATAAATAATGTTATATTCCTAAATAGTGACAAAAGGGCTATTTGTATAGGCTATACATATAACAGGCCTAGAATCAAGTAAAATATGACATGCAGAAATCAATCTGGTGCCAGTAGTTCCACTGAGCAATACTATCAGCTAAAGAAGATCAAAACAGAAATAAAAATCTAGAGATTAACCCCTCAAGGTATATTCACCCAAAAATAGTCCATTTCATTAGGAACTTTGTAATGGAGTGAATGTCACATAGATATCCTTAATAATACAGACTGAAATTACCTTTGTATTATTGTGATTAGTTGCTTATTATTTTATACTCAGTATTAATGTGGTACACTGTTACTTTATTATATTTTTGCTTTTGTAAATTATATTCTAATTTATTGTCATGTTTGTTAACACTTGTTCTACATGCATTCTTCTGCTTGTAATGAAAACAAAAATATTGTAACACATGATGCAGTGAAATTCCACACCAGGCACAGATTTGTTTTTAACATAGATAATTTAGTAAAATAAAACTGCAGCTTTTAAGAATGATACCCATGGTATGATTGTTTATTCCCTGACTTACTAGAATTCTGTATGCTTAACATTCGCTTCATCAAATACATCAAAATATATGTAAGGGTTTTTTTTCAAGTAACATCTATACGTTATGCTAGAATACTGTCCTTGGTATCAATGATTATCATATATAAGAAAACCAATAAGGAAAAAAAAAAGTCAAGAAGATGGTCATGTACATTATTAGATAGTATCTTAGCCTAAGCAGTAATGTAGATCAAGAATGAAATTAATGGCGGCAAAAATATCTTGTGCTTCTTGGAATGATTTCATTAGCAGCCAGTCAATAATAAAAATAAAATGTCCCTCTTGCATTGAGCTCTTACAGTTTTATCTGAAGTTTATCTGAAGCCATGATGGTTTTATGTATAAAGAAGAAAGTAATTTCAGAAGATATGGTGCTTAGGTCACTGTTGCTAAGAGATAAAATCATAGCATTATAGAATCATAGAATGGTTAGGGTTGGAAAGGACTGTAACATCCTCATATTCAGTTTCTGATTGACTAACACCCCCAAGTCCTTCTCTGCGGGGCTGCTCTGAATCACTTCACCCAACCTGTACCTGTGCCTGGGATTGCCTGACCCAGGTGTAGGATGTCACACTTCGCATTGTTGAACTTCATGAGGTTGGCATTGGCCACCCCTCAAGCATGTCAAGGTCCCTCTGGATGGCATCCCTTTCCTCCAGCATATCATAGAATGGTTTGGGTTGGAAAGGACCTGAATATCATCTATTTCCAACCCCTCTGCCATGGGCAGGGACACCTCCCACTAGACCAGGTTGCTCAAGGCCATGTCCAGTCTGGCCTTGAACACTGCAAGAGAAGGGGCATTTACCACTTCTTTGGGGAACCTGTTCCAGTGCCTCATCACCCTCACAGTAAAGAACTTCTGCCTTACATCTAACCCGAACTTCCTCTGGTTAGGTTTGAACCCATTACCCCTTGTCCTCTCACTACAGTCCCTAATGAAGAGTCCCTCCCCAGCATCCCTATAGGCCCCCTTCAGATATTGGAAGGCTGCTATGAGGTCTCCACGCAGCCTTTTCTTCTCCAGGCTGAACAGCCCCAACTTTCTCAGCCTGTCTTCATACGGGAGGTACTCCAGTCCCCTGATCATGGCCCTCCTCTGGACTCACTCCAACAGCTCCATGTACTTCTTATGTTGAGGACACCGGAATTGCACACAGTACTCCAAGTGGGGTCTCACGAGAGCAGAGTAGAGGAGCAGGATCACCTCCTTTGACCTGCTGGTCACACTCCTTTTGATGCAGGCCGTTATACTACTGGCTGTCTGAGCTATGAGCACACTTTCTGGGCTGCAAGCCAAGGTGCTTCTTTTCTTACCTGGTATAATAAAAATATGTTGTATGGAAATCTCTGATCAAGTCCTATGAATTTCTTTTTGCTTCTCAGTTAAAATCTCAGTTCTGGTTTAATGAAAATAATAATTCTATTATTGTGGGTAAAATGCGAAAGAATGTACAAAGAACCTTAAATATTTTGAAATGGTTATTCTCTTTTATTCTATTTACAAATGATTCGAAAAACAGTTACCTGTTTTAAAGGTATGGGTATTTCTGCCTGTGCTCTGTCACAAGCTTTTATTGCCCTACAGATCAGCAGCTGAAGATGGAGCAGTCTTAGTAAATAATGCATTCTAATAGGAGTTTCTGTGGCATTCCAAAACTGTGTTCACTTTCCTCCCATACACTCACACTACAGGTTTTATCCAAGAAGTTTCCCACTATTGTTCAGTTTAAAGTATTATTCTTTCCCCCTGGAGCATTTGTGGTTTAGATTATGATGACAAATTGGGTAAGCTGAAATGGTTGTTGTGTTGCCCTCTGTTTTCCTCCTCCTGCTACCTTAAAACTAATATTGCCTATGTTGACTATAGATTTCCTGGCACACAAAATTTCCTTCAGTCTTCTTAAAATCCACTCTTCCTCCACCTGAACTTCCTTCTGGAGCCAACCCTGCTATTACAACTCTCTGTTACACTTTTTCGGTTTATTTCTTCAGGAAATGGCCACAAAAATTTTTACCTGAGATACTTGGTTTTCCTTTCTCTGTTTTGCCTTGCTATACCCCATGATTGCTTCATCAGCAAACTCCCTGTTGTCTCTGAAATTTTCGCATCTACAAGTAGCATTTTTAAATATCTTCTGTAGAATGTTGAATAAGCCTTGGTTATTTTGCTGACTTTTTTATTATTGTTATTTATTATTACTAGGAATGAAGATCCAGGACTGTTCTGTGGAGGTTTACTGCATGAGTCCTGTGAGCCTCATCTGGAGTCAGTCAGTCATCAATCTAAGAGTCTTAAGACCATTACTAAGCTGAGACCATCATTCTGCGAGAAGTGACACTCTATCTGGCTGTCTTCCCTTCACCACAGGCAACAATTAGGTGGAAGGGATGGATCATTGCTTCTGTGTGGTCCCTCCAGTCTTTCTCCTAGACAGAATGGTGTAAGAGCATTTGCATGCAGTAACCAGGATGGAATCCCAAATAGATTTCTAAGGGCTCAGTCAGCCACTGAACAAGGTTTACTACAGCACTAGCAACTTGGTAGTCTCCCAAGTATATCTGGCCCAGCTAAAGGGAGAGTTTATGCCCAGTTTAGGAAACCGAGCCACTCAGAATGCGGTATGGTGTGCATTTAAGGATACTGCATCACTTAAATTGGCGTATCACCTAAGCACCACATGTCATTTATTTTCTTCTATTTCTGACATTTTCATTGAGCTGGACAGACTACAGGACACATAGTTTAAGCTCAGAGGTCGTATAGCTGCCAGTAAGACAATGACTGAAATCTGACCCAGAAAGCATGTAAGTATGCATTTCTGCTTTAAGAGTGGGAGGATGTCATTCCTGTAAACAGGAAAGCCTTTTCAGAGAAGACCTAGCAAGATCACTAGACAAATAATCTCACTTCTTTAGTAGTCCTGTTTGGAACAAATTCATCGGATCACAGCTTGAGATAGAAAAGGAAGTGTTTTGGACACTAGAAGTGAAGGCTCAGCCAGAGAGTGTTCCAGGCTTCAGCTGTTATGACCACCCAGAGGGATCAGATTTGGCCTGCCTGATAAGGGATAAGCCATGGCTTTTGGAAATTGGATGTTGTCAATGCTAAGCACATCAAAATCTCTGTTTGTTTACTCTTCTCCCCACACACCCATCAAAGTCTTCATAACTGTATATGCTCTTGCAATGTTTATAGCATCACAAAATTATAATTCATACTGTTTGAAAGCCCATCTTCCAATATGATTTATGTTTTGCAGTGAAGATCAGTCTTCTGTGAGGATTCAAGATCACTTTTCCCTTAGAAGCAGCTTGGTGCTGAGTAAAGCTTTGTGTGCAAGAAAGCTGTGGTAACAGTTCTGCACGTGTGGGCACGTCTTCCAGTTACGTCTTCATGGAAAGACACGGACCCTCAATTTAACTGGGATTTCTGAGGACAAACTTAAGTTCAGAGTGCATTTTAGGTTATTGCCACATTTGTTCTGGGGTCAGCTATGCTTTTATAAAGCAAATAATTTCAAAGGATTGCAGTGCACTTAATTAGGTTCACTGCTTTCTAACAGCTTTGAATGCTGATCAGAGACAGTCAGGGCCTTGCATATGCACGACAATGTGTGTTGGAAGTTTGCAGTCATTTCCAGGACACTCTTTCATTCCTCAAAATCCACACACTGGGACAGGACTTCACAGCCCTCCATCAGCTCCTTCCCCTGAGTGACTGCTTCTTTTTCTCACTGCTTTGACACATCTGTGGATCTCCTGTTTATTTTGTGTATTGTATTGGTGTCTTTGATTTAATGTTCTAATGTGAATGTTATTAAGAGTTTTCACATCTGTAGCTTAACACTGTTACATGTTAGAAATGTTAATTTTAGGATGTTTTTTAATTATTTATTGAAGTGTAAAAACTTTATAAAATCTATAGAAGACTTTAAAAACATGCTAGAGATACATATTTTCTTTTTTTTTTTTTCCAAATAAGATACCAGATAAACATAATTTTTCAAATTTTTTTACCACAATAATTAAAGACCCCTGAAGATGCTTTTTGGTATTAGGAAAACCACTGACTTAGTAGCAAATATAAACAGAGTGAACTGAGGCTCTCTTTTGGTCTCTCAGATTCTCTTTCACATTTAGCCTTTGCTGTTGAAATGCAGTATCAAAACAAGACCTTCTGCAGCAAAAAGGGATCTCAAACTTCTTTTTTGGCCTTTCTGGCCCAAAGTTTCCTTAGAAGTTTATTTACCTAAGATAAGGTTACGCTGTTGAAACCATCCTGTCAATTAGCAGATAACATTTGACTTCAGACATATTCTTCACTAGCATTTTGTCAAGGATAGGGCTGGTAACTGAGTTGCTAGGAGGAAAGGAGGTATGATGGCTATAATTGTATGCAACCATTAACTATATCTTGCTCAAAATCCTTGTGGAATAGAGAACAGTCTATTTAAATAAAAGGGGAAAATAACTTCAGTTACATTTTGCACCAGATGCAAAAAGAAGATACAAGAGAGGAATACTCTATCTCAGGCTTTGCGGTGGGTTTTAAGAAGTTGGCTCAGCTTCGGTTGCTCACTGCAAACCTTGGTAAAATATTTGTAAAGCTGAAGGCAGATGGCCTGAATTCTATTAACATGATTTTTTTTTCTTTTTCATTTCTTATCCCAATCAGCCTAAGATAGGTCTAAAGCATTAAGATAACATCCTTCTGTAAAGTATCCTTCCCTTCCCCGCTGATCTGTGAAGTTGCTATGCTGGTTTTGCCACTTCTTGCAGTCATGATGATCACAAATGTTACTGAAAGAAAAAACACCGGGAACTACAGGTTTGGGGCCTTGGTTTAATGGCCCTGGATATGTCCCCTCACTCCCTTTTACCTCTAGATGGTAAACTCTGCCATATGTTCCTTTTTCCCCTAGTATGAGCAAAACACATTTCTGGCATCACAGACTTGTGCTCTTTGGCACTCCAGGAATGTGGGCAGACACTCAGTAAAATGGGTGGATGTCATTTCAGACACTGCAGGTGCCTCTGCCTGTGGTGCCTTGCATCAAATCTAGTGGGACATGGTCTTTCTGTCGCCTGGCACACATGGCAAGGACAGGCTGCACTTGGGAAACCCGCTCTTTCCAGGGCATCTTTCACATTTGGCCTCTTAGCTCACTGCCTCCAGCACCCAGTGTCCCTCCACCCATTCCAGGAACCCGGTGTAGCCTGTGGCAGCTTGGAGCCCTGGCCAGGACAGGGTGCTGGTGTGTGCAAGCCTGTCTGGGACCTGTCTGGGGCTGGGGCTGCTGGTTGCCCTGGTCACTTTTGTGTGATGTGGAGAGCTGCTGAGCTCTGAGCTGCTGCCTGTCTCCTCTGATGGCAGCTGGCACCAGAGAGGAGGCCAAGAGCTGGATGCGGGTTGGCTTCACACCAGGTCTGGGGAGCACCATAGATGAGAAGCACCCACAGCCTTCAGTGGCTGCCTGAGCCAGGCTGAGCAACAGCCGCCACCCAGCCCCATGCTCATGACAGCTCACTTCCCACTTGGAGAGGTGAAGGGGATGCCACAGTGAGCAGCTCTGAAAAGAGAAGTCATTGTGTGAGAGCAGGAGGGCTCAAGCTGAGGAGGAAGGCTGAGGATGGGGTTGGGAAGGCGTGGTGAGGCCACGGCCCTGGGGCAAGCACATGGGCAGAGCTGCTCAGTGAGGGAGAGATGCCATGGGGCTGGGGGAAGCTGCAGAGGGGCCAGGGGGAGTAGAGGAAGAATGGGCTATGAGATGGCACAGGAAAGCTGGGAGGGCATGAGGGGCTGAGGAAATCTAAGCTAGCAAGGAAATTCCAAGGCAAGGATTGGATGAATTGGTGGAGATCAGAGGTCCCAGCCCCAGGTGCCCCTATAGCAGAGAGAAGGTGGCTCCTGTGGGTAGGCAGAGGGTGTGAGAAACTTGTAGAAAATCCTGGAGTCAGAGAAGTCAAAGGGAAGTTCAGTTCTTGCAGAAGTTCAGCCCACAGGAGGACAAATGGTGGGCCCACATTGGGCTGTGGAGATAGAGAGACCCTTGGTCCCTACAGTGAACTCCTGAAATGCTATATATACTCTAAAAAGAAAGAAGCCGTGAGTCTCAGTGACTCATAGCAGTGAGCTGAACCCTATACATCTTTGGATAGCCTGATTTAATTGGCTATGCTGTATTTAGCAGATGAGTGAACTGTAAATGATCACGAAAAGTAGCAGTTGCAAAAATAATGTCCATAAATCTGCCTGCCACAAAGACAGCAGCGTTCTTGAATGCCAGATTTTTGCTGAGTCCCGTGTAATTTTGCTGAGCTGATGAACAAATGCTTACAGCGTGTGTTGTCTCTCAGCTGGTCATCAGGATAGTGAAGAGCTGCCAAGAGGTATGTTGCTTGTTAACAGTCTGAGACTTACATCCTTCAAAACAATAAACCTTGAATCGCCTTTCAAAATAAAAGGGTAAGAGAGTGCTAACATGTTTTGGTAACCTTTGGACTGAAATTTTGATCATTCCTCTGTGGCTTGAGCAACTTGATTACAAAAGCAGTCACCTTTCGTAGGGTGTCCAGAATTGTGCAATACAGTGCTGTGGTTAAATGCAAAATGTTAGCTTGGTTTTGCTTGTGTTTTCTTTATTATGCTATGTGTGTCATTCAATAGTACATGCTTATTTTTATTTCAATCAAATTCATGGTGTTGAGGTTGTTCTTAATGGCCTGTGCTTACCTGAACTTAATCTGTGGAAGTTTCAAAAAGGATGTACAGATTAACAGTCAGCTCTACTGCTCAAAAATCTTGAGTCAAGATTTGAAAAAAAATCATGAAATTGTCTTTAGGGGAAAAAACCCCACCAAACCAACTCCAAACTTGTGAGTTACTGTCCTCTTATTAACCTTTCTTTAAGCTTTATGGTTTGTTTCACAATTTCCCCCCTTTCTATGCTGAGGAAAGCTAGAAAATTATTTTTAAGATTGAGAGGAAGGGTAGGAAACTCAACAGGTGATTCATATCATTGCAGTAGTCTTTCAGTGGGAAACAACAAACACTTTCAGACCTTATAAAATTACAAGGGCTAGCGACATAAATATCCCGTTCTCATTAAGTATACTCTTTAGAAAATATCAGTTATCTTTCACAGTGAAAGCAACTGCTTTAGAGAATTTTAAGCTTTGATCCTCATTTTAATGAAATAATGACCTGACTTAGTGAAATGCTGTTTCCTTCTGGGTCATTTAAAAGTATTGTCTTCCAGCTGGAAACTGCCAGAGCCCAGGGATATTCTGCCCTCATTTAATTTGTCTCTAACATCTGTGATCTGCTGAGAAAAAGAAGGATTCAATAACAACTCTATACTAATTAATAAACCCTCAACAACAGCCTAGCAACATCCTGTCTTATTTATATTACTTCTTTCATGAAGATGTGCAGTAAACCTGAACTTGTGATCTGCCAAAGAACTCCTTGGAGAGTTCAAAGGTAATGTCTTCATCCTACAACAGTCTTGATCTGCCAGAGAATGTGAATCTGGCTCTAAGTCAGAAACCTTGTAATTCATAACCAGCTTTGAGTGCACATACATAAAACCAGTGCCTTTGGCGTCCTGATATTGCCTCTCTGTTGATATTAACCAAAGCTGCTTGTACAGTCAAGTGCATGAATTCCTCTTTGGGCTGCCTTTTTAACTTTTCCAGATACTTACTTTCTGAAACAAAGGATGAAATAGATGGCTGCCTTTGTCTTGGTACCACAGTATCAGGATATAGAGCATCACAATATAATAATCCTCATCATAGACTCATCTTTAGTCAAGGGCTGAGTTAATTACATCGTAGAAATTTGCCTAGCTGAGACTGTAGATACATCTGCTATAAATACTTGCAGATCAGCATGAAGCCGACATAACATTGTTCCCTATGAATTTTTAATCTGAAAAATGTACTTTTTATTAAAAGATTGAGAAACAGTAAATTCTTGGACATCAGTAAAATGTAATGAGTAAAGTATGTATAACTAATTAGAGTAGAGTATTTATCACAATGCAACGATTAAAATTCTTGAGAAAATAAAAAAAAAATAAAAATCACTAAGAAAATTTAAAATAATTCCTAGTAAATAAGCATGGAAAAAGCCCCCCAAACTAAAACATCCTTTGCTGTTTAGAAGCAGATAATCCATTCTTACTCCAGTGCACAAATTTGATTTACAATGAGTTTCAAAATATTTATCTTCTTTTTAGGGTTTCCATCACTGCCTAAGCCAATAACCTGCTGTGTTTGAAAATGTCTGGGCAGTAATTGTCGTTGTTTGCAAAGCTATTTTGGAAAATAGTGAGCTTCATGGCATTTTGTAGATTTAAGGAATGCAATTACCAACATTGTATACATAATCCAAGTGATCTGGCTTCAGAAGCTCAAACCCACATAAAAAATGTTTAACAACAGCAAAATGTTTGTTTAATTTTTGTTCTGTAGTTGGTCAGTTGTAGGTGGATTATGTTATAGCCAGTCTGGCAAAAATACAATTACTTTAACAATCCCATATAAGTACATAACAATGTTGAAACAAACACACAAGGAAGAGTATGATTTTTCTGGGTGGATAGTCTGACCTATTTTCATACGTATTTGACACAGGACTCTGCTGATATGACAGTATCTGTGTGCTCCTGTGATTTATCCAGGATGATTTACAAATGCTTAGAAAGCTTATTTACTTTCAACAAAAATTAACATATTGAACTCTTCATCTTACATGTGAATGTGTTAGATAAATGACAGAGTTTCCTTTATCTTCTTGTTAGTTACAAACTGGCAGAGATCTTTCCCAGATTATTTTGCTTCCTTTTTCTTCTGCTTGAGATACTTTTACAACCTACCATGTGGCTGCAGAGTGAATATACTTTTCTGATAGGCAGCAGTTGAAGAAATGATGAAGCTAAGGAGACTTGAAGCATGTCTTGGAATTCAGATTTCAAAAAAAGGGAGTACAAACAACACTTCTGACTCAGAGCTAATATTACAAGGAAGTCTTTAAAAGCTGTTAGCGGCCTCCCTTAAAAATACATACGTGCACTGGGGAGGAAAAGAAATCACAACACATTGTTTGGAGAAACAATTTGATATAAAGAACTTTCACCATGACCCATATATTTGCATAACTAACGTGCAATCGCAGTTTACTGACAACAAAAATAATGTAAAATCTACATAGGGTCTCTCCTCAGTCCCCCCTTCTTTCCTCCTTGACTGATTCTGCTCTTAGCTGGCTCTGTTCTTCAGTGGAGCTTGATGAATTTTACAGAAATCAGTTAATGCTTCAAAAAGTTCACCGAGATCACATTTACACGTGATCTTAAAACCACATGCCAAGGTATTTATTCACTGATAATGTCATAAGCATTACATCCATGTAATACGCAACTTCAAGGAATTTTCAGGTCTATCTTATGCTACCTTGCCACATGGATATTTTTCTGTTAAAGGAGAATTTCTTGAAAAGAAGCTTGGAAATGACTTTGTGCCAGAAGTTAGCTGTCCCTTTTTGAAAACTGGCCACTAGTAGTCATATTTAAACCTTAAAAGTTACAAGTATTTTGCTGCATTGGAAAGCTCAACCAAGTGCCAAATTATATTAGTTGCCATGCTATGCAACTAATGGCATTTATTTAGCATTCTCTGTTCTTCAGAGTAGTTACAAGTTTCCTGGTTATTAGCAAGAAACAATACAGTGGCATGAGGTGTGCTTACATTGCTTTTTAGTTAATGTGATTTTTTTTTTTTTGCAAATATTTTTTAAGATAACTCATTTGTCACAGAATGAGCTAATTTTAAAGTAGTCCTTTACCTATTCTGGGCTTTATGCCCGTGATGTATTTCAAGGCACTCAAATAAAAGTGTTCAGACTGGGTCACACACTTGACTCCCTGTTCTTACATCCAGAGAGTTTTTTGCTATCTGCTTTCAAGTTCATCTTTGGGTCATCCCTTCTCCCTGAAAGAAACAAATCCCACTCCTGATGCAGCTTTAAAAGGTCTCTGTTAATGCTGAGCTTACTTTCCTATTCCTAATCCACAGCAACTCACCTGTTACGTTTATGAAGAGCCTGCCCTAGGCCAGGCATAATTCATATATTTGTGCAATGTTCCTTATGCATGGAAGTGAGCTGAGGCAGACACAAGGGGCAGTGATGCCACAAAAGGAGAGAATGAGCTTTCTGTATTGGCTTGTATCAGAGGGGTTTCAGTACAAAAAGCTTTTTCCTGTTTCATAAAGACCTGAGACAGTAATTCAGTGTAACAAACCCTAAAGACTTACGGGAAGTAAATGGATAATATTTATGAGATGCAGTACTGTGTTTGCTTAATTTACAAACAAAATGTTGCACTGAAATAGTCTCTCTGATGTTTTACCCTGTCTGGTCTGGTGCTGTCATTGCAGCTGTGGGAAATACAGATAGATCTTGGATTATATACAAACAAAGTCAAGTACTTGTACATTTGGAAATAAGACACTCCAAAATGCTTGTGCAAGTTAGAATTTCTTCCGCTTGAGGTCTTGTAGGTAACTACTTCTGCTACTTTGGGTGTATTAGGGAATGGATTTCTTCGTTATCACTCACCCTCCAGCTAGGCCCTGGAAACACAGAAAAGTTTGAAAGACTTTGGAAATTGTCTGTGGACCTTTTGCTGAGAGTTTAGAGAAAGCATTAGTCCTAGGCAAACACAGGCACTTTCTAAAACTGGTAGAAGTAGCTGCCAGGCTGTGAAGTGAGTTGATCCATGGCTCTTACAGTTTCTCTCAAAACTGCCTTTAGGGGGCCATCCGCCTTGGGAGGCTTCTGAAGAGGAGGTTAAGCAGGGTTGTCGGTAGGCTTTTTTGATGTTTTCTTCGTGGTTTGGAATGAAGTTTTTGGAATTGCTGCTGGGTCAACTCTGTATGAATGAAAGCTGAAGTTACGAATGGTGTTCCTGTGACTTAGGACTGGAACATACAATTCTAGTGAGTAGGAAATTGCTCCCCAAATCTTATTTAGTAAGTCATGGCGCTGCTCTTATCAGCTGATTTCTTGAAGTGATAGAGTGGTCCATAGGGATGTTTGGATTTCCCAGGGGATGTCCGATATCTAGAACTGTGAAGAGCAGCAAATCTATGGAGCTAAATGGGGATTTGTGTGGAGCAAGTGACCATGTTCAATCAATTCTAGACATTCTGTCTTAATAAAGTTGCACGAAGGCAAATAGAAAAGCACGTAGGCAGATGCCAGGCTGACCATGGTGTCACAGATTCTTATAAACTATGATTTATACATATATAAATATATATGCCCTGTGGGGCATTCAGTAAAGGGTTAAGATACAGGAGATAGTTGCTGTTTATAATCCCTTTCAAAGATTAGAAGAAAAGGTTCTTTATCACTGATGGAGGGTAACACTTTTTTCCCTAGCAAGTTAATTGTTTCTTAGATCTCTGTTTAGAACAAAGAGGTAGTAAAACAGGCCTGTTCTGATAATACCCTAGTACTGGGAACTGGTTGCTATGCCCGCCAGCAATCTGAAGACCTTCAGTGCAGATGGCGCCTAAACAGAGCCAACAACTCCTTTGGCACTACAATGATTAGAGCTGAGATACTCTTGTTTTTCAGGTAATCAGTGCAGTTTTACCTAATTTGCTTTGCAGGGTGGCAAAGGGAGGTCACTTCACTGTTGTGAGGGGCAGCAAGTATTTGGTGTCTGGTAATTTGTAAATGTACCTTTCGGAGGTTGTAGCTCATGCAGACAGTAGCAGGGTAAGAATAAGTAGAGATCTGATCTCTTGACCTGACTAACTAGGTCTGATGGTGCATGCCTGCTTTCAGAAGATAGTGTGTCAATCTGACTGAGTCTTTGCTTTGAAATCAAGCAGTGCTCTGGCATGTGTGCACATTAAGAGGCAATTCAAATGGTCATCACTGAGATTTGTCACAGTCTAGTAGACCTTGCATTCATGTGATTAGCTATTTTGAGCCGTGTTAGCAGGGATATATATAGAGAAACTCTATTAATAATTTGCTTTCATTTAGATGTTATATTGGGGGGGGGAGGGTTTTAAGCAGCTGGTGATAAACTGAAACCACAGCAGCTTGAATGTTTCTAGATTTAATCTCAGTTGTTGGATCCCTAGTGATCAAAGAATTGTAGATGCTATAAACCCAGGTGGTAAAAAGAAACAGAGAAGTATTTAAAGCTGCCCTCTTGCTGAGTAGCTAATTGCTTGAGGGGCAGGATTTTATAAAAGAGAAAATCTAGTAGTCTCAATAACAAGCATTGCTACCAGTCAAGCTGATGCTGTGTTGGTTAGAAAAAAGTATTATACCTTTTCCCTATCTCAGGGAGTCTTAGGCCTCCTTACCTGTTATTCTGTTCAATGGCCTCGCTATTTATATGAAGTCAAAAATTCTCTGATATTATATTTATGCAGTGTGACTGAACTCTGTCTTATTCTAAAAGCTGTAGAAGAAACTGAGGTACCTGGTTGGTTGTGCCGGAACTTGTGAGCTCTAGAAAAAAATTGAACAACTGGCTCTAATCAGACACTTCGTGTCCAAGTGTGGTGTCACAATGGCAGTATTTAAACCCGCAGTCAGAATGTGCTTTTATTCAATCCGATGCTAGTACTTATCACCATGTATCTGTCACTTGCTACAAAAGTGTCTTGAAAGAGGCAGAAGTTTTATGAAAAGATGAAGCTAAACATAAGATAAGTTCAGGAGAAATATAGATCAGAGTGTGTTCAAAATATAACTCTTTTAAAAATCTGCTCAGCAAGGTAGAACTATCAATGAGACCAAAAAAATGAAAAGAAAGAAAGACAGAAAACCAGATGCAACTTCAGTTTTTACGTACCACTTTCTCTCCAATTTACTTCCTTTGGTTCCACCAGTGCTTTGTAACTGTCATAGAATCATAGAATAGTAAGGGTTGGAAAGGACCTTAAGATCATCCAGTTCCAACCCCCCTGCCATGGGCAGGAACACCTCACACTAAACCATGCCATTCAAGGCTATGTCCAACCCCACCTTGAATGCCACCAGGGATGAAGCATTCACAACTTCCTTGGGCAGCCCATTCCAGGGCCTCACCACCCTTACAGTAAAGAATTTCTTCCTCATATCCAATCTAAACTTCCCCTGTTTAAGTTTAAACCCGTTACCCCTTGTCCTCTCACTACAGTCCCTAATGAAGAGTCCCTCCCCAGCATCCCTAGAGGCCCCCTTCAGATACTGGAAGGCTGCTATGAGGTCTCCACGCAGCCTTCTCTTCTCCAGGCTGAACAGCCCCAATTTTCTCAGCCTATCTTCATACGGGAGGTGCTCCAGTCCCCTGATCATCCTCGTGGCCCTCCTCTGCACTTGTTCCAACAGTTCCATGTCCTTTTTATGTTGAGGACACCAGAACTGCACACAATACTCCAAGTGAGGTCTCACAAGAGCAGAGTAGAGGGGCAGGATCACCTCCCTCGACCTGCTGGTCACACTCCTTTTGATGCAGCCCAGGATACGGTTGGCTTTCTGGGCTGCAAGCGCACACTGCCGGCTCATGTTCATTTTTTCATCGACCAGCACCCCCAAGTCCTTCTCTACAGGGCTGCTCTCAATCTCTTCCCTGCCCAACCTGTAGCTGTGCCTGGGATTGCTCCACCCCAGGTGTAGGACCTTGCACTTGGCATGGTTAAACTTCATCAGGTTGGCATCAGCCCACCTCGCAAGCGTGTCAAGGTCCCTCTGGATGGCATTCCTTCCCTCCAATGTATCAACCGAACCGCACAGCTTGGTGTCATCGGCAAACTTGCTGAGGGCACGCTCAATCCCGCTGTCCATGTCACCGACAGAGATGTTGAACAAGACCGGTCCCAACACCGATCCCTGAGGGACACCACTTGTTACTGGTCTCCAGCTGGACAATGAGCCATTGAGCACAACTGCTTGCGTGCGGCCATCCAGCTGTTCTTTACCCACTGAGTGGTCCACCTATCAAATTGATGTCTCTCCAACTTAGAGACAAGGATGTCATGTGAGACAGTGCCAAACGCTTTGCACAAGTCCAGGTAGATGACATCAACTGCTCTACCCCTGTCCATCAGTTCCGTAGCCCCTTCATAGAAGGCCTCAGATTGGTTGGGCAGGATTTCCCCTTACTGAAGCCATGCTGGCTGTCACCAAGCACCTTGTTGCTTTTCATGTGCCTTAGCATGCCTTCCAGGAGAATCCACTCCAAGATTTTGCCAGGCACAGAGGTGAGACTGACTGGTCTGTAATTCCTCAGCTCATCCATTTTCCCCTTCTTAAAAATGGGGGTTATATTTCCCTTTTTCCAGTCATCGGGAACTTCACCTGACTGCCATGATTTTTCAAATATGATGGACAGTGGCTTGTCAGTCATTACCGTTTGAGACTGTAAGGATAAATGGAAAGCTTAAATCATAAATAACCATTTTCTTGTTGTCTTATCACTTTGAATAGCATCCTTAAAAATACTTTTTTTTTCTTTTTTTTTTTTTTCCCCCACAATTATTTACCTATTTCTTTATTTTTAAATGTACACAGCCAGTTATGTGATAAAAGACTCAGAAAGGAGCTCACAGAGAAAATGACACAAGGGAGAAACCAAATACTATCCTGCCAAGCCCATCACGAGAGCCAGTAGCCCACTCAAGGCCAATCTGCAGATGTCAGAGACACACAATCAATCACAGGCAGGAACCCAAATCCAAGACTCTTGAGGAATGACCACCTTGTCCGGTCCCCTCCCAAAAAATGGAAATAATTAAGAGGAAGTCGAGGACCAGAACTATGTAAGGAGCAGTCTCACAATGTGGTTTGGCTTGATACAGCTTTCTACGTTCAGACATGGCAGGCAGAAAACCAGGACTTTTCTGGATTATTCCTGATGAAGTGGAAATCTGCACTCTAAATAAGATTGTGCTAAACAGAAATTCTCTTACGTTACTTTAAATTGGAGGGAAAGGTTTTTCTTTCACATCAGTGAAAATTAGATAAAGGTGTGCTCCTAGCAGCTGTCTCAAGAAAGAGTTGGCTACCTTGACAGATGAGATCTGTTTGAATATGATTCTTGGTCCACAGATTCATCTGTCATCTACCTAAAAGCCTACATGCTTACCCAGTGTTCTGCTTAAGGATTCCACCTAGATGCCTGTACCTGGTGCTTCTACAGCCTTTGATCAACTGCTGTGGCCTTGGTAGTCACCTAGCCAGTAAGAAATATGTCACAGAAATTTAACTGGAATTTAATCTTTGTAAATCCAGGTCTAGCATTGTCTCTTGATATTTGACTTCCAGTTTCGGGAGAAACAAGCTGTGCAGATATGCCCAGAAAAAGAACAGTGATGTAGCAATATTATTACTTCACTTGTAAATGAGAGACCAAAATTTAGTCAAAATTATTTTATTTTATTTCTCTTTACCATGGGATTAATACATGCAGATACTCTGGTGACTAATATTGCACCTCTTTCATATTTCTTGTTTAGCTTTGACCAAGATGAATACTTCTGTAACATACTACGCTGTGTTATAAATCAAGACAAATTTTGGGACTGAATATCTGTAAATGATTTGTCTAACATACGTCGTTGAACTGTTCTCCGTAAGTTAAAGCAGTGGTAGTGCTGTTGTTGCAACATGGGGAAAGCTTACATTTAAGGAGCATTTGCTGAAATGCAGCTTTCTACATTCAGAATTAGCCACCAGGATTTTTTTGCATTGGTTTGCTGTATTTCCTTTATATGCGTTGAGGAAGGGACGCAGCCTACTGTCAAACATAGATATGTAGGTTCTGAGGTATGAGAGAGAACAAAAAAGAAGTCCAGTACAACCTTATTAGCCAGATGTTTAGCTCCATGCTATGAAGTGACATCTGCAGACAAAACACGGTCCTGTGATTAAAACCAACTACCAAAGAATGCAAAATTGAGAGATGAAGACCCATGTCTTAGGGATGTTTTGTACAAGTTTCTTATACCACCAAAATTGAAGAACTGACCTGTACTTTAATCCAGAGACTTAGGGCACCCAAGCCCATCCCAGTAAAACATCCCAGTATTTACTATCTTTGGATGTAAAGGTCAATACTGAAAAAATCAATACCGAAAAAATCAATGCCCAATTACTTTTAAGCTCTATGCAGATTAGAAAGCATTTAGAGTTGCAGATTAGATGGCTCTTGGTTCTTAAGGTGTAATCAAGGCATATTACATTTATTTAGCTCTTTACTGAAACTGTTTAGTACTCTAGCTAACCAATGTCAATCATCTAGGATGAGAAAGTTGGGGCTGTTCAGCCTGCAGAAGAGAAGGCTGTGTGGAGACCTCATAGCAGCCTTCCAGTATCTGAAGGGGGCCTATAGGGATGCTGGGGAGGGACTCTTCATTAGGGACTGTAGTGAGAGGACAAGAGGTAACAGGTTCAAACTGAAACAGGGGAAGTTTAGATTGGATATGAGGAAGAAATTCTTTACTCTAAGGGTGGTGAGGCACTGGAATGGGTTGCCCAGGGAAGTTGTGAATGCTTCATCCCTGGTGGCATTCAAGGTGGGGTTGGACATAACCTTGGATGGCATGGTTTAGTGGGAGATATCCCTGGCCATGGCAGGGGGGTTGGAACTCGATGATCTTGAGGTCCTTTCCAACCCTAACTATTCTATGATTCTATGATGTTGTTAGTGGAAAAACAGTATCAGCACCTAAAATGGCCAAGAACACTCCTCTCCCAAATGGCCTTAAAGGTCTTCTGTATATCCCACCTGATCTGATTAAACAACACTGGAGAGATTTCTCTGTTCCTCTTTAAACAGTCTTGACCGATCTCTTATTTTTCTTTGCTCTGGCTTTGGTCATATGTAAATGTTCTAGCAATATGAGATTTTGCCTAAGGGAGAAAATAATACTCTGTGACTGTCAATGAGATTGCAATGAGTCAGGAAGGGTCTTTGTAATTTAGCAGCTTTTAAAGCTCTGTAAAGTGAAGCCATATAAAAATACTATTTTTGGAAATACATGCTTTAAGCATGCATCAGGTTGCACTTTCAATGGTTATACAAAATTTGAGCTGTAAGCAGCCCAAACCAAGAACATACATATTATTTGATTTATTATTTTTGCTCAAAGTCTACATCCAAACTGTTCCATACTTTGAGACTTATCAATTTTCTCTTTTTGAACAGGTCTACCCTCCTGTTCTTGGATCAGCAAATGATGCTATAGTTGTGTGCCCAAACTTTCACGTTTTAAAGACATTATTAATTTTACCTTTTGTTTAAATGAAACCTGAATTTCAGGTCTAGTTTGAATAATCAATCATTTGCTATTTTTAAAAAGGAGAAAAAATCCTGGATCCAGATTTTTTTATTGGTATATCAGCTTGACTCTTACTGTCACCTCTGAGATGATTAGATAGTCATGCCTCTTCAGTAAGAGGATTTAGGTAATGATTAAGCTAAATAAAAAAGAAGAAACAATTAAGAACAAACTTTCTTATTATTACCTTCAGAGAGCTTGAGGATACAGGCAAAAATGTTTACCTGTTCATTTGCTAGATGCTGTCCTGTGTAAGCCGCTGGAGATAACTGAATATATGACAAGCTTTTCCTATTCTACTTCTGCTATTAATTAAGAAAGTAGGAAAGGAGGAGTGGGAGTGGAAATAGTTGTAAAACAGTAACAGATGATTACCTACAGTTCCTCCTCCATTTGGTGAGCATGCCTGTTCCACTTAATTGCATCTTGCGGTCCGTATCTAATCTTTGATAAGCAGAGTCTTGGGGGCAGAAAGTTAGAAAAAAATTAATTACTGCTGTGGGATGTTTAGAAATATCACTGTATTCCATCATGTGGAAAAAGTCTCCAAAGATCCCTTGAGGACCTGAAGCATCTTGGTTACAACTGATACTTCATGAAAGTCTCCCCCAGTTTTGGCTGGAGAGACCCAACAACTCAGATTTTGACCTAACATCTGTAAAAAGGGCCTTCCAGCTCCTAAAGCAACATGACCAGCCTTTATGTTTTGTTGCTCCTATAATTCTATTTAATTGGGATTTCATTGGCACAGAAGCTATTTACATTATCCAAGGTGTGGGGCTAGACTAATACAGATATTTAATGGACAACTAGGATCCATATTGGATAAATGGTCACATACGGATTTCTGAAGAAAAGGATGTGAAAGAAGGAAAAAGCAAGAACATGGATGCTTAGGTCTAGCTAAAGTGAATGGTTATAATTTTGTATCACAAATAATTACGAAGTATTTACAGTCTTTCTTTCTTTAGCAATGATTTGACTCTGCTGCGTGGGGCATAGAATCATAGAATAGTTCTGATTGAAAGGGATCTTTAAAGGTTGTCTAGTCCAGACTGCCTGCAATGAGCCAGAACAGATCTCCAACCTAGTTGATTCTATGATACCATGATTCAACTAGATGAAGTTGCTCAGAGCTCAGTCCAATCTGACCTTGACTGTTTCCAGCAATGGGGCATCCACCATCTCTCTGTTCTAGTATTTCACCACCCTCATAATGAAAAAAAAGTTCTTCCTTATATCTAATCTAAATCTACCCTCTCTTAGTTTAAAACCACCTTGTCCTATCGCAACACTCCCAACAAAAAAGTCTGCCCTAACATTTCTTATAAGCTCCCTTTAGATAGTAGCAGGCTGCTATAAGGTCTCTCCAGACCTTTCTCTTCTCCATGCTGAACAAGACCAACTCTCTCAGCCTTTCCTCACAGAGAAGGTGTTCTATTCCTCTGATCATTTTTGTGGCCCTCCTCTGGACCAGCTCAAACAGGTTCATGTCTTTCCTGCACTGGGAATCGAGGGCTGGACACAGTACTGCATGTGGGGTCTCACCGGAGAGGAGTGACCTTCCTGTCCCAGTCCCCATCTCTCAGGTCATCTATTTGAGAGGTCTGGGAAGAGATGTTGCAATCTGTAGCTCTTCTAATCTTCCCTCACAAAGTGAACTCCTTTCAGACTGTTTTTGTTTTGATGTTTCATTTGATTTTTCAATATTTTTAAGGGATCAGTAGCAATAACTAAGACAATATTTTGATTAATACATTAAAAATTGCATTTCCTTTCAATTGTCAACATTCACAAAAGAATATGTGTGTGATCACCTGCTAGTTAATTACAGACTCTCTTCAACAGTTTATTTTAGAAAAAATAAATGATTAAATAATACTTTATGGAAAATGTTAATATCCTTTTAGTGTGCAAAGTTATTCTTTACAGTTGTTCATGATCTGAAAAATTATCTGTCTTCGAATTTCTCTATATATTGCAGTGAAATAGCTTAGCGCTAGAAACTTCATGCCCAGAGAGATGTTAATTTCTTCCTTTCAGTAACTTCCTCTGCTTTCTTTGACATCCATGATGGTGATTACTTTAGCCAATAGATGACAATGAGACATTTATTTCCTTCCTGTTAATCACTTGCAGAATTGCAGCCTCAGGGTATGTCAGTCAAAATATGCCACACAGGTTACCTTCTTGAATTCCTGACTATACTTGCTACACAGTAAAAGGAAAGAATTTTGAAGAAGCTGATAATATCTTTCTGTGTAATGGTAGGAATCCTCTCCTGACAGCATGTTTGGACAAAGCTAAAAGGGTTCAAAATCTTAAATGTGACTGAAGGTTACTTTTCTTGGTATTAATTTGCTTGTATTTTTAATGGGATCTTTCCAACAGTTTCACTATTCCATTACACTCGATTTTCGGCACCTGCAAAATATTTCCATGCTATGGTTGAAATGTCTACTTTTGCAAGCATGGAACAGTATTAAAGATTTGTGCATAGTTTAGCTGTACAAACACAATGGATTTGCTTTTTCAAAGCAAATTTTTATGTAACATGGAATTAGTAATGGATTTTTCTTAAATTAAAATAAAATACATATATATATATAATGGTGTGCATTGTCATTTGCCTAGAAAGTCTGACCTAACCTGAGATCTTCAAAAGAAGACAAATAAGATACTTTCAAATATGAAATATGGACATATGCCAGTTAAATACTATCATGTTAAATGTCCTATTTAAGCGTATGCTCAAAGACTTCTGAATATATAATAAGTTCTGAGCAATGAAGAAATACTCTAAATAGTAAATAATCTCATGAACCTTGTAACGTATATGTGCAGTCTAAAAGAACCTTTTTCTCTTAATCTAAGCCATAGCAATTCACCCTGAAAAAATAATTTACATACCTTAAATGTACCAAATGGTTCCTCTTGAAGGTTTGCATGGGGGTTTGATTTTTTTTTACTGCCTGATACAATTATGGTAATTATGATGTACTTCAGTCTAGACTCAGTAAGAAGCTTCTCTGCATCTTAAGCATTTTGTAACAAGCAAGCATAATAACACAACCAGACAAGACACACTTCAATTTCTCTCAAATTTTAGGGAGAATTTTCTGAATTTTGGGCAGACTAGAGTTTAGTGTTAGAGAGGAAACTTTCTTCCTCTCAGATCTAGTAAAAAAAAAAAGGAGCAACAGGAAGCTCACAGTTTGTCTGTGAAGAGGAGAAAACTCACAAGTTAATTATTAGTATTTTGCAATGAATTTGGAAGTTTTGAAGCCTGAAGTTCTGTGGTCAAACCAGTATCAGCTGAAGGCAGTTCATTTTCTTTGAATCCTTCGATAAGGAACAGGCCTCTAAGTAGTATTTCCTTAAGGTGAGCAACTTCATTAATGAAGTTCTAAAACAACCTGTAAAACTCAAATGTAGTTTTCTGTGTTTAAGATAAAGATCACCTTAGATGATTTTAGAGTTTCAGAAGCTTTGCACAGAATAAGAGAAAGTGGGCTCTTTCTCATCTTCCTCTAACACTTTGCTAATGACAGTATAAAAAATAAGGACTTCCTCCCCAGATCTGCTGTTGCTTTTCTATTTCTGAAATTTAATCTTGCCTAACCAGAGTGACTGTGGCAACAGCAAAACTGTTCAGAATTCTGGATTGTTGTTAACAAAACTCATGATTTTTAAACAGGTTCTTACCGAAATGTGTAGCATTTTCCATATAGGGCCAAATATATTATGTTGCCTTTATTTGCTGCGCTACTTCTGCATATCCTAACTGATGATGAAATAATAAGCAATAGTGTTTAAATTTGTCCCTGTTTACTGTGCTTTCTTGAAACTATGCTAAGTAAACTGTTCTATTAATTTTCTGATGGTTTCTTAAGTGACAATGCTATGTAAGCATTCTCAAATATTAGTCAGGTATGATTAATTTCTTCAAAACACTTTTAGCAGGTTAAAAGTATGCCATATTTTACAATTTCATAGATTAGAATTAAACCATACAATTCAGTGCTTTAACCCACTTTGGGTATCCAGCTTCAGAAGCCTTGGAATGATGGTTTTCCTAGGTTATTTCCCCCCCCCCCCGCCCCCCCGTACTTGGCATTGTATAACACTAACTAAAATTAAAAAAAAAGTGTTATGAAGGGACAGAGGAAAATGCTCCATATTATCACTTATCAGCCTTGACTACGGAACCGGACTCTTTCTTCTGCAGTTTTGGCTTCATTCACACTTTCCTTCCAGCTTTTTGGCCAAACTGAGTACTTGCAGAAGACAGCCTTTTGTACTGCATATGCAGCCTTGATTCACCCTTCAAGTCTGGAACATACAGAATGGGGCAGAGGTTATTCAAGAAAAATTGTTTTGTGATCATTAAAGTATGCAATATAACATCATGGACAGATGAAGGGAGTGAGGGAGTGTTGCAGAATCATTGGGAGTGTCCTGAGGTTCAGGATCTCCCTGCTGAAATGCTGCACTTCCCTCAGTTTTAGGAATTGCCACGTTCACAGGAAAGGAATGCAGTGGTGTTTGGTCTCTTAGACTGGAATCAACATTTACACAAGAAAAAGTTAGACAAGTAAGTAAATAGCTATTTACCCAGCCTCAGTATTAACTTGGTATTAACTCCATAGTTACAAGGTGAACTTAGATGAGCCCCTGAATGACTTTTTCCTCTTTCATCTGGTGAGGACTTCCATGATTCAGATCAGAACCATGAATAAATACTCCTGCAAAATCTGTCTTGGATATGAAATAATGTATGTCATATTTGACTTCTCCTGAAGTTTTGTTCAGATTCAGCTCCCCCTCTTACTAATACAAGCACATTCTGAATTTAATGTTAGGCTTCACACTTCTGACGGCAGATTTTTCACAACCCCTACCTGCCTTAAACTAATAGAACCCTTGAGCAAGGCTCAAAATGATAACAGTAAGCAGCAATTTTCAGTGACTGCCCTGCTACTGAAACATATACAAATTGTTAACCTGTTGTGAGGGGAATGTTGGACTGGTGGTTTGGGATCTAGCTATCATTGCACATGTAATTCCTTTACACACTAAAATCTACTTTTCATATAGGCAAACTGAAAATTCCAAAAGCATGCACAAACCATGCTACTTCTTAACTGAATCTAGACAGGATTGTCATAAGTCATTTTCTGTATGATCGTAATTCTGCAGTGACTATTACTAGCCCTGGCTTTGAGAATTGTATTTGTAAAAGTTTGGTGTGCTTTCAGCTCCATTCCATGTTAGATCCGACCTGAGCACATGTAATTGAATTAATGTTGCATAACCAGCCTTAGTTTCCTTTCTTTGTTACTCTTGAGGGGTTGATTTTAAAATCAGTGCTGTTTTCCTTAAGGTGCTTTTTTACTTCTAAATAGACAGAAGTCTTTGGTCTATCAAAGCAAATCTTTTGAAGTATTGGCAGCTACAGTAGGTTGCTGTCCTCTGTGTGAATCTTGGACATTTTAGCAGTGATTTTCATAGGTCTTGATGTTAGCAAGGGAACAAGGAAGTCAAAGATGATAAATATTTTCATTAATATAATGAAATTTTTTAAGCTTTGGATTTTTTCTAACATTTTTCACAGAAACAGCTAGGTCATTTTAACTGGCACATTAAGTATTGGCCTGTGGAGCTGCTCCTCCCAGATTTCAGATTGCATTACTGTCTTGCAAAAAGCTGTAAAACAAATTAGTAAGGTGTGTGTCTTTTCCCCTTCAGATAGGGCCACAAAATGAAAGCCAGACTTTTATTACTACGATTAGCTCAAGTCCTAGGGAAGTGCTACAGAGGAATACTCCTAATCCTGCTACTTAATATATTGCAAGCAGGCATTTTTGGTTTTAATAAAATTAAACAGTGAAAAGTTAAGAAATGCCAGGATTTAAAGTTGCTTACTGCTGAGAGGAGTTTATCATTTGAGGCTCAATGATGTGCTAAATGCAACAATATGGCTTTTCATTCAGAGCTGGCACATGTCGTGCTGGCTCAGTTTGGGTGGAATTTTCATGTGCCTGCCTGCAAAATACCATGTAAACAAATGCTGTGGGGGGAATTTCCAAGAGCGTGTAACCGCTAGATGTACAACAGGATGTTGTGTCAGTGTAATGGTATATCCCCCTTTAGTGGCATATGTCTTCATGCCTTGCTTAAGATACGTAGCTTGGTGTTTGGCAAAAGAGATAATTTGAAAACATAGGTGAGGTATCTCCCCAGGGCAGATAAGGGCACTGAACCCAGATCTCCTGCATCCTGGATAGCCTTGATCACAAGGTAGGAGTTAATGACAATATTTCACTTGCCTGTTGTTCGGACATATATGTGGTCTGAGCACATACACACACGAGTGGGAAAGATTCAACATCTATGAAAAAGGAATCGTTTAGCCCCTCTCTGCCTAGTGCATCTAAAGTGTTATGCGTTTAGGTAAGTACCTAAGACTAAGTGTAGTTTCTTAGGAACTCTGCTGAGTAGTTATAGAAACGCATAGGTGGAGGGTTTCAGGAACTACATTTTGATGGGCATCTAAATGGATGCAAGTCTTGAGCTTCCTTACAAGCCTAATATACTGACTTCCCCTGCACTGATAGTAGTCATAAAATACTTCTGTTTGTTTAACTAAAGGTCAGCCTTACAGCATTTCTGGTGTTTATGTTAATTCAATGAGATTACAAATCGAAAAAAAAAAAAAGTCTGGTTCACTGTTTTGGAGAGCCGAATGTTCTTGGGAAACTGAAGTAGCATTCCAGTAATGCCAGAAACCATTTTAACAGGGATAAATCCTGAGTATAAGCAGAATATAGCAGCAAGGGTTTTTTTCCTTTTGTTTCCTTTTTTTTGTTTTTGTTATGATATTCCAAATCTCTCTCAGCCTCTCTCCCCTCTGGGGTAAGCTAAACTATGAGTGTTGGAAGCTTGGAAAGCAACAATAAGATTTGATGCATGCTTATACAAAACAATGGATTTAATAGCTGAAGGGGATAATTCTGTTAAAGTAGCATGATTTACAAAGCACAGGGTCAGCTTTGGAGTTTCTGAAGCCCTAAGCAATGGATGATTACAGTGTGCCAAATGGGATCAGAGATAGCAGAGTCTGCACCTGCAGTCTCTTTTTCAGCTTTTGTATTCTGTGCCATTGACTGCTCAGAGGCCCCTGAGGGTGTCCAGGGTGATATGGTCTGACCTGGTAAAATGAAAAGTCAAAATATCAGGTAAAAACAGGTGTGTCAGAAGTTGAATTAGCAGCTAACTATTGAGCCAAAAACCATCACAGCTCTAATTTGTTTTTGATCTTACAGCAAACAACTAGCAAGTGTGCTCCTGATTGTTGTGTAGCATTTTTAATGGGATCTCTGTTAGTTTCTTCATCCAGTGTTTTGAAAGGCAGTGACAAAATGGTATGAATAAAGAGTAGTGAGCCAGTTTTTATATTCTTAGATCAAGTAAGTGTAACTGTGTGGTTGCGAATATACAGGTGTTAAATGACAGATGGCTATTCAGAACAGAGCTGTCCTTATAAATTACTTGGATGCTAATATAGTTGTATTTTTTTATCTTTTCGAAGTCTTTACATTAAAAAGTTAGTGGTTTTGAACTTCCAGCATTCTTCTTATCCATGTGTCCCAGCTTTCCCAATTTGGTGCATTTAATCCTTTTCCCCCATGTTGTTTTGGTATCTTTTTTTTTTTTTGTAAATTTCTGAAATGCAAGCTTATTTTCGTTTTCTGATGATCAGAAATGTTGCCCATAAGAACAGGTAGACATGGTGATTAGGGCAGCTAGAAGTGCCACTTAATGAACTAAACATTTCACTGAAACTGAAAATAGTATTATTTCTTTAAGTTGTTTCACACCAATGAAGTGTGCAGTCTTTAAACAGCACTTCCCACAGAAACTCCTTCCCCCCTTAGAAAAGATAAATTGTGTGACAAACTCTGAACAAGAGTGTGCACAGCCTCCCTGATAAGAAAGACGAAGGCCTTTGAAGATTGTACATTTATTTAAGCATAAGGCTGTCTCGTGGCTCTGTCTCTTCCCATAACTGATGTTATGCTTTTATAAGCTTTATTTTGTTGAAAATACTTTGGGTTTGACAAATATTCTCGATGTATTTTTTGTATAGTACTTTTCTCAGCTTGTAATATGAAGTGGCATGTGTGAAGTTCTTTAAAGGAGTTAGTGGGCTAAGAAAAGTGGTGTTTGGAGTAGTTTAAAATTTGGCAGCTCTAATTTTATCTTCAAGAACCTAAGCGTACAAATAAAAAGATGTCTAGGCATTTTTGACCTTCTTATCTTAGAGGTTTTGCTTTTTCTGAAGCTATTAATTCTTTATAAATTAAAAAATACAAATGAAACATACAAATTAATGTTCAGAGTAAATTAACAACATAATTTAGGGAATGAATTCTGAGGGTGTTTTGGAGAAGAATTTAAAGGGATTACAAGCATCCCCTTCCTGCTTTTTCTGTTTTGACCTGAAATAAAATCAATCTCTTTAATGTTTTCTCCTTATATCTTGCCTTCACCACGCAAATAATTCCAAACTGCGTGTCTGCACTTATTAAGGGCACTGCTGAAAGTGTCCCTTCAGTGCTGAGTTGTGACTCATAAGTCTTTCAGTGGTGTTCTGCTGCTGCTCTGTAGCCTCTGAAGGATTATTTACATATCTTCATGCCTTGTGGCACTTTTGAAATTGCTCTGAAGTGGTCAGATGTGTCAACCAGGTTATTCAATTAACTTCTGCTTCTGTGAGGTTGAGTCTGCTGCTGAGTGGGCATGTTTATGCTCCACTGACTGATGCAGCTGCCTGTGCTGGATCCTTTATCAGGAAGAACTGCTCTCTTTGACTAACAGCCATGAATGCAGATCTGGGGGAAACTGCACATTACATTCTTGCCTCAGATTCAGATAAATGACCATTACTACATGTGTCCTTTCCTAGGGTTAGGTGATCAATACTCACGGCACACAGATATCCAAAGGAAAAAAAAAAAGTAATGAGTTTTGCAAATGTGTGTTCACTGTCTTTCTTTTCTCGTAATTATTTCCATATCTCACCTCAACCTCAAGCAATTTTTTTTTGTCTTTCCTAGTGAGTATTTCCTATATCTTTGCCCACGGCTGAACCATTTTTTCCCCGCCTCCTTCCTTCCTCTATTACATGTGGTAACTGTATCAATTCTTCCTCCAGCCTTTACTGAGAATAGCCGGTTCTCAGCAAGCTGTCATAAATATTTTCTATACTGGTTTCAGTTCCCTTTTCTTCTGTTGGGGATTTAAGTCATCTGGGTCTAGTGCTTTGTTGGCTTTCAGTAGCTCTAATTGCCTTCTTATCTGTTTTATGATGAGTGTAAAGGCTTTCAACGATTCACTCCCCCAGGCCTAGGAAAACATACCTCAGTCCCTAGGATGTTATCTTCTTTCCTTTTGTGCGTACTGTTGTGAAAAAGTAAGTTAGACCTGCAGCATATTAACAATCTAGTTCACAGATGTTAGATTCAAACTAGAATCACTAGTTTTCTTCTTTGATCCTCTAGGATTCCTCCTGTATATTTTCTTTCTGTTTTGATAGCATGCTGCACCTTCCCCACCCCCTGCCTTGTTTCTCTGTTGTTTTTCCATTTAGACCCTGTCTTCATCTACATGTTTCATTGTTCTGGTTTTGTCCTGTGTCTCTTTATTAATTTCCTTCTCTGAAAAGTCTGAATTTCTGCTAACCTGCTCCTCTTCATCCTTACTCATCCTGCAGATTCTGCCTTTCCCCTGGAATTTCATGTTTCACTGCTGCTGTTTTCTTGCAAAATAGCACCATGAAGGCAACTTCTCCTCCTGCAACTAAATGAAGATATATGAAATTTCACCTGTAGCGATTTCAGTAATTCTAAATATGCATTTCCTTGCTAAGTCGATATTGTTGCTATGTTTTAACACCTCTCTTTACTAATTGCCTAGAATTTTAGGGCTTAGCCAAAATACCTACTGTTCCTATCACCATCCAAACAAAAAGACAATTGCCTTGCTTGCAATTTTTAAAGTTCTTATTGCATGCTCTAAAATTGGTGTGTGGTGTATTTTGGTTCAGTTTTTTGTTTGTTTTTTTTTTTTTTTTTTTCACTTGCTTTTTAATTTTACAATGGCGTTGGTGCTTTGTTTTTTGTATGCGTGGTAGCACATTACCTGTTCTGGGAAGCGGGATGGAATGAAAATCGGCTGAGTGCAAATGAATCCCACAGCAGACTGGGTAATGCAAGATCAATCTCAATGATCAGATTTGATTTTAGTGTTTGAAAATTAACTACAGGGAAAAGTATGAATTGTAGAAGGTTTAGTTATACTTGCCTTTTCCTTCTGAGATCTCTCAAATGGCGAATAGTAATCTGTTGCTTGCAGGTGAAAAAAACCTATTTCTGGACACTTTTAATAATATATCTCCTTTCATAAGCATCTACATATATTCTGCATCCTTTCACAATTCACTTTTACGGTCTTTATTGGACTGTGTTTAATTGTACTCCTGTTTGGACTGACATCCTGAGATCCTGATCCTCTTCCTCAAGAGAGACTGAAGTTTGACCATGGGTGAGCTGTCCTGTGAGGCCACTGACAGGGCCTTTCAGAGGTTTAATCTTTCTGTCTGTTTATCCGGTCCCAACACAGGGCACTGTGAGAGCGCTTGTATGCTTGGATGGGGCAAGGATGAAGCCTTGTCAAGCAGGATGTGCTTAGTGAGTATACCCACATGCAATTTGGTGTACAGCATGTGCTGGTTACACTAGCTTGTGTGTTGTGGTGCTGGCACTTCATAACACACCTTGTTAGTAGCACAGACATAATGCAGACACTTCTCTTCTTTGGTTAATATGATACTAACAGAAAATTCCCTTGTCTTTTGATGCGGAGGGAAGTGAAGGCATTTCAAAGTGAACACCTATATCTCCACCCTTCCGCTGCATCCAGCATGGCCGATGGTGAGAATGGCTGTTGCCTCTTAGCCAGGTCAATAATCTGGTTGTGTTAAGACTATTCTGCAGTGGTGGTGATAGGATGGTGCTCTTCCATTTAATTAGGTGTTTTTGGTATGGGTTACTGACCACCAGGTACTAGAGAGACTCAAGTGGTGCCAAGGGAAGTTTAGATTGGGGCTGTTGTGGCCCAAGCACTGGACCCAGTACTTTGCCTCATACCACTGGCCTTGGCCCATTGATCCAGCCTGTCCAGATCCCTCTGCAGAACCTCCATACCCTCAAGCAGATCAACACTCCTGACCAACTTGGTGTCATCTGCAAACTTGAGTGGTTGCACTCAATCCCCTCATCCAGATCATCAGTGAAGATATTACATGACACTGGCCCCAGTACTGAGCCCTGGGCAACACCACTTGTGACCGGCTGCCAACTGGATGTAACTCCATTCACCACCACTCTTTGGGCATGGCCAGCCAGCAAGAAAAATGTACATCCCTCCAACTCATGAGAGGCTAGTTTCTCCAGCAGAATGCTGTAAGGAAGTGTCAAAGGCTTTGCTAAAGTGTAGGCAGACAACATCCACAGCCTTTCCCTCATCATTAAATTCATCACCTTGTCACAGAAGGAGATCAGGTTGGTCAAGCAGGACCTGCCTTTCATAAACCCATGCTGGCTGTGCCTGATCACCTGGTGATCCTGTACCTGCTGCATGATGGCACTCAAGATGCCAAGAATTCAAAAATTGAAAGTATGATGAAAATTATTTTGAAAGAATGACTAAAGCTTATTTTATATATTTTTTTTTTAATTTCATGCAGTAATTATGTTTAAAGGCTAGGAATTAAATTTTTTCCTTCAGTAACTCCTCGGAGATGAGCTGATTTTTCACTCAACAGCTTGTAATAAGATCAATAGAGAGAATGATTTTTTTCTACGTGAGCAATATCTTTTTCTAGTACAAATACAGCTGGAGGTTTGATTTACAACAAGACACATTGTATGAGCTCTTGGCAGGATTTTTCTGTACCATTAGCTTTTAAAACTGTTTTTATTTTATTAAACATGCTTTTATTTTACTTTAGAGAAAAGCTTTCATACACCTTGCAGTTCAAAATTAATTTCTGTGCAATACTACACAGAATACTGCGACAAACAGTTCACAAAAAGCATTCACGAAACAAACAAATTTGCTTAACCTTCTGCATTTTTTCTCTTAAGGTAAGCCCCTACACATTTCTGCATGTTTTGGTGCTGTCAGAAAGTGTGAACGTAAATGGCACCATTCTGTAGAGTAAATAAACTTTAACTCTTTAAATTTCTATTTTGAAAAGACAGGTATCATAAAATATTATGTAGTGAATATATTATGTATTGTGAAGTCTCTTATGCCATGCACTTTGACTCAAAATGACGGACTGGGATTTCCTATGCCTATGAACCACAGTTGGCTGGCTAAGATCCTTGCATGGTGCAGTACTTCTCCAGCTCCTTACTCGGCCTGTGGAGTCTCTGCTTGTGCTTCTGTGTCTCCAAATCTTACTTACTCTATCCTAATGAATCCGGTGAACTGAAATTGGATGCCACATGATTTTCAAGTGCTGTAATATTCTGGTGGATATGACAGTACTTCTTTACTTGATTTTGCAATCTCAGTCATTCACAGCATGAGAATCAGCTTCCTGCTTGGTGCACTGAAGAGATTCTGACAGTGGGGCACTGGCTTTCTTTAAGGAATAATGCCACTGTCCTTGATAAGAATGATAGAGACATGGAAACAAACATCTTTTCCAACTTTTGAGCGCTGAACTTCATGAATACTGTATTATTCAATGAGATCTCCTGTTATTGCAATAAAACATATTGCTTTCTGGATACATTAGCCTTTTAAACAGCACATTTTAAAAGAATCAGTACTAATATCTACACAGATTTCATGCCATAAAAATATATCACATAATAATTTTAGTCAGTGATAATGAACTTGCAGTGCAGGTTTCAGTCCCTGTGGGAATTAACCAGAAATAGTGTTAGAAATTGACTAGATATAAAATCCTTGGAGGAAGCCTGCCATTTAAGAACAGAGCTTGAGAAGAAAGAAATGTGCTTGTTTTGCTTTACCTTCTAATCACCTTCTGAAACACTTCGTCTGGTGCTAATTACTTTGGCTACGAAGAGAGTATTGTGTTCACCTCAGGATTTCTAAAAAGCTTTTTATCACAGCTCCTGCCACTCCTTTCCTGTCCATTCCATTGTACGACTGTAGCTGAGAATATGCTGTCATGCCTGCTTGTAAAAACTCTTGAAAGCTATCATAGAATCATAGAACGGTTAGGGTTGGACAGGACCTTAAGATCATCTAGTTCCATCATCCCTACCATGGGCAGGGACAACTATCCTTTGCATTTTGAATATCCAGGTTGCTACTGAATTCAGATGTATTTCTCACTAATGCGTTCATATTCTGGTTAAGCTCAGGAATTCAAAAAATAATATCAGAGAGGAAAACTCAAAAGCTCATTGCTTTTGTGGCTTTTCTCACTGAGGCCAGTTTTAGGCTGAATTGCCAATGATCAGTCTGTACTCTTCAGCTCTATATTATATACACAAGCTCTGTGTGCGCAACAAATTATGTTTTCTTAGCCTCTCCATATAGCCCATTAAACAGTAGTTGGAATACTTCCATCCCTAAAGTGAACCCTTTGGCATAAATAATACTGTCATTTGGATAGGCTAGACATACTTTTGCAAAGTGACCTTGTAAAAATATTGTCTGAGGTATGACTGAGCCTAAATTATATGACACTGAGGTAGTATATTCTGGTCCCTCCAGTATATGAGGTCTCATCTTGTAGCAGTGAAACCACCCAAAATTAAACAAAAACCAGTAGTGTGCATCTGATTTAGAGGTTGAAGTAAGCTGTTTGGGTTTTTTTTTAGTTGCAGACATTTATGTAAACTCTTTATTTGGCAAAAGCAAACATTGCTTACTGTGGTTTTTCTGTCTGATGATTTTTGTCTTCATAAAATAAAATGATATAAAATACTGGAATGAGACTCTTTTGCCTACATTATAAATAAGCCTGGAATAGTTGGGCTGGAATTATTTTTTCCTCTCTCTTTGACAGCTCTTTCAAATATTTTTCTGTGTCATTCAGGCATACTTTTATTGTTTGGGTGCTCTAGATGACAGCATCTTGCTTTCTATTAAAACACTCATATTTCTGTTGTCCTTCACAGGTCAGTCATCCTAAAAACTGTCTTCCCAGTCTGTAGGGCAGGGGTTGGTATTATAATTGACTATCCACCACATTTACTAGCTCATGCCCTTGAATTGTTATTCAGATGTTCATGCTCACATGGTATATAGTATGAAAATAACATGATATTGCTGCCAAGTCTGTTCCAGTTCATAAGAACAAATGGGACCAATCCATGCTCTATCATTTGAAATGATTTTTGTGCTCAGTGTGTAAACTTTTTTGTTTTCATATACTGTAAACATAAGGGACAGTAAGTATAGTGGTAAGGGAAGTCTTCTTTGGAGCTTGGAACTCGATCTTAAGGTTCTTTCTAAGCCTAACCATCTATGTTTCTATGATCTGTGCCTGGCAAAATCTTGGAGTGGATTCTCCTGGAAGGCATGCTAAGGCACATGAAAAGCAACAAGGTGCTTGGTGACAGCCAGCATGGCTTCACTAAGGGGAAATCCTGCCCGACCAATCTGGTGACCTTCTATGAAGGGGCTGCGAAACTGATGGACAGGGGCAGAGCAGCCGATGTCATCTACCTGGACTTGTGTAAAGCCTTTGACACTGTCTCCCATGACATCCTTGTCTCTAAGTTGGAGACACATCAATTTGACAGGTGGACCACTCGGTGGATAAAGAACTGGCTGGGTGGCCACACGCGAAGAGTAGTGCTCAATGGCTCAATGTCCAGCTGGAGACCAGTAACGAGTGGTGTCCCCCAGGGATTGGTGTTGGGACCGGTCTTGTTCAACATCTTTGTGAGTGATATGGACAGTGGGCTTGAGTGCGCCCTCAGCAAGTTTGCCGATGACACCAAGCTGTGTGGTTCGGTTGATAAGTTGGAGGGAAGGAATGCCATCCAGAGGGACCTTGACACGCTTGCGAGGTGGGCTGATGCCAACCTGATGAAGTTTAACCATGCCAAGTGCAAGGTCCTACACCTGGGTCGGAGCAATGCCAGGCACAGCTACAGGTTCGGCAGGGAAGAGATTGAGAGCAGCCCTGTAGAGAAGGACTTGGGGGTGCTGGTCGATGAAAAAATGAACATGAGCCGGCAGTGTGCGTTTGCAGCCCAGAAAGACAACCGTATCCTGGGCTGCATCAAAAGGAGCGTGACCAGCAGGTCTAGGGAGGTGATCCTGCCCCTCTACCCTGCTCTTGTGAGACCTCACTTGGAGTATTGTGTGCAGTTCTGGTGTTCTCAACATAAAAAGGACATGGAACTGTTGGAACAAGTGCAGAGGAGGGCCACGAGGATGATCAGGGGACTGGAGCACCTCCCGTATGAAGATAGGCTGAGAAAATTGGGGCTGTTCAGACTGGAGAAGAGAAGGCTGCGTGGAGACCTCATAGCAGCCTTCCAATACCTGAAGGGGGCCTCTAGGGATGCTGGGGAGGGACTCTTCATTAGGGACTGTAGTGAGAGGACAAGGGGTAATGGGTTTAAACTTAAACAGGGGAAGTTTAGATTGGATCTGAGGAAGAAATTCTTTACTGTAAGGGTGGTGAGGCCCTGGAATGGGTTGCCCAAGGAAGTTGTGAATGCTTCATCCCTGGCGGCGTTCAAGGTGGGGTTGGACATAGCCTTGGGTGGCATGGTTTAGTGTGAGGTGTCCCTGCCCACGGCAGGGGGGTTAGAACTCGATGATCTTGAGGTCCTTTCCAACCCTAACTATTCTATGATTCTATGATTCTGTGATTCTTTAAAATTACTACACATACAGTGAATATTGTTCTCTGCCAGAACAATGCTATTCCAGTGAAATAACTTTACAGATGAAAGAGTGTAATACCTGATAATAGAGCACAGATCATAGAGGCTACTTATACAGAGAATCCGCAAAAAAGAAGAAATGGGGAAAATAGAAGATCACTTGTGAATCAGCGTCTCTCACTGCTTGCCAAGAATGTAGAGGTACTCAGTCCAAGCAGGTGAAAGAACTATCCTTCGAGTGCAGTGCTATATTAAAATCTGCTTGACTCAGAAGTTACTTCTGAAGAAGAGCATACATGACTTTGAAGCCAAGTTTTCAATCTGCTGCAAAAACATGATCTTTCAGACTGTGTTCAATATAAAGAGTTTCAGCTTTTAATTCTTTGCTGCTGCCAAAATGAAGCTGCCAAAACTAAAAGCTATCCTAGGGCTGTAACTGTCCTGTCTTGCTGCTACAAACAATTCAAAAAGGGAGAAAGTGTACAGCTTAAATAGCCTTATGAATATTGGACTGGACTTTCAACTTCATGACTTCATTGGCTGAGGAATATGACTGCTGTATCTTGTTTTGTTCCACAGCCAGCCAATGCATTTCATAAATTCAAAAAAGAACCATAGTAGAAGCTCTTTATATCAGGAGTTGTTTTCTTTTCCATGTGATCTTTCAAGACAAGAACAGTAGATTTTCCGTCTACCTTCTCCATACTACAAAATTCTTTCATTTAGATTTGGAGAGCTTATTTATAAAAATACATTTTTTTCCTGATGCATTGAGGCTCAAGAACAGTTTGGGGAGGGTTTTTTTGTTTGCAATCTCCTTTAATGTCTATAAATTGAGAGTTGTGAAGGTAGGGTCCTCTGGGTTTTTTTAATGGTGCATTAGGAGTAGGAGGTTACTACTACCAAAAAATGGAAGAGGAGAGGCTTGGTTTTTTTTTTTTTTTTCCCCCAAAATTAGCTTTCGGACTTTCATACTGCTTTGGAGGAGTACCAGATACCTATTGCAGCTTGCAATTAAGAGAAGATCCTTATTCTGTGGTCAGATTTTTCTGAGTAGCAGACACTTCATACTTTATCAAGTAATGTCAGTTTAGTGTAATAGTCTGGCGTATTAGGTATTTCTAGCTGCTTCCAGCTTTCATCCTTTATGTATGAGCTAAAGGTAGGATCAAGAGTGAATATAGAAAGCACTTTTGGTGCAATGCTAATTCAGTATGTGTTTTAGGAATAAAAAAAGTGAGATATACAGAGGAAGTATTTTAAACACAAAGTTAAAATATTAGTTATAATTCTACTCACTGGAGCTCTGACTTCAGCTTTTTTGCATTTGTACTATGTATAGAAACTACACATGCACATAATAAAATAAAAATGCAGCTTCAGTTTAAGTGTGGGTTTCCTAAGTGTGGATTCTCCAGATCTTCACTGGAAAGCCAAGCACATGGAGACATAATGATAGGTAAGAGAGGACAGAGGGGCAAAGCCTAGCTATGAATGTAATAGCTATCCATTTTGAAAGGGGATTACCTTCAATAATAGTGGCTGACAGGGAAGGCATGATAAGGAGAGAGTGTGGTGGTGAAGCCTAGGGAGGCAAAAGGCAATTGAGATGTGTAAGAAAGACCTGCTCAAGTGTGCAGTAGGTTTTTAAGCGTACTCTTCCAATCTGTGGCGTGAAACTTATGCCATGTGAGAGGGCTCTAAAAAGAACAACCCAAAAGCTGTAAAACCAAATGGAAAACCACATCTGTGCTGGATAGTGAGTGGAAGAGAAATCCTGTCAAGAACAAGTATTTGCTTCACAATACTGTAAGAAAAAATTAATTCAGGAAGTGACCAGAGGTTATCAATCAAAGAGCCCCACCGCGGGTATGAGGTTTCTGTTTGTCTGCATGAGGAATTTGTGACTGGAAGGCTGGAATGTGGCATGTTTGACTAGCGTAACTTATGGGGAATCACTTTACGGCATTAGACTGGCTGGATAGGAGTGTGTTATTAAAGAATGACCATCTGCATTCAAAAATGGCACAAGAGTGAACAGACATGAGCATACACTCACCAGAAGACTTTCTGGTCTGAGGTGCTCCCTAAGAAGGAAGGTAAATTAGCTCTTGAGCTGAGCAGGGAATGTAGCTGCTGGAAAAGGAGGCCACAGGAGCAGCAACAGTACAGTAGGGAAGTTCCTCCTACCAAACCTGGATGACTTCACATGTATTCTGAGTAGCGGGGAAAAGCAGGGAGCTGGAGGCCACACTTCCAGGTTCTGATGGGTGTTTGTCTCCGGTACTCTCAGTCATTCTCAAGGAACTTCAGTGTCATCTCTTTCCAATATATGTCCTGGCTGTGCAATGTGCTCAGCCTGATCTGTTTAACTAGTGACATTTGTTAGACATTCCTGGTTGGTCTAACCCTCTACAGCAGGATAAGAAACATCTGGAGATGTGGTCTCACTTCTCAGTTTACATCCTTTGTGCTGTATATAATTCAGCAGGAGCCTTGTAAGTGTAGCCACTGTATAATCAGCTCATGTTTTGTAACAGTGAAAGATGTAAGCATCTTTCACTGAGAATACACACATAAGAGTCCCCTCATCTAATGCCCAAGCCTGTCATCATTTGAGTAATGACAGAGAAACACGTCTCTGCCAGAATGAGGCAGAGTCTGGAGCTATCGATCCTGTCTGAGGCTGGGTTTTATGTTGCCAAAACATAACTGTCTCCTGCAAACTTGAGGTCCTCTAGATGAAGGCAGTCAACACTGGTGTGCAGTTATTTTAACTATTAGTTCAGACACCCTTCTACTGCAGAAGGAAGACAGTATGGGAACAACCTCTTCCCAAAACCTGCTCATGCTGCAAGCCAGCAGCCTGGGGAAAGCTACATAATGTGGCATTACAGACTATACACCCCTAGCAGCTTAGGCATAGTGACTATTTGGCAGAAATAAACCAGCTTCAGTTGTACGTCAGGGTTTTTTTAGCTCCAAAGCAGAAAGGGCACATTGTACTAGCTGTTGGCATCATCGACAGGATACATGAGGCAAGTTCTTGAGGATCTTGCTATTACCAGATGTGGCCTAGTAGGACCTTATCTTCTTGAAATCCAGCTGCTCCTGAAACAAAAATGTCAACTTTACAAACAGATGCTCTGTGCAGGGATGCTAGAATTTTACCCTGCCCTAGTGTATTGAAATTACAACTTAGCTGCTACTAAAAATAGGCAGTCTTGATGTTTGTATTCCAGCTCAAAATTCAGTTATAGTTTGACCTGATACCATTTTTAGCTTATTGAAATTAGTAATCAAAAAAGCAGGTGGCGGTGGTGGTGAAGCAGAACATACCCTGCAATTTTAAATGGCGCTTTTTTCACAGAAACTATTTACATACCAGCATTATGGCGCTCACCTTCAAGCTGGGTGATCTGTGCACACACTTAGCATCTTTTAGGAAGAAAAACTTCACAAGGAAGTGTCAAACTGCTGGTTTTGGTATTAGTAGTGTATACAAAAATGTTCCTTGCTATATATAAGAGCTATGTAGAAATTATGCTCACATTTTTATACAAATAGGTATGGTGGAACATGGAGCTGCTTAATAAAAATATTCAAGAAAACATATTCAGTGAAAATGTCACTACCATAGAACGAATTCTTTCTACAGCCACAAAACCAATTGTTCCTTCGGTTTTCAGCCACTAGCTTAGTAGGAGCCGTCTGCTTTGCAGACAGGGGGACACCTGCCTCCATTGCATTTGCTGCTTGCTTTTCAGTACTGACAAATAAAAGGTGTAATTTTGAGCATACATATTTTATAGTCTACAATACTGCAATCCTGTAACACTCAACATTTCATGTAACTATAGCAACACTAGATGATGAATGAAACAGGTGTGAGTTAAAAAGATGCTTCTGCTAGCCTAGCACTATGGGAAAGAGGCAGGATTGTTGCTGGCAGGTTGAGAGCTAGCTGAGATATTGCAAACTAGTTGCTCCAGAGAACTGTCACCATTTCAACCTCTTTCTTCGAGGTTCTTAACTCTGGCGTTGAGTTGAAGGACAGTTACTTGAGAGTGTGCTTTCTACAATCAGCTTTTTGTAACTGTACTCCAAACAACTCCTAAATGAAATGCATGACTACTTTTGCCCTAGCGAAAACAACATTTAGACACCTTAGCCCATTTTTAAGTGATTCTCAGTTGATTAGCTGAGATCATCTGTCTGCTACTTTTAACACATTTTTAATGTTCTCATAGTGTAGTGTATCTCAGTCTCAAGTGCTGGCAAAGTTTTGTGACTGGGTTGAATGAACACAAAATCGGACCAGAGATGCCTATTAAAATTGCCTTCCTTAAAAATGGAAGGTGACTTTACTGCATAGGTGTGGTTTATTTCCTGCAAGCATAGTTTTGTTCTTTCCATAGGGAAAAAATAAAGGCAGATCCTCTCCTTTTCTTGGAGGCATTAATACAGATGAACTGAGAACTCTGAGAGAAGCTTATTCAATGAACGATGTGAAATACTATGCAAGGCTGGTTCACCCTGAAGATCAGTGTAATTTGTAACAATCACTTATAATTATTAAAAACTCTTTAGAGGCTCTGTGTTACTGGGAGGTAACTACTGTAAAATACATTTATCCCATAGAATTGATAACAAAACAAAAAAAAAAACCCAAACAAAAAGCTTGAATTCATTTGTTTGTAGCATTTCTTATTGATGCTCCCTCATGGTGATTTTTGCCTGCACAAGCTCCATGCCAAGCCCGTGGCATAAGACTGATTTTAGACACAAGTAGTCCAAACATCTTCACAAAACATCCAGGGTCTGGCACTTCCAGCTGTCTCATCAAGATAAAATGGATTTTCCATTCACAATCAAAATAAAATTGAAGGATTTTAATCCAAATATCCTTACCCTTATGTAGGTGTTTGGTGCAAAGAAAAATGCAAATTGCTAGGGAAACTGGTCCCAACTCTCATTTAAAAAACCCTCTTAAACCAAGCCCCACTTCCTTTCCGAAAGGCCTTCATCTTTTGTATCCACATAGCCAGCCTTAGTGCAAAGCACACACCAGCTCACTACTGGGAACCTGGGCTTAATGCAGTAAGTGTCCGTTAACTCTTTGACATTCAACAGTCTGACTGCTGCTCAAGGTAAGCATCTTACCACTGGAACCAGCCCTTATGCTCTCCCAGCACAAAGTATAACAGCAGTACTTGGAATTAGCTTAAACAGACTACAAATTCCGTTTCGACTAATTCAATTAATTACATAAGATATATTATCTCTGGAAAAATGTTTACTGGTTCTCAGCACACACTTCACTTATCAGAAAATTTCATTATAGTTACTCTCTTGTTCTTGTTAACATCAACCTTGTGTATGTAAGGTCCAGCCTTTCAAACCTCTTCTTCTGAGCAGAGCCCGAAACCCAGAGGTAAGCTTTTCTCCCTGTGCTTGAATAGTCCCTAAAATCAGGAATCATACAGCATACAGAGAGCTGCTGCGGGGAGCTGGAAAAAGATTTGGCTGAAGGGGGAGTTAGTCAGCTTGCCCACTGATTGACTCATGCATCACACTTTAGCTTACAGGAAAAATACGCAACTTGAACATTTTTCTATTACAGGGGCAGTAGCTGTCCACTGGAACTGATCTCACTTGTTTTGAGATCTAGCCCTCACTTTCCCCATTCTGACCACGTCTGCCAACATGCACACACACATCTCTCTTCTTCCCTTCCATCCCATCAGAATGGAGGGTTGATATGCTCATTTCCTGTAATGACTGTTCTAAAATTTTCTCCACAAACAAAGCAATGAATAGAGATAACAGCATGTGACATTAGATTTTGCCAACAGCAGCCTGACCAAAAATGACTTAATGGTTAAAAAACTTTGACTCACTAGTTTGTGAATGGGCATGTTTAAGAATGTAACCCCTCTTAACTTCTTCACACCATGGTACAGTATAACTCACTCAGACTAAGAGGAGGATAATGACAGCTTTATACAGGATCTCACATCACACCTCCAGGTTTTCTTGTTATCTCAAAGGCCGTACCAAGCATTAAAGCAATAGTCTGTATTAATCTAACCTCTGACATTTGGGCCATATTAACCCACCAACGCAGGTTTATGTATCTCACACCTCAGACCCTATCAAGAAATTTGGCAGTAGCAGCTTGATAAGGACACCATACCTTACTGAACTTGTTCTAAAAACAACATCAGCAAAACGCTCCTCTGTTTGCACTTTTTAATGACCTTGCTCACTTGTGCTTACTCTTCTTTAGCTATTGCCCATATGGGCAGTCCAAACTTTTGTGGTATCAGAAATGCTGTAAGGAAGGAGAACTGAAAATTCCCATTTTTTCTGTAAAAATACTAGCACACAAGGGGAAAAAAATCTGTGTGAAGTCTATAAACTGGAAACTTAAGCTGTTTGTTTTTAGATAGTAAGATAAGAGTTAAAACCTGGGTTATATTTTTAATGAGACTCATCACAATCTTTTAGTTTCTGTACTGGACGAATTAATAAACCAATCCTCATTATCAGCTACTTTACAGTGAAAATTCTACCAGAGGGATGTTTCTGGTATAGTGACAATTCCAGCAGCCACTGCAGTACATTCAGATTCAACTTTTGTTCATGTGAAATAACACTCCTAAAATTATGTGTTATCCCAGCTTCCCAAACTAGGAATCTGTTTTGGAATATGTCTTTCAAAGAAGCAGAATATGACCTAATTCTCAAATTAAACTTAGGTTTGTTTCAAGAAAGCTGAGACCATTCTAGGGATTTCTGCAAGTGCATCACTGTAACCCTGCAACAGGGGCTCAGGCAGGCAGTGTTTATTGCTTTATGTTTTTATGCCTCTTCAAAAAATAATAATTATGCTTTCAGAAAATCTTAAGAAGCCTGCAGATGGGGCTTCTGGTTTCACCCTTAGACAAATTCTTATTAGTTTGAAAACTTTCTGATTGCTGTATGTTTATGAAACAGTGATGGTGACTATAGCAATTAAAAGTACAGACAAAAGTCATGTCATATGTTTTATTAGACATCTATTTCTACAAACCTTCAGAGAGGCTGGACAATGAGTGCAATGAGAGCATCTGACTGCACAGCTTATGAAACAAGTTGTAGCTGTGCCTCACAACTGCACGACAGGTTCTTGAGAAATTCTTTTTCACACTTGTCCCGTGATATTTTTAGGAACTATAGCTTAGAAAAGAGCCAGCGCTTTACTGCAGTCACTTTCCAAGGCAGCTCTGGCTAGCTTTACATTCTTTTTATCTCCTTTCCTTTTTTTCTCTCATTATCTTCTTGCTTTCTTCTCTTCTCCTCTTAGTTACAGGATTCCGTGGATCATAGATCTCAAAAGTGTCTTCATCCTGCATACTTGCATCTTTCACCTTTCTGCTTCTATCTTCAAACTGAAGTATATGTGACATCCTACAAAAATAAAACATAGGTCAAACTCAGCAAAAGAACAGAAAGTTCTGATACATAATTTTGATGTGCATAACAAGATCATAGCACCGTGACCTATTTTTGTGTGTAGCAAAAAAGCTCTGAATTGTGGTTTCTTTCCCTGTTGTTTTTGGTTTTTTTTTTTTCTTAGTTGACCCTAAATATTACAGTGTAAACCACTTTTGTGAAGACCCATTTTGAAAAGTACAGCTAGAGTTTGCTCTGCTGTTTCTTTCACATGATGAACTCTCTTGTCTTGTCTTTTGCTATTTTACAAATCTTTGCAAATATACTGACTGTTTTCTCAGAAATAGGGACTGAATGTTTCTCAAGTTTTCCCATTAGTCACTCTACAGTTCCTTTCACTGTTAGGGCTTTACAAAATGGGGAAAGAGCTAGCATGGAAAATGCTTGAAGTAGGTACACAGAAGATCAAAAAGGGAAAGCTTCATGTGCTGCTGCTCCACGTTAATGTAGTGCAGATCATACTTTTCAATTCTTTGAATACCAGACTAAACTAAACCTTTGCTCAATCCAACGTTTTTTCCACTGTTGATCAGAAATTTCCCACCACTAGATATTTCTCTATTTCAGCAAATTCCAGCAATCTGAAAAGATCACCACTACCAAGCTCAAGAAATGGGTACATGTTAACCTCAGGAGGTTCAACAAGGCCAAATGCAAAGTCTTGCATGTGGGTTGGGCAAGGGAACTTGCATCAATACAAGCTGTGGGATGAAGGGATTGAGAGCAGCCCTGTAGAGAAGGACTTGAGGGTACTGGTGGATGAAAACCTGAATACGAGCTGGCTTCAGTGTGCACTCACAGCCCACAGGCAAACCATATCCCAGGCTGCATCAAAAGGAGCATGGTCAGCAGGTCATAGAAGATGATTCTCCCCCTCTATTCTGTTCTGCTGAGAACCCAACTGGAGTATTCCATCCAACTCCGGAGTCCTCAGTACAGAAAGACATGGACCTGTTGGAGCAGGTGTAGAGGAGGTCCACAATGATCAGAGGGATGTAACGCCTACGAGGAAGGACAGAGAGAGTTGCATTTTTCAGCACGGAGAAGATAAGGCTCTGGAGAGACCTTCGAGCAGCCTCCCAGTACTTAAATGGGGACTACAAGACAGAGGAAGACAAACTTTTCAGTAGGACATGTTGCAATAGGACATGGGTTTTAAATGAAAAGAGGATAGATTTGGACTAGATATAGGAAGCTATTGGGAGAACTGGCTACCCCGGATCTGGAGAAGGCTGAAGTTCTTAATAACTTCTTTACCTCGGTCTTCACTGGCAAATGCTCTGACCACACCAACCAAGTCTTGGAAGGCAGATGCAGGGACTGTGAGAATGAAGACCTTGGGCCCACTGTAGGAGAGGATCTGGTTCCAGACCATCCTAAGAACCTGAATGTGCACAAGTCCATGGGACCTGATGAAATCCATCCAAGGGTCCTGAAGGAGCTGCCAAATGAAGTTGCTAAGCCACTGTCCATCATATTTGAAAAATCATGGCAGTCAGGTGAAGTTCCTGATTACTGGAAAAAGGGAAATATAACCCCCATTTTCAAGAAGGGGAAAATGGATGAGCCGGGGAACTACAGACCAGTCAGTCTCACCTCTGTGCCTGGCAAAATCTTGGAGCAGATTCTCCTGGAAGGCACGCTGAGGCACATGAAAACCAACAAGGTGGTTGGTGACAGCCAGCATGGCTTCACTAAGGGGAAATCCTGCCTGACCAATCTGGTGGCCTTCTAAGATGCAGCTACAGAACTGAAGCAGAGGGACAAAGCAGTTGACATCATCTACCTGGACTTGTGCAAAGCATTTGACACTGTCCCACACAACATCCTTGTCTCTAAGTTGGAGAGACATCAATTTGATAGGTGGACCACTCGGTGGATAAAGAACTGGCTGGGTGGCCACATGCAAACAGTTGTGCTCAATGGCTCAATGTCCAGCTGGAGACCAGTAACGAGTGGTGTCCCCCAGGGATCGGTGTTGGGACCGGTCTTGTTCAACATCTTTGTGGGTGACATGGACAGTGGGATTGAGCGTGCCCTCAGCAAGTTTGCCGATGACAACAAGCTGTGTGGTTTGGTTGATACGTTGGAGGGAAGGAATGCCATCCAGAGGGACCTTGACACGCTTGTGAGGTGGGCTGATGCCAACCTGATGAAGTTTAACCACAACAAGTGCAAGGTCCTACACCTGGGTTGGAGCAATCCCAGGCACAGCTACAGGTTGGGCAGAGAAGAGATTGAGAGCAGCCCTGTGGAGAAGGACTTGGGGGTGTTGGTCGATGAAAAAATGAACATGAGCCGGCAGTGTGCGCTTGCAGCCCAGAAAGCCAACCGTATCCTGGGCTGCATCAAAAAAGAAGCGTGACCAGCAGGTCGAGGGAGGTGATCCTGCCCCTCTACTCTGCTCTTGTGAGACCTCACTTGGAGTATTGTGTGCAGTTCTGGTGTTCTCAACATAAAAAGGACATGGAACTGTTGGAACAAGTCCAGAGGAGGGCCATGAGGATGATCAGGGGACTGGAGCACCTCCCGTACGAAGATAGGATGAGAAAGTTGGGGCTGTTCAGCCTGCAGAAGAGAAGGCTGTGTGGAGACCTCATAGCAGCCTTCCAATATCTGAAGGGGCCCTATAGGGATGCTGGGGAGGGACTCTTCATTAGGGGCTGTAGTGAGAGGACAAGGCGTAACGGGTACAAACTTAAACAGGGGAAGTTTAGATTGGATATAAGGAGGAAGTTCTTTACTGTAAGGGTAGGGAGGCACTGGAATGGGTTGCCCAGGGAAGTTGTGAATGCTCCATTGCTGGCGGTGCTCAAGGAGGGGTTGGACAGAGCCTTGGGTGGCATGGTTTAGTGTGAGGTATCACTGCCCATGGCAGGGGGTTTGAAACTAGATGATCTTAAGGTTCTTTCCAACCCTAACTATTCTATGATTCTAAGAACCAGCTCACTTACTGTAGATTACAATACAGTACTATTAGAGAAACTAGACAAAATGCAAAGCTATAGATTATAGGGGATCTGTTGGAATTCTTTAGAAAAATCTTGAAAACAGAAACTGAGACTTTTCATCACAACTGATTCTTGACATGTGTGTTTCATAAATCTCTTATTGTACAGCATTGTTAGCATGCCTGCATGCTGTCCTGCCCTATGGAAATACTTAAGAGTTGTTTCCAGTGTATAAAACTTCAGTACTTTATAACCCTGTACACACTACTAACACGAAAACTTATTTTTTTAGTCATATCTACAATTCAGAATAACATAATGTACCATCAGAGTGACTCATGGTTGCGTATTTCTAGTTTAATTATAAAAACATTGTCTCACAGTGGAGGGACAGAAGTAATTTATTTTTGTTAACATGCTTTCTGCATTTGTCATATTCTTCTCAACTTATTAAAGATGAGCAGTTGAACATTTTTTGAAGAAACACATACCAAATCATGCTATCTGAGACTGAATTAAAATAGAGGTCTAAAGAGAGGGAGTCATTCTGTCGTGAGTGGTTTTAGAGTGTGCTACATGAGTGTATGTAGAAAAGTTGTCACATTCAGTCATTTCATTAACCAACAGCATGTCTGCAGGACACAACTAATAGGAATTAAAAATAAATGAATTTCTAAATCTTGGGTCAGGTCATATTGTGTCCCAGGTAGCTTGCAAATTAGATGCAGTAGATTCAGACTTAGTAATGTTTACTTCTCTCCAAGAGCTGAAAGAAGTCATAGTCTCTCACTCCTATTCATAACTTTCCTCTGAGGTGCTCCCAGCTGTGATTAAAAATAAGTCAATATTAAGAAACTTTTTGATATTCCCGGTATTCCCAGAATCAATTTCAGATGCAGCATCTCGTAGGTAAAGCAAAATAAACACAGGCTGTGGTGGAGGGTAAAAAAAAAGATAAAAATGTTTCCTGATGTGAATTAAAGCTTATTTTTGCAAGTCACACATTTTCACAGGTAGAGCTTGTTTACATCTATGTAAATGGTAAATCATACTTAATCATGTTTTTTAAAAAAAAATTCAAATTGTTTTGCTTTTTAATGAACATGGGAAGTATTTAATAATAATTTCTATATGAATTATCTGAATTTACAGTATTCTGACTCAACACCCTCCAACAAAAATTTGTGCTTTCAAAATTTTCTGAGTGCGGAGTTAGGGCTGCAATTCCACAAATACAGGCTACATGAGACTTTCTATGTTCAGTTTATAGCTCTCTTCCCTTCTGCATGCTCCTGGGTTCAGCAGGCAGCTGGCTGCCCAGACATGCTTCTGCAGTCACTGTGCTGAAAGCTCTAACTTCATGTCTTTATCTCTGCCTTTGGGAACCTATTAGCTTGTGCTTATCATGGCTTGTTGGCAGTTAATGTTAAATGAGTGAGGCATACAACTTTAAAATACACCTTTTTTTTTTTTTTTTTTTTTTTTTTTTCAGAATTGGAAGGGTATTGATATTCCCAGGTAATGCTTTTTGCAGCAGTCAGCAAACAAGACTGCTTCTTCAATTATGAGAATTGCAGCTACTGTATGTCCTTGAGTTTGTCAATTCTCCTACACAAAACTCAAAAGAAAAAAAAGGTTTTGCAGTTTAGGGGTTTTTTTGCGTAAAACTAGTTTTAATAAAATAGCTTGCCAAACCAGATGATTCTGGGTTTAAAGTATCTGGGTGTGCAAACTGTTGACTTCCTTCAGAAGAAGTAACCACAACATTAATTTCTTAACCTGTTTTATTAAGACAGTGCTGGAAAACAGAACCAGCAATCTTAGCATGGATTTATTGCTGGAGAGGGTTGATTTTTATGCCAGCCAGACAATAGCATCCTACAGGTTAACCACTGTCATACCCCATGTAATGGCAGAGCAGCTGCTCTGCTGTGCTGAACTTCTTTCCTTCAGTGTTACTAAAGGACATTCAGTACTTGGCTCTCTTCTGTATTTTAAAAATGAAATGTCTTGAAACATTAGACTGAAATACCTGAATACATTTAATACAGTTTCAGAGACAGTACAGGATTGCAAAGGCATGTGGATACTCTCCTGGCCTACTGATATTCCCAGGTAATGCTTTTTGCAACAGTCAGCAAACAAGACTGCTTCTTCAATTATGAGAATTGCAGCTCCTGTATGTCCTTAAGCTATGGTAACTAATATATTACTTTGGTGATCAGTCTGGTTACCTTCTAGGAGGTAATAAGGAGAATGCTGGCTGCAAATGAAGCTAACAAAGAAACTTCAGTACACCAAAAAGCTTTCAAGAGCTCTTACAGTACGATTAAACTGCCTCCCTGATAATCTACCACAGGCAACAACGTATTTACCAACTGTGCATCAAAGAACAAACTCCACCTACACAGCACTCTCGAGGGAGACTCAACCAGTTTATTCAGGAGACAGATCATGTTCTTTTGAACTACTCTAGTGAGATGGTACTTGTAAGAAAAGATATGATATACAGTAATGCCTCTGGTGTTCAGATGTGTGAGTCATGCACTGGATCTGAACCATATGCCAGCTGCTGACAGGTGGCAGTCATGTTAAGTGTAGCATAAACAGAAGTCCAGTATCACAACAGCTCTGTCCTTTCCAGAATTGCCCTTTGGAAGAAACTAAAGTGGCAGTCAGTGAACTGAATCATTCTGAAATTCAGCAAGAGCAAGTAAGCACTCTGCTTTCACACTAGTGATGAAGCTCGGATCTCCAGGCAAAAATGCACTGCATGTATCAGTGCTTTTTATACTAACTGAATGACAGTGCCAAGCTGCATTGCTTAATTCCACACTTGCTTATCAAACTGTTACCAGCTCATCTACTGCCCATTCAACTTTCCTTGCACAAGTGACTCTACACAGCATGCTGTTTGGTGTCTCTGACACTGCAGGGGAGAGCCTGGGAGAGCATCTTGCTCTCACCTATGCCAGCATTTTAAACAGCTGTGTTTTCTGGTAAATCATCAACAGGTGTGGACAAAAGTGATGTTCTCACAACCCTGCTGTGAGGGCAGCAGCTTTTGCCAGGCAGGCAATAACTTCTTAAGCAGGATTCATATGGAAGTGCCTGCACAAAACATGGCAGCTGCTGATATATCCTTTGTTTCTGCAATCAGTAGGGGCCAAGAAAAAGTAACAGATTTTCAGTTTCCAGCTGTAGAAACTGAATAGTACGTTACTATGTCACAGACAGTACACCCAAGTTGGTGCTAAGAACATTGGTAAAAATCACATACTGCTTTTAAATGCAGATTGAATTAAGCAACTAATCATATTCTATAAAATTTACAGTGTTAATGCTTTCAGCACCTCATGAAACAATGGTAATCCAATCAGTAGTTCAGAAGCGGCGATAACGATGCTAATCTATGTGACTGAGATAACATACAAAGACTTCTCTAAAAAAAGAGCATCCATCCTTCTCTGGCTGATGAGTCAGAAGTGGTAACAAGGAACATCAGGCCCCAACCCTTAGATGATTTACCCAGAAGAAAAGGGGCAGTAGTTAGGTGAAAGGTAATTTTGGCAGGGGGCAGCAGGACCAGCGACTCAAGACCCACCGATTAAACAGAGAAAGACTGAGCCTTCATGCCTAATTAGCAAGCGAAGCACGAGGGACTTTTAACCAAACAAAGGGTGGAATACTAATTAATGAACAAACTGTGTAACTCTCAACCAATGTTCACTGATTTATTTCTTTGTTGAAATGTTAAAATAGCTTAAAGTTACGATTATCAGGGTGCTTGATTTGTAGAGACTTCTACAGAGCACCCCGCACAGAATAAACATGTCTCCTTTCTAAACTAGACTCTGTGTCTTTCCTTTAGAAAGCCCCCAAACAGCAACAGTATCAGAATTTTGCAATTTATTGCTACATTTTATGAAAGTAGTTTGCTCTCTCCATCAGGATGCTTAAAATGAACAGAGCAGAAGTATTTGCGTCAAGAAATTCTGCTTACTCTTGCATTTTACAGACTGTCTAAACGAAAAAGAGAGACCAGTATGGACCATAACTTCCATCTGCTTCCAAGTTCAACATCACCTGCAGGTAACATGCGACCCAATCAAATTACCACGAATGCACTACATATTTAGAAGAAAAATAATGAGAGGTACTCTAGCGCTACTGCTTTCCTTAAATTGTACTATATTTGTCATTAACATTTGCCTTCAAATATTCTAAATGGGTATGTTAAACTATAAGCATTAATGTAGGAAACACTGTAACACCCTCATGATATGCGGGCAGTGGGTAGAAATGTAGCTTATGTGAACAGATGAGAAAATCTGCAGATCAAAGCAAACTGAGATCTCTCTCCCAAGGAAAAAAAAACCTATTTGTTCTGGAAGAATGGACTCCCTGGCAGTCTCTTCTCTACCAGAGTAGTGGGTGGCACAGAGGAGGAGAAGCAGCTGAGAAACACTGAGAGACAGTTGACAGACCAACAAGAAAAATAATTTGAGGAAGGTTAAGGCTGAAAAACCAAACGTGTAAGAATGAAAAACAAAAAGAGAGAAAAAGAGACTGATCAAAATGCAAATAAAATGAAGAAAAATGTCAAATGACAACTGAAAACCAGCAAAAATTTTGACCCAAGAGAACAAGAGTACAAACAAGGCAAAAATAATGTCAAAACTATAAAACAATAGCAAATTTGAAGGAGTAATAATCTGTGCCCATAGGTTTTTGCTGTGATTGTTACCACTAAGAGATTTCACTCTTTCTTGTTTTACTGCTTGCTTCCACCATTCCACATTCCTTTGTTCCTTTCCTGCCATCTCTTTTCCTAATGATCAGACCAATCATCCCTCCAATTTTTTTGTACTTTCATAAAACCTTATGTTTTTCAAATTTATTGGCTTGCTATTTAAAAAGAGACATTAAATTTGCTATTCAGGTCTAACTAAATTCAAATAATTAGTTATTCCATGTAACTTTCTATTTTTTTTTTTAAAGAAAAGCTTAGGAAAGTATTCCGAAAATTACTACAAACACAGATATTTGCCATACTGCTGTCAACTTCACAGGTTAAGTATTAAATTTTACATCAAAATTACACTGTTTCAATCCATATTAGTGAATACCGGGCACAGCAGAGATTTTAGATTGAAATTTAGATTTCACCACTGCTATTAATACTCCCACCCCTAAATGAAGTACTGTTAGTCTACAGTATTCCAGCATTTGGATGTTAACAATGGACATAATGTATTATTGCTGCTCTTGCACACAGCAAAAATCTCCCAATTCTAAGCAAGCAAAACTGATAAAAATATGCTTTAAAAAATATTATACAAAGTCAGACTATACACTTCGGTTAACTTTGCTAGCTCCTTGAGATTGTATTACAATTATTGGAGGATAAAGAAATTGATTTAACCTCTTCAGAATAACCAGCAAGTTGTGGGTCTTCCACAGGCCAAAGAATGAATTGTTTGTATTTTCTCTCAGTGTACACCTAAGCATAAAATGATCAAAACAGAACTTTTGCAAGTATTTCTAATATGATACTACATTAACATATTCTATTTGAAATGTCAAACTCGAATGTTATATGGTCAGTTTTACCTAAAAATATTAACTGCAAAAATATAAGAAACTAATAATTTCATTAAACAGGAGATATCCAGGTCATAAAACCCAAAAAGATACTTCAGTTTTTACAAAGCTAACAACAAAGTAAACTCTTCCTCGTGAAGACTACTGTAATAGAGCATCTTTCCATTGTTCAAGATAGTATTAAGTATTTATTTTCCTCTTGAAACAAGATTTATTTGCAAATAGCCTTCCAAGAGAAAGGGATAATCAAACTACAAAAAACCTCATCCAATTCAAAAGATAACAAAAGCACTGGGGAAAATGGGATTAGTTCTCATAGTATCAGAATTAGAAACACATCAACCTATGATGACCTATGATTCTAAGCAGTAAATATTTTTCTATTAAAAATTTAGCTACCCTATTTTTACATCACATCTGTTTCATGACAATTCATATATACTATTTATTTATCCTTATCCCCTTCTAAAAGATGTTAAGTAGTTTGATGAAAGAAGCTGGGTGCTTTAAATAGACAGCTGTTCCTAGGAGAGCAGATTGGTATGGAAGACTATAATGCATATTCCAGATGTTGTTCCAGACAGTGCACCAGTGTAGAAAAACTTTACACAGCATTTACTATAAGGACATGGGAACCGTCACACCGGAATAGATCAATGATCCATCCAGTCTAGCATCCCGTCTCTGCCTACAGCTTGTACAATATCTGATACTCTAGAAGCCAGCAAATCACCTTCCCAAATTAACACAGTCACTATTCTGTCACCAGAGCAGAGAGCCAGTGTGAGGGGAAGGACAGGAGAGCATTTCTAGCACAAAAATACTCAAATTTTTACACAGCATTCTCTGTACACACTTCCTTCTTTTTGTCACTCCCCCTCCCCATTCTGAATACGCCCAAATCTTTACTTTTTACAGTTCATTGAATGAGGTGAAGTTGGGGTGCTTGAAAAGGTGTGTAAATACACTGGAAGCTTAAGCTAGGCTATTAAAGATTTAAAAGATTATTTCTTCACTCTTCACTAGGTTTGCTGGCAATAAATAAAATGTAAGATTTCCAGACAGTAAATGTAACACTAGATATCCCTTGAGTAAAGCATGGATCATCTCTGAATTTAAGTCAAACAGTAGTTGATTCCAGGCCCAGATGCCTACTCCAAATAAACTTAGACATGGAGGAATTAACAAAAATAAACAAACAAAAAAGCCTACCCCAAGTATTCTGAATTTCTCAGGCCTGCAGAAAATCTAGAAGCAACAAATCTACAACTTCAGCAGCACAATTTGTTAATATAAAATTACTGACTGAAGCAGCAGGCTAGCAGCGAGCATTTACATGTCAAGGTTTGACCACATTCTAGCAGTAGAGGAGAGAAGGTGGAAAAGGTTGTTTTTTTTTTTTTTTCCGTTTAAATGTTAAAGGCAGTACCAAAACCCAAACAAACGCTGGTTTTTTTCTGTTTTGTTTTTCTTTTTTTTTTTTTTGTCAAACAGAAAAGAACCCCCTCTTTACAATCTGTTTCTAATACAGATCTCTGGCATTCATTTATCCTTTGTAACAATCAAGTAAGTATTTTGTCAAGTTTTTTAAAATGTAGTTGAGTAAATCAATGGCCTTAGCAGGAGAGACCTAATATAGAGCCAGTTTTTCCAGACTAGTGGAGGAACCTTGGCTCAAGTCTGGATGGGAGGAGGGGAGCAAACATGGCTTTAATCCATCTTTGTGCCTCACTGGCATAAATTACAGCAGCACTTTTTCTTTCATTCCCCAAGCTAGCATCGGCATGTGAAAAAGACTGCTGCTTAGTTTTCAGGAGCTTACTATGTTTGTTACAGTAAAGCTTCTGCAACTGAATCTGCAGAGACTGGTGCTAATCTTCAGGAAGCCTTATTTCATAATCCTCAGTCTTAGGTATTATAGCAAAGAAAGAGACTGCATTTTAGAAAAGATGTATAAAAGTAGCTTTATGAAAGAAATAAACCCAGTATTTTTAGGTGTTTATCCAGGATAATTTCACTATGCCAAGCTTAACAGTAGATGCTGTAATAAATGGGAAATCCTGGAAACAAAATGTGGAAGACATTCTCACATATATTTGGAGTAGATACTAACACTGTGCATTGTGATTTAGTTCTTAATATAAATAAAATCTTCCAATATAAAAACAGTCCGGCAAACTTCAACATTTACCTGATTCTGAAACAGCAATTTAATAAAAAACCCCCAAACAACATAAACAATACCAAAACCCCCTCAAACTCAAACCAATTCTAGCCTACTCTCTCCAACACACATCAGAAAGGTGGGGCCTTGCTATTTTTTTTAGTCCTTAATCTCTCACAGCCACAAATCCTTTCACTGGGGGAATGCAAAGTAAATGAAACACTGTGTATTCCCACTCACAACTGCACCAGATTACTCATGGAAACCAATGCTAAATATTCTGTTTTCCTTGTCTTATTAGCAAAAACATTTTCTGAAGAAGATCAAGGACATAGCTATTGGTGCTGGACAGAAAATACCAGAATATACAGACTTGTTTGTTTGTTCTGGAGTAAAATATAACTGCCTCTACAAACTGGGTAAAAAATTATACAGTCAAATTGCAACAAATGTCCTGGCAGAGAGTGCTTAGCTGCCCAATGCTGTCACAATATTTAACTGGCTTTAACGATAATTTTACAAAATTCAGAACTAGGAACAGATGACAGAGTTTGACATATATAAACCAGACTGCAAAATGGGTCCCACTGAATTTCAGTTCAGACCCATTCCCTTTGTTTTTTGCTATAATCAGCTGATGGATCAATGCAAAATGTCACTGTGCAAATCAAAATTATGTTCTGTGACCAAGAAGACATCTATGAATGCCTTTTAAGAGCTGCAAGATTTTAAACAACCTATTTAAGTGAACAGTGACATCAAATTTCCACATGAATTGTTTTTAATCCTTGCTATCTTAAATGAGGTTTGTCATAAATAACTAAGATGACAACAGTCATGCCAACATCACATTACACAACATGCACATGAAACAACCTATTAAGCAAGATGTGAAATGCCTTTTTGTTTGTGATGGAAGACCTTTACTCACATAATTTTCACAAGAACCTTTTAACAGTAAATTGATTCACTTCGATTTTAAAAAATGCCCGTTTTTCCTATCCTCAAATTAACCAACATTTAGAATAGCTCAGACTCAACAAAGGTAACTAACCATAAGAATTATAAACTGAAAAACCATGTGAAAATCTCATTCCAAATTCTCATTTTACTCATTTTTTCTGGTCCCACAGTATAACTTTAAGCTGAATGGATTTATGTTATTTCATATAAAAAGAAAGTAAGTTTCAGAGTCTAGACATCCTCCCAAAAATACTTAAATGACTGTCTCATTTACATTTGTTGCTTAGTTACATCTATGACAATGTTCCATGGGGAAGAAAAAAGTTGATCTCTTTTAAAGATTAAGAAGCTTTGTAGTTCACATTTAACACCTCACATTTCACCCAGGAAACACTGCAGCTGTTCAGTTATGAAGCACTGGAACCACGTGCTATTGATTAAATGAACTATGTAGCATGCTGGCAGTCACAGTCAAATTCTAAATGGTTGTAGAGTGCATTACTGAGAGCAGATAGCAGCCAGTGATGAGATCTGAATCCAGAAGAAGAAATCCTAAACTTCTAGCTGTGTGGAGAATGAAGGAAAAATTACTGGGCTCCACTGCAACACAAACTCTAGAATCAACTGGAGGTCTACTTGCAGCCCTGACTTGTGAATTGATGGGATTAATAACAGAACAAACTCCTCTACTGAGGATGATACAAACTTTGGCTGCTTCCCTAGCAGCAACAATAGTTTAAATGTACTTCATATAATCATGTTCATCTGGTAAGGAACAGCTTTCACATGTTAATATTCCAGTTTCTGCACTGAATATTGAAGGTCCAGCAGGATGAATTGGGTATCTTCCATCAAATACAAATTAAAGAAGTAACAATAATGTAAAACCATATTTCTTTGGACTCAGATTACCAGCATGGAAACAGTTTTCAAGCAAGAACAGAATATTACCTCAATGCAATGTTCATATACCAATATCTCCTGGTGCTTTTCCAGTATTTGCTACCTATTACATACTTCAGCTAAGAACCTTGCTTAGAAGTGAATGGATGCGTATACCTTTTCAGTCAATCCAAGAAAAAAAAAAACAAACCCCACCATAATTTGCTAGCCTACATTTACAAGTTTTTTAAGGTACTGTAAATGATTGGTTTAGTGTCAGTGTATTCCATCCCTCTCCCTCCCTCCCTGGTAATAAGGAGTGATGCTCATTTTAAGTTTTGGGTTCCTTGATCACGACAATTACACTTAAAATTCAAGAATGATACCAGAGTTGGTTTGTAAATCTTGTGCGTTTCATCTGTGAGAACGCACAAGCAATGGGGATCCTCACAGAAATATCATAACTTGACTTGGCAACTGGTGAGCTTTAATGAAGAACACCGGTGAGTATTTTTTTTGCAGAAACTTCCATCGGTTCAAAAAATTGTCCGCATTGTAAAATTTCTCACAGGAATAGAGATACCTCAGTATGTCAATAAATCTACCAGTTTCAGGAAGCCTCTGCTTGTTTTCAAAAATCAGAGAAAGAAGAGTGGAAGGTAGTCCAGAAGTTTGGTTAAGGATACAACAGGTGGATTTGAATAGCAGGGAATCTGTTCCTTCCAAAAAGACCAGTATTCCATCTGGAAAAGTGTACATACGCATTTCATACTGTCCTGGTTTCAGCTGTAACAGTTATTTTTTCCTTCCTAGTAGTTGGTGTAGTGTGGTGTTTTGGCTTTAGTCTGGGAACAGTGTTGATAATTAAATTATTAAATTATTATCAGTGTTAATAAAACATTGATAAACATCAATGTTTTAGTTGCTGCTCAGTAGCACTGACTCTGATCAAGGACTTTTCAGTATTTCATGCTCTGCCAGTGAGGAGGGACATAAAAAGCTGTGAGGAAGCAGAGGCAGGACACCTAACCCAAAGTAGCCAAAGGGGTATTCCATACCACATCACATCATGATCAGTATAGGAACTGGGGGGAGTTACCCAGAAGGCCCAGGTTGCTGCTTGGGTCAGGCTGGGTATCAGACAGTGGGTGGTGAGCAATTGCATTGTGCGTCACTTGTGTTTACTGGGGTTTTTCCTTTCCCCTTTAATATTCTCTCCCCTTATTATTTCCCTTATCATTATTAGTATTATTAGTAGTGGGTTAATATTAAATTAGTTTTTGGACTGTTCTCATCGCAACCTGTGGGGTTTACATAGTTTCATTCTTTTGATTCTCCTTGTCATCCCACCCACGGGGTGGGAGGAAAGGGGGATGTGAGTGAAGGGCTGCGTGGTGCTGGGCTTAAACCATTATACACTTCATAAAGATGTAAGGCTGATAGAAATTCAGCTGTAAAGCCCCGTTTTTAGGAGAAGAGAGCCATAGTTTAATGTCAAACTGAAAACATGAATGTGATAGGGTTAGTTAGTTCACGTCCGTTTATGACTTTGAGAAAATGACACAACGTGTGTATAATCTGAAGTTTTGCAAAAAGTATTTGAAAGTTTATTGGAGTATTTAGAGTTTATGTGATTTTGGCAAACAGGAATAGTAGTACGAAAAATAGTATACCATTCAGAAAGTGCAGGGGCTGAATTTTGGTAAGAGCCATCAACAGCACGGGTATAGGACAGAGCTAGGCTGGGCAAACATTAGTAGAAAACAAATTGAGGCTTAGAAGGGATTGGAAACGAGGCATGAAAGAAACAATGACAAATGAAGTAATCCTTCCACTCAACACCAACAAAGACTTAGCTGAGCGCTGTATCTAGTCTCAGATTTCATGATTTGAAAGAGAGATGAACCACTCAGTATTACTTGATGGGAGGGTGTTTCAAAGTACTAAGTATTACTCTTACCCTATTTGAAGAGGAATATTTTGCACAGATTAACTAAAGCAACCAACCCTTGAATATACTTAAGTGCATCAGAATTTTTTTCTCCCATAGCCGGATTTCTCTGTGGAAAATATTTTATGTCGTGCTCACAAGATATGCACCATCAATTGATTTTATCTGCAGTTGCCATAATATTTTCTGGACTGAAATAAGTTTTACTATAGCTGTAACTATTTGATTTTATAATCAGAGCTCTGAAGTGGCACTACAATCTGACTGGGTGTCACATGCATGCAACTTTATGTACACAGCAGTCTAAGCCCCAAAGAAGATGATGAGCAGCAGCCTTCTGTATAAAGTGTAGCCTTTGTGCAGTGTTTTTACTTCCAAATTCAGGCCTATACAGAAATCCAGATACGAAGTACTAAGTAGATTAAATAATTCATTTGAGTCTTCTGCTGTGACACATCCTACAGGTTCAAACTTAAATGGGGAAAGTTCAGGTTAGACATAAGTTTTTACTGTGAGGGTCCTGAGGCACTGGAACAGGTTGCCCAAAGAAGTTGTGAATGCTCCATTCCCGGCAGCGTTCAAGGCCAAGCAGGACAGAGTCTTGGCTGACATGGTTTAGTGTGCCCACGACAGGGGGGGCTGGAACTAGATGCTCTTAAGGTACTTTCCAACCCAAACTATTCTATCATTCTAGCCTATCATATTTGGTTTTCATACTATTAGTTTCTAAGCAGATGACACCTGACTGCTGCTGTGATGGACCTCATCTATAGTTTGTGAAAAGTGTTCCTGGTAAGACTTTAAGCCTAGAATGAGCAACTGAGCTCTGCAAGATCATCTGTACCTACCTCTGCAGCACTCTGTAAAAACCTTTGTGAAAGTGAAGAACGAAGTCATGCATCTGACCCTCTTACTTGGACTGTAAGCAAATAAATGATCAAGCAGTACTGAAGACAACTGACAAATTATGAAAAGAAAAGCATAAGCAACAGTTCTTAATACAGAACCACAGGGACAATAATGCTTGTGCCTGGAAGAACTAGACTCAGGCATGTCTTCCTGAGGTAGCCAGATGCTATAAAAACGTGTCTGCCTCCTTATTTGCAGACATTTTTATTGTTATGAGTACCCTTTCTGGCAGTACATACCATGTTTATTTTTATACTTTTGAATTCTGTGGGGGAAATTGCATTTTGATTACTGCAGACAGATATATATATATATATATATATATAATCGTGCTCACAGAGCAGTAGAGTTTGCAATAGAATGTCTCAGCAAAGACTCTGGTATTTCATGTTAAAACTTAGTATTATGCATTTCTCTTCAGCTCTCTTCACAACACTTCCTCAGATGCCTTCATAGACAGTGAAATCTGGTAATAATTATCAAACACCATACACACTGTTTACAATAGAGTCATATTTCTTCTTTTTTTCTTGCATAAAAAGTAGAATGCTGCTGAAAAGTGCCCAAACGTCTGCTACACGCCATGCCAATGCAGCAGCTCAGCCAAGTATGCAGAGAGGTTTGCCAAATAAAAGAAAACATAACAAATTGGTAATGGTTTCTATCTTGACAGAGAATGAAAATTATACCTCAATGTGTGGCCACTCATGTGGACACATAAAAATGTCTTACAGGCAATCATTTTACCTCAGATAACACACCCTGATAGCAGAGCAAAGCACACTGGCAGGCTTTCACTTCCCATGAAAACAGCAACCATGACCTACAAAATGGCCCGGAGGACTCACATAATTGGTGCATATTGTATATGCATATGCTATACATTAATTATATTTAATAAAAAACAAGTAAAGTAGAATTATTGTCATTTGAGGAGTGGATTTGAATTAAGAGAGTTTAAAAATCTAAGGTTATTATAGTCATAGTCCAATACAACAAAGACACTGAAAACGTAAACCCTTATACCAACACATGAAATGTAACATTCCAAGTGATTGTAATAATCATTAATAGCTTTTGGAAGACTTCACTGCATTGCTGATGTTCTATGTGTTTATAGCCAACTTATGTAATGTGTGCATTTTACCATTTATGTAGCTTCAAAGTAAATTCTTTGAAAATAAGACTCTCATCTGTCTGTAAAGTTAACATGCACACTTACTGTGTTGCAAAATTAATAATACGATGTTAATTATTAGTCTATTATGTAGTTTCATATTATTTTAAGTCTCAATTTTAGTGCAATTCTGAATGAAGTATTATTTTCTAAACAAAAATACAACTTCATAAGCTGAAATTGCAACACTCCATTCAGTATGAATTACTTACAGAAAAAAGAACTATTGCCAATTAGATGTCAGTAGTTACGCAGAAAGAAATAGGGATACAGACTGAACTTTATAAAAGTCTTTAAAAGACCAGTTATGTTACTGTGATAAGAAAATACCAGACAGAAAGACCAGTCCTTCAGGTTCACGTAAAGTCTGCATAGGAGAGGTTTATACTGGACATTAGGAAGCACTTCTTTACCAAGAGGGTGGCCAAACCCTGGAATAGGCTTCCCAGAGAGGTGGGTGATGCCCAGAGCCTGTCAGTGTTTTATAGGCATTTGGACAATGCCCTTAATAATAACATGCTTTAACTTTTGGTCAGCCTTGAAGTGGTCAGGTAGTTGGACCAGACAACTGTTGTAGGTCCCTTCCAACGGAAACAGCTTATACTATAATTCTTGGAGAACTTAGAAGCAGATTGATAGCTCAGATAGGAGCTCAGAATATCAGTGAAATCCAACGACCTCAAGATTTGCGCTGTACGTTATCCCTTATCCTCGAAGACTGAGACAGGAAAAAACATAATGAAGTAAGACCACATGGTTTGAAGGAACCACCATATAGATGGTTACAAGTGAAAACTTATAATAGTAGCAAGTTAGCAATAAGAGTTAATCGGAAAGGGGCAAGATTTAGGAAATTATTTTGTCTATTGTTTGAAAAAGTATAATCTAAAGCCAAGATGTTTATGTTTTGATTTATCTTTCAAAATATTATCTTCTAAAGAATATAAACAAGGAAAGCAAGGCTGAATTTCCAGGTAATGACATTAACATCAAAAGTAGAAAGAAATCTTGTTCTTTAGAAACCTAACCTGCATTTATATTTGAAAATACTATGTTCCATTCTTCTTGGATACAATAAATAGGACGAGCACGAGGGGCAGAGAGACACAGACAGTCCATTTTCAATGACAGATATGCCAAGATTATCTGTTAAGAAGAAAGCAGATATGCTAATGCCCACAAACCCTCCCCCTGGCACATAAAACACTGAAAAAATAAACACACTCATTACACACTACTTGTGTAAAAATGTTTTAAAAATGGCAAGAATTCTATATAGCCAAGTAGTTATACTAGTATAGCCAAGTGCTATACTACTATGCTAGTGTTACTCTTTCTGCCAGTTCATATGTCTGAAGTTCCCTGCAATCCTAGAATTTCCCTTGTGAAGTCTCAGTTTGATTCACTGAAAAGCAAGGTGTGAATGTAAAGCTGCAGAATCTGTGTAGCTTTATCTTACTAAATTAAAATACATTCAATGATTCAAACAAGAAAGGATCAGTTACCCAAGACTGACTTAAAGTTTTAGTCTCACCAACACATCTGGCCTCAGAATTTGCAATTCAGCCTACCTTTCATGACCTATGACTTCTTAACATTTTAAATTTTTTGTAAGTAACGTATCTTCAAGTACCCTTAAGATATTCTGATTCAATATATAAAAGTTAAACATTTTTATAATATAGTTTACTGTAATTTCATGTGTAACTTCCAGAGAATTGAAGAATTTCATTTATCGATGTGTAGAAAAAAATGTGAGTAAAGATGTCAAAAGCATTTTTCCTTCCCTGTCTTATCTTCCCTCATGGTGTTTTTTTATGGTGTATTTTCTCACTTTAATTTGCAAATCTTTTTCACTTGTAGAATGACAGTAAAAATAGCAGTTATTTAGTCAGTCTGCATTTCCTACCAATGCTAACTGCCTTCTCATGTGAGAAAAGCAACCTCATTAACATGGTTATGTATGTATGTACAAGCCCTCTCACAACAGATGCAGGATGCTTTAATCACATGTAGTTACATCATTTCTGCTTAAAAATGGTGCCTATTCTACATGCCTGCACATGTTAGTTTTTCTCACTATAATAATTCAGTTTTTTTTCAGGCCTAGCTGCTAGTGCTAGTTTGCAGATTTTGGGGTAGGCAGGTATCCTATTAGTTTCCCTGTAATTTCTCCCCAAGAAGGGAGCCTTCAAGAAGGTCATAAGCGTACACCTCATGTATTTTCACTTAGTAAGTTATACCACCCAAGTCTTGGAAGGCAGATGCAGGGACTGTGAGAATGAAGACCCTGGGCCCACTGTAGGAGACGATCTAGTTCCAGACCATCCTAAGAACCTGAATGTGCACAAGTCCATGGGACCTGATGAAATCCATCTGCGGGTCCTGAAGGAGCTGCCAAATGAAGTTGCTAAGCAACTGTCCATCATATTTGAAAAATCATGGCAGTCAGGTGAAGTTCCCGATGACTGGAAAAAGGGAAATATAACCCCCATTTTCAAGAAGGGGAAAATGGATGAGCTGGGGAATTACAGATCAGTCAGTCTCACCTCTGTGCCTGGCAAAATCTTGGAGCGGGTTCTCCTGGAAGGCATGCTGAGGCACATGAAAAACAACAAGGTGGTTGGTGACAGCCAGCATGGCTTCACTAAGGGGAAATCCTGCCCAACCAATCTGGTGGCCTTCTATGATGGGGCTACGGAACTGATGGACAGGGGTAGAGCAGTTGATGTCATCTACCTGGACTTGTGCAAAGCGTTTGACACTGTCTCACATGACATCCTTCTCTCTAAGTTGGAGACACATCAATTTGATAGGTGGACCACTCGGTGGATAAAGAACTGGCTGGGTGGCCACACGCAAAGAGTTGTGCTCAGTGGCTCAATGTCCAGCTGGAGACCAGTAACGAGTGGTGTCCCCCAGGGATTGGTGTTGGGACCGGTCTTGTTCAACATCTTTGTGGGTGACATGGACAGTGGGATTGAGCGTGCCCTCAGCAAGTTTGCCGATGACACCAAGCTGTGTGGTTTGGTTGATACGTTGGAGGGAAGCAATGCCATCCAGAGGGACCTTGACACGCTTGTGAGGTGGGCTGATGCCAACCTGATGAAGTTTAACCACAACAAGTGCAAGGTCCTGCACCTGGGTCAGAGCAATCCCAGGCACAGCTACAGGTTGGGCAGAGAAGAGATTGAGAGCAGCCCTGTGGAGAAGGACTTGGGGGTGTTGGTCGATGAAAAAATGAACACGAGCCGGCAGTGTGCACTTGCAGCCCAGAAAGACAACCGTATCCTGGGCTGCATCAAAAGCAGCGTGACCAGCAGGTCTAGGGAGGTGATCCTGCCCCTCTACTCTGCTCTCGTGAGACCTCACTTGGAGTATTGTGGGCAGTTCTGGTGTCCTCAACATAAAAAGGACATGGAACTGTTGGAACAAGTCCAGAGGAGGGCCATGAGGATGATCAGGGGACTGGAGCACCTCCCGTATGAAGACAGGCTGAGAAAATTGGGGCTGTTCAGCCTGCAGAAGAGAAGGCTGCGGGGAGACCTCATAGAAGCCTTCCAATATCTGAAGGGGGCCTATAGGGATGCTGGGGAGGGACTCTTCATGAGGGACTGTAGTGAGAAGACAAGGGGTAATGGGTTCAAACTTAAACAGGGGAAGGTTAGATTTGATATGAGGAAGAAATTTTTTACTGTAAGGGTGGTGAGGCCCTGGAATGGGTTGCCCAGGGAAGCTGTGAATGCTTCATCCCTGGCGGTGTTCAAGGCTGGGTTGGACATAGCCTTTGGCGGCATGGTTTAGTATGAGGTGTCCCTGCCTATGGCAAGGGGGCTGAAACTAGATGATCTTGAGGTCCTTTCCAACCCTAACTATTCTATGACTCTATGATTCTATGAGATACTGAAATACTTGTTGTCTTTTAACACTTGCCAAGTTTCTATTTTAGTGGTAGTTTTGCTGTAGCTTTGATGGTCCATGCACACAACTAAGGAAAACAGTTGTAGGAAGAGACAGCCTACTTTACTACACCAGCTATACTGCTTCCTGTATAAAAAAAAAAATGACCTGCCCTCACAAAGCATTTTTGCATGGTTTTTTTTGCCTCTTTTCTGGTCATTTTATGCAGAAATTTTTATTATCACGTAATAGCTTGTAGTCTAGGACTTCAGGATCAAACTTCAAATCATAATGATTTTTATCCCCTTTCCCTACCTAAGGCGTGTTCTTTGGATGGAAGATGAACATGAGAAAACACAGTACAAGCTACCTGACTGTAGGTACAGTACCTTGGACTGGTAGGTGTTGAGGTCATAACTTTTGCAGTGCTTTATCAATTCCAGCGCTACCCCATTTCCTTGGGGTCACCTGACATTTCAGATGAGTTTATCAGTTTGTTTTCATCTCATTCATTAGTCTTTAAAATACTTACCATCTCCAACACAGAGTTTCAGTAGGCCTTAAAATTGCACAAAGCAAAATGTCTTCTACACTCCCACCTTGTTTTCCAGAGTGTTAAAACACTACTTTTTAGCTTATTTCTGCCTGCAGCAGCCATCTTCACATTTGGTGTTTCTGCTACTCCTTAAATTTACACTTAACAGCAAAACTATATTACTCCAAGAGGACTTCCAGCAGTAAATACAGAAATCTAAATCAAAAGAACTCACCATCCTTCATCATTATCTGCTTCAGGTTCAGAAACCTCATTTTCAGGAGTTTCTTCAATTGCCTGGGTTAACTTTGATTTAAATCGGTCCAATAGTGCCAGTGTCTGAAATTAAATACATGGCTTTAGGGAAGTTATATGCATTTGATACCAACAACAGGTATATACAACATCTTAAAACTATTATTATTTTGAGAAATAGCACAATGAGATGAAGGAGACATCTGTCATAGGAATTTGAAAGAAATGCTGTAGAGAGGCAAGTGAGAGAGCAGGGGGTGGGCTGGGGTGAGAATGCATTGAGGCAGCAAGATTAAGCCAGGAGGGCACTCTGCAGGTGTGCAAGAGCACTCAACAGGTGTGAGAGAGCACTTGTCTGGCTGCCTAGTGAAATCAAAATGTGTATCAAAGGAACAAAAACTTATGGCTACTTGTAGAATAAAATAGCTGATTAAACAACAGTGACTGCTGACAATGAAATTTCATTCTTTGCACCTGCCATTTTCTTCCTGTAAAGCAATTCATTACATAAATTAGAATTTATTCAAGCTTTGAATTTAGAGCTTTGAAGACCTGGTTTGATTGATATTTATATACTTTACATTACTGATCTTTCAAGTTATGTACTGGCACTGAAAAGAATTCAAAGCTTTTGACTCAAATACAATGAATCACCTTAATTAATTCTACAGACACAGGTTCTTATGCAGCATACATTAAGCTCATGCTGATTTACATTTGGTATTTTATTCTCCAGCTGAAATCACTGGGTGTTTCAGCTACAATAAAGTCGCCAAATCTCAGGTGACACCTGAAGATTGCACCACAGGTATTGTTTCTGATCACCTGGAATAAGATTTTGATTATACAAGAACTGTATGCCTAAACCTTGTGAATGGAGAGGGGGCTCTTCAGAAAAAAAAGAGCAGACCACAAGAATAACTTGCACAGCCCACAGCTTATTTCTTGCTGATACTTGAGACATTCCTGGAAAGGAAAGCATGAGGGAATAAGTGCTTGACTGAATTTATGTGGCAGGCTACATTTGATCTGTAGGTGATAGGTTGGCAACCTATGCTGTAAAACACCTCTGTATGGCTGTTTAGTTTTGTTTGGTCAAGTTTTTCAAATTTAAAAGAATAAAAACTAAACAAGAATAGAAAACAGAAATAGGAAATACCAGAAGTGTTCACTGGAATCAGATTTCCTTCTGGGAGCAATCTTAACTTTAGGAGTTTCCTGGCTTTTGAATTCTTTCAAACCCATATTTTAACACTGCCAAAGGTAGGTTTTTGAGTCGTTGGGGTGTTTTGGGTTTTGGCTTTTTTGGTTGTCTTTTTTTTTTTGGCATTTATTCATTTATTTTCTTTATTTTCTGTTTAACCTTCTGTTTAAGATGGGAGAAGAAAATTTCAAATACAGTTGGGCCTGCAAATCATTCAAATTCTATAGCCTTCCATAGTATTCCAAACCCTGTACTTGCAATGACAGAAACCCTGTATTTGCTCTGAGAGAGCAAACGTCTGCCTACCCCATCAGAAGAAAACAAACTAACCATTTTTACATGAAACTGTGACCAACCAAAGACACATTCCATGCATATAATTATCTCTGGTGTCAGCATTTTTGTGAGTAGACCTGGTGATAGAAATAATTTCAAAATGCCTTAGTAGGCATTTTTGCAGTGAGTGATTAGATGCTTTACTGTGGATCAAATAACTTTGTAAAATTGATCCTTGTAGAACTATAAGGTTAGGACTTCCAATATCTAGTATTGTAAGGAGACACATACCTTTCCCCCTCTTCTTTAACTCTTGTACAGAGGATGCAAAATGGTACTGTGCTGTAGGACCAAGTAGGAGGGATGCAACAAGGCTAGAAAGGCTCTCCACAAGTGAAATGGATTACAAAGAAGTTGATTAATTATTGCTGAACAGTTCCCAGCAGGGTTACATAAATAAAAATTAAGATCTTCTAAAATATACATCCCTGTCATCTCCTTTTCCTGTGATGTCCAGGACAGGACTGATATAAATTCATTAGAAGTGGTTTTAAGACCCCTGATCCACACTGCCAACAGAGGTTTAGTATTCTTTGATTCAAAGCTAATGGGTTTTGAACGTACAAAGTTTCCATAAACTTTCAGTTTAGAGCTAAATCCACTTGCCACATGTATAAAGGCTTGCCAACCATTCTTTTGAAGTTATTAAGCCTCGAGTTTCCAACCTCTTCTAGCTTTTAGAGTTGAATATGAACATCTTCATAGCTGAATTGACATGCACTTATAAACCACTGTGTTTGATGTACTGCACAGATTTTAAACGAATGGTACTTTCCATTTCACAAGCAGTTTCATATATTTAACAGTTCCAACCTTTCCTATTTTAGAAAAAAACAAATATTTATGTCAAACGTAACTTTGCTCATTATTTGCAGACTGAAGTCTACATACATTGTAACTCCTTTTGAAAAAAAAATTTCATTTATATTTAAAAAAGGTTTTATTCTTACAGTACAGCTAAAAACTATTTTTCTGCTCATTTCACACCACCAAAAGTTATGGACGGATTTAATATCTTTAAACATATTTTAAAATGCTAAAAAGCCCATCTTGGACAGATGCCAAGTATGCAAACCTCTGTCCCAATGTTATGGCATGATGCAGAGCCAAGGAAAGCACTGTATATAAATGCAAAACTCTCGTACATGTAATCAAGGATACCTCTGTGTGTAGCATTTCCTTTTGCAAGATTTATGTGACTAAATTGACAGCACTTTCAAATACACATTGAAACTTCACTTACCTGTCTACCTGGGCAACCAAGATAGGGGATAAATGATTACATATTTATTTTTTTTAAATAATAAGATTCTTTGAAAGGAAAATGAAACACAATGGTAAGGGGGCTGGACTAGATGATCTTAAGGTCCTTTCCAACCCTAACTGTTCTATGATTCCATGATTCTATAATGGACTTTAAAGCTTTATTCATACAGAGATGAAGAGAGAGACTTTTTTGGACTTTTTCTGGATTTTTTCCCCCAGATTTTCCAATTGTTACCTGATCTTCTCGAGAAACCCCTTTCTTTGGCTGCTGCTTCCGCTTGTCTTCGTATTTTTTCTTCTCCTGAAGGTACTCTTCAACAACACTGTTTGGAGCAGGTTCCTCCTCTGAATAAGGAAACATATCTGGTTAGACAAACTAAATTTGGTTTTATGGTCTAGAATCATTTTGGAGATAATCTGTGACTTCTGAAATAGCAAGCAGAACACTTGCATAAAATGTTTCCGTTGTATTGCTTTCTCAACAAGTAGAATGATTTGCTGTTTGCTGAAATGAAAAACGCAACACTGTACTGGGCAGACAACGAGTCCAAACATTTTTGTTTCAATTTTATTTTACTATGGAGCCAGATAAAGCAGGGTAAAAGCAATAAAAATTCTGATGTTAGAATGAGAAATGAAAACAGCTGAAATTCCTTCAACAAGTTTACCTTAATTTCTGAAGATATTTTTCTGTAGCAGCTGAACTGTTACATACATTGATATTACATGAATTTTGTTGCAGTGGAGACGAATACAGACGCCTATTGCCTACAGAAAAATTCACAGTCTTCCTGTTTGGTAGGCTGAAGTAGCCACAAATCAAATCCTTGATCTTGCAATAAAGAAAAAACCCATAGCATTTTTACTTTAAACAAAATATGTCATGTCAATCAGGAAAAAAACCCTGTATAGCAACCAGTAATACCTAGACTAGTCAACAGCTACACTCCTTCATTTTTTTTAACAGCTTCTTCTCTGCAGAATATCCACTGCCATGACAAATTAAGAATTTAACAGGGCAAAAACTTTATCTGAAATCTGATCAACACCATCCTGTCACATTTTCTTCCCCTTGAATAGCATTAAGACATTTCACGTATTAATTCAGTAGACTTGAAATTTATTTATTTACACATATTTATGAGATTGTTATTCCTGATAAGGAACAGAAGAATAAAACCTCCAGATGTCCACTGCACATGACGAACGGAAAATATTTACGGAGGAAATTGTTTCAACAAATTTCAAGATATACGGCCTGATGAACTGTAAACCTAAATCAAACTCTGTATAATGGGTTTTTTTGATGACTGCTGACAGCTATACAGAGAAAATTTCTGGTTTCAAACGAAATTTCTTTCTCGTCTGAAGTTTTTATAAGATTTATAAACACAGAACTTATAATAAAGAGAAATACATTTGTAATGGTATATCTACATAGAATACATTTTTTATATATTTCCACAAATGAAATATATTATTTCCTTTTTATCCCAATTTATATGTTGCATGTATGTATTTAAAGAGTATCAGGGAAAACAGCCATACACAATACCATTCAGAGTTGTTTATTTTATCTGTTTTCCAGCTGACATGTTGGATATAATCAAGAACAGAGGATTAGAGCAAGATGAAGAAAGAAAAAAGCGATCTTCCACAATAACCAAAAAAGATACATACATATATACTTTCAGGGATGATTAAGCAGCTGAATGAATGAAATGAAATCTGCCACAAAATCTCATGTAGCATAACATCAGATGAACTGAAGAGAGTAACAGAGTACAGAATAAAACTACGAATCATAATGGCTCAGCTCCACTTCCCTCCCCAATTACCTCTCTCTCTCTTCTACTAATAAGAAACTCCAATCTAAACTCAAGACCAACACCTTGTGAAGAAAAACCACTAGTTTTTGCATAAATGTATCAAATCAGACTTGTTGACTGTGCGGAAACAACATACTGCCTTGTTTTACTGACATTTAGCCTCTAGATAAATAATTGAACTACAAAACCACCTACTTTCTTAGAGAAAACAAACTTTCAGGTGACATTTATTTACAGGCTCCTTTGAAATTAATCCCATTTACCCAGTAACTCAGCATGACATACAAAAGAACTGAGAAGAGTGCTCTTGCATACTTATGAAAAATGCAAGTCTCAAGCTGATCATAAATCCAACCTTCGATATACACATGTAGAATTTAAAGATGTGGTCCTTAGTCATAGATGTCTTTCGACTAAGGTTTTAGTTTAATCTAGTGCAGCTCAAATATAATTCTCATACAAATAGCTTAAATTCCCTGCAGTTGTGTGTTTGTGTATTTTATCATACTCATACGGTTGTCACTTACTGTTAACACAAATAATTTAAATTTCAGTTTCAGCCTTCTCCTGAGATTGCTTTCTTGGGTCTTCGCCTTTCAGAGTTTTTCTAATCCCCAACTTCATTCTCTCTGCCTCTTAAGAAAGCCTTTTCATAGGTTAGACAAAAGATAATCAGATACACCTGAATTAACTTCAGATTAAGTCAAACAAACCAGTTATACACTTGCATGCACCATGTTTCTGCACCTTTCATTAAGATAACTTAAAGACATGCTTGTTCCTCCACGAGGCCTTACAGTCCATTACTCCATATTAAAAGCAAGTAATACAACAGGAAGGATTTTCATGAGCCTCTAAGTCAATGGGGCTCTAGCACATTTTAAAACTTTTGAAAACTCCAAACAATCATTTCAAACCCCCAGTGTCTTTTTTTTTAAAAAAAAAAAGCATAAATAAAACATTGCCTTGCTAAGTAGCAATTCTTTGATAAAATTATTTCATGCCTGCATGAATAAACTCAGGTAACTAGCAAGCAAAAGAGAACATCTGGAAAAGAGATTTGTTGGTGGGAAGAACAAATTAGAAATGTAAAAATCCTTTTAAAATGTAAAAATAGACTGCCAGCTGCCACTTGGTATCTCATAGCTATCATCCCAGAACACCTTCAAATCCTTTGCAGAAGATTTGGAAAAAAGGAGGATCCAAAGCATTCTACGATGGACTTGACCTTCACATCAAGTTTGACAAACATAGGTCCAGCTTGCTGATCCAGCAAAAGTGTAAGGATCATTACATCAGTATTAAAATATTTAAGCTCCTAACTCCTTAATATAAGGGGATTTATTCAGACAAAACTGAATTAAACATGACACAGATGCACAGCAGTGAATTTACGTATGGCAGGATGCAGAAGATGCTAGTTGACGTAAGAGGGGACTTGTGCCCTAGAGCCTTCTCATCCATCACAAAGTGTAAATAGCATCAGGCAAAGAAAGATTTTTTTTTTCTCCCAGTTTGAACAAGTTGTGTACATTCTGCCAGTAAGGAAGATAAGGGTGAAAAAGAAAAAAAAAAGGGAAAAATACAACCTTTCTTATTGAAAATACACTTCATTCTACTCACAGAAGCTGCAAGTACATTAGCTAGCTTGAATTACTGCCAAGAGATCCTTCATCTTACTGCAACAAAAACTTTGGCATTTAAGTAATTTATTTTTTTTTCAGATAGATTCTTCCATCCTAAAACACTCCTTTAAGGAGCAATATATGCCAACCTGATGTTGTAATCTAACCTGAAACTTTGGTTTTGGGATGTGGCTTCCAATGATCGCCTGAAACTAAGGAAGAGATTCCTAAGCCTTTAAACCAGAAAGGAAGATTGATTAAAAACCCCAATATACTGAAGGGTTTATTTTGCTCTCACTTAAATTAGGAACAGTTCGGATTATGTCAATTTTTAACTGCAAAATTGCAGAAGTATAACAAAGACATATGAACTTGATCCAAGGGTGTTGAACTGAAGCGAATGGGAGTCTGGACAGTTTTGGATCAACCCCTAAATAGGAAATGGAACAGAAGGGAAAGCTTAACAATTTTAAGCTTAATTCCTAAAACACCTGGTAAATTAAACAGCATAATAAACACTCAACAAAAATTGCATCAGACATGCTCTATTTCAGAAACTGCAACTGAACTTTATTTTACACTTTCTGAAAACCAAGAAGTATGAGTTTTAGGCCTGCAGGTTAGAAGACTACGATCACTGCTTATGCACACATTCATATTGGCCTTAAAGGCTGTGCTTTATTTCTAGCATTGCAGATGGGGTAACTTTTGCTTAGCATGTACACTAACTGTGGTATAGATAAGGTACAATTTGAGACAAAGGTACTTCTGACAGTATGCATACAAGTTTCCACAGTATGAAATTTGTTATTTTATCATTTTGGTTTTTGTATCAGTCTTGAGAAAACTTGCAATAATGACTGTCCTTGTAATGAAGGACACAATCCATATAAAAACTAAAGATTTTGTTTCTTCTTTTTAAGAAAGAGATAATGAAGCTGCACATAAAATGTTAGAAAAAGAAGCAGTTTGCTCAAAGTATTAACAGAAACACACTAACCTTCAGAATGGTAGAAACAATACATATTGTGACAGAGGAAAATACATGATTCAATGTCACTATAAAAAAGAAAGACCCTACAGTGCTGACAAGGATCAGCGAAACAATATTGGTTCATGTTTTTTCTTTGATGATGTACAGCTAGCAAGAAGATTTTTACACAAATAGACTTAAGTATCTTATATTACAAAACATTCCTGATATACTAAATTTCACAGAAGTAATCCCATAAACTGTTAGAATGCACTTGGCAGATATCATCATGAGTTCATGCAGAACTGAGATAACAAGGAGACTGTACAAAGAAATCTGTAGGAAAAGGCACCCCAGTTTATCTAGCAGGGTTTCCATATGTTTGAAATGTGGGGGACTCATTAACTTTTGTCAGTACCTCAAGAATATTCTTTAGCGACCCACACAACAGGTGATAAAAGACCTTCCGGATAGAAATTTCAAGAAATACATGATATAGCTAAACTAAATACCATGGGGAAAACGAAAAAACCTCAAAAACGCTGGGCTACTCCTTGTTTGAAATGAAAGAAGTTATGAGTGAATGTTTTTGTGCATTAAAATAAAACATCTAAGCCACATTCCTGTATTTGTGCAGTACATTCCACTTTCAGCTATTCATCAATATTCAGTTTATATTGCATTCTTCTGGAAGTAATAGAGATACGCAGTACTGGTTTAAAATATCTTAATAAGATTGAGATCTTGAAAAGAAAAACTATTTGTGTTCCAAAACAAATAATATCCTTACAAAATACAAAATAAATTCTGATATGCCTTAAAATTTATGAATTAAAATGGAATTCCTATCAGAAGTGACAGATGGAGAACATAAAGCCACTTTCTATAATCAAGATCTAAGACAGATAAAACACTTCTTCCAGAATCCAGGAAAAAAAACCAACACAGGATATTTTAATATCCAGGAAGCATAAAATACTATGTCTATGAAAATACAAATATTATTTTACAGTAAAGTAATATAAAAATGAAGATACTAGAAAATACAAGATGATGCTACGCTTGGAAGAATTTATAGAATCAAAGAATGGTTTGGGTTGGAAATGACCTCAAGATCATCTAGTTCGAGCCCCCCTGCCATGGGCAGCGACGCCTCATGCTAGACCTTGTCAGCCAAGACTCTGTCCAACCTGCCACTGAAGACTGCCAGGGATGGAGCATGCATCACATCCTTGGGCAACACATTCCAGTACCTCACCACCCTTACAGTAATGAAATTCTCCTTATATCTATCATGAACTTACCCTGTTTGAGTTTTAACCTGTTACCCCTTGTCCTATCACTACAGTCCCTCATGAAGAGTCCCTTTTCAGCATCCTTATAGGCCCCCTTCAGATATTGGAAGGCTGCTAGGAGGTCTCCACACAGCCTTCTCTTCTGCAGGATGAAAAGCCCCAACTCTCTCAGCCTATCTTCATGCGGGAGGTGCTCCAGTCCCCTGATCATCCTCGTGGCCCTCCTCTGCACTTGTTCCAACAGTACCATGTCCCTTCTATGTTGAGGACACCAGAACTGCCCACAATACTCCAAGTGAGGTCTCACGAGAGCAGAGTAGAGAGACAGGATCACCTCCTTCGACCTGCTGGTCACACTCCTTTTGATGCAGCCCAGGATACGGCTGGCTTTCTGGGCTGCAAGCACACACTTCTGGCTCATGTTCAGCTTCTGTTCAACCAACACCCCCAAGTCCTTCTTGGCAGGGTTGCTCTGAATCTCTTCTCCGCCCAGCCTGTAGCTGTGCCTGGGATTGCCCTGACCCAGGTGTAGGACAATTCGCTTTATTGAACTTCATGAAGCTGCCAATGGCCACCTCACATGACTCAAGGTCTCGCTGGATGGCATTTCTTCCCTCCAGCGTATCAACCAAACCACACAGCTTGGTGTCATCGGCAAACTTGCTGAGGGCGCACTCAATCCCACTGTCCATGTCACCCACAAAGATGTTGAACAAGATCAGTCCCAACACCGACTCCTGAGGGACACCACTCATTACCAGTCTCCAGTTGGACACTGAGCCATTGATCACAATTCTTTGCATGCAGCCATCCAGCCAGTTCTTTATCCACCGAGTGGTCCGTCCATCAAATTGATGTCTCTCCAGTTCAGAGACAAGGATGCTGTGTGGGACAGTGTCACATGCCTTGCACAAGGTATCCAGGTAGATGATGTCAACTGCTTTGTCCCTCTGCTTCAGTTCTGTAGCTGCATCATAGAAGGCCACCAGATTGCTCTGGCAGGATTTCCCCTTAGTGAAGCCATGCTGGCTGTCACTTATTACCATTCTGTTTTTTGCTTGCCCTAGCATGCTTTCCAGGAGCATCTGCTCCAAGATTTTGCCAGGCATAGAGGTGAGAATGACTGGTCTAATTCCCTGGGTCATCCATTTTCCCCTTCTTGAAAATGGGGTTATATTTCTCTTCTTTCAGTTGTCTGGAACTTCACCTGATTGCCATGATTTTTCAAATACGATGGACAGTGGCTTAGGAACTTCATTCACTAACTCCCTTAGGACCTGTGGATGGATTTCACCAGGTCCTATGGACTTGTGCACATTCAGGTTGCTAAGATGAACTTAAACAGGGGAGGTTTAGATTGGATATGAGGAAGAAATTCTTTACTGTAAGGGTGGTGAGGCACTGGAATGGGTTGCCCAGGGAAGTTGTGAATGCTCCATAGCTCCATAGCTACACCCACTCCTCGTCTTCCTGGTCTGTTGTTCCTAAAGAGCCTATGACCTTCTATCCCAACACTCCCGTCACAGGAGCCATCCCATCATGTTTCTGTGATGCCAATGATATCATATCCCTGTAGACATGCACACATCTCTAATTCCTTTTGTAACACACTCTCCATTATACTTGTGTTTAGGGCTAATTCTGCCTGTGGGGTTTTTTTGCACCTTTGACTACTATTCAGTTACTGTTGTTATAGCTCTGGCCGGCTCAAGTTCCTGAAGAGCCACTGTTTGCTTACAAGTCAGGTAAGAGTCAGGAAATATTTAGTAACCATGCGTAACTGAATAGATTTGCTTACAGAATGAGCTTCCAGGGTTGGACTGATGATTAGATTTTCAGTTTGCTACAATAGAAAAACCAACCATTGTAGAACAAACTTTCTAGTTCATTTAGCCAACTCAAATAGTAAAATCTTTGAAGTAATTTCTAGAGCTTCAAAACATTTATTTGAAAGAGCAGAACCCACCAATGTGTAAAACAGTACAGATTTTAATATGCAAAAATTTTTAATGAATCTTTTCCGAACTTCGGTAGTGTTTGGGCACACAGCCCCACTCTAAATCATGTTTTTCTAATGTCATTTGATTTTGAGCACATACTTACGATTAATACTGAAATCAAAGCTGGCTTACTTATAGCATGGGTTTTGACCTCTTTTCTTTTGCAGACAGAGAGACGAGGAAAAAGCATTCACTTTAGCAGAGAAGATTCTGAACAGGGATGCTGGATATTACTCAATGAGATTAAATGAGGAAAAACATGTAAATAATGCAAGAAAACATGAAGGTGTGCACAAGTGACACATTCAAGATGCATACTTTTGTACAATGCAGCTATACGGTATATACTGCAAAATCCTTGTGCTGAATGTATTTATGCTGCATAATTCCTAAACCACAAAAATTTGGATTTCATTATTTTCATGATGTTCTCAAACCCTTGTTAAAGGTTTAAACAGAGCACACTCTGTTAAAGCTTCAGACTTCAAGAAAGCATCTGTCCATGTAAGACAAGATTTAAAGATATAATTGCCACTGACATTATGCAAACTTAATAAAACAGAATTAAAAGAAATTCTTAAATTGGCACCCTTGCTAGATTTTGAGAGTTAAACACTTCAATCATTTGATTACCATACCACAACTAAAAACAAAGCAGAAAATTTTTCATGCCTCAGTAGAGTTCTTGCACTTGGATGTTGGTTTCTATAGTAGTTGTTATGTTTCTCTGCTCAGATAGTATTTTGCAGCTTTTCTGTTTTTTTTTTTTTTTTCATGTGTAACAATTAAATTTCATCATCCACACACCATCAGACACCTTACAAACTCCTTTAACAAGAAAAATTCAAGTACTACTTCTTAAATACTACAATTATTCAAAACCATCATATGGTTAAACACTTGGGCAGATAGTATTTGTCTAAAGCAAACTTCATTGAAGCGTATTCACAGGTTTACACTACAGAACTTTGAAAAGTGTATCTTTTTCAAATATTTGATTAAGTACTTCAAAATGCTGAAGTAACTCAGCACTCAAATTATAGTGTTTGATGTAATTTCTGGCATCACCTCAGCAAATGTCACATAAAAGAAAAACATCTTATTTAAAGTAAGGTCTTGACAGCAGCCTGGCATAGTCAACAATGTTATTCACAAATTGGAAGGCTGGTTATAATCAAACATGTACAGGGTGAATTAGCTTTTTTTCCCTCTGTCCTGTTGAAACAATGTAAACACTTAAATTTTCACCCCCCCAATCTTCCTTAATTACTTTAAACTCTGAATACAGGGAGAAAAAAAAAAAGTAGGCATAGTATATGGCATGAACATTAGAAATAGTGATACTAAATGTGATACAAAAACTAATAAAGATCTGCAAATGAATGTAAAATAGATGTGTCATGCTGCCACATGTTCGTTAATGTTCTCTCAAATCCTGATCCTGCAAAAAAGTCCAGCGTGACCTAAGCAGCCTTATTCTCACAGTTCTGTGGTCTTCAGTGAATTTCTCCTGCTGTGGTCACAAGTTTTGGCTGAGATGCAGTATTTATTAATAAAGCACAGAATCATATTAATGCAGTTACATAGCCTCTGAACTAGCATTTTTTCCTAATGTAGCCAGCTCAGGGCGTAGGCAGACACTGTGCAAGTCTCTCCACCATCTGCACAGACATACCTGATACAGCATGACACATCCCACTCTCCATCCCACATTCCCCAAGAGGACAGTCAGAGAACAATGGAAAAAATCTCTTTCTACATGCACATTAATTTCCTGATAGCAATCCATTTTAAATATATGCAATTTCTTATATGTAAACTGATGGGGAACGGGTAAACTGGTATACATTTAGCAGACTGTCTTGCATGCTGACAGCTCTACTTCACTGGTGAAAATCCAGGCCAATAAATGAAAAATTCTGAAGTGAGATATAATAAATGCTTTAACTAACGGGGCAAAATCACTTGCTTGGGTAAGCCACTGTTTTTACTGCTGTTAGATTTCATTATATTCAAACTAAAGTTTTTCTAAAGTCTCTTCTGTTGTTTTTCACATGTAAATGTCTGTTTCACAGTAAAGGTATCCAACATTCCTTTCATTTACTGCCTTTAAATACTCAAGATTCCACCTTTCCATCCCACTCCCTACCTAAACTAGGCATATTTTCAAGTATTTCCTAATAAATTAGTTCATGCAGCCTTCTGCTAGCTTTGGGGGACGGAGGTTGTTCATTTGCATCCAATTGTTCAGCATCTTTTTTTGTGGTACAGTTAATGCCTTTGCAGCAATGACCACAGAATTATACCCAAGTAATAAAGTAAATTCATGTTCAGCTTGTTTCCTAGTACAAACCTGAAACATCTCCCAATTCCTTTATAAGTTTGTCCATTAGAATATTTTCCCTTAATACAAAAAAAAAACCAAATAATAAAAAAAACAAACAAAAAAACCCCAGTCCAACATGAAAACTTATTTTCATTTACATTTTCCACACCTTTTCTTCCCTCCTCCTAGCTAGTACTTCCTGTACTACAGAATCATAGAATAGTTAGGGTTGGAAAGGACCTTAAGATCATCTAGTTCCAACCCCCCTGCCATGGCCAGGGACACCGCCCACTAAACCATGCCATCCAAGGCTCTGTCCAACCCAGCCTGGAACACCGCCAGTGATGGAGCATTCACAACTTCCCTGGGCAACCCATTCCAGTACCTCACCACCCTTACAGTAAAGAATTTCTTTCTCATATCCAATCTAAACTTCCCCTGTTTAAGTTTGAACCTGTTACCCCTTGCCCTCTCACTACAGTCCCTCATGAAGAGTCCCTCTCCAGCATCCCTATAGCCCCCCTTTGGATACTGGAAGGCTGCTAGGAGGTCTCCACGCAGCCTTCTCTTCTCCAGGCTGAACAGCCCCAACTTTCTCAGCCTAATCTGGTATTTAGTGACATTTACTTTTGTTACTTGATTATTAATAAATGATTTTCTAACAATGTTTTTCCAATAGTCATAAGATCCAGTGTAAATAGTCAGTCCTTTTTCAATTTTGATAACACAGCAATCACGAATTACAATATAGTGAGGTAACATTACACAGTCAAAGTGAAGTTTAAGATATAGTACCATGCTGATTTTATAAATACAAGTACTTATAACTCTTAAGTGTTTTCATAATATTAAAAAAATTGAGACCTTTGCTCAATGAAATAACGTTGCTTTAATTACTTCTCCAACATCGCCACAAAACAGCAGTATTATTAGCTTAGCAGTCAGAAGCTACTTAATCTTTATAATATATAGCCTCAATTTTAATCTGTATCTTCTTCAAAGTTGATGATTCAGAACTGAAATGTTGCAACAGTCTTTAGAGAAAAAATACGAGTATCTGGCTAGAGCAAAAAAAGGCAAACTTCAGAAAGCTGCTTTCGGCTCCATACAAACTATGATGAAAATAAAAGCTTTATCATATGTGCAAACAGATTCAAACAGTTTAAAAATTTAGGCAGTTATCTCTAGATCACTTCTGTATTTCTGGGTCACCTCTAGTTATATGACTGAAAGTCATTAAAGAGAGGAAAACTTTGGGTACTTCAACATTACCTAACAATATCATGAAACAGGCACAAAACTATTACATTGAGGCCCTGATATGCTCACTATATATTTTGGAGGCTATTCTATTTCAGACTACCAGCTGGAGCTAATCGGGTGTGCCCCTGGAATGCATCCTTCCGGCATGGTTTCATCCAAAGTGCACATCTGGTCTCCAGTAAGACACTAATGTAGATGTAACCTTTTCTTTAAAATTCCTATAAAAATTTCAACTTTCCTTGAAGCCTGAAAGTTCTATTATCCCTCACCAGAAATGTACCTACCATGCACCTGTACTTGCTCTTTCCAACAGATGAGATATTCTGTATAATTCAAATGACAACAAATTGATAGACTTGTGAAGCTCATCTAGAGAATGATTTCTAAAACGCAGCAGGTAAAATCCAGAAGTGAAAATTGACCATTTTAAACTTCATAATAACAAACTTAAAGTAATTAATGAGAGACACAGTATTATGGGAAGAGATATTTAGCAAATGCAAGTTGATGCTGCCAGCTTTTTGATACTTTTTGACATCAGCTGAAGTCGAGACAAAGGCAGCCAACAGCAAAACATTAGTTTCATCACCTAATTGATTTTGTATTACAATATAATTTAAGCGTGCTGCTTAATCATCAAAGGTTAATGTCTGAGAATATCAGGTGGATTCAGGTGTAGCTAAATAGTTTGATACATTTTATTTACTTTCAAATAAGAAAACCTAAGTTTTTACTTACTTTTAAGTAAGAAGAAATAAGATTCTCGAAAATGTGTTTCTAGAATCTTAGTTTTTCCTATATGCCACAAATGTGAATCAAGCATCTCAAGGCACAGATTATGCTAATGTTTTTTGATACCGAAAAGGCAGAAAGCTTTCTTACTGAACAAATTTTGACAGTAAGTTTATTTACTAAACATATCTACTTCCTTACTAAATGAAATCTATTTATGAAAGACAGTAAATGGGACTTCAAATGACATAGAACCATGGAACAGTCAGGGTTGGAAAGGACCTTATGATCATCTAGTTCCAACCCCCCTGCCACGGCCAGGGACACCGCCCACTAAACCATGCCATCCAAGGCTCTGTCCAACCCAGCCTGGAACACCGCCAGTGATGGAGCATTCACAACTTCCCTGGGCAACCCATTCCAGTACCTCACCACCCTTACAGTAAAGAATTTCTTCCTCATATCAAATCTAAACTCCCCCTGTTTATGTTTAAATCTGTTACCCCTTGTCCTATCACTACAGTCTCTCATGAAGAGTCCCTCCCCAGCATCCCTATAGGCCCCCTTCAGATACTGGAAGGCTGCTATGAGGTCTCCACACAGTCTTCTCTTCTCCAGGCTGAAAAGCCCCAACTTTCTCATCCTGTCTTCATACGGGAGGTGATCCAGTCCTCTGACCATCCTCATGGCCCTCTTTTGGACAAGACACTTATCTACATTTAAAAATCCTTCCATTATTTAAAAGCTCAGTTCCTCCCTCTTAATCTGAATTTTGGCAATACTGCCAAGAGAGTTGTTGTCCTGATAAATAAGCAAAGACAATCTGACTCCTGAACTTTTAAGTACAGATTAAAAAAAATTACTTAAGCTTGAATCTCTACCGTGTGCTCTTTTGATTGCTGCTGGCTCTAAAAAGGTATCCAAAGTGAGAGCTGGAAAAGTATTTAGAGGTTGGATGAAGAAAACCAAAAAGGTAAGTTTTGATTATTTACCTAGCTATTAACATATGGATTTTATTAAACACCGGAGAAATCCCTTAGAAGCAGGAATGGGAGATTACAAATCTCATTTATTTATAAACAAAACCTCTTCCCAAGAATGATTTGTGGATATCCTACGAAGCCATCCCTTTTGGCTAAACTAGCTATTCAAAGAAGAGAATATGATCACAACTAAATATTTTGTTTACATGTTTTCACTCAATGATAACATTTTAAAATTTGTCATATTTGTGTTGTCAAAATACATGGTATTTATGGCAACTTCACAGCTATTTTATGCCACTGGTCTCAATAAGCATCCATAGCTAGACAGAGGACCATTTATGTATTGTTCAACTAAATGTCTAATAAAGAGATGATGTGGTAATGCTCAGTGAATTCAGCTATTTCACAATCATGTTTGGATATCTTTTAAACATCTGGTGTTGTGAAATTATATCTTAGCTAAAGCTGTTCTTATATTTAATCCAGAATCCTTTATAATCCAAACTATATGCCAGTTACACAGTAAATCTCCCATCTGCCTATCAATCATCACCTTTAAGCACTACATATTCAATCTAGCTAAATGTAGGAACAGCTTCCTCTCCCTCAAGACCATATCAATTCTGCTTGGTGAGTTCTTACATTTATTCTTTGTGTGAGGATTTTGTAAACGTTGATTTGCTACCAGCAGAGGATTTTTTTTACTCCCTTTGATCATACGGTGAATTTCATTTCTTCGCGCAAGACTTTCTCAAGAAGAAAAATATCATCAGGACGCTGCCTGTCTCTTTTCAGGGTATAAACAGAATAACTTACTAGATAACCAGAATAAGTTATTTTAAGAGAATGCAAAAGTAAAGAGAGTACTGCCTTAATGACTTTGGCAGACCTACAACCAATCCTTCATTATAACTGCTTGATTTAAAGATGTCAAAAGCGATGGTAAACACAATGCTTTTGGTAATGCCTCCACCTAACTACTATCACCATTAACAAGATGCTAGCTTTTCCTTTCATCAAAACATTCTCCCAGGTCACATCTTACTTTTCTTTTCATTAAACAGTGCTTCACAGAATCCTGAAAAACAGAACATCTAAGCCCATCCCTCCCGAAAGCAGGATAAGACTTTTCTACATCAGTTCTGAGAAATATTTGCCTGATTTGCTATTGAAAATTCCCACTCTGTAGGTTGACTATTCCAATACTTACCTTTAGGGAGTTTTCATTAACATTTAACCTAAATCTCTTTAGCTACAATTGAAGCCTATTATTGTCTGTCCCCTCTGCAGAGATTATATAGAGTAATTTCCTCCCAGGGTGGCCTTTAACATTCTTGATGATCATTAATATGTCCCTGTTGACAAATGAATCTCTAAACTAAACAGCCTCAATTCTTACAATCTTCAAATATTATACATTCCAGATCATCAGTCACCTTTGTTACCTTCCTCTGTGTTCCCTTAAGATAGAATCATAGAATCATAGAATAGTTAGGGTTGGAAAGGACCTCAAGATCATCGAGTTCCAACCCCCCTGCCACGGCCAGGGACACCGCCCACTAAACCATGCCATCCAAGGCTATGTCCAGCCCCACCTTGAACACCGCCAGGGATGAAGCATTCACAACTTCCCTGGGCAACCCATTCCAGGGCCTCACCACCCTCACAGTAAACAATTTCTTCCTCATATCCAATCTAAACCTCCCCTGTTTAAGTTTGAACCTGTTACCCCTTGTCCTATCACTACAGTCCCTAATGAAGAGTCCCCTCCCCGCATCCCTATAGGCCCCCTTCAGATATTGGAAGGCTGCTATGAGGTCTCCATGCAGCCTTCTCTTCTCCAGGCTGAACAGCACCAGCTTTCTCATCCGATCTTCATATGGGAGGTGCTCCAGCCCCCTGATCATCCTCGTGGCCCTCCTCTGCACTTGTTCTAACAGTTCCATGTCCTTTTTATGTTGAGGACACCAGAACTGCCCACAATACTCCAAGTGAGGTCTCATGATCTTTTTCTCAAGTGGAATCACAAAAAACTGGACAAAGGATTGAGGCTGAAGACCTGCTCAGGCTGAATAGAAAATGAGTCTGTCTTGCACACAAAGGTCCATTTTATACAGTTTACAGGACCCTTCAGTTTTTTTTAACAGCACGGCACTACTGATGTGCTCTCATCATTCTATGTACCATGTTTCCTAGAATAAAGTTGCCTAAATGCTACCTAACATCTTGTGTTTGTGCAACTCATAATACAAACATACAAATATACATACAGCATACAAATCACTTTTTATAATAACCTTTTTTTCCCCAAGATCTCCCAAAGTAAATGTATTTTGTTTACCTGAACCTGGCTTTTAACTTCCATGAACGAAAAAATGAACATGAGCCTGCAGTGTGTGCTTGCAGCCCAGAAAGACAACCGTATCCTGGGCTGCATCAAAAGGAGCATGACCAGCAGGTCGAGGGAGGTGATCCTGCCCCTTTACTCTGCTCTTCTAAGACCTCACTTGGAGTATTGTGTGCAGTTCTGGTGTCCTCAACATAAAAAGGACATGGAACTGTTGGAACAAGTCCAGACGAGGGCCACGAAGACGATCAGGGGACTGGAGCACCTCCCGTATGAAGATAGGCTGAGAAAGTTGGTGCTGTTCAGTCTGGAGAAGAGAAGGCTGCATGGAGACCTCATAGCAGCCTTCCAGTATCTGAAGGGGGCCTATAGGGATGCTGGAGAGGGACTCTTCATGAGGGACTGTAGTGAGAGGGCAAGGGGTAATGGGTTCAAACTTAAACAGAGGAAGTTTAGATTGGATATGAGAAAGAAATTCTTTACTGTAAGGGTGGTGAGGCCCTGGAATGGGTTGCCCAGGGAAGCTGTGAATGCTCCATTGCTGGCGGTGCTCAAGGCGGGGTTGGACAGAGCCTTGGGTGGCATGGTTTAGTGGGAGGTGTTCCTGCCCATGGCAGGGGGGTTGGAACTAGATGATCTTAAGGTCCTTTCTAACCCTAATTATTCTATGATTCTATAATTCTAACTAATGCAATCTACCAATCCAGCACAAGACTATCCAACCAAAAAAAAATGGGAACACTTTTATTACTGCATCAAATCAGTAAAAGCTCCAACATGGATTAGAGGAAGGGAAACAAAGCACAAATGTAAGTTTGTATTTTTCTTTATTTTTAACTTTCATCTTCCCATATATTTTTTTCTGTCCCATATATTTTTTTTAGTCTGCAAATTTAATAAAGGCAATCTGTTGTTTTCTCCACATCTAACAAAAAAAAACCCAAAAAACCAAACCCAGATTCCCAAGTAATCTTGCTTTCTACTCTGATTACAAATAATTCTCTTAATGCATTTTGTTAGTGGTTTGTTAATGTTTCTGGGACTTCTTTAGCCAACTCCCTAGCATGCTTCAGTGAATGCCATCAAGCTCAAATTTTAAGGCACGTAATTTAGCTAGGCAGTCTCTAGTTACTTGTTCTGTACCTGAATGCTTCCTTCTATGCCCTGATTGTATGTAACTGTATAGTCAAAGGTAACCGCTACACTAATAGAGTGAAAACAAGCATTTAAGCTTATTACCTGTTTGTCTAGACAAAGACAACCAAAGACTCTTTTTGCTCATTCATCTCCTGTTACTGTATTTTCATTAATCATTTTGCCCTTCTCCATTTGCATCTCATTTAATGTCTTTTTAATTTTGTCTTAATTTTAGAACATGTTTATTTTTAGAATTTTTAGTTAGGCACTCCAACAACTTGTTGAGTAGGCTCTTTCCTGTCATATATCTTTCTCAACACACACTGGAACAGACCTCTTCCTGACCCCTTCTGACAGCAATCATAAAAAGAAAACCTGAGAATATCAAGATTATTTTCACTATTAGCTGTTATCTATAGAATTTCAACAGGTTAATTTCCTACCTGTTATTTGTTTCGAAGAAAGCAAAAAAAGCAACAACTCTAGTATATAAGCTTCCTTTCCTTGAATAAAAGGTATCCTTCAAAACTGTACCACAGTAGTGACTATAAGTATTGCCCAAGTATTACTTTAATCTGACACTGTAAAGGTGGATTTATTCAAATTACTCCACAGAAAGTCCTCTGGCTTAACTGGCACCAGAATAGAACTGATATTCAAGCAGTAGTATTACAAGTGCCATATGTGACACTATTCAATAGAATTTTATACACCTGTATGTATGGACTACTCTACCTTTACTACACTTCTGCTTGCAGTTCTTTTTTTATACGGCCAGTGACAGCATTTATTATCTCGCCAATGAGTGTTTATATTTATTCACTGATTGAGCAAGATTCCTAGAAATTTTTCAGAGCCACTACTTTGTAAAATTTGGTGCCTGATTTCATATACAAGTTCAAGACACTCTAATTTTTATTAAGCTAAACTGTTATTCAAGAAAAAAAAAATACAAAGTTTGACTGACAAGAAGCGACTTCCTGAATTTGAAATCCATTTGTGGCAAAAGGTGCATAAAAGTTTGAAGTCAGTAGCTCTGAGCTCAAAGTTAACCATCTGCATTTAAGTACATTTCCAAGTCAGAATGTTATGAAGACTTTTCAAGTCAGAGGTCAGAAAAGGTATGTCCCCAACAAAGAATTTAATCATATGCTATGATACTCAAAATGCAGAAGCTTGCCCAACTACACACCTGTAACTACAGAACATTTGGAAGGACAAATATTACCTCCTTTGAAAGAGTGAATGATACTTGTACAATTTATATATTGACATCCTCACATTACTATAATTTTTAAGGAAAATTAATTTTCTTGGGAAAAAAAATGTACATTTCAACAATACAGTGTCCATAATTATCCACATGAAAATCAAAACTACTAAAAATCTTTAAAACTGGAATATTAATTGGAGAGCTATATAACACCTTCTAAACCATACTCTTACCTTCCTTTTCTTTGGGTTTTAAAGCTTCTTTTTTCTGCTTGGCTTCCAGCAGTTCACGTTTCAGCTGTCGCGCTTCTTTCCGTAACTCCTCACTGCAAAGAGAAAAATATTTACAAGAATTTAATCTTCTGGGAATGTAAAGCCACTCAAGAGAAACAAAATCAAAGTTAATGGGCAGTAAATCTCTGATATAAACAAAGTACTGACTCACTGATGCTAGGAACATGGCTTAAAAATCAATTTGAACCTATGAAAGTTCACATTTTCATTAGAAGAGACAACAGAAGAACATAACAGATGACCTATTTTAAAACCCTATTAGAAATATGTCAAGGACGTGAAAGAACCCCTATTGTACTTTTAATTTAACATTGCAATATTTAACCATGAGAACCACACAAAGAAAACTTGAAATAGAGGCAATGCCAAATAAATATTACACGTGTTATAAAATTCCATTTACAGAAGAAAGCCATTCCTGGATTTCTTAGACAGACAGGCAATGTAGTTGTTAAGTTTCAAAGACATAATATGCATACAAGCATAGACCACTGCATATAGAATCTTAGAATCACAGAATAGTTAGGTTTGGAAAGGACCTCAAGATCATCTAGTTCCAACCCCCCTGCCATGGCCATGGACACCGCCCACTAAACCATGCCACCCAAGGCTCTGTCCAACTCCGCCTTGAACACCGCCAGCGATGGAGCATTCACAACTTCCCTGGGCAACCCATTCCGGCGCCTCACCACCCTTATAGTAAAGAATTTCTTCCTCATATCCAATCTAAACTTCTCTGCCCAACCTGTAGCTGTGCCTGGCATTGCTCCGACCCAGGTGGAGGACCTTGCACTTGGCATGGTTAAACTTCATTAGGTTGGCATCAGCCCACCTCACAAGCGTGTCAAGGTCCCTCTGGATGGCATTCCTTCCCTCCTATGTATCAACCAAACCACACAGCTTGGTGTCATCGGCAAACTTGCTGAGGGCACACTCAATCCCACTGTCTATGTCACCCACAAAGATGTTGAACAAGACCAGTCCCAACACCGATCCCTGGGGGACACCACTCGTTATGGTCTCCAGCTGGACATTGAGCCATTGAGCACAACTGTTTGCGTGCGGCCATCCAGCCAGTTCTTCATCCACCGAGTGGTCCACCTATCAAATTGATGTCTCTCCAACTTAGAGAGAAGGATGTCATGTGAGACAGTGTCAAAGGCTTTACACAAGTCCAGGTAGATGACATCAACCGCCCTGCCCCTGTCCATCAGTTCCGTAGCCCCTTCATAGAGGACCACCAGATTGGTCAGGCAGGATTTCCCCTTACTGAAGCCATGCTGGCTGTCACCAAGCACCTTGCTGGTTTTCATGTGCCTCAGCACGCCTTCCAGGAGAATCTGCTCCAAGATTTTGGCAGGCTCAGAGGTGAGGCTGACTGGTCTGTAGTTCCCTGGGTCATCCATTTTCCCCTTCTTAAAATGGGGGTTATATTTCCCTTTTTCCAGTCTTTGGGAACTTATATGACAATTAATTAAGTTTTAAAAATAAAAAAAAAATAATCAGGTGATAACATAGATAGAAGACACCAAATTTTGCAAGTCATAGTGCCAATATCATATGAAATATCTGCCTTCACAGATTTGCAGCTTAAAAGGGACCCCTGAAGATCAACCAGCTCAGCTTCCCTGCTCAAAGCAGCGACAAAAAGAGACAATGCCAAGTGCATTGTCCAGTAAGGTGTTGAATACTGAAAGATGGAGACTCCACAACCTCTCCAGGCAACTACTGCTTGACCCCCCTCATGCAAAAAAGCTTTTTTCTGTGTTTAAATGGAATTTCTTTAATTTCACCTTCTTATCCCTATTTCTGCCAGTGAAATGGTTACCAGTGAAAAAGAACTGATAAATGCTGCAAAATTTTTCTGGTGACAGTATCTGCATTTTCTGCCTAAAAAAAAAAATAAAAAATAAAAAAGAAAATTAAAATGTTCCGATTGATTTAGCATTCATCAAAGGTAATGAGCAGCAGAAATTACTATAATTCAGGAATGTGGCATGCAAGCATCTCCCTGCAGCTGGACTTATGTACCTCAGTTCTCATCTGTAATACCATTACTCACAACACAACAGTCGTTTTTTAAGCAAAGACTTGGAGTTGTGGGGTGTTGATTTCTTTTGAACTTCATTTTCATTTGTATGTATGCACAAATACCAAGCTTGTGAAAAGCACTAGGAAAATAAGACTTCCACTGTAAAGGTATTCAAACAATTGGCTACAGCAGTAGGTCTTCATTTTCAACAGCATGGCAGGAACTACACTAAGCCACATCAACAGCTTTTATATCAGACCAGTTCTACTCTTCTATACTGAGAAGAAAATCATAGGAGAAGTATTAAGAGATATTTGTAATTTAAGTAACTGTTGGTTTTAGATAAATTGGGGATAGTATGGTAAGCAAGCTGTCTTACAACACTAATCGAGCATACTGCAACATTTTCTTATAGTTGTACAGCCGGAACAACATTCGGTGTCAATAAATGTCATATGCTTAAAGTATTTAGAGAGCCAGAATATAGTGACATAAACACTGTTCTGAGTAACAGACCCTAACACATCAGAAGTTTTCCTGACAGAGGGGACACACTTTCTCTTAGTTATCTTATGCTACTATGGAACGACATATGAACAATGGAAAGAGATTTGAAGGTCCTAATTCCTGGAAAGCCTTATTCTAAAATGTTTTTTTCAAGCTCCCTCTATGATCAGTGCTAGGTCAATAAAGGACTTTGATACTTGGCTCCTTATGGACTGTACGCTTTCTACACTTTTCATCCACAGGCTCGCTTTACCAAGTTAGGTTGCTGAGACAGGTACTCCAAAAAGCCTGCATGCTAAACAGCAAACCACAAGAACTGACTGGTAGGAAAGCCAGGCTATACTGGAACAGAGTTGGAAGTAACTGACTTTTTATAAACAGGAAAATGTCTAATTGATGAGGCAGCGCAGAATCAAAATAGTGGACTGTACCTACTCCCTCTGTCTTTGAAGATAGGTCTTTGCATGCAGTAAACTTGCAGTCAGTTTTCATATATCATGGCTGCTGGTTTGTAGCCCATTACACAATTGCCTCCTGCCCCTGGTAAATTTATGCTGCTACAGAGGCATAGCTCCGTCTGCTCCATGCTTGTCTCACTGCTCTCTCAGTACTGCTGCTATGCTGCAAGGTACTCTCTTGCTCCCTCCTTCTCCCTCTTCTCGCCATCTCCTGTACCCTGGAAGCTGTCCGCCCTCCCTTAACACGGAGAGGTATTTCCAGAGAAGGTCTAATTGCTTCCCCTGCCTACTTATCACCATTTTAAAGGGCCAAAATGCACAAGTGGAAAACAAACAAGTAACATGCAACTACTTTTTCACTTCCTGAAATGGCATTGCTAAGTTGCACACAAAACCGTTATTTCCTCCCTACATTTCTTATTTTAAAAACAGAAATACAGCTTTTTCTTTAAAATGCTAATCTTCTATCTCCAAAATTTGTGAGGAATGTTTCTGTGAAATAGCTTAAGTACCAAGCTGGATTTCACTTTGAAGAAAAGTCTAGACAACATAACTAGACAACATGGACCAAATTTCCTACTATCAGCGATTTATTGTTATAGCATTTGAAAACAAATTACATTTTGTAGTAAATAAAAGCAGTAACATTCCAAAGACTGTACAGCAGTAGCTTATATGTGAACAACAGCTTTTAACTTTTTATCTGAAGTAGCTTAGCCCAATTATTTTTCTATCGTTACCACCGTCTCTTAACAACATAACTTTCAGTATATTTTTCCGACTGAAGCTGGAACGTCCTGGAATATAAAAGCTGTTAAACAACTTGACCAATAGGCTTATATGATTCTAGGGCCAAGCACAATGGTCATAACTGTCTCAACCATCTCAACCATATTCAAGATCAAGCACAGGAGTAACTCTGTATATGTGTGTGTATATGCAAGCATGCATACAGTAAATTATATACTGAATCTTTCTGAAGATAAGAATTGTAGATCAGATTTTTTTTCTTTAAGTAACACTGCCAAAACTCTCTAGGTGACTTAACTGTAAGAAGCACTGACAGAAAACCAGAAAAACCTGCCTATCGAAGTATAAAACTAAAATGAAATAGCAACATCAAAAGAATGACTCATTTTTTCTACTTATTTCAGAGTTGACTGAAATCAGATTATTCGTTCTGCAGAAAACAAAAAAATCCAGCCAAGCTGTTTCAAAACAAACTGTGTAACTCCAGACTTTTCAGATTATTTTCTCAGAACAAATAAAACTGTTTTCTCTAGAAATTTTCCAGTGAAACCCAGTCTAGGAATCCCTTTGAATTTTTGGTTCAACTCTAGCTCAGTCTGATAGGTCTGTGCATCAATCTGATAGGACTGACAGGAACTCCAGAATCTAGGAGCTAAGAAGACTTGGGTAACTTCAGAATGAAACCTAGTACACCCTAAAGACACCATGCATGGTAAAGTCATCAGCTTTCCTTGTAAACCAGTTTTATATTTTATTAATGCATGATCAGCAAACACCTCTACACTGTTACCTTGTAACCACTCAGGCTTCTCTTCAGCAGACAAGTAATTTATACTTTTTAAGAGATCTTTCTAAAGAAAAGGATGTTCTCCTAGCTTTAATCACTTCTGCCTACTTCAGAACTCCCCACAGTATTTCCACAATCCTTTTGGATGTGGACTTCAGAATCGGACATGGGCCTCTGAGTGGAAATGACAGGCTCCAGCATTCCTGAAAGACTCTGCTGATGGTTACTTACCTTAGTTTTAACTCACCAAGGAACATCCATTTCAGCACTGAGCACTCACATTACTTTCCACAATGGCTCTAAACCAACCTCTTAGTCACTTCTGTCCAAAATGCCATTCAGCAGTTGTTCTATAATGCAGCCACAACCTGCATTTCTGGTTTCCAATTGTATAACCTGGGATTGAGTTGCATTAAAACGGTTTTTATATTGCATTGTGGCCATTTAGGTATTAAATTCAAATAATATGCAACAGCCTGTTCTCATGTACCTTATTATTTTCTTATAATGACTTTCTAAAAATGTCATTGGCTTTTAAACAAATATTTGATGCAAATACAATAAACACTGTACCAAGTCAGTTATTTTTATGAATCAAAAAAGTCAAGCCTTTTACACCTGTGTCATCCCCTCTCTCCAGTTTCCCCAAAAGGCAACATAATTGTCTACTACCTACAAAATCTCACTAACCAGCATCAGTTACAACTGTAGTGTATTTGAGAACAGATTAGAGAAATAAACACAAATTGTGACTTTGGCATAAGTGAACATATGATTATACTTGCTGTGCACAAACACAAAACCACCACTTTTTCTCTACATTCATATATGTAAGTACTTGTATACGCATTCACATCAGTATATATACACCTTAACTGGCTATAAGTAACAAAATACATACGACACACAGCCACGAGTAAGACACAGAGAGACACAGTGCCATTTTCAGCTGTGATTTAGGTTGTGCTCAACTGTGAGTGGTTGTATATACTCAAACCTGTGATTTAGATATTCCTCATCCAGTGATAACAAAGCTTAGTAGATGCTAAAATTCACTTGGTATCTATATTTTGATTGCCTGAAAATTTTGCCTTCTATTCATTTTCAAATTTATCCCAACTCCAGTCTAAAATTCACTACAATTCAGAGTATTCACCCCTCCCCATTTAAACTTTACCTAGGCCCCTAAAGGTGCCCAAACTGCTTGAGGTTACCCTAGCACATAGTCATGCACTGATCCTGGTACAAGCAATATTAAACAAGGCCACTTTTTTTCAAAACTTAAGTAATTAGGTGGTGTGAAAAACATAGATGTCCTCACAGTCAGAGGATTCCCCAAGAAAAATGTGAATTTATAATGGAGGAACCATTCAGTGACTGAACAACTGAAAGATTACAGTGCATTCTGCATCACTGGACTTGGTTTTCTTCTAAAAGGCATGTTGTACTTGAAACAAGAATTAACTCTGGGAAGCACTGTTTTCTGTAATAATGAGCATAAAAATTTTTTTTTTCATGGCAAAGCATGTTATTTCCCTTCCTCTTTTTATGATATTATGATTATGTTGGAGTTCCTCTTTTTTTTTTTTTTTTTTTTTTTTTTAAAGGCCATTTCCTTTCATTTGCTTCTGCTGTCTTCTCATTCAGCAGCGTCAGACAAAAAATTACTAACTGGCTATCCGTAAATGGTAAAATTATTTAGTACGTATTGTTCAATGTAAACATATCAGAAGAAGAAAAAAAATAACCAAACAAAAACCTCTTCCACATTTTACATAGTCAATTTTAAAATGCTATGACTAATAAAAGTATGTCAAAATTGTAACATAAATTTAATTTTTACATGAGCAGCATCCTTTAACATCTTAACAAAATACAATGAATACTGACGTACTTCAACACTGCTTATGTTAGCTTCACAGCTGAATAAATTATTCTGATTTAAGTTTAGATAAATAAAAAAAAAATTAAGCTGCAGTACAATATTACCCCTTCATAACATAAGTCAATAGCCTGGAAAAAAATCCTAGATTCAATTCCCTCTTATTACGGGCAGTCACATTTCTTTCCCCAAATATATTAATTCCATAAAAAGCATCTTAAATTTATTAATGGTAATTTTTAATGCCTATTATATCATTACCAAACATGATTTATGTGGAAAGGCCGTTCTAGAACTGACAACTGGACACCTTAATAGTATTATGGACAATGAAAATGAATACCTATTCAGATGACAGCTTAGCATGACCTGCCAATGTGTGTGCTTTTCAGCCGTATGCTGGGCTGCATCATAAAGACCGTGATCAGCAGTCGGAGGGAGGTGATTCTCCCCCTCTACTTTGTTGCCATGAGACCCCACATGAACTACTGTGCTCAGCTCTGAGGCCACAACAGGATGGACATAGACCTGCTTGCACAAGCCCAGAGGAGGGCCACAACGATGATCAAAGGGCTGGAGCATAGGCTGAGGGGTTGTTCAGCCTGGAAAGAAGGCTCAGGGGAGACCTTAGAGCAGCCTTCCAGTACCTAAAGGGGGATAACAATAAAGCTGAAGATGCACCTTTAACAAGGACGTGTGGTGACAGGACAAGGGGAAATGGCTTTAAACTGAAAGAGGGAAGATTCAAGTTAGATATTAGGAAGAAGTTCTTCACTACGAGGGTGGAGAGACACTAGAACAAGTTGCCTAGAGAAGTCGTGGCTGCCCCATCCCTGGCAGTGCTCAAGGCCAGGCTGGATGCTGCTATGAGCAAACTGGTCTAGTGGAAGATGTCCCTGCCCATGGGATGGAGGTTGGAACTAGATGATCTTTAAGGCCCCTTCCAACCCAAATCATTCTATGATAATTTTACCATCACTTTTAGTTTCTGTTAGAACACTCTTGAAATATGCATAATATTCTGGTTAAGAGTTTCAATTCTAAGTTAAAATACAAATAGTATTTTCAAACAAAGAACTCTAACAGTATATTGAAACAATGTGTCATGCTTGTACAATTAAGATATTTGCAGAATGCGTGGAAGAATCAAGGGAAACGTCTGTTCTATAATGTTGGTTTTGAAGCTTATTCTGATATTCCCCCGTCTGCCTTTGTGTTACCTGCACACTATACAGTTCTTGGGACGGGTAGTAAATTCCCCCTTTTGGCATGCAGATCTAAGACTTTTCTAGGGTTCAAGAATCTTTTGTCTGGATTACATTACTGTTCATCTCTGGCACTGCAAGAATTTTACAACTGTGAAAATGAGAATGAAAATTATGGGTTTGGACTATGACTGCATATTTTTGCCAGCCTAGTTTTGTTGTAGAGTCACATATACATCATCTTCTGCAAATGGCACATCACAGTCATATTTCAAATAAAGATATGATTTAAAAATGGTGGAAGACATATTCAGCAGGCCTTGACATTGGAAACTTGTAAATGAAATATTTTAATATAGCTGATGGACCCTTTTTGGACACCTGTGCTAATACTAACAGTTAATGCTGGCTTTGACTTTAACAGTACATTGAATATTACAGTTTGCAAGTAGTATGTAACTGTTTAAAAAACCTTCTATACTGAAAGAGTTTATGGATGAATTGCCATATTTATGTATTTTATCTAATACTACTGAAAGATTTCAATGCTGAACTCTAATAGGACCAGCATGTTTATTAAAAACTACATGAGCAACCATTACTATTTTTCTATTTCATAATCCCGAGTGTAAATAAGCGTACCACACCATTAAAACATCAGATAATTGGCACTTTATTTCGATGTAATTATGCACACTGGACTATAAACTACATTGTATGTCAGCAGTCTCAGTACTGGGCAATGAATTCTCACAGGCTGACTGATGAAGAATGTTACCATTTTACTCTGCTGTGAGAAGCTTAGCAAAATAGCAGGGCCTGGAGACAGAGCATAAAGTATAAACTTAAGCAAGAAGAAGAAAGATATTGATGGAGAAGCAATATAATTCATTACAGCAACTAAGACAGATGGAGAAGGAAAAACCCCCACAGGTTTCAGGGCACATGAGCTCTTCTTCAGCTAGTTCATTTTTCTTCTACAGTTTGCACAATAAAAGGAATTAACTTTTCTTACAAACTTTCTTCACTTATATTGTTCAACCACCAGTTACACTGCCAGAAAATGCAGATGCATGCATAGGGACATGTATAGAAGTATATATCATGGTTTTAGCCTAAGGCTGATTTTATGCACTGTCTGCACTTCTGTGTTCACAGCAGATTCCGGAACAGATATGGGAACCTAGATTTTCCCAATGTAAGAGAAGAACATAACTTTGGCTAATGTAATACAGGCAACACTGTTAAACAAACAGAAAAACTGGAGGAGACTTACAGCACCTCTCATACAGATCAATGGTATGTTTATCTGGATCGAAAATGCCTAGCTTAATCCTTGATGAAGATAGGATGAGAAAGCTGGTGCTGTTCAGCCTGGAGAAGAGAAGGCTGAGTGGAGACCTCATAGCAGCCTTCCAGTATCTGAAGGGGGTCTATAGGGATGCTGGGGAGGGACTCTTCGTTAGGGACGGCAGTGATAGGACAAGGGGTAACGGGTGCAAACTTAAACAGGGGAAGTTTAGATTGGATATGAGGAAGAAATTCTTTACTGTAAGGGTGGTGAGGCCCTGGAATGGGTTGCCCAGGGAAGCTGTGAATGCTCCATCGCTGGCGGTGTTCAAGGCGGGGTTGGACAGAGCCTTGGGTGGCATGGTTTAGTGGGCGGTGTCCCTGCCCATGGCAGGGGGTTGGAACTAAATGATCTTAAGGTCCTTTCCTAACCCAACTATTCTACGATTCTATAAGAAATGCATTTGCCTTTTTTTCTTTTTTTGTAATAGTATACCACAATGGTCCCTCAAAGCTGTTGTAATTAAGAGATTTTCCTCCTCCTCTGACACTTCCAAATAACGGCTTGGAGGATGAGTTCTTGTTTTAGTTCCTTACTGCATGATCCTATGACCATTAAGTTTCAGCCTATTTCTATCACTCAAGCTTTTGGGATAATACAAATTTCCATTAGGACATTCCTCTCTCATTAACATTACAACTTTGTACTATCGGCAAGATTTTTCTAATAAACTTTGTTTTGTTCTGTTTTGTTTTTCTTTTTTTTGTTTTGTTTTGTTTTGTTTTGGTTTGTTTTGGTTTGGTTTCTTGTATTTAAGATATTATTGAAAACCTGAAGTGGAAACTATCCTAATAAGTTCGACCAAAACCAATAGCTGCTCTTTCAACATAATACATGTTCTCCTTTAAGCAACTTCTTACCTATTTTACAGTTCTTGTTCCATATTTCCCTCTCCTTCATTTTAACCATTTCCTACAGATTAATCCAGAGTAAGTTTTATCATATACATTTACCCAAGAAAAATGTTACTTTTGCCCAGGAAATACCCAAAGACATGTTAGTTAGTTTATAAGAATCTCTTTTAGTAATCCAATTCAACATATCTATTAGCCACTAATTGTTCTTTAGCCTTTAATTATTCTTACTTTCGAATCTAGACCATTGTATTTTATATTGTTTTACCATCTTAGAGTAAGCAAACTAAATCCATAAATTAACCTGAAAATTTAGAAGGGTGGTTTCACCAGATAAGTTAGACAAGTTCTAAATGCTACTACTAAATGCTTGAGACACAACATGGATACTTCCTGTAAAACAAAAAAATTATCAGATGCAAAGCTTATAGAAAGGGACAAAGTCAAAGAATTAAACTGTGTGACTAAACAAGGTTTAAAAGGTAAAGCTTAAAGCTAGGGTTGTCAGAATAGACTGCAGAAGGTCGTATGTTAGATGACCTATAAAACGAACTATGATGAGTTTTAAAGAGGAAACAGCTGAAGGTATTAATGCTAAAATGATTGAATTAACTAAACCAAGAAAACATAAAAGCAGCAAAAGGTCACTAGGTCACACGGGATTAAAGGGAATAATAAAGTAAAATAAAACCACTGCTGATAATATAAATGATTGATTTGTGTCAACTTTCTCAAAAGATGCTAGTGAGATAACTCTCAAAGAACGTGATTTGATCTAGACATAAAGATGAGACAAGACCATAGAGGTGTAAACAGAAGAGATACCAGCCAGTTAAAGTATGATGAAGCTCCAGAGTACATCCTCTGGAAGGAACTCAGGAATGGCTGTTCCACTAACCTTAAAAACAATGATTTATTGGATGACTAGTAAGTAACAAACACCATACCTTTTGAACAAAAGGGATGATAAAGGAAAGCACAGTAAACACCATGGCAGCTTCTATCAAGTAGTTTTAAGCAATTAATAAAACAAACACCATCTTGAACAGCGAGTTTCTATGCTGCCTCACTAATCTAGTAGTTTCATTACAATGCATTGGTGAATGTGTCAATAGACAAGGTGAACAGCTTTAGATGCTTAAAAAGCCTTTATGATGAGCTTCTTAAAAAAGAAAAAGCAAATGGTGAGAAATGTTGAAAACAAAGCACATGGTGAAAGAAAAATAGCCACACTGACAGAAGGATAATGAACTACCTTTTGGTGAGGCAAAGATCATAGTTCAAGTCAAATACTATGAAAAAACTGAGGGAGGTACATGATAACACTTCTGGAAGATCCGAAATCAGGAGGTCAATCTAGCCCAGACAAAATATAGTGATTTCTCATGGTTTTAACTCAGTAAGAGAGATTGTAACAAATAGCCACAGTCAGACTCTCAGAAATCCTGTTCTATTCTCCTACAAAATTGAAGGAGACTCTGTAGAGGAAAATCCTTGTAGCCTTACACAACTCTATAGCAACAGAATGAGTTCATGAAAAGCCTCTGAACGTTTCAAGCGAAATCTCAATGAAGACCTCTAATAATATGTAGCTGTGGAAAACAGTACCATAAAAGGTACACTTACTGAGGGGAATAATACAAAAAATATTATTCTCTACAAGAGACAGACAATAGTGATTAATTTAGAATACTATAAACGAAACTGGATATCCCATGTTAAAATGGCCAACACGGTAATACAGGAAACTCCAGAAAGGATAACAAAGATTATTCCCACCATGAAATATTGCTCCTGACATGAATATAGAGCAAAATGGAATTATTCATTTCAGAAACAAAATGAAAGAGAGGAAATAAGAAAAAGGGTAGGAAAAAAAAATACTGCATATATCTAACATCTGAATCAAGGAGACACAGTAAAATCTCAGTAAGAAAAAAAAAATAAAAAATCTTCTACTCTTGAGGTTAGACCACACAATTCTTTTGTAGACAATTTCTTTGGAGTAAAAGCCTTCATATTATTAAAAGTATCTCAGACATTTACATGAAAAGCAGAAACATCTATTTACAACCATTAACACTAAAAATTAATTTCAGGAGAAATATAAGATTTCCTTCCTTGGGACATTTCAATTATAAATCAACTGACGTATATTGCTGATGGATTCCTCTTTCACTTTTCTGAGGCAAATGGTGTTGGCCACTTGAAGCCAATTCCACTTGCAGATTAATACATCATCAATGGAGCAAAGACACTTAGAACAGCTGTGTATGCCTAATAGAGATTTTCCTCTCCGAGGCTCACTCTGACTCTCCATTTTATGAGAAGTGCAATCAGTGCTCACAATTAAGTACCAAAATAGTTACATCAGCATCAGAGCCTTCAAAAAAAATCCCCAAACCTCAATGAATGATGGAAATAGCTTTCTACATACTCTATGAATACCAACATACCAGAGGACAGTTTAAATGCCTAAAATGGACAGGTTAAACTCAGAGCACAATATATGCCAATTACATATCACTGTTTCTTGGAAACTGATTAGAACACTTGCTCTGAGTTTTGCCTGCTGTTTCCCAACATCTGATAAAAATTTATAACAGATGGAAATGATTGCAAAGTGAACAGCACTCCCTCCATGCTCTCCATTCTGCTGATTTAATCACAAACACACTGAATCTGATAGTAATGAAACAATAGACTTGTTGTTGATGAGATCACCAAATGATTTCCACAAAAAACTATCAGACACTGTAAAATATAGTTACCACAGACATACAGAATCCTTTTCTGACCTGCCATATCACCTGTCTATACAAAATAGTAAATTCTGCCATATGAGCAGCCTGAAATAAAACAAATATTCAACTTTGTTTGATTTGTAATTATTATATTGAAAAGCCAGATTCAAGAAAGACAGTCTTGTCAAAAATGTTTCATAGAGTTAGCTGGCTGAGACATTTCTAAATTTCAGCATTCTTCCCTATTACGAAATGGCAACATTATTCCCAAGTGAGTCTGCTCTGCAGTCTCTATATAATGCGTGTTTTAAACAAACAAATCATACTCAAATGCTCTGCTACTGCAAACTACAACTGAGAACTCGAGTTCACGGTAGTTAGTAGTTTTAATGATGTAAAAAAAGGCTAGGAGTTAAGCATGTGCTGAGGGGTTTGCAGGATCAGTACCAAATTGTCTGAAAGATCAACTAACATTCTACTCTATCTATTCTATTCCTCCACAAGCAAGTACAGATTCTCTTTTTTTAATGACTCAAAATGAGCAGATCTCTGAAGAGAAACAAAGTAACTTAATTCTTCTAAAACCTCAACATTACATAAAATTGCTTTTCTATAGGTAAAAATGTCATCAACAATGTTACTTTAAAGACTGATTTGCAGAACGTTTTAAGTCTAGAGGCAATCACTGAGCCCTACTCAATGCTAACAAAATTCTCCTCTTTCCAATAGCCCTATCTGAGCCTCAGAAGATCCAACAGGGTGATTCAACCAGACTGAGGATCCTTCCTGGCTGTCCCCTTTTCTAGGAGTGCCTCAGATCCAGACAAGAAAGAGCAGACTGGAAAGAATTTTTCTAGCAGCAAGAAAAAATCCTAGCTAGAAAACTGCCTTTCATAAGCCCTCTTCTGTCATATGAAGGGACCACATGTACATGATGCGACAGGACAGGGATGCAGGACTCAGCAAAAGCCAAAAGCCAGGATTCCCACTGTCAGAACAATTTTTCTCGCTTACATCATACTTCGCATCCAGGTATGAAGGGCTCCTGAAGAAAGACTGCTAGGTAGGGCTGGACACTCTGGTAGCAGTATCCTGCTCGTTGTTTCCGTTTTCTTGTTTAAGGCAGAAAGTACAAGCACACACAAGTAAATATACCACTTCAGGAAACTGATCTTCACAGATGCACTGAACAACGCATTTACAATAAGCCAAGTAATATTTTGGAAATTCTCTGTCTCTGGAAAAACTATGCAGTTCACTTACCAGTCAACCACCATAGCTCAGTCTACAACTGCTTCTGTATCAGAACACAATGGTGGTTAAAAGAATTTTTTAAGAGTCCCTATGCCTTATTTTTCTGACCCCCCCTATCTAAATATACTGGCAGATGCAGCACACCATTTGTAGTTGGGATTTCAGTGAAAATGGGCCATCAAGTCCCACTGGTGGTCCAGTGCACGAAGAAATCGCTAATGTCTCACCTCTCCCAAAGTCTGCTCATGATTCAGAATCCAAGTATTACAGACAGGATGCCATTAGAGTACCTGGATATGGACATTTTGCATGGAAGGCAAATTAAAATATAAATAGAGATTTGAATGAGCCTGAAAATGATACCTAAACAAATACAAAACAGAATTGCCCGCAACAGAATGTAAGCTACAGGTGTTACTATGTTTCGTATGACAAGGACTTGCCAGGTACAAAACGAAATTGTAAGATTTCAGATTCAAAATAAACATAGGGAAATACAGTCCACACTGCTTACAATTAAACTGAGGAATACATTGCCACAAGACATCGTAGGGTATGAACAAGTTCAAAGCAGCCATACCTATTACAGAAGAAAAATACACCAAAAAGCATGAAACACGACAGGCCAAATGAACTTTGAGACTAAATAAGTCTTATGCTTCAGACTGCTTGAAACAGGAAAAGTTCCCCAGTAGTATCTTAGAACTACCCTCCTTCTGGCTGCTGTCAGAATCAGGATTCTTTGGCTAAATGGATCTTTGACCTAATCCAGTATAGTTTATTCTTAAATCAATTATGACTTCTAAAAACCTGACATTTATTACTTTGACTTAGCAGCACAAAAGCATGGAGTGACATTTTCCACACTGGAGAGGTCCATGTCTAAAGGTGCACAAATATATATATTTTTAATTTTTAGATGAAATATCTCTTATGCAAAAATATTCCCAGAGAATCTGTCATCTTCTGTTTTTAAATGGGGGCAAAGTAATATTTTTCACAGCTCTAAGAAAGAGTTTTTTTTTTTTTTTATGTAATTGGAAAAGCTTGATATAAGTTTGAAAGCAAAAACTGTAAGTTACATAAAGGTAAAACAAAAAGAAAAAATACTATTTATGTAATGCATGAATGGTTAAACAACGAATATGTTTACTAACCATTAGATGGATTTTGAAATATAATCAAAGCTTGACTCAGCATTTAGGACCTGTGTGAACTTCTTCCATAGTGAACAGTTAATGCATGACCATTATGCCATAGCTGATATAGTTATTCAGCAAATGCCTGAAAACTACAGAATTAAGTACACTGATGTTTGCACAAATTAGAAAACCTTCCCTATGTTCCCACAGTATGATCAAGTATGTATTTCAGTGTGCCTAGCATATTTTGTACAACTAATTTCTGAATTTCAACCATACAATTAGTCACAACAATCACTAACATAATTGTTTCACAGTAAGACTACTGAAAACTAATTCAGCAAATTAAAGTGATAGTTGCTACAGCAACTATTAAATTCTGTGAAGTCTGTGAAGAATGGAAAGTAAGGTATATTAACTCAGAGTTACGGAAGCACAATCTGAGCTCCAGGTTATTTTAAAGAATATTTAAGCTGATTTGCTCCCTACCACTGATGAATTTCATATTCTTACAAAGTAGCTCCATCTCTAACCTACTCCCTTCACCCATGACTCCTCAAGTGAAGAAAGCCAAAATGACACTTACATTATTATCTCACATCTGTACCTCAATTAAGCCATGAAAAACATTTTAAGAACTCTTTAGACTGAATAAAAAGTATTTTTAAATTGAGCTAAAGTAAGTGTCAAAAATTCAAATCAAATAGCAAAGATGTTTTATTTTTGCACTAGATCTCACACTGGACCTGAATCACATGATGCAATGAAAGTCCACTTTGGATGATCAATGCACTCCCAGATGTAACTGGAAACATTTATTCTGATTGAAAAAGCAAAGCAGGTAATTGACTAATAATTAATATTATAATATCAAATCTATTTTATGATGCTCAACATTATTTTAACATAGAGATAACAGATTGGCATAACTGATTAAGTTAATTTTTTCTGCTACAAGCACAGTCTCCAATTCAGCACTTTCGTACTTTGCTTTACATGTAAATAATTCCACTGTGTTATTCAAAGAACAGTTTAATTTCATAGACTCATAGACTAGTTAGGGTTGGAAAGGACCTTAAGGTCACCTAGTCCCAGCCTCCCTGCCATGGACAGGAATGCCTTATACCTGTACCTTAAAATGAAATAAAATGTTAAAAAAACTAGCAAGACTATTAATTTTGTATTACATAGACTTAAAATGTTGAGGATTAAACACTTCCAAGCAATTAGCCGTAGGCATGCAAGTAAAGCTAAGCTTGTATTTGAACACTGGTAAGACAGGTGCAAGCTGACATGCATTTTATCCCATGTATAACTACTTTAATCAATAAGTATCCTGCAATTTTCATCTTTTTAGGTTTCAATCAATTAAATTTATGTCATGACTGGTCTAATTTATTAGAGAACAGTTGTCTAAATTTTATACTGAAGCTGACACAGATAATATTTTTACATTTTGTATCACAAGAACAATTCTTGTAACAATGCCACCACTGGAATCAATTTGATCAGTACTATCGAAGGCACTTATCTGCCAAGCACATTGTCCTGGGTTAGCTTAAACCACGACATATATATATTTTATTATGTAAGTAAAGTCATATTTTTATTATGTGCAAATATAGTACTTGATTAAAAAGAAATCTTCTGAATAACGCAATTGCTCCGCTATTGCCAATATAATATACCTACGTAATATAACTCATATGCTATCATCCTATATAATATACCTCATATGCTATCAACATCCTACATAATACTCTTCATACAGGATCAATATTTTAACATGCTTTACACTTTATAAAGTAATGCAAATTATTCTCAGTACAGATGAGTTCCATTAAAAAGAAAACCAGTTCCACTGTAACAATAATGAAATACTTCTGTGACCTGCTAAAGACAGTGCTCATTTGGCCTAAGTAACAATAAATTAGTAACTGGAGTAGTGCATCCCTACCTGAGGAACACAACAGGTGCGTGGCACTATGAACAACGCTTTCCACAATGTTTCAATTAAATACATAATGTTAAAGGTGAATTTTGGTTTGTGAGAGATTCTCAGAGTTGGTAGGAGTCTGATTGCCCAAAAAGCTCTTAGCATCAAACTCTATCTTATTTCTAAGCTGCTTCGAGTTCACATTTATTTAATCAGCTAAAAATATAGAAGTTTACAAGCAAATCAATAAAACTCAGTGCTTAGGAAGTCAGACAACTGAAATAATGACAATATCTGCACTTACAAATCAAAGAATCATAGAATCATAGAATCATAGAATAGTAAGGGTTGGAAAGGACCAAATGCCCTTTCCTTTTTAAAAGTGTTCATTTTCTCACTCAAATTACAGGCAAAGAACATTCATTGGAGGTCAAGATCAATGAAAAAAAAAATACCATAAAGAAAAAGATAAAGAGATCATAGCAAGAAGCAGTCTTCCTGGAACATTTACTAGGGTCCATCTTCTGGTTTAGTTTTTACATTGCACCTGTTATTCACTTCTAGAATAACAAAGGTTACTGGAACATAAAGAAAGGGTCTCACAGTCCCCAACACTAGAGCTCCCTTATATTGAAAAAAAAAAAAACAAACAGGCAATTTTAATTTGATTTCTTTCCATCATAAAATGCACAGATGATAAAAAATTACACAGGTACAATAATTCAGGGATTTCTTTTTACTTAAAAATTCACAGCTACTAACAGAAGTACTAGTTGCTTTTATAACTATCAGCATTTTGGGATCTGGCTTTAATTTATTGATTAGTCAGTAAAATATTTTCCCTGTTTTTACTCGACTACTAATGATTATCACTAAATAGTCTCAAATAAGGAATGCCAATTGAATGCCATTTGAATGCCAAAATGAATGCCGTTTTTATATTAAAATGTTTTATATAAACTCTCTCATGGCTCTTAAGTTAACCACAAATCAAATTCTCACAACAGTTGTTTTAAAACTGTAAGTACTTTGATGGTTGTAAGCTAAAATCGACAGCCATTCGTCATTCAAGCTACCTGTATCAGAATCTTAACCTAAACTTATATCTGCTATAGCCTTGCAATTTCCCCAAAAAAACATACTCTTATTTCTCTTAAAAAAATATATCATTTGTCTTGAAGAATATAAATGAATGGATTTAAGAAATACTTTAGAGTTACTAGATTAGCGAGAAGAATGGAAGTTTATTCTTGAAGTTAACAAGTAGGCATTAGATGGTACTCAGAGAGGGAGTTTGCTGTTGCTTTTTTTTTTTTTAATTTTACAAAAAGAGAAACTTATATGTGACAAATGGCCACAGTTAGGAGGCTGCAAAAGGACAGCAGGGGATTCAGCACATATTTTATTAACTCAATTTTCTTTTCAGCTATTCAATTCACCTTTAAAATAAAACCTTAGTTTCTGCTGAAAACAGCAAAATTTGTGGAAAATCCATAGGGAGGCTCCAAATCCTTGGGATTTGTGGATTTTCTGTTTGAACAGATTTTTATTGTTCCTGTTGATTGCCCTAACACTCATTTTCAGGCACCAGGCAGCTTGAGTTATGTTATCTGTGGGCATTTAAACAGTACCAGCAGGTAGCTTAACTTTCCAAACTCATTTTTATTAGATGGTAGAACACCAAATAACTGTTTGGAGAGACATGAAAATGTAAAAAGAATGATCTTATCAGTTTTGTTAATTTAACTTGGTTTAATAATTGCCACTGACTTGTTAGATATATTAAGTTATAAAAATATTTTTATATGGACTTACACCTCTATTTTCATTCTTTTTGTTATTGCCGGGTCACATACTATAGGAAAAATGGCTCTGTCTGGGCTAAATGCCCAGAACGTTTGAAGCATCTCACACTGAAACAATAGTGGTCTTTGTTGGACACCATCTGCTAGCAGATATTTTTTTTTTAAATCACTGTGTGTCTGCTAATACAGATGCATTGCACTTCCACAAACTGAATTACATTTATGCTCAGACTAAATACTATTCATGTAAAAAGAGTTTCATTTCACATTATGAGTGAGCTAGAGTTATACTGATGCAACACACATGAGATAAGCTTGTTCCATGTGGCCAGATTACTCCAGAAATATTTCATTTTGCTCTTTTGGATTTTACACAGTCTGCCATGCTTTTAGTACCACAAATCTCACCTTTCATTATCTGTGGTTCTAATTTGTTGGTATTGCTCATCTCTCTGTGTTTCTTCACTAGCTATTAGACATGGGTAAACTGTCTTGGCTAAATTATGAATCAGACATGGGTAAACAGCACATTGAGAAAATCTGAAAACACTAAATAATTATTATCTCCAGTAAGAAAACAGAAATGCATTAGCAGACTTATAAAAATTAAAATATGGGCAGAAATACAGGGATGTTGTCCGGGAAGCTAGGGACCAGGTTAGGAAAGCTAAGGCCCACTTAGAATTAAACTTGGCTAGGGATGTTAAGGATAACAGGAAGGGATTTTATAGGTACATTGCCAATAAAAGACAGGTTAGGGACACAATGGGCCATCTCCTGAAGCTATCGGGAGAACTGGCTACCCTGGATTTGGAGAAGGCTGAGGTTCTTAATGACTTCTTTGCCTCAGTCTTCACCGGCAAATGCTCTGACCACACCAACCAAGTCTTGGAAGGCAGACGCAGGGACTGTGAGAATGAAGACCCTGGGCCCACTGTAGGAGACGATCTGGTTCCAGACCGTCTTAGGAACCTGAATGTACACAAGTCCACGGGACCGGATGAAATCCATCCGCGGGTCCTGATGGAGCTGGCAAATGAAGTTGCTAAGCCACTGTCCATCATATTTGAAAAATCATGGCAGTCAGGTGAAGTTCTCGATGACTGGAAAAAGGGAAATATAACCCCCATTTTAAGAAGGGGAAAATGGATGAGCCGGGGAATTACAGACCAGTCAGTCTCACCTCTGTGCCTGGCAAAATCTTGGAGCGGATTCTCCTGGAAGGCATGCTAAGGCACATGAAAAACAACAAGGTGCTTGGTGACAGCCAGCATGGCTTCACTAAGGGGAAATCCTGCCCAACCAATCTGGTGGCCTTCTATGAAGGGGCTACGGAACTGATTGACAGGGGCAGAGCAGTTGATGTCATCTACCTGGACTTATGTAAAGCATTTGACACTGTCTAGCATGACATCCTTCTCTCTAAGTTGGAGAGACATCAATTTGATAGGTGGACCACTCGGTGGATAAAGAACTGGCTGGATGGCCGCACGCAAACAGTTGTGCTCAGTGGCTCAATGTCCAGCTGGAGACCAGTAACAAGTGGTGTCCCCCAGGGATCGGTGTTGGGACCGGTCTTGTTCAACATCTTTGTGGGTGACATGGACAGTGGGATTGAGTGTGCCCTCAGCAAGTTTGCCGATGACACCAAGCTGTGTGGTTCGGTTGATACACTGGAGGGAAGGAATGCCATCCAGAGGGACCTTGACACACTTGCGAGGTGGGCTGATGCCAACTTGATGAAATTTAACCACGACAAGTGCAAGGTCCTACACCTGGGTAGGAGCAATGCCAGGCACAGCTACAGGTTGGGCAGGGAAGAGATTGAGAGCAGCCCTGTAGAGAAGGACTTGGGGGTGTTGGCCGATGAAAAAATGAATATGAGCCAGCAGTGTGTGCTTGCAGCCCAGAAAGCCAACCGTATCCTGGGCTGCATGAAAAGGAGTGTGACCAGCAGGTCGAGGGAGGTGATCCTGCCCCTCTACTCTGCTCTCATGAGACCTCACTTGGAGTATTGTGGGCAGTTCTGGTGTCCTCAACATAAAAAGGACATGGAACTGTTGGAACAAGTGCAGAGGAGGGCCATGAGCATGATCAGGGGACTGGAGCACCTCCCGTATGAAGACAGGCTGAGAAAATTGGGGTTGTTCAGCCTGCAGAAGAGAAGGCTGCATGGAGACCTCCTAGCAGCCTTCCAATACCTGAAGGGGGCCTCTAGGGATGCTGGGGAGGGACTCTTCATTAGGGACTGTGGTGAGAGGACAAGGGGTAATGAGTTTAAACTTAAACAGGGGAAGTTTAGATTGGATACGAGGAAGAAATTCTTTACTGCTACAGTAAAGAAGGGTGGTAAGGCACTGGAATGGGTTGCCTAGGGAAGTTGTGAATGCTTCATCGCTGGCGGTGTTCAAGGTGGGGCTGGACATAGTCTTGGATGGCATGGTTTAGTGGGAGGTGTCCCTGCCCATGGCAGGGGGGCTGGAACTCGATGATCTTGAGGTCCTTTCCAACCCTAACTATTCTATGATTCTATGATTCTACGAAATAGGCAGTCTTGAAAAGTGCTAGAAAAAACCTCTAGGAAAAATAGTTACAAGTACAGAGAGTGGATGGGAAGAACTAAATAGGAACATGAAACCTGAAGACAATGCAAACAAACCTAATTAAAGCCAGCATTGTGGCTATACTCACAGTTCCCTTTAAAAATTTTGTGGAATTAATATTCTGGTCATAACAGCCCAGGCTGAAATGTCATTGTGAAGAATGACAGGGCAAATGTTAAATTGGTTTTTGGAACAGTTGAAAAAGGATACTTAAAAATTCATAGCAAACAATTTTTAAAACTGGAGGAAGAAAATGCAAAAAACTTAGAAAGTTATGTAGTTTATCTACTTCCTCATTTCTACCAGACACATACCACTTCTTGGTACTCTTAGTTTAAATATGTGAAATAATAATTTCCTTATGTTTCTCAATTTGGAAAATATTTCTAATATTAAATTCAAAAATTCTGATTCCCCCTTCCTTTCTGCACCCTGAATCTTTTCTGGTTTTGTTCTTTCAAAGCTCTCATGTAACATGCTGTTTTATACCCTCAGACATGGGTAGATACATAAGCTTTAGAGGTGACCTTGTGTCCACTGACCAGTTATAACTGTACATACTCTCAAGCAACCCCAAGTACAAAATAAATCGTAATACCTTAAATTAAATTAAAGTGTCAATTAGAACTATTTGAGCTAATTAATCTCGTAGCTGCACCAAATCAATTCAATTCTTAACATTTTTGGTAAGCCAAGCCAGAATGTGCTTGGTTAAGGCTATATTAAATTGTATTTTCAAGTTGAATGGAATACAAGAGACATCAAAAGATGCAAAGGTACTTTAAAGATTTTTAGACATATTAGTAAGGAAAATGCATTAAAAAATTCAATTAACTAGCTCCTTCTGAGGTTTCTTTATCCCTTAGTAGGTATTGTACTTTTCAAAGAAGAAAAAAAAAAATAACGTCTTCTGTAAAGAAAAGCTAGACTGCTGTTTTCATGAGGTTATAAAGCAATTAATATTTCTAGTGAATTAAAAAAAGAGAAGTTTTATGATCTACGATTTTGGGCGATTATAGCTATTGGATGACAAAACAGTATTACTTATCTCTAAGTTTAGTACTCTGTGAGTAGCTGATTAATATTTTATACAAATGCCTTCTATACTATACTCCTAAATGAGTCTATTATTCACACTTTCACTTCCATAAAATTCTGATTTTCAAGAAAAGGTTGGTATTCATATGACATATAATTTAGGTGAGGAAAACGGTGTTGGTGGTATACTTAACTAACGTGTTAATGAACAGACTACAAGCCTACAATTGTTTCACCAGCAAAATATCATACATATTTTTAAGTGCTGTATATAAAAGAGTAATCTCACTTTGCGTATCTGTTCTCAGATATGACCAAACAGTCATGAACTATCGCACATTTTGTTTAAGATACATCTTACAAGAACAAAACATAGAAAGCAAAGATAAATAATAATTTATATTATTGACATTTATATTGCAGGAAATTTCACAAGTAGTAAACCCAAACTTCGTTAAACAAAAGTTTAATAAGAAAGCAAACATTATATGCAGAAATGTTCTTGTAACTCTACTTTTCACAGATTTTCCCTGCTTCAGAACTTTGCTCAACAAAAGATCTGCATAACAGCCAATACTGTTTTCAAGAGATACCATAAAGTTATTTCTTAAATAGAAAACACTAATATGAAATCTCAAAGTTAAAACCTAGCATCCATTTCGTGAGTAATACAAGCCCTTAAAAAACAACAACAGTTGATTGGATTTTGGTATGCGTAACAAAGTATTTACAAACACACGAAAATATGGAATTCTGAATTGCATGTTCAGAGCATTTTGAAAGTACACTCCAAGTAAAAAGCGTACATAGAAAATAAAGCAAATTGAACTGTACACTTATACGGAACTGATGTGCTTATGTCCCATATCTATGTAAATCCATTTTTTATGTAGCTTGCCCCCACCTACTCTTGGTTTTTGTTTTGGTTTTGTTTTTAAAGCTAGCTCACGTTATTTTGAGGGCTTTCATTCCTTAAAAGTCAATTTTTTTCCTGACAATGAATGCTGCACTGAGCTGGTTGCTGGCCAGCTACTTTCATGCATTCTTTCTGTTGGTACTTAACATCAGCTTTGCGTAGCTCAGATGCAGAAAAAGAACTATCCTGTTTCCTCACAAAAGTAACCTTGATTGTCTTGTCTTCAACAGCCTGCCTTTTGCATCAGAGTAACTGCAATAATCTGCCCAACTCTTCTGTCTCACTGATAACAAAAACATCAACCAGACCATTTTTGAAGAAAATATTTAAAAGCCTAAAAAAACATGGGGAAAAAACCCAAACACTGAGACATTCTAGTTCTAGCATTTATTTTAGGTACAAAAGTGCTTGATACTTTGATATTTCCAGACAAACATTTATGTGTTTGACACCAATGAGCCACAATTTTGGCATGTGGGTCATTGGTTTTCCAGTAGTTACTCTTGCAACAGTTCTTCCTGCATTTCTTAAGTTATTTCTTTTCAGACTGTTCTACTATCTATTTTTTTTCCTTTAATCAGTTCACCCTTATACAAACTATTGCCAAACACTGTCGTTTGTATATTTGCCTTATCTTTCTTGCATGAAGATTAAGCACTTTTTACAAAGAATGTTGCAATCTTAAACTTACAATTTATTGCATGATTTGCAGTGTGGTATAAAATACAAGAAAAAAAGATTATGCATTTATTTAACATTCATGACTAGTATATGAAATCCTGAAAAGCCACATTGCTTATACTTTTATTAATACCTTTACTAAAACTACTTTAAAGGCTAAAAAGAAGGGTTATTTCATTAAAAACAATTTTTTCCACAACTGGTTAAAGGTATACGGAAGACTGAAAATGGCAGAATCAGTTGTGAGTTCTACTGAAGTATGGCCATGCCTTTCTCTTGCCAGGCTTCACATCTGCCCATCCTACCCACCCCTGACACTTAGCAGATATGCCAGAACCCTACAACAAATGAAAGTAATTTCTTTAACATTCTGGAGAAAGCAGTCAAATTGCTTAAGAAGCTAAGGCAAAACTAATAAATACTTTTTACAGAGGGATATTTAAATATAGTTTCTTTGCTATATTTTATTAAGTGTAGAAGTAGAAAGAGAAGCAGTCCTGTAGTTACTTTTGTATTTTTCTGCAGTTTACAATACTCAGCATTTTGGGGGTGTTCAGCCTGGAAAAGAGAAAAGGCATGGAGACCTCACTGCAGCCTTTCAATATCTGAAGGGGGCCTACAAGGATGCTGGAGAGAGACTCTTCATGAGGGACTGCAGTGATAGGACAATGGGTAATGGGTTCAAAATTTAAACATGGGAAGCTCAGGTTAGATATAAGGAAGAAGTTCTTTACTGCGAGGGTGGTGAGGCACTGGAACAGGCTTCCCAAAGACGTGGTAAATGCTCCATTCCTGGCAGTATTCAAGGCCAGGCTGGACAGAGCCTTTGGGCAACATGGTCTACTGTGAGGCATCCCTGCCAATGGCAGGAGGTTGGAACTAGATCGTAGAATCACAGAACAGTTAGGCTTGGAAAGTATCAATTAGATGACCTTAAGGTCCTTTTCGACCCTAACTGTTCTATGATTCTATGATTCTAGATATAGGATTCGGTTACTAACAGGGAACACTGCCTTAAAAACTTACATGGTAAGCTTCATTAGCAAGAAAAGGAAGGTAGTGAGGGCTAAACCAAGAACAGACGTCATATAAATCTCCCATCAAGAGCGAAGTACCAAATCTACCAAAAACCCAAGCAAACGAGGCAATGAATGCATTTGGAAAGAAGTACAAATATTAATTGCATCTCGTATCTCTAATAGTATATGGGAAGGTGCTAACTTCAGATTCAGTAGACTATTTCTTTATAATCGGCTGCAAAATTAGCACCTAGGTTCGTACCTCTCCAGAAACACATTCTAGAGCATTCAGGAACGCAAGGATGAATGGACATATTCAAATCTGAATATTTTTTGAAACCTAAGCTTCAGAGATGTCACCTTAAAACAGAAAATGCATTAAAATTGCATTTTTAAAACAATGGAATTTACTGCTTCTGGAGACAACTGATGCCTTGAAGGTACAGAGGTGTACAAAAACTTACTTTACAAAATTTAGATTTGAAAGAAGTAACAGAATTGCAAAATAAATTTCATACTATGTGATGATTACAATCTGGTCTTCCTTTGCATTAAAAAGGACAGCAAATTAAATAAGAAAAGAATGACTGTTTTTCTTCCAAAGCATGTGGTAACTGGTATTACCGAAACACGCAGAGACTGCCTTGGGTATAAGTAATACAAACTACTAGCTCAAAATGCTGCCCTAGCAGTTTTTCAGTGCCCATTAATTGAATATGGCAACAGCACATGTTCACTGTTGCTTACATTTATACAACAGGTGAGCAATCATACACAACTGCTGTGTTTTGACTCCAATCAAACTATATGAGCACCAAGAATATAAAAATTTGGGTTTAGTACAGGCAAGTAAAAAGACTTCAGGCATTTGTCTTTCATGTACCTAGTACAGTGTAAAATGATACCATTAACCCCTTTTTCACAGGGTTGCTGTTAACAGCTGTATCTAGCTCTGTACATAAACATCAACTCCTCCCCTAAATACTATTTTGCTTTCTTCCTTACTGCCTCATTTATCTGAGTTGAAATTTTGTGATAAAATCCAGACAGAGACAAACACTTCTTCCTCAAAAGCTTCCTCTGTTGCTCATCCTCTGCCAGGACATCCAAAAAACCCATTGATACCACTGGGTAAACAGGTATCAGTCTATATCCACTTTCTGTTCTCTTGACTTTTTCCCACTGCCTTTCTCTATTCCTGCTTACTAAAAGAGTAAACAAGAAGAGAGGAATGATGTTACTTCTTAAAAACAATTTTATGGTTTGCTGCTCAGTATTCATATATTGTATCTATACCACTTAATTCTCACTTTTCTGTTCACCCATAGAACATACAGTAAGATAAGATTGTAGCCTTTCCATGCTAACACAGAATCCCATCTGAAATGACCTAAGTCCAGTTACATACAGTGGCACCAATACCCTCACTGTCAATAATCACCAAGACTTTCAAAAGTAATATGGATTATTTTTTTAATTGCAACATTGCTGAGAGCTTTAAGATCAGCAGAAATATTTACTCATTATTTTAAAAATCATTACAAGACCATCTTGCAAATGGGTAACACCATCCAGTGGCAACAAATAAAGAACAGCAATTCATAGTTTTAGTGTCAAAAATATTTCTAACTCCTAGCACCCAGAGCCTCTTGTGTCCTTGCATTTCTTCACTTGAAACACAAGAATCGTGTTTCAGCCATGGCAATTTTTGCATGCAATCACACCAGTAATTAAATAGCAAAATCTGCAAACACTAATTACTGGTTTGAAACTGTGAATGCTATCAGATGTATTATCTCAATTCTTAGGTATTCCCTCCCCTTCTAGTCTTCTGACTCTTTTTCCAGTATTGGTGAGCTATTCAACCCCATGCAATCCAACCCATGTACAACCTGCTTTGCCTAAACCCCAGCCAAACCAATTTGATGGTACTCTTGCTTTAGTTATTCCCTCCTATTCTGCTGTACACAATCCTATTCTGATCAGATCTATGACACTGCCACAGATCTGGAGAAGGGAAAACATTCTCACAGCGCATCAAGGGTGGAGATGGTGCACAACTGCAGTACTTTTGCTGAAAGAACACTCCCTTCAACCTTAAATACTAACTGGTTTCTTTCAGAATATTTTTCTGAGCCCTAAGAGAGTTCGGGGTGGAGACACTTGCTAATGTTGAGAAATTCAGTAATCATTTTGTTTGTGAAACTATCAGTTGCAAGGGTAGTTGGTTAACAGCTTGACAGGCTAGTAGCTAGATGGTATATATGCACTCTTAAATACAGACACCACCTGTAAATATTTGCATATTAAGTGGTAGGCAGAAAGAAATGCCCATCTTAAGAGGAAAAGGTAGTAATTCATTAAACAGTACTTCCTAATTGAAATTTATTACTGAAATTGAAACCTGAGTTTTCAACATGCACGGAGAACAGATTCCATAAAATATTTTAAGAATATTGCTATGCATGCTTTTTGACTCATGTTTCAGGGCTTTGTCTGGGTGGGTTTTGGTTTTGTTTTGGGTGGGTTTTGCCACATTTGGTAGCAGTATTATTACAGGTATTACATATTTATTCATGAATAACTCATGAGCTATGACACCACTTTTGATTTTTACTGCTTGGTGTCTTCTCTTGTTTAACTCAATTAAATTGCAATTACATATTAAATATTTTGAAGTGCAGAAACAACAAAATATTTTCTGTTCTGTTGTTCACTATATTCTGAGGTCCTGCAAAGATGCATTGGGAACTTACGAAAATTGATTAGTCGCTAGCTCTGAAGCTGCACTACTGTACAGATTAGGTAGCATGTGAAGTGCTGGGATCAAAGGAAGGGTCATCTGCTGCACGTAAAGGTGATTCTTTTAATCACAGCTCAAAAAAAAAAACAAAATCAAAACAAAACCAACCAAAAGATCAAATCTAAAACTCAGAAGTATCTCTGGTATCATACTGAAACAGAAATGTTGCCTGCTCTGACATTCTTAGCACTGCATGAATGGGCTGGGGATGTTAAATCATTTAGAACTGAAGAATCTGATTACATGGCCCAAGAAACAGTGACAAAACCTAAAAGCATTTTGATATGAAAATAAAATTCCATGTTGTTTTGTGTCAGCTGGTTGGGGTTTATAGGAATGATCTTTTAAACGCAACTTCTAAGTTTTGCTCTTGGAATAGTAAGTTTTGAAGGAAGTTTGAGGGTTTTTTTTAGTATTTCAAATACCTGGAAGTAACTATAAGAATAGAACTTTGTCAAAAAGATATGCCTATCTCATGCTCTATACCCCAAAATGCAGAATTTTCTGACAGTTAACATTAACACTGCAAGTCAGACAACTAAACGCAAGTAACTTAGGACTTCTTATACTGAAGACATGCCTGTCCTTATTTTTGATATAAAAGTAGCTTACTCGGTCAAAAATTGATGCAATTTTTTTTTTTTTTTTTAAGGTAACATATGCTGTATGGCCACAGAAGTAAAGCCATATCAGTCAAATGCTATTGGACTGTACCACAGAATAATGTATGTCAAACACTATTACACTACAGACATTCACCTCGCTGCAATTAACAACCCACCTGCAAATCTGAAATACTTATTTTCTTGTACAAAGAGTAGACGTGCCTTTGCCTCTCTTTGTGATCAGACTACTTCTAACTTCTGGGTTGTTCATGCTCCATTTCATGCCAGCCTTAGACTAACTCAATATCACACATTTTTTTCACACTATCTTTCAATACAGATAGGCAAGATTTATATACAAAGAACTTCAAGTCAATAGTCTAAAACATAGCAAATCTAAAAATCTTCATCTAACTTTTTTTTCTTAGTAAAAAGGGAAAACACAAAAAACCTTATGTCTGCTTTATATAAAAATGGTCTGGAAATATGTGCAAAAACTTGTTATAGAAAAGTGAATGTTAACTGTCTCAAAGCATTGCTCACTCAGACTCCCTCCCTTCAGACAGGTTTAGCAATCTTCTGACCACACCTGTCCCACAGGAGTCTCCAGTGCAGTAGTGATGTTATGTTTTGGTCTCAATTCATGAAAAGAAAAAAGCATCCTTTCATCTGCTTGGGGGGCCATATAAAAGATATTTCCAGCACACATAGTGAGTTTTCATTAAAATGCATCCTTTCCCTATAACTTCATTTCCTTGAGATACCTCCAAACTCCTTCTCCCACCTCCATTCTCTGTTACATGTTTATGTATTTCGTAAGAAGTTCTAAGACTTGGACACTGTTTTGTCTGTATCCTGTTTCAGCCTTAGCAAGTTTCTCCTCTTATCCCATAACCCAGAGTCTAGCCTCTTGAATCCAATGAGTCAGCAGCTTTTACCTTCCAGAGAAATGTTTGCAGAGCACTCTAAGTCTCCACCAAAAGGCAAACTGTACACACTACATGTAAAACCAACTATTTAAAAAAACAAAAAAAAAAGGCAAACTGAGTCATTATTTACTTCCATTTAAGATCACTGAGTATTAAAAACAATTATGCAAGCCTTTAGAGCTCAAATTACTACAGCTGTACTGCTGCAGTTTTTCACTTGCTGCCAGGGTATAAGCTAGTGATAAAACCACGCACAAAAACTGCCAACTTTAAGCAAACTTATTTCTAGTAAGAATGATACCACATACCAAGTACTTCGTGAGATGACACTAACTGGTGTAATTGGCTAACTGATACAAGTGACATTACTGAAACCTACTGGGTCAATATGCATGGTTGGAGTGTTGAAAATTCTGGGTAGATATTAGCAACCAGAAGTCTATTTAAGAAAGATATTGCAGAGTAAAAGAAGGTGAGGAAGGTGAAATTAGTTTAATATATGTTCGGAGCCGAAGAAATCTTCAGGTTTGCAAACCAATCTGACAGTTAATCAAAAGGAGCATGGCTAGCAGATCGAGGAAAGTGATTCTTACCCTCTGCTCTCATGAGACCGCACATAAAGTACTACATCCAGCTCTGGAGTCCTCAGACATGGACCTGTTGGAGTGGTCCAGAGGAGGACCATGAAGATGCTCAGACGGCTGGAGCATTTCTGCTATGGAGAAAGGCTGAGAGAGTTGGGCTTGTTCAGCCTAGAGAAGGCTCAGGGCAGACCTTAGAGCAGCCTTCCCGTACCTAAAGAGGACCTACAAGGTATCTGGAGAAGGATGTTTTACAAGGTCATGTAGTGACAGGACAAGGGTGAATGATTTTAAACTGAAAGAGGTAGATTCAGATTCAGACATTAGGAGAAATTCTTTACTATGAGAGTGGTGAGACACTGGAACAGGTTACCCAGAGAAGTTCTGGCTGCCTCATCCCTGGCCCTGGTCAAGGCCAGGCTGGATGGGGCTCCCTCTGAGCAAGCCAGTCTAGTGGAAGGTGTCACTGCCCATGGCAGCAGGGTTGGAACTAGATGATCTTTACAGTCCCTTCCTAACCATTCTATGTTTCTATAAGACAAAATGAACATCCTGAAAAAAGAGTATTTATGATGTTGTCTACAAAACATCCAAAAAAAGAGCAAAAAAAACAAACAAAAGAAGTGCAATACTTTAAAATTACTTTTTAATAAGACACTGAGAGAAAAAAATCAGAAATTGTATTGGGAGTTCAAATGAAAATGAAGTTTAAGGAATATCATACGACCTTTAAACATCGTGCCTATTGCATATAACACAAAGTATGTTGGACTTCATTATGTCAGATGAAGGTTAGTTGGTTACTGATTTGTGAGCAACTGCTTAGATATCACCAATTACAAACCAAAATAGAAGAGAAAATAAGAGCAAACTGGCTCACAACCATATGAAAACAGTGTGACCTTTGAGCTAGTTTTCTAATACTGATAAAAATTATAGAAGGATTGCAGAATTACTACAAAACCGAGAATATTAAAATGCAAAGAAATTGTGATTACAATTGACAGTCCTTAAAGACAGCAAGTTAGTAGTTCCAAAACCACAATTCTGCAACAAAAACGGGCAATATAGCCAGGTTCACTGTCACAGGGAAGGCAGCAAAAGGATTTGAAAAACCCTACATGTAATAACGAGGGAGATGAACACATAATACTCTCTCTCCTTGGCAAAACCCCAAATTGCCTTACCATACCACACAAAAATGCTGCAGTATTGTTCAGGCCACCAGTTGTAAACGAAGTTGCTAGACATCACCTAATGGAATAATAACTACATTTTAATCTGTCAACTTCTATTGATATTTCTAAAAGGCTTAGCTGAGAGACTGTCTCCTCACCTTTCCATTTATCACATGAATGTTAGAAGACTGAAAATAAGACGTCAACCTTTGTAAAGTGAATTTAGGATTATCCATATATTTTATTAGCCAATTATCTTGGCATCAACAAACAATTAAATACAAGAAAATTGAGAGGGGGGAAAAAGAAAAAGTTATTTTGTAAATAATAAGTAGTAATGTTTCAATTATTAAACAAGTTTATGGAAAACAGATCTTATCTAACAAGTGCAATTTCTTAGGTGGCACAGAAACAAGACAAAAAACTGCTCAGCTACTGGAGAAAATATCTTGCATGAAGAGTTCAAAACTGCCTATTCTGTCTTTCCAAGAAAAAAAAGCCCCAAAACCCAACTGAGACAATAGACAGTACAAATCTACAAATTAATCAGAGGAAATAATACTGATGGTCAAGAAGGACTTAACCTTAGCAGAGAAAAGCAGAAAGACAGATTTGCTGGTACCAAATTGGACAGAAATGTTTCATAGGAGGGATACCTAATCACTAGAAGAAACCATCAAAAGAAGCAGTACATTCTTCAAATTTTGTCATTGCACCTCTGCAAAATATCTTCTGCCACTGGCAACAAATTCTGCCTTCACAAACCACGGATTATTGGGTTTACAATAAGGGTAAGTGGCACAAACCATGGTATACATAAAGTTGGGATAGATGACGTAACAGCTCCAAAAATCCATGCTACTTTATTAATTTCTTCCTCATATCCAATGTAAGCTTCTCCTGTTTAAGTTTGAACCCATTACCCCTTGTCCTATCACTACAGTCCCTCATGAAGAGTCCCTCCTCAGCATCCCTATAGGCCCCCTTCAGATACTGGAAGGCTGCTATGAGGTCTCCACGCAGCCTTTGTCTTCTGCAGGCTGAACAGACCCAACTTTCTCTTCCTGTCTTCATACGGGAGGAGCTCCAGTCCCCTGATCATCCTCATGGCCCTCCTCTGCACTTGATCCAGCAGTTCCTTTTCCTTTTTATGTTGAGGACACCAGAACTGCACACAATACTCCAAGTGAGGTCTCAGAAGAGCAGAGCAGAGGGGCAGGATCACCTCCCTCAACCTACTGGTCACACTCTTTTTTATGCAGCCCAGGATATGATCGGCTTTCTGGGCTAGAAATTTGAAAGAAAAAAAAAACAACAACAAAAACAAAACAAAACAACAAACCTTCATGAACTGAATACATTAAATAGAAAAGGATGTATCTCCAAAATTAAAAGTTGGAAACAGCGGTCTTCTCTGAATGGACACGGTGTGTCAATGATACTGAATCTATTTATAAGGCAGAAATTTGCTTAGCCTAAGCTCCTGGTACTCTGCTGTGCAACACAGTTGCAAAACTTGGCACAGCTAGACAGACAAAAAACCAAAACCTTCTTTAACAGAAAGTATGCAGAGGTTAAAATACCCCCTGATTAAAGATGACTGGTTTTGCATATCTTTATATCTTTTCAATCATACTGTTAGACCATTTGAGACAGATTACAAAATGACACAGCTTATCAAGAGCAAACAGCGTTTAAGAAAAGCATTTCCTACAAGAATGTAAGTACCACTCCTTGAGACCAATCTGTAATATAAAGCTTAGTTACATATTGGTCTTGTGCTTTTGAAAGCCAATCTGTCATCCAAAAATGTGTTAGGTATCAAATTATGAGACACTGGCACCCGTGTACAGACAAGTGGGAAAGGCAGAGGCATTTAAGGTAAAAACAGATTAAATTTCCAAACCATTATTTAATCCAATGCAGTTTTAATTTATGTCCCTGAAGTTATTTGCAAACCTTAGCCCCAGCCAGATTCAGGAACCACAAAACCCACAAACTGAGTGTTTTTGCTATTTTAATTTATCATATCTTCAAAGCAAAACAGAAAATAGCATTTATTGAAATTGATTCAAGTGTTTATAATCAAAAAATGTGTAAGAGAGCTTCCTCAGGTATTTTTTTTAAAGCTAAGATAATGAACTGAAGTAAAAGGTTGAAGATTACAGAAATGTGCAGCAAAGCATCATAAGCCATGGTTTCTTCTACCAAGGAATTCATGTACTTGACTCCACCAAAAAAGGCACAACCCCCTCAAAAACCAGAGTGGAATCTGCTTCAAGAACCACAGCATGATCTCAAACAGGAATAGCTATATAGTTACTGACCTTTCTAAGTAACAGTATTAAAAAAATCCCACCCTGCTGAGGAAGTGGAACCGTAACTACCTCTGGAAGAATTAGAAGTTCTCACTGAGAGTTCGCATGCCTAATTCAGTGTGTCACTGCAGAACTGCTGCTGAGCTCCTGTTCTCTGCTCGCTTCCCATGGAGCTCAAAGCTTAACTTGGCAGCTCTGAAAGTTCTCACTGAGAATGGTTCAAACTGTTTACCATCACATCCTCCCACACACACGCAAAAAACCACAATGTCAAAAGTCATAGGCATTTTTTAAAATACATGAAAATCATGGAATTCATAACTCATGACAGCCATGAAAAAATGCAGTTTATTGATGGGTTAGCAAAAAGTTTATGAAACCCTAGACTCTTCTGTGGAGGGTGAGTTGGAGGGCATACTATGGCTCATTTTGCAATATGGAATTTTTTTTTCTTTTATTAGTTAGAAGCAGTTAAAACCTGAAAAGAACATCGGATGCACATGAATAACATTTTGGCATATTTTTCAATAAATCAATATGAAATAAATAAGGTTTAAAATGCCCTGCTATAAAAACAAAGTTTTAAAACTAAAACAACCAAAATACTCAGATTTGTGGAAATGTACATTTAAAATCTTAAATCAGTCTAGGCAGTGGATAATATAGCTTACCAGCAACTGTAGAGAAACAGGAGGAAACAGGAGAGAGGGAGAGATGGAGAGAGGGAGGGAGAGAGGAAGGGAAAGAGGAAGGAATGGAGAGAGGGAAGAAGGGAGGAAGAGTGAGGTAGAGGGAGAGGGAGGACAATGTGAGAGAGGGAGAGGGAGGGGAGGACAATGGGAAAAAGAGGGAGAGAGGAAGGGAGGAAGAGAAAAAAAGGGAGAGTGGGAGTCAGGGAGAGAGAGGGAAAGGGGGAGAGAGAGGGAAAGGGGGAGAGAGAGGGAAAGGGGGAGAGAGAGGGAAAGGGGGAGAGAGAGGGAAAGGCGGAGAGAGAGGGAAAGGCGGAGAGAGAGGGAAAGGGGGAGAGAGAGGGAAAGGGGGAGAGAGAGGGAAAGGGGGAGAGAGAGGGAAAGGGGGAGAGAGAGGGAAAGGGAGAGAGAGGGAAAGAGAGGGAGAGAGAAAGGGGGAAAGGGGGAAAGGTGAGAGAAGGGGAAATGGAGAGAGACAGCAATAGAGAGAGAGAAACAGGGAGGAAGAAAGGGAAAAAGAGGGAGGAAAGCAGAAAAAGTGATAGAAAGAAAGAGGGAACAAGAAAAAAGAGTGAGAATGGGAGAACAAGAGGATAAGGGAACAAGAGGGGGTGAGTGTGAGAGCAGGTGACTGTGAATGAAGAGAGAAGGAGGGAGGGAGAAAAGGCAAGGGAAGGAGAAAGATGGAGGAAAGGAGGGAGGAAAGAAGGGAGAAAAAGAAGGAAAGTAGGAGGGAAGGTGGAGCATGAAAGGAGGAGAGAACAAGGGACATGGAAGAGAGGAGAGGGAAGGGAAAGAGAGGAAAGGGCGGAAGAGAAGAGCAGTAAGGAGGGGTGGGGAGGGGGTGAAAGGGACAGAGAATCCAATCTGTGACAGTGCTCAACATGAGGTCAAAGTCAGACAGAAAAGTTAAGAAAGAGAAAACACTGGAAAAGGGAAATGAACCACATAGATACGAAGAACAGGATAACAAGATCTCACAGTGGCAGACTGCTACAGCAGTAGGTATCCCACAGAAAACATAACTTTAAAGTAATCAGCAATTTCTCCAGCTTTCTGTTAAAAAACTTTCAAGGAGAGAAGTAAATCAAAATAAATCAAATAAGAAGAAATCTTTTTTGAGTCTACTTCAACCCAACAAAGTGAGCAGAAACTACTAAAGTCCTCGAAAACACATCTGAAGGACAGAAAGCATCTGATGATGTATTTGAATTCAGCATGTCAGATTCATCAAATAAAGTAAGCTCTCAAGGAAACAGTAGGAAGAAGAGATTATAAGGCCTTTCAGGTTCTTACAAATATGTCCTTCAATTTTAGTGGTAATAAGGATATAATTGTTTAAGGAATTGAAAGATATTATTCACATACACACTCTTTCTATTGTGAAACTAAGGTTTTCTGTCTTTCCCAGGACTTACAATTACATCCTACTACTGCATGACTGGCAGACACCGTAGGGAGAGCAAACTATACATCTGATCTTAGAATCATAGAATAGTAAGGGTTGGAAAGGACCTCAAGATCATCGAGTTCCAACCCCCCTGCCATGGCCAGGGACACCTCACACTAAACCATGCCATCCGAGGCTATGTCCAACCCCACCATGAACACCACCAGGGATGAAGCATTCACAACCTCCCTGGGCAACCCATTCCAGGGCCCCACCACCCTCACAGTAAAGAATTTCTTCCTCATATCCAATCTAAACCTCCCCTGTTTAAATTTAAACCCATTACCCCTTGTCCTCTCACTACAGCCCCTAATGAAGAGTCCCTCCCCAGCATCCCTATAGGCCCCCTTCAGGTATTGGAAGGCTGCTATGAGGTCTCCACGCAGCCTTCTCTTCTCCAGGCTGAACAGCCCCAATTTTCTCAGCCTATCTTCATACGAGAGGTGCTCCAGTCCCCTGATCATCCTCGTGGCCCTCCTCTGCACTTGTTCTAACACTTCCATGTCCTTTTTATGTTGAGGACACCAGAACTGCACACAATACTCCAAGTGAGGTCTCACGAGAGCAGAGTAAAGGGGCAGGAGCACCTCCCTCGACCTGCTGGTCACACTCCTTTTGATGCAGCCCAGGATACGGTTGGCTTTCTGGGCTGCAAGCGCACACTGCCGGCTCATGTTCATTTTTTCATCAACCCACACCCCCAAGTCCTTCTCCACAGGGCTGCTCTGAATCTCCTCCCCGCCCAACCTGTAGCTGTGCCTGGCATTGCTCCTACCCAGGTGGAGGACTTTGCACTTAGCATGGTTAAACTTCATTAGGTTGGCATCAGCCCACCTCACAAGCGTGTTAAGGTCCCTCTGGATGGCATTCCTTCCCTCCAATGTATCAACCGAACCACACAGCTTGGTGTCATCGGCAAACTTGCTGAGGGCGCACTCAAGCCCACTGTCCATGTCACCCACAAAGATGTTGAACAAGACCGGTCCCAACACCAATCCCTGGGGGACACCACTCGTTACTGGTCTCCAGCTGGACACTGAGCCACTGAGCACTACTCTTTGCGTGCGGCCATCCAGCCAGTTCTTTATCCACGGAGTGGTCCACCTATCAAATTGATGTGTCTCCAACTTAGAGAGAAGGATGTCATGGGAGACAGTGTCAAAGGCTTTACACAAGTCCAGGTAGATGACATCAACTGCTCTGCCCCTGTCCATCAGTTCCGTAGCCCCTTCATAGCAGGTCACCAGATTGGTCAGGCAGGATTTCCCCTTAGTGAAGCCATGCTGGCTGTCACCAAGCACCTTGTTGGTTTTCATGTGCCTTAGCATGCCTTCCAGGAGAATCCGCTCCAAGATTTTGCCAGGCACAGAGGTGAGACTGACTGGTCTGTAATTCCCTAGGTCATCCATTTTCCCCTTCTTAAAATGGGGGTTATATTTCCCTTTTTCCACTCATCGGGAACTTCACCTGCCATGATTTTTCAAATATGATGGACAGTGGCTTAGCAACTTCAGGACCTGCGGATGGATTTCATCTGGTCCCATGGACTTGTATACATTCAGGTTCCTGAGGTGGTCCCGAACAAGATCCTCCCCCACAGTGGGCCCAGGGTCCCCACCCTCACCGTCCCCGTGTCTGCCTTCCAAGACTTGGTTGGTGTGGTCAGAGCATTTGCCGGTAAAGACTGAGGCAAAGAAGTCATTAAGAACCTCAGCCTTCTCCAAATCCAGGGTAGCCAGTTCTCCCGATAACTTCTGGAGAGGGCCCACGGTGTCCCTAACCTGTCTTTTATTGGCAATGTACCTATAAAACCCCTTCCTGTTATCCTTAACATCCCTAGCCAAGTTTAATTCTAAGTGGGCCTTAGCTTTCCTAACCTGGTCCCTAGCTTCCCAGACAACATCCCTGTATTCTTCCCAGGCCGCCTGACCTTGCTTCCACCTTTTATAAGCCTCTTTTTTCCTTTGAATTTTGCTCAGCAGCTCCTTATCCATCCAAGGAGGTCTCCTGGCCCTCCTGCTGAACTTCCTTCTAGTTGGGATGCATGACAGTTTTCTGTATTTGTCTGCCATTCCTCTTCTGTTCCAGGGCTAGTGCTTCAATGGTACCAATGATATAGAAATAATATTATTTCACAGTTTTAAAGTCAAAAAATATTACCAAACACCACAACACTCCATATTTCTCATTCACAGTTAAGTAACAACTGTAGCTTAAGTACCTGTAACTATAACAAAAATTTAACGGAAAGGTAAAGTTCAGAAAATAAGAAAAATACTGAAAATGCTTTAATACAATTTGACATCTGGAAATTAACATCACGAAATACTACAGGAACTGTCTGAGATTTGCACATTGTTTGTATGCATACTGTTTGTATGCATAGATGAATGTCTCATGAACAGCTCAGCTGATTTCAGAGTCTGCTAACACTGAAATCAGAAGGAATTACACTATTGTTGCCTCCTAATCTGTACCTCCTTCTTCTATGATGACATCTAGTTTAGGCAGCCTTACTCCCTTTCCAAAAGCATACTTTTTTTGGCTTTGCTCAGTTAATTTTCTTACAGAAAAGTGAAATAAGTCAGTGGGATTCTGACAGGGGTTGTAACGTGTGCTCAGTAAATGGTAAAAATGTATAAGCTGGAGCTGAGTACACAGAGAAAAGAGTCACTAAAAAGAGATAGGTAAATTAATCCTATCTACAAAACTGCAGGCCTGCTCATTATTATTTGGAATTACCAAATATTTTTACTAAGTAATCTGGTCATCCTCTACTGTTCAGGTTTCTAGGTCATTCTTAAAATACTCATCAGTAAGGTAGTTTATGGCATTTCCCAGGTTTGTTATTTGTTCGGCTTCAGAGTACATATGTTGAGAGAACATACCCTTTAGCATACAACCACAAAACTCAAAGATAATATGTGATTAATAATATAATGTATTCACACTACTGGGAATGTATCTTACATCTTTAATGGTGAAAAAAAAGCTTATGTTAAAAAACGTATTTTCTTTTCCAACAAACATAAAAGACCTCTCATGTCAATGGAAAACCAATTTCCTTTAATTTTAGATTCCTAAGAATGCACAAATAAGAATTTTTTTACTCTTTACATAAATGCTGGCATAAAATGTACTTCTTGGCTGGTACGTGAGGAGAAAAAGGACGGACTGTAGGAAGAGACATCAAGATATGAAACACACTGGTATACTGTGAAATATGAATGCTGGAAGCTAAAACTTCTGTTGAGAGCTCCTTAACAGACACTTCCAACAACAGTAGCTCTCCATAACTCCATTTATATACCAATTTTGAACACAAGTTTTTTCTTCCCTTGGCAACTATAAGGCTTCAAACAGTAAAGTAATATAACTATGACTGAAGCACAGCAGGAAAAGAAAGTGCAAAAGAGCATACTTAGTAAAGGGAGAAAAGGGCTTGGAAATGGTAGCACCAAATCTCTTGTCATCTATCAGAATGATCGATTAAAAATCCCATGACACCAGATCTTTTGTCGTAGAGGTGAATGGAGCCTGTGCAGGGCAAAAATTTTGATTGGTATGGGCAGTACGTATTGTTGAGCTTTCAAAGTTTAAGATGGTTTATTCTGCCCTTGCAGAGGATGCTTCATACAAGAAATCTTGGCATATAAGCAAAGGTTTTCACAACTCTAAGTCTCGCCCTCAGTGAATGCAAGAACCTATAGATTTGAGGAAATCAGGTCAGAGCTCCCATAACTGCAGTTTTTGAGAGACTCTTTTGGCAGATCACAGAAACATACGATCATTCAGGTTGGAAACAACTGAACCTTTAGGATCATTGAGTCCAGTCATTAACCCTTAACATAACACTGCCACATCTAGATGTCTTTTAAATACCTCCAGGGATGGTGACTCAACCGCTTCCCTAGGCAGCCTGTTCCAGTGCTTAATAACCCTTTTGTTGAAGGAGTTTTTCCTAATATCCAATCCAAACCTCCTGGGGTACAACTTGTGGCCATTTCACTTGTTACCTGGGAGAAGAGACTGATACTCACACCTTGCTACAACCTCCTTTCAGGTAGCTGTAGAAAGCAATACCTGAACCTCATTTTCTCCAGGCTAAACAACATGTTTTCTCAGACATTCCTTATAAGACTTGTGCTCTAGATCCTTCACCAGTGGATCAAGTATACCCTCAGTAATCTGCAGATAGCACCAAGTTGGGTGGGAGTGTTGATATGCTGGAGGGTAGGAAGGCTCTTGCAGAGGGATCTAGACAGGCTGGGTTAATGGGCCAAGGCCAAGTATACGAGACTCAACAAGGCAAAGTGCCGGGTCTTGCACTTGGTCACAACAACCCAATGCAATGTTACAGCTGGAAAAGGATCTGTGGTGTAAGTTGAAAGTTGGCTGAACATGAACCAGCAGAGTGTCCAGGTGGCCAAGAAAGCCAATGGCATTCTGGCTTATATCACAAATAGTGTGGCCAGAAGGACTACAGCAGTGATCATCCCCCTGTATCTGGCACTGGTGAGGCTGCACCTTGAATACTGTGTTTGGGCCATGGAACAGGCCTCCTACACTCCTTGGGCAAAGAAGGAATGGGTGATGTAATTTTGAGCACATAAATGGGAGAATAGAAGAAAGCATTTTACTTAGTACTGCATTCAGATTAATCTAATGCAGTCGAAGACAGAGTGTATTAGAGCTTCTTTTTACATAGCTAGAATAAGGGAATTAAAAGATTATGCACAGAACAGAGGCTTAATCTACAACTGACCACTACTATTATAAAAACGTAGAATATTCCCCACGTGGATACATGTATTTTTCAGAAAATAAAAAAAAGTTATGTCATGACAAGGCTCAAATAAATTTCAAGGAACTTAAGCCAGAAAAAGCAGTTTTACTACAGTGAGAGTAACCACACAGGAATTATAGATTCCTTTATATTTATACTGGTTTTGACTTACCTGTTTAGCCAGACCCTCAAGCAGAAAACTTAAGAATGACGTGAACCTTCAGGTGCAAGTTTGAAATTTTTTTAATACTTAATAAAATAAATGTATGCAACCCATGCATTTTAAGAGCGGGTTCTGTGATTCTGGTAAAAAACTCAGTTATCCAAGAACCCAGCATATTTGCAACAATGGAAGCTCTAAAATGCATTCACCTGCAAGGACTCTAAAAAGGGCTTTTTCATTCCAGTTATTAAGATTACAATATGCATTATTTAGATCCCAAAAGTAACAGGAAGACTCACAAATCTGATGGAATTTCAGAAATGTAACCAAATACAAGGCTATGAAACTGATTGTAAAACCACAGTAGGAACTCGAAATGTAAAAGATTAATTTTGTTTTTCATTACATGTGACAACAATTTCATTCTTGAAATCTGTTCAGCCTGTTCAGGGAACATCTGTACTCCACCAGTTTCAGTACAACAGACACTTAAAGTTTATGATCACAGAAATGAATGAACAATAACAATAATGCAATGATTTTACCTAAGAAACATCTCTTGAGACAGAAAAAAAGGAAAATAAAAGGATATTTAGCACATTTTCTCCTTCAAATACACGAGACCTGGAAATACATCTTTAAGAGCTACATTAAAATTCGTAAGAGTTTGGATTTTTAACTCATGCTCATTGTTCATCATTGTGTTTATGGACAAGACACGTACAGGTGGCACTTAGGGACATGGTTTAGTGGTCACTTTGGCAATGTTAGGTGTACAGCTGGACTATATGATCTTAAAGGTCCTCCCCAACTAAATGATTCTAGAATTCTGAGTTAACAGTTTCAACATTTGTTACAAAATTTCAACAGCATACACTACTGTAAGGATGAAATACCAGTCTTTGAGAATTCTAATTTTCAGTACATACTAAAACATTTCAAGCAGCGCAGAACTTTTCAATTCTAGAGGTATTCAGAAGCACGTATATTGTAAAGCTACATTAATCACAATATTTGTGACACTAGCATTTAAATTAAGCTAAATATCTTGTGGAGTATTCTAGTAGAACCTGATGAAACAATGATGGCACCAATCCCTATTTACAGTTAATATGAATCTAAGAATTACTCAAAGTTTTGGAGGTATGAGAGAGGAACTTATTATTTAGTCTTTTAGCATATGAATTTGAGTAAGAGTACTGGAAATATTTAATAAACATTACATAACTTCTTGCCCTGTAAGGATTAGATGATGCCTTAAGCGTTCTGGTATATAAAAAAAAAAAACAACAAAAAACATAAAAACAGAGACAAAAAATAGAACCTCATTATTTGTAATTGTTTCAAGAATTATTTTATAATATGTAACAGTATAAATCAGTAAGATTTATTGTGCAAGATGCACTTAGAATTTGTACTTCCTATTTGTACTAATGGATGAATTAACTTGTAAATAAGAATTCTGCTGAGTAATACATGGAGTTTATTATAGCTTTCTCCTGCCTTCAGCCCTTAGGGCTTTTCATACTCTCATAGTTTATCAGCCAGGAACAGAGGACAACACTGTCACTTTATCTTAGCAGGCATTCTTGCTGATCCTCTAGCCAGAGGGTTCTAACATTAATAGAACAATAGCCACCATTCAAACCCATCCTTTTATGCCAACAGGCTGCAACTACCGTTTCAGCAGTCAATGAAAAAAAAAACCAACAAAACAACACAGTGAGCCTAAAGCTTACTGGGCAGTGAATTTCTAGAGGAAGTGCTTTAATGAAAACTCATGAATGCATTTTCCCCCACCAATATTCTACAACCTTATTGATTACACAGCTATGAAAACAGCTGCTTAATCCTTTAAAATTCCCATCAGAAAATGCCTTCAAGTCTAAAGCTCGCTATACCCTTATAATATATCTGCAATGGACAAATGTGTATACCTTTGGACAAATTAAGCATTTATATATCCTCTTTTTAATGCCCACTGGAAATTTCACAGGAGGAACTTATAACCATACAAATTATGGACAGGATTTGAGGGGCAGCAATAAAACTGACCTGGAGAGAATACATATTGTGTGACTGAAACTCCAACTCCGATTAAGGATGACTGTATTATTTTGTCATCTTTGCTGAAGACATGTCCAACAAAAATACTACGATTACAACAGTTTTAACAGTACTAATACTACTTCAAAAGTATAATTGGATTTTGATTCATACATAAAGCAGTATAAATACTGCGTTCTTGGTAAGCATAAATCTTTCTTTCAAGGAGGTCTGAATTTTGTTATACATCGATGTCGCTTTAAAACCCAGACAGAATTCCACCAACCACAAGTCTTCTGTGCAGGGGTGGTAATAAAAAACCCAACAGCTTCAATTAAAAAAATTGTTTTCAATGGATTATGCACTGTTTTTAAAAAATAATAATTTGCTTTTAATTCAATTTCTACGCTTTTACAGCAACTGAGGATTACTGCCACATCTAATTAATGACATTTTCCATTAAAAACACTTATCATGAAGATAACATCCTCAGCATAAAATATGAGAGGCCATAACATAAAAAAATACAGCTGTTTTAAGTAGCCTGAGTAAGTCTTCAAGAAGCTGTCAGTTTGAGTGCTTCACAGATAATATACATTGAAAATAAAAAATAAAATATTGCAGTTCAGAGCAAGCTGAACATCTTAAGTCCATTCTCTTTTCTAGGAGGTGATTTTGTAACTGCTGACCGCAATTCACAATAAATGTATTTTGATTGTTTCACTACCACCTATTCTATGTACAGTGAATTACAGTATGCGTATACTCTTCAGGAGAATATTACCATAATGACGTTTCTGTAACAATAACATGCTATATTTAAAATCACTGCTATTTCTTGCTGGATTTTTTTGAACACAATGAATTGCAAACAGCTGTACTAAGCTAGCATTTAATGTACATGCATTCAGAAATATATCCCATTCCATATACAACAATCACTTCCAAATTAAATGCTATGATCTCACAATTAACATTCAAATATTAATTCTATCATAAAAATCCTACTAATTTATACCCTTCTCTGAAGAAACATGGCTCCTGTGTCCCACGGGGCCATAAGACTCGCCTCAGGACTGTGCGTGTGAGAAAGAGAACAAACTTCTGCCTTCAGTCAGATTCTATATTATCTATCCATTTGCACTCTTTCCTGCCAGTCACTTGCATTTCCTTTCTCATTCTCCCACAAACCTCTACCCACCATAGTCTAATCTTACCATTCTCATGTGCTCCTTGCTGACCTGATCCTCATATTCTTTTAATGTCTTCAATCTTCACAGTTTCGTCTATTACATTCTTTTGACCCCTCCCTTCCTTGCCTCTCCCTACACCCTCATCCCTTGTCATTCCCACCCATTTTCCTCTCCTGTTTTTGGACAAAGATGAGGTAATTTCAACGCCACTTGGGAGCCAGAGAGGTGACATTTTTGCTAGAAGCATCATGATTTCGATCATCTACATGTAATAAAGAAAAATGGGAGTATTTTTGTCAGATCAGGCTATAGTTTTAACATTACTTACGACGGACTGTTGCAACTAATTCTGTTCCATAAAGCTTCACAAATCTGAACAAAACTGACTTAAATTCCTGTGGAAAAGCTTAAGAAAAAAATTCTATTCTGGAAAGAATCTATAGAAAGAATAAATCATGTCGTACCCTCTAAAATTCACCAGATCAACCAGGCAGTATTCTAATTAGTGGCCTAACAGCACTGCATTAAATTTTTACAGCAGATGGCCAGGGCACAAAATTTAAAGACTCTTTTGATTCAACTTAACATACATTACCTAAATGCAATAACAAAGATCTACTGTAGACCATCTATTCAAAAGTGTAAGAGTTATCATATACCGTAGTTTCAAAAATTTCTGTTATTTCTGAACCACACTGTCCTGGGTTCAGCAGCAGCAGTCATTTTTCTCCTTCTCGGTAGCTGGTGCAGCGCTGTGTTTTTGATTTTTTGGGCCTGGGAACAGTGCTGATAACACCAGTGTTTTCAGTTACTTCTTGGTGATGTTTAGGCTGGCCAAGGACTTTGTGAGTCTCATGCTCTGCCAGGGAAGGGGGGAAGCCGGGGGGAAGCAGAGACAGGACATCTGACCCAGAATAACCAAAGAGATTATTCCATACCACAGCACGTCATGGCCAGGATGTAGAACGGGGAGCAGAGACCCGGAAGGGTGGTGAGGGTTCACGGTGGGGGGCACTGGTGGGGGTGTACTGCGTGGTCGGGCTTGATATTTGATGGTGAGAAATTGTATTCTCCTTTTCCTTGTATCTGCCTTGTCATTATTATTATTGGTGGTAGCAGTAGTGGTTTGTGTTATACCTTAGTTACTAAACTGTTCTTATCTCAACCTGTGGGAGTTGCATTCTTTCGATTCTCCTTCCCATCCCTCCAGGAGCAGAGGGAAGAAAGAGGGGGAAGTGAGTGAGAGAGCGACTATATGGGTTTATAAGCTTAAACCACAACACACACCAACTGAAGCCATTTAAGCAATATATTCCAAAACAGAAGAAAAAAAAAAAAAGAATCTAATCAGGACTTACCAGACTTACTTTCTGGAGTGAGCCAGACATAACATATTATATCTATTAAAATGTATACTACCCTACTATGCTGTGGGCAGTTCATGCACTGGGGAATGCACTGAGGACAATTTCTTAAGTCAGGTAATAAGCGGTCCTATCAAAGGAGATGCATTACTGGACCTGTTGGTTACCAGTACGAGTGAACACTGGTGACATCAAAATTGAAGACAGCTTGGTATGCAGCAATCACACACTGATGGAATTTGCAGACCTGAGGGATATGGGATAGACAAAGAATAAAGACCCTGAATTTCAGTAAAGCAATATTCCAGTTGTACAGGGAGTTAGTCAACAGGAACTGCTGGGAAACTGTCCTCAGGGGTAAGGAAATGGAACAGAGCTGGCAGATCTTTAAGGCCATTTTCCACAGAGTGCAAGGGCTCTTGATCTGCAGGCGTAAGAAACCAGGAAAGGAAAGCAAGAGTTTGGCATGGATGAGTCAAGACATGTTCACCAAACTATAGAGCAAGAAGGAAATGCACAGGCAGTGTAAGCAGGGGCAGGTATCCTGGGAAGACTGTAAGGATGCTGCCTGGTTGTGCAGGAATGGGGTCAGGAAGTCCAAGGTGCAGCTGGAGCTAAACTTGGCAAGTGATACAAAGAATAGCAAAAGCAACTCCTACAGGTATGTAAGCCAGAAAAGCAAGGTCAAAGAACGGGTACCACCCCTGATGAACAAGACTGGACAACTGGTAACAACAGATGAGAAGGCTGAGATACTCAACAACTTTTTGCCTCAGTCTTCACTGGCTATCTCTCTTCCAACACCTCTCAAGTAGATGGACAGCAAAACAGGGTCTGGGGGAGCAAAGTCCCTCCCACCAAAAAAGATCAGGCTCAAGGCTACCTGGGAACCTGAACGTACACAAATCCATGGGACATGACAAGGTGTATCCCAGAGTCCTGAGGAATTTGCTGATGCAGCTGCCAAGCCACTCTCCATTATATTGGACAAGTCACGGCAGTCAGTGAAGTTCTTGGTGAATGGAAAAAAGAAAACACTGCACCTATTTTTAAAATGTTAGAAAGAAAGACCCTGGGAACTACCAATCTGTCAGCCTACCTTCTGTGCCTGAGGAGACCATGGAACAGATCCTCCTAAGAGCTACGCTAAGGCACATGAAGGTGATATGAGACAGCCAGCATGGCTTCATCAAGGCATGTCTTGCCTGACCAACCTAATGGCCTTCTACGATGGAGTGACTATACCAGTAGACAAGGAAAGAGCTATGGATGTCATCTGTCTAGGCTTCAGTAAAGCCTTTAACATGGTTCCCCACAACATCTTTCTCTATCAGAGAGACACATTAGACGGATGGACTGTTTAGCAGATAATGAATTGAACGGACAATCACACGCAGACAGTAGTGGTTAATGGCTCAATGGTCTGGATGGAGATCTGTGGTGAGTGATGCCCCTCAGGGGTCCATACTGGGATCCGTACTGTGTTATACCTTCATCAGTGACACAGACAGCGGGACCAAGTGCACTCTCAGCAAGTTTGGAGATGACTTGAAGCTGACATGACTGAGGGATGGGATGCCACCCAGAAGGACTTGGACAAGCCCCAAAAGTGGGCCCATGTGAACTCATATGCACTTTCAAAATTCATACAGATTAAGAACACATTTTGAAAGCAAGTATTTTCGAGACATATTGAAGAATTCAAACAATTTAACTAGAGGAAAAGCATACCAAAATTAGAAGTTTGTTTAAGTATATAGATAGTAGGAAACACCAACATATATACCATAAGTATACTGAAAACTCAATCCCCCAAATATGATTATATGATAAAAGGTAACACAATGACATGCACCTCAGACAGCTGAGGACTCAAACTCTATGACATGGAAGTGACATCTAAATACTAACACATACATACGGATATCTAGATATATTTCCCCTGGCTACGGAAGCATTTAAAATCATATTTTTTAATTACACCCCAAGGAGAACAAAGTTGTAACAAATTTTTCCTCCCAAAAGACAAACCCACAGATTTGTACACTCTTAAAAAGTGTCCTTAATTAAGCACGACCTTGAAGGAAAAGAACAACATACTTCCAAGTTATCTGCAACATTCTCATTTGAGAAGCTCATGTCAGGACTGAAAAGTGACAATTTGAATGTAACAAGCACAACAGGTTGCCAAACTCAGATTACATCTAACAATGCTTCCCAGTGCACTAGGCTCCTTCCTGCTGCCTCTGACCTTTCTACACGTGGTCCAGAGACCAGTGGATTAGAGCTGTTAATAAGGGACAGGTGCAGCCAATTAAGTAAGGAATGACGTAACCGCGACTTCCAGTTTTGAGCATGAGGCTTTTTCATCAATCACGCTTTTCCATCAATGAGCTCAGTGTGCATGCTGCTTGTCAGTCCGGCTTCATAGCAACTTCAAAAGCTCCATGCTGCTGATATACTTCTCATTAAAAAGTGATTTTGCTGTGAAATTATCCAACTGTAATAATGGTATGCTTTGCTGTTCTCTAACTTGGGAAGTTGTCAAACAATGTGCATTAACCCTTTTACTGAGAGGATGACAAAATTTCAAGTATGCTGAGTCAAAATGAGAACTAATGAAAACTACGAGAACTGCACGTCAGTTTAAATCTCTCAAAAAAAGATACAAGAAACCAAGTAACTGCAATAGAGCCAAGCACTAAGTATGCATAAAATGTATTTAAGCTCACAGTTTGGAATATAGTGCTCAACTTCGCAACTGTTCAAACCATTTTTAGAAAAAGTTGAAAACTAAACCAATCTATAAACCTATCAATAGTCCTTTCCTAATGTTAGTTACCACACAGTGATGAAATTTTTCCAGGTTTTTGTCTTTTCTGTTACAATTTGAGGCAGAAAATGGAGGAAAACATTAAAGGTCTACTTATCTGAGAAAGTATTCCACTATCAAATTGGCCCATTCACACAACTACTGGTTTAAGCTCTGTCAAATGCCTTTTTAATAGATAAGTATATATTAAACTATAACTTCTTTAAGCTTGAAACTTGTTTTATTTAGCCATTATTTTTCACACACACATAAAATCCCCAAAACTGCCATGCAAAAGCCTGGATAACAGTTACTGATTTTCTGAACCATGAACAACCCCTCAGGTTAACTGTAGATTACAATACATTGCCATCACACATCTAACTGAATACACTAAAAAAAGTATGTAGCTCCACAACACCTCTCAGCAGCCAACAGATAACAACTTGGAGCTCAGTTATAATGCAGAGTGGTACGATCAGTTCAGTAAAGAGGGGCAGACAGTGTTTTGGGATCTCCCTCAAAGTCATAGTATCAGCAAGCTGCAGATATGTACTTTCCATGTCTAGGCTTAGTTGAAGAGACATGTCTCAAAATCCACCCCTACCTATCACACAGATGCCACAGACCACATAGACAATCAATGCTGAGTGAGCTGGGAGCATGGCATGACTTGCTAAGTGCAACCCAACATCAGCCATTGCTGAACTGAAGAACCATATGAATCTAGCAGCAGATCACAAAGCATCTACCCAGACATACCAGTGTTAGGACAGTGGGCTGACAAGCCCCCACTGTAACAGTCATCTCCAGAGACAAATGAAGTCTGAAAAGGGCAGACTGCTTTAATGAAACATAAAACCAGACACAGATGCTAACAATAACTGGTTCTTTCTCAGGCCAGGTCTGTCATCCCTCCCTTGTGTTCCAAGCACACAGACTGGCGCAAAGACAGCTAACCTCATGGTTATCAACTAAGGTCCAACAGGGATCTTAAGGTCCTTTCCAACCTTAACCATTTTATGATTCTACGATCCACCAGTCGAATTTGGCATCTGATATACTGGACCACAAATGGCTCCCAAAGAGAAACTTGCATACCTTGGTATTACTTTTTCCAGTATTCTGGGAGGGCTTCTCATAGTTTTTGATTTCCCCCCTGGTAAATACATAAATCCAAATTTGGCTCAGTATGTTCCAATAACATATTTTAGAGGGTTAATAAGCACTGTGCAGTAATTTTCTCGATAAGCCATGCTGATCCCACACCACCATATGGTCCAAAACAGTTAACTCCATCACCCTAAGAACATGTGCAAGAATACACAAGCTGTCTCCACATGTCACCTGATAGGCTGGGCAGGACTTACTAACTGATTCCACATTGTAGTAACACGGTTTATACAACTTTTAAAACCAAGTTGTCTTTGTAGACAGTTAATGCACATTTCTGTAGCACTGCACAAAATCCACTGAAACTCAGACTGCCTTTTCACCTACTCTTCTAGCAATACTTTTCTTTCCTAATATATCTTAGCTAAAAATGGGCAGATAAGAACAATGTATCATTGTAGCATGCTGCATTATTCACTTCTGCCTGCTTTTATGACCCCTGTCTCTGATGCCTCAAAGCAGTTCCCCTAATTTATTGCAAAGACAAGAGGCAGTGCCACTGTTTGTGCTCTGGGACCTGAAAGAACTAGAAAAAAATACCACAGGGAAAGAAGCCAGTGGTAAGTGACAAATGCAAACTCAAAGGCTAGAGCCAGCTCCACGAAATCATGTATTTTGTACCACTGTTTCCATTGTAATTAATAGTACTATAACTTTTAACAGAGTTCTCTCATGTGAGATGCTCTAATATCCTAATATCCCTGAGAGTAACAGGCTGACTGGATACCCATGCTATAGCATTAGTCCAGCCCTTTAACACTTTCTCTGTAATAAAGGCATTCTCTACAAAATTCATAAGGACCTACTTTCAACTTCTAATACATGAGAATACAAAAGAAGCATTATTAACAAAAATATTATTAGAAAGTATAATATTTTGCCATGATACTTTAACAGCATCTTTAATTTTATATTCAAGGTCCAGGGAAATATGAATAATAAACATCTGTACAGGGAAGAGACTGAAGCCGGTTATTTGTAATTTGCTGCCAAAAGTCAGAATAAAAAAGGGGAAAAAAAAATTCTTAACTTGGCCTCAGATGTTATTTTAACAAGGTAAAAATACTTTCAAATAGAAAAGGGATCATTAAATAACCAGTGTCCGTTTATTTACGACAAAAGGTACTGCTATAGTTATACAGACATGCATCTCTGAACATATATAGAAAACTACAGAATGTCTAAACTTCATTATTATCTTAGGGACTAAAGTCTAAAAAATGGAAAAGTACTAACAATGTAGGAAAAGAAAACAAAAAATCAACAGCTCTTTCTATCCTCTAAGAAAGCCAGATATGTCTGAAGATGATACATTTTCCTGCCTTCTTGAGCTATCCCACAATAGAAAGAACAGCTACTAAAAATTAAGCACTACAAAAAAAACAGCAGGGCCATGCAATTTGCGTCCAAGTGTTTTTTAAAAGATGCTAAAGGAGATTTCTGAGTCATAGGGAACGCTGGTTCTGAATAACAGGAGTGAAATTCTAGAGAATTAAAGGGATAAAAAAGAGGGGGAAATTGTAATATCACTATTTATAAAGAGAAAATGTAACTCAGATAATTATAAGACTGACATTAGCTGTTCCTAAGCATAACCATTAACTTAGAACCACGACAAAAACATTTCCACTACTTGTGAACACAAATTAAAGAGAGACTGTAAAACTACCTTGTGAGAAGAAAAGCATAGTTTCTGACCAAGTTTGCACATGACAAAGACTGCGGAAACTGTAAAATGCACAAAAAGAAAGTTAATGCGCAATCTACTTATCAAACAATGTTCAAGACTGATTTGGTCAAAATTTGCAAATGAAGGTAGATGTCCTAACAGAAGTCTAGCACGAGTGAAAAAGGCTCTAACGGCTCTAAGACGAGCCAAAAGATCGAAAAGTGGCATCTTTATCTATTTAACAAGAAAAGTCCTTACCAAAGAAAATTTTAATGGGGTATCTTTCAGCATATATCTGTACATTACAATGGGATTTTTTTTTTTTTCCACCAAGAGATAAGTGAGATAAAAGAATTTGAAAGAGTCTTGTGTGCTCCATTAGGTACAACACTGGATTACATGATCTTAGCAGTCCTTTCTGCCTTATCCTCTCAAAGTCCAGACTTTTTGGATGTTTTCCATTTTCATTAGATAAACAGCTCCTTCTCATTAGAAACAGATATACCCTTATAAGGATTTAAGTTAGGTTTTATTTATTCCTGCTGACACAAATTCAGTTCAGAATCCTGATTAATACATCTTAGATCTTTTTGCAGAAATAATCAATGCAAGTGCGTGCAATGATAATTTTCATGAAGCATATTAATAATAAAACATCTAAAATAATTTTTCATGCTTACAATTATTAGGAAACTACGATGTCCTCCACGCTTAAACTTACTTTCAAAAGTAGTGATCTAAGAAACAGTAATCAGTCTGCATACACTTTTTATGCATGAAATTCATTAAAGTTACAGTTGCTGAATAAACCACATTTTTTCCCCCCCAAAAAAGAAATAATTTTATTTACATAGCTTTGCCTTATTTATGTGCAAAGGATTCTGATCAAAAAGGGAGTATTTCAGTTTGTAAATATTCTTGACTTTTGACCAATAAAAAGTCTGTCCAGCAATGAATCTCAGAAGTTTGTTCTTCAAAATGTAATTCCAGAATTTACGGTAATACTTATCACCATGTTTAGCCAGACTCAGTGAATTTGTACGACTATTATTTACAGAAACCATGATACCTGCAGCAAAAGGTTGGAGAATCTAGCTTATAAATACCATGTTTTAGTCCCCTGTTCTCAAGTAAACTCCTGTATCCTCAAAGAGGCTAAAACTGAGCTGCAAGAAATCATCTAACTTACCACTCATTTTAAGCAACTAATCTCACTGAAAAAAAATGGAGGGGAAAACAAATTCCAAATTCTGTATTACATCTAGCATGCAAAGATACATTCACACACACAAATTTTAAAACTGTTAACATTTTATTATGAAAACATTTTGCATAAATATCTATGATGAATATAGATTATACTCATAAACAGATCAGTGAAATATGTTTATGAGCATGTAATTTATAAATGTAAAAATACTGCTTTACAAGACTATAGGAGAGTATTAGTCACACTTACTACCCTATCAACATTTTGAGTAAGGCTGTTTTTCATTACAACAGAGGCATGTTTTCAAAATAAGGTAATTTTTGACCATGAACTCCAGGTACAGTGCCATATGTTGAGACCTAATATTATTTACACTATTATTTACACTAGTGTCATTCAATATAAAATTCAAGAGATCTGCACAAAGAGGCAGAAACCAGTCCATATCATCACCGGCTGCATGCCTAGGTTAAAACACAGTTGATCAACTAATAAAAAAAGCAAGTTACACATGATTTGCAAGTAAAATGCTTCACTGCTTAAGTGACAGTTATGATTCGATATATGTAATCTTAACTGGGACAGGATGCAACCAGAGTGTCATATATGTACAAAATAAATTTAAAACTGTGAAGTTTAACAAAAAATGTTAAAAGGATTGAATCTGAAGGTTATTATTAACAGTATTACTATTTCTTAAGCCTATATAAAGATTCAATCTTTTCACATGGAAAGCTAAACACAATGTCATATAATCACATTCACCCAAATGGCCAATGCAAAAAAACCCCCACAAAACAAAGTTTAATTAACTTGAATTTCACTCTGAGAGATTTTGCAGCGGCAGCACGTATTTAACAATAAATTTGTGAAAATCCATCAACCAGTAATAAAATCTCAACAAAACTCAGACTGAAATTGCAACTACTACCACTCAGAACAAAAATGAGTCTGTTTATGCAAGAAACAAAACATACATATTGCTTTAACTTCCACAGAATCTGCTATATTAATTTCAAGTTATAATACAACTATAGCCTTCTCATTGTGGGAGTTCACAACTGTGAGGAAACAGTACTATTTTAACGTAAGAATTCAGAAAGAACTGAAAGACTTTTGCAAGACTGGATCTGTAAAGTTCACTGCAGAACTTATTCCAGGAATGCTAACCTATAAATATGGTCCACAATAATCCATCCAGGAGTACTTGACAGTGTTAAGGATTAAAACCAAAAGAACAGTGCAATCCTCAGGGTTTGGTTTGTATTTTTGCCAGCCCTCCTGTAACCCCCCCCCCCTTTTTTTTTTTTTAACATTAACCATAGAGAATAGGTTTCTAGGAGTAAGAATGCGTATTTTACAAATTATGTGCACAGAAAAGTGAGGATCAATGCAGTATATTCTGGTCTTCAACTCAAGAAAATACTGAAGGAAAATATAGACCAAGATGTCTATTAAGCTAGAAATACTGCCTTCAATAAAATTATGAATTTGATTGCTAGAAACATTTATGCTTCGTAAATCTTTCTTCATTTACTCTGATATAGCATTTTGAAATCACATCTGTAAGATTCACAAAATATCCACTGGAAGTATGCAGGCAGCAATGCATCTAAAAATCTATAATTGTTACATAAAAACATATATATATGTATATATATGTAATCTGTGGAAAAACCTTGAAAATGGTCTCTTAAATAAAAGCAGCAGACTAAACACAACCACCATCATCAGGTATTGAAGCTCCTCTCAAACTATTTCATCTACAATTTTAAAAGAAAACAGATTTCAGTATGAGTGGACTGACAAAAAAAATGACTTTTATTCCCAAATATTCTATGCTTGCATTAAGAAATATAAATGTATAATTAAGAATGAATATTATGTAGATACAAATGTATTTACAAAACTTAAACATATCTGTACACAAAAATTAAACATATTTGTAAACAGAAAATCAAATTATTATTGTAATAGGACAGACACCATTTAACTTAAAAATTTCAAAGCGATTTTAGAAAGTTGATATGTGCAGTAAGAACCACTTTACTACGCAAAAATTTTTTAATCTGTGTAAATATTCTGCAGTGAAATTAAACTAATAAGAGACTGCCAGCAGAAATCACCCTACCAAATTAACAAACTGCTGTGAGGAATAGCTATCAAAGTAAATTGAAAATGAAAAATTTACAAAGGGAATGATAACATAAGTGATCTTCAATAGGCCCAACTCTTAAAGCAAAATGACAGTGGAATGAAAACAGAGTAGAAGCCTCACAACAGTAGGGAAAGGACTAAAAATTCTGTTGATTAAAATTCAATCAGTGGTAAAGAATCAGAAAATTATATTGCTGTACATATACAGCAGTAAAGGAAATGTTCTCCTGGAAAAGATACTGTACAGTGACTTGCTTTGTAAAGATTGCTGACATACCTGTGGAAGAAGAACACAGGAAAAGGGAATAGTGCTTTCATAAAAAAGAAAACCCAACCCAAAACAACAAAGAAAAAAGATGAAAAAGTTGATTTCTCTACACTGCACAGCTCTCAGGGAAAGACAGCTGAGCAGCCCTGTTGACCAAAGTGGAATTAAAAGAGAGACCTTGAATATCATTGTTGATTTATATAGGAATTTATATAAAACTCATCACTAAGATAACACTGTAAGGCTAATGACTGCATTAGAAAATATGTATTTTAGGCTGAAGAGGAAAAGGGCTTAAAAAGGCAGAAAGCCCCACTTAATAGCAGAGATGACAGGTGTACTTGCAGACAGATCAGTGAAACCTGTACTCAAAAAAATTACCAGCATGTTAAGTGTTATAAAACAGAATGGAGAATATAATGAAATACAGCTCTTAATCTTAGTAGTCAGTGTAATAGCTACAAACCTGGAAGTTAAAAAAAAAAAAAAAAAAAAAAGAGCAGTTTAGTAGCAGTTATCTACGCTATCTGAAATATTTTAAAATTAAATCTGCTCAGCTCACAAAGTTCATTATTTACTTTGTTTTGTTATTACCAAATTACCAACCACTACTATTACCTATCCAAATCTTAACAACTTTTTAGGCAAGAATTTAATTTCACTTCTTTTTATTCAGGAAACATTACAAATTATAAAGATTCCACAATCAGAAACTGATAACCAAAATTACTTTTCTGTACTATATGGAAAACACCTATTACCTGTTTGGCTAGGTAGGTAAGGTAGGTAAAATAATAAAAATATTGAATTATACCACAAATTGACTGTCTTGAGACAAACAGCAGGTGTGCTGAATAGAGAAAATGTTTGAACATCCAGTAGTCATCCTTCAATACCGTATCACCTTAAGATGTACTGCTCATATTTACAAAAAATGTATTCCATAATAAAAAAAGAAAACCTCAAAATGTCTCTTCCTATGCTACTCAACTCTGCTGAAACACAGAAAGGAAATGGAGCATGAACATTCAGCAATTAAAAAGTACATGGCTTTACCACTGTTAAATCTGTCTTGTTATGTTAAAAAAGAAAAAAAATAAATCACATGTGCAGCTAAACAACTAGACACTACAGCCCTTTGAAATGATATCTTATCCACAATACAGCGCTAACAATTCGTTGTATAATAAGGATTACACATTCTCACCTTCCATAATGCTAACTGCAATTTCACGGGTCATATACGCATCCTTTTTTCCAGGTGACTAGACAAATGCACACACAAACTTCACCTAAAAATACACTGACTCTTGTCAAGTAGCAGCAGGATGAAATATACCACAGTAACAATCCTGCCTTTGTCCCCGGCTAACACTATACCTATTAATATGCTTTGATGCTTAGCCAAGAAAAATCTCAGTGCTGGGATTCTGGGTTTTGTGCCCTAACAATCTGGGTTTGTGTTTAATATAGTATAGTCTGCTTTTAAGTTACTGCCAATCATTAACTCTACAAACAGTATGTCTGGGATTATTTTTTCTTTACAATGAATGTTATTAAGGTAAAGAACACAGAAAAATCTACATTATTTTGAAAAGAATACATGAATCGTGCGCTCCTTTGCACTAAGTAAATGGTCTTACTCAGAAAAATGAAGCATTTCTAAACTCAATTCTTAAGTAATCTTTCTTTCCTGTCATTCAGCTAACACGTCTGAAATATTTAATTTTTTGAACAAAATATAAAAATGCAAACGAAAAGGAACACACTAGCTTCTTAAACTTATGGATAACTTCAGGATTCATTTCTACCAAAGGAAACAGAGATCATTCTTTTTAGTATCTGACATAAATAGAGACCCTCGTCAGTGTAAAAGTAACTGATCAACAGTTTTAAAGCAGAATGAGTAAAATTTAAACCACTTTACTTAGCTAAATCAAACATTATTGTTTTCCTTAAAGAAAGCTAGTCAGACTGGAGTGATCCCTCATGCACTGAGGAAATAAGTACATAAAGCAAAAGAAAATATCAATTCATTGTACCTTAAAAGCATTAGTACTACAGTATTACTTGAGAAGATGAGAAAAGTCCTAGTAACCAAAAGATCTGATAAAACATAAGGATTAAAATAAAAGTGAGTATCATTCAAGGTTCTAGTCCCAGCAAAATGCCGTTCCCATTTCTCTGTAAGACTGATGTCTGCATCTTTTATTCAGACTGCTGTGGGCAGAAGGTCATGTACACTTTCTACAGCACTTAAACTTGCTTAAAAGTCTCTTGTCTTTGACAGCTTACTTTTGGCCACGGCTTTCTAGTTGACTTTTTAAAATCTTATTTACTGGGATTGTATAAGGGATTTACAAGGAACACCATAAGCAACTGTAATACTGAGTAAAAAAAATGGCAAGAAAAAGTGGCCAAGGGGACACGAAAGGAAGGTGATAATCTCTTGTGACAGCCTGGGGGACTGAAGCTGGCGAGGAGGTTACTCAGTCCCAAGGGTAAGGAGTTTTTTTGTCATTTTAGCCAAAATATTCCTTCCTCTCCTTTATCCTTCATACAATGCAATGATTGTCAAATTCCAGTCCAAAGGAATTTCAGTGGCTCTCAGGCTTATTTCTATGAATTTTTACTTACATTAATAGTTTCACTGGAATCACTGAGACATGTAAACATTTGCAACTGGAAGCAATTTCTATATGACTGTGTATAAATGTTAATTTATAAATTAGCACTTTGGTTTCAAATCCGTATTGAATTTATCCGTAAATTATCCATAAATTTATCTTTGTCACATCCGTATGTGATAAGTTACTCCAAGCATACAAAACACAGAATTAATGTGGTAGCCTGTCAAAACAAGCATATGACATGTAAGTACATATGACTATAAGATACTATATGGCCTGTGGATGAGTCTGTGTACGGAATCATTACGAAATTAGGATATCAATACCAAAACAAGAAGCTCAGAAACCATTTCCCTTCTTTCAGACACTCTTGAAACACATGGGACTAAATGGCTTTCTTTCCTTTTCCTCTCAAATGTAAAGTGAACTTTTGGTTCTGATTTTTGAGTTTAACATTAGCCATAGTCAAACTCAAGCAATGCACCATAAAAATATTTAACATTCTTTTTTTCTTGGGATCCAATTTATAAAGACATCAAGAAAAAAAGAGAAGCATTTAACTTACAAAGATGAGGAAGTTTATATATTTACACTTTTTGGAAGTCAGAAATTAAAACAGCCACTACACTAATAAGACACACACTCACCAAACTGGAATTTAAAATAATTAATTCTTCTAAGCACTAATTTTAAAGAATACAGCAAAATAAGTTCCTATTGCAGATCTCTACAAAAGTCACATTGACTTAGCTTATACCAACACCATTCCCACTGTCTCCTCATACCTAGAAAATGAATGCTGTGCTTTTTCTTAACATTGCAAGTGGAAAAGAAACCAAAGTTTTCACTTTTCTATCAGGTAGCTGCAGCTCACACACACTGCTTACCATAGCTATGGCAATAAAGCACAAGAGAAATGTTCTCTTAGGTAACACGAAGCTAAAAATATTTAGGATTCAAAAGAGTTGCACCTGCAAACCACAGGTGGCATGTGTAAATCAGAACCAGTGTAATGCACTTTCAGTGACAACTAGGTATTATGTTTTATACTAATATTTGATAGACCATTATTCTTTCTACCTCATTTCTGGCATAACCTCAAAATTCTTTAAAGGTAGTGCACGACTTAAAATAAGTCATAAGTCTGAGTTTGAGCCGAGTTTGTGTATGTGTGGTTAAGGACTGCATGTAGATGCATGTACACTTATGAAGTAAATGCAGAAAATCTGGTGATCTTGACATGTAGCAGCACCTTTCTGCATTTATGCTGTAAAGTCAATTCATAATTAATGTAATAACTTAATCCGCCTCGCACAGCTAATACTCCAATCTCTTTACCTCTTTACTTGGACTGACTCTTGTCCAGATTCCTGCAAAGTGCTCCTCTAGGGAAACAGCATTTTCCTCATGTATACTGAAAACATTTAGGTAGGTACTATCTGCATAATATAGCCATGGTATCTCCTATGTCCTTGCCAGGTCGTCACAGTCAAGTTCACATGCCTGAATTACTGCCTTTTCAAGAATTTATATAAGCAACAAGCAAAATTGTCTAATTCAGCTAGTGCTTATGATGTAGCATATCTAAGGCAAATGACTAATCTAATGAAATTCTGCTTGGACACAGGTCAATTAAGATAAAGAAAACCAGGAAGACTATATATATAAAATACTGCCATACTGCTCTGTATGTGTATCAGCATAATTTTCAGTACTTTCCATCAGAGAGGTACTGCTTCTCCAAAGAGCTTTACAAATGATATTTCAATCCAATCCTGAAAGAGCAGAAATAGAAATCCAAACCTATTAACTTCTGAAGAACAACCAGGAGAGCATTTATGACAGTCCTAAGTATGTTTAGTGTAATAAAAGTCACTAAAGGTTAGAATTTAAGACAAACATTTTGATACTCTGAATTGAAACAGGACTAGTAGGAAAGATTTGCTGTTCCTCTGAAATTCAGCATTATAGGAGCTTTCACACCTTTCCAGAAATATTGGTTACAAGTTTATGGATTATGAAGTAGGTGCACATCCTACTTGAGAAGAGCTATGCAGGAGTTCTGAAGAGCAAAATAACTTCTTTGGGAAGTTTCTGAGCTCTGTTCTTAAGACAATAATTTCAGACCTTTCTGTTAGCATATTATGGGACAAAACTGCATAAAAGAAGTGAGATTACAGAAGATAACACATACCTTCTTTGACCTTCATTTCAGTATATAGGATTCTTCCATTACACTTTCCAGCATCTTGCAAACCACAATAACTACAAGGTCAGAGTGTATAGATAAACCTTTCAGTATCTAGCTTCCACTCTAATATTAGATACTGAGTAGTAGACTGTATTGTAATATAGATATAGTACTCTAACACATGGAGCTCTGGGATGCTGGTGCTAAACTCCAGCTAATTCCCAGCAAAACTTCCAAATCTTATGCTGATTACACTATACCTAAAAAGCAGAATGCAGAGGGTAAGGTGAGGAATGCTAGAAGGTACACAGTGGAAGTTTAATGTTTAAGGTAGTTTTGCAAAGCAGACCACAGATATATCAATACAAGGAAGCACCGAAGAACAAATCAGAAGTATTCAGAAGGAAAGCTGAGGGGTTTTTTTGTCATAAAATACTTTTTCCCCAGCCCTAGGAAAAGATTACAGATCTCTAGTTACCATCCTATTTGAAATACAGGCTACATAAAGTACAACAGAGTCAAATGTAAAGTATTGTAACTCTATAACTGCTGTTTTATAGCAGTATGTTACATAGATGTATGCCTTTGACACGTGCTATGCAATCATCATTACCCACTCTGTTTTCAAGTCAAGACAATGTACTTTGAATATACTCCTGTATCCAGCAAAACAGAGACAGGAAGAAGCCTAATTTCATGTCACCACTAATTGTTTTATACCAGTATGTGAATAAATATTACTTTTACATAAAATTGGAATTTCTCAATTTAATCTATTAAATAGTTTAAAATAGTTTTGGATACTCAGTGTGGAGTACAAAATGGCCCATTTCAAGAAAGTTAAAATGAAACAAACTAAGCTGGTTTGCTGATTCATAACTATCAATAGTTCCTAGTTTTAAAAGAAAACCCATACAAATGAAGTACAATAACCACACAGGGAACATGTGTTTTCTGAAGTCCAGAATGAATGATTTGGAATAAAATACAAATATTTACAATTAAGTTTCCACTACTGGATGAGACACAAGCATTACTCAACTTTTAACTAAAAAATTTACATAAATTTATAATTTAACTATGAAATTTGACTGATAAATATGTAAAAATTCAAAAGTTATAAGAAAATTAAATTCAAAATATAGGGGCAGCAGAATAACAAAGATCTATAGGTACCATAATATGAAAAAAATACAACAGCAGGAAAGGCTGCAAATACCAAGGCAATTGCATGCAATAAGCTTTTGTAATAGTACAGTATATCTAGTAATAGATTTTTGCTTCCACTTGACAGGTTTTTGGTTGGGTGTTTTTTTTTTGGGTTTTGGGGTATTTTTTAGTTTTTGGTGCCATGGGGTGTGTTTATGTCTTCCTTTTATTCTCTTAACACCTAACAGGTGTTTCTTTATTATTCTAAAACCTGTCATTCTATGGACTTTAGCAAGTACTTCTGGATCCAAAGTTAAGAGGTCATGATTAAAGGCTTGTCTTTAAACTTTTCTACAGGTTTGTCATATTATGAGGAGCTGGAGCTAAAGCTATTGGTTTCACTACACATCAAAAATGAAAACTAATCAGTTTACATGCACTCACCTCAAGAGTTGAATGAATTTCATATTAATTTTATTGCAATGTCATTTTAAAAAAATCTGGTACTGGATTACACACACACACAGGAAAGTACTTCTAAAATCAAGCTAGAATCACACAGAATCACAGAATCACAGAATAGTAAGGGTTGGAAAGGACCTCAAGATCATCGAGTTCCAACCCCCCCGCCATGGGCAGGGACACCTCCCACTAAACCATGCCACCCAAGGCTATGTCCAACCCCACCTTGAACACCGCCAGGGATGAAGCATTCACAACCTCCCTGGGCAACCCATTCCAGGGCCCCACCACCCTCACAGTAAAGAATTTCTTCCTCAGATCCAATCTAAACCTCCCCTGTTTAAGTTTAAACCCATTACCCCTTGTCCTCTCACCACAGTCCCTAATGAAGAGTCCCTCCCCAGCATCCCTAGAGGCCCCCTTCAGGTATTGGAAGGCTCCTATGAGGTCTCCACGCAGCCTTCTCTTCTCCAGGCTGAACAGCCCCAACTTTCTCAGCCTATCTTCATACGAGAGGTGCTCCAGTCCCCTGATCATCCTCGTGGCCCTCCTCTGCACTTGTTCTAACACTTCCATGTCCTTTTTATGTTGAGGACACCAGAACTGCACGCAATACTCCAAGTGAGGTCTCACGAGAGCAGAGTAGAGGGGCAGGATCACCTCCTTCGACCTGCTGATCACACTCCTTTTGATGCAGCCCAGGATACGGTTGGCCTTCTGGGCTGCAAGCGCACACTGCCGGCTCATGTTCATTTTTTCATCAACCCACACCCCCAAGTCCTTCTCTACAGGGCTGCTCTGAATCTCCTCCCCGCCCAACCTGTAGCTGTGCCTGGCATTGCTCTGACCCAGGTGTAGGACTTTGCATTTAGCATGGTTGAACTTCATCAGGTTGGCATCAGCCCACCTCACAAGCGTGTCAAGGTCCCTCTGGATGGTATTCCTTCCCTCCAATGTATCAACCGAACCACACAGCTTGGTGTCATCAGCAAACTTGCTGAGGGCGCACTCAATCCCACTGTCCATGTCACCCACAAAGATGTTGAACAAGACCGGTCCCAACACCAATCCCTGGGGGACACCACTCGTTACTGGTCTCCAGCTGGACACTGAGCCACTGAGCACTACTCTTTGCGTGCGGCCATCCAGCCAGTTCTTTATCCACCGAGTGGTCCACCTATCAAATTGATGTCTCTCCAACTTAGAGAGAAGGATGTCATGGGAGACAGTGTCAAAGGCTTTACACAAGTCCAGGTAGATGACATCAACTGCTCTGCCCCTGTCCATCAGTTCCGTAGCCCCTTCATAGAAGGCCACCAGATTGGTCAGGCAGGATTTCCCCTTAGTGAAGCCATGCTGGCTGTCACCAAGCACCTTGTTGGTTTTCATGTGCCTTAGCATGCCTTCCAGGAGAATCCGCTCCAAGATTTTGCCAGGCACAGAGGTGAGACTGACTGGTCTGTAATTCCCCGGGTCATCCATTTTTCCCTTCTTAAAAATGGGGGTTATATTTCCCTTTTTCCAGTCATCAGGAACTTCACCTGACTGCCATGATTTTTCAAATATGATAGACAGTGGCTTAGCAACTTCATTTGGCAGCTCCTTCAGGACCCACAGATGGATTTCATCCGGTCCCATGGACTTGTATACATTCAGGTTCCTAAGGTGGTCCCGAACAAGATCCTCCCCCACAGTGGGCCCAGGGTCCCCACCCTCACCGTCCCCGCGTCTGCCTTCCAAGACTTGGGTGGTGTGGACAGAGCATTTGCCGGTAAAGACTGAGGCAAAGAAGTCATTAAGAACCTCAGCCTTCTCCAAATCCAGGGTAGCCAGTTCTCCCGATAGCAATCAAATACAACTAAATGGTTTCAGAGCAGCATAGCTATCCTGACATAATGCTATCAAAGAACTTGATAACATTAATGATCTTTTCCAACCTAGCTGATTCTATGGAAGAATTTCTTAGCAGAATTCAAAATAAGTTCCCATCTTACTGCTAATTTGGGTAATCTTAGCACCAACCAAATAACCCCTCTTATTATATGAAATCAGGAAAATTTGCTTCTCAGTACTTTCAGGTAAGAAAGTCCTTAAAAAAAAATCACCAATATGAAAGCACATCTTCATCAAGCAATAATTAGGTTACGAAGTTATTGCTTTGGAAACTTAATAGTTATCGCATTGGCAATTTAAGAGTTGCCAATGACATATTAACCTCAAAATGTATCTTTTCACTCCAGGGAACATGGTACTAAATGTATTACCAGCCAATCACACAAACTATTACAGTAGCAAATTCCCCTGTTAGGATTGCTGGGCAACAGGGCCTTGCTAAATAAAACAAAAGCGGAAGACAACTAATTGCCAAAATCTAGGAAGTGAAAAAACAAGAGAAAGTGCACAAAATGAGAAACTAGTTCTCGTACATTGATGACTGAAAATAATCTGTAAAGCCCGAGCAACAAAAGCAGTCTTAGTGGAATATCAGTAAGAAGAGCTGATGTGAACACTATAGGAATAAACAGGGAGGTGGAAATTTAAAAAAAGCTGTTGCTCTCTGTATACTGTGGTAGTAAGGCTAATAAGAGATTACTGATCAAAGCTCTTTAAAGAATGCTGAAAAATTGGAAAAGGAACAAAAAAAAGCCATAAAGTGATTTGAGGACTGGAAAACGTCTTACCGTAAAAGACTGAAAGAATTCAACAAGCACAGCTTATCAAAAAAGGCAGAAAGGACTGAATTAGAATTTAAGTAGCTGAAGTAAAAGCAAATGCAGAATACTCAGTGAATTTCAGAAAAAGGCACAGCAAAAAAAAAAAAAAATTTCATTGGCTACAAGCTGAACCCAGACAAATTAAAATGTAAAACTGGATGAGGTACTGTTAGGGGTAAGGTATCTAAATACTGGAATAGATTACATTCACTGACTAAACACGGACTAAACTATACTCTCATGATAACTACAAATTACACTTCAATGCCTTTCCTGTTCAGCTGCAGCCAAATAGTGAGCTCAATACAGGGATAACTGGCAGCAAATTATGACATGAGATACACAGTTTATCTAATGTTCTCCTTCAGCTTAAAACACTATTAACAGAATACCTGAATTTACTATGTGAAAACAGAAGCAGTTCTTTAGATGCAGTGAAATTCAAAGTCAGTTGTAAAGAGAGCTAGTAGTCAAGAACTCAAAAGCCAGCCTTAGTAACATAGAATTTATATTTCCTGGTGCTAAACTGAAAAGCAAAGAGACAAGTTGTATCGTTGGACAAGGGCTGACAGTTACATTTATAAATAGCTTAGGAAAATGCTAGCAGGATTATAAATATAGTTAATAAGTTGGAAATACTAATTATTGTGCAAAAATAATATCACAGTTATGGATAGAAATAGATGAACTTCACACTACAGAGTGAACTGGTAGCTCTAAGCATATGGTATTCACATTTCATTGCCACAATTTATATACAAACAACATTCGCAAAAAGGTATAAAAGTAGCTTCCTGAATACAAGATGAGATACTGGATTAAGTTTAAATAAGTAGAAGCATAAATAAAACACCTAAATACAGGTACCTAAAAACTACCCCACCCGAAACAACTGAAGAGCTGCGGCTCTTCTTACTACAGACCTCAGCAGAGTCTAAGGGGGAGGGACAGGGAGCTCAATTAAAAACAACCAACCATGTCCCAAAAAATTTATAAAAAATTCCCCAAACAAAAAGCCCAAACCCAAAACCCCATATCACAGAAGCATTCAGGCTGGAATGAATCTCTAACACTTGTGTACTCTAGCCTCATGCTCAAACCAGATGATACCCACTGCTCTCTCCTCACCTTGCCTTCGCTAAATGTACAGTGACTATTTCCAGTCACCTTTTACTTCTTCACATGACCAGAAACAGCTTCCAAGAAAGCCTACCCCATTATTTGCCCAAGGACGAAAGCGAGGCTAACAGGATCACCCCTATGGTCATTGCCTTTTTTGAAAACCCATGCAACATCTGCAACATCCTTTAGTCTAAGGATTTCCACAGCATTTCAAAGACTACAGACAGCAGCCTTGCAATGACATCAGACAACTTGCAATGAAGCTTATAAACAGCAGGCTTGTCTGACACCCATCTCAGCCCCCCTGAACACATTCCATAGATGCACAGAAATGTAACTGTTACAAATCACAGAGAAGTTACAGATTTTCAACAAGAATGACAAAAATTCTTCCACTGTAGAATTATGTGCCTACAAAATTCTCTTTTCATTTTAATGCCTGCATTATAAGCACAAGGTATGAAGTGCACAGAAAATGCATGTACAACAAAACATTTTACCTGTACCTATTCTATATTCTATCCAATTCTTCATTTATAACAATTACAGATTTACAAGTTTTGATTCAAAGATCTTTTAAAAGACATACATGAGATCATACACAGAATTACCTTTGGCTGTTCTACACCACAGTAATATGAGAGCACTTTAGGAAAGCAATTTTGCATGCTCAGTGTGTCAATGTTTTTTCAGATGCTAAGAAAATGTTAAGGTGTCTTAACTACATGGATTTTTACGGCATGGTCTAAAATGGATTTTGCATGAACTTGAGCATGTTGCCTAGCATTATTATTTTTACTACTACTCTGCCTAGATGACAAAATGACAGTGGGATGCAAGCCATTTGACCAAGTGCGGATATCTGTAAGTAAACTAGTTATTTCAGCTTGTCTTTGAACAAATGGAGAAAAAGAAGTGAGAGAAATTACAGCTTAAAAAGTGTTACAGAATTTTGCTTTGAGGATGAAGCAAGTGATTTCTTATATATACACACAGTAGATGTCTAAAGCTTCATTTTACCCATGACAAGCAACATGCATATAAGAAAAACTAAGAACATAAAGCAGCCATACAGCTACACTACTAATTACAAAAGCAATCAACAGTAGCTATTTCTATTACTATTCATCTCCTTATGATAGTCAGCAATGGTTTATAAGCCAAAAGAAATGTGCTTGCTTAGTTCAACTGTAATTCTAGGATTATTAGGAGAAAAATATACAACATGAAATACAAACACAGAGTTAAATTCAACTGATGTTAATGACTCAGAAAGAAAAGCCAGCTTTTCTTCCTCAGTAGTTCAGCTATTCTAGACACCTAGTTCATATTGCTAGCACATCCATTATAAGGATGCAACTGTACAGTCAATTGTACTTTACTTGCTCATTGCTTGTCTTGCAACCAAGAACCAGTGAAAAATTTTGAAGCAGGTAATCAGAAATGCGTGGTACCCGAGCTCCACCTGTTGGATAAAAACAAATGTACACCCAGTATTTTTAATTGCCAAACTAGAAGACTGTTTACTCTGAAACCTTCACATGATCACCTCAAACCACAGCCAATTTACAAACTCGATGTAAGCTGATAAATGTGATTACTCTTACAATGACAGAAATCACTTCTTCTATCTGTATACATTCCTTCATGTAAACACCTGTTCAATACTTTGGAGATTAGGTTTAAGCCTTCTAACAAAAAACAACAGACCTGCAGAATTTCTCTAATAACTTCCCAGGATGAGTGGGAGATTCTTCTTCCCAAAGCCTCCTTCTAACACAAAAGTGGGAAGTGTCTGAACTTGCATTTTAAAACATACACAAAAGGTCCAAATGCATACCGAAATGACTAAAATTAACTTCACCATTTGAGCACTTTCAGTATGATTGCATTTAGAAATGGTATTGGATCTCAGTACCACGAATTGGAGAAAGTGTCTACTGTTTCCATATTAAGTCTCTGAAAGACGTGTGCAAACTTCAGGCTTCATATATAGATTTGTATTAAAAGAAAGAGGACTGATATAAATAAATACAGATTTGTAGAAAAAGTCATCCATGTTAGAAGACAGTACTCTGAAAACTTATTTTTAGAAGTTTAGTTATTCTATTACCACATTTAAATATCAGAGATGAACAATTCTCATTGTTATCAAATGTTTCATGGCCTTCTGATATGTTAGTAGACATTACCCTTCAAACTATATATGGTGGATATAATTTTTTGCTTCATATTTGCACCTCCCATATTTCCACCTCCTCTGATCAACACACCCTTGGACTACAGTGGATGTTGAAGTCCTATAAGAATATTATCAATTGTCTGAGTATACTCACAAAAAAGTCATTATTCCAGACAATGAAACTTGATAATGTTAATCTTACTTTATCTCATCAGACCACAAAGTTAACCCCTTATTTATAACAAATGATACTGTGCCTTTGATTTTCATGCCAGAGGATGCCAGACAATTATTCGGTTAACAATAAGTCTGGAAACTGATGCTAGTTGTGGTACTAAGCAGCGGCTCTCAACTACTTAAAAACACATCCAGTAAAACCCTCTTCTGAGTTAAGATAGCCCATTTGGCTGTAATACTACCGCTACTGCCCTGAAAGACTGGATAAGTACAAACACAGCACATCAACCATTCACATGCAGAGCTAGCATCTTACAGAATGTCTACACACATCTCTAAAAATATGGTAAAACATCACAAAGCTTGGGCACAGAGTATCTCATTCCTAAGGGCATGCTCTAGCTTTGCATTCCCCTCCTGCTACAAACTTGCTGCAGTAGCGTACCTGGTGCTCTTCTCTCATTCAAATCAATGCTGGAGAAGATGTGGAAAAGGATACCAAATTTTCTGCTTAAACCCCATGAATATTTTATTTTCTGGAACTATTCAAACTTAAAAAGTGGTTAATAAGAATTGTTTTCTTGGCAATGTTCTCACTGGGCTTTTCATGGCTTCAACACAGGCAGACAAAAACCTTTCACATTATAAGAAAAGTTTTTACATTATAATACACCAACATCAAAAAATTATCCAAAATAACGCAAATGCTCCCACCACAGCCTGCTCCTAAGCAAACAGGCTTAACACAGAGTTAAATATACTACCTCATGTGGGATGCCCAAAACTTATTAATCTTGCTTTTATGATCATATGAATCCTTTCAATAAAAATAAACAGATCGATATTCACAAAGCTGCAAATGTCAGGCTGTGATTTCCCTCTTGTCTTTATAATTAGGGTTTTCTTACAATTAAGATAATGATTGAATGCTTACCATAACTGATAACAGTCCCTTCTTCAATAAGATGTATCTGTTTTTTTTTTTTTTTTTTAGCAGGTGTACATAGTCACATAAAACCAGAACAATCTGCAAGGGATACTAGTCAGATATGCCAATTTCTGATGATTGTAAAACAACAACCAATTTTGTTTCAGTTATTCCTTCTGTTTTACAACCAAATTTTCAATATGTATTTTACCTCCGAGTGATTATTACAACAAATTTATCTTCATGTTTCCTGATCCAAATCCTTTACCTCCCAGTTACTAATAGGGATAATAATTGCTATGGAACTTGTAAAGCATTTATATTGACTACTGGTTACAGACTGTCCTTCCATGTTGGCAATATGCCTTGGCCATTACATATAAAACAGCTTTAGAGGAAACTGCTGTGGGAGAGAATCCAAGACAGCTACTATATATGCAGAATTCAGTATAGGCAAAGCCTGAATAATTTCATCAGGCAGTTATTTATGACAACGGTGCAGAGTTAAGAGTACACAATCTATATCACCTTTCTGATGCTTCTTTCCCACTGTCCCCCAGTAAGTTTTACTGAATAAGAAAATTTACACACTAAATTTTATAACTGCAGACTTAATTGTTCAGCGAGTTCTGGAGCCCATCTTTATGGAAATAGTGGACAACGATTCCTAGTAAGTTTGCCATCAGGTTCACTACATATCACTTACATACATGATGAATGTTTTTATGCAATATTATTAGGCAGAAATTCCAAAACCAGCTCTGGAAGAGAGACTGCCAAGACATAAAGTTCCAAGAAAACAAATTAACTCACTGAAAATTGAGTGCTAAACAGTACAGATGTTCACCAAGGCTAGCACAGTTATATTACATGACTGCAACCCACACTTTTATGTCTGTAAAGAGTTGAATACTGCCATAGAAACATAATAATTTGTCTAATTTGTCTAATTTAAAAATTTGAATACCCTACTAAACACAGACGTACTTCAACCCTCTAAGAGCAGCCCTAGATGGTATTTACAACTCACGGCATCAACTGCAGTGTTAAAAAACTGCTAAACCGCAAGAATGACTACTGTGTTAAACTAGACTTGAATGAATTACTAGGAAGCCTTTACTTTCTCTAAATCTCAATGGTGGATGACCACCATGTGTTAATCACAGATAAAGGAGCTACGAAACTCAATCTTACAACTACGCAGAAAGACAAAGTAAAGCACGATAAACACATATAAATACTCTTCATTTATAACTCAGGAAAAAACAGAACTCCCATACAAGGTATCAGCACGTGCTCTGCTCAGTGTAAAAAAAAAAAAAAAAAAAATGGAAAAGTAACTTAACTGTTTGGCTTAACTGCCAAATGAAACTAAGAAATGAGAAAGCAATAGGCAATTTCATCTTCCACCTCATTCTGGAAGTAGGCAAGGGGAATAATTTTATTGTAACATTGTCCTGGGTTCTTAATTATATCACTAACCTATCAATGTAGTAACTGCAAAACTGAAATTGAGCATAAAATCTAACTTTAAACAATCTGAAGGAAAAAAAAAAAAACAAACCCAAAAACCCAACAAAAAACCCCATTATATTTACCTGCGACTGGTTGTTTTCTTTTCTGTCTTAGTTTCTTCCTCTTGAAGTTGCTGTTTGGCATTTTCACTTGTATCGATTTTCAACTTCTTGGCAATGCGGTCTTTTATTTGAAGTCTCTCACTGCTGGCAGCTTCACCTTCTACACTATCAGCATCTTCATCGTGTTCTTCCTCCTTTATGGATTTGAAATTGTAAAATTGCTCCTTCAGGGTTTTTATTTACTACAGATGTTGAATATGGAAAGTTTTTCTAAGACAATCAGTTACAAGAAAGAAAAATACTTGATTTCAAAGCAAACTTTTCAAATGAATGTCTCTGCATTTTCTTTAGAGGGAACAAAAAAATCAGAAATATGATAATTGAATATTTTTTTTGTACACAAATTACATCTTTTTTGTAAGGCTTAAAAAACTTTCGTATGACTTATTCTAGACTGTAAACCCTTACAGGTTTGTAGAAGATCTCACAGCTATGTAGTATCAGTCTGGTCACTGTTCATGAATCCAAAATTTGACCAAGACAATACATTAAACATCTCCTCCAATTTCCCCTCAGAATAAAACAAAATGTATTAAGAAGCTCCTGCCACAGGACTGTACTACAGTCGTGGTGGTATTGAAGAGGTCTGCCCATCAGTCTCCATGAGACTATTTACAAATACCACATTGATAAGCAGGTTGCGAAAAACCTGTGTAATCTGTCGTCCTGACTTGCTACAGAGGTACTATGCTTACAGGCCCAGTAGAGGAAGCAAAGAGAATAAGCCACCTTGTTCGAAGACATCTGGAGTGATAAATAAGCCATTCCCCTCAGTAATGAAGAAGATTCCTTGGTCTAGGCAGGCTAAGTTTGACTCCTCTCTTCCTCGAAGGAGGAAGCCTGCATGAATCTTAAGGAAGGATGCCAGCTCAAAGACTAGCTGGCACATATTTTTATATTTATTTTGGAGTGATGCTACTTAGCTAAAGAAAAAGCATAAGATGCTATGTAATCATAATCTTCACTATAGAGAGAAAGGACAGACTTGGAATTGGTATTCCAAAGGACTGTCCTTTACCCAAGAGACTGTCAGGATGTCAGCACCTGGAGTGGAATACTCTAAAGACAATGCACATGTCCTAGGTGTGACTGACAGGTAGGAGGAAAAGGAGGATGAAGACTATGTCCATAAATATGGAGGGGGAGAGAGGAGAAAATATAAAAGCAGCAAGAGGTACAATTTTGGCAACATAAGAGAAAAATCAAGAGCTGGATTTCAGATGTTGCATTTCAGTCACTGCTTTGGAATCTTCAGGCTACCATACTTAGATTTTAGGTTTAGACAAGAGAAGACCAGTCAGGAATAAAAAACGAAATATGTGAATATTCAGCACAGTAAAATAGCTGAATATTTTGTCAAGGAAATAATTGAAAGGTTGTTGTTGAGGTTTTGTCTGCTCTTTTTTAAATACAGGAAAGAGAAAAGTAGGTCAGGATCAGCATTTCACTTGATTTCCTGAAGTACTGCTTGACAGAGCAGATAATGAAAATTTACAAAGGATTTGCTTACTTGATAAATTACCAGAGAGATGGGATGACAACAGACTTCTATGGCATGGGGCAGAATCCAATAAAGGAATGTGACACTCTCTGTTCAATGTTTTTAACAGTTAAGAATAAAGACAGACTCCTGGTGGAGATTTGGCAAGAGCTTAGGTAAGAGCGTTGGACTGCAACATGGACTTGGATAGGAGAATTTCCAGAATAAAAATGGACGGCTCCAGACAAATTGAAATCACTAAGGAGTAAGCTAATTAAAGAAACAAAACCAAACCACTCCAGAAATCTGATTAACAGGAAGCATTTCCAAGGACAGTATTTTAAAATGGGAGAGAAAAAACAGTTCTACTTGCCCAGCTCAGTTGAATTCCCTACTTTCCAAATCTCCCATTCAGTTGACTGCATGGGATTTAACTGCTTTTTCTCTAGAAAAACACTGATAAAAGAGGATGTAAGCCTCCTCAACTCTGTCCCTCTTGCAACTCAACTATTCTCTCTGCCCAGTCTCCACCTTCAGTTCCTCTTCTGTCTCATCAACTCCATCTCATCTCAGACTTACAGAATCTCATTTTTCTGAAGTCTCATTACCAACTAATAGATTTAACACATTTCCACCCACAGAAGGCTGCTTGACTCGGGAGGGAAGTGGCTGTTCATTTGGATGACGGTGTTCCCCTAGTGACACAGAAATACAAAACTGCCTGCCTGGAAGCTATACTGTTTTTTGCTGCTGCTGTTAGCTGGGTGGAATTGCCCTATTCTTCTTTTTCCTCTGGAAATAAAAATGTAATGAGAGCTTATGTGCCAGCATGACTAACGGCTACCACATGTAATACAACTTAGACATTTGAGAAGATTACTGAATTGGGGAGTGGGTACCAAGCTTTATCTGTTTGTAAGACTAAACGAAACAACATTTAGCCGCTAACTGGCAAAGAGGGAGAGGAAAACAAGCTACGTAGAAAAGGGAAATGGAGGAATGTCACTGATGGAGGAAAAAAAAAAAAAAGTCAGTCTTGTGACCACTCTTGTCTAACAAACATCAGTTCTTGTGTTTGTTAATGACTTAGGCACAAAAAGAGGTTTAATGAACAGCAACAAGGTACTGCGAATACAAAGGATCTGACACTCAGAGGATGAAATGTATGACCTTGAGGACTAAAGTAAGAGAAACAGAATGGTATTTAATAGCATGAACAGCAAGGTTAGACGCATAGGGAATAATAATAACAGTTTCTCTTACACGCCAAGTACTTGTTATTTGGGGGAGGTAGGGAGACTTGGAAAAATTATTTCTACAGCTATGAAACTACAACACATTGCAGCCATTTAAATGCAAAAGCAATCCTGTGATGTGTTAAATAAATCCAAGAGAGATAATACAATACTAGCACCACTTTACAAGGCTCAAGTAACGGCCTGAAATGCTAGATTCCAGCTAAGTTCTTTCAATGCAATGAAATCTAGGGAGAGCCCCCTCAGGGAAAAAAAGGCCTTCCTATTTCCCATATCATGACATTATTAGAACAATCAGGATGAAAAATAAAAATTTAAATACATACACCTAAAATGACCATGTTCTATATTCCCCAAATCCAGTTCACTTAACACAGGCCTATCTGAACATCTGATGAATTTTTAATTAAATACCATTCCTGGAACCCTTCTAACATTTCAATGCTCCTGCATAGGAGGAATTATAAAGAAGAGTCCAAGAACCTGAACCCATACTATGAATTGTGTGAAAAAAAAAAAAAAAACAGGAATGAGGCTGAAATCTCCTATTTTTCTATGCTTAGACACAAGAATGGGATAGATCCTGGCTTTCCTTCCCTTATATAGTGCACCAGCTAGCAGTGCAGTACCTGTGCATGATGAACATACGGAGCACAGGACTTTTCAGGATGCAGTTTGGGGAATGGGAGATTACGCCCCGAGTCAAATATTACATTCTTGTCTCAATAGCAACTCAAAGGGGTACCACCATGACCTATAGCTAGAGGCAAAAGCATTGCAAACTTCAGCTAGCAAACTTATTTCACACCATATATAACAAACTCCTTGCAATTAAAACAGCCTCCATGTTTGGTTGAACGTTACTGCTTTGTTACTCACATTTCCTGCCTTTCAAATGTGATCATCTTCACCAATACAATTTAAGATACAAATATTCACTGAAATTTTGTCTCCTTAAAGAAATCTTTCCAAAAAGACTCTCATACAGAGATTTCTCTTCAGACATTACAGTTATATCATTATTCATGACAATTTTTTTTTTTTTTTTTTAAGATTTTTTTTTAGAAGCAATTTCAAGGGTTTTATTAATGGCTTGTCACTCTGTGGTAGATAACCTCTCATATACCTCATCTACTGACTGAACTATCTGCTAAGCAGTTTTTATAAAATGCAGTAGATAGTATGCTGTAGTATCTACTCTGCTGTGAATATTTACAATAGCCAAACCTTATACTTCTCAAAGGCCTTCACAGCCTTTTGCTGGAAATGAGATTTGAGCTCGTTTTCAGAAACCTCTACAGTAGCATTTGCTCCCCTAAGGAAATCTAATTCACAAAGTGTAGAAAACAAGCCTCATTGTAAAAAGATGTTACTTACCTCACTCACATCCCCTTCTTCACTTGCTGTATCACTAAAAGAAGAAAAATAATCATAACTATTTTGAAGTACCAGAGATCTAAAATAGTGTTTTAAAACCCGGTTCTTATATTAAAAAAAAAATGTTTGGTTACCTTCTTGAAATTTTAGTCAACCTAGTCATTTATATCATCCTCATATTCATCTTAAAATTATCACTTGATAATAGTTTTTATCATTTGACTGTTACAGTATTTTCTAATTAGGAATGTTTAAAAAGACAGACAGAACCATATTCCATACAACATACAAATTTTAAACATATCTTAAGCCATCCAGAGAAAACACTAATGTATAGAGATAGGGAAAAAAACCCACAAAGAACTCACTTAAGATGGATGCTTTTTGATCTCATGTATCAAGCTATTTCTAGTGTTTCATTGCAAATGTTCTAGATTTTGGAAAGGCTTCTTTGTATAGGCATGTTTAACTTGCACTATAGTGATAATTAAGTGTAAAGTAAAATTTTTAATTTGTTATACAGCTACAGTTTAATGCATTAAAAAAAGGAATCTATGTGAATATACTGAGGCTAACACATCCACTATTAACTGTCACAAAGCAATAATGAAAACCCTTGAAGATTCTTCAATCACACAATTAAAAAAAAGTTATAGTAGAGAAACAAAGCAAGGAATATTAAAGGAATCCCTAAAGTCAAGGAAGTAATCCAGATCATCATCAAAGAAGTTATAAATTTGTTGGGATCAATTACATTAATTTTAAAAATTAATTCAGAAAACTCTCTGAGGAAGTATTACTTAAGAGAAGATGATAATTAAAAAACCCCAAACAAAACAGAAACAAAACCAAGCCTCTCCCCCCATTTATAAAGCAAATATTTAGAGTGCATTCAGATCTGTAATTCTGGTGTCAGACCAGAACAAGTAGAAGCCACAGTAAGAGTTAAAACAGCCTACTTCTATTTGGAACTTGTGACATGGCTATACAAGGAACTGCCTTACCGATAATGTTTGGGAGTGTTTTGAAGGGGCTATATGTGGTTGTGGATGATCTCTCTGATCTATTTGGACTCACACAGAATCTCTGACCAAAGGTTTTTAAGGAAACCAAGCAGTCCTAGGTAAGTCTATGCATGAATAAAAAGATGGGTAATAGAGAACAAAAGTTAGAAGCAAACAATCATTTCTTGCAGTGAAGGAGATCACTAGTGTGTATCCACGGTAGCCCATGTGGGAGCTTAACCAGTTCAGTGAGCTCAGTAACAAGACAGGCAAACAACCAGGTCACTAAGCGTTTTGGTAATATTAAGTTACGTAGGATGGCAAAGCCAGGAGTAGACTGAAGAATTGAAGACGGGCGTGTATGAGAAGACAACAAAATGACAGATGAACTCTGGAGCAGATAAAAGCAAAGCTATGCACATGAAGAAAACGACTTCCACAGGCAGAAGAAGTTGCTTACAGCTGATGATCATTGATCACAATGTGTCCTCAGGGGTCCACACCAGGACCAGTACTGTTTAATAAATTCACTAATGACACAGACAGTGGGATCGAGTGCACCCTCAACAAGTTTGCAGATGACACCAAGCTGAGTGGTGCAATTGACATACCTGAGGGATTAGATGCTATCCAGAGGGACTTTGACAAAATAGAGAAGTGGGCCCATACGAACCTCAGGAGGTTCGACAAGGCAAAATGCAAGGTCCTGCATCTGGGTTGAAGCAACTCCCTGGTATCAATACAGGCTGGGGGATGAAGAGACTGAGAGCAGTCCTTTGGAGAAGGACTGGTACCAGTGGATGAAAAGCTGGACATGAGCTAGCAGTATGAGCTCGCAGATCAGAAAGCCAAACGTATGCTGGGCTGCATCAAAAGAACCGTGACTAGCAGGTAAACACAGGCGATTCTCCCCTCTGCTCTCATGAGACCCCACCTGGAGTACTGCATCCAGTTCTGAAGTTTCCAGTACAGAAAAGACATGGGCCTGTTGGAACAGGTCCAGAGGAAGGACACAGAAATGATCAGGGAGGTGGAACACCTCTCCTATGAAGAAAGGCTGAGAGAGTTGGGGTTCTTCAGTGTGGAAAAGAGAAGTCTCCAGTGTCCTTATTGTGACCTTTCATAGGGACAGACTTTTTACTAGGGCCTGTTGCCACAATTAGGGGGGTAAAAACACTGGAACATGTTGCCCAGAAAGGCCATAGGTGCCCCATCCCTGGAAACATCCAAGGTCAAGTTGGACAGGGCTTTAAGCAACCTGACCTAGTTGAACATGTCCCTGCTCACAAATGCAAGGGGAATTGGACTAGATGACCTTTAAACATCCCTTCCAACCCAAACTATTCCATGACAAGCAAATTCTTGGAGCTGATGTATTTTCATGGAGTTGTCTCAGCTCAGTGCTCAACACTGGTTAAAAAAAGCAGATCAGAAGTTTAAAAAGAAATAGAGAAGAAAGCAGGCTATCTTTATGCAAGCATACAGATTTAAGATTCACCTAATTTTTGGACAGAACCAAGGCTGGCAAGAGCAACAATAACCAGAAGTACAGAACAACTTCTGTGGGGAGAAAAGCTGAGTAGGCTTCAAAAGTTTAGGCTACAAAAGAGGGCCTAAGTAGGGATTATGGTAAAGAAAAGTATAAACAGACTGACTGCTCACTGTCTCATGCAGCAATCCAGTAAAGATTAGTATTTATTAAATAATGCCAGTAGCTGCCAGGTTCAGAACAAAAAGAGGAGTACTTTTTACTGCAGCAGACAGAAAACTGTGAATATGAACAATATCGTGAGAGACTGAGGAAGTACTTTGATGAGAGATCTATTAAGGATTATTAAATAGATGAACCACATCAAACTCTGACAGTCCCCTGAGCTGAAAGTAGACAGAGGCTGAGTAGACTCCTCAATTAAACATTATCCTTGCCCTGCTTTTATTCTTTGTTGGGTATCCACTGATTGCCAGTGCTGGTGACAGCATAGTGGGTTGGAGGAACATTTGGGCAGATTCAGCATTGCCAATTCTTAATTTCTTAAACAGTGACAGACAAAAATGAGTATACATGATGCTAATCAGATCTAACATCCTGAAAGTAAAGCTGCTCTGGAAACTGGAAATCATATATTAACCTTTTGACAGCAGGAACTGAGCTTAGATGCGGATCATCCTTCAGTAGATCATGACTACTTTTACTTTTTCCCTTCATGCTCTGTTAAAAAAAAAAAAAAAATAAAGAAAAAGGTATTATCAGTTCCAGTGTCTGAGGAACTAGATGATGACAAAGGTAATGATAAGAAAAAGATACCTTATTTCATGTTAGCTTCAGCTTAATCAGTAAGTATAAACATTCTTAATGGCAGAACAGAGGAGTTCCAGGAAGAGGAGCATCAAGTTAAAAACTACTGTTGTGATAAACTTCTACTATCATCCTGACTGATACCATCTCACTGTAATATTGACCATCATTATTCACAGTTGTCTTTCGCATTTTTAACTAAATCCTGAGGACCATTTTTCCACCATGTGGTAGAAGACTCACCATGATGTAGTCTGATCATTAACTGAAGCAGGTAAGTAGACAAACCATAGTGCTCTCGAGGAATAATTTGCTCAGCAGTACAAATCAGAATGACTGCTTTTTAAAGAAATTTTTAAACTAGTCATATTTAAAGGCAAATTCAGTTAATGAAAGTTAACTCAGAGACTGCCTATGCAACCCTAGTTCTGTGAATGTGGACAGTTCACAACAGTGCAGTATTTACATATGACAATGTACTATTTTCCCCACAGCAATCCCACTTCATTTTGTACACAGAATGGATATACATAAGAAGATGGAGCTAAGAATGCGCTGGCAGTGAACAAGTTGATTTCAAACCTCAGGTATTTTACCAAGATATCACACTCATTAATTATGTGAAGAACAATGAAGCACCTATCACCTTCATGAATTTTAAATGGCAGATGTAGATCCACATTATAAAGTATGAAACTTTATGTTTATGGAAACGTAAAAATATCACACAATAAGTGAAGGCACCTTCAAAGGTAAAAGTTAAAAACCTCTATTTTTTCAATATGTTAAAACTGTAGAATCATAAAACCTGATGTAATTTCTAGTATTACTGCTCAAAACTCAAACATAAGAACAAGATTAAAAACTTCAGAGCTTTTCACAGACATGCGAAAAAAGGTAATTTTAAGTCAAAAAGAAAAATAGGGATGATTTGGTATGATACCTGACTAACTCTACTGACTTCCTCCTCTTCTTCTTCAGCTTCTTCCCCAAAGGAAAGCAGGTTAAAATTTCTTTAAGAGAGAAAACACATTTTCTAGTAAATCTTTACATACTATCTTAATAACATTCCATCAACTTTCAATGTATTGCTTCCATGCTGTATGCAATTTAAAAAAAAAATTACCCCTTTTTTCCTCCTAAATGTTCCAATTTCACTTTTCATTGCATGCTTATGACTACCAAATTTCATTCACAGAAACAGAAATTTCCCATGTCAAAATGGTTTTTGCTAAGTGTTTTAGTGGAAGAGAAGTGAAAAGCTGATGAAGCAAGTTCAAAAATCTCAAAGAACTGAGCCACAGCCTAGTTACTAATACATATTAACTTCAGCATCATCTCGGTCACAAAAGAATTATTGCATATTCTTGACCATGGGAAAGGCTTAAGCTACCTTTTCCTCTCTTATACAACAAACTATCAGCATGCATGAAACAGGTACAGCTCAGCTGATGTAAGAGTGACAACGTCAGTCAGTGCAATTAGATTCCTTATCATCTCAGAAACAGGGAAGTAGGTTTTGGTAAATTAAAGAATGCTCCTCTGCACATCTTGGTAAAGCACTGTATTTTGAGACCAGAAAACAACCAAGCTGCAAATTAAATCTGAAAGAAAATTAACCACCACTTATGTTGCACATATTTACTTTGTGCCTTTTACTTTGGACTTTTTAGTTTCTTCCTCTGGTTTGTCCTTCTTCAGTCTTCTATTTGGTCTTGGAACAATGTCATCAAAAGGATTAAACAAAACCTGTTAAAAAAAGTAATCTTTAGTAAGTGTTTTGCTAAATGATTCCATATTTTAAAACAATATATATAAATCCATGCCAAGTTTTCATACTAGAACACTGTTTTCTGAACACAATGAACAAAATAATTTCAAAAATTCAAATTTCATACCAGAGCATACTCACCTCAGTGCTTCTTATTTTGTGTGGACTGAGAGGTCTCTCTTCCTTGTCAACTTCTACTTCAGCCAGGCGTAACATGTTATATATTGTATCCCCTGTAACCTGTTAAGTTTACAAAAAAAGGTTTGAAAGGTTTCGCCTATAATTTTTATTAATTATTCTGCAGAATTCTAGGCAATTATTACGTAAAAAATTTTGAAAATACAAATGATATAGGAAATATCACTGCCTTACATGTTGTAAGCATGTAAGACTTCTGAAAGACAGCAAGTAAAATGTACAAAGGTTTGGGTTTTTCAAATTCAACTGCCAAAGCTGAAGGAAAACAGGTAGCTAAACATTAATGTGTGAGAGTGCAGGGAGGTGAAGATGTCAAATTGTTATCGTGAGCTGTTAAACAGGAAAATAAAAGACACTGTGAAATAAAAAATAGTTGGCTTATTTTCTTTCAACTATATCACTAGTGGTAAATTAATCTCATGTTTTCCATTTTCCTGGTTTTCTTGGGTAATTGGAATTTACAATCAAAATTTTCTAAAATGTCACTAGTATTAGATGAACTGATTAGTAAGGCAGAGCCAAAGTAATATTCAAAAGATTATCCAAAGAAAGCACAACAGAAAAATGTAATTCAGAAGAATAACAACAGCAAAGTACACAATTATGGGAAAAAACCATACAAACATTTCTACTAGACATGGGAAACACAGAGAACAGAAACAGCTTAGAAAGCAGTGAAATAAATTTCAAATGTATGTAGCAGCAAACAACACTAAAATAGCCTTTGAACACAGAGAAACTCATAGTAGTTTCTGTCACACTCAAGCTGGCACTCAAGCCCGTATAAGCAGACCTTTCCAAAGATTGTGTGCTTGTTGTTAAGTTCATCTGCACGACCCAATGTAAAGAAAAACTGACTCCCATTATCATGGGGCCCGGCATTTGCCATAGCAACAAGTCCTCTTCGATTAAATCGCAATCGCGAGTGGAACTCATCCTGGTGAAGAGAGAAAAGAACCTGATTTAAGTATGAAAATTATTTTTCCAGTTCTTTAGCTACATCTTATTGACATCAATATGCACACACAGAATATTTGCTGTTCATATTATTTGAGACAGTAATAAAGCCAAAGTCTTTTGAAACTTTGTGACAAAATTATATTTAAAAGCTTCTCTTTTCAGCAGAGATTATTTTTAGTCAATGTTTTTTGTTCTTAGTGCCTATAATAATGCAAACAAGTGAACAACCTTCTTTAAAAAGAAACTGTAAACATGTATCCAACACTGACAGAAAAAATTTAGAAACTAGTATATCAATAATAGAAAGATATCAGTAATAAAACTCTAAGTTCTGTTTTACTAACTTCCTCTTTTTTCAATCATTGCATAACAATCGCTATTCATTATTTTTATTGGAATTATTATCCCAATATTTAGAAAATCCAAAGCATTTCTAAAAGCAACTACATTTCTTACATGCATTGTAAAACTACTACTCTTGTTAACCACTGTATTTAGGCAAAAAATTCTAACTCCTGCAGAACAATTGAAAGCTCAGGAGCAGGTTGCAATAGTACAGTATTGCAACAGTACAGTATTGCAAGAATTCATAGGAAGAACATTTTCTGGACTATAAAAAGATAGAATACTATTACTTTCAAAGCAAAGCTGAAGTGATGAGTAACATACTAATACCATTAAATACCATTAATACAATGGTTTCAAAAACTGCAATCTTGAGACACATTAATTTTAAGGAGCGGTGCTTCTACAATATTGGTAATATTTCTTTTCTGTTCTCTGATCAGGTACCAACCCCTTCCACAAACTTAACATTCATGTTATGAGTCTACTCTGGCAGCAGGGAGATAGAAGACTCAAAGACAAGCTATGCAGCTTTCATCATGAGTTAAAGGTGCCAGCCCCACCTGAAATAAAACAATCAGGCAGAATAGGACACAGCTGCTGTATAGGTGTAGCTTCACTCAGGATCTCAGCCTCCTGGTTAAGAGATGAGCCATGCTAGTATCAATAATATTAGTGAACACACAAACAACACTCCCAGACCTTTGCTAAATGAGAGACAATATAGAATCATAGAATAGTAAGGGCTGGAAAGGACCTCAAGATCATCGAGTTCCAACCCCCCTGCCATGGGCAGGGACACCTCCCACTAAACCATGCCATCCAAGGCTATGTCCAATGTAAACAATGCACATTTCTGCATCAGAGTTTGCCACAGATCAACACTTACTTTTCACTCTTCCTTGCCTCACATGAACATGTGAAGCTCACACTAGTAAGGTTATACATTTATCATAGTATCAGAACACCCAGAGTTAAGAACTCTCAATTTAAAATGGCATATTCAAAAATACCAAAGAAACATGTGCAAGTAAGTACTATACATGTATAATGATGCATGTCTAATGTAAGATTTGTTTTCTCACAACCTAACATGGTAGGACGAACAACTGATAGAGAATAATCAAAAATTATTGCATAAGATATACAGATACGTACCTTGAAGGGAGCTCCATAGATTGAATCTCCACCTGATCCAGTACCAGTGGGATCACCTCCCTGCACTATAAAGCCAGGCACTACTCTATGAAATATTGTGTTACTGTAATACTCTAAAAAAAAAAAAAAAAAAAAATAAAAAGGATATTAAAAACATGTAAGTGGTCTCAAAATCAGACTTTCATATAAAAAGATGTCCAGAGGCTGAAGTTCCAGAAAGCAAGAACTGTAACTGGATTCTGCTATTTCTGCTGGGTTCCCTCCTCTTCCACTGTCCCACTCAGTGTGACTATATCCCAGCTATAGAGTAATGCTAGTGATACTTATGAAGAAAAAAAAAAAAAGTGGTATCATATGCTTCTGTTTCAAAAAACACTGCCAATCATCAACAAGATGGTATAAATGAATTATTTTCTTTTCAGCTTTCAAATTTTATCACTGGAATGATACTACCAATGTATATCAATTTAAACAAGAGCTAAAACTAGTATGCTGTGTCCCAGCCAACATCTCACATAAATCATTAGCCAAATCCATACACCAAATGATTAACATGTTCACTCAACAGCATGGAACACAGGTGTCATCCCTTTCACCATCTACACTGTACCTAAACCGGTAATTTTTACAAAATGAAATATGTGGCACATTTTGCTCCCTAAGTTATTTTCTTCCATTTATATACCCATCCATCTCTCCATCCATCTATCTATCCATCTGTCTATCCAGACAAGTGATATGAGATCATAAGACAACAAATGAATGAAAACTTTACTTGACGTAGATTTCTGGGTTTTGTTTTTGTTTTTGTTTGGGTTTTCAACAACTAAAAATAAATCTGCAGGATGCTGCAAGACAAAGCAGATTCTGCAAATGTTGCAGCAAAGCTAGATCTGCTAATGGATGGTTACATGTTAGGACACTCACAAGAGAAATATTCAAATTTATTATACAAAGCATAGGATCCTACACAGCAGTCAGACAAATTTAGAAAGGAAATAAAGCCCAGTTCTTTAACACTGAGGACAAATGAATTCTTAGCACTCACCAAGAGCTAAGAAATTGATTCACCATTGCAAAAGATCTCCACATTAGGTATAAGAATACCGAACAAGTTGGATATGTGCTGGAGGCACAAATCCTAGACTAATATTTTTGCTTAATAGGGGAGTGCTAAAAGAACTCTTAACCACTTTATAAATGCATACATGAGATAATAGCAGCAGGTAGAGAGCACATAAAGGCACAGGGTCCTTCACAAATTCTTGTTACAGTTTTTCCAATAGGGAGCTTCTCATTCTGGTACCCACTGCTTCAGTGAAGAGCACTACAGAGCCTCCATCAACAAAAACTACAGCAAAGGAAACATCAGAAGAACTCATGAAAATAATTAAAAGGTAGTAAAGATGGTGACACAGAAATGAGAATTTTGGAGCATGTTCAATATTGCGTCATTGCCATTTCATAAATACATTAAAGAAGCAGTATTATTTGTAGAGACTTGGTGAAAATAAGCCTTTTCAAGCCTCTGACATTCAATTCTTCAGTAATACTAGTCATTTGCTATACTGGAGAAAACCCATCTAAATAATCATTTTTCCCCACTGGGTCTATTAATAACCTTGAAATACATTGTCTGACTGTTTGTTAATATTTTCTAAATACAAATAGATTTATTAAAATATTAAATTTAAAACATAGTTATGACCTCTGTTTCACAAAAAAAAAAAAAAACACAAAGATTGCATATGAAATAATTTCAACAACTCCTATCCCATTCAGTCATTACCTTCCATACAAAGCTGGATGAAATTTCGACATGCTTTTGGTGCTTCTTTTGACCATAATTCTATATCTATATCTCCTGCTGTTGTTCTCAGCAAAACCTATGAAAAGATAAATACACCATTAGTTTTATTGTAACTTAGTCACTTATCAAAGAATAAATCCCAAGTTAAAAAATATACTTCTGAACTCATTACATCCTAACAGTAACAGAGATTGAAATGTGCCAAGTAGCTACCGTTAGATTAGACTGCATTGCCAGAACACTATTCTAGAAAAAATACTATATATTCTAGAAACACTACATAATTTTCTATATATGTATTGTATAATATTACATATATTGTGTATACATAGAATATATAATAAGCACTATATATTCTAGAAATATAAAATATATGATTCTAGCCAGAATTGTATCTATTCAGATAGCCTCCATGGAACAATAGTCAGTATTATACAGCATCATAAAGTTTAATTAACTGACTATTTTCACCCACAATCGAATCCCCTTGAGGTACACACCAGGCTTCCCCATTTTCCTGCATTACCCATTAAGTGCACCCAGGTCCTTGGGCAAAAGCAATTCCATGACTGGCTTTCCCTTTGCCTGAGGCAGGAATAACAAGGAGTAGCTTCCCTAGCATTTTCTTTATGTGTACTACAAGAACTTTATCATACTCTACAGTATGTAAAAAATTATCTATTCAGACATAGTTCTGAACTGATATGCATAATGAGGCTTCAAGGACAATGACCTGGTACCTGACAGGATAGATAGTTCGATACCCTTTAGCACTTCTGCAATGAAAGAACATGGGGAAGAAAAAAAAATTACACCATAAATCTCCAAAACCATACGCCTTTCTTACAAGCAACACCATTCAATGCACCGAGAGATCATAATAAAATTTAGAACCTAATCGCAGAATCATAAGAATCAACTCAGTTTGAAAAGACCTTTGAAATTATCAAGTCCAGCCATTACCCCAGCACTGACAAGATCACCACTAACCCATGTCACTAATGGCCTCATCTACACGGTTTGTGAATACTTTCAGGGACAGTGACTCCCCCATTCCCTGGGCAGCCTGTTCCAACATCTGACCACCCTCTACGTGAAGAAATTTTTCCCAATATCCAAACTAAACCTCCCCAAGCACAGCTTGAGGCCGTTATCTCTTGTCCTATCATTGTTACCTGGGAGAAGACTGATCCCCACCTCATTACAACCTAATTTCAGTTAGTTGTAGAGCGCAATAAGGTCCCCCCTCAGCCTTCTCTTCTCAAGACTAAACCCCCCCAGGTCCCTCAGCCGTTCCTCATCACACTTGTGCTCCAGAACCTTCAGCAGCTTCATTGCCCTTCTCTGGACCCACACCAGCACCTCCATGTCTTTCTTGTAGTTATGGGGCCCAGAACTGAACACAGGATTCGAGGTGCAGCCTCACCAGTGCCCAGTACAGGGGGATGATCACTGCCCTGGTCCTGCTGCGACACTATTGCTGATACAGGCCAAGATGCTGCTGGTCTTCTTGGCTGCCTGGACACAAGTTGCTCATGTTCAGCTACTTCAATCAGCACCCCCTGGCCCTTTTTCACTGAGCAGCTGTCTACCCACTCTTCCCCAAGCCTGCAGTGCTGCCTGCAGTTGTTGTAGCCCAAGTGCAGGTGACATTATCCACAGTCCATTGATTCAGCCTGTCCAGATCCCTTTGAGCAGAGACAGAGCCTTCCTACCCTCCAGCAGACCAACTCTCCCAGCCAGCTTTATGTCATCTACAAATTTACTGAGAGTGCACCGAATCCCCTCTATCTGGATAGATACACAACACAGACATTAAACAACACCAGCCCTAACACCGAGCCCTGAGGGACACCACTGGTGACCGGTCGCTAACAGTGTGACACCACTTACCACCACTCCTCGGCCTCTGCTAAGATGCAGTCAGGAATAGAGAAAATTAAATTCAACGCTTCAAGCACAGCTCTGTGATACCTATCCACACTGCATGCCTTGTACTTTGACTCAGGTAGTGATTTTAAGGACTATAACACTTCACCTTTAAGCAAACCAGCACCACGACACAAAACCCACCAGCATCACCATACACATACAGCGCACACCCTCCTCACCTGTCTCCTTCCCCCCCCCACAACACACAATTTCTCCACACCCCTCACTCTAAAACACGCACGTACAGACACCTCAGCAGCAGACCCCCGTCCGCAGCCCCCTCACCTACGCTGCAGTGCAACTCCCATCCCGGCCAGCCCTGACTACACCTACCCTTCGCCCACCCCACCCCCTGCAGCGGCGGGCCTCACCTTGCCGTTGGTGGGGGGCTCCTGGATGTAGATGTTGCTCATGGTCGAGAAACGAGCGTCCCGGCAGGCAACCAACTGCCCGGGCTCTACGCTCCGCTACCCTTCACCACTAACTCTTCCTACCACCCCGAACCTCCCGCCATCTTGGGCGCCTTTACGCGGCGAAGGGAGGTGGGGAGGAGGCTGCCCAAGCCAGAAGGAAGAACGAAGGGATGAGTGCCCTGCCAAAGTCTCTATAGGAATCACTGAGGAAGAAATTCATTTGCGAAAGGCTTCTCCAGTCCCTGCAGTCCCTCTCTGTGGCTTACGTCAGGTACTGAGGTCCCCTGTCCTCCCTGCGAGTGGTACGGTCAGAGAGTGCGCCGAGCAAAGCCTTCCGGTGGGGAGAGGAACAGCCGCCGGCGTGGGCCGGGCAGGCGCGGACCGCGGAGCGAGGTGGTATGGCTCTGCCGGGTAAGGGCGCCCAGCTGGATCTGCGGGGGAAGGAGGGACAGCGACCGATTTTCCACAGTGCCGGCGTGTTGGGAAGGGGAAATAAGCGGCGGGGTGTTGGAAAATTACACGGGGAGCGCGCGCGATTGCGCGTCGTAGCTGGAAGCGGGAGGCGGGGAGGGTGGTGCCTTGTAGCGTCTGCTTCTAGGCCGCCCGGGCTGCCGGAGGAGAAGCGTTGCTTTGGTCTGGACGGCCGGCATTCCAAATCGGCCGGCCTGGGGGCAGCGGGAGGGAGATGGCCTGGGGGAGGCCGCGCTTCCAGCCAGCCACTGGGAAGCGCGGTCCCTTCGTGCAGTCCGTTCTTTCTAGGCCTGCGGGGTCTCCGTTCAGGGTTCTGGGTGAGAGAAGACCAAGTACTGTGTTCCTCTTGTCTGCTACTATAAGCCGCCTTGTTAAAAGTTATATCCAGAGAATGGTTGTTAGACTTGGTTTTCTTCCTCGTCGTTTGTTATGGATTAAAGCTTGTGTCTCACTATATTATTGTTTGAATGGACCCATCGAGAATAATGATGAGACAGGAACTGGAAGAAAGGCTTGCACTGTATGCATGGTATTTGGGTCTATGTTAGCCACACATATGGCCGCTGCTTAAAGATTTCTTGATCCTAAGACATGAGGAGTGTTTGGTTGAAGAACAGCTGAATAAGTCTGAGCCTTGGTAAGCTTCTCTTGAGAAAAGAAAAGACCTTAGTAAGCTTGCTTCCATTCCAGAAGGGGCTCTTGAGGAAGGCCTCATGTTTGCATTCAGAGGTTTCCAAAGACTTTTTTGCAGGCTTGTCTTCTACTGAATGAGTAAGGTCCTTAGTTGTCGTTGCTGCTGTGTCAGTTGTAAATCTTCTGGAAGATTCACGTCTTGGAAGAAGAGAAAGAGAACAGGAAGCTTCATAGAATCATAGAATGGATGGTTTTGGAAGGGACCTTGAGAATCATATAGTTTCAATCCTCCTGCTATGGGCAGGTACAAGTTACTAGACCAGGTTGCTCAAAGCACCGTCCAGCGTGGTCTTGAACACTTCCAGGGATGGGGCAGCCACAACTTTTCTGGGCAACCTGTGCCAGTAATCTGATTTAATAATCTAAAACTTCACCTAGTGTCAAACCTTGCTTCTAACATTATTATTTAAGGCATTATTATAACAGTATTAAAATTTAAATTATTTAAATTAATTAACAATTTAATTTCAGTCTCAGGAATTTGGTGTGAGTATTTGGTGGCAATGTTCTTGTTATCTGCTGGATGTTTCCTTTGGAAATCCTGGCAAATGGCACCTCCACGGGAGATTTTGCCGCCTGTGCATGACCGTACTGATCTGGCTTCCATGGAATACCAGCTCTTTCTTTACCTACAGGTCAGTTACACAGTAGCACCAAAGTTTACTGAGTGTTTCAGAAAGCTGAGACAAAGTACGTCGCTTGGGTGGTGCTGCATTTTATTCACAAGTTGTAGTGAACAAGACGATGCTATTTCGAGTATTTCTTTGACATGGCATTGGAAGAGACAGGTATACTTTTGTTCCTTGGTTCTTGAGACTTTCTTCTGTGTTCCTTACCTCTTACGGGTTTTCCTCGGAAGATAGTTCTAAAACAAGCGCCCAGAAACTGCTGAGTTTATAGACCTGGAAGGTGACATGTCATAGTAAGGTTTTGGGATCCACAGAAAACTGTGTATCATAATGGAATGTAAGTACCCTTATTGTTTAGCTTTCCAGTGCTCTTTAGGGTATGTTGTTGAAGTTTCAGTTATTTTTTCAACCTGGGGTTTGAAGGTTTCTCTTGTTATTTTGGGTAGGATTTTCTAAAGGCAGTGCTTGTCTCAGTGAACCAACGTTAAAATTCATGGAGCTGATGTACCTGCTTCCTGGTTCATTAATTTCTGTCATGCATTTCTCTGTGAATTTGCTTAATTATTTATTTAAGTAAATTACCTAGTTATTAAATAAACTGTACGTAGTTGTTCAAGTTGCTTTTTTATATGTTTCATTAAGTTGAAAGATAGAAGGGCATCCTTTGATTCTGAGAATTCAGTTGTGACTTTCATTACGGATATTCATCTGTTTTGGGGGAGCAGGTCTCTGGGGTTTCTCTTCTGAGTCATGTCCTACTGTGTCTGTTTAACTTAACTGTGAGATCAGATGAGAAAATCACACACTTGCTGTCCCTAAAATTTGTGCTATTCTGGTCCTCCTTCCTGAGCAGCATTTACAGATTTTTCTGTTACTCACTTCACTTTATTCTACATTTGCTTTCTTGCACCATTAGTTCTTTTCATTTGGCATCATGTTGTCTGGATTCAGAATAATTTAACAATTAATTTAGCAAGGTTAATTTTTTGTCTTTTGTCACTTTTCAGGAGTGTTTTTTTTTTTTTGATTGGCTTTTTAACACAGTTCTTGTAATTAAAATATAAATTACATCAGAGTTCCCAGTGAATGTTTGTCAGCATCCATGCACTACTAGAATTAATAAGTCGACCTGTAGTGTGTAATTAGGTACCACTGGAATATCAGATAGCTATTACCGTGTTCATGCTGTAACGAAACAAATGCGTAAGCCTCCAGAGACATGGAATAATTATTAAAATTATAATAGAAAGATCAGAATAAATCAACTCAGAATTTGATAGTAGACTAGTGCACAGAAAAGTGGCGTTAGAAATGCACTGGTTTGCTTTTCTAAGTTTTTTTAAGACATCTTAGTGTACTTAATACTCTGAGGCAGGATCACTCCTATGTATTGACGTTATCAAGCTAGGTTTAAAAGAAACTTGACGGTTCTGTTTAGCAGCCCATAACTGATGGAATTTTATCTTTCAGGTGGAAATAAGGATAACATCAGAGCTGGATGCAAGAAGTGTGGCTACCGTAAGTCTGTAGTAAGCAATATGGAGTTACAGTGTTTTCTTCAGTTTATGATGTTGGAACTGCCTTTTGAAGAGTGGGGGGAAATAAGAAAGAAGTGTTCTCCCTTGTTGCACGGCTGTTTGTCAGTTTAAATTACCATAGAATTATAGAATCATAGAATAGTTAGGGTTGGACAGGACCTTAAGATCATCTAGTTCCAACCCCCTTGCCATGGGCAGGGACACCTCACACTAAACCATGCCACCCAAGGCTATGTCCAACCCAGCCTGGAGCACCACCAGGGATGGAGCATTCACAACTTCCCTGGGCAGCCCATTCCCGTGCCTCACCACCCTTACAGTAAAGAATTTCTTCCTCATATCCAATCTGAACTTCCCCTGTTTAAGTTTGAACCCATTACCCCTTGTCCTGTCACTGCAGTCTCTAATGAAGAATCCCTCCCCAGCATCCCTATAGACCCCCTTCAGGTATTGGAAGGCTGCTATGAGGTCTTCACGCAGCCTTCTCTTCTCCAGGCTGAACAGCCCCAACTTTCTCATCCTATCTTCATATGGGAGGTGCTCCAGTCCCCTGATCATGCTCATGGCCCTCCTCTGCACTTGTTCTAACAGTTCCATGTCCTTTTTATGTTGAGAACACCAGAACTGCACACAATACTCCAAGTGAGGTCTCACAAGAGCAGAGTAGAGGGGCAGGAGCACCTCCATCGACCTGCTGGTCACGCTCCTTTTGATGCAGCCCAGGATATGGTTGTCTTTCTGGGCTGCAAGCGCACACTGCCGGCTCATGTTCATTTTTTCATCAACCCACACCGCTGAGTCCTTCTCCCCAGGGCTGCTCTGAATCTCCTCCCCGCCCAATCTGTAGCTGTGCCTGGCATTGCTCCGACCCAGGTGGAGGACCTTGCACTTGGCATGGTTAAACTTCATCAGGTTGGCATCAGCCCACCTCACAAGCGTGTCAAGGTCCCTCTGGATGGCATTGCTTCCCTCCAATGTATCAACCGAACCACACAGCTTGGTGTCATTGGCAAACTTGCTGAGGGTGCACTCAATCCCACTGTCCATGTCACCCAGAAAGATGTTGAACAAGACCGGTCCCAACACCGATCACTGAGGGACACCACTCATTATTGGTCTCCAGCTGGACATTGAGCACAAGTCTTTGGGTGCGGCCATCCAGCCAGTTCTTTCTCCACTGAGTAGTTCACCTATGAAATTGATGTCTCTCCAACTTAGAGAGAAGGATGTCATGTGAGACAGTGTCAAACGCTTTACACAAGTCCAGGTAGATGACATCAACTGCTCTACCCCGTCCATCAGTTCCGTAGCCCCATCATAGAAGGTCACCAGATTGGTCAGGCAGGATTTCCCCTTAGTGAAGCCATGCTGGCTGTCACCAGCCACCTTGTATACATTCTCTAGCTACATACACCTGTTTCTGCATTTGAAAATTCTTGTGTTTTCTCGGGAAAAAAAAAACCACGAAGTATGCTATTTTATTCACGTATGCTGCATTTGCAATGCAATTACTTGAGAAGCTTTGAATTGAATGCATAGTCTTTGATATCTGTTGAGATTAGCATTTGTGCTCCTTCTGAGTCTTACTGCAAACTTAGGCAAGCATTTCAGCTCAACTTAGGTCTGTTTTAAAAGAAAAAATAATTTTAAATGTATATGATATTCTGTGGGAAGAAAACAGAATTGTGTATTCTGTGTTTCAAGAAGCAGTTCTGTCGTAAGTTCTGCAGTTAAATTTATATCACGCTTTGCATTATGCTCTGATCATACAGGCATCTCTGTGGCTGCTCTCCTGATTAATGAAGACAGGTCTTAGTGAAGAATTTAGTCTGTTAATCACTAGCTCTTACTTTTAGAACAATGGATCAGTGGGCACTGTTTGGCAATAAACTGTGGTGAACTTTTAGCAGCATGATTTAATCTCTTCTTTTGAATAAGTGTTATGTGAGGTGAAGGGGGAAAAGCTTGCTTCATTATTTCACTGCTGACTTTGCCTCCAAAAAATTTTGTCAATGAGTTGCTTTGTCTATCTGTTCTTCCAACATAGCATGGATATCAGTATAGATTTAGTGGTTCATTTCTACATGCAGTAAACATCGAGCTTTCTGGAAAATAACAAAACTTGTAGTCAAATCACACATCCTGTATTTATGTTCCTAAAAGCTCTGTCTTCAGATGTAGGTATTTTGATATGAAGATGAGTTTATTTCAGTAATGACTTGAATTCCAATGTCTTTAGCTTAGTTTCTCCCAAATCATACCTTCACTTTGTTTTATATGTCTTTGCTATTCCAGTATGTTTCTAACTCTGGTCATGATTATTGAGATGTAACTTAGAAAACTAAAAATACTAGCCAAGTAGTACTTCAGTCAGTATTAAGTGTACTGGTTGTTAAAAATTGTCTCATAAGCGAGCAGGATTCTTCTATAACATGAGAGGAGACAGAAATATCAATGTAACACACTTGCCATGGTTTTTTTTTTTAAATATTTTGCTTCATGCTTTTAGGTAATTTCTTCATGGGGGATCTGAGACTATTAAAAAAGAAAAGAAAATAAAGGTTGGACAAAATCTCAAAATTAGGTATAAGAGAGAGGTCATAAAGCACTCTTAAAGGGACAACCTGTTGAAATTCTTTGAAGTTTCTTCAAAGTAAGCCTTCTCCCTCCTTGTTCACGAACTGTTGCCTAGCATTTTTTCACTTCTCAAAACTGAATCATACTAAAATGTATGTTCTTTAGTTTCTGATGTTTTTGGTAAATTGTTTTTTTTTCTTTGCGAATATTTGTTTTGTTCAGCTGGTCATCTGACATTTGAATGTCGAAACTTCCTCCGGGTAGATCCGCAAAGGGATATTGTTTTAGATGTTAGCAGCACTAGCAGTGAAGACAGTGAAGAAGAAGAACTACAGAGATTGCAAGCCATGCGTGAAAAAAAGAGTAAGATGTTGTTGGGTTTGTTTTGTTTTGTTTTTTTAAAAAAATACATTGGATAGTGGGAATGCCCATTTTATCATTTTTTATAACTACTGTTAGTTCTTTTCAGTCTGTGCTTTAAAAGTTGGTCTTCTACTTCATGTGCTCAGGCTTCAGAGATTTGCTACACCGACATCTTTTTAATTATCATTAATTCCTGTCATAGCAAATTAGTATTGTACCCATTTGGAACATCTCGAAAAGGGCTTCTAAATGCAGAAGGTCGTAAGACTGTTACTAAGAAGCTGCTTAGGAGAAAATGACATGGACATTCTGAGTTAATCTGTTGTTTATGGCATGTAGTTTAAAAATCTTGAAGTTAATAGTAACTCTTAAAACTAATGACAGATATGACAGTCGAATTTGTTTCCAGGTTCTAAGTTGTGTTTTGACTAAAACAGCTAGTGAATTGAATTTAAACATTCATATCTGGAGAAGTACTGTTCTTTGTTTGTAAGGTCTGAGCATCAGTTTTTTGTCAGAGAGAGAATAGGTGGGTTATTTAGCAGATAACTTGAGTTCCTTTGAATTTGGACTCCTAAAAAGCTGTTCCTCTCCCTCCTTAGGGCAGGTTGTTCCACCGTATGAAGTTTTAAATATATGAATATTCCTCCCCTCTGCCCCTTGAAATGTCGTGTTTTATTCTACTGTTCTCACATTCTAGACTCACGTTCAGTTCCTAATATACATATTGTTTAGAAAGGAGACGGGATAGATAGAACCTTGTAATTTGCTGGAACACTTCAAAAGAAATGGATAGTCTGCTTGTGAGGAGTACTGAGTTGGTACTGCAACTTTCTATTTTTTTTTCTAGTCCTTTCTATTCCTTTCTGGAACAAGTCTCTTTGGAAAAACTTGTTTTCATTATGTACTTTTGGATATAAGGGGTTTTTTTTGCCTTAAACTGATTGAAGATGGATATCTGCAGGAAAAAGAGCTGTTTAGTTGATCTTATAATAACTCTGTTTATTACATGTTCTTTCTGGAATTGTGGCTGCTGTGTATACTGTAAGACAATACGGATCTTTAATTTTCCATTATCTAGGCAGGATTTTGCCATTTTCAGGTGGCCTCATCTCAAGATTTTTGCACTGTTTTCTAAAAAAAAAATTACTGAGTGCTTGTTCACACGTTCTTGTTCATGGTTTTTAATTGCTCCAAAAGTAATTTGCTTTTTGTAACTTACATTGAATTCTTCAAAATTTCACTCCAGAACATACTAGTACCAATAATTTCTATTCATGGTAGCAGATGAATAACTGCACTACCATGCAGACTCTACGGAAAGTTATTTGTATGATAGAAATAAGATTAAATACTCAAAAGTTGCTATCTGTTTTAAGAATAAATTGTAAAGCCAGTATTTTCCTGTTAGCTGACATCGTCAAGTGTACTTATGTAGTGGATTTGCATTTCAAAGAATTCAAAAATATTTTTTGAGCTGCTATAGAAAAGTCTAAAGTCAAAAATTTCATACAGGGTGATAAAAATATTTTTTTATCAAAAAAATATTGATATGTAATATGCTTGTAAGTGAAATGTGAAGATGCTCTACAGTACTATGAAGTGTCAGGGCAGGAAACAAACATGACCAGATAAGGGGTGACTTTTCCGTCAGTTATTGTAGACACTATTGACAGTTAACTCAAATGTATCGTAGTTATGGCATAGCTATTTTTGCAGTGTGAAATGAGGATGTATGAAGCCTAAGGGAATGTTTGTTTTTTTTTTTTTGGCTTTTTTTTTTTCCTTTTTTGTACATTCTAGTTAAATGATCTGTTTTCAGACTTGGGCAAAACTTTTAAAATACAGAAGAGTGGATATGAAAACCTAAAGCTGATGTAAACATACAAAGTCACAAATTTGCTACATTTTACAGGCCTTCCTTCGTTTTTAGTGCTCAGATCAAAGTCATTTGAACATAAGTTGTATGGAAAGTTCTGCTACTCTGCAAAATATTTCTGAAATTACTATACTAGACCAGAATTTGGAAGGAAGGAAAAAAACTTTAAACAAGCGTTTTGTGGTAATGTTACATTGCTATTGAAGGCACTCTTTTAATGCTGATCTTAACTTAGACAAGTGTTTTGTAAACTGTAACTTTTTATCCATAGATTTAAGTGAGGAGGAAGAAAAAAAGAAACAAAAACGAAAAAACAAAGAAAAAACAAAATTAAAAAGACCAAGGAAAAGGTAACTCACATACCTATTTTATTTTCAAAATAGAACTTCAGAAATATTTCTGATGTTTGGGTTGTTTCTCACAGAGCACTGCTTCTATTGATGCAGCTTTATTTGCAAGTACATCTTTGGTTTAAAAAGCTTCCTGTTTTCTGGTGAGAACTTGTTTGTTCTTTGAGATACGCTAAAGCCCTAGGCTTTCTGCTGTGGATTTAGGACCTTGGAAGTCTAGAAAGCTCTAGCAAGCTGGAGATCTGCAGGGCTGAGAAACCAATGTTACCTCTGACTATTCAATGCTAGGCAAGATGTGGTGGGAAAAGAACGGTGAGTCAGGAGGAATATAGAGTTGGTCCAGAGCTTACAGAAACCTCTCTGCAGTTCAGAGACCCTAAGATTCACTGTGCGTACACATGCATGCGTAGGCACACACACTCTGAGTAACATATAACTATCAAAAGGAAAGCTTTTGTAGATTTACTTAGCATGTGTTGACTTTCAATGTTACTGTTACTGTAGAAGCCTAAGTTAAGTGTTACCATAATTTCAAAGGGAAATGCCATAATACTCAAATCTATTGTGAATCCGAGTTTCGGCTTGCTGACTGATTTTTAAAATTTTTTTTCTTTTTAGATGAGACTATAGACTGGTTAGTCATTAGGACTGTTGATGAGACAATATCCCAGGATCAATATTGAGAGCTAGGAAATGTATAACATATTTGAAGGCCACAGTATGGTAGTTTTCAGAAATAAGCAAACAGGATTTAGCACCAGTTGTATTGGCATTTGTCTCCTTCCTTGTCTACATAAAGTAGCTCTAATTTAAACTTACAAAGACAGTAGAAAAGAGTCAGTTTGCTGGCTGTAGTCTTTACAGGCAAGTAATTAATAATCATATAAAAAATAGCATAAACCTGCCCTCTTGAGTATAATAATCGGGACTTTTCATTTACTGTCATCTTAATGCTTGGATATATGTAATCACTCATCAGTGCTGGTTAGAGACCAATATGAGCAGCTGCAAGAGCATTCAAATTTGTCATACATGTTTCTCTTAGATTTTATATGAGAGAAATACAATAAAATTTGTCTAAAGGTGTTACTATAGCATTGTTATTGATCATAAGATATTTTAAAAGCTGGAAGCTCTGTCATATTATCATACTTTCAGTTTTCAGTCAATCTGTACTCAGTCTTCTTGAATGTTGGAAAACACAACTTGCCTATTCCTTTGTTATTTAATGTGATGTAAACATACTGCTGTTCTGGGTCAATAGTCTAATTAGATAGTCTGATTATCTATCACAATATTCTAATTAGGAAAGTCATTGTTCAGTTGAACATGCAGACCAAGATACCATAAGCTTTCCAGTGGATGTACAAATTCTACACCACGTTCAATTTGTGACATTATATAAATACTGAAATTAAACCCCCCGCATTATGTTTGCAGCATTATTCTTCTTTAATTATATATCAATCTATATATATATGTAGATTTTTTTTTTTTCCTAGATCTTCCTCATCAAGTGCAGCTGAAGAGGATGGGCCAAAGACAAAAAAACAAAAACCACACAAAAAAGAAAGGGAAAGGGAAAAAAAGAGTAAATCTAAGAAAGGAAAACATCATAAAAAGGAAAAAAAGAAGAGGCGAAAGGAAAAAAGTTCACCTTCTGATAGTTCAGACAGTTCTAGTAGTGACTGAGATGCTGGCCTATTTTTGTGTTCACTTCTGCAGAGATGATTTTCCTTTCAAATCAAAAGTATTATGCTTTGCAATCCTGTTGTTTTAAAATGATATATATATTTTTAAGAAATCTGTTTGCAAATATCAGTGCTTCGAACTGTTAAATAAACTTTTGGGAAATATCTGTTCTGTTTAAAGACATGCAAATCTGATCAGTTCTCTACTCTAAGTTCAGTTGTGAGTACTTGTGTTTGGAATCCTTTACTGTGGGATATGATAAACTTCAGTTTGCAAGTCTTTGTGTAGGAAGACGTGGATTTAAATATGTGTACTAACAGAATGGGTTAATCAAACCTGGAAATTCAAATGAGATTTTCTATTATGTTAACATTTAAATAAATGTATTATGTTTTTCAGAACATTTGCTGCTTACATACATTAATCAGTAAGTGCAAATATGAAATAGCATTTGGGTCTGGAGAAGGGAAGAACAGGCAGTGAGAAACTAGAAGAGATTGCTTCTTCAATATTATCTTCTAAAATTGATCTAGTCATAGACTGTGAAACACAATTCCACAAGGGGAAATCCTGCCTGACCAATCTGGTGACCTTCTATGAAGGGGCTACGGAACTGATGGACAGGGGCAGAGCAGTTGATGTCATCTACCTGGACTTGTGTAAAGCCTTTGACACTGTCTCCCATGACATCCTTCTCTCTAAGTTGGAGACACATCAATTTGATAGGTGGACCACTCGGTGGATAAAGAACTGGCTGGATGGCTGCACCCAAAGACTTGTGCTCAGTGGCTCAATGTCCAGCTGGAGACCAGTAATGAGTGGTGTCCCCCAGGGATCGGTGTTGGGACCGGTCTTGTTCAACATCTTTGTGGGTGACATGGACAGTGGGATTGAGTGCGCCCTCAGCAAGTTTGCCGATGACACCAAGCTGTGTGGTTTGGTTGATACATTGGAGGGAAGGAATGCCATCCAGAGGGATCTTGACACGCTTGTGAGGTGGGCTGATGCCAACCTAATGAAGTTTAACCATGCTAAGTGCAAAGTCCTCCACCTGGGTCGGAGCAGTGCCAGGCACAGCTACAGGTTGGGCGGGGAGGAGATTCAGAGCAGCCCTGGGGAGAAGGACTTGGGGGTGTGGGTTGATGAAAAAATGAACATGAGCCGGCAGTGTGCGCTTGCAGCCCAGAAGGCCAACGGTATCCTGGGCTGCATCAAAAGGAGTGTGACCAGCAGGTCGAGGGAGGTGCTCCTGCCCCTTTACTCTGCTCTTATGAGACCTCACTTGGAGTATTGTGTGCAGTTCTGGTGTCCTCAACATAAAAAGGACATGGAACTGTTGGAACAAGTGCAGAGGAGGGCCACGAGGATGATCAGGGGACTGGAGCACCTCTCGTATGAAGATAGGCTGAGAAAATTGGGGCTGTTCAGCCTGCAGAAGAGAAGGCTGCGTGGAGACCTCATAGCAGCCTTCCAATACCTGAAGGGGGCCTCTAGGGATGCTGGGGAGGGACTCTTCATTAGGGGCTGTGGTGAGAGGACAAGGGGTGATGGGTTTAAACTTAAACAGGGGAGGTTTAGATTGGATCTGAGGAAGAAATTCTTTACTGTGAGGGTGGTGGGGCCCTGGAATGGGTTGCCCAGGGAGGTTGTGAATGCTTCATCCCTGGTGGTGTTCAATGTGGGGTTGGACATAGCCTTGGATGGCATGGTTTAGTGTGAGGTGTCCCTGGCCATGGTAGGGGGGTTGGAACTCGATGATCTTGAGGTCCTTTCCAACCCTTACTATTCTATGATTCTATGATTCTTTTGGCAGGATCACCATAAGGAAGCTGTAAACAAACAAAAGCACACAAAAGCTATTATTCTATGATTCTATTAATTTTTCAAAGTCTTTCGTGCCTAGATTTTGTTATTTTTGTTATTTTAAGCATAAAGTGCCACTTCCTAACACTAGTTGTCTGTCCAGCAAGATTGTTTACAAAGTTCTAAGAACTATGTTAATACAGCATGTGGTGGTTAATACATGAATCAAAATGGGAAATTAGAAGACTGACAAGAATTGTGAAGACTCCATTCATTCTAATAAAACTTCCACTGAAAAGTTAAAAAACAAACTCTTGCGGAATGTCAGCAATCCATCATGTTGAAGTCAGCAGCAAAATTTACCATTTGCTATCAGGAGCAATGTTAAGCATGTCAACATTTAATAACTGGGTTCTGGGGTATCCAGTTCATGACTTGTACTGTGGTAGGGTACTGGTTCAAGACAGATCTTTAGAGTTGAGCAGATGGTGCATAATTCTGCCTCAGAAATGCCTAAACCTGAAAGTGATTACATTTACAGCTGTTTGAAAATGCTGTTTGTGCCTGTGGTTTCTTTTTTTTTTTTTTTTTGGGGGGGGGGGAAGGGTTAATATGTTAGACATGGAACTGTTTCCCCCTGAGCAGCTTGCATACAGCTGCAGCCTAAGTCTCATGGGAGTGAAAATATGAGGGAGAGCACCTAAGCTTTCTTGACAGTAATATCCATGGCCTATGTTTTCTGTGGTGTGTTAGAGCCCTGAGTCAGTACAAAAATGTTTCATGGTATTTTAATGGTTACTGCATTTGGTCTGAAAGTTAGATACCTAGATCTGACTCTGTCTTTCAACCTTTTATGTGTCAGACTAGTACTCTTATTACTGGGCAACTCATGTTGTAGGTGCTGTGCTAGGAACATTAAGAATAAAAATACTCGTAGAAGCCAAAGAGCAAAGAAAAATTACCTGTAACCTTCTTTGTAGGTCTCTCAGTAGATGGCAGGAGTCCTTGCATCTGCTCTTCTTGCTACTGGCTTTGTTCTAGTCTAATTTTTCATGTCATATATAATGATTTTTGAGATGGGCTTGGGAAACATAACTGGAGACTGGACCCCTTAATTAGCTAATGCCTGTGCATAGTTTAAAGAACATTTATTTCATCAATACTAATCTAACAGATTATGTTACCCTGTTCACTCTAGTTTCCATAGCGTTGCTGTGGCTGTTAGAGCTTATTTTTGACAGGCTTAACTCTAGTCATTCTGTAGAGAGCACAGGAGAATTGTGGGCTACCTAATGCAGTACTGTTGCCAGAGGAAATATTTCATCAGACCACAGTTTTAGACACAACTCATTATACTCCACCCTCCCTTCCCTCCCTAAAATGTTCCTTATTTAATGAGATTAGAAGGGTTATTGGAGTTAGGAGAATTCAGATGTTGTATGTAATTCTCCCATGATCTTCCTGTGCTCTCCTCTCCGATCATCCCATGATGCCAACTCTGGGGAATGGGAGTTTGTACCCTTCTTGATTTCTGAATCAGTTTCATCTGAAGACAAGGGTGGCTGAAGCATTTATTAACCCTTATTAGAGTTAGTATATCTCTGTGTATAAGTAATGTATCTATCAGACTAATGACAGAGAGTGGATAGAGGCTTAAAGTTCAGGAAACAAGTGGTATATATTTTTGTAGTGTTCCTTGTACTTTTGTGTAGTTTCAAATAGCCATTTTAGATACTAGTTCTAATTGCTGACATCAAAAGATTATGTATCTAAATGCTGATAGTGTAATTACCATCCATATAGCTTGACAGCGGCTGTTTATGATAATTACAATGGTATTTTGTACAAGAGCATGAGACATGAATTTCACTATTCATGGCTTGGCACTTGTTACTAGCATACAGCAGCCTCCATCAGTGGGCGTGAGGAAACAAAAGTAGATACCTGGTGTTTCCTTCAGTTGTCTCTTCCAGATAGCAGAAGAAAGATGCGCACATCTGCCATCCAGCTAATAACTAGGGAACAGGCTGTGCTATAACATGCACCAAAGGCTGGAGTGAGTGAATCAAAGCTCTATAAAACTATGGTTTTACAAATAGCTGAAGGAAATACACATTCTCAGCACAAAAATTACAACTTCACCATTCTCTGCGGCATGTGAGTCACCATGGAAAATCTCTTGTCTCTTTGTTGATGTAAAGTATATATACTTTTTTATGTACCTAAAGAAATTGAAAGTTATTTTCAGCACATTCAAATAGATTTTTATAACATATTTTAATATAATTTAAATATCAAATTGGTGGGAGAATTGAACAAATCATAGTAAATAAAACAAGAATGGATAAAAAAACTTGATAGAAATGCTTCTACAATAAAAATGCCAGAACACTGAAACTGTTCACAAGAAATTCTATAATAACAATCATCAAGGCAATTATAGGGGACAAAGTAGAATATGAGATGAGGTGGTGACAGCAGAAAATAAGCAATTGCAGAAGTACAAGAGTGAAGAAACCAAGAGATTAGAGAAATGCAAGGGCATGGATGAAAAATACAGAAACAGTCTAAACCTCTGATTAGCCAGTACAGAAAAATCCTGTCAAGAACATATTTTCATATAGAAAAAAAAATATTACTTGAGAAATAAGATCAGAAGGAAATGTTTATCTATAAATGCAAATATTTTCCTAAAATGTTGGAGTGTAAATAATACCAGTAAGGGAGAAGAGTCTGTAATAGGCACAGGCTATTCAGTACGGTTCATTTAAACTCTAGCATAGTATTCCAAGTGTGGCTATTTACAGTTTTCTGTGCAAGCTAAATATTTGTCCCACTGAGAAAGCGTACTGGGAAGAATGCTTAATCCTTATTTATCTTTATTTTACATAAATACTCCTGAGGCTTTAACTTAGTGTAATAGTTTATAAAACATCATGGCAGAATTTTGAGCATCAGAGAATTTCAAAAGAAGAATTAAGTTGAGCTGTAAGAAACATGTTGTATAATAACTGTATATGAATAACACCTTAACATTCTTTCATCCCAGTGAACTTTAAAGCTTAGTTGTTATAAGCTGCTTTTATGGATCCTCTATTCATAACTGATGCATCATTAGTATATAGTGATATTCTGAAGATAACAGTTTACAAATGACAATGTCTATCTATTTAAAACTCCTAATGAAAAAAAAACCCAAAACTGTAGCTTGTTCTGGGGACAACTTCACTACAGTAATTTAAAGCTGAAGACAGGTGGTCCTAAGACAATGCAAACAAGAACAGCTGATCAACTTTGACAACCATTTTTTATATGTACATCTTTTTCAAAATACTTTATCACAGTTTATTTAGTATCGAACCCAGATCTGAGGGGAAGGGAGTTTCAAGACTGTTTTAAATATAACAGAAATACGAGTTTAAGCCATGGTATGTGCTTGTAGTGTTTATTTGTAATTCCTACTGATCACTTATTTTCCTCTATTATAAGTTACTTTGTCATCTTACAGGAAGTTCAACAAAGTCCATAAAACCCATCTGCTTCTTCAGCTGTTACTACCTCCCTCGTGTTTATCTATCACTGTTTTCACTCTTACCTTTCTTCTCTTCCATTTTCAAGGAAAGCATCTATTCCAAAACACTTGACCTGTATTAGTCAGAAAAGTATGAGGTTTTTGTGATTTGTAGATTAATTCTAGTTAAGAAAAAAATGCAAGCTCAAAATTAATTATTTGATCCAAATAAGTTATTAAAAATTACATTAAAGAACATTAATCCTGAAATATTACAGAAAAACAAATGGAGTCAGCTCTGAACTTGTAAAAGGTAATGCAGTAAAGCAGACTTTTCTGTGTAAATGTAAAAAATGTGGGTGTATGGGACTCTAGTATATGAAATTCACTATGCAGGCTTGAGTTTTCCACATTATGTTTAGAGGGGAATTGGTTAAACTCTTGACTTGGGCTTATACAAGAAGTCTGGGGATATTTACAAATTCAGAATTATTAAATAAGGTAACCATTACAGGAAGAATAATCTGTTTTTGAAGGCAACAGGAAGCCTAGAACAGTGTACACTAATGAGCTGTCTCAAACAGGCTTCAGATAGCATGCAACAGAAACTTTTTAAAACAAAATGTAAAAACCTCAGATACTGATAGGTGTTTCACAGACCTCAGAAGCATCTGGGCATTCATCTTAAAAACTTTCTTAATATGTTACTAGACTGCAGGATTTAATTTCTGTATTTAGATAACCAGTGCATGATGGTTTGCTGAAGAAAGGCTAACTTGCCAAACAATTCCAGCAGGTTGGTTAAGCTTCCCTTTGAGGTTCTTCCTCAGCTCAGACCAGCTCTCTACTGAGGTATCAAAATTGAAGAAGTCCCTGTGGTACTAAGCCCAACTTCAGAATAAAAGAAGTAGGGAAGACTAGGAGGATGAAGTTTTCTTTCTGGGAGACTAGGTTGCTTTTGGCAGGGACTAGGAATGCAAGGTACTGGAAGAAGCATGAACGAAAGTATAACAAAAAAGTCTTTTTGTCGATTTGTACCAATGAGAACTTGACTATTTCAAAAGAGAAAAAGCAGATTCTTAATTCTTTGAAAGACGTATTTTTTAGATAGATAATCTTGACTTACTTAAGGAAATCTATTATATTTAAATTCTACAAATCTGCTTTGCCAAATCTTTCCAAATCTCTTAAGTGTTTTGAATCTGAAATAATGTTCTCTCTCTAGAACATCTGCCAGACCTGTTCCGTGTGCAATTGCTGTTTCTGCTGGTATTGTATCTTCTGCTAACTGAAAGAGATTAATGGTTTGAATCTGGAGAAAGGCAGCTAAAAGAGTGTAGCTCTTGGGATCAGCAACTTTCTCTACCCATCTGCACAAAAAATATTAAAAAGAGGTGTTTCAATGCCGACAGTAGAAATTCTTTCTTTAAATTTTCCCAGATGTCTAAAAAAATAATTTTCCAGGTAAAGGCAGCAAATACAGCGGTTAAGTAAACTAAAGGAATGAAAAGCAAAGGGGAATATTTATTGTCCGTTGTGACATGAGTATATGTCTAGATTACTTTTTTTTAATAGCTAAAACTTAATAAGCTATTCCTAATATGAGTGAAAAAAAAATCACACTTTATATTATTAAAGGATGGTTTTGCTCTTTTCTAGGTGCTGTAAACTGATCTTTCATATTCCTAAACAAAGCCTTAATTTATGCAGTTTTTGCTCTTAAATTGGGTAACTGCATTGTATTAAGTCTCCTTTCAGTAAACTGTTACTGATGGAACTGAAAACCAGTAAAAAACTGGTATTTACTCAGTCTTTGAGGAGGAAGGCGTTTTCACCATGAAGATATTGCTATATGGATGTTTACAGGAACTAGGAAAACTTGACTTTTTAATTAGTAAAATGCAAGTTGATAAGGGTGTAATCCTCCCTTAAATATTAGGGGAGAAGATATAAATAACAGCAAAGAAAGCATTTGAAAGATTATACAAATATACAAATAAATTGGTATTAGTTGTCCAGGAGTAGATTTTGGCTGGAAACTGGCAGAAACTTTCTATAAATCAAAATGTAGTCCAAGAAGAGCAAGAAATACAATTTCTGAAAGTTACCACATAAGTTAACATTCAGATTTTGCATGCTAACTTTTATTTATTGGGTAGGTTGACATGCAGCCTGCATTATGTATTTGCTATATTTCTGTATGATTGTATTTTGCTCTGAAAATGAGAACTTTACACTGTATGCAGGTGATTTTTAGACAGGTATTTTTATGACATGAAATACCTGTGAAAAGAAGAATGGTTTTACAAGTGAATAGTTTTAAAAAGGATTTAGTTTTATTCTGAAAAGGCAAGGTACACAAAGTTTTAGTAAAAAACAGGAGTTGGTGGAACATTTTACGTGGGTACAGCAAAAAAAATGTAGTGCCTTTAACCTGTATCGTTTCATCTAAAATGTTCAAACCCCTTTAAGGGTTTGAGCATGCAAGTATTGTTGTTTGGTTGAACAGCAAGTACTGTTTTCCTCAGTATTTTCTCTAAATTGTTTCCATGCATTCTGATATTTATCAATGTAAAGTTGTCTTTTGGAAAATAAAATAAAAAAAAAAAAAAACAAACTCAAAAAAATGGTTCTAAATAATCTGTAAATAATTTGTGAATCATTTTATTGTGGAAACTTTTGAATTTTGATCGCACGTTGCTCTATTCCATTAAACTATCATTAACATTTATCCTTTTTGGACCTACATAATGTGATGGGGCTTAAAATTTTAGTTTCCCTTTTAATTTTAGTGAAATACAATCTTCTGCGTGCCTAAAACAATTTATCCCTTAACATCTCTTCAATTCAGATGCTTACCAGGTCTTGATTCACGTCCACTATCTATTAAAAGATAACAGGAGGACATTCCATTCATCCTTGATCACCAATATGCCGTAAGTGGCCATAAAGCCTGAGGATTACAGCACGTGTCCATTAGGATTAATAAGGGGTACAATATATAGCAGGGGTTTGAGAGAAGCTGTAAAATTGATTAGAAATACGGAAAGTCTTCAAAATGAGCAAAGACTGAAATTTTATTAGTCTTTAGTTCAGGAAGAAGAGACACAACTAATGTTTCCAGAATAACAAGAGGTACAAGGATGTGCATATTACTGTACACTTTCAAAACAGTGCAACCAAAAGGGGCTTTAAAGACAATATAGGTAAACCTGTTTCTTTCACAGAATATGCTACATTTGTGCAACTCATTATGATGTCAAAAGCTTTGCAAAATTAACACGTACACATTTGTGTCACTAATGTATATTCCATTGCAATAGATGCAGTAAAAATACAGAGATACGAGCTGTCATGTAACTTGGCATGTTAACTTCCATGGGATGATATGTGGTGGGTACTGCACTAGGCACTTCCTACTTAATCTGCCCATCTTCCTTTGAAAGCAGTTGCTGGAAAAAGGCATTGTACTGACTTCCTACAGGAATTTCTGTGTGTGTACCAACCTAACAAGATTTTAAAAGAAATATTGTGTGACATCTGCCTTTTTTCTCTTGTAGCATCCCTGCATATTCAGTTGTGTGTTCATGCACTGTTTTTTTTGGCATTAATGTCTTGAGAATTAAAAAAGTAGTATCAGTCTGTTTTTTCAACTTATGCTAAACCAAAATTAATTTATTAATTGTAATTACAGATCATTTTCCCAGGCAATATTTTTAATAGCCATTAGACATCAGGAGTGATTTCTCCAAAGTTTTAACATTTGCAAAACCTAGTGGATCTGTGGAGATGGAGCCATAGAGCAAGTGTATTGGTTTGTAGACTTTTAATGAAAGCCTGACAGTCCTGCCATCTTTTGGACATTCTTTAACTAATTACAGGGAACTTTGGTCTGATTAATGTGGACATAGTTCATGAGGGATGTCAGGAAAATGTCAAAGAAAAAACTTCGAAAAAACATCATGCTGTGGACTTTGATTCCATTCTTCTTAAAAATGCATTCATGCTCACAAGCACAGTTTTTTGAGTTTTAGGGATCTCCCCATGTTAAATGCCATGAATAGTTTGTGACCTGAAATCTTAAAAGATACTGAACTTACCTGTTTCGTGTACCATTTAAAGAAGTTAGTCATGCATTCCTCAGGTGGAATTAATTTTGCTTATGGAAAGACACAATTACCATGAGGAAATTTTAGATTTACTTTCCCTTGTTGCATTTAAAGTATTTATTTGGGGACCCGAGCATAAAAAAAATATATTTTCTGTCTGGGATACTGAAAGGTGAAAGGTGAACAGATTAGTCCAACCTGGAAAAAAACAAAACACTTCGGTTTCTCTGACTGAAAAGAAAAATATCCTTCCAGAGAAATGCTGGCAGCTCAGTTACATGAATGTCTATAACATGAGCGGTGTGGCTTTTAGGAAGAAAGTTTCTGCCTTCCCTAATTGGGAATTAAATCTGAATTTTTGGTCCTTGCTATAGACAATGCATTAATATTTCTGATGATGTGGGTGTTCCCTTCCTTTCTCAACAAACAGCATTTCAGGAGAAAAGCTTGGTAGAAAAATCAGTCAGATCAAACTTTGTAGGTTCAATGAATAGATATCCTGAACTGTACTGCTTTGGGGAGCATACTAATATCCTACCAAAAAAACTGCCATGGAGAATTTAACTGTATATGTGTTGCCTGTAGCGAGAAAACAATACCTGCCTATCCATCACTAATCCCTTACACAGGAAGAAAGAATTTGGTTCTGGATTATGCTGGGTCATGGTGGAATGGCAGAAGCGCCCATAGTCACCTTCTTCATGTATTACTAACAAGGTTATGCTGACCTGCTCTATACTGTAGTTACAGATTGGTATGGGCTTCATAGCATTACAGTCTAGCACAACATTAGTTCTGGTGTCTTGCCTACCATACTAAAGTATCAATACAGTAAGTATGACCTATTAATACCTACTGCTGCTACTAGCTGTCATTTTAGTGTTTACATATTCATCATATTTTTTTATCTGTCTTTGTAAATACACTTCTTAAAATGGAAAAATTACCAAAACATTGTGTACCACTCAAAATTGGAAAAAAAGACATATTCTGGCAATATAACTAGAAACAAGACAATTAAGTTAAATAAAAAACTTTATTAACAATGTAAAACATTTAATATATTACAGTCTCAGATAATTCTGGCATGCCCTATAAGAATTAATAGTTATATGCAGACACCATGCTTTGAATTCTATTGGAAACAAAATGGGTTGGTGTTGTGTTTTACATTGCTTTGGGTTTTTTTTAATACTCTTCTTTTAATAAATTATTTATTTCTTCTCAAAAAAAAGCTTGTAGAGATACTATCAACTTAAAAGGCAATCTGTTGCTTCTATGCATTGTACAGTATGTATTATGATTTCTCTGTATTTACAAGTTTAAGTATTTTTGTATATGGTTTGTGTATCATAAATTAAGGTATTTTTCTATGAAGTTTTTAAATTGAGACATAGTGGAAGACTAAATATGAATAAGAGCACAAAAAGCAACTGGAGTTTTTGTGCAAATTCTGTTACAATATTGTTTAAATGTTTTAGAACTTTAATACTTTTGCTGTTAAATAGTTTTCTATGCTTAAAGACTTAGAATATGATCAAGTATTTTAATATGATATAATAATAAGAGTACTGTACTATGCACAAACTTTTAGCTGCAGCTCAAACAATAAAAATCCCCTTTAAAGTTATTTATTAACCATAATTCTTATGTCTTTGAGTGGTTGAAAGTAAGCATGCAAAACATACTTTAAAAAGTTTTAAAAGCATTCTTAGTTATGCTAGATCTATTCCTCAGCTGGTTTATGACCACCAAAACTTTAAACTATTAAAACCCTTTTTTGAAAAGGGGGATGGAGAAGAGAAAAAGGAATAGGCTAGTGTAGAAAATGTACTTTATAATTAAGAGTAGCAATGTTCATCTTTTCAGTGGTCAAATAATAGTGGTTTAATCAAAGTTATGATTTTCTTGGTGCTTCTGGGCTTAATCTTCTAACTTGAGACAAGACAGCACAGTCCGAAGAATCTTCTCTTCCGTCTTCTTACCAATGGATACGGAGTCAAGTTTAGGAGGCTGCTATCATCTGGGATATAAAACCCCACATTTTAATACAAGCATGTACACATGCACACACACAAGAGTTTTTATCATTTATACATTCTAACAGCAACTATATGATTAAGTAATAGATCCTACTGCTCTAGGCATAGAGAAAATAATAACCTGAATTTTGTAAATAAGGGTCTTGCGATGCTAATTATCTGGGTCTCCATGGTAATGCAAAGAAATTTTGTCAAGGAGAATACCAGTTCATTAATGAAACCTAAAAGAAATTACACCTCAAAAAATGCAAGACCTAAGCCACAATACTCCTGCATGAATGAATAATGTTAGGGTCCCAAATGAAACCTAAAGATAAGTAGCTTAAGATCTTGCAGACGTGCAAGTTTGGAAATGTCACTCCTAAGGTCAATTCTGGCTTAATTTAAACATAAAACTGCCCAGCATTATTTGGTGGCCATTTGTGCATATAAGGGAGAATTTTCATTAAAAACTGCAGCACTGGAACATCTTGGCACATCAAGAGAAGAAGCATTTGTCTGGAAAAGTTAGCACAATATGCTCTCCCTATTTCTGATTAACTTTCTAGCTTTTATATTAACTACTTTAAAATTCATACAAAATGTATATATTAGCACCAACTCGTGCACTGTCACTGAGCTCTCTTGCAAAATGTTTAAAATTCACTTTGAATTTGAGCCATCTTTAGGCAGGTTTCATGCTAAGAGCTATGCATCATTATGTTCTTATTCTGGTTATATCAGGGAATTAGTTCCTGCTTCCCTCAAGTCACCAGAAAAAGTATATTTTTTTATCTGTAGATACCATACCTATAAAATTCCAGAATACCTCATTTGAAACTTGAAAGGCCGAAGTTCACATATTAAATTCTGACTCCACTGAATCAGTAGGGAAGAGACTTCACCTAGATTTTTCTTTTTGTATTGTCTATTTTTTTTTTTTAATGGAAGGCAAACCCTTTCATTATCTTAATTTTCCTTATGTGAAGAAAATACAAAACCTACCTTGATTTTTCAGTGGTAAAGGCATAGTCTCCCTGAGTTTACTTAAAAGGTTTTTCATTTCTGTAATATCTCTGTGGAAACAAAAGTTTAAAGAGATACAATAGAACAGTAGTTGAAGACTGCACGGGGAATGGCTCACAGGATAGCTTTATATGCTGAAATAATGGAGCAATAAATACAAAAATCTATTGGGCAAGCAGTTGGTTCACATACATGTTTCAGAAGATGCACACAAAAAAGGGCAGTAGATTTAATAACGGAGCACTTTTAAGACAGTCTGATATTAACTAGTTTCATCTGGTCCAACTTTATATTCTGTCACTTCAATATTAAATCATATTACATGAATTGGTGAGCACAATGTGATCCTAGTGGCAAAATACACAATATGTCTTTTAGGGCAAGCTAGTACTAATGTCAACTTGATACGCCTTATCAGCAGTTTGTAGCTTGTGCCATGAATGTGTTTTGTTCTTCAGAAGGTAATTATAATACACGTAGCTAACCCTTTATATGTATTGCTGCACATTAAGTGAAAATTCAGAAACACAGCTGTCACTCTCATCCCCCTTAGGAGAATCTGGCATGAAATTTTCTAAATCAGTAAATAAAAAAAAAATGGTAATAAAATATCATCTCACAAAGCAAGTTACATTTGGATATGTTTTGAGAGAGGCCAAAAGCTGCAAAAATGTTCCTGTTTTACAGTTAAGTGGCAAACCAGCAATAATGTGAGGAGGCTTGTAATGTCTTAAAGTTTTCAGGATTTGGTCTTGTCTCATTCATCTCCATACAAAATGGCTCTTAGAAATAAAGCAGTATGTCTAATAAGAAATTTCTCAGATTTAATCTCCAGGTTACTCTCTCAGTAGAACTTAGTTTTGTACAAACAAACATGATAACCATTAAAATGTCATCATCAGCTTAATATGCAAAGACATCAGGTATTTCTTGCAAAGGAATGTTGGCTATCAGGATTACTCACAGTCTTTCAATTGCACCGTTAAGAGGGTAAGAGAAGTCCACTTTGACGAACCTGTCGATAATGTTCCCCTCCTAAGCCTTCCACATGGATAACTGTGCAGAAGCAACTGAAATGAACTAGATTCTGCGCTTTCAACTTATGAATGCAGAACTGCATGCCAGCAGATTTGCCTCTTTTAGAGAACCTGGCCCACTAGCAACATAATTTCCCATGCTTTGTTTTTACTAATTGCCCCCTGTTAACTAGCCAAATTAATCATGTCACCTCTCTCTGCCCTTCTTTTAGGAGTTGCTCTCAGGTATGATAAATGTAACATAAATGATAACAGGTGATTTAATTTATCAATATCTTTAATACTAGCAACACTGGCTTCCTAATTGTAAAAGACTAAATAAACCCTAGATGAAAATTTGCTTTGTTTAGGAATGAAGTGCTACATTTACCTTTCAGTGTGTTCAATATCTGTGGAAACCTGCCATAAATGCTGTTGAATATCCGTTGGTGATGATGATGTGTCTTCTAAAAAAGGTACTTCGGAACTCTCCTCCACTTTAGTATCTAGGATCTTGGCTTGGGCACCAGGTTCTTTTCCTTTAAAATATTTAAAGAAAACATATATCCCCATTATTTATTAATTAAACTGTATACTCAGATAACATAATTGATGTTTTGAGCTTGGTCTTGCAGAGTATAAATGAAGAAAGCGGTGAATGCAAACTCCGAGGAAGAACTGTTCATAAAGACAGCAAGACACCCATCTGCTAATCAGAGTGCTGCTATATGTTACTCCTGCCGAAGTTAGAGGTGCTCCAGGGAGGCATGTGAGGAGTTTAGAATTTTACATAGTGAGTATTCTGAAAGGTTTCACTTAAACTCTAGTGGTTCACATGTGATATGAAATAAGAGCCAGAGGGCAAAATGGAACAAAATAAGCAAGGAAACTACAGCATACACTCTGAAAGCAGCTTCAAAAACTTTGACACTAAAGAACATTGCAATCCATGTCTCCTAGTATTACAGCAACACTAAGAGAAAACAAGAGACATAATATTTAGTTTTATACTTTATGATTTTAAAAACAATATATAGCTGCCACAACTCAGAGCATCATATTTTGAATTTCCATGCGTACACTTGCATAATTCATGCTCACTATATGGAAATGAAATGCAGTGCTGGAACCTAATGGGAGCTTTGTGACAGATCTGCCATGGCCTCTGTCAGGGAGAGAATGGGAAAAAGGATATGGTCCATGATAGTGGATGTCGTGGTTTAAGTCTTTATAAACTCATACAGTCGCTCCCTCACTCACTCCCCACTCTTTCTTCCCTCTGCTCCTGGAGGGATGGGAAGGAGAATCGAAAGAATGCAACTCCCACAGGTTGAGATAAGAACAGTTTAGTAACTAAGGTATAACACAAACCACCACTGCTACCACCAATAATAATAATGACAAGAGAAAATACGAGGGAAGAGTCTTTCTTCCCCTCCACTCCAAAGGGGGGGAAGGGGAGAAGAATCAAAAGAATGTAACTCCCATGGGTTGAGATAAGAACAGTCCAGTAACTGAGGTATAACACAAACCACTGCTGCTACCACCAATAATAATAATAACAAGAGAAATACAAGGGAAGAGGATACAACTGCTCACCACCCGACGACTGAGCTGTGAACTCCAACTCTTCCGGGTTCCGGCCCCCATTTTTTTTTTTTTTTTTTTTACATCCTGGACATGACGTGCTGTGGCATGGAATAACCTCTTTGGTCAGTCTGGGTCAGGTATCCTGTTTCTGCTTCCTCTCGGCTTCCCCTCCTCCCTGGCAGAGCATGAGACTCAGAAAGTCCTTGGTCAGACCAAAACATTCTAAGCCGTAACTATAGACATCGGTGTTATCAGTGTTGTTCCCAGACCGAAAGTCGAAAACACAGCACTGCACCAGCTACTATGAAGGAGAAAAAAATGACTGCTGCTGGTGAGCCCATGACAGTGGAGAATGAGAGTTAAGTATTGGTGGGATTTTTGGCATCCTTCCAAACCTTCTTTGGACTGTCTGATGGTATTCCTTTCTGTAATACAAATACAGTCCTGGCACAAAGTACATTTAAATAAGAAAATTCAAATTGGAGTGCATCCCAGACATGTTATTGAGAGTTACAGTTTTTTGCCCTCTGAGTTCTCTCATGAAATGGAATAAACCATCTCAGAAAGAAAGAAAGAAAAAATTCTAAAAATAGAGAAAAAAAACTGCCAGTGTTTAAACCAGTGATATGAGGAGTTGAGCAGGAAATAATTTTTCATCTCACAATTTTTGAAATTTGAAAAAAATTCACATCAGGAAAAACCTGAGTAGTTATTATAACATTTGACAAGGACTAGCAATGATAGGAATTATATTAATAGGAATAGGTAAATTATTCCTTTGCTGAAAAAAGAAGACAATATCCTTAGCTAATCATCTGAATATCAAACTAGACATTACTTGTACTACAGAAGATACTTGCTTAATGTTTTCATTACTCTTTCAAGTCAGTAGGAATCCCTTCTTCCTGCTTTGCTGTTGGCTAAGTCATCTTATACTGGATACAAGTTAACTGTCTATAACAGATTGAGGTACTCTCTCCTTTCTCTCCTCCTTACTTTGGCATCCACTATCAACTTGTGCTGTGTCAGATCCCTCTGTGAGCTACTTTAACCCATCAAATGGTAGAAGATCACGGCAATAAAGGGTCAAATAAAATGTGAAGTTTTCTGGTGAAGTGTTTGAAGTCTGTAAAGTTTTAGGTCAGTAAAGAATGCTTACATGTTCGAGAGCAAGTGCCAGAGGAGGATCATGTGGCCAGAAGCCGTGGAAGGAAGGAAGAAATGAAGGCATGATACAAGGTGGGGTGTTAACAGAGAGTAAGAGCTGAGTATCTTTCTGGTGGTAACAAGGTATTACGCTGACCCTATTGCTTGTGGAAAAGCAGCCAAAGACTACTTCCCACATTGCATGTTTTGCTCTGTATCACCCTGTAGGTACAACTTTCAAATTTTTCTAGCTCTTAAATGCAGCTTATGCTGTTTTCTTAAAGTACTTCATATTGCACAAGTCTAATTGTTAATTGTGTTAGTTTCATTATTCATTATTTTTCCCATTACAAGAAGCTCGTTACACCACATGCTATTACTTCTTACTACTTCTTTGTAGGAGGGTTGCCCCAGGGAAACCATCTAATTTGCCAGTGATATCACAAGATATTACTTGTGGAACTGGGTATTACTTAATTCTCCCATTATTTTGAAGTGTTATGTTGAAACTCTGACCTGACTTATGGTGACATGGTGTCAAGAACAACCCTGTCTATAGAGGCATCCTTCAAGCATGTGAAAGGTGTTTCAATGGAAACAATAGCAGTACCACATGAAATAACAGTAAAAGTTATTTTTTGCAAGTTGAGAACAGAAGCACTGAGAATGTAACATTCTTTCTGTTAGCACAAAGGAAAACTCGTGCAAATTTAGGAGAAAGAAAAGCACAGATTTCAGTTGAAAAGAGCTCTTTACCAGTAATTCTGTTGTATTGAGCAATTCATGAAGCCTTTCTTGAATTTCGGAGCATCTGCTCAACCACTTGAAAACAGTTAGAGGCAACTAATAACAAAGGTTTTGCTTAAATAATGTATATGACTCAGGCTTAACGTTTCTACTACATGGCACAGCCTGTAGAGAAACAAAAGCTCTTCAATCTTCTTATCTTCCTAGTGGTGGTAAGGATAGCTTTTCTGTTACACATTCTTAAAATAGGGATATGAACCCTAAATTTTACTTTCAATTTAGTAAGTAGACTTCTATTAACTGCAGTTGGGCTTTGATCATGCATAAAGTGTTGTTAGAGGTGTCCACATACACTTGCTGTTCTTTCCCGTTGACTAGGCAGAGGCTTTTTTTGCTGTGAAATTTGAAGCATGATTACTCTTTATCTTTTAGCCTCTAATTCAGCTTTTTTTTTTTTTACTTGCCTTCGGTACAAAATTAAATTTATCAAATAAAATAATTGTGAACATCAAATTTGAGCTTTATTGAACCTAAATAAGAGGGCAGAAAATGATCAGTTCAGTAAGGTTACATACAACATCTGCAACCACTGTGCTTTATGTTTTTCACTTGTTCTGCTCCGTACTGCTTGTCATGCTACCCTGTGCACATACTCAGTCATCACCTACTCTGCAGAGAAACTTACATAATGAATAAAGCACCTATTACAGGCACCTAAGAGCTAGTTAGATTACACTTCTGATGAATTGGAAAGATATTTGAAGGAAACAACAGAATTTAACAAAGCTGACTGAACTTCTCTCTCAAAAAGAAGATGGCGTTTGCATCAGGCTTCTACGCTGGTATTAAGGATAAATGCACAAGTTACAGATCACAAATAAACTAAATGAAAAGGAGAACATATAAAGTGGAATAGGAAAGAATCACATTGGAAGTAAACAAGAAACGTGGTAAATATGGCTAACAGCCTGAGGAACTTCATTTCTGACTCACACATGGGACCTGCAGAACTCAAGAAACTGTCCCTTGTTATTATGAAGGAAAACACAATAGGAACAACAAATCTGTGTTAGAAGTTGTGTTGTCCTGCTTTCATGCCTGTTTTTGTTCTATTCATTTTGGTCTCTTCACAAGTGTCCACATGAGAATGGGTGAGTCTCTGGATTTTTTAAGTGCTTGTTTCTCCACATCTGTGTGCTACTCTCTCATGTCTTTTCGTTCTTGTGTAAGTAGTACGTATAAGTAATTATACATATCTGCTACCAGCTTTTAAATAGATTGCTGAGACTGTAGTAATTCCATTAAACAATCATTCCTTTCTCCTCCAAGACCCTAAAAAGCATGTAATTTAAACAAACCAAATCAAACAAAAATCCCTTCACTGAATTGAGTGTTTATTTTTCTAATCTGTAACACAAGCTCTCACAGGCTTTTAAGTACTATTTTAAGGAAATAACATGTTGTTATTACAAGATACATACTAGAAAAACAACAGTTACACTATTAACTTCTTGAGTGGTACATAATACACAATTATCTGTGATTTCATATCAAATCTGTGATTTGATGTACCAAGAATGCAGGAATTACTTGTCTCAAACTCATCACAAAAACCTACCAGTTTCAAACCTTGTACTTCTTTGACAAGGCAGCTTTAACTATTTTTACAGCATGTTTTGAACTCTGGGCAACACCTCCAGTTCATTTTAGCTGTTCCCTCTTGCCTTTGATTTGTTGTATGGGCTTATTCCCTTGATAATTAAAGTAAGTGTCTTGCTCACATGCTGCATAGCTAGCTAATAGAATGATTGTAATCTTCTATTTAGGGTTTTACAAAATATTTTGTAATATATAATTATATAACCAAACAAGTCAATTATACCTGTAGATTATCCTAAGAAATTAATTGGTTCTATGTAAATATGTATAGACATTAAACTTCAATAACGTGCATTTCACAGTGACATGCTATAATGATTCAATTATCATAAAAATATTTTACAGTTCCTCACAATGAAATTAATATATTATTATCATGCACACATGAATCAGCAAGCTCTTTTATCTATTATGCTTACATACTAAAAATGCAATGAAGTTCTTTATAAGGTAGCAGTGAAAACATCTGACTGCAAAATATTTGTGGCTGAATACAGCAATACATGCATAAGTGCACTTGGGAACTCTGAAGTAATTCTGGGTTGTCTCAGTGTGGGACCTTGACAACTTCAGTATTAATTTGGAAAAGGACTTATCTAATATTAACATATGGTTAAGTAATCTAATATTGGGATTGTGGAAAAGAGGAATAATAAAGTATATGATCAGCTAACCAAACACATAGTAGCTACAAAAAGCTTCGGTTAAGGCTGCTTCGGTTAAGGCTACTTCGGCATGTTTCATTGCATCCTTTGCAGACTTTCTGAATGTTGAACTTTACAGTCAATGTATTTTCAACACTTGGCTTTTTGGGTGGATGTATCTTAGAAAAGAATTATAGAGAGCACTTACCTCAGTTTAGTTACTGCATAACACAGCTGGAAATATTTACAACTTTTGGGCCCACTGTGATTGTTACATCTCAAAGAAATAACAGACTATATGACTTTTCTAGCAGAGTCTGTGTGACAGTAGTAAGTTAATCTAAGGCACTGTAAATAGGCAAGAAATTTCTGTACAGGAAGCTTGATATATACTATATGTTATATATAGGACTGTTTGTACAACAGAAGGAACAGAAAGAAAGAGAGATGAGAAGATATCCTGGGTTCAGAAGTAGCAGTCATTTCTTCTCCTTAGTAGCTGATGCAGTGCTATGTTTTTGACTTTTGGCCTGGGAACAGCACTGATAACACCTATGTTTTTAGTTACTGCTCAAATGTTTAGTCTGACCAAGGACTTGCTGAGTCTCATGCTCTGCCAGGGAGGAGGGGAAGCCGGGAGGAAGCAGAGACAGGACATCTGACCCAAACTAACCAAAGAGGTATTCCATACCACAGCACATCATGCTCAGGATGTAAAAACCGGGGGCAGAGACCTGGAAGGGCTAGACCACTGCTCGGGTCGGGCGTGGTATCAGTCAGCGGGTGGTGAGCGGTTGTATTCTCTTCCCTTGTTGTTTTCCTTGTCATTATTATTATTGGTGGTAGCAACAGTGGTTTGTGTTATACCTTAGCTACTGGACTGTTCTTATCTCAACCCGCGGGAGTTAACATTCTTTCAATTCTTCTCCCCATACTTCCGGGACCGGGGGGAGGAAGGGGGGGTGGTGGGGGAGCTAACAAACTGTGTGGCTGATTTATGGCTGGGCTTAAACCACAACAGAAGATCAGTGCTGCAAAAGACAGTGAAGATACCCAGAGCTCATCCCTGCAAATTGTAGCTGGTATTTTGTTAAAAAGCATCTGTTTCCCAGTAGGGAGCACTGAGTTTCTCTTGGGAAAAGAGCATCAGCATCAGCCCACTGCCTTAGCTTTACCAGTTCTGTAGTTCGTTTGATAACATCTGGTCAAGATACTAGTACCCACATTACTATTTATTAGCTGAAGTTTGCTGAGAAAAGCCTGCATGTCATCCTACTTGAATATCTGCTGTTCGAGTAAGAACACAAATGGTGAAATCTCATGGGAGAGTTAAAAACCTTACAAACTACTTATTCAACTGGTAATGGTACTAGAAAATGAAAAATATTACATCCAAATGGAAAATATTACCTTCAGAAATGAGCTTCAAGACACAACAATAACATCAGACATGCATATTTATGAATTAAGCAAAGATTTTTTTCTAAGGGTAGTACTCTTTATACACAAGGAAAATTATTAATCTTTTTTAATATGGTCACTGAGATGATGAAGAACTGAAGAGGTGAAAAAGTAAAAAAGCTATATATTAGAAACAGCACAATACATTTTATGATGGTGAAGTTACCAGCTCCTTCATTCCCCAAGATAAATTTATGGTCTTTGCCTACACTGCAGTACCATTCTCCATAAGTAAAGAAAGAAAGGTATGGGCTCATTCTGCTCCTTGGAAAATAGTATGTTTTGTCAGAACACAGAATAAATAGGTTGCAAAGCCATCTAGTCTTATACCCTACTGAAAGCAAGGTCAACTTGCATAACATTATTCACAGCTAACTGAGTTATCAGTATCTCCAAGGATGGAGATTTCACAGCCTCTTTGGGTGGCTGTTCCAGTATATGGCTACTTTCACTGTGAAAAACCCAATATAACTGGAATTTCCCTCGTGGCATGATACCTTTAAAATACTTCTAGGTGTTGTAAACATCCAGTATTTATCATACAAGATCAATGTTCTACTGGCTAAGTTCCAAAATCCAAATTACCTGAATCCCTGCAATTGTACGTCTTTTGCCTATTATGATTTTTTCTCAAAGAATGTCACAGAAACTTAGAGTCAAGGTACTATGATTATCTCTACATGGATACAGGATAAAATTACTATATTTAGCAATGGCAGAATAGCTACCATAACTTTGCCTATGGTGAGATGAGGAAATACTGCTTAACAAAAGTACAGCCAAATAGGAACTCAGCTGGCCCATACTATAATGCTGTAATTCATCTTATCCAATTTAGACATCTAATAGCTTGATATTAATTTATTAACGTAGATTCCATCCAAAGGAAAAAGGGAGAGACACAGATATATCAGGGTTACTCAACTGTCACCTCAAGCTACTTTCTTTCCGCAATTACAGAAGATGGTTTGACAACTGTAGCCAATGCTAGGAAATGCAGTACAATCTGTCATTAAAAAACGATGATTCATTTTAGCAGCTACTGGCAACTGTTATATGATGACTCTGTTAATTCTGTCTTTTCCTATTTTATAGATTTCTTTTTGACCTGAGAAAATCACTGAAAAGCTCAAATGAGCAGTTATAAACCCCTAATTCTTAATTTAATAATAAAAATTAATTTGATTTAGCTGTATCCTATAGCTAGATGTGGAGAATACATTATGAGATCTTTCAGGGTAACAGGAAACATGTAAGGTACATTACAAAACCTACATTACAGTTCATTACAGAACTTTGTCTTGTCTTCACCTAATAAATTCTGCTGAGATATTGTCTGGGGAAAGAACAGTTACAATCAGCAGAGATATGCTCCCAATCAATGTGTTCCATCAACGAGTAATGAGGTTACTAAGTAACCTATTCAGTAAATTATCTGCATTTCTACATCTTCCTTTTAGTATGTGGCTAATCAAATATGAAATCATTAGAGAGAAGCATCTTCACTAAAGCAAGAACATCTCCTTTGTGTGTAAAAGTACTCTTTGAGATAGTTTTCAGTTCTGAATCTTGTATCTAGTTTTATGAAGATGGGCCACTTTCTGACCATATTTATGTGTCTTTTGCTACAAGCTGGCATTTCTGGATAAGTAACAACTGGGACAGTAAGAGATCAGTTTGGTGTTAAAACCATGCCATATTGCTCCACTGACCACATGCCCTCAAATACTGTACCAGACAAATACCTCTTACAAAATGACTAAGATAGTTTCCCCACTGATCTGATCAATGACAGCTAAAACTTTTGAGATCACTCTTTAAAAAGTTATTTCAGACTTCTAAACTTCAAGGACATTAGTGATACATGCCTGATATGACACTCTACTGTAAGAATAATGATAATGAAGCAGAAATACAGCTGTTTTTTCAGTAGCTGGAGAGCTTCAGTGGTATAGTTCATTTCACAGTTTGGTGCTTGTCATGGTTTAACCCCAGCCAGCAACTAAGCCCCATGAGCCAGTCACTCCTCCCTGGTGGGATGAAAGAGAGAACTGGAAGAGTAAAAGTGAGAAAACTCATGGGTTGAATTAAAGACAGTTGAGAAGAAAAGCAAAAGCTGTGCACGCAAGCACAGTTCATTCGCCACTGCCCATGGGCAGGCAGGTGTTCAGCCATCCCCAGGAGAGCAGGGGTTCATCACGTGTGATGGTTACTTGGGAAAACAAACACCATCATCAGGAAAGGTCAAGGTTCCCACTTCTTTCTTCTCCCCGCCAGCTTTACATACTGAGCATGACAGTATGGACTATCTCTGTGGTCAGTTGGGGTTGGCTGTCCTGGCTGTGTCCCTTCCCAACTTCTGATGCACCACCAGCCTACTTGCTGGTGGGGGTGGGATGAGAAGCAGAAAATGTCTTGATGCTGTGTATGCACTGCTCAGCAGAAATGAAAACATCCCTGCATTGTAAACTGTAGCAGCACAAATCTAAGCCAGACCATACTAGCTACTATGAAGAAACCTATGCCAGCCAAAAAAAGCACAGTGCTTTGTCTATCAGGAATACCCAACCATATCCTGAAAAGACTGTGTTGTTTTTTTTTTTTAGATCTGTGTATTTGTGCAATTCCATACCTTTCCGATGAAACTGCAGTGATCCTAGCAGACATATGGACTTAAGCATTTCCGTTGTGTACATTTCTAAGCAACACTGTAACTGGATGTATAGTCTACAGATTTCAGGATGAATTTCACCATCTTCTGGGCTGCAGTAAAGGAGAAAAAATTTTGTTAGGAATGGGACTGGAAGGACGTGAGGGTGATCAAATCCACTTCCCTGCTGTTGCAAGCAACCATATCATAATCTGCTTCATAAACCATTAAGCTATGGGTATATGATAGAAAAAGCCTTATGTCAAGCTTTATTTACAAAAATTCTTTAGCTCTACAAAGCTCTAGGCTTAAAACAGCTAAACTCAGGTTGTTTTTGGTAAAATTGCATGTCCTTATTTAGTCCTCTGCTTGTTTTTAGAAAAGAGGTAAATGAATGGCCAAGATCTTTTTTTCCTCTTTAAAAGCTTTAGAAAAGTATTTTCTGGTAGATTGAAGTGTCCTTTTGCCATCCAGTTTCAGTTACCCTTGGTCCTGGTGCAGGGGCAGGATATTGCATGGCCACTTTCACAGTCATTGTTCAGTTACAAATCCTGGATCAGGCATAATCAACCCTACTTTGAAGACACTCATCAGGAAAAAGTCAGCTGTACCCTTTCAGTTCTACAGTTTCTGCCTGAATTTCTTCGTGCTCCCCCGTGTTTAAATATTGCACAAGGAGGAGAATTTTTTTCACAAAAGTAGTAACTATCTTGGAAACAAAAACTGAAATCCAGAGTAATCCTGCACCTTCAGTTAATTGTTTAGGACTAAGAAAATAATTTATACAGATCCAGGAATCAATTTGCATGCCTGGCTCTAAAATCAGACATTAAACCTCACTTTTGTAGTCTAAGAATTCAGCATGGGCATAAACATACCTTTTTATAAATGTAACTGTTTCTGTAAGTGCTAACAAAGTGACTTATCCAGTCATACCCCAAAATTAGGTTTTCAATGCTCCTTCTAAGGTGCAGTAAGTGGCAAGATTGAAAAGTCAGGATTTCAGCCATTTCATGTTCAGACATTCCTGCTATTTGTTTGCTACATAGTGATGTTAAATGGTAAGGTAACCCTCAAAACTGCATTTTATAACAGCTAGAGGAACCTGATTTTCTAAATAACCTGAACAAAATGCCATTTCTGATTACTGTTGCTAAGAGATAAAAAAAAAAATAAATTTCAGCATGCTTTCAGATTTCTAGACTATGAGTAATGTAAGTGAAGCTTTTACGATAAAAAGATTGCTAACATTCTTTACAGTGATTGAGTTTCCTGTGGTTAAATTGATGCTTCAAAAGACCCTGCTGTGTATGAGAGAAAAGTAGACTTTTGGATTTTCTTAAGAAAACCAAAGCAAATAAATGATTTGCTGATAAAGTATCATAAGTAATAATTATACCTTAATAATTATTATAAATAAATTATTTGCTGATAAATTCTTCATAGCAACAATAGATTATACTGCTAGAGTCAAATTTCTTAGTACCAATTTAGGCCAAAGGTTTTGAAACTTATAGCAAGCAATGTTCATCTAAACTAATAATATAGGTTATTTCTTTTCAAAGGTATGAGGGCATTATTTATACCAAGATCCAGGGTCCTTTCCAAATGTTACGTGCAGCTCTTTTGTCAAGTACAAAGCCAAAAACCTCAATTTTGAGGAAAATCTGATCAGTTTATGCTGATACAATTTTCCCGAAGTTCAATTCAAATGAATACTGCATATTAAAACTGATAATTCTTGATATTTGATATTCACCATCATTTCTAACAAAGACAAGCATACGTTGCTGTCGTGGTTTAAGCTTCATAAACCCATACAGTCGCTCTCTCACACACTCCCCCCTGTCTCTTCCCTCCGCTCCTGGAGGGATGGGAAGGAGAATCGAAAGAATGCAACTCCCACAGGTTGAGATAAGAACAGTCCAGCAACTAAGGTATAACACAAATCCCTACTGCTACCACCAATAATAATAATGACAAGAGAAAATACAAGGGAAAAGAATACAATTTCTCACCATCCAATATCAAGCAGTGCACTCCCCCACAGTGCACCCCCCCCAGTGCATCCCCCACCGTGCACCCTCACCACCCTTCCGGGTCTCTGCTCTCCGTTTCTACCTCCTGGACATGACGTGCTGTGGTATGGAATAATCTCTTTGGTTAGTCTGGGTCAGGTGTCCTGTCTCTGCTTCCCCTCCTCCCTGGCAGAGCATGAGGCTCAGCAAGGCCTTGGCCAGCCTAAACGTCACCAAGCAGTAACTGAAAACACTGGTGTTATCAGCACTGTTCCCAGGCCCAAAATCAAAAACACAGCGCTGCACCAGCTACCAAGAAGGAGAAAAAATGACTGCTACTGCTGAACCCAGGACATTTGCCTAGAAAGTGTGCAGCTTCTGCCACTGACTTCAGTGATACTAATGAAGAATATACCTAGTGATATCCTGGGTTGAGAATATAACACCAGTATAAGGTAGGCCCTGATGCATGTGGCTCAGTGAGCAGGAGAAAGAGCCACCTCAGAGAAATGCTTGATTCCAGGACTTGCCATAATCTACTTTCACTGAGGAAGAACCTGTGGTTTTCCAAGGTCCTTAAAGGTTCCTGCCCCTCCAAGTGACATCAGAAATAAATGAGACCATGTAGGTTTTAATGAATTAGGGAAAACCTTCCTAAAAGGAAAGAGCAAGCTCAGCACTTCTGCAGCATATGAAAGAGGTCTACTGGTGCTCATACATGCCAATGAAAACTAAGAAAACTACAAATCACAGTAGTAGTAAACTGTACAATCAAGAATACTTAAACAAGGAAAAGGTGCAGCTAAAAAAAAAAAAGAAAAAAGATAAGGTAGGAAAAGACTGAAGATTGAAATCATGCTGGACCCAGTCAGCCCCAGCTGTCAACCCCTCACAAAGCAGACCTCATTAGAAAAGGCAGGAAATGACTGGGGTACAAATTACAATTACTGTGGTCTGTGTTATCTCAGGAACAACACCATACATATGGTAATAAATCTGCCCATCCTAGGAGCTTGATTTCTTTTGCTTAGACTATAAATGTGCATTTCTCTTAAGCCACATCTATTTTTCTGCTTTTAAAGTGAAGTTTGTTGGAAAAGTATGCCATGCAAGATACGGTATTTCCTGCATCTTATCATAAATACAGAATAAAGCTATGGCGGCAAAACAAAAAGGGTTCACCCTCGATACCCTGAAGACATCTTTTCAGATGCTTCCTATCATATTTCTGCCTATTCTCAGTGATTCCAACCTAGAAAACATTTGATAGCCTGAAGACCCTGAATAATTTTCCTGAAAAATTAGCTACCTGACAGATTTTTTTGTCTATTCAGAGTCAAGCCCTTAACTGCATGCGAAAACATGTATCTCCTAGAAATGGATGTGTTCAAATCCCACATTCTTTCCAAAGTATACAAACAGAAGTATTTTTAGTGACTGCATAAGCAGTAGTATAACAAAATAAAGAATGCTAGTTCTGAAATACTGAAAATTATGCTTAGAATACAATTTAGCATTACCACATACATACATGCACACAAAATTGGTTTGAGATACAATGAATTAGATTTTTTAAAACTGTACTTTATTGCAGACTCCTTGACTTTTTTACCTTGACTTAAGTATGTAGTACCTTTTATCTTACATTAATCCAAAGTACCTAGTCGTGGTTTAAAAAGAGTTAAATTTCAACACTCTTTGCAGTTGTGTTTGCCATTTCCTTAATTTTTAACCAATCTATCTGTTATATGAATTGCAGCTGTTAGATCTGTGATCACTTAGCTGATTAGAAATAGACTGCTCTTTCTACATAAGCAGTAACCATCAATTTAACAACATTTCTTTCAAATTGGCAGATGGCAGGAAGGGTTTTTAATGTAATCATATTTTTATTAATTAAATAAGATAAAACACATATAATCCAGATATCAATTTAATTTGTTTTATTATAAATCAGAAGCAGTTCTTCAAACGTAGGCTTATTTCTAAATCATACCAGCATTTTCAAGATCAGCCTCTAGTCCTTCAGTTTACATATACTATTCTATATGATCTCAACTTTTTTGGTAAAAGAGTTGCTACAAAACTGTATGAGCCCTAAAGCCAAATAGATTTTTGATGTTTGATATAGGAGGCAGTTCCAGGAATAAATGTAACCTTATAAAATTCATCTAATCAAATACAGCATGAACCAGCAACTAGCCAAATACAGCAAAAGTACAGCATACCACTTTTTCTTTCTCTGGAACAGTATTTTAAATTTCTGAACTTTCTCTGATAGCTAAATTTAAGAACCATGTGGTATATATTTACATAATACATAATACTCTTGTAGGCTTTTACTATCCTGATTTAGCTTACCTTTTTAGCTTACAGATGAGATTTTTTTATACCCCTTCGTGTCACATACTCTTACATGTGCATTGAATACTATTCCCAAGTTCAGCACCATGGAATTCCTGCAGTAGATGCATCCTTTTTTCTCCATTGTCTGCATTACATAGAATCATAGCATCATAGAACCGTTAAGGCTGGAAAGGACCTTAATAAGATCATCTAGTTCCAATCCCCCTGCCATGGGCAGGGACACGTCCCACTAGATCACGTCGCTCAAGGCTCTGTCCAACCTGGCCTTGAACACCGCCAGCGATGGAGCATTTACCACTTCTTTGGGCAACCTGTGCCAGTGTCTCACCACCCTTACAGTAAAGAACTTCTTCCTTATATCTAACCTGAACTTCCCCTCTTTAAGTTTGAACCCCTTACCCCTTGCCCTGTCACTACAGTCCCTGATGAAGAGTCCCTCCCCAGCATCCTTGTCGCTCCCTTCAGACATGGGAAGGCTGCTCTGAGGTCTCCATAGAGCTTCTCTTCTCCAGGCTGAACAGTCCCAATTTTCTCAGCTTGCCTTCATACGGGAGGAGTTCCAGCCGCCTGATCATCCCCGTGGCCTCCTCTCAACTTGCTTCAGCAGTTCCATGTGCTTCTTATGTTGAGGACACCATAACTGCACACAATACTCCAAAGTGAGGTCTCAAGAGAACAGAGTAGAGGGGCAGGATCACCTCCTTCTGTCACTTACTGTTGCAGCTCTTTCCCCTTGAGCACAAATATGGTAATTTCCTTTGAGCTATCCTTACCAACAGAGAGATTACAAAAACAATTTGGGAGTATAGAATTTCACTTAAGTTTCCATATTTGGCCTTCAGGTCCAAAATTTAGCTGTTCAAACTTATGGCTTATTTCATGTAATACGTAAATCCTGGTGCCCTATCAACATACACACAAGCACATTCAGTTTCTGCTTAACTTTCATAGACACCTATACTTTTCTTTCTGAGCAGGGTTTTCTCTGTCCTGAAGACAAACAATTACACAACTCTTTTTTAAATGGATTAATGTCATTGGCTTGCCTATTCCACCTGCAGGGCATTGCTCCACAAATGTTCAGGTGCAAAGTGGAACCTGAAAAAAATAAAGCCACTACAGATGGTAACAATGACCTTTCTCTGCTCAGTCATGAGAGCTCTATCTGAGAGAGAGACACAGATTTACTCCACTCACACAAGCAAAGCTGAAACTTTCTAGCTCTTCTGAAAGCTAGGATTCTTTAACCACGAGTCTATCACTAAGAGGAATACGTTAATTTACATCATGAGAAGATAATCTCCTTGTAGCAGATTATGGTTGTCCTATTTTTATCTGCGTTGTTTCAAGTGTTAGAAATCCTTAGATATTTTAGAAATCATGGCCATTACAGGAATTTTATTTACAGTATTGAATCTATTTATTCCTTTCTATCTGTCACTGGCAAAATGACAGGGTCTGCACTCTGGTGTAAGAAAATGTCAATTTAGTCATACAGGTACTAAATTTCTAAGAAGCAAAAATGCTGAAAAGCTTTTTTGTGAATGGTGAAAAGGTTTTTGTTCTAACTGACAGAATTTTTGATTGTGCAAATTAAGAAAGCAGCAATTATATACAAGATGATTAGCTTATAGGCCAATTCAAATTTATCAGTGGCTTCCTATTCACAAGTGAGTTGGAAGAGTAATCAGAAAGCACTGCAATAAGTATTTTCATTGACTTTTTTTCCATGTTAATCTAAAGTATTCTTGTAATCTATGTTTATGAAGAGCATGAGAATAAGAATTAGAAACATCTATGATATATGCATATTCAGACCCATTCTTGTTTTTTCAAGAATATGGAGCATCTGTAATGGCACTGTGGGCAAAATTCTTCTGTCATTTGCAAATCCAAAGTAACAGCAGTGACATCCAAGAAAAATATTTTTAATTATCTGAAGTTCATACAATAACAATTATTTCCAGGCCACTACCCTCACTGATTTTCTCAAACTGTTTAATTAGTGTTTAATTGCAATGATGACCACAAGAATTCCATCAGCTTGCAACCAAACAATTCTCTCCTATGCATGTATATAGGCTTAATTTTCATCTCTGAAAGCCACATGCTCTGATGCCAGTGCACGTAAAGATTTTGTTTACAATCCCTGAAGTACATTCTGTGTAGTGAGCTTAAAATTTCCCTTTAAAGTGTCATCAATTTCACTTCTTTCAGTAATCTTCTGTATGTTCAGTGTCATACCATGAGAAATGCTGAATGGGGGACTAGTACAGACGTAATTTTCAGAATGATGATTATGATGTTTTTATTATTAAATAGCTATATAAATTCATCTTTACACAGAAAAGTTCATGCAAACTTGTATTAGTAACCCCCAAAGTTAGCTACCTCTGTTTCAGTTAGTCCAGCTGCTTTCTGTATGAAGACCACCTACATATTCAAGAGAAACCTCACACAACACAGTCTCACAAGAGTACTACACTAAACTGTGTTCTCAGTGGAGCTATTTAATAGCTTATGTGGAGCTGGACATACGAAAGGTAGCTCAGCACCTGCACATGAGCCAAACACCAGTTCCTCATCACTGGTTTCTAAGCACAGCTGCCACAAAGCTGTGAATAGGAATTGTGCTCACTTCATGCATCCATTGTGGAGCAGAAATTTTCTTGCTTCTTTCTACCCACTTAGGTAAGATGAAGACGTACTGATGACCTTTACAGGATTTGTATATGCAGTTTGTGGCTTCTTGGGCATACTTCGTCTGAGAGGGTAGAACTGCTGCCTTTCACAAGATGAATGCAATGAATGGCCCATACACGAATGGAGGAAAGACAGAATTTATGGGATTTTATGGCTCTGAGAAAGACTTGACTTGCCAGCGAAGTGGCAAGACACACATGTTCCCGTACATGAGGAAGGGGGAATGGTGACATCAGTGTGCATGTGCTTGTGCCAATATTTTGCATGTAAGGTAAAGTTCATAAGTCCATACAAGCTGGCATATTGTTTAATATCTGTCAGACTTTACTCCCGTCTGATCTTCACTAGAAAACAGTAGGCTTTGCTCCTCAAAGAAAATTCAGAGAACGGGTTCCTTCATATGAGACTTTTGGTTTTGCTTTTAGTAATAAAACCGGCATGAACTGCCAGACGGTTAGCTTATTAATAACAACGATGACATTTCCCATCATGAGGACTGTAGGATTATTTATCTGACCCAAAACCACTTGCTGATGTCTAGTCATTTGGCTCAGAATTTTCTTTTATCGCTCTGCTATATTATGCTGATAGCTGTACATTAATACTTTCTAATATCCTGGTCCTTTTTTTAGTAGGAATTTCTGTAGTTGCCAATTGAAACTATACCACCAGCATGCCATAAACGGTAAAAGTCTTTATTCAAATATATGAACACTACTCAGTTGATGAGAAACTCATAGTACCATGAGAGCCATACTTCTGCAGTTTGAGAGCTTTGAGATATATATGCATTAAAGGTACTTATAAGAAAGAAAATGCTGGTTTATTCCTCTATATAAAAGTAGTTTAAGTTATGCTGTTTCTCGGGCTGCTATTAAAATTAAAAATACAAATTTTGTAAATACAACTTCAATAAATAACATTACATTTTCACAATTTAACCTGTGGTAAAATTGATGTTTTTCTTACCATAAATTCGTGCTTCTTAAAAATCAGGTCATGTTGTTCAGCGAAGTGTGTTAATGAAGCACTGACAAGAGGTGGAATTTACTTTTCCTTGTTATTTCCCCAAGATGATATTTAAAACAGAAACTATAGAGGGAGCTCTTACACCACCTATGTAGCCCCTGGTATACCCAAGCGGTGAATAACACTCTTTGGAAACTCATTTTAAAATAAAAGAATAAACATGACTAAAATGCAACTCCTTAGTACAAAAAGGTAAAGAGTGAAATTCCATTTTTTTTTTTTTCAAAATAGTGGTCAGACTATTTTATTGTATTGCTAAACTGTTGGTTACAACTGAAAAACACCTTCAGGTTTTCCTGAATTCTCACAGCTGCTCAGCATTCATAGTTCCATTGAAATAAATGAAACTTAAAGACTACTGAAAGTGACTTTTATGGTTTAATTCTGAATTTAACTCAAAAATTTTGGTCACACATTTACAACAGAGCAGCACTTCACTATTAACAACATTTAAAAATACATACTGATGTATTATCTCTGATTAAAAGAGTAGCTAAGTTTTACAAAGGGCTTGATACACTGTTTTGTGAAAGTATTGTTTTGACAAATTCTATGCTTAACTCTAAGGAAAAGTATCATTTTTATGAATGGTATCAATAGTTCCAAATTGTAACAAGCTGATGGAAAAAATAGATATTTTTTAGGCATATAATGAAGACTGTCTTCAAAAGATAAACGAAAATGATCTTTGCTAAATCAGATGTGAAAATGAATTAATCAAATTCTGCCTTGACTCTCCATATACTCCCATGAAAAGAAAGGTACATCAACACAAGAAGCTGTGAAAAATCACTGTCTGTAAACATTACCCTGTAGATTGTCTCTTAATATCAGAAACACTGGAGTTTAGCAACATAAACCAGCTACAAATATGATCTGGGAACAAGATCTACCTCAGACATTATGCTGCTTCTGCTAGAACGAAAACTGTGACAGGGAAGGGCTGGTTGGGAATGTGACGCTCCAGGGCAGCCTTGATTGCAGCGATCATGAGATGGTAGAGTTTGAGATCCTGCTTGCTGCACGCTCTTCTCACTGCCCTGGACTTCAAGAGAGCAGACTTTGGCCTCTTCAGGAACCTGCTCAGTAAGGTTCCATGGCATACAGCCGTAGAGGGCAGGGGGGCCCAAGACTGTTGGTTGATATTCAAGGATCACCTCATGCAAGCTCAGGAGCAATGCATCCCAAATAGAAGGAAGTTCAGCAGGAGGGCCAGGAGACCTCCTTGGACGGATAGGGAGCTGCTGAGCAAAATTCAAAGGAAAAAAGAGGCTTATAAAAGCTGGAAGCAAGGTCAGGCGGCCTGGGAGGAATACAGGGATGTTGTCCGGGAAGCTAGGGACCAGGTTAGGAAAGCTAAGGCCAACTAAGAATTAAACTTGGTTAGGGATGTTAAGGATAACAGGAAGGGATTTTATAGGTACATTGCCAATAAAAGACAGGTTAGGGACACCGTGGGCCCTCTCCAGAAGCTATCGGGAGAACTGGCTACCCTGGATTTGGAGAAGGCTGGGGTTCTTAATGACTTCTTTGCCTCAGTCTCCACCAGCAAATGCTCTGACCACACCCCCCAAGTCTTGGAAGGCAGACACAGGGACTGTGAGAATGAAGACCCTGGGCCCACTGTAGGAGAGGATCTGGTTCGAGACCATCTTAGGAATCTGAATGTATACAAGTCCATGGGACCGGATGAAATTCATCTGTGGGTCCTGAAGGAGCTGCCAAATGAAGTTGCTAAGCCACTGTCCATCATATTTGAAAAATCATGGCAGTCAGGTGAAGTTCCCGATGATCGGGAAAAGGGAAATATAACCCCCATTTTTAAGAAGGGGAAAATGGATGAGCCGGGGAATTACAGACCAGTCAGTCTCACCTCTGTGCCTGGCAAAATCTTGGAGCGGATTCTCCTGGAAGGCATGCTAAGGCACATGAAAACCAACAAGGTGCTTGGTGACAGCCAGCATGGCTTCAGTAAGGGGAAATCCTGCCCAACCAATCTGGTGGCCTTCTGTGAAGGGGCTACGGAACTGATGGACAGGGGTAGAGCAGTTGACGTCATCTACCTGGACTTGTGTAAAGCCTTTGACACTGTCTCCCATGACATCCTTCTCTCCAAGTTGGAGACACATCAATTTGATAGGTGGACCACTCGGTGGATAAAGAACTGGCTGGATGGCCACATGCAAAGAGTAGTGCTCAATGGCTCAATGTCCAGCTGGAGACCAGTAACAAGTGGTGTCCCCCAGGGATCAGTGTTGGGACCAGTCTTGTTCAACATCTTTGTGGGTGACATGGACAGTGGGATTGAGTGTGCCCTCAGCAAGTTTGCCGATGACATAAAACTGTGTGGTTCAGTTGATACATTGGAGGGAAGGAATGCCATCCAGAGGGACCTTGACACGCTTGTGAGGTGGGCTGATGCCAACCTGATGAAGTTTAACCATGCCAAGTGCAAGGTCCTACACCTGGGTCGGAGCAATGCCAGGCACAGCTACAGATTGGGCGGGGAGGAGATTCAGAGCAGCCCTGGGGAGAAGGACTTGGGGATGTGGGTTGATGAAAAAATGAACATGAGCCAGCAGTGTGCGCTTGCAGCCCAGAAAGACAACTGTATCCTGGGCTGCATCAAAAGGAGCGTGACCAGCAGGTCGAGGGAGGTGCTCCTGCCCCTTTACTCTGCTCTCGTGAGACCTCACTTGGAGTATTGTGTGCAGTTCTGGTGTCCTCAACATAAAAAGGACATGGAACTGTTAGAACAAGTGCAGAGGAGGGCCATGAGCATGATCAGGGGACTGGAGCACCTCTCGTATGAAGACAGGCTGAGAAAATTGGGGCTGTTCAGCCTGCAGAAGAGAAGGCTGCGTGGAGACCTCATAGCAGCCTTCCAATACCTGAAGGGGGCCTAAAGGGATGCTGGGGAGGGACTCTTCATTAGGGACTGTGGTGAGAGGACAAGGGGTAATGGGTTTAAACTTAAACAGGGGAGGTTTAGATTGGATCTGAGGAAGAAATTCTTTACTGTGAGGGTGGTGAGGCCCTGGAATGGGTTACCCAGGGAAGTTGTGAATGCTTCATCCCTGGTGGTGTTCAAGGTGGGGTTGGACATAGCCTTGGGTGGCATGGTTTAGTGTGAGGTGTCCCTGGCCATGGCAGGGGGGTTGGAACTCGATGATCTTGAGGTCCTCTCCAACCCTAACTATTCTATGATTCTACGAAATACAGTGGAGGTACGCTTAATCCCCTTAGATACTGAGGGCAAGAGGCTGCTCTGATTATGGCTCAAGCACAACAGCCTATAAACCTGCCTCTAATTTTGTACCTTAAAAACATAACTTATTTTTTTATCACTTAACCATTCACCTCTAAAGGTAACAAAAGATTTGCTGATTCGTTTTGAATATAAGTAGAAAAGTCATCCAATTACAATGTTTTCTTCTAAACAGATCTTGCAAAAAAAAAATCCTTATGTGTGTTTCTCCAATCTGCAGGGCTTTTTTTATTGTTTTGAAGCAGTTACAACAGTGCTCCTAATAATAGAAAACAGGTGATCACATCTTGTTTAGTTAAAATCTTCAATTACTCTGGTAAGGCTGATGGAGTCAATTGGGATATGATAACACAAGTGGACTAAAAACACAATGCAGTGACTCATATTAGAGAAATTTCTAACCACCAAGTTGACGGCAGTTTAGATGTCCTCATGCTAGAAAAATTTAGCTACAATTGTTATAGTAGGAAATATACTTTTCTTATCCATTCAAGAAAATCTCACCTACTTCCATCAAAGTTATCTCATAAACACAGGCATGTATAGTCTGCAAGATAAAGTCATTTTGAATATGCTGTTGCTCCATTTCTCTCTTAGAAATACCCCCAAAATAAAAAAAAATATAGCATCATTTATATTCATAGAATCATAGAATCATAGAATAGTTAGGGTTGGAAAGGACCTCAAGATCATCGAGTTCCAACCCCCCTGCCATGGCCAGGGACACCTCACATTAAACCATGCCATCCAAGGCTATGTCCAACCCCACCTTGAACGCCGTCAGGGATGAAGCATCCACAACCTCCCTGGGCAACCCATTCCAGGGCCTCACCACCCTCACAGTAAAGAATTTCTTCCTCAGATCCAATCTAAACTTCCCCTGTTTAAGTTTAAACCCATTACCCCTTGTCCTCTCACCACAGTCCCTAATGAAGAGTCCCTCCCCAGCATCCCTTTAGGCCCCCTTCAGGTATTGGAAGGCTGCTATGAGGTCTCCACGCAGCCTTCTCTTCTGCAGGCTGAACAGCCCCAATTTTCTCAACCTGTCTTCATACGGGAGGTGCTCCAGTCCCCTGATCATCCTCGTGGCCCTCCTCTGCACTTGTTCTAACAGTTCCATGTCCTTTTTATGTTGAGGACACCAGAACTGCACACAATACTCCAAGTGAGGTCTCACGAGAGCAGAGTAAAGGGGCAGGAGCACCTCCCTCGACCTGCTGGTCACGCTCCTTTTGATGCAGCCCAGGATATGGTTGTCTTTCTGGGCTGCAAGCGCACACTGCTGGCTCATGTTCATTTTTTCATCAACCCACACCCCTAAGTCCTTCTCCCCAGGGCTGCTCTCAATCTCTTCCCTGCCGAACCTGTAGCTGTGCCTGGCATTGCTCCGACCCAGGTGTAGGACCTTGCACTTGGCATGGTTAAACTTCATCAGGTTGGCATCAGCCCACCTCACAAGCGTGTCAAGGTCCCTCTGGATGGCACTCCTTCCCTCCAATGTATCAACTGAACCACACAGCTTGGTGTCATCGGCAAACTTGCTGAGGGCACACTCAATCCCACTGTCCATGTCACCCACAAAGATGTTGAACAAGACCGGTCCCAACACCAATCCCTGGGGGACACCACTCGTTACTGGTCTCCAGATGGACATTGAGCCACTGAGCACTACTCTTTGAGTGTGGCCATCCAGCCAGTTCTTTATCCACCGAGTGGTCCACCTATCAAATTGATGTGTCTCCAACTTAGAGAGAAGGATGTCATGGGAGACAGTGTCAAAGGCTTTACACAAGTCCAGGTAGATGACATCAACTGCTCTGCCTCTGTCCATCAGTTCCGTAGCCCCTTCATTGAATTCTTCTATTTTATATGTTGTAGTTCTAAAATTCTTTTGGAAACTCACTATATATAATCACAGAATCATGGAATGGTTAGGGTTGGATAGCTCGTTTAGTTCCAAGTCCCTATCATAGGCAGGGACATCTCACACTAAACCATATCGCCCAAGGCTCTGTCCAACCTGGCCTTGAACACTGCCAGGGATGGAGCATTTACCACTTCTTTGGGTAACCCATTCCAGTGCCTCATCACCCTCATAATAAGGAACTTCTTCCTTATATCTAAGTGAACTTCCCCTGTTTGAGTTTAAGCCCATTGTCCCTTGTCCTGTTGCTACAGTCCAGATAAAGAGTCCGTCTCTGGCACCCTTGTAGGCCACCTTCAAATACTGGAAAGCTGCTATGGGTTTCAAACTGGAACAGGGGAAGTTGGAACTGGATGATCTCAATGTCCTTTCCAATCCTAACCATTCTATGATCTATGTTTTTCATAAAACCTTTTTTTTTTTTCAGCTTGCAGATTTACAGACTGGAATTTTCTAGACTTGTTCCATCAGAAGTAAATTTTAATGGGTGAATTAATTCAAGCGTGGGCAAGAATTACCAGAGGACTATCTAAACTATTTCGCTAGAGGACAAGTCTGATTGCAACCATGAGGTAAAACTACACAGATATGAGTAAACTGCACTACTACAATAAACTTTCTTCAAACTCGCACCAATTCAGGTAAGAGTACATGTACTGGGCGAGGGTGGACAGGTTTTGCTAGTGGTAGTAGTCACAGGCTGGCCGCTGCGCGAGGAGGTTAAGGGCTACCCAGCGCTGAGCATGGCAGTTCCAGACAGCTAGTGCTGGCTCCCGCAGCAGGATGCAGTTGATCCCACCAGCCAAGTATGTGGCACCTCATTGAAAACTTGTTTTCACAAAGGGCAGGAAGCACCACAAGGAGAGAGGAAAAGGGAACAAAAAGAGTGAGAAATGAAGGAACATCATGCACAGAGAATGGAGGAGGAGGCTTTCCACAGCAGAGCAGATCTTCTCTGCACCCTGCAGAGAGGTACACACCCAAGCAGATGGATATTCCTGAAGGAACTGTCACCTGTGGAGAGCCTGTACTGGAGCAGATTTTCCCAACAGGACTGCAGACAGTGGAGGAGCCCATGCTAGAGCAGAGGAAAAGGGTGAGGAGGAAGGAGAGCAAAGCAGAACTATTATGGACTAACTGTAATCCCCATTCCCTATCCCTCCCGCACTGCTCAGGGCAGGGAGCAGGTAGCGAAGTCCAGAGCGAAACAGCATGGGAAAGGGGCAGAAAAAGTGCTGCTTTAATATTTGTCTTTTTGATTCCCATTTACCCAAATCAGTAATTACTTTTATTTTCATTGGCAATAAATTAGGTTAATCTCCCCCAGGTCATGCCTGCCTTGCCTGGAACAACAGCTGGCAAGCAATGTTCCTTCCTGTCTTTATCCCCACCCAGCTTTCTCCTTCCTGTTCTGCCTGCTTTCTCCTTCCTGTTCTGCCTGCTTTCTCCCTATGTCCTGCTGAGGACTGAATGAGCAAGCAGTCGGGTGGGCGTTTGGTTGTTGGCCAAGGCTAAACCACCACATTAGTTAAGCTTAAAATCCCCAACAGGATACTAAGCACCCAGAATTCCAAGTGAAATTGCACGCGTCTTTAAATATGCTTTCCAGTTATTACAAGATTAAAAAAAAAACAAATGCATGGCATTTCTGTATTTTTTTGCAGAAAACAATTCTAAGCACCCTTTCCACTATTCTCTTCAGCTGGCTGTCTCTTGCTTTTACTTTGAGGAAATCCGTAAGACTTCTTCAGTAGCCAAAGATGAGCTGAACAGAGCCTTTCATTATCACTCTCATTCTCACATTATCAGACTCCCTGTTGAAAAGTGGTAGTGTCAAGTCAGCCTAGCTTAGCTCTAGCCCTAACTGGTCAAAACACCTTCAAGTCTCGCTGCCCCAGATTTATGATATCAACTAATAGGTAAACCCAAACCATGACACAGACCTTCCCCAAAAGATCCATGCTAACCAAGGAGGCAGTCAGATTAGCTTTATATGCACAATTTTTAAGTTGCCCAAAGAAATGCCTATGCAGCAACCTGCCTTGTAAGCATCTGCAAGTTCTTCTCAAATGAATTTCTCTGATAAACCAGTAAACAGGTCTGTGCCAAGCCAACAGGCTCAAGTCCTGCATACTTCCATATTGCCTCTTACAATTTGACCTTAAACAGCTGAAACTCATGCTGCCTACAGATTTCCCCTTTGATTTTAGTTAAGGTTTTAAATTCTTTAAAATGTCCCTTAATCAGATACTACTCACTAATAAATTATTTATAAACTACCTTTCAAAGTCCACAAAAGTTAAATGGTAAGAATTCCTACCTACACCTCTGTGCAGTTCCTGCGATTAATAGCTGGATAGAGCAGTTTTGAAAACTACTAAAACCAAGTTATCTCATGGTGGGATGACCCATGATACTTGTTGCGATTTGTGTGGACAAACAGGCCACACTTCCCAGAAATGCTTGAAAATGAATGAGATGCTTCAGGTATTTGGTGCTGTAGGATTTAGGTCACAACAAACCACTAACATACTGGATTTAGAAGGAACTCTCCTACAGGCAAGCAATTCCATCTGCTGTTGACCATCCACAAGACACTAAATCAGATGACTGCTTTGATTAATGACACATCTCTTTTTAATGTCTCTAATACCTACTTTGAGCATAAATTTCAGTAGAATTCCCCTACCCACCTACCCCAAAAAAAAAAAAAAGCATTCTATAAAGCATTTATGTGACCTGGACACCTGCTACCTGTTTGTAACTTAGCGTTCTGGTTTTCCATATTTCAAAATGAGAAAAACAGACCAGAGGTGAAGAGATGATAAAATGAGAAGTGGTAAGGAACAATGTATTTGCATTTCCTCAAAACTACGACAAAACACTTTGGTCTAAGGACCAAAGCCTCGCCAGGGTTTGGGTAAGAGCTGTATCACCTTAACAATTACTGAAAAGATCAATATGTTTTCAAAAATTTTTTTTTCCTGTTAGTCTAACAATGTCACTGCTACAATTCTAAACGGGAAGGAAAACAGTGCACCAAGGAGATCATTACTAGGTTGCTCAGAGTCAGGTAGAATTTGGGATTTCAGATGTATCAAATACTTCTAGGAGCACTCTGAATAGGTCATTCTCATGCCATGGAGTATCTTTCTATCTTGTTAAAAACAAATATCCAAACATATCCATATAGAAGTTTTCCAAGTGAAAAAGAAATTGTGATATGGTGTCAGTAGAAGTACGTCGCACAGTCCCACCAGATATTTCACAGATCAAATCTGTACGAGTAGTTAAAAATCACAGCTGAGAGACCGTGAGAAAACTTGCATGTGTCAAAAAAGAGGAGTGAAAAAAAAAGATACAGATTAGCTTTCTGAATTTAAATTCTCATGTAGAGAAAGAAATTTTAAGAACCATCTGTTGACAAAATGTGTTCAGGAAGAAGTATTTCAGCAAAAAGAACTTTTCAGTTTTTTCTCTTCAGATTTTTGAATCCTACTCTACTCTCCCCTTGACTTTGTGAACTGGTGGTGTTTTTTTTTCCTTTCCTGAAATGATTATTTCTGTTTAGGAAGCAAGGATGCCTCCAGAAAGATTTCCTTGGGCATCCAGTAGTCTGTATTAGCAGCTGCACAGACATACTACTAATTTCCACTTGTGGAAATCACATCTTCAACCCGCATGACGGGACTGCTTCCTCAGCATACGGCCGCACTTTGCTCAGCCTCTGTAAAAGGGCTATGGTTGCAGTTGTCATACTATCCCCATAGTACCAATCCCTGTACTTGTGGATGGGTAAATTTTTTGGGGTGTAAATGTATATGGGAAGATAGCTCTGCTTCACCAAAATCACAGCTCCAGAACTTATGGAAATAATTTTGCCACTTAACTATTTGCCATTCTGACAAGGTTACCAACAGTGCATTTGAAATGATCTGTCTTGCCATGACAGACAGATATATGAAGTGTCAACTTCTCTTTGCTCACTCAATAAATACAAACTTGCTTTCTTCTGCAATGGGAAAGCAGTTTCTTCAACAACATTGAGCACATAATTTAATATATTATGACAGTATTTGAATTCTTATGGCAAATCTGCTTGCAGGAAACATTCATGCAGAAAACATTCATATAAAAGATAAGAATAGCAAGGTAAAAATGGAACATTAGAGAGAAAAGAAGTGAAAATAAATGAAATAAAAAAAATGAAAATAAAACAGTGAATAATTGTTCATATACAAACAACTAAGTACATTATTTCTCTTATAGTTAAAATTATATAGTAAATCTAAATGTACATCCGCAAATATATCCAGCAAAGAGGAGATAATATTAAATAATAGCAAGCACTTCAGTATATGTTTATTTATGAACATGAATTTAAACTTCATTTAATTGATAGTACTGGAAGGTTTCCTGATAAATAATTTTTAATTTAATGCTTTGTTCATATAAGACTTTAATACCCAGAAAAAGGTTTCAAATATTTAACTGCATTTTTACATATATATAACAAATATTTGACTGCAAAAAACCTAGAAAAATTAGAACAGATTTTACACACCTTCCAATAAATTTGTATGTGGTTGGAATTTTTCCTGTATAACCCTTAGTCAGAGACTGATCTTGCAAGTTCCTGATGATGCTTTTGAGAGCAGTTATCCTTTATTGCTTGGTACTCAACATCTTACTAGAGGATCATGCACTGAAGTTCACAATAAGTGAAGTCTTTTCTTAGATAACTGCAGAAATCTAGCACTTGAAGGGGCATGACAAAATATGGGTCACTTCATTGCATGGTCCTGCACAATTACTTTAGCAACTGCACTGGCTGATTCCAGCGAGTGGCACAGAATCAAAATTGTGTGGGCTTTTTTTTTTTTTTTTTCTAATTAAAGTGTTTCAGAATGTTGAGAACTACTGAGAATTAGTAAAAATATTTCTGTTAGCACGAAAATTTCAGTCCAAACTTTAGAAAGGATTTAATAAATCAGAATACTTATTAAATAAAACAGTATACCTGGAATTCTAAGAGCCCATGTTGGAAGTATTTTTCTAATGCATAACTTAATTATTTCATGTCCTCACTTCCTTTGAGATATATGAACATATTGCTAAGCTAGTCTGGATTTATAAGATTCAGTGAGATTCAGAAGTAATTTTCTGGACACAGTATAATCAAAGCTGTAAAGAACCAAGATAAACAGAGTGTCTAACACTAAAAATTGCAGCCATGTGGGATTTCTTAATCAAACAGTATTTAAGAAAATGATCAGGAAAGAAGCATTTAAAACTCATGACTAAATTCTCAGCTTTGTCATCAGCTGTGTTTCAGCATAAATCTAGAGAAGAAAATTACTGAAATATGACAGTGAGACAGATCTTAAAGCAGTGGGCCTCAAGGGGATATAAAGGCGCTCTTCTTGACTATCTTGGTTACAGACCAGCCAACTGCAACTTTTAATCACACCTGTGAACCTAAGTATGAAGCTTCAATATACTTTTTTTCTAGCAAATATTTTTTTTCCAAAATTTTGCTGAGAAATTTTATCTCAGAAAAACTGAAATAAACAAACAAAAAAAAAATTTGCATTGGTCTAACGTTAATTTTGAACCATGTAGGCTTCTCTGACACCCCTAATTTTTGTGAGCATAGGGTCATTAGCGTAACTTATGTGACAATTATAAGTGACACACATAATTATACACACTTTCAAGTCTTTAAATACCTCTTAAAATTTAGTTTTAAATCCCATTTTAAAGCACATATATTTACAGATATGTTAGTTGCACTCAGGTTTTTGCTCAGGAAGAGCTTATTAACTGATTCCACTTGTGACATGCTGAGACACATGCAGGAGTCACTATGTGCTATCACGTGTCAGGGCCTAAAATTCTACCAAATTAACATTTGAAATCAATTTTTTTTTTTTTTTTAAAGAATTTAGGAAAAAATGTAATCTCCACATCCTTTATTTAGTAAACATGGCAGCAATAATAAAACAGAATATCTGAATATTATGCCTTCCCTTGAAAAATTGAAATATGATACATGAAAAGCATTAAATAGCATAGTGTTTTTCAGAGATAGTAAGCACAGGTATCCCACAGTTCTTGCTCCTATAGATGTATCTCACAAGAGCAGAGTAGAGGGGCAGGATCATCTCCCTCGACCTCACTTGGAGTATTGTGTGCAGTTCTGGTGTTCTCAACATAGAAAGGACATGGAACTGTTGGAACAAGTCCAGAGGAGGGCCATGAGCATGATCAGGGGACTGGAGCACCTCCCGTATGAAGATAGGCTGAGAAAATTGGGGCTGTTCAGCCTGGAGAAGAGAAGGCTGTGTGGAGACCTCATAGCAGCCTTCCAGTATCCGAAGGGGGCCTATAGGGATGCTGGGGAGGGACTCTTCATTAGGGACTGTGGTGGCGGGACAAGGGGTAATGGGTTCAAACTTAAACAGGGGAAGTTTAGATTGGATGTAAGGAAGAAATTCTTTACTGTAAGGGTGGTGAGGCCCTGGAATGGGTTGCCCACGGAAGCTGTGAATGCTCCATCGCTGGTGGTGTTCCAGGCTGGGTTGGACAGAGCCTTGGGTGGCATGGTTTAGTGTGAGGTGTCCCTGCCCATGGCAGGGGAGTTGGAACTGGATGATCTTAAGGTCCTTTCCACCCTAACTATTCTATGATTCTATCTAACAGCTGGGTCCTCTGGCTGATTAGTCTCTGAGAAAATTGCTTTCACAGAAGTCTGAAAAGCTCTTTATGTCAAATGTGATAACACGTATTCTGAAGGAAGGACAAAATGGGGCAAGAGAAGGGCACGAAGTTACAGAATACTTGCACGAACACTAAATGGTCTGAACAAGGTCAGCTTTGATTCTGCAGCATTTCTAAAGGGACCCTGCCAGTGTAATTCAGGCTCCAAATTTCGCAGGCTGTGTATGTTGTTTTCCTTCAATTTCTGACGTAAAAAGTTTCCATACCTTAAAATAGTAGCCTGAAACACGGGTAATTTCAAGCAGTGATACAGAAAAATAGGCTTACCAATGGCTAGAATACTTCATTATTTCCTACTTAGATTTAGAAAAACAATCCCCCTGGAATCTAACTGTAGTGAAATGCTGCACATGCATGGCAGAGTATTCCAGTGAAGGACTTCAAATACCGCAACACCTTACTATTTGGTTTCCTCTTCCGGGCTGACGCTTGGGACCCAGAATGGAGTGCTGAATGCAGAAGACAGGTCGAAACAGAAGCCAAATCACCCTGAATCTTCAGCCTACTTCAACCCTACACCAAAGTACTGTGCAGTTGAATTTACAGTTCACCAAACTGAAGCTGCAGAATGCTGAAGAATACTCAGCATTTATGTGAGTTCTGAATCTCTTTTCCATCTTTGTGAGATTTATCTGCTTAAGCACAGAGAATACCACGGAAGAAAGGACTAGAACACAAGTTCTCCTTAACACCAAGGAAGCTCTTTAACAGTCTTCTTTACCTGCACCAGCACTGCTTGAAACCCCAGTACAGTGCAGACTTGTACACCATTTTGCTCCCTTGTGCATAATACTCTGTGCTCTGGGTAGAGATGGTGGCAATGTATCTCCTTTTCTCTGCAGTTCATGACAGCTTCATGTCACAGCGGATGAGCTATGCTGCTCTATATCTCCCAGGGAGAATGTTGTTATTTGTGGTGATCCTTGAGCATTTGAGCATGAGGCAGAGTCCCAGGCTGTTGGGCTGAGACACAGCTTCTCTTCTGTTACAGAACCCTTCACATAAGCAGCAGGCTTACCTGCCTGGCTTACCCAGCATGTTCTTGAGTGTCTGAACAGTGGCAGTGCTGCACTGGCAAGTTCTGCAAATGTGCAGTTGAGTGTGAGATGGATTAAAGAGTCAAACAAGTGACTGACAAAGATGCTGCCAGTTCTACTTTTAGCTCCCACATTCCCCTGACTGTAGTCAGAACATTCTTCTACGAAGTGGGTGCAAGTGGTCTAGAAATTAAGTTGATCCACTTTAAACTTCAGTTTAAAAGAAAGTAGCAGGTGTCACTGCTTTTTGTGAAGAGTTCAAATTGCCAATGTGTGTCAGGCTCTGAGGATGCTCTGACAGCACTTCTGGGATGAAGGTCATCAGAGCTTGGACAAGCAAGAACGCCTCACTTCTGCTGGCTGATTAGGTTTACTGTTAAGCAAGGCTCTAAGCTTTTTAGCTTTGTCAAAACTAAGCTATACTGTGTCACTGCAGATGTAGAATGTTCAGGCTTTTCAGAATTGCTGTTTTGGACACAGAGACTTAAATGCTAAATTCACTTTAAGGCATGTTTGCCCTTCATGGCAGCCCTGTAAGGCCTCCAGTTATAAAAGACATCTCTAGAAAGGGAGATATTAGTACCTTGTATTTTCAAACACCAACTACCTATTACAGCACAGTTCCAAAGACAAAGGCACAAAAGAAAAATGAGTCTTTGGTGGTTAGATATTTTGAGAACTCTAGCTTAAGTAAGTAACCTCGTTTCCTCCTCCATTATTTGCTTTCTGAATTTGCCTATTGGAATTTGAGACAGCCGACTGAAATGATTTCTTTTTCAACTTGCAGCTTAAATAAACAGATTTATTCTCAACAACAGAATCCACCTTAACTCAGTGCCACATAAAATGGTTTTAGCTTTTCAATGTCCCTTTCCATCATTCTTTTTAGATGCTCAGGACTGGTATAATCAGAGAGAAATTAACAAAGGAATCTAATGAAAATAATGTATATGTATCTTACCCTCTTAAGAAGCAAGCTATGTCATACTTACTGCACTATTGTGTGCTAGTTTGTCCATAAACAGTATGTTCACAAAATATCCATGTATGAGCTCAATTCCCCAAACATTTCCATGCAGACCAACTCCCATTAGTCAAAACCAGGATCTGAGTCACTGGAACAGGTGCTGTCTCTGATATACAGCAGAAAGACTGGAGCAACTTCATGACTAAGAAATCAGTGAAGATATTCTGAAGTGGAACAATCACAGTCAGAATTTGCCCTAGAATTTGATATGGTCAAAATCACAGAAAAATTGTAAGAATTTAAGAAAGTTGCAGTAATGTTTATAGAAGCTGAATGTAAAGGTTGGGGGAAAACAACACTTTATAATCATAAGAATGCTTTGGAATGAATTCACTCCAGATCCTCAAATCTCTTCTTTGGAGGGAGTCAAAGTTCTCCCTGACTTTTCCCATTTCGGACAGTCCCAGTTAAGTCATCAGGAAAACTTACTGAGTAAGGTACTGTTCAATGCTTGCAAGAATTGTGGGATCTGGCCTGCCAGATTGGAAAAGCTTACTGAGATGCTTTTAATATACACATGTGAGTGCAAACAGAAAGTTCTATATTTCTGACAGTTTTCAGAAGTGGAGAATCTCAACAGTTTGTATTTTCTTTATAGGATTTTTAAGATTAGATTTTTAAGATCTTACTCTTTCAAATATCTGCAGTATTTCAGGAAAAAAAAAAACCCTGCATTAATTCAGGGGGCATTAACATGTGTAACAGTATTGATTCTTGCAATGAATACAGACAGCTTGTTTTGTTTTCTTACATATCACCACATTATTTTTAATACTTAATTATACTCTCACCAGGTCACACTCTGGTTAGCATGGTGCAACCTCTATGAAGCACTTACCTTATTCTTAACTTTCATTTTGTTCAACATCTTTGTCAGTGACATGGACAGTGGGATTGAGTGCGCCCTCAGCAAGTTTGCCGATGACACCAAGCTGTGTGGTTCGGTTGATACGTTGGAGGGAAGGAATGCCATCCAGAGGGACCTTGACACGCTTGTGAGGTGGGCTGATGCCAACCTGATGAAGTTTAACCATGCCAAGTGCAAGGTCCTACACCTGGGTCGGAGCAATCCCAGGCACAGCTACAGGTTGGGCAGAGAAGAGATTCAGAGCAGCCCTGGGGAGAAGGACTTAGGGGTGTGGGTTGATGAAAAAATGAACATGAGCCAGCAGTGTGCGCTTGCAGCCCAGAAAGCCAACCGTATCCTGGGCTGCATCAAAAGGAGTGTGACCAGCAGGTCGATGGAGGTGCTCCTGCCCCTCTACTCTGCTCTTGTGAGACCTCACTTGGAGTACTGTGTGCAGTTCTGGTGTTCTCAACATAAAAAGGACATGGAACTGCTGGAGCAAGTGCAGAGGAGGGCCACGAGGATGATCAGGGGACTGGAGCACCTCCCGTATGAAGATAGGCTGAGAAAGTTGGAGCTGTTCAGCCTGGAGAAGAGAAGGCTGCGTGGAGACCTCATAGCAGCCTTCCAATACCTGAAGGGGGCCTATAGGGATGCTGGGGAGGGACTCTTCATTAGGGACTGTGGTGGCAGGACAAGAGGTAATGGGTTCAAACTTAAACAGGGGAAGTTTAGATTGGATGTAAGGAAGAAATTCTTTACTGTAAGGGTGGTGAGGCCCTGGAATGGGTTGCCCAGGGAAGTTGTGAATGCTCCATCGCTGGCGGTGTTTAAGGCCAGGTTGGACAGAGCCTTGGGTGGCATGGTTTAATGGGAAGGTTCCCTGCCCATGGCAGGGGGATTGGAACTGGATGATCTTAATTAAGGTCCTGTTCAACCCTAACTATTCTATGAACCTATGATTCTATCTGGCTGTTGAAATAATGGTAACTGTTACTGAGGTAGGATATAGATGCCATTCCTGTAATTCAGAACTCCAGGGATCAACATGAATATCACTCGTTCTACCTCTCACACATACGTTTCGAGTAATACAATGTCAGGGATTTTAATGACATCTATGGAGGGCGGAGATCTCCATACATGCTGCTTGATTGGTACCTAGTTTGGACAAAGCTTTAGTTTGTTGCTTTATCTCCTGACATAACTTCAGTTAGCCCTGCTGAGCTAAGTGTTTTGTTTCTGTTCAGCTATATTGTCTGCCAGCAGTGCTTTATATAACATCTGAAGTTAAATTTAAAATGGTTTCTGTTACGTCTTTCTTAATGTAGCTTTCGCTAAGTTATAAGCCTGAAGTCTCCTTTTCTCTTAGTTTGTAAAATATTTTGCAGCAGTCTTTTTTGTTTGCTTGTGTGCTGTGGAAATGTGATTATAATTTCAAAGTGTCATAATTTGGGGAAAAGGTGGGCAGTTTAATAAACATTTGGCCATAATTAGGTAACCACAGAATGTTTTCACACAAGCATAGGAACTGATATAATAGTAATTGGGGCTGCGAAATTACCCTCTATTGCTTATTGAAAAAATCAGAAATCTACTGTAGATTAAAAAGGAAAACAAAAGTAGGAATTAGCTAAAACTACATACTTAAAGCAACAACACATGAAAAATAACAAGGTGGTTGGTGACACCCAGCATGGCTTCACTAAGGGGAAATCCTGCCTGACCAATCTGGTGGCCTTCTATGATGGGGCTACGGAACTGATGGATAGGGGTAGAGCAGTTGATGTCATCTACCTGGACTTGTGTAAAGCCTTTGACACTGTCTCACATGACATCCTTGTCTCTAAGTTGGAGAGACATCAATTTGATAGATGGACCACTCAGTAGATAAAGAACTGGCTGGATGGCCGCACGCAAAGAGTTGTGCTCAATGGCTCAATGTCCTGCTGGAGATCAGTAACGAGTGGTGTCCCTCAGGGATCGGTGTTGGGACCGGTCTTGTTCAACATCTTTGTGGGTGACATGGACAGTGGGATTGACTGCACCCTCAGCAGGTTTGCCGATGACGCCAAGCTGTGTGGTTCGGTTGATACATTGGAGGGGAGGAATGTCATCCAGAGGGACCTTACAGGCTTGAGAGGTGGGTTTAAACTCACACAGGGGAAGTTCAGGTTAGATATAAGGAAGTTTTTTACTATGAGGGTGGTGAGGCACTGGAACAGGTTTCCCAAAGAAGTGATAAATGCTCCACCCCTGGAGCATTTGAACCTGGCAGTGTTCCAGGCCAGGTTGGACAGAGCCTTGGGCAACATGGTCTAGTGTGAGTCTTCCCTGCCTGGCAGGTGGAACTAGATGATCTTAAGGTCCTTTCCAACACAAACCATTCTATGATTCAACGATTTTCTCAACTATGGTAACATTTTTGTGCACTGCAGTAAAGATATGAATGCTATCAGAATGTGATTTTTAGGTCTACTTCCTCACATTTTCTTGAATTCAGTGGGAGGTTGCACTGACGACTTTTTTATAGAACCACAATATCAAAGAAGGAAACTTCAATGTCAAAGAAGGAAGCTTCATCTTGGAATTTTTCCAATAAGTAGATTTACAGTGTCTCTTGTTGCAGGCCAGAATGGGCATCTAGAAATAATCCACTGCTTCTGGTCAAAAGAGTGTCAGCTACAGCAGCTACTAAGGAACATATCCATCTGAGTTTTGAGTATCTCCAAGGATGGAGACTCCAAAACTTCTCAGGGCACCTGTTCCAATATTCTGCACACCTTACAGTAAAAAGGGGGGTTAAAAATGTTTAAATCAAATTTTCTGTATTTCAATTTGTGCCTGCTGCCCTATCACTGGATACCACTGAGAAGAGTCTGGCTGTCTTCTTTACACTATCACATCAGTTATTTTTTCTATACATTGATAAAATCCCTTTCCAGTCCTCTTCTCCAGGCTAACCAATACCAGGTCTGTCAGCCTTTCCTTGTATGTCAGATGTTGCATGCTCTTAATCATCTTCATGGCCATTGACTAGACCTGGCGCAGTATGTCCTTTTCTCTTTTCTACTGTGGAGCCCAGAACTGGATACAGTACTCCAGATATGGCCTCAACAGCCTTTAGTAGAAGGGAATGATCAAGGCCCTGCTGCCAACACTCCCTAATGGAGCAGGAGGCTCTTCAACCTGTTTGCCACAAGGGCACAGTGCTGGCTCATGTTCGACTTGTGTTCATCAGAACCCCCCAGCTCCTTTTCTGCAAAGCTGCTTTCCAGGTGGTTGGCTCCACGCCTGTACTGATATAGGGTTTTATTCCTCCTTAGATCAGGACTTTGCAACACCAATCTGAACAACAGAGAAGAAGCACTTTCAAAGCTGTGTTACACATATCTACACTGCCATGCACCCCTGAACTCCTCACAATTTCATTTCACTCAAAAAGAAAAATTCAACCAACCAAAAACCCCACTGTCAACATATATAGCAGACTGTCACAGAGATAATACTGCCAGTTCTGGTTTCAGTGTGCCAAGTACACACAGAAATACTTGCATTATGTAAGTGTATCAAGTGCTTGAGAATATGAAAGGGACATTTACAAAAGTGGGTAGACCTGTATCTTAAAATACAATTCTGAGTTACCTTTCCATTTACATCCCAGACTTGGTGTACTTCACCTATAAAACTGGCTTGCTGTTTGATGACTTCTAAAATATCATCACTGTTTATTACCCATAAAGCAGACCCCCTTTGAAAATAGAGATTTGCATTCTACCCACCTCCCCCCTTCATATTGTTGTAAGTATTTTTCCTTTGGAAAAAAGTAATGCTGACTCATTTTCTTGCTGTTTTACTTTCTCCAGGTTTGACCATGTCATCAGATACTGCAAGGGTGCACAACGTAATTAATTCGAGATATTGCATTTCTGATAAATTGATACAGCAGAAAATGTAATAAAAAGACCAAACCATACTCACTTTCTTCAGAAGACAGTTCATTAAAAATCACTAAGAATTGTTAGTATGAGTGTGGTAAGCAGGAATTGGCCTGAAGTTCTGAGAAAACCAACACTGAAGAGTATACTTCAGCTTGCATTCCTAGAAGATCATCAACTAGAATTAGGATATTTGAATTTGAATTCTTTTTCTTTCTATTTATCATTTCCTGAAAAGCATGATAGTGCTGGTAAAGTCAGGCATGCATCTGCTTTTTGAAAAATTTCACCTGCTTCTACAAGAAAAATCATAAGAGAACAAGCAAAGACAAAGACGTAACAGCTAGGAGGCCCTATGAAGCTGGAGACTGAAGTTTTCTTTCTTGTATAATCTTTTTTTCTGTTGCAATATTTTTAAACACACCACAGTGTAAAGATGTCATTATTCATCCTCAACATTTTCTGAGTAGAAGACCTTTGTATTTAGACAACTCCTAAAATCTTTCGTAAGAACTCATATTTGTCAAATACAAATTGTTCAGATGCAGCCTTTGCAGGAAATCCCATAACTACTGATTGCTGGGTAGTGGCAAGCATACTATGGGAGGTATCACTCTATGCATAGCCTGGTTTTTATATGCTTTTTTATGAGATCTCTTCTACCAACAGCTGTCAGATTTGAGGTATCCTGGGTGATTTGGTCTAATCCAGCATGGGATTCATAAGCCTTTATGTTTTCTTGCTACTTCCTTATCTTTGTCATCATGTCCTTTGTTTCCCTTTCTCTCAGTTTTTAGAATATAAATCTGGCTTTTACTTCCTCCTTTTCCCTAGCTGCATCTCCTTTGTTGTGTATACTTTTTCTACAGCTAGACCTGCAATCTTATCACATTACACCACTGTCCTACTACGATGTCCATTTAATATTCCATAACTGGTATGTCCATAGTCAAAGTTTTCTTCTCCTCATGACTTCTATCCTGCTCAGTTTCTAATGCATTATCTCCGCCTCAGCATTTCTTTCTCTTCCCATAGCTTCCAAATTTTCTTCCAGAGCTGCCTTTCTCAGCACTCATAGGATGTGTTCTTGTTTCCTTCCTTCCAAGTATTTGCACATTTCCTCTCTGTTACTTTCCCTAGTCTCGTGGAACAGGCGAGTTAGGAAGGGAAATAGTTGCCTCTTCTCGTTGCCTGGGTTAGGACTGCATTTAAGAGTCTCCAATCCTGATGTATTCAAGCAGAAGACATAAAATTAAGCTGTCTGCTGATTTTCCAAGAAAGACACCAGTCCAAGTGAGATTAATGAACTTAATGTTGTACTGGACAGTGATGCCAACTTCTTGAAAAAAACTGTGCCCCACAACAGCTCAGGTCACTTAGAGACCAGCTGACCATTACTGATGACCTCAACCAACAGAATGCTGATATGTAAGAAAATTTTATAGACTAGTAACATAATCTACTAATTGCTGTTATTCTCTCTGGGTAGGAAAGCAATAGGCTTTCTTTAACAAGCTTTGGAAGACAGAATTGGGTGTGTTACCCAGAAGCTTTCACAGTGCAACGCTGTGCATTTTGAACTAAAGCAGCAAACTAAATGAGCCTTTGTCCAGTCTGCTGACTAACAGTAGCTTCTGAGCAATACAATACCCTCCTGACTATTTAATACTGAGTATGATTTAATACATTCCTGTCCCTAGTACACTCCTGTCCCTAAGTATTTTTCTTACTGAGACTTTTTTCCCTACAAAATTAGGTTCCCATTCGAGATCCTATGCCATAAGCACTACATCACTCTTCTTGATGAATTAATGACTGAATCTACGAGACTACTTATTATTCCTCTCCTATTTCTTTTCTACACTGACTCCTTGCTGCACCTTCATGTCCCATCTTTCCTCACAGATACAACAAGCAAGTTAATTGGCTCATATAGCTTTTCTCAGCTGTAGGAACGTGGGGATGTGAAGCACATCTTGTAAAATGTCTGTCAAACCAAATAAGTAATTTCCAGAGGGTTTCTAACACCTACCAATTGTTATGGATATCACATTATTATCACAGTTATTTAAAACAGTTTTAGATTAGCTAAATGTCAATCTCGCAGTGACTGCACAACCTTCAGGACATCTTTGTGTATATGACAGACTCCCAGCTGTGAAATTATTACTTAAAAAAGCCTCCATACCTCTAAATGAGCATATATCTTTGTTTTGTCTTTTTTTTTTTTTTTTAATGGGAAAAAAAAAATAATCCAAGTGAGGTTCTGCGAATCAAATGTATTATTTTGATTGCTTTCATGTTTTCAGTGCACTGATTGAAAGGACCTGTGTCTCTCGGTTGCTTGCATATTTATTTAATTTTCACACACTTCAGGAACTTGAAAGCACAAATTTTGTTTGAGGAACAAATCAGATGTCATGGTATCAGCTTACGAGTTTTTGCACAAAACAGCATCTGAAAATGTTGACAGTTGTACTAAAATGACCAATCAGTGTTTTCTTTTGTTAAGTTTGTTAGTGTGGTCTTCCCTCTTACACTAAACCTATGACAGATTTCTCATACACTTTAAAGTCATGAAAGAACTTCAATGGAAATCAGGCAGAGCTGCAAAAACAAAAGTTTTTTTTCCAATGGTACACAAAGGACTACAGTGAATAAGGCAAGTGCAGAAAGTTCTGACAAAGTGTAGTCAGGGAGGCATGACTCAGGAGTACATGTGTTAATGCAAATGCCCCAGTCACCATAGTGTGAATAACACACAAACAATTAGACTTTGTGTAAGTAGCATGAATTCCCATTTTAAAAGACACAGCTATTTATGCCAGTTTATCTTGTACCGAGGCATAGTCTCAAGTATGTGATAACACATCCTGTCACCATGGAAAGGAATGCATATAATGTTAATATCAAAGAATAAATGAAAACATTATATGCTGGGAAGGCTTCACTCCTTACTTCAATCGAAATAAGGATTTAGAAACATGTAGAATGTAAACACAAATTTTCACAATAGTATTTGTATTCCCCTACCCTACACTATTTTTGCCTAATTATTTTTTCATCTAGTTTTGTAAAGTCTCTAGTTGAGCTGAGCTGGTTGCCTCTTACTGTTCAATCAGGTATACCAAGTAAAGGAGTTGGCAGAATGTTATTGCTATTTTACCACTAAAAAGCAAGACTTCCCCCTTTATCTCTTTAAGTCATCTAGTAATACAGAGTAAAATCCTGTTCATCTTACATAAAATCATTCAGTGATATCAGTAGGATATCATATTAGTAAGGGGACCAGGATATGACCCAAAATTGCACTTCCATGAAAATACAAGCATTCTGCAGAATTTGTGGTCATGGACCTCTACGCCTAAAACAGAAACACAAGTCAATGATTTTGCCAAAAGTTTCCATAATGTTGTGTGCAAAGATGTGTGCATGAGTACAGCTTTAATAAAAAGTAAGTAGAATCCTACCCAGAAATTGCTGATAGTTTTTGATGAGCCTGATAGGCCATCTCACATCCTCGGGTTCGAGTTTTGTGCATTTCTGCATGCAGAGACGGACAGGTGACTGAGACATCCCCAATAGATATGACCAGCTCCCGATACAGAGCCACCTGGGTATTGAACTCCTGGACAAGCTGAAAAACAAAGAGGATTTACTTACATGAGGCATTTAACTACACTGATGAAAACAATCACTTTTAAAACACATGCCCACCTAGGGCTTGTCCTTGCTGCTTCCAATAGCATGGCATACAGGATCAAGATCCCAAGATTTAGTAAATGACTAGGGCCTCCCTGACAGATACCTCTTCTGTGAACTATAAATGTTCATTTGCAGGAAAGTAGTGTTTCTGCTTTTGATCTCTGAAAGTGTTTGAGTTATTAGTTTTAAATATCAAGCAGACAAAAAAACAGCTGTTTTACTAGTAGCATGAGGTTATTTTTTGCTACCATAAAAGACAAAAATATCTCCAGAAATTACTGCCTTTGCTCCTCCTGCTTCCTGATTAACAGCACATTTACAGATTGGAATGTGGCGTTTGTTTTTACATTGGCAATTTTGTTAATTTATTTTGTAATGATTTCTGTTCTGTCACTGGCCCCCAAACCAGATTTCAGACTCAAAACTGATCTGCAGTTATTGGCTGAGAAAATGCACCAGATTGTCACATTCCAGTTCTGATTCCAGAAAGCACTTTTTTCCAATGTGTGTGTGTGTAAAACAATCAAAGAAGTAAACAAACACTTCAACCTTTACAGAAATCTAATACCCAGCAGATACACACGGATGCTACTGGATACTTTTACATGCTATTGGGTAGACTTTACTGTGATGGAAAGATCATTATTTCATTAGTTCTACTTATCATGTATGTGGGACTATATTTTAAGGAAATGAAGCATTTGGTGTCTTCTGACAGAAAGCACATCAGACCATTTGCTGCACATGGTGGTGGGGGTGGAAGGCAGGGAGCAATAGAACAGAATATTTATTTATCTGTGTTTTGCTAATTTGACCTCAATTTCCAAACTACATAAAAACAGACAAGAGAAATGCTTGTAATTCTCTAGCCATTATTACGACCAGGAGTTCAATATACCCCAACATACAAGTATGCTAAAAACCTGGGTTTGACCAGATTTTAAAGTCAAGCCCCCAAATTTTCACAGTCAGAAAATAAACGAGTCACTTCACCTGCACTATTGCATTCTGACTCTTCATGCATGCAACTGTAATTACCCTGTATAACTGAGAACTAGTACTGGGACCTGATTTTTGGCCATGCTTTCTTAAATTTCATTGTAAGCATATTGAATAGGTTTCTCTGCTTCTGGAGCAGCAAAACAATCTCAGTGTGTTCCAATACATCTGCACCCTCATACTTGCAAACCCCAAGCACGCTAAATTAAAAACACACACCAAACAAAGCCCTAGGCACAGTATTCGCTAAACCTGGCTTCAACTCTCTCATTCTGTAGAGCAAGAGAATGCACGAAAGCAATAGAGAGAAAAAAAAAGTACTACATTGTGTCACAGCATAATTATTCTGCATCAAGAGAATCCTGGAACTGGTAACTGTTTCTGCAGACACATTTTGCCAGCTCTCCTGACATCCCCTGTCTAAACAGATACATTCAGCCACCTCAGCATTGCCTGGGAAAACAAAACGACACGGGTGTTGCAGCATCCAGTCACAGGACAAGAAAATACAACACTGGTTTTAACTCCTGAATCTTACTGCATCTTGACAACCCATCTGTAAATGATATTTTATTTCTAATTGTCGAATTCTACCAAGCTAGCATTTCTGTTTAACTAACCACATTATGCGGCCAGAGGTGAGAGAAAAAAATAGGACCCACTTGTTGGGTATATTTATAGAGCTACTGTGGCAGCTTTTGTTTCTCGGTGCACTGGGAGTTGCTCCCGATTCTGAAGTATCAGGGAGGACATCTGCCAGCATATTTTGCAGTATTAAAGGAAAAAACTGCCAGAATCTAGCGGAACAGAAATAGCAGGTACATTTCCAATGCTACATGACAGAGATTAAGCAAGATCCAGATCTTTCAAGTAAAGTAGCAGCAACTTCATTTTAATTTCTATTTCTGTCATTGGTTAAAGGAGCAATTTTAGGCCCAATGTCCAGCTAACTGTGGCTCGTGGACCCAGATAGAGGGTATAAATTGCACTGGTTTGAAGGAAATTGCCAGGATCCAAGCAATTTTGAACATGAATGGGGAAAAATGTCACACCATAACGTGACAGTCCAAAAATAGCATGAATACAGGTACTTGACCTGGGGTTTTACAGTTGCAATTAGCTACTCTGGGGAGACTGTTAACAGGTACCACATATGCCAGGAACACAGTTTCAGAGCCTCAAATTCCAAGTCGCATTCCAGAAGGATTTTAGGGGGAGAGCGCGCTTGCCGCACAAGACAGCATGCAGCGCGCGCAGTCACGCAGTGGAAGCAACTCTTCACCGGGTATTTAGGGTTCGCTGAGTTCGAGTCTGGAGACAGATTTAGCTAGACCTTGCAAAAAGTGACTCCAGCTTTGGCAGCGCCGCGAAGGCGGCGTGTGCTGGGGAGAGGGCTCCCGCGGGGCCGCGGTCCCTGCCCTGCCCGTCCCGTCCCGCAGTTCCCCAGCCGGCTCCCCACAGGTATCGCTCCGCTCTCCCGCTTTGGAACCGAGACGAGTCGGGCTACGGGGCAGGACCCCCTATGGGGACCGCAGTTTCAAAAATAGTGCATCTGCACGTGATGGGAATAGGCAAGCCGGCGCGAGGAGAGCCACCGCCGCCCGCAAAGAGGACACTCGGAACAGACGAAAAACCAAGGCAAGCCCATGCGCGGTACCCACCATCTTGCAGTCATCCAGGGCTCTCTGGGTCTGGTAGGTGCCGTCGGAGCCGCTGCCCCGCCGTTCACTGTCGCGGCCGTGCGGTGAGGTCCTGCTGCCCTGGAAGACGGAGGCGGCGGAGCGTGGGCGCTTTCTGCGCCCGCTCGGTGCAGAGATCATGCACACGCATGGGCCGTGCGGAGCCGCCCGCCGTGCGGGGCCCCGCGGGAGCGGGCAGTGCCTCCCCCCCAAGCCGCCGCCGCCGCCCCGAGGAGGGTGCGGGCCCGCGCCGCCCGTCTCCTCGGCCCGGCCGGGACCGGGCCGCTCACGGCAGCGAGCGCGGGTACTGCGGGCGGTAGTCTGGCGCCTGCGGGAGAGCCCGGGGAGCGTCCTGCAGCATCGCCTCCGCTACCGCGGGGAGAGACGGAGGGGCTGGCGCCCTCCCTCCTTCAGCAGCATGTCAGTCCCTGCGGAACCGCCCCGCCGGTGGCATTCTCTGCCGTCCTCCCTCCAGCAGCCAGCGGGCGGGTGGCGACCGCGGCCGTGCCCGGTGGGCACGGGCTTCCATCCAGCCACCGCCAAGCCCTGCCCGATGCTCCGGGCGGGGGAGCCCGCCCTGCCGCGCCCCTACGCGCTCCCCCCAGCGGCTCGTCTCGCCTCTCTGAAGCGCTCGCCGGGAGACGCCGCTCGGAGGGGCCGGTGGGGCCCGGCGGGGCCCGGCGGGTGACGCTGTCAACAGCGCACCGCCCCCACGGGGCGGGAGCAGGAGCGGCAGCAGCCCCCGGGGCTGGCCGCCGCCCCAGCCCGCCGCGCCCGGGGACCCCGAGTTCGGCCGCCGCAAGAGGCGGGTCAGCGCCGGGGCGAAGCGCCTCCCGGTGCGTGGCCCGGGAGAAACCCGCGGCGCCTCCGCCGGTGGCTGCAGCCCCAGAGATTGCACACCCCGCACCCCGACACCCCCCCCAACCCCCGAGCCATTAGCACATCGACCGTCCAGCAGACACAGAAGTTTTGTTTTCTGTCACCAAAAAACCCCTTATTTCGGGCTCTAAGGAAAATGTTCGGAGTGTGTGATGCAGCTACACTATAGATTGTATTCGTTCAGTGGTGAAGAGTTGAAATAGTAGCCGGTTGGAGAAATAGTTTCCTCTTGTGCTCCAGCATGCCAGCACGCCAGCACGGTTGGAGTTCACAGGGCTAATGCTTGCAGCAGTTACTCCGAAGCAGACGGCCGTGGGGCTGTGCCCGCTTCCTCTGAACCCACTTCCCTAGGCCACCCTGGGCACTGAGACAGCCTGGGCCAGCTTCAGCTGCAGGGCCGGTCCCGTTCCTCTGTAGCCACGCAGCTGCGGCTGTTTAATTGACTTCTGGTACAATTTTATTTCTTCAGAACATAAATAAAAGATTTTTATGTTTCAGTAATGTTCTTGGAAGCAAAGGGACACCAAATGCATCACACGCAGAAACCCAGTCATGCCAAGGAGTTTGAATATGCCATTGATGGCACTCTGGCAGGGCCTCTTTTCAAGCAGTCCTAAGCGTTACTGTCGTAGACACCCTGGTGGTATCTGCCTGAGTGTGGAAATTGCTGCTAGTCTGCTTGTAAACTTTGTTTAGACATTTCCACCTACTTTCCCAGAAGTGAAAACTACTAGATGCACTAGTGCTGGATTTGCAGTGCTTTGCAAGCACTGTCATCGCTTTAGGTAAAACTAGAATGACCTTGTAATTACGAAGTTACAATTGTAACACAGTACTAGATCTTCAGCATCCAGACAGCCCGAACTTGCACTTTGCAAGTGCTTTTGTAAGGATGCCACTTATTTTTCTTTCTTTCTTTTTTTTTTTTTTTTTTGTTTACTCCGTACTAAACTTAATTGCATTAAAGGCAGGAAATAAATGCTTGAATTTGGTGCTGCATGAACACAAGCTCCGAGCCAGGACACCACATTGCTTCCATATCCAGACGAACCATTACTTAATGACAAGGAAAACGTATTTAATACTGGCAAAAAAGCAAACTGAGTACATCTCCTTACATTTATGCAGAACAAAATACATGTATTTGTAAAGGGAAATTAAAACATAGTACTACGCTACATTATTGCTAGTGCTTTAATTGTTGCTCATGTATAATTTTATTCATATGCTCTAGTCTTATTTCAGTCTATTTCTAGTCTTATTAAGAGATACTATAATAGCAATAATTAATACTAATTCTAAAACCAAAACCAGTAACAATACATCTACCAAAGAGTGAAGCATGATTACTTGTACATTACGTTCCTTGGCTGAAGTTCTGGTCCTTTCAAGTCAATGCCGGTCTCAGTGACATTTAGAATGGTTACAGTTTAGTTCCTGGTGATAGATCTGTCCTATATAAAGCTGAGTTACAGCTGAATTTTGCCCTTCAGCCAGCATCTGGGACAGTTTTGAAGGCCCAGTGACCTACAGCACATGAACTTCTGATTGTATCTTCAGTACGTCCACATTTGGAAGTGGATATGATGATTCTTTCTACAGTTCGTAAGACTGCATGTTTTCATCATTCTTCAAGCTGACTTCTGAAATCATCATGGAACACAATGAATTTGATGGCACCCCAGGGTTATGTTGGAGAAGCAGGAGTCTCCTGATGTTTATTCGACAGCCACAAGCAGGGACTTGTTGCTCCCTCACAAAGCAACCTCTTAGGACTGCAGCTAGGTGACCTTGAAACAGGCTCACGGAGTACTGTGTCTGTTAACACAGTCAAATTCTTGTTATACAGGAACTTTACAGCTCATAATGAAATAAAAGTAAATATGTAGGTTTTGCTACACCTATCCTGTATTGTAGTTCTAAAATCTGAACTCAGATTCACTTTTTACTTGTGAGTCTCTCTTGTCCCATTTTGTTGTAATCTTTGTCTAATTTGTTTATTTCTCTGGTAGTTGGCTTCTGATAACATTTCCCAAGGATGAGTAGAATGTAATGGACTAGATAAGTTATGAAAGAGACACTGATACACTGATTGGCTGAGAAATGTGAGGAGATGTCTTTGGAGAAAAAAAAAAGTGAAAAAGAGGCGAAGGAATGGAGGAGGCAAAAAAGGCCATTTCTGTAGAAAGAGATATGGAGACAGAAGAGAAAACCAAGTAACAGGTAACAAAGTAATTCTGCACAATCTCCATGGGGCAGGAAAAATAAAATATAAATGTTAAAGCTGGATTGAAAATAAGAATTTAAGAATAACAGCAGAGACTTTTTCACATTTCTTTAAAGTTTGTTGTTGGTTTTTTTTTTTTTTTTTGTTTGTTTGTTTTAATGAAAGAAAGTGAACCAACCATCTTTCTAAGTAAATACTGTACTTTTTAAACAGAGCACAGATTTATTCCCTGGAAATGCAGGGTTGGATTAGTGTCCGGAGGTGAAGTGCTCAAATTTTGTACCAGGCTTCCTCTGGAGTAAAACTGTTTAATCCGCATAAATAAAAATGTAATAATGCATTTGAGAATCACAGCTTCAATTGCTATTTCTTTCTGACTACTCATGTCCTACAGGCTAAGTTAGAGAAAGGAGTGCCACAGGAAGCACTGTTCTAGCCTGATTCCATAAATAAGTCTTTCATATACCCAAGGTGTTAGCCTTCTTGATTTCAGAGCTCCTCCACTGGTGGCAGTTCCCTCAGCCTGTGCTCTGTGCAGGGCTTAGTAAGTCAAAAATTTTGTAGCAACGATTGCACGTTAGTGTATTTTTAGTGCCTACTGGTCTAGTACCAAGACAAAAATATTACACCTAGTTTGCACAGAAGTAAATACAGCAGTTTTGACCCTAAATACAGTAATAAAGTTTTTTGTTTGTTGTCTAAAAATGGTTTATCTAGATACTACTCAAAACAAAGACAGACATCTCTGTTCTGTGAAATTTAGCCACAGTTCAACAAAGACTAGTGATATACAAGATGAAATTTTAAAGAAAGAAGGAACTTTTTTTAAGTTCCATTGTGTTGTTCTTAATGATTTCCAAGTTTACTTAGGAAACTAATATCCATGCAATGCACTAGCAGTGGAGATACTGAGGAAGAGGTTTATTTTGCTTGCAATCACTGAATGAAAAATAAAAACCATGCAGTCATTAGTGAGCCTGTCTGTAGCTGCCAGCCCAGTACAAGCATGTTGCTCCTGGTTATGTATGCATGAAACAATATGCTTAAGCTAGCAAGAATGTCAAAACAACTTAGTCTGCTTTACTTGCCTTCTTTGTAAGCGTTGCAAGACTGTGACATGGAAGTCGTGCCCTAAGGATGATAGAGATCATTGTGGTGAGATTTTTGGCACTTATGAACTGTTGTATTCCTTAAATCAGAGAATGAAAGAAATTCTAAATCAGATAATCCAGGATGTGTTCCCGCCTTCTCTATTTCCTTTAAAATATGTATTTACATATGTAATTCAACATGAATTCATGTTGTGATACCTATGGAAGCATTCAGGTAATTAGTTAACTGTTTCAAATTTAGCCAGATTTGCCTGACACAATATAGGATTTAATGACAAGGAAGTTTGAGAAAATGGCCCATGCAACCAGGTGGTTTTTTGCCTTCACCTGTGTAAGTATTTGTTTAAACATAATATAATTACTAAAATAATGCTAGTGCCATCAGCACTTCTGTTATGAGAAAAAAGCAAATGCCTACTTAAAAAAAACATCATCTTAACAAATCTTCAAACTGCAGAAACTTGAAAAGCACAAGGCTAACATCAGTTTCTCATTGTGAAAGTGTGAAATGGAGTAATTTACCTTTAGCTGTAGTGTAGCCAATAGAACAGAGATTGCTTGCAATAAATAAATATAAATGTGTCCTAACGTTAACTTTTTGTGATAGAAAACCTGGCATGAAAACAAAGCCACACAATGAATAGAAGATGAAGAAGACCACTCATACATCTTCTTGTAAGTATCTGTAAAAAAATGACAAGAAAAATTATCTTTAAGGTCATAAAACACAGAACCTGCAAATAATTTAGGACTACTTATAATAACTAACAATTAAAAGCTAATTTTTATGATAATATTTGAATTCATTATGAATTCAAAGTCCCATGACAAATTTCATAAATGACTGGGTAGTAAAATATTAGGATAAAGTCTTACATACATTAGTGTGTACATTATTTGTGGAATGGTGAAGATTAAACTCTTAAAAGCAAAACATTATTATTATTAAAGTAGAATAGGAACAGCTACAGAAAAGAAAATGCAAGGGGTTTATGAGGAGCTGTAAGACAGAGGGGTGAGAGAATATAGCTTTAGCCAAATGGATGCTTAAGAAATTAATGTCTGAGGATGTATCAGTGTTTTGCTACTTAGCAAATGCAATGTTTGGCATACAGGGGTTTGGAGGCTGCTTGATAGATGTGTGTGTGGTAGATGTATGAGTGGTTTTGATAGATGTATGTGTGGTTTGTGGTTTTATATTAAATGTATAAGTTGCAGTCATCTGTGTATTCCAAACACATGTATTTAATTCAGAAAACCCAAGTATAGTCTTTCAAGAATCTGAGAATAACGTGTAAATACTGAACCCAAATAATTTTCATCCCCTTTACTCCTACAGGAAAAATGCCTGGACCAATACAGAGGCCCTCCACTACACCTTCACCTTCAAGGATGTTTTAAGAAGTCGTATGGTTTATAAAAGTGGCATAGATGTAGTCATTGTTATGTACATGTTTTTTTTTTGTTTTTGTTTTTTTTTTTTTTTTTGTTTGTTTTCTGTAGATCCAGGGGGTTACTAGAAATAAAAGTCCTATAGAAAATTTATGGTTTAGTCAGTATGAGAAATGGTTTGCCACTTTGTCCATAATGTCTCCTAGTCACATGTTTCAGGTGCTCAGAAATGGAACAGCAAGCAGCAGTCTATACCAATGAGAGGAATCTTGCTGGTAGGCTACCTGCACACATTTTTTTAAGGAAGATTATTTTTGTAATATTTCAGCGTTCTCCTTAGAGATTTAAAAAGCAAAGGTCTGATAACATTTAAAGGACAAATATTTTCAGATTTCAGAAGCAAGTCAAAGATGGTAAAACTTCACTACTGCTTCTAATGTAAATACAGCACAAAAATTATACTGTTCCAAGAAATAATCCAAATATAACTTCCAGAGCAAATGACCTAGTGAAAATCTGGAAACTAAATCAGACTGGACACTCAGGCCTAGTCAGTTTGACATAATTCTGTTTGTGTTGTCAGAAGATGAGAACACAACTCAAAATCTGTAATTTCATTGGAGGCAGCAGTACTCTGAAACCTCTTCTCTCTGGACTTTGTGAAAAGGCCTTTACTGGCTACTTCATATCTCCACTCTCCTGCCTGTCCTGATCACTATTGAGTAGCTACATGTTTGAAAGGCTACAATGAAAATATTGTAGCCCTACAGAGCAAACTTTGACTGCAGTTTCAGTTATTCTATTATTGCACATTTCTGTTAAATGGTCGAAAGAGATACAACATTGATTTTTGAAATTATCATCACTTTGGAATTAATGTTTTATTTAAAAGAACAGAAATGGATCACATCCTCTTATGAGCTATCATTTGGACTGTTATGTTTTCACATTTGAAAGATTGCATTAATAACTACATTTTCATATTTTCTTTAAATGAAAGGTTAAATAGCAAGGAAAATTATGTCGTTTCCATGTAAGGGTCCTTACAGGACACCACAAACAATGACTTTCAATATATGGCAGGTGCAGCACAGTTCATTTTACATGAAAATGCAGTGTGGGTTGGATAAAACGGTTCACTGATTTCAGTGGGGAAACTTGAGCTTTTATTTTGCCCTACAAGCTTTTTAGCCTTGCTGCTCTGAGTAACCACACTGAAATCAAGCCATTCTTAATAGAAACATATACTGCCAAATGCCTCTGGTTGTACTTGTACTTAAACAGTTATCAACCTGCTTCCACCAAGCTTATCAAGCTATTTGACAAGCTTGATCAAAAAAAATTAACTTTTTTTTTTTTTTTTTTTTTTTTTTACATTTCATGGGTATAATTTTTAACTCAAAACAAACAAAACAATACCTGCAATTGTTCTTGATGAATGCTGTGCCGTTCTGAGAATCTGGCTGTACATGTCTGACATACAAGGACAATAACGAGGACCTTCCTTTTTGCTTTCCTGATCTTTAAATTCTACACTATCCTTTTAAAAAAAATCTAGAAAATGATTACAAATGATAGTGCTCCTTGGTGTTATTCCAAGGGTATTTACTGAAAGCAGGGAGAGCTTTAAGGAAAACTAGAACTGAATAAACTAGGGAATTTAAGAATATGAAAATCAATCAAAAAACCCTCCAAAACATAGGATTATCCATGAGAAAGCAAATGAAAGATTATATTCTTCCCCCTGTCCCTGTATTTTAGAATGGTAGAATAATAAGAGAAGTGTTCTTCCACTTCTGGTGGCAGCTGCATTGCTTGGAACCTGAGAAACCTCAGGATGAAAGCTCTGGCTGGCAACCTCCATCTCCTCTAATTCTTCCTCCTCATTTCTGCTTGTCAGATAACAGAAAGAAAAATAGCGCTTTCTAATTAATAATTCTTACTTGGGCTTCATATGATGGTGAAATAAACAGCTTTGTAAGAGTCAAAAAATGATTAAACAAGATCATCAATTCTGGAGATGGAGGATTTAAGGAGCCATAATCACCAGGATCAATGTTTCTGACAGTGTATTTCAAAGGCAAAAAAAAGCAAGGCAACTTCAGTTTTAATGAATCTGAGATTCAGAAAAGGACACCGCATGTGGGAGGACCTGCAGAGATGAGGAAAGACACAGCACATCTTTGTCTTGAAATATGTTTAAAATCCTGCATGTGGCTGCTGTGCTGCCAGTAAAGAGCTAAAGATTTGAGAATGTATGACTACTCTGCTAAATACATAGGACTGAATAATTCTATACACCCTAAATATATAGGACTGCGTTATTCTATACATGCAAAGAAATAAGTGCTTGTTTTCAATATTCCCTGTCCCTTTTAGCTTGTCCAAGTATTTCTTTGCTTTAATTTCTTCACAGTTTATGCTGTATGTTTTTTTAATTGGCCTGTTCTCACCTTCTGTTTGTTCTTCTAGTCTCAAATTATCCTTCTACTCTATATTTTGTCCTCATTTTTCTCATTTTGTTTCTCACTCATTTCTCTGTTGTCCACATTCCCATCTGTTTTTTAGTGTGTGATCAAAGAACAGTTGTGTGTTTTGCTGTTCTAAATGACAAATGGAACTATAGTTTTGAAGTTAATGTGTCAGATCTCCAAATATGAGCAAAATTCAAAACTTATCCTGCATAGGCTAAAACTCATTATGAGAGGAAGACTTATACAAATGAGTTTTAAAAATGACAGAAACATTCATGTTCACACAGATTGCACTACATGGTAGACCTACAGGTCCAGATCCCTAGTTCTGTGTTTGTTCACCATGAGCAACCACAGAGGACTGGAGAAATCATATTGAATATACCCTACATATATATATAGAATATATATATATGTAGGTTATGGTTAATGTTTGCTTATATAGTATTTCTTCCTCTTCACTCTGGGGAATGTCAATGCTAAGGGAGGACAAATAGTTTAAAGAATAGCTCAAGCTGTAACCAATGGGTTACTCTTAACATGCAGTTAACATGAATGGGGTTCAGCAGATGCTTGAGAGTCCACCTTATCTGAGGGATAGCAGCATTGGAATATGGTTATTAAGTTAGATGACATGAATGTAAAAGGAACTTAGCCAGCTGAGAAGATACCATCTTTTAAAATGTGAAATAAAGTAAGGGAATATGTAAGATACTGCACTTTGGTAGAAGTTATCCACCACACAAAATTGGGGTAGGTAAAACCCTGCAGAAAGGGAACTAGTAACTTTTGTTGTTGACGTTAAGATAGAACTATCAGTGAGAAAAACCTGTATCATACCAGAATTTAGAATTAGTGTTACAGCCAGCAAGACAGATGAGATAGTAGTTCCACTTAATATTTACTTGGTCTTGGCTTTACCAGTTGGTGAAGACCTAACCAGTCTGGTGCCTTGCACTTCAAGCAAGATGTGGGCCACTTGGAGAGAAGAGGGAGGGACAAGAGAAGTGATAAGGGGGGCTATAAAACATGCACTCTGTAGATATCGAAAGTGCTAGAAGTACGTGACTGAGGGAAAACAACCGTTCTCAATATCAAAAAGTGCTACAGTTTAGGGAAAGAAACAGGCTTTTTTTTTTTTTTTTTCCCATCATAAAAATATATACTACATTTCAGTGAGAGTATCCAGGTTAGAAACAGAACTTGTTTTAATGTTAAGAATAGTGAGCAGCTGCATTAATTTTCTACAGGAGAATTTAGTTGAAGGTTTTTAAGAAAAAAACACTCTTCTGCCAGAAATTATGCATGTGTTGTTAATCACCTCTTGGGAGGGAAATTGGATTATAGACTCCTCAAGGACATTTTCAACTCTATTCTTCTGTGACTTTTTGGAATTACAAAAACAACATGTCAGCTTCATAAGAAATAATAACTTGTAAATATTCCTATAGGAGGTATAAAATTCTGCTTTCACAATCTTCCCCAGTGTTATGAAAGGTTTTGTTATTTCAGGAAGTTTGTTTTGGAATTATGAGACAAATACTTCCTTCCACTGTATTTGCCACTACTTCAGCATCATTTTGACTCTTCAAATTCAGTACTGCTGGAAGCAACATTTCTTAATATTAAGTTACTGGAAATGCTTTTCCCAGTAGAGCACTAGGGAAGTGATTTAATGACACCAGCATCAGTGCTATTAAATATTCCAGAAATTTGTATAGTTTTTACAGATAAGGCTAATGAAGAAGTGGGGAAGAAACAAAGGAGGAGAAAAAGAGAAACATACTAACATGAATAAACAGAGTGGAAAAAGCTGAACAGCAACAGGGAATGCTTATGAATGACAAAATAAAGTGAAATGGAAAGTAGTAAGAGCAGTTATTTAGGTATTGGCATCAGATTGAGAAAACACAAGTCAGTGTGACGCAGAAAAAGAGCAAGTTCACATTTTGCCTTTAGCCTTCTTCTATTTTCCCTCCCTTTCTATTCACAGGACACTTTCTTTTGACATTTGAAAAAGAATGGATTGTCCTAAACATTGTACATCTGTTTTATTTCAGTTGTTTTGAGGAAATACCAAGTGAAATTTGGTGTAATTCAGCAATGAAAAGGAAGTTATGCTCATGCGTGAACAGCAACAAGACTACGCCAAATGGACCTGGGCTTTGTTTGTTCATTTTTTGTAGATATTTATATATTTTATCTTGCAGATATAAAAACTTTGTTTCCTTGAATCCACTTGTTAGTGAACACCACTTAAATCCATCAGCTTGTAGCAACAATAGGAAAACACAGGTCCTATTTTACATGTGCTGCCCATTAGCTGTGTTAGGTAAATAAATCTAAGATAAGTTAAATTTAATAATACTTGTGGTTTGTTTGATTATTCCCAGTTGTGGGTGGTCATCTCCAGCTTTTTCATTATAAGCTGTCTTGGCAGCACCTTCTGTTCTTACCTTTACTGCAGCTTGTGGTCTTTGCATTGTCAACACAGCCTAAATTCTTGATGTGATGGATAGAAAGGCATTGTTTGATCTAGTGGCTGAAGTAGTGCTCTGCAAGCCTCAGCATAGCCCTTGTCACAGCAGGACAAGCACGTGCTTTGTACTGTGGCAACATCTTTGTGGGTCTGCCAGTTCCTGTTATGGAGGTGTACCACAGTATGTCCGTGCTCTGCAGAGCCCAGCTTCATAGCATATGCAAGGTGTAGGGCATGCAATTTTGCAAGCTCTTCCCCAACACTTCTTCTCTGCAAGAGGTATATTCTTTTCAGGAATGAATGAAGAGTGAAAGTTTGCCTCTATGATTGCAGAAAGAAAAGGAAAATCTAATCACAGAAGTATGTGGCTGTAACATAAAATCACCAGTCAATAGTAACTTCTTTAAAAAAGAAAACAGTTCATCTCTGATCGTGCTACGTGGCGCAACTGTGGTACTATCACTTCAGGGGAACAGTACATCTAAGACCATTTAAGTCTGTGTAAATTTTTTGGTTTGGCCTACAATCTGCTTCACAACTGACAGGCAAACCATATACAGTGTGCTTTTGTAAGGAAATACTTTTTAATAAACGCAGTAATTGACTCTTACTTGAAACAGACTTTGGTTTTGATGTGGGCAGCAAGTGTTCAGACTCCCAAATGAGATTGTGATAAATAGCTTTGGAATGACTAGACAACAAAACTGGCTACTGAAAACAACAGTGTGGTAACCCAGAAAATAATGAAACACAAGCTAGTTTGTTCAGCAGCTAACAGCGTAAGTAAGGCAAAGGTCCTTTAGGGGTTGCTAAGCCAGTACAAGACTTCTTATGAGCCAGAAAGGGACAGCAAAAATACATCAAGTAGATGATTCTCTCTTTTAATGGAATTTTTGTTTGTTTTGCTTTCTGTTTCCAAACACATCTGTCCTTTCAACCACAGATTTTGTTGGATGGAAGGATGAGGTCACCCCGTCTTTTTTCAGTTCCTACTATTTTGGTTACTCTTTTGCAAAGCTCAGAGGCCAGTTAATTTTTAGGAAGTAAATTTAATTCTTTTTAATCAAATTTGGTTTTTGGCTCTTGTTTTACATATAGGCCAGAGCAAGAATGTATGCAGCATGAAACATGAAAAGACCATATTTTTCAAAGAAAAGTGGTTTTATCTGTAAAAATCTGCCTGTGTGAACACTGTCACTTTCATATTCAATACTCCTTCTGCTCATGCTAGTATTTTTTCAAACTTAATAAGTGTGTGGGATTTTGCCCTTAGCAATTAAATCCTCTGCAGAAGCAGCTGATTTAGCATCTCTGTGATACTTCACTGAAGATGGACCTTTTCAGGGTCTACACCAGTTGTAGGTGCAGGGTTTGAACCAAAAGCCCACTTACTGCTGCCTTTAAGTAGGGTTCTGTAACATACACAGATTTGAGAATACTGTGGCCAGTATTTCTTATGCCTACTGTGTACTAGTTAATGTTTTGGGTTTTTTTGTAGGTTACCGATAAAGATCTTTTTCTTCCCTGCAGATTATTTTATATTCAATTCAGAAAATAATATCACACATTGAGAGAGATTCTTTTTACTTCAACTATTTGGCTGGGCATTAAATGTAAACTTTTTTCCTTGAGCCTTCATTAAAAAATGCTCCCATGAGGATGATTTATGATTGTTTTGACTTAGGTAACTTGTGAATTAAAAATCACAGATGCACAAAAGTGTCCTTTACAATTGTGCATCCAGAACAGCTGTAAAAATAAATTAAATTGATCCATCTTTTCTTGACATAAAGGATAGATGGACTTAAATCCCCTTACTGAGCTTATTTTAAGGACAAGGTGGAGTGTACATTTCCTCAATGTCTAGCTCATGGTAAAAAAAACAAAACAAAACAAAACAAAAGCAAAACCAAAAGCAAAACCAAAACCAAAACCAAAATAAAACTACAAAAAAGGCACTTGGCTAAAATCTACAGTTATCTGTATTAACTTTAAAAAAATTACTTTCTGAACTTACTTTTAGGAAACCATGAATTTGATTTTGGCCTTGGATATTCTGGAAGAATATATGTAACAAATACAGCTTTCCAGGTTTCCTCCACAATGTATATGACAGATTTACTTTGGAACCGTTAGGTCAAGGCACATTGAAAAATACAGTTAAATGGAAATTGGAATAGTGTAAAAACTGGGTTAACAGGCTCAATACCTTTGCTACAATAAACAAACAATACTGGATATATCAAAGCAGCTAATGAAATATCTGCAAAACTTAAAAGCAGAAGAAGCAGAGCTTATCACAGTTTATGACACAAATGACTTGCACAGAATATCCATGGAGTGGATCTGATGCTAGTTGGCCATGACAATGAAAATTAAATAAAAAAGGTTAATGGAACATGAACTGTGGAAAAAGTCTCATTTTAGGAGTTTCTCAAAAAAAAAAAAAAGAAAAAAAAAGAGAAAAGAAAAAAAAACCCACTTTGGTTCATCTTTTCAGTATGATTTTCAAAGAACTGACATTTTGGGAAATCCAGAGAAAAGATTTATGCATAAAATCAGTGATCACTGCATATACCCAGAACCTTCAGGTAGTTGTGTTTTTCTTAATCATTTATTTAAGAAATAAACAGCTAGTAAGAAGCAGGTTCAAATTTATTTAAAAACAACTCTTTTCAATGGTCATATCAGTAATACCGGGCCAGAAAGCATCTCCTTATTTCTGGATTTTGAGCTTTACTATGGGTGCATTCTGATTCCATATTGGAGTGTGAATTCAGAGGGTCGGAAGCTGTAAGTGCTCTATGTCCTTTACTCTGTATTATTCTAGATACAATTAAATATACTTTGTGTACATTGTGTACTGTGTACATCCCATTGTGGTCATGGAATTTTTCTGCTTTTATAATACAGTCTAGATTTATTTTTAACAGGAATTTGTGAATTAGTTTGCCCTTCTATCTTGAAATTAGATCCATATTTCTTTCAGTAAACTTAGACCACAGAGGAATGTGGCCTATTTTTTTAATTGCCTCAGTTTAATTTTTAATGAAATGTTACTCTAGTTCATCACAACTAAATTTGATCACTACTAAAAGACAACACCTTATCAAATGAAAATGGCATTTAGAAATCTTATTATTTATCAGGTTTGATCCTAAAATGTTCCTGAATACGAAAGCTTATAGTAAAACAAGTGCCCTTTACATCCATCTGTGTTTACTTCCTGAATTCTTGGCAGAATTAGTTGGTGGCAGTATATGAATTATATGAATGGCATATGGACTAGTATTAATTAATTTATCCTTGCAATAGCTACTCATTCAATAGTTAGAAACAATGGCAGAGTAAAAGACTGCAGCATTCAGTAACATTCTGTTTCATAGATGCTGGGACTTTCTAAGTGAAAGAGCATCATCCATAAGAATTTCCTGTATTATAGATATTTATTAGTAGCACTTCAATCCCTAGAGCTTTACACTTAAGTCTCTTACGTGATTATTGCTATTGAGTTGCACAGTGCATTCCTACTGTGAATAAAATACTTCTGACAAAATACTAAATTTTAAACAAGCTATTTTTTTTCTAATACACAGCACTGATACAGTCAATCACAGGTACACTCCTATAAAGCAGCTTTGCTATGCAGCAGTACCATGGCATCTGCTATATCTCTGTTCCTGAGGGGACTCTAGAGATCACAAGACAATTTTAATTATACTGTTGGTATTCACCAGAGATGCTAAAAACAAGCACATGTAACAGTGAAACTTGGAGGTTGTTCAAATTAGGTTAACTGTAAGCTGACTGCAACCTGTGATCTTAACTGTCTTAAAACTACAGAAGCATTTCTGTTACTGACCACAGGTGAATTTGTTTTGAACTTTTAACTGGGAGAATAGTTAAGAAAAGTGCTCTGGAAGTGCATGTGAATGACAATAGGCTGAGAAAGTTGAGGCGTTTAGCCTGCAGAAGAGAAGGCTGTGTGGAGACCTCATAGCAGCCTTCCAATATCTGAAGGGGGACTATAGGGATGCTGGGGAGGGACTCTTCATTAGGGACTGTAGTGAGAGGACAAGGGGTAAGGGTTCAAACTTAAACAGGGGAAGTTTACATTGGATATGAGGAAGAAACTCTTTACTGTAAGGGTGGTGAGGCCCTGGAATGGGTTGCCCAGGGAAGCTGTGAATGTTTCATCCCTGGCGGTGTTCAAGGTGGGGTTGGACATAGCCTTGGATGGCATGGTTGGAACTTGATGATCTTGAGGTACTTTCCAACCCTAACTATTCTATGATTCTATAATGGCTCCAAGAATGGATTTAAGCAACAAGCTACAACCTGTTAATTTGATGTACACGGTTATTGGCTGTTATCATGTATTCTCAAGTTCTGGCAAATTTCGTCTCAGTCTTCTTATGGGATTTAGTACAATCAGTGGAGTCCTTTTACCTTCCACTTTGCAAAGGCAACATGAAAAAGAAAACCCAAACCAAAAAAACCCCATTGATATTGAATTTTCAAAGCTCCCAAGTAAAATCCCAGATATCCATTGCATTTGAGAACTATTTCCCTATATGAGAAAAAACTCCCTAATTCAGTCACCTGCAGAATCATCTCTTGCAGTCCAGTCAAGCTTTCTTCTTAAGGCCAGCAATGGATGCAACTGTATTTATTGCTTTTGCAGAAATGTTTTGGGTTTATTGTCTTACTGTAGGTCTATGATCACTTCTGCTGTCCACTATAATTATCTGCAAGTCATTTATATCAGAGACAGTAAGAAGAAATGCTACACTAGAATTCCACCTGCTTAGATAAGCTCCAGAGATGTATTTTGTTGCTTTGTTGCTGTTGCTATGACTAAGCTTCTTGTGAGCATGGATGCAGAGTGGAAGATGATATTTTATGTTTATTCAGATTCATGGCACTGAAGGGATAATACACATTTTTTCATGGTTTGCTTATACTGAAAATGATAAAACAACTCTGTTTTTGAAACAGATTTCTAGAATTCAGGAATATTTGTTGCAAATAAGTATATTGGAAGTCTTATTATTCAGCATCTTTCAAAAGTAGTTCTTTGTCTAGCTGATACAGAACTAGGTGCTTGTGTAAATATTGTGTGAGCAGCAGAAAGCAGTCTAGGGAATCCTATAGTCAATGCAGTACTAGAAGCTGCTCCTGCTGATGTAGCACTAGATACTTCAGGTCATCATTTAAAATGTATCTGCTCACCAAACGTTTTGAGTAAGTTGATATTTAACCTTGGAAATGTGTCTTAGTTATTTAGTTTGGAGTATCCATTCAAAAATATCTGAGTAAAATCAAATCCAGAAATCAGTGATTTGTAACACAAAAAAAGGCATTCGAAGACAATTACATTAAGAGAAAAAGAAACCTCCAAATAAATTAGGAATTTAAAATTAGCAAAAAAACTGTAAAAGCAAATCTTAATGATTCATACATCAATAAACATCTGAAAATAATCAGCATGTTAACACGAGCTGATCACTTCAGCTAACAGCTTCAGGTTATGTTTATTACGTACAACAAACATATATACTGGTGCATATAGGAACACATAGCCTTACAAGAAATAATTTTGAAATTGGTATATATCAGTCAGATTGCATTGGTGATTCCCATTACTTAAAGATCTATCTTTCTGTACACATTCTGTTGCGGTTTGGGTGTTTGGCTTTCCCCCCCTCCCCCCTTCTCTTTTCTCTTAAAATATATGGTATCCAAGGCAGAAATCAAGCATATTGTGTTTTTTCCCACATACAAAACCTATGTCTTACTAAATCTGCAATTGGTTTTGCCCAACAAGCTTTAAATGAAAATGCTACTGAACTATTTAAAAAATGAAAGCTTCTACAAATCTGCATGCATAATAAATTTTGGTGGTGTTACAATCTCCATTTTGCTGTTCTTCCTGGCTAATAATTACTCTCTTTTTTCTGTTGTTTTGTTGTTGTTTTTTATTGGATCACTGTTTTACCTGGTGCTCAGATGGCGTCGGTTTTGAGTTGGCTTTATCATTATTTTATGATGGAAGTGATCACAATTGAGATTTGGCTTCTCCATCTACCCATGCATGCAATATTTAAAAAATCCAAGCAATAGACCTCTAAATATAGAAATCATTAAATCAACATGTTTGCTTGATTTTCTAAGACAGTTTACTGCACATGAAGTATATGTACGCATCTTTGCAGCACTGATTCCTACATCATTGTTATTTGAATAACTTTTTAACATGCATTCTTTCTTGCTTATCATAACCTCAAACACCATCTAACCTCAAATCTTTCAACAAGAAAATGTGTTTTTTAGCCAAACATCTGTGAAGAAAAATACTACAGGAAATGTCATTATTTTATTATTATTTTGTATATATCCTTTGTTTAAACTGAGTATACCCAGCAGAGAACTTTACTATGGATGATGTTTTTGCTGTCCTCCCTGTTGGAGATCCCCTGCTAGTAGTCAGAATTCCAGGGAGACAGCTCCTGGAAGCTTTATAGAAGGAATTTTACAGATACCCAGCTCTTGATGGAAAGTCTGTAGAGTGATCATCCAGTCTGTTCTACATGTGTCTGAATATATTAGTTGTCTTAGACACTTAAAATGTTTCAGACATTTTGACTTAATGCTGATAACGATAAAGCAAACCTTGTGTCATGCTTGTATGAACTCTACCAAAAAAAAAAAAAAATCCATTATTATTATTATACTATGTAAATACAAAAACTGGGGTCAAAACTTAGATACATTTTATTTGGTGGTGTCTTTACATAGATGTTCAGTTCTGGACTTTTGGCGAGAAAAGTAACAGCTGCTGCCTCAAATACACTTATAGTAGTAGGATATTTGGTGCATATATGATCTTGCTAATCATTATTTTAAGAGCTGTATTTTTTTTTACTCTGAGTCTGTCTCTTACTGTATTGTTCTGAATGGTTCATAAACTTGATTTATTCCCTTTTTCTATCCAGTATTTGTCTTCTTTACTTCCAGATTCCCTCAGGTAGCAGGAATAGAATTTGGACTTCATCCAGATGCAGAATCAGGGCACAAAACTGTAGGAGACTCAGTAAAAAAAATCAAGGACTCAATCTGAAGGAAAGCAAGGACTACCAATTTTGCATTAAGAAATACCTGGTTAATGTAAGCTGTGATATGTTTATCGTTATTATTTGGGATTGTGAAGCTTTATTTTTAGAAAGTACAACCTGATTGATTGCTGAATTATGGAAGTATACTGAATTATGATTTGGTTCTTTTCCCTTTTTTCTCCATCAGATTCCAGACTTGTTTCTTTCCTGATATTCCTATGTGTTTAAGAAATATGCCTGACATTCTGCAGATTAGAAAACACAGATATCAAGCCTGTGTTTTAAACTCTCTTACTTGTTTCCTAGTAAAGTTCACACATGCAAATACTATTTTTGCATATTCAGATTAAGCATAGCTATTTGCAGCCACAGTCTCTCAGTCTTATTTGCATGCAAAATGTACATGTTCAATCTGGAAGTTATTTAAGAAGGTAGCTCCAAGCAATTTCAACTCACTTTTCCAATGAATAAAAAAATTCATACTAAACAAAAAATTGAATAGTTTCATTACTAATGCTTTTGCAACTGTCACGGTTTAAGCCGTAAATCATGCAGTTTGTTCATTCACTCCCCTGTCTTTCTTCCCCCCCGACTCCGAGGGGGGGGAACGGGGAGAAGAATCTAAAGAATGTAACTCCCATGGGTTGAGATAAGAACAGTTCAGTAACTAAGGTATAACACAAACCACTGCTGCTACCACCAATAATAATAATGACCAGAGAAATACAAGGGAAGAGGATACAACTGCTCACCACCCGACGACTGAGTCATGAACTCCACTCTTCCGGGTTCCTGCTCTCCGTTTTTCCATCATGGGCATGACGTGCTGTGGTATGGAATACCTCTTTGGTCAGTTTGGGTCAGGTGCCCTGTTTCTGCTTCCTCCCGGCTTCCCCTCCTCCCTGGCAGAGCATGAGACTCAGGAAGTCCTTGGTCAAACCAAACATTCTAAGCCGTAACTATAAACATCAGTGTTATCAGCGCTGTTCCCAGGCCGAAGGTCGAAAACACAGCGCTGCGCCAGCTACCAAGAAGGAGAAAAAACGACTGCTAATGCTGAACCCATGACAGCAACCTTACAATTCAAAGTAACTTTGAAATAGGCATTTACATGTGTATATTTAAAGAACTGTAATATATAAGAATGAGATCATTTATTTCTCTCAGAGACTTGTTTTTTATGGTCATATTGTAGTCACCCAGTTTTCTGGGAATTTGAATAATACAAATAAAGTTATATGATACATGAATTACAAAACATTACGACATTAGTCTGTGGAAATTTTACCTGAGCGCAGCTGGGAAAAGACAGGAAAGACCTGTGATAACTGCCGAGTACCCAACCCTGGAAGGCCACAGAGCTGTTACTTGATAAATATGGTAATAATTCCTCAGCTGCTTTGGTGATTATTCACAGTTGATCATTTTGAGGCAATCACTCCTGCAGGCATGAAGAGAGGGACATGAAAATGGAGGAGGTAGATAAGACTCTAAGGAGGTCAAACCCAGTTTTGAAATTCTAGTCTCTTGTAGAGAAGAGGATTTAACAGACAGAGGCTTTAGATTTAGCATATAATGCTTTCAAGGGACAAAAGCCTTTCTGATAAAGTCCTCTCTTTACCCTTATGTAGAGTCTGTGACAAAATTATTTTGGAGTATGCAGGTCTACTGATACATCCAGGCACTGCCACCATCTATCTCTTTTTCTTTCTGAGCCTCTCATAAACATCTCATAAACATTCATAAACATCTGGAGAGAGTAAAGATTGTACAACTCTATTTCCTCCAGGCAGATGTTTTCTTGTAATGGGTTTTCCATAGTTACAAAAGTGTTATTTAAAATAACTTCAGTACCAAAACAAAAAAACAAACTGAAATGCTTTAAAGGCAGCTAAGACCATGTGGTTATTGGAAGGCCCCCTTCAGCTTGAGTATATCTGAAACTGAAGTGGGATATGTGTATAGCACAAGTGGTAACGGGTTAAAATTTAAACAGGGGAAGTTTAGATTAGATATAAGGAGGAAGTTCTTTACTGTAAGGGTGGTGAGGCACTGGAATGGGTTGCCCAAGGAAGTTGTGAATGCTCCATCCCTGGCAGTGTCCAAGGCCAGGTTGGACACAGCCCTGGATGACAAGGTCTAGTGTGAGGTGTCCCTGCCCATGGCAGTGGGGCTGGAACTAGATTATCTAAATGTCCTTTCCAACCCAAACCAGTCTATGATTCTATGATTCTGTGATTTGAAATCCTGATTCACTTGGGCAGGTCTGAAAAAATCTCTCTAAGATTTTTTTTTTCTTCAGAGCCATGAATATGGCCCTTCTTCTCAGTGATGTTTGAATAAAGCTGTTTTCTTCTAAACACTATATACTTATGAGACTACATGGATGGTGATCCAAGTAATTCTTTAGATCACTGCAATACTAACTTAAAGGTCTTTGTAAGAGACTTTTGCCATCTATTCATGACCCTTACAGGCTGAAACATACTCTGTTATTTTCATACCAATAAACTATGCCTCTGTCCCAAGTCTGAAATGCAGAAGAAAATGCTAAAAAAAAATGGAACTTACTTTCAGGCAGTTCAAGACATGAGTAAAATCCTTTTAATAGTCCAGAAAGCAGTGCTCTTCTAGTCAAAGACATATAAAATGCTCAAGAAGTGAGGCATTATTCTTTGTCACTTAAATGAACAGTTTATGGCATGTCTAACAGCGGCTTACCTTGCGTCTTGCTCTATTTTTCCTGCACCCAGGGGGTTGGAACTCAATGATCTTGAGGTCCTTTCCAACCCCAACTATTCTATGATTCTATGATTCTATGATTTCTCTTGTATCATATGTTTTACCTTGTGAACGTGCAATGATGGCTTTAATTTAGAATATTTATTCCTTTATAGACAGGAAATTAAGAATATGGTCTATGGTTTTTAAACTGTACAGAGAGAGATGTGACTTAGAAGTAGATGCAATAAGAAATAACATTTTAATCTCTTCCAGAATAGTACAGAGAAGTCTACCTGACACTCTGGGATAAGTGCTTGTTACATCCTTTCGATTCTAAGAATGGTGTGAAAAGCAAAGGTAGTTGAAACCATTGGCATAGGTCTAAATTACATAACCCAGACAAAGGGTTACATGCTCCTATGAATGGTGCTGGAAAGCACAAAAAAAGTCTGTCTCAAAGCATTAACATTAGCTAAACCCCAAGTAATTTATAACCCCATGTTTGTAAAGGTTTAAAAAATTCTGTTGGGAGTAGACGGCTTTGTTTTGAGAAAGTATGAAGGAAATCAGGTCAAAGCCACAGATCGAAACCTAGAAACACTATTATCATTCCACAATGGAAGGTTCAAGATAATGCAGTGATGATCTAATTTCTGATGAAAGTAGATGTCTCAAAGTTCAGGGAGAAACAGAAGCTCCTCTTCCCCTTCTAAATCTCCATATAGCTGCATGAATTGTTTTATTCTCATTTTTTCTCTGAAAAGCCAATGAAAAAATGTAGCCTTTTTTTCTGTTGGACCTACTCTTAGCACAAGTATCTCTTGATGGGTAATAAAAGCAGCCTAATTAATGTATTCATTTCCTTTCCTTACTGGTCCTGCTCCAGCAGGAATTTTTGGTTCAGCAAAGAGTCATCCTATTCACTGCCTGTTGAAAGCTAATACAGCTCCTACATTTCTTTAAATGGCTCATGAGAGCAGTGAGCTGGGGCACTCTAATGGGCTTCATGATACATGCATACAGGTCAAGCCGGGTTATTCGACCTCTTTGAATCCCATATTGGCTCCCTCCTTAACACCACATCATATTTAACCACATCATCTTTTTCCTCACATAGAAAATAATAATAATAAAAAAATACTCTTTTTCATGATTTTCAAAATATTTAAATTCACTGATGACTTTCTTTTGTTGCAATAATAGATCATCACATTCACTTTGCACAATAAGAGTACTGTTTTTAGCCTGTAGATTAGCAGGAGTTTTTAATCTCTGAAAAGCTCCTGCATACTACACGCTCATGTGCACCCTATGCATTAGTTTTGGTATGTACATAGATTTCTAGTGTGCTCACTACACGATGTATTAGTGGTATTTCTGAAGGAACAGATATAGGACTACTGCGAAGATCTTTCAAACTGTGGATTTGAGGGCAAAGGCTTAAAACAGTACTGTGTGTAGTTGGCATGTACGAAATCTCCAGCAAAAAGCAGTAATAGTTAAATTGAAGCTCAACTTAGCCTCAACTCATCTGCATGAGATTGAAGAAGTGATGTGGTAATGAGTAGTTCAAAAATTTGAACAAAGAGTAATTCCACAATCGTGGTCTTAGTCATAATGAAATTTGGATATTTATCAAACTTAGAATTTATAATAAAAAGTGGGGTTTAAAGGGTTTATTAAATATATTAGAGTTACCATATAATCAGATAACATTTGTTTAAATACTCAGTAGTAAATATACTTATTTTTGTTCTATTTTTTGAAATCTATACATTACTTCATTTTTTTTTTTTTTTTAATTTGCCACAAGCCTTTGAAGAAAGCACAGTAAAAAAAACATCAGTAAATGCAGTGTCTGGCATAGAAGGAAAGATTTGTCACATTTCCCAGAAACTGAACACTCATGACAACTCATAATGGTAAGAGAGGAGGTTTTGCACATGTTCCCATGGCTCTCATCAAGGACTGCAGCAGCTCTGTCTCTGACTGAATGTGATAAACAGCATCAAGCCTAACACAGTACCTAAAAACTGCATCTCGTATAAACTGGTAAGATCAAACAGCAAGTTCTTAATGAACACTCAGCATAATTGTATTAAGTGCTATTTTGCATTTTCTTTTAATTAAAGTTGAAAAATTTCATTATTATAAATGTTTATTTGAGATACATATATATTATCGCAGTCATCCATTATCTGACAACAGAAACATATTTGTTTTTTTAAAAGGTTTTTAAAAACTTGACAAACAAATGGCCAGATATTTAGTAACTGACTTCTGCTAACGGCTTTATTAAACAATTTTTCCTATTCTTCCTTAAGTATTACTGTCTGCATTACTTGAAAATAGTAATATGTATGCATTTTTAAATAATATTAAATCAGCAATATATTTACCAATATAAAAGTAAATGAGAAATCTGCTGGTTTCCAATATAAAAACAACTAGCACACTCATAATACTTATATAAGTTACAGTAATGCTTGTAGGCGTATGCTTAGATAAATTGTATAAATTAACATAGAAAGGGAAAATATTTATTCCAATACATCACAGATCATAGAATCATAGAACATTCTGGGTTGGAAGGGACCTCAAGCGTCATGTAGTTCCAACCTCCCTGCAACGGACAGGGACACCTTCCACTAGACCAAGCCCCATCCAACCTGGCCTTGAACACTGCCAGTGACGGGGCAGCCACAGCTCCTCTGGGCAACCTGTGCCAGTGTTTGAATACTGTCACATTAGTGAATTTCTTCCTAACATATAAACTAAACCTACCCTCTCCCAGTTTAAAGCTATTGCCCCTTGTCCTGTCCTTACATGTCTTTTCAAGAGGTCCCTCTCCAGATTTCTTGTAGGTCCCCTTTAGGCACTGGAAGCTGCTCTAAGGTCTCCCAGGAGCCTTCTCTTCAGGCTGAATAAGTCCAGCTCTCTCTTAGCCTGCGCTCCTAGGAGAGGATCTCCAGCCCTCTGAGCACCTTTGTAGCCTCCTCTGGATTTGCTCCAACAGATTTTCAAGTTAGGCATTTACCAAGTGAACTGAAATTCAAAAATAGGATTTAGATAAAATTCCTTCTATCTCGAAAAGGCTAAGTGCAGGAGATCGGGATTCACAATGTCATATAGTGACTGGGAGAAAAGCTAAAACTAAAAGGTATATCCAAGACCAGCATTTGCCTCTTTCCCCCTTCACCCATGTACCCTCAGCTAAAGCATGTAACTTGAAGATTCAGTTTCACAGTTCCTGTGAAACAGGAACTTAGAAACTCCATCTTCATAATGTATGCAAGCTCAGATAGAACCATAGACTCATTTCGGTTGGATAAGATGTTTAAGATCATTAAGTCCAACTGTAACATAGTAGCCTTCTTTCACTTGACAGTAAAGTGTTGCTGCCCTCTCACATGCCTACGTTAGCACCCAGTGCTTACAGCAGTTGCTATCAACAAGGGAAATTTTGGTTCTAGGATGGTACATTTAAACTCTTTTCCTGGAAGCACTCTGGTAACTGATCTGCAGAAAAAAGACTACCATGATCAGTGATAAGCACATCTATCATTATATGTAGCAGATACTATTGTTCTAAGGGGTCTTAGGTGTCCAGGACCTTTGGAGAATATATGCCTAATTCATTCTACATTGCAGTTCCTTCCTAGGAATACAGAAGAAATATTTGGAGAGGTGCAGTCACTCATTTTCCACGTTTTTAACAGTCACCAAGAGCCTGTTCCAGCAGTATATGGACAGTCTGCAGTGTCATCTGACCATGCTCCCTGCCATCTGTATGACTTCTCATGCCAAGTAGTACTGCATACAGCCAACTATGCTGGCTCTAGTCCGTGTGAAGATTCCTGCACTACAAGGGGAGCAGAGCACAGCAATTTCAGGTGTAGTATGGCTGTTGCAGTGGGTACAGAAAAAGGCCTAGTGAGAGAATGGACTTGTCTGTAACACTAGGTTATAAACAAGAGGCTGGTGGACAACTTTCATTGCTGCCTCAGAACTTCACCCTTACCTGTTTGGAAGACTCTCTTTTCTACAACTTGACATTTTCTCCTCCAAGTTCTCCATTATTACTCTCTAAAATGTCAGTCATTTCAATACATTTTTTTTCACTCATCATCTATTACAATTGTGCTGTTTTTCCAAAATAATGCTGAAATATACTTATGGTATTTTTCAGAGAGAGAATTCAACAGTCTTTAGCAGCATCCTTTTGTACAAAAAAGGCTGAATGACTGCTGCGGTCACATTGCTGATCACTGATGATCTTGACTCAGGTTTGTGCAATAACTACTGCATTAGTTTACCTGTATTTGGTAAAAAGCTTAGACGTTAAATAAACTCATCTTTCCTGGAAGTAAAAAAACTCAGAAAAATGTTTAATAAATTACGTTGTGTTTTATATTTTGTTGCCTGAACCAATTTGCTATCTGCACTATTTAAAAGGTTTAGGCATTTTCTCCTTTTCCTGCTCATGGTACTTAGTTAAGCAGTACCTGGAGGCTAGTTTCAGAAATCTCCTTTTGATCAGTGGGTCACACACAAATGCTGAAAAACTTCTAATATTAAACTTCCTGTGAAGCAGTACACACTAAACCATCTTTATTTTTTTTTTCCACTCAAATCAGTGAAGAATTGTTAGCATCTATGCAAGCCATGCATGTGTAATTTGGCTGTCATTTGATTTAAATTATGGTAATAATGATAATTCAGGTACCGTTGCCAAAACATGCACTAACTTGTTGGATAACCTGTAGTACTTGCATTTAGATGTCATCTTATTCTTGTAAAAGTGCCTTTCACTTGAGAAGCTCTAAGTGCTTTGCACATTGAGCATTGTTGCTACTAGAATCTCCATGGAAAATGGAAATTCTGAAGAACTAGGTTTTAGAAATCAAAAATGATGAGAATTTGACCTGTAAATCACACTGAAATAAGGCATTTTAGGAATAATAGAAAAGCAAAGACAGGGTATCGTGATTTTATGCTATTATCATCATTACACTATATTCCCATCTTCAGCAGAATTAAAGAAAACTACCAGTATAGCATGGTGATATAATGCCATTATGTCTTTTTTTGTAGTTTAGAATTAAAGTGACAATCCAGGTGACAAATAAAAATGAATTTTGGAGCCTTAACTCCTAGGGTATAATACAAAACTATCAGATAATTTTGCAGGTCATGTACTTACTGTTCGAGTAAAACTGCACGATATGCATTGGAAAAATCCATGACCATACAGCTAATTATTAACTCCTATGTTAATTTAATTCAGAATTCTTTAAAAAGATAAAAAGAGGGGTCTGGTTCTTTAAGATGGAACAAGATAGGGCTATAAACTGCCTGTACATTAACTTCTTGCAAACATTCTCTGCTTGGAAAGATATAAAAGAAAATTAGCATATTCTTCCTCCCATGAAGTCTAATTCAAATTATTTTAGAACTAGTGCAACTTCTGACAGCTGAAATGCATACATTAGCTAGCTAGAGCCATCTGCAAGGCAAACACATTCTTACCTCATATGTTTCTAATTGGAACGTGTTATCTTTCAGGCACTATCAGATGCCATGCTATGACTGGTAATGAGTTCTGGATTCATGTACATCCCCAAGGATTTATAATCTGCATGGATTTAGGACAGGGTTTTGTGCTTTTCAGTTATTTTCATACTTTGTAAGTCTAAACAATATTTCTTGGGTAGCAACCTCATTATAAGAAGAGTTAATACCCCCAAACCGCAGATTATGTTAGGGAGATTTGGATTACATAGGATTCTTTAAAGTATTATTCTTCACTTTTCATTGAACAGGATGGTCATCTAGATTTTTATGTCAATATCTAGCATTCTTCATTTTATACATATAATACAGAAAGGCTACATAAGACTTCCCTTCTACTTAGTGTGAATTTCATTGACCAGCTCAGAAACACTGGAGTACATTACATAATTAGCATTTTAATACTTTTTTTTTTTAATGACAGTAAAAATGATTTTAAATAATGAATTTTTAATGCTGTATCAGTATCAAATGACTTACCATGACCTTTATATTGGTTGCATTTACTTTTTCTGTTCCATCATCTTGTTTGAGGATAAAAGATTACATGTGGAGTATATTTTAAGTGATTGCCTGATTACATTTTAATGTCTTTCTGGAAATGTAGAAATATTTCAACTGAATGTTGAAAATGTTTGATGGAAAATGAAATACATTATTATCAATTATATCTAGTGAAAATCCCAAATATAGTTACTGCAGTTTTTTCATCCTAAAATGAAATTGTAACTTTAAATGAGCCATCACCAATGCAGTATCATAGCGATACGTACCACTTGTATAACATCAAACTAGAAATCATGGGAACAGTTTTATTTCACTTGTTAATTAGTACTCAATTGTCGAGGACATGAAGCTGAAGGAGTCTTTCAAAATTTTATATAGTAGAACAGATATTAATACTGTGATTGATGTAAGGCAGCATTGCTGATGAGTGCCTGAGGAGTACTGGGTTAGGATATGCTGTAGTACTGAGTCTAGAATATCTTTCAAACTCAAAACCTACTTACTTAAGTACACACAGGATACTGACTATTGCTACAATATTAAAGGAAGTGCTAACAGATATATCTGAAATTTCAAAAAATCCTGTTCAGAGTTTCAGGGTTGTATGTCATGCATGTCTCAGTGCATCAACTGATTGAAATGGAAGATCAGTCCCAAAGGGCAAAAAGTAATGACAAATAATAGCATGTCATCTTGTCTCCCTTGGCTAGAGTTCAGCAGTCACAATTCAATCAAAAAAACTTGAGAAAATGGCAATATTCAGGAATGCTTTAATGAAGAAGAAAAGGAAAATCAATGTCTGCCATCAGATCCTCTGGAAAACTTCCAAGGAGTTGTACGGGACACCTGGGAGTAGAGGATAAAAGCTGACGCTGAAGTGCCAGTGGAGGCTGTGTATCCAAGTAAGTAGAAAGTGTCCTGTGTAGCATTCAAAGGGCAAGACAAAGCCACTTGGTTTCCTACTTAACTCTGCCCTGGTGAGAGCTTTTCCTTGAGAAGTCAGCCCTGAGATTTTTATTCTACGGTGTCAATCTGCTGACTTGCCCAGAAACATTCCTCAGATTAGATTATTCAGTTTATTCAGCACATTTTCTCCAGTGCGTATCACAGATGAAGTCTGTCCCATAGAATCTGTAAAAACCCAATTTTAGGGAACCAAAATATGAAATACACATACTTCAGCCTTCTTTTAGGAACACCATATTTTTTAAAAATAAGAAATCACTCTGTAAAAATATAATCAAGCAAAAAGCTAAATAAATTAAATATTACATTTTAGGGTTTAAACTAGATTTTATGGTTCTTATGGATTCTGCTCAGACTTGGATCACTGCTGAAGTCCATCATAAGTAGGTGTATTTAACATTTATCAGTCTTTGGTTCCCAACATAAGAAATCCTAAAGTACTATGTTGGAGAAAGGTGATATTCAGTTCTGCATCAGGCCCCTTTGAAGGAAGGCCTCATGCTGGGAGTGCAAATTGAGGCACCCAAAATTAGGAAGTGCTTTTGGAAACTTGAATTCAAATATTTACCTGTATAAAACCCAGACTTTAGATGATTTCTGACAGAAGTTGACTGTTTTCTGGGAAGTACTGAAACAAATAAAAAGCTGCTAGTATGAAAAGAGTTAATCACAGCAGTAAAAAATTCAACAAACCCTAGCTACACCCTAAGTAGGTACAGAATACACAGGATAACAAACAAGGCATTGATTGAAAAAAAATATTAAAGTTTAATTCTACCACACAGAGTCGAGTGAAATGACTACAAAATACTACAAACAACTCAAATTCTATTGCAAACATTTTAATACTATTGTAGATAAGAAAGACAAGCAGATCAGAGCAGGATCAATTTAACCAGAAAATTGCTTACAAAGGATCTGCTCTTGATCCCACAAATACTGACAGCATATTACAGGCAGACTTCAAGAAAAAACAGATCTAAGCCTTCAAATTGTTACTGTATTTTTACAAAAGTATGTGTCTCAAAAAAGCAATAAAGAAAAAAAGAAAGTACCACCCACTCTATGCTTTTTTTTCCAGTGGAGGCTGTCTCCCAGAGTTGCAACAGTCTTCATTATGTATATTTGTAATCTTTTAAAATTAATTGTCTCCTGGAAAATCGATACAAAATAAAACAATACAGTCCAAGAAACAGTTTATTGTTTAGGATTCGAAGAAAGGTAGAGTTACACATTTAGAAATGCCATACAAAATTGTCACACCTACTAAATTTAGGAAAATGTAGCCACCATGTCATCAATTCTTCCTTTACAAAAGAGGCCAATATTACATTGGACTTTTTACTCTCCTTTGTTGCCTTTTTCAGAATAAAACCATGGTAACATGCTGTTAAAAATTATTTGAGTAACTCTTTCTTATCTAATTAGTTAGTACCTATATTATGTTTCTTATGTCTCAAAATATTTTAGAATATTTTACTTTAGGATACTGTTTTATCAGATATCCTGGTTAAATAATTTTAAATTACATTGTTATTGGAATTTCAGACTATGTCAGCTAAATTAATTTTTCAGGACATTTTTATTTTAGCATTTTCTGAGTTCAAAAGGTAGAAGCAATTTCAACTTAACACGTGAATCAGTCCTTCTCTTTGCTGAGATAGGAGCAGTAAATTCATAAAACTAGAGAGACAAAGGAAAATTGCAGTTAAAATCCCAGTCCTGGCATAGATGAGAAAGGTGTTTAAAATTATTGATAATATTTCAGCATACAAACCTACACATATCCATGTAGCAAACATTAGCCTATGACCTAAAAACCCTAGCTTTTAAAAGACTTGTTTGCATTAATATAAAGAAGGAAAATCACTGAACGCTCTAATGCAATCTTGGAGCTTGTAAAATGTTATGCCTAATGCCACCAGTAATAGAGACAATCACCTTTAGGTAGAGACAAAGTAACTAGATAATACCATAATTACAGAAAATGCATTACTGTCACAAACATGACTATGTGGTGATGGTGAATTTCAATTGTTATATACCTGTAAGTTCACACATATTTAAAAAGATGGCAAGAATTATTTAGTCTAATTAGTTAGACTTGTAATTTTTAATTTGATACATATATTCTCAAAGAGATTATTTTATGCAGCCTGTAGGAAAACTTAATATTAGTAGCTAATTTACTGCTGTTTTTCAGGTTAAGTGAAAAGTTTCTGGTCCTAATCCCTTTATAGCCTATAAGAGATTGACCATATTGGCCCTGCTCCAGTAAAGAAGCATAAGTACATGCTTAATAAAATCCCCAAATTCATTCCATCACATTTGGCAGATGGCCCCTTCCACAACACATTTCTCCTTGTTCTCTGCTAGAAAAGGGGAGTACACCACCTACTGAAAAACCACAGGTCTCCCACACAAATCCTGATACCAGATACATACGTATACTCACATGCTTTTCAAGATAAAACCACATTGTACTTTGCAAGGCCATGCCCTTAGATATAAAAATGGCCTTGTACCTTCCTGAAAAGTAAGCCTCTGGTACTATGCTTTAGCACCTTATTCCCACAATAGTTTCTAATATCCTTTTAATCATTTAATGGATGCTTTTTCACTTTCGTTTGAAAATACTGTGTAAAGCAGCAAGTACAGAATGATTGCTGAACTGGCTGCAGTTTGGTACTGTATCTCAGCAATCTACACATAGAGTAACTATAAAGTGCTTTAGAATTGTTTCACATGAAAGGTGCAAATAAATACTGTGTCCTCTTATGTGATCTCCCTGGAGATGCATAGTCCTGGTGAGCCCACACTTGAGAGTATCCCCAAATTGTTACAGCAATTCAATAATGGTACTGATCTCTTACACTGGAGAATGCTTCTTTCTCTAATATTTACTCGATTATGGTCTCACATCATCATAGCCAGGAGGCCTGCTGCTTGTCCTCCATTAGCTGCCTTGCTGGATCTTCACACATTCATCTGGATGGGTAAGAAAAGGTGCAGTGCTACTCTGGGAATCTGCACAAAACCAGTCCCTTTAATGTGTAGGACTTGGGGTTGTTTGATTTCTTCTGATTGCCATTTGCTGAAATAGAAACTGTCAGCACACTGTGCAGAATCACTGCTTTTTTGGTTAATAGGCTCAAAATTTCAGGCACTGAGTACAGCACATTTCCACAGTTGAATGCTGACAGGTCTATCAATTGCCAAAATCAGGATCTGGGTTATACTATTAAAATTGCTGTCATGAATGTCTGCTAATGCATGGTCCAGCACCACTTATAATTCCTTGTTCCCTAAAGATCTGACTATAAATGGGAAGCATATTTTTTGCTTTTATGTATGAGGAATTGAAGCACCAATGAGAGAGCGAAGTGTGTCAACATAGAGTCAAACCCCAAAATGACTCTATGGATCATATTCTTTTGTAGTAGACAGAATTCCCTTAAGAACAAGCAGTATTCCATAATTCTACAGAGTAATTCTTTTATACATTAGGGGTAAATCCTGTTTCCACTAAAATCAAGGCAAAACTTCCACTGAATGAAGTACAATCTAGAATTCACTTTATACTTGGAACCAAACTCATGTACTTTGTCACACATAGCAGAAGTATCAAACAGCCTCACAGCATGCCTGATGCAGTCTATTACAGTTCTGAATAATAAAAATGCAGCATCAAACATTTGCTGCCTTCAAGTTTTTTCTATTCACATTGTTGTGGTTCACATGACTGCTTTTTTCATAGCTGTGATATTACAGACTAAAAGGGAAAAAGAAATAGCAAAGAAAACAGAACACAATAAATCCTATTACCCAGTTGACTGAATAAATGTAGATTATCACCATGTCCATATCAAACCGCCATACACGGCTATCATCCTCAAAGTCCATGTAGTCCATTCTGTGAGCAGCATGTGGGAAATGCCTCCTTGTTACAGTATCTGAACGTCTTTGGAAACCTGATGAAAAACAAACTAGAAGATAAAAATCTGTATAAAAGCAATGAGATTGAGAAAAAAAAGTTAACCCTGCCAAGACTGAATTTACTTCAAAAATGCTCATTTCAAAACTTACACCAATTTCAAACCTGTTATTTTTCTTAATTTCTTATCTAACACTTTAAAAGCATTATTGTCAATTAGAAACCTAGATTTATGTTATTATGTTCTAATTTTTAAATTTAATTTGCAACTGGCATTATGTTTTATGATATAAATGATACTAATGCTGTATCATTCACTTTGCTTTTTACACACGAATATTAGAGTATATTATACTCTCTCGAGGGTCTGAATCAAGATTTCTACCTGTGCTTTCTTTTTATTTATTTCCATACTTAATGTAGATATAAAACAAAATGCTAGAGGCTGCTTTGGATCAAAAGGGATAATCAGGGAATTATGCAAACCTGTAGCTACACTAGTTTTAAGATGTTAGTCATTGCCTTCTAGAGAGTTTGGGCAAATATTATCCCTGATTTGTACACCTGCAATTCACCTTAAGCAAACCTGTACTGAGTTTATGACGGATTAGACTCTGTAATGTAATCATTATACACTGGAGAACAGCATTTTCAGTTTAGGAAACTGGCTATTCTCTAATTGCTCTTCATATAGAAAGCCACAAAAAAATTGTTGGTGCTGTATTAGAGGTATTTATACAATCAGGAACGGCTTACTGCACCATATGTAATCCCTGTGTCTTCCCTGAGTGTAAGTAAAGCCACTACATGTATATTTATATTCTGTGGCTGAAACAGTGTCTTTTTTACCATCTGTAAATTGATTAAGCTTCAGCTGAAAATGTCAACAGTAGAATTATTATGTAAACTGAATTCTAGGACTCAACAGAGGCTAACAAAGAAAAAGAACTGAAGCATATTACCAAACTTTTGTACAATACCAAAACCAAGTATCAGATTTAGAAACCCTGTATGATCATACATAAATATTACTGCAGACTCTATGTTCCATACTGCGACTACTGTCTTTAATAAATTCTGACATAAAAAATACCCTCAAATGTCTCTCTCTCCAGCTAGAGTGGAAATAAGCCACGTCTTTACATGTGATTCTAGCCATCTGTGGATAACAACTAAGAGTTGTAGAGTTCCTCAAAAACTGTACAACAACATGGAATAGGGGTGTGCATGATGAAACAGGAGAGATGAGGGACCTTCAAATTACTTCTAATATATTTACTCCTTTTTTAACAGAAACCCTATCTTATTTGATGAACACAGTCCCTAAATGCTTTCTACATGGGCATGTATTTGTTAAAACAAATTTTACTAAACTTTTTTGTGCATGCCTGTGTCGCTATATTCTGAGCAAGAACTTCCACTCCAATCATATGAATATGCATGCACAGTGCCAGCAGTCTGGCATGCTGTTAGTGGAAACTTGTTACTAGATAACAAAAACAATGTTGTGTGCAAGTCACACTTTTATACCCACCAAAGCATGCAAATCAAAAAGGATTTTCACCAAAGCATCAATAGGCACATCTGTTATACGTGTCCCTGCCAAAGTTTCAGCAACCTCCTGCTGAGGTACTAGCAATACTCAAAAGTACAGACAATCAAAGATATTCTCCCAATACTGTAAATTGACTGACCTCATTTTGCTATTTTGCTAAAGAATATCAGAGATGGAAAACTTTACTGTAAAAATGTGCCCAGATGAATAATATGCAAGCTATAGCAACCATTTACATTGTAAGTGTTCATGTAAAATTAAATTACGCTAAAACAAGTGGTCTTAGGTAATCGGATGTACCAAGGTCATTTTGACAGTCTCTTCTTCCTGATTATGAGCTGCAGCAGAGAGAGCTACTGAAAGACAAGAAAAAAGGCAAGTACAGGCTGACGCCTTTCCATATGTGCACTTGCAGCAACCAGCAACTTAGGATACTAGTGATCTGAAAGCTGTGCTCAGAACAGTGTCTTAAAAAGGCATTGATAAGATTTTCCTTCTGTACATGTGTCTCTGTATGCTTCTGAACCACATCTCATTGCCTCGACTGTCTGAGCTTTGTGTCCCTTGGTGAAGTCTTAGACAAAAAAAATTATTTCCTTTTGGGGGAAATTAAACCAGAAGATAAGCTCCAAGAGCTCTTATATGTTCCTGTAATATACTTCAACCACTAATAGGCATTCAGCCCTTGGGACTCGAAGTTAACTTGCCCTTGTTCTCTAAAATCCAAATGTGGACATCTGGCCCTCAGCACCAATTCCTTTGCCCTATCTACTATGGCTGATATAACTGCTAATGCAAGAATGCCTCTGAGTGATAGCCAACAATCTTCCGTAAAACACCTTTATGCCATTCATAATTTTACAGACCTCTTTCAGCTGTCTTCTGTAATATCTTTTTCAAAGAAAAAACTTATAAATTTCCAAGCTTCCATACTTCAGGTCATGTATTCCACATTATGCTTCACCCTGCTTTATCCTTCTTTGAGATGATGTAATTAAAATTATATTCAAAATTGGAGATGCGTATCACCACAAATCTAGACAATGACATAATGTTTTCCATTTTGCTATGATCCTAATAATTCCTGCTTACCTTTTGACTATGGATGCACATTGAATGCTTTCAGAAAACTAATCACAGTATTACCCAGACCTCTTTTCCTAAGTGGCAGGAGCTAATTTACAGCTCATCATAGTCAATATTATGTATTGTGGAGATTGCATGGCCTCTGTGGGCATCTGCTCCACCACTTGACTGTCCTAACAGTGAAAGCATTTTTCTTACTTGGTGTTTGAACCTCTCATATCCATTATCTCTCCTCCTCCTGCCACGCACCACTGTGAACAGCTGGTCTCTGCTCTTGGTGGTCTCCTTATGAGTACTGTAAGGCTGGCTGGAGATCCTCCCCAAAGCTTACCCTCCTCCCAACTGAACAAGCCAGTTCCCTCTGCCTCTCCTCATGGGCTAGGTGTTCCAGGACCCTGAGCATCCTGATGTCCCTTCGCTAAACCTTCATAAATTTACTCAATTTAAACCTGCTTCAATTTACCCAATGTACTGCCAACTTTCTTGTATTAGGGTGCAGGGGAGGAGGGGGAAAGGGCAAAATTGCAGTATTTTAGTTGTCTGCTGAGTAGCAGTGGGTAAAAATTTTCCTCATCTACTGCTATTCATACATCATGCTCCTGTTCATAAAGCCCAGGATGCTGTTGGCTGCCTTTGCTGCCAGGGCACACTGCCAGTTAATGTGCAGCTTGCTCTCCATCAGGATGCCCAGGTCCTTTCCACAGAGCTCCTCCCCAGGCTGGCAGTGCCCACGCTGTCTCATGTCCAGGGCCTCTTCCTTCCCAGGTGCAGGACTCGGCATTGCCCTTGTTGAATTTCACAAGGTTCCTTTCAGCACATTTCTCCAGCCTGCCTAGGTTTCTGAGTGACAACTGCTGCTAAGTTTATGAACCTGTCATCCAATTTATTGTCTTCTGCAGACTTGATGAAAAGTGGATTCTGTTGTCTCCTTCAGGCTGCTGATCAAGAGAATTGTCAGCTGGGAAGTTCATATTTACTATAATCAGTGAACTGAATAATTCATTATGGCTAATAAACTTCATCAAGTTGTATATGTATCACTTTTCCAAATCACATACGAATGTTCTGAACTACGCAGACTGTTTTGGGATTCCAACAACAATCCAATGTCATTTGCTAGATGCTTTTCTATATAATATTTTCCATCCTCTACCTTGGTCTGTTTATGCGTGCTGCTGAAAGGGACTTTATGTATTGAAACACCATCTTTACTGTTTCAGCACACTTCTCCAGCCTGTCTTGATCTCTGAATAGCAGCCCTGCCACTAAGTCTACCAACCAGTCCTCCAATTTGCTGTCATTTGCAGATCTGATAACAGCATGGAGAAATAGGCCAAAATTTCACAGCATGCTGTACTTTTTTCAATGATACATTGTTTTTATAATGCTTTCAAAAATAAGGTATCATCCCAAACTTCTTGCTTAAACACCAGCCTTCTCCCATATGCTCATCATGCAGCTTCACGTTCTGGTTATGCTAATGTAATAGCTAAATTACAAGATTTGCTAGTTAAAATTACCTATGAGATCTCTATTTCCAACAAAGAAAAAAGCATGTATTGCTAGAGATGTTTATGGGATGATGGCACTTTGCCTGTGTGAATGCCTGCAAGCATTTCCCATTGACTCCCGATTTCATGTCCAAAGCTCTAACTCAGCCTCAAGCCCTCCACCAAACCTAAGCCCACAAAGCACCCATTTCCTTTCCCAAAACAAGGCCACTGAAGCCAATCACCATCCTTCTCAGGTCTGGAGTTTTAGCATTTCTCCTGCTTCCACATTAAAAGCTTGAACCTCTTTGCCTTCCTGCCTCAGATATATCAGCTCTACACCCTTATTGTTTCAAAAGTCAAAATGTAATTTTCTTATTAGAGAAAACCCTCAAATTCCAAACTCCTTTTGTCCCAGAATGCACACCAGAACCTCCAGCTTTCCTATGCTAAAGCTTCTAACATCACCTTTCAAGGCTTTTCTCGCTGTGAAGTCCAATCATCTTCTCAAACCTTCCTCGCTATCCTACTCCTTCCTACTTTCCTCTCATTCTGCTCTTTGAATGTTTCTCTGCTCTTGCCCATCTGATTTCATCGTGGGCTCCCACTGGCTGCCAGCACCCTACATCCATACTTGACTAAACTTACATGGTGGCCTAAACTTCTCTCCATTCCTTTTCCATCCCTGGAATCCATGTCTTACTTTCATGCTAGCAGTTGGGCTGTAGAACAGCTAGATATAAAATGTACTTAAGCTGGACATAATCTTATCTAAAACCACTTTTATATTCACTATTTCCTCTGTGAAATAAACTAAATTTCTTTCAATCACAATTACAATATTTACACCTGACAAGAATATTTGACAATTTTACTTTGGCAGGAAATGAAGATGTGATATTCTTCAAGTACAGCTCATTGGATTTCTGTACAGATTATTTATTATTGAAGTTTTTTGCATGCTTTCACGAGCAAGAGCTCTAGCCATACCGCCTTCATCACAGAAGACAAGGACAGGGATTGGGAGAATGAAGAACCACCTTTTATAGGAGGTCAGGTTTGAGACCATCTAAGGAACCTGAAGGTGCACAAGCCTATGAGGCCTGAGCAGATGCACCCATGAGTCCTGAGGGAACTGGCGAATGTCATTATCTATCATATTTGAGAAGTCATGGCAGTCCGGTGAAGTTCCCACTGACTGGAAAAAGGGAAACATAACCCTCTTTTTTAAAAGGGAAAAAAAGAAAGACTGGGGAACTACAGGCCAGGCAGTCTCACCTCAGTATCTGGCAAGATCATAGGGCAGGTCCTACTGAAAACTTATGTAAAGGCACACAGGCAATAATGAGGTTGTTGGTGACAGACAACACTAAGGGCAAATTGTGCCTAACAAATTCGGTGGCTTTCTGTGATGGGGTCATGACACTGGTGGATAAGAGAAGAGTGACTGATATCATACTTGGGCTTGTGCAAGGTATTTGACTCTGTCTCACATGACATTCGTGTCTCTAAACTGGAGAGACATTGATTTGATGGATGGAGCATTTGGCGGATAAGGAATTGGCTCAAAAGTTCACTCAGAGAGTTCTTCATTCAAGTGAATGGCTTGATATTCAAGTGAATGGCTTGATATTCAAATGGATATTGGTGATGAGTGATGCTCCACAGCGGGTGGTGTTGGGACTGATCCTGTTCAACATCTTTCTCGGCAACACAGGCAGCGGGAATGACTGCGCCCTCAGCAAGTTTGCTGATGACACCAAGCTGTGTGATTCAGTTGATATGTTGGAGAGAAGGGATGCCATTCAGAGGGACATTGACATGCTTGAGAGGTGGGCCTGTGCAAACCTCACGAAGTTAAAGGAAGTGAAGTGCAAGGTCCTGTGTCAGGACAATCCCAAGTACCGCTACAGGCTGGGCAGAGACTGTATTCAGAGCAGTCCTCAGGAGAAGGAGATACTGACTTACAAGAACCAAAACGTGAACCGTTAGTGTCTGCTCGCAGCCCAGAAACCAACCGTATTGTGGGCTTCGTCAAAGGAAGTCTGGCCAGCAGGTCAAAGGAGGTAATCCTACCCCTCTGCTCTGATCTCATGAGACCCCACCTGGATCACTCTGTCCAGCTCTGTGGCCCCAGCACAGAAGTACATGGACCTGCTGGCACAAGTCCAGAGGATGCCAAGAAGATCCTCCGAGGGCTGGAGCACTTCTCCTGTGAATACAGGCTGAGAGAGTTGGACTTGTTCAGCCTGGAGAAGAGAAGGCTCAGGGGAGACCTTAGAGCAGCTTCCAGTGCCTTAAGTGGGCCTACAAGAATTCTTGAAAGGGCTTGTAGCGGTAGGACAAGGGGGAATGGTTTTACACTGAAAGAGGTTAGTCATTTGAAAGAAATTCTTTGCTGGAAGAGTGGTGAGACACTGGAACAGGCTGCCCAGAGAAGCTCTGGCTGCCCCATCCCTGGTTCAAGGCCAGCTGGGATGGGGCTTTGTGCAACCTAGTCTAATGGAAGGTGTCCTGCTTATGGCAGAGAGGTTTGGAACTAGATGATCTTTAAGGTCGCTTCCAACTCAAACCATTCTATGATTCTATGATTCTATAAACTCATCAATGACTCACATTATTTGAAAACAAGAGAAAGCTTTAAAATGAATGACAAAATCCATAAATCCACACTACACACCAGCATATGCATTTCGCATTGAGCATTTTGTATAACTAACATTTTCACTTATTTATTAAATATGAAATTTATTACCAATTTTATGAGCAATATTCAATGATCACTTGTGCCTACTCCCTCTCACAAATTCAAAACAAAACTAGAACAATTTGTGTTTTCTGTCTTGGGATGTTTATTTCCCTGGAAGAATCAAGAAGCAAGAGGACTGTGGGAAGGCTGAATGAGTTTAGAAAACATACTCTGTCCAAATATCTGTGATGATTATTCTACAATTATCAATAGTCACAAATACAAGCTAATTGGCTAGTTTAAGTGCTGGGATACATAGTAAACCAGGAATAAACAATCTCACATTTCACAATGTAAACATCTTTTGTCTGTGGAAGCCATGAAGCCAGTCTGCAAGCAGCTTTTTTTTTTTTTTTCTTTTTTAAGTAACCCAAGTGAATTATTTGTCTGCTTTTTCTTTCCTCCACTAAACCATAACACACTAAGTACAAAATAGGCAGGACAGCATATTACAGCTTTAAAAAATGAGTTACAGCAAAACCTACTCTCTTTCTTACTTTAAAACCACTTTATTTCAAAATTCAATTAAGGGTGATAAAATAAAAATATACAGATGATACAAAAATAATATACAGCAATTGAAATGCATGCCTTTGTTCTTCAGGGTGCAAACTAGCTCTGTGAATAAATGAAACATTGGCTTCTTTAATTGACCTCCCCTGCACCATACCTGTTGTGACTGTGGTCCATATAGTTGTGCTGACTGGTATCATAGAATCTTAGAGTAGCTTGGGTTGGAAGGGACTCTCAAAGGTCATCTAGTCCAACCTCCCCTGCAATTAGCAGGGACATCTTCAACTAGATCAGGTTGTCCAGATCCACATCCAGCCTGGACTTGAATGTCTCCAGGAATGGTGCATCCACCACTTCTCTGGGCAATCCATCCCAGTGTTTTACCATCCTCATTGTAAAACTTTCTTTCTCATATCCAGCCTGAATCGACCCTCTTTTAGTTTGAAACCATCACCCCTTGTCCTATTGCAACAGCAAATGAAGCTTCATGGTCTTCATGTAAGATCATGTAATGAATCTAAATATACATTTTTCATGCATTCTAGACTATAAATAGCTTTCTTTAATTTTAAAGGTAAGTTAATTTGTATACTGATGACATACATATTATAGTTACAGCAATTTTCATACATTTGTCTTAAGATGGGGATCTGCAATCACTTTTGTTCACATATAGAGTAGATAAACTCTATTGTAACAGTGAATTTAACCTTTGGACAACTTCACTCCTTCCTATGATAGGGCAGACAACAAGAATGAGAGAATCTCAAGCATCAACCTGAAGAATCTGATTTCCATGGTAGGCGCATCAATAATCTATAGGAAAAATTAATTTAAAGAAGTATTAAGAATATTCTGACTCCGAATTTTCTTACTAGTTTTTATCTATTTTCCATTTCTGTTCTTCCGTCTCTTCAGTAAATCTACTGGTCTCCAACTCTTCATCATCAACACCCTCTTCTCTTGTTACTTTTTATCACTGAGTATTTCTAAAAATCATGTTGCAAGTTCATGTTTTCTTAATATTTTTTATCTTTCCAGATGACCAAATACTATATTTAAGCTGTCAGCAACTCTTGTTAAATTATCATCGTAAGTGCATCTAACCTTTTGTGTCATTGCTATAATGGCACCACTGCCCTCTAGTTTCATTCTTCCCTGCAACTCCTTCCTAAATAATTAATCTTTTCAGGCTCCATTTTTTTGGACTGCTACTGCATAAAGTAAGGAGAGGCAAAAGATATTTATAGATAGGCTTAATAGAATAGCTCAAAATGACTGAATAAGTATATAATGAAATGTAATGAAATAGCATTAAAAAGGATGTCATACTGATGTCTCTAGTGTGAATGCTACTTGGCATACTGTTCAATTTGCTCTAGACATATATTTCTTGGCTTGCAAGTTTGCTATATTTTGTTAAAAAATAATATTAATGCTAAAGGTTATTTAACAAAACTTTGCTGAGTTATGCTATACACTGCTGTCCGTAAGTCCTTAACAGTAATGGAAATACTTTCTTAAAAATAAATTAATGAATTGTTGCTACTTGTATTAAATCAGGGTCCATCTGACAGAAAAGGTTAGGGGCAATAGACAGGATGGACATTTTAGGGCCTCACCACACCACTTTGTAAGACAAGGCTGTGTGTATCTTTTTTATATATGAATACACAAAGCATTTGGTTCATTTGCAAGTCTAGCTGTCTGGCAACATGCCTCCCTTAATTCCCCCAGAGAAACTGGTGAATGACCTATCTTGGAGTCATGCCATTGTCTTCGAACAATTTCACATTCAGCTTTACTGAATGCCAACCCTACTTCTCATCTGAGCAAACAAAAGAAATATTAATTCCTCCCAGGAACAAAAAATACAAAGTGCAAGACTATGTTTTGATCAAGCTGGCACCTTTTTTCTAAACTGAAAACTTGCTGGTGCAGTGTTTAGGATGCTGACCAAGGTTTCACAGAAAAAGCTGTCGGAAAAGCCTTCACATACGTTCAACTGAAAATTAAAGATAAATTTTCCTAAAGTAAAGTTACTTCAAAGGCTATCAAGAAAGAAGTTGTTTGAATTCAAACAAGTAAGTTTATGAACTGTTAAAAAATCCTTCTTTTAATCTGCCATCAAATGTGTTATGGTGGTTAAATCTGACTTTCTGACGCCACTTCAAACATCCTACCTTTACCTACTCACCTAAGATAGTCACCAAAGGTCTCTGGACTTTGATGCTTGCTCTTGTTTCTTTGAGAAGGTATACTTAATATGGCTCTGATCTAATAAAAATACTATTACCTTTTCTTGCTTACTATTCTCACGTCACCTTGAGTACTTTCATGCTGCTTCTTTTGTCCATTAAATTAAAATTCCAGCTCTTTTTTTTTTTTTCACTTTTAGGGGTTTCCAAAACTCTACCTTGACCCAAAAATGTTGCCTCACTTTCTATAATTATGCAAACACCATATGCTTCCTGATATCTTTGCAGTTTTCTACCCAGTAAATGCTTTAGGATCAAACTGAACTTGTGTTCATGTCCAAATTTTGGAATGGTGTGGGTCCCTGTGTCGCAGGTACAGACATATGAAACAGAAATCACAGGCATGGTAGGTAGCTGAAACAATGTACATATTTGTCCTACTTACGTCTCTATTAACTCATCGATAGTGATGAAGCCAAATGATATCTTTACAATCCATTCTTAGCCAATAATTGTTATTCTTGTAGTAAATGGGATTTCTATGAGGCACCAAATCAAAGGACTAAACACCACACAAACTGAACTTCCAAGTAAAGATGTGTTTACGCCAGTAAAATTGACCCTTTAGGGGCTACTTCAGTACAAACTGCCCTCCTACACACTGCATTTCAGCACTAAGTGGAGTGGAGGAGTATGCTAGGGAAGCATGTCTGACATTATCTTTACTAAACATAATTAGTTCACAGCTTACTAGGAATACAACCAATTTTACTGATCACTGCTTAGTGGCCACAATCTTTTTGCCATTCTATTTTCAGAGCTGACAAGGAGTATTCCTCACTTCCACTAGAAGTGTACAGAAAGATACTTGCTAACTCCTGCCGGTGATGAAGACAGAAGGCACCTTTGCTTCCACTTGTTCAAGGACACCTGTTGTAACCTGAAATATTCTCAGCAGAATCTTACACAAGATATGAAAAATAATGATCAAGAGATATTTTACACTCTATAAACAGATTCTGTGATGAAAGACTACCACTTCAAAAAGCTAGCAAGTCAGTTTACCCACAGTGGTTTAACTAGGATTATGTATTATTCTCAGTTGTCTTTAGAGGGTAAATAATAAATATTTATATAACTTACTTGATAAATGCATAAAATCCTTTTACAATGCCTAAGTTAAAATTGTAATAGAAGACACCAGTGTCATAAAATTGTAGGATATCTCATAAGAATAAGCATACTAACAGTAGACTAAAGGTCTACTTACACTCTCATTCTTTCTCTGAAGAGGTCAAACAATGACAAACTGGTGAGTAATGAGGAAAGAACATAAGAACAGAGCAAGCATATTGTAATACCTCCCTGGTATTCTCTCTCAGCTCCCAGGGACTTGCAGTTTAAGAATCTTCACAGGCAGGTGTGGTATTATTGATTTTAATACTCTTTACTACATTTTCTTCCAAGAAACTGCCAGTATTTGAAGCCATGCTCTGGGTTAATGATAATGTTGTTTATTGTCCTCTAGTTCTTTTACTATAAGACACTGAATAACAACAGCCCATTCATTCCTGCCATGCCTCTCATGATTTTAATTACCTCTATTATCGTTCCTCTTTAGTCATCCCTGGTTTTGGCTGAAGCATTCTAGTTTATTTACATATTACTCACTAGGAAGTAATTTAAAAATTACATTCTTATTTATCTTCTTTGTACCCATTCAGTTTACTATCTCCTTTTTCTACAAAAGGAAAACAATGTAAACATTGCTAAAGGTCACTCAGTCTCCTGCTACTGCTCGAACTTGGCTTTCATTTTTATCATCACCAATATTTCAGTACTGTAAGAAAATGTTATCTCCTCCATTTCTAGTAACAAATACGCTGGATAGTACAAACTGTACCATATACCCCCCTAGGACTAGACTTCTAATGTCTCTCCAGCGAGAAAAATGAATCACTTATTTCCATCCTTCGCTTGGTATCTTTTAACTAGCTATTAATGGACGACTGGACTTTATCTCTTACCATGAATACAGCTACGTTTTTTCAAGCATCTTCAGAAAAGAGCCTTCTTAAAAGTCTCAACGAATTTGTAAGCTTCAGGGTGAAAAGCATGATACCTCTAATTCCCCTTCAAGTTCATTTGGGTCCCTCCAGTACAGCTGTTGGACCATGGCTTTGTAAGAGGTCTCTAATGCTCTTAATTTGTCTTTCAAGCCAGTATGAACACTTGGTTCCCTAAGTAGAACTAAGGATGTCAATCTAACATTCATTTAAGGACATGTTGGGAAACAGATGGGGAAATGATACAGTATGCTTTTTTGACATAGCCATTCTACCAAAATCCTTGTGTTGCATAATTATAGCTATCAATATTCCTGGTACAACACTCTTCTAATACCATGGTTAGATGGAAAAAAGCAATCCTGATGACACATCCAGATTAGCTAGAATTTGATTCCCTTCAATGCACTGATGAACCAGTAGTGATGACTGAGCAGCCATAATTTCTGAGAGTGAGTTGTATCATTCTCCTACATAGCTTAGCTCTGGATGAAGTCTTCAGGACTGGGAAAAGGCTATAAAATATCCTTTCCAACAGGACTGTGGGTCTAAAGAAGCCTCTGAAGCTTCCTCTGCAATATAGCTTTAAAGATAAAAAAGGTGTCCTGCACCAGCTACTAAGAAGAAGAAAAATAACTGTTAAAGACAAACCCAGGACACAAGGCTATTGATACTTACACACTAATTTGTAGAACACTGCTGGCAAAACAGCAGGTACAAAAAGTGGCAGTGCTATTAGGGCTGAAGCTTAAGACGCATCTGTGGCACTAACCTTTTTACCTTAAAGGTCCCTTCTATTTTATTTCATTTTTCTTTCAGATTCATTTCTGCTTGGTGAGGAGCAGAAGCAAAGGACTGAAGGACAGCTGCACCAGGGGACGGAGGGGGCCTGTGAATCAAGAAATCAGTCTTGTGGTTTTTACCAGTGACCTGTTGGAGCTGAAAGGACTGGTGGGCAAGGAAAATGTGTGCAAGTGCTGACAAAATAGCAAAATGACAAAGTTGCCATCAGTGCAGTTGACCTAAGACACACTCAATCAGCAGTACTTGGATTCTGTTTTCAGTTTTAGTGTACTATAGGCATAAGAGATGCTCAAAGACAACACTTCCGAGTAATGTGTGTCTCCTTGAGGCAGAAAATTCACTTACTGTGAAGACTGTAGACTGTAAATGCATCTTGTGAGAAATGCATGTGTGCAAATTAGCTTTTTGTGATTCCACAAGCTATACTGTAAAATCTGATGGATCTGGTTAAAAAAGGAAAGCCTTCTGGTGAAGAAGCATTGCATGGTCCCGCAGTTGCAGCCTGGAGTAGTATGTCAAAGGAACAAGCAACTTAAAGAAATGAGGAAGTAAGGAAATTTACAGAAAGAAAAAAGTGCAGTAAGGAAGAATGGAATAGGACTCGGGGAAAAATAACTTGATACAAGGATTATTCTGAGAGACTTCTTATACTTCAGCATCACACTTTAGAGCTAAAATGAATGCTGCACCTTCTATTTTCAGTAACACCTATCTTGTTTCTCTTCTTGATAGATCACATCGTCAGAAATTTGAAAGCCAGTATAATTATTTTTTTGAACAGAGAACTATGAACTTAAAACATAGTTGATGTAATTCCATAGATGTAAATTTTCACAACTGTTAACATCCTTCCTTTATTGCCTATCTAACTGAAATCACGGTAACAAGAATCTTCAATAAAGTAGATTTTAAAGTGTTGCACCCTAATTTTAAAGACAGAAATGTATTAACAGGTGTTATTAAAAGCTTTTGCATTTCTTCAAAAAACCCCAAACAATCCAACATTTAGGAGATGGAGTGCCCCTTTCTATTGAGAATGATTAGATAAAAGGACATGGTAGATGTGACCTACTGAGATGGTTGGAATTTCCACTGGTATTAGCAGGTGTTGAAAACACTGTATCTTGCAATCCTTGACTGATGCAGAAATCGATAGTTTATTATTAAGCCACTACAGAGATGAGATCAGTAAAGAACTAGTACAGACTTCATTGTATGCAACACTGGGGGAATGTTTTCTAGATTAAGCCTTTAAAACAAATTATTTCTAAATAGGCTTTCCCACTTTCAATGCAGTCATTGCATTTTAAATAAAAACATCAGCATAAAACCAGTTGGAGGGATTTTCCTATTAACTTAGGAATACCTACATCTTGAATTAGCTACCAAGGGCTGTAACTCTGAGGTTTCATAATCCCTCTCTCTTTCTGAACACCTAGCTGCATATTTATATTCAGGCATACCTACAAGCTTTCTCTAAATGCAGGCAGCCAGCACCCTTTTACATTAGCATCACTATCTTGAACACTGCATCCTGTGTGTCTGGTCTCTTCAACGTATTTCTACATCAGATTTACGCAAAAGCATTTGAAATAACCCTCTCAGGCCCAGTGTACTGTCTTGGTCTGCTTTTTAATTTTGCATTTGACTACACCAAAGTCACTATCAAATTAAGTATCATATATTCAATTTAAATGATCTTTTATCACTTCTTTTAGTCCACATTTCCTGTATCAAATTATTTTTTGAGACTTACTCTAAGTTTGTGAACTTTCTGTAACTGTACAATGTTCATGCAATGTAACTCTAATTTAATGGCATGAAAAGGCTCCATTTACAATGTTATTAAACTACAACTGTACGATAATAGACACTAATAAAGCACATCTGCTATTCAACTATTCTATTCAAATATTATTTATTTATTTTTAAATGTGTTTAAGGAAACCATTATTTGAGATGCTATTTCTACTGTATGATTACAAATACTCAAAACAGAAACTAATGTAGTACTTTATCTCATATAGTTTGCTTTTATTTTTTTTTTAAGTTACTGGCCACTTTTACATTCCTCATACAAATTCTCATATGAAAGAAAACTCGCATATTGATTACAAAATCTGTTTGGCTCAGAGAATCAGTTCATGAAAAATGTAAGGAAAAAGAAAAGACACCTGATTTTACCTAGCAGTCCTGCAATAGTCAGAAAGTCTAAATTAGACCTTTTAAATTTTACAACTGATAAATCCACTCAATCTAGGCTTCTCAACAGTCAGCTTTCTCTCCTTGCACCTCAGCCTAATTCAGAGGTCTGATTTTATCAGGTCTAGTATCTCTAATGAGTGGTTTACTGTTCAAAGTTCACCATGTTTATGTCCAGATTATTAAAACACTATTACAGAAGAAGTTTTGTCATATGGAAAACTCCAGACATACGAAGTTTGAAAAGAGCTGCTAGATTCTCAGCGGCCACTGAATCTGCTGGATATGAACTAGACAAAACAGCATATGCATTTCTAACAGGGCCACATTCACTCCAGTCACTCTTCTCATGCACCCCACTACGTTCTTCTTCCCATTCTTTAAATTTTGCCTTCTGCAACTCTAACATCTTGTTTAGTTATTACTTTTGTAATTAAACAAAAATTAATCTAAGTAGCCTCTTTCCCCCTACTGTCTCACTGGTATTAGGGGTGGTATTCGCAAAAGGTATCTATTATGTTGTCAGAAGTCTTTCGCTGCCTGTATGCTCAGTGTTCTATGTCTGCGTATCCCTGGCAGCCTCCTGAGACAGAGAACATAAGCAAAGTTAAGAAAACCAAATACAGAATTTTAGATGCTGCCAAAAAAAGCAGTCCAGGTGAAAATATTTTACACTTGTGTTTTGAACTGACAAACACTGCAGTAGTTTTTATTCAAATAAAAAGTCAGAAGAGAGGGATATGGCAGTGACCCTTGTATTTAAGATAGCAAAGACAATGTTTCAGACATCTATGTGGTCCGGGTTTCCTATTAATTCGATGTATTCATGTCCCCATTTGGTGTGGAACTTACAGGCTATCCTCTGGAGACATATAAATCCAGCATTCAGAATTACTGTGGTGGAATGACATGCCCAGTTTTCACGTAGCACAATACTAAACCTCTATGACCTCTCTTCAATTTTTAATTATTTATGCTTTGTACAAGGCTCAGCATGGTAGCTTTTCATATTTATGAAAGACATAATTGATATGACACTATGAAACATATATGAACTATGTCACATACATAATGTATTACATCAGCATCAACATCCACATTACATTAACTGCCTTGGAGAAAAGAAATACTCATGTTCTTCCTGCCAACAGCTTCTCCTCTGAGTAATATCAAAGATGACCAGTTCTCAAACTTCTCAAGTCTGCTATTTTTTGATAGTTAGGAGCATTTCTTGTTATTTTCAGTATCAAATCATCCCCTTGTGTGACACAATTTTGAAAGTGGACGACAAGAATTTATGAAATTTTACCTCTAGAAAGGCCTGGGTAGACTCACAAAAGCAATATAAAAAGGATGCCCTGTTTTATTCTTTCCACTTACTTTTGGATGCAATATGTATTGTTCTAACAAACAGGAAAAATATATTTGCCAGGAAGACTCAGCACAACAGAAAGTAGCTATAAGTAAACATAGATGAGGCCTGGTGAAGAAAGGCCATTAGACTGACAACAGGGAAAAGCAGTAAACAGAGAATCCCACATTTCAGTGATCTAACTTAAATCTTTTTCAGTTAACAACCAGTTAATAACCATGAAAATGTTTAAGTGTTAAAGTAGCAACTAGAGGACTAAGATTTCTTTATATAATAAGCAGAAAACAGAGCTAAAACACCCACAGCCTTTACTCCTTTTCATATATGAAACAAGCAATACATAAAAATACATGTGATGTTATTCCAGCTTTTTTATATGATTTCTTTCATAGAAAAGTGATTCTAATTATTTTATTTTTGAGGTCTCTACTGACCAAACTCAGAACTTAGTAACTTTTTTTTTCCAGAGTAATTGAGTAATTTTCTTTATTCTACTATGCAGACACAATTGTTCCCAAACAGAAAACTGCATACAATTATTCTGATACTGTACACAACATTGAAGATTTAATAAATAAAAAGGTACATACACATGCCAATTGCCTTTTCAGAATTTACAGTTTATCCTCAGATTCAGAGCGCTGTGGATAAGCCACCCAGGAGAATTTAGTTCAGCTCTACCTTCGTAATCATCCATCTTTGACTTCCTATGGCATATATTAGCTAGAGACTTATTTTCAAATATTATACTCAAGACTGAGTGAAGTTTAAGGAAAAATTAAAGAACTTACCTTCAAAAACTCTGAAGGCTTTCTTGCAGCTTGGTAGAGGCCATTTTGCAGAATTTGATTTTTGAAAATTTTCTTTTAACTTCAAATATTCCGTAGGGAAAAAAGATTCGGTGGAGTTGTTCAGTTCTATGGCAATTAATGGGAAAGAATGTACAAATCAATGCTGTAAATATAGCAATAATTTGCATACACTTATAATACAAAAAAATTGCTTTATCTACTGTGTAATCCTTTCTCTAATTATAACATCTCTTAAGCTGTTTTAATGTCACATGAACTGAAACATTTCCAGATATAGCAAGAACAAGTCTTAAACATGGCTGTTTTGATTCTGTTCCTTTTGTTTCCATTTAGGAACGATGATGGAAATCTAGAAAAAGGAAGCATATAATAAATCAGGCCATTTCATGTACAAAACTGATGACTTCTATGAATCAAAATGACATCTATTGTACTGACTGACACATTCTTAGTTCATATTGCTTTTCTGTTTAACAGCATTGATCAGTAACAGTCTGTAATGAAAAGAGAGGGGAAGAGTCTGAAAATCTTTGTTGAGATTTTTAAAATGTTGTGGATTAATAGGGATTCATTTGTAGAATGACTAATGGCACATTGCAAGAGTTGACATACCTTATTACTCTCAAGAAATCATCAACTTCTCATGACATAATCTTGGGAAATATCTACATGCACTGCAACTCAAAACTGTCAAAACTAACTTATCCATAGCAATTTAACAATATAAAACAATTTTAAAATAACCATACTTTCCTAACACAGAAAGAAGTGATATATTTTGTAACAGAGTTGCTAAGCTAGAAGTTAACAGGGAAAACTTCAACCCCCCTCCATTTTGACCCTTCAAACCATCATGGCTTCAGATAAATACCAGCAGCTGCTACCATAATTCCTTCTGTACCTTAATAGAAAAAAAAAAAAAAAGATGCTTCCCAGGCCTTGAAAAAGTCTTATGTACTATTTGTTTACCTGTTTCATTGAAATTGTATATAATTTTTCAATGATCTGTATTTTATGATTTTTCTTTTTTCTCTGGCAAATTTGAGAAACCTAAGTTTTTTGTGAGCAGGCTCCAGAAAGAAGGAAAAAAATCCAAATGCCCTTGGATTGCAGTAGCTTTTTCTGAATAAGATGAAAGCATTAGCAGATTTGAAGCCAAAACCCCTGTTCTTATCCTAAAAATTATCCTGTATTTTTCACCATGCCAAAACACAGGTGAAATGAAGCAACACAACACATGCAGACTACAGAAATCTCTAAATCCTTCTATCTCATTATGCAAGAACAATGCTACTGCACCCAGAAACCTCTGTCACCAATGTGAAAAGAGACCATTTTCTCTCCCAAACGTAAAAGGAACAAGATTCTTTACTGTAAGGGTGGTGAGGCCCTGGAATGGGTTGCCCGGGGAAGTTGTGAATGCTTCATCCCTGGCGGCGTTCAAGGTGCGGTTGGACATAGCCTTGGATGGCATGGTTTAGTGGGAGGTGTCCCTGCCCATGGCAGGGGGGTTGGAACTCGATGATCTTGAGGTCCTTTCCAACCCTAACTATTCTATGATTCTATGATTCTACGTGTATTTTTCACTAGTGGTTAATTTTTATGCAAGAGCTTTATATACTACTGAACATATTTGGATTAAATAGAATCATAGAAAAATCAACACAGTTCTTTAAACTTTATTGTCCAGATTGAAATACTGAAATCTCTGATCAAGTATCCAATTCCTGTTTTTCACAAAAGGCAGTGGTGACAACCCTTACTGGCTTTTAGAAGGTTTCTTCATGTCCTGAGTTCAGCTGTAGCAGTTATTTTTTTCTCCTTCTTAGTACCTGGTGAAGTGCTGCGTTTTCGACTTTAGTATGAGAACAGCACTGATAATACACCTTTGGTTTTAGTTGTTGCTAAGTAATGCTTACTCTGATCAAGGACTTTTTCAGGGTCACTTTAATTGGGCTGTAGCAATCAGATCAAAAGCTGTCTTAGGTGTATCCTGGGCACCCTATCAACTGACTAGATGTGATTTTATCCTGATGGGAGAAGGACTTTTAATAAAGCCTTTAAAAAAGATGGGAATGCATGACAGATACCATCAGAGCTTAACCTTAAATAACCCTAATCCTATCTGGACTGGAACTCACTCTAAAGGGAATCGTAAAATAAGCTCACTTGATCAAGACAACAAGCCAAAGAAAGTATCCTCATGGGTCACATCCAGCTTTGTAGCACTGGTGTAAGCACTCTTTTTCTTCATAATTGGATAATTGAACTCCTAGCCTTCATCTTTTTTTTTACATGTTACATGCAACCTTCTGTTGCACTTACGTTCAGTTTGCAAAACTCTACAAGCTAAGAAGTGAACTTCTGAATACACCTTTAAATGTTTTCTTTCTGAGACATCCTTGTAAAGTAAAATACAGTTATACAAAAGCAAAGCCGTAGAAAATATCCAGAATAAATTAGAGAGGGAAGTAAGCCTTCTCAGTTGCGGCATTACAGAAACACGCAAAGAATGCTAGCAACTTTGCTTGGCTGGCTGCACAAACCTATAGCAGCAGAGACTTTAGCATAACTATTAGATGGTTTACTAAATCTCCTGAATAAAAACAAATTATTTACTACCCTTTACACTGGTCTGGCACCATCCATCTTCCTTAATGTGTTGATTTTACTGACTTCTCTAAGGATATGATATCATCATCAATATTCCTTGGTTGGTTTAAAAGCTGCTCAGTGTATTATGCACTTGAAAACTACAAAATATTTTTCTTAATGTACGTATACAAATTAAAGTAAATTTAGTGTATTCTTTTCAAAATATATTGCCATGTCAAGCATATATTGCTACGTATTGAATAGAAATATACAAATAGCTGCTGTAAGGCCATATGAATATCTTTCATCTGAAATTGTTAATATTAAACACATCTCATACATTGCTATGACTCTCTGTTTAGACTAGGTTCCCTATCTATATATTTATGACACTGTATTTACACTTTGGCCACACAAATACTTTTCCTCAAAACCAGTACATATCTTTTCAATATTTTCACAGAATGGGTTACGTTGGAAGGGATGTCTTGAGATCAATCAGTCATAGAATCACAGAATCATAGAGTAGGGTTGGAAAGGACCTTAAGATCATCTAGTTCCAACCCCCCTGCCATGGGCAGGGACACCTCACACTAAACCATGTCATCCAGGGCTCTGTTCAACCCACCCTGCTCAAAAATGGTCAGCTACAGTAGCCAGCCCAGAGTGTGTCTAGTTGGGTTTTGAGTATCCACAGATGGAGACCCCACAACCTTTTAGAACAACTTGTCTGACAACCTTCACAGTTTTTCACTGTGTTCACATGGAATTTCATGTGTTTCAGTTTCTGACCACCACCGCTTGTACTGTCATTGGGCACCAGTGAGAAGAGTCCAGCTCCCTCTTGCTCATTCTCTCCCATCACGTATTTTACACATTGTATATTAAGTACTCAAAAATTGCAAATAATCCTGGTGATATTTCACTTAAATGACAGTACTTTGAATGTGTTGAAAAGTTTTCCAAATATATTTTAGCAAGCATCTGCATTTTCTCTTTGTGCTCTCCCAGAAGTATTTTGCTGCATCAAATCAAGCCTTTTTTTGTTGGTTTTTTTTTTTTTTGAATTTAAATAGCCCTCATGAAACAACTAAAAGTAATTATCTACCCGTGAAACACACTTCATCTGTATATCAAATCCAAAGGAGCATCAAACATTAAGCAAATGAAACGAGAACAGCTTGAAACCTCTACACACCAGCCAGGCAGGGTGCTGAGAGAGCTCAGGCTGCAGCTTTCCATCCATTTTCCCTGCTGCAGTACTGATATAGCCAGTCTCTATTTCTGGCCACCAGCAGCTCCACACTGAACCATCCCGGTTCACTCGTTAGTTTGTTTGAAAAATGCCTCCTTCCTACCTAAAGGAATTCATATTTGACCCAGTTGGTTCTTTGAACTGGTCTGCCATCAAATTATACAAAGTTGAGCTTGTGCAGAGGAAGAATCTGCACTAAGAGAAATACAAGTTGGGTAGGTCTACTGATGAATGTGATATCATACTTCAATACTCTGCATCCTCAACCTGTCATCATCACATCATTCTCCCAGTTTAAAGAGGATCGCTGCAAGATCTCTGCAGCATGCAAAAATAAGCAGATACTCCTGCATGGCTGAGTCATTTCCACTACTTTGTGACCTGTCTATGCACATTTTAAGAACACTAAAAGGCCTAGCCCCAGTTATCATATTGCAATTTTGTCCATGGTGCGTGAATTTACCTTTTTAAGCTCCAGGTATAAAAGACTGGCTTGTATTGTTTCAGGTATCCCATCTACATCTGCTTACCCACTTCTATCCTTGTACCCTTTCTGACATCAAACACCTCTTATCCACCAGATTCTCCTACTGCTAAAAGTCAGGAACATTAGAGATGAGGGTGTAAGAGGTCAGGAAGGGGGAATTTTAAAAGAAGTTTAGTGAGGAGGATATAGATCTGCCAGCCTTTCTTTTCACTCATAGCTAAATTAAAGCCATAAAACCAAGAAAAGAGCATTTTTTTGGTGTGTCATTATGTTAGTAATTTTAAAAATGGTTTTATTGGTCAGATACTTTAAGAAAATGTTTATTATGTTTGGAGTCTGTGAGCATTTAGCAAGAAGAAGCTGATGAAATGCAAAATATTAGAATTGCACTTCAAAAATAAAAAAGTTTTAAAATATGCATCCAGAATAGTTTCTCACTACTGAAGAAAGCCTGCATGGAATAGTCCTAGGATAAGTTAAATGCAAAGAAGACCTTACAGTGGATAAACATCACTAAATTCTGTTCTGCATGCATTTTGGATGTGGCCCATTGCATACTGTTTTTAATTCATTTTTTATGACTACATTTGGTTAGCAGGGCCTTACTATACTTTAAACTACGTATTTATTCAGGCCATAAATACAAGAGGGAAAGCCACAAATACTTTTCTCTATTTTAAAAACTTGCATTTTGATACCTGCTTGGAAAAAGACTCTGGCAATTGTTGTGCGACACAGTGGACATGGAGTACTGGCTGGATTGTCTTTGGCAAGCATCCTTAAGCAAGGTTCACAAAAGATGTGGTGGCATGGATAGCACATGTAAGGATTGAAATAAACATCCAGGCACACTGCACAGAGATAGCTTTCTTTATCTCCTCTGAGGTCATGCTCATCATCTGTATGCAGGTTATCACTTGCAGTCTGCAAGAAGAAAAAGAAAACATCTTTTCACAGCTCAGCTCATAACCAATTTGGATAAACCAATCACCAGGAAGGTGACTTTCAATAACACTTATGAAGCTGGTACACACTGGTGATATTCTTAATTTTTAATACAAGTAACTTTCAACGAGATGATGAAACATACTGATAAGAGGAATGTCAGAACAAGCATTCTGTGGGAAAGGAGAATAAAAATCATATGAGCCAGTAAAAGAACAAAATAAAAGCAAAAAGGCTGAGTAAAATTGTACTATGATCAGGTTTCTTCTTTAATATGGATTTTAAAAATTTATTTGTAACTTTATTACCAAAATACCTGGTTACATTGCCAGGAAAGGCAAAACAAACAAAAATTCTCTAAAAATAACCCCTGGATTGTTCTGCCTTTGAAAAATAATTTACAAAGGGCATTTTCAGCAAGAATAATGGCTCACAGTTTGAAACAAGCCACAACTTTATTACTATAATGTAGAATCTAAACCTCAGAGAAGAAAGTAGAGTCTAGAAACCTCTAACATTTTTAGTAACTGCTGTTTTTTGCCAGCATGTGTGTTCCAAATTTTCTTGCATTGATATATTTGTAGGGGAACATAGCTGGACTTCCCAAACAGTGCACTTGCCATGTAAGTGTAACACCTTGTGTATATTGCCAGGTTTCTGCTTTCGTCTTGTAAGATAACTAAACCTTTCCATGTAATCTGAAGATCTTATACTAATTTCATCAGAGGTTTTTGGCTTAAAGAAAAGAGCTATCTTTTTCATCTGTATGGGAATCATACAAGAGACAGTGACTTTGCTCCAGCTCCTGTATGCAGTCTCCCTGTCTCACATCTAAGAGAACCCAACACAGCCCAGTATCTAAGACACCCACCAGGAAAGAACCAAGACAGAGGAGGGTATCAGATGCTGCTCAGAACTTTTCCCTCATGCCCCTTGTTCTAAATTCCCAGTCCTTGTCTCATTATCTTAGTTTAAGTGTCTTAATTCTGAGCTGCCTTGTAGTATCTGTGACTTCTTGCAAGCTCCAGTATCCATCCTTAATACCCTCATGTCCCGTGCTCAACCATTGCTCTGTAGGTACTCTGCTAGTCCTGCAACACTAGCTCCGCAAGTCTTTCCAGACACCTATTACTGACATTAAGCACACCTGTTGATGCACTTCTACTTAATAAATACAACTCTGTGCTAGAGCAGCTGCTTGATTTTCATCTAATTTGCATGCCTCCTAGCTATGTATTTCACAGGCCACTTTTGACACTCACAGACCATTACAGACATTATTGGTACACCAAATATTGGTATACCAAATATTAATGACTGTTATTTTGTGCCTATTGTAGAGATGGGAGTCTCTAGATGGCATATATGGCTAACATGTTTGGATTTCTGCTGTCTCTCAGTAGTCAGTCCTCTTCTACCTGGGATACTGGACACCGCGGATAATGAATAATTCTAACAGTATGGGTACTGCGGAACTAATTAAAAAATACACAGTAGAAGTATTTACGCAGAATCTATCAAGTCTGGATAAGCACTCATCCTGTCTGTCCAGCTCAGTTTTTACATCATACTTTCCAGAATACTAGGTGTCAAGAGGGCTTGTAAATTCTGTCCTGCTGTGACACAAACCCATGGAGACAGTTTGGTTTTAGCAGAGTGTCCAGACTTAAGCTCTTGTGCAACCCTCAGCATCAGTAACTGTGTGGTTCTTGTAGTACTTACCTCAGCACTTATCACTCCACCTTGGTTTTCTACATGCCAGACTTGAGAGGGGGCCAGAAAAATTCAGTGTGTGTTGAATCGTATTGCAGAGGCAGCCAAGCTGTACCGATAAGCAGCCAGTAGAGGTCTGGCTGGGACTAACATCTACAGAAGCTAGCACAAAATGAAAAGATGGAGGCAAGGGGAGAAAGGGAAGAAGCAAGCTTTTGCTGACTGTTCTTGATAAGTACTGATTTGAAATATAAAATGTGTACAGAGGAGCTGCCTGCCTCAGTGGCTGCAAGTTAAACATCTTGCGTGAGCAGTAAGGTAAATGAGGGGGCTAGTGGCAACATGGCTGACAACTCAAGGATAATGGTTGGTTCTGAGATAGGTTTGTAATCATGGTAAGATGCACAAACAGGAGAATCTCAGAGCCAATTGCAATTAGAAAGAAGATCAAAATTAGTCTGATGTGCAAACTAGACTCTAGTTAAGAATAATCTCCTGAGTGGATCAAAGGAAGACTTTTCTACACCTTTGTGCCCTATAAATAAACCTATAATAATTTGCAGCTCTAAAATAGACTTCAAGTCTTCAATGACACTATGTAATCAGAATCATAGACCCAGGTCTGAAAAAGTTTAAAGAATGAATATAGATACTGTTTTGTATAGAAATGTATTAAAAATAAATAAATATTTATTGGTTCCTGCTGGAAAAAATGATCAGTGGGTTTAGCCCAAAAGAAATGCAGCTTGTGGGAGTGCCACATCTATCAGAGAGATCATCCCACAAGAGCTTTTGAACCCATTAGTCAATTGTAAACAAATCTGACATAAGGATTGTGACCTCAGGTATACTTCGTTCCTGAAAATTTCATAAAAATTGACAGCTATATTGAGTAGAAAGGTCAAAATGAGCATCATTGCTATAGAGAAGTCTGCAGGTGCTTTGTTGCTTTGAAAAGAATTTAGCTAGCCTAATTTCTGCAGACTAAATTGGTGAATTTTTATGGGGTTTCAAAGCAAATACAGAAAACAAATGCAAATGCAATTTTAAAATGTAGGAAAACACCTATTAAAAATCTTTACTACCTAAAATAGCAGAAGTTCTTCCAAATCAGGCTGTAAGGTCCACCAAGGTTTGTATGCTGTTGAGCACTCTGTTTTGGTGGACTGGTATAATGAATGCAAAAGGACATCTCGCATGTCTAGCAAACCTAAGCTTAAAACATATATATATCATAATAGGCCACAGATGCTAAAGCCCATGGCTTAAATATCTGTACAAATCAATAATTCAGTCTGAATTCCCTACACTCTAAAATTTCTCCCCACACAATATTTCAGAAAAATACAAAGGCAAGCAATTCAAAGCAGAGCAAAGCAGCCTAACCAGTTCTCTGGAGCTACCTACTGCTACACCTACTGATAGGACACCCATGCTTCTTGTATATGGGGCTCTAACAAGACAATAAATGAATAAACAATGAAAATTAAAATCAGAATATTCTCAGCAGATATTTGTACTCTAACCTCTATGTAGCCTCTTACATTTTCCAGAGAAAATAACCTATTTTCCCGCTTCTCACAGAAGATCAGTTCCTTAATACTTCAATTCCCTTTCTCTCTCTATTTGAGTTATCGAAGGTTGTTCTGAGGTCACATTTATTCATGAGGGTTACTGCTTTTCAGACCTGAAAAGGCTTTTTTGACTTTCCAAGCTTTGTTTTTTTCCACACCCTAGAAGTTTGCCTAATCAAATATGCTCTATTTGATTTGTTTTAATCAAATATATGTATACATACTAACTTTTTTCTATCAGTCTCAAGTTGTTTTTATCTTTAGGTAATGATGGCTACAACAGTATTACTACAATCTTTTCTTAATCCTGAATGATCTCAGCAAAAAATACAGGCAAGTTAAATTTCTTACCTAGTTAAATTTTACTGAATTATTATGCATAGGCTATAGTTGAGAAAGTATTATGTTTTCTTAATGTTTACTGTATCCAAACATCACACATACTACAAAAAGTCAGGTCAACAACATTATGAGTTTCTCATACTCCTGCCTAAGATAATTATCTAGTCTATTATTTCCGTATGAGCACTTCATAAGTCTGTGACTTTGTACTATTGCCGACCTACTCAGCTATAAACTTGTGAAGTTCTGCACAGCGCTGTTTGGACTTGACCAGGTGACTGCATTTGCGCAAATTATTTCTGAGTCATTAGAAGGTCTAATTCACAAATTAACATGCACATGGAAAAACTGGATAGCATACAAAAAAATTACTGGAGATTAAAACAGTAAGCAATTTGCCTGAAGATGAGATGCTTAGAGAGAACAAATGATGCTTGTTGGTTATGAGCCCTGATGTGTCAACTGGCAGTAGTACTATTTTCTTTTGTTCAGGTGTTGACACCTGATACAGTTCAGAGGAAGGATGAAAGACTCTGACAAGGATATGCATGGCCAACAAATCATTAAGAGTTGCTCTGAGTTCACTGCTCCTCTCAGGAGTTAAAAGATGTTGTATCGTGCACCCAGAAATACAAGTAAGTCTTTTCATATGCTGACCCGGAAACATTAGCTTGAAAATATTGTTGAAGCATAAAGAAAGAGATAAGAGATTTTTTTTTTGTTCCAGATGGAAACACTTGGGTAACTGGGAAGAAGGAGCTGAGCAACTGATATACTTGGACACAGACAAGCCTTGCTTCAGTGCTTACAAACACTGTCTGGAGCAGCAGTACTGGAAACTATTCCTTATGACCAGTAGGAAAGAAGTCAAGGGTCCAGAGGCAAGGATTTATGCATTTCATTTAACCCATGTGATTTTGCCTCTTTGATGAGGCCATTTACGTCAGCAGCAGAGGCCTCATTAATGGACTATGAAGGGATAAGAAAAAAAAGCCAATTCTATGGAGTCTTGTAAGGCCAAAAATTCTTCCAAGTGCTGAATGCCAGGACACCTTCATAACTACAGAGTAAGCGTGGATATAAAAAAACACTGGAATGATATACTTTGTGCTTGCCCCAAAGGAATTTCATCTCTTCCTGCCTACACAGAACTCTTTTAAAGACTCTCCTGAAGTTCTGTACAGGTTGTTACTGAGATCTCTTCTAGAATTACACAACCAAGTTTGAACATCTATAATTTATAATTGGCATTGAAAAACAGAGAGGCACAAGAAAAACATATAAAAGCCTAAAAATACATCATGCGGCAGAAGGCAAAGGAATTTAATCAACTTGATTTTTCTAAATCTATCAGAAAAAGGAATAACAAGATGCCACATTTTACACATGCAATTATGCTTCAAACTGAAAATAAGCCACAAATTTGAAGTGAGAACAATAACAATTTAAGTGGATTATCAATGTGATAAACTCTCCACCACTTATGGACTATATATGTGGACTATTTTTTTCAAAAATGGCTAATCTCATGGCATATGCATTAATGGAGTAGGGATAAGACACTGAGTTAGACACTGAGTGGGAGGTTATTTATCAGTGTAACTATTACAGATCTGCTGCAGGTAGAAGTTAACAGAGAGACAGTCCTAGCACTGACATGGCTGGCTTAATTCAGCACTTCACGGATAATAATGCCCGTCCTTTTACATGGGTACTTCACTGAAGTCTAAGTATGTTCAGCCTGCATTTTGTTTCTCTGGAGAAGCAGTTGCGTTCAAAAAATGCCAAGGAAAGATGATGATATCTGACTTTGACAGACCTAAAATTATTACAAAGAAACAGGGTATATTTATTTAACCCGACTCTTCAAGGAACCATGCCCTTTTTATACACTTCATTAATTACCAAATAAATTAATGAACATTATTTAGAGCATTGTTTTGAACTTCTGGTTACAGATTCATTAAGAGTTACAGAACTGTAATATCCTCAGTAACCTGTTAAAGACAAATGCTATTTAATACTAGTTAAGTGCAATATTAATATTATTTCTTTGAAGTAAAAGGTCAAACCAATTTGTAAAATGGCTCGATATGTGGCAAGTCAACCGATTTGTCTCACTGAAGTATTTTTACTTCAGCAGATCTTTAATCTTACTTTTGTCAGGAGATAAAGGCTTATTCTGCGGAAGAAGCAAAAAATGAAACTCAGAAAAAAAGATAAAGGAGAAGAAAATAATCTAATATCTTCTCTTTTTATTCCTGTACACACTTCACAGAACTAGAATAATGACTACATTACTGTACTGCTGATTTTGATCAAGTTGAAACATGCCACATGCATATGTGGCACGTTCTGGCACAGAATAACCCCTGTGCCAGATGCTGTATTATGTACATAAAATTATTTAAGCATTTTTGTTATGCAATTTGGTTAATCTCTGCAGTTCCATCTTTGGAGTAACTGAGCCTTAAAACTTTAAGAATATACAGCTGAATTGGCAGCCAGCTCTAGATATTATTACCCTCTTGGAAATTTCTCTTAGGAGAATCACATTTATTGGTCAAGCAACACCTGTAAACACAGCTTTTATGGAGATCTCTTGAAGATCATGGCAACTACTTCACTGACTTATCATAAAGTATTATTCCTATTAAAATAATTTAATTATCAATATGAATTCAGAGATGGCCACTGGAATAAATGTTACTCAAAATACTTGAGCTACAATCATCTGAATATTTTAATATTTATATCCACCCCTAAACTAGTATATAAGAAGTAAGTGCCGTCTTACAAGCCTATCTTCACTTTTATTTTGATTTTGTATTTAATAAACCACACACATTATTTATTCAGGCATTAAAGAGAATGGTGTGAGCAGTACACCAAAGTTGGCAAATGAAACTTCACACCAAAAATGAATATGCAGAGTAGAGCATCTGTGCACAGCTACTAGCGTCAGCACACCTAACAAGTAAATATTAGTAATCACTCATCTTTATTGTAACCAGTATTTCAAAGAGGAGGAAAATTCTGCAGAGACCTGCAGAAACTTCTGTGAATCTCCTTGAGCCTTGATGCAATGCCTAAATAACAGAAGCTTGAGCTGCCTCTTCTAGTGTGAATTCCATGCAGAGAAAACATTTTCTTTTTTACCAATTACTTTTTTCTTCTTCTTCTTCTTTTTTTTTTTAAACAATTTATAGAGAAAAAAAAAACAAAGGAGAGTATTGTACCTCCTTTTCATATTACACATCTCCTTTGTATTACGGAAACTGCAACGATGTAGAATTGACAGTAACACATGTAATAAGCCTACTGTTGAGGCTTACAGACATATGTGGACTGGAGGGTTAAATCATAGTCCTGAAGAAGTAAACAAGCCCCAAGCACAAAGACTGCCTTGTTAGTTAGATCAAAGCATTGTCTATCTACAGCTGGAGTTCTCTCTAGTACAACAAGAGTACAACTGCTCACTACAAAACAACTACGACCTAGTAGTTGTTCTGGTACATGGTAAAAAACGAAAGTCCTGTCAACTGACGTATATAAAAATCTAGAGAATCAATAGAGTATTTGTTTTGAAATATTAATGCTATACCCATAAAAATAGCATATATTTTAACAAAGATATTTGCAATACTGAAATATCAGACAATTGTGTGCATTCATTTTTCCATTTACTTCTAGGCTTTGTGTAAATGCATATACTATTACTGTGTTAGGGAAAATACTCATAATAGAATGTCTGTAAAAGAATGTCTGGAACAGTGATACTGTATTTTGGCAGCTTTGCATAAATATATCATATCAAATAACATATCTGAATTTTTTCTTGTGATTCAGCATAAATCTGAAGCAAATTACAGAGGTGCATGAGACAATCTGAGTTACCCGCATACAAAAAGCCTTTTAGTGCAGAACACCTGCTCTTATCATTAATACAGGTTTCTTCCCCAGCACTGTACAGCAGAAAGTGGAGTAGGCAACATGGGAAGAGTGCTAGTCAGAGAGTGAGGTCCACTGCTGTTTTGAACAGCACTTATGAACTGTTTGCACTGCCACATCTGGAACACACCTTTGCAAATAACAACATCAGTCTACAGATTACGAGCTTCCTACTGAAGTCTCATTGCTCCTGGGATTTGCCAGCACCAAGTTACAATGTGTCTGCTCATACAGTGTACACCAACTGCATAGATTTGTCTGCTAACAGCTATCAAAAGTTCAATATGACGAATTACATATAGTTTCTGGTTGTTAAATATGGTTATAGAAGACTTACTACTGTTTTGGACAGAAAACAGTTTGCTGAACTCTCATCACAGTTTTGTTGTTTTGTTGGCTTTTTTTTTTTTTTTCAAAAATGTCTTTAAATAAATTTTATACAAATTCCTTACTAGTATTATGTAAACATGATCCTTTCAATCATTAATCGTGGTGGCTACACAATCACTCAGATTTTATTAATACAGTAATAACACTTATTACCAACACAGGCTGGGGCAGAAGTGAGAAAGTTCTTGCCTTTTATTCATAAGATAGAAGAGAATTTAGTTAAGAACCATCACAAGTGTGACTCCAAAAAGGCATTTAACCCAGATGAATTAACTCTGCCTCTGTATTTACCTGGACGCACATTACGGTATGCCCAACCCTGACCCTTCAGGAGGGCATCTGTGGAATGTAACATCCTTCTGCTGGGCAGGGTTCCCACAAGTGTCCTTTTCAATGGGCTGGGACATTCCTACCTTTCACCCCCAAATCAAGATACAAATAGAACACCCTAGATTTATGAATTTGCAAGTACCCTGTTTTCACAATTGAGGCATAGTTTGTGACATATTACAGTAAAAGGATTCACCTAGTGAAATGAACTGCTTTAGAAGAAGTCTAAAATTTGGAACCTAAAACTGTATTTAAACAAAATTGTTTTCCCAGTTTTGAAGTTTCCATATCTGGATCGAACAACTGGGTGATCATCTTGCTCAGAACAATCAGGCCACCTATTTAAAGTGTCTTGACTGAGTTTCTTAAACTCAGTTTAATTATTTATTATATAATAGACTCCATCTCTAAGCAGTTTGTAAAGTACATCATTCACTTATACTGAAGGAAAATAAAGACAAGGGTTTCAAAGAAGAATATGTCTGAGAAACCTTGGGGAAAGGTAAACAGATTTCATCACTGTTGCTCAATTTTTTAAACCTAGTAAAATCACTACTGAATAGCTTCATCAGAATAAAATCTTTGAATTCACTTCTTATGCAGTTCTGGGATGACTTGAAACAAATAATATAGTTTCCTTAAAATGCAAACTAACAGATCACTGAAATACACAGTATGCTTTTACATCCAAAAACCAGCAAAATGATGGCAGATTTTCAATTACTACAAATTTGCAAGGCAGCCAAATATTTTTGGTTTCCTATAAAACTTCTAATACCTTTCCAAAGATTTTCTTTTGAAAAGAGAAAAAGTTGAAAAGAAAAAAATATACTTAAGGTTAAAACTCTAGGATACATCAACAAAAATGGAAGAAGCAAAATACTTTTCTCCATTTTGATTACATAGGAACTCTGACTCAGTAAAACTTGCAGTTTGTAATCCATCTGTAGTAGATATTGTAATGAGAAATTAAAACAATAAACTGCCAAAATATGAAAGTATTTCAGATGTCTTCATTTAGTGATAGAGAAAAAAAAAAAGGCCCTTTTTCTTCCTCTTTACATGCAACCTTTGGAAAGCAACACTGAAATTTGATTCTCTGCTATTGAAAAAAAATAAAAATCCATGTGGATCTGCAGTAATAAAAGGCAATCCAACTGTTTTATATATTGTGTTTCTGACAAATAATATCTAGATGCTTGATTTGATTAAGCCATCTTCCTCAACTCAAATTTTGACAGTATTTTATCAGAAATTATGTCAGAAATTATTGTTCTGTTATGGCAGCTGTCAGGAATAAGCACTACATTCTTCCCTTGGTATTGAGTCAGTCATATCCAAAGTCATCCAAAATGTGCAAAAGCTTGCTTTCTTCAAATGTATTCATTAGAAGCCTCAGTCTGAAAGTGCTGAACATGGATGGCCTCAAAGGGGTCAGCTGTCAGTATACTGATACAGAAATAAATCCTCTTTCCAGATAACTTGATTTAAGCTACTGCTACTCAAATCTTTTCTGTCTGATAAACAGAGCAGAAATTATTGCTTATTTTTATTTTTTTCCTTTCACAGAAAGAAAACTGCATTCACTGAACAAGTATTACAATACTCAGACTTTATTTTATGCCAGACATGAATTTTCTGTGTTGCATAAGCAGCATGTTGAATCGTACTTCATTTTCCCCAGAAGTTATTTATGAAGCCAGTAAGGCCATTTTAAATTTTAGGGTGGTAACATTTCTCAAGAGCCTTTTACAAAAGCACTGCAAAGTCTGAATAATGATTTCTGAAGATTTCAGTCTTTTCTCCCTGCTATAGTTTAATACTGCAGTGTTTCCTTCTAGTGAAGTCTCTCACAAAGCTTCCCAGTAATCGAATATGAAAATCTCTTCCCCTCTCTCACCCTCCATAAGTGAGTTTAAAGCTTTTCTTTGGAATGACAGGATGCTGAAATAGAAAGATTGAGCTGAACATCTGCTATTTCACATTTCTCTGCCTGGATTATAAAAGTAACACGCAACTATTAATGCCTGTGTAATATACTCATTAACAGAAAGATTTAAGAATTAGTCTGCTACAATCTGAAACTAACTAAAAATAGCATCATTAGCAAAAGGAAGCAACCTCAAAGTAATTGGCAACTGTGTAAGAAAGAACATACCAATAAAAAAATCCTAGACCATTTCCTCTGTCCACCATTTCTCAAACACCATTCCCTTTGCAATAACTTACTTAAAACATAAACCTTATGAAAGGTCTGCACTGTCCACGAATTAAAGCTTTCTGAATGTTAAGCAGCAGACTGATGACAAGATCTTTTGATAAACCCTGCCAGCTGTCCCTTCTCTTGTACAGAAACCTCTTCACCTAGCAGTGGGCTAGGCATGATATGCGGCACCTTTTTAGCTGACATGAAGTTGTTATACACAGTTTTATTTACGTAACACATGGTACTCTGATAATTCTTATGCCTTGAGTTTATGTTTAAAGAACATGTTGCTACAAGACTAGACCTTTTGGATTAAAAAAAAAAATCAATATAATAGCAATGTTAGGTTTTCTTTTCTACCTGCTTTGTTGATGAAATTTTCTTAGCAAAGGAAACAAGCACTTGATTACATATGGACAGGAATTCAATTCAAATTTCCCTCATTTTTGTTTAAAGGCACTATAACCCTGCGGATGACATAGAAGTGGCAATAAAAGTTTTGTAAAGAATGAGCTGGATGAGGAGATAAGAAAACCTGTCTTATGCATAGCATTTTAACAGGCAATATTTAGGAGGTAGGCTTAGACTTGTCCTTGCTTAGAACATCTTCCAGAGGAAGCCTCAATGCCAGTTACTAAACTGCAATCCGTTGCTTTTAATGTCAGTTTCACACTTGCCAATATCCAGAAATCTTTGTGTTCTCATTTTCACCTACAAATTATTCTTTAGAAAAAATGCCTTGGTAAGCAGAAAATCTGCTTCAAACCTTGTGAATTCATTGCACTGTAAAAGAAACTTTATTACAGTATTTTATATTGCATTAACTCCAGAAACTGAAGCTACTCCAACATATTCTGCTGTAATTGAAGAACTTAAATTTCTTGGCAATTTTTATGTGGTGAATACATTTCATCTGTGTTCATCTTCAAATAGAGGTCCAACTAAATTTCTTCCTTCCCATTTTGCTTATATGTACAAATAAATAAAATGCCAAGCTTCCTTACAAAAAGAAGAAAAATACTTTGGTACATAGAATCATAGAACAGTTTGGGCAGGGATGCCTCACACTAGACCACGTCACCAAGACTCTGTCCAACCTGTCTTTGAACACTGGCATGGATGAAGCATTTACCACTTCTCTGGGCAACTATTCCCGTGCCTCACCACCCTCACAGTAAAGAACTTCTTACTTATATCTAACCTGAACTTCCCCTGTTGAAGTTCAAACCTATTACCCCTTTTCCTATCACTACAGTCGCTGATGAAGAGTCCATCCCCAGCAGCCTTGTAGGTCCCCTTCAGATACAGATTTTCCTCAACTCTCTCAGCTGTCTTCATATAGGAGGTGCTCCAGCCTCCACAGCTCCTCATGGCCCTCCTCTGGACTTGTTCCAACAGTTCCATGTCCTTTTTATGTTGGGGACACCAGAACTGTACACAATAGTCCAAGTGGGGTCTCATGAAAGCACAGCAGAGGGACAGGATCACCTCCTTAGAACTGCTGGTCACGCCCCTTTTGATGGTTGAGTTTCTCCCTCTGACCCTAACCCACAAACTGTCTGTTAGCCCATCACCCATCCCCAGGCAGAGTTCCATACACTCCAGCCAGTCACTGACATAAATAGCTACACCCCCTCCCCATCTGCCCAGCCTGTCTTTTCTAACGAGCCTATAACCTTCCATTCCAACACACCAGTCACAGGAGCCATGCCACCACGTTTTTGTGATGCCAATGATGTCATATCCCTCTAGGCGTGCACGCATCTCTAATTTCTCTTATTTATTACCCATACTATTGGCGAATACTATAGCAGCATCTGAGTCGAGCTCCGAATAAAGACACCTCATTGGCTGGAGCGGCTGAAGTAGCTCTCTACGCCCTGCGGTCTGCTCTGCAGCCTCCCTTTTTATCAGCTCCTCCTGGGTGCCGACGCTGACACCGCCGCGGCAGCCAGCGCAGAGTTCCCAGAGCCGGACCCAGCCCCGAGGCGAGCGCTCACCATCCCGCCCGCTCCCTCCCCTGCCTGTTCGCCTGCTCCGTCCGCCGCGGTCCCCAGGCGGCGTTCACCCTCTATGAGTCAAGCGGCTGCGACAGCAGTACTGCCGGCTCCTGAGCAAGGCCTGATGAGGCCTTGGGCCGGCTCCTGGTGGCTCTGGCCGTTCACGGTCGAGGCCGCTGGACGCTGTGTCTTCGCAACGCTTCGGGGCTGAAGGCCCCTCTCGGGAGCTGCTCACCTCGGCAAGCCAATCAAATGATAGTGAATAATAAAAGATCACCTATGAAAAGGTTAGAAAAACCTCAGTGGACAAATTAAACCCTAAAATAACGGCAATCTCTATCAATTTCTGTAGAAAGCTCCATCAGCTTTTGCTGAAGCTGTCATTCAGGTTGGTTAGCTCAGGCTGCTCAGTGTTCAGGGGATCACGTACTGGCCTTCCTAAGACTTACAGAAAATTATGGTCAACTAGAACATGTCTGGAACACAATTTTCTAATTAAGAATAAAGAAAGCAACAAATAGTCAAGCACAGCTGTAGTATCTGGATAGCAACAAATGCTAAAAAAAGAATAAGAAGGAAATGCTCACACATAATTTTATCATTCCAACAAAATACAGCTGATAGGAAAAAAAATAAAATTTGAAAACAATGCTTATACTTCTGCCTGCAACGCTGAGCACACTGAAACAGAGAACTAAATAATTTTGATATTCAGTTAACCAATTAGCCAGTATTTGAGGAATTCACTAGTCAAACAGAACCAGTAGACAAATAAAGACTAAGATAAAAAAATAATGGACTAATGGAAAAAGCTTCACACAGGATTTTCTTGTTTTTGTTGTTGTTGTTACTGAACTTACATGGAATATGCTGCTCCAGTCAAACAATACTTTTTAGGCTCAATTAAAAAAAAATCAAACTCAGACGTTAAGACAACCTCTCACAGGAAGAATTCACTTCAAAGCCATATTACATGTGAACATTTTCACAGTTACAAAGCAGAGACAATGTCTATTGGGATTCTTTACTAATTCCAAAAGCTTGCTGGGCCCTATCTTTCAGGACCCAAGAGGATATGAAAAAAAGCAAATTAATAGGACAGAATTAATTTCTTTTAATGAAAACCTGAAATACAACATAGAATGAGACTACAGTAAACAAAGCAATTTAAGTCCACCAAATATACATAAATTTATAAAATGCACAAAATTGTCTATAATTACAACAGTACATTTTAAAGAAACTGCACTTGCAGCACTTTGGTAAACAATAGCATGAAAGCTATATCCCATTAAAGTCATCTAGACACGCCTAGGATTTTGCTCTGCAGAATGACATGACTACTTTATTTTAGTAGTAGAGCATGCATTCATTTAGAACTACTACACAGAGAAGTTATATTTATAAATGTGCAGGTTGTAGCTAATAATTTGTTATATAAACAGAGACACAGAGTAGGTTTTAGCAGTTATTTATCTTTCTACAAAAGTAACAATACCACAAAATATTCTTTGGGATACTTAGATGCAGGCAAGATTCTTGTTTAAGGGTTAAAATTTTTCATAAAGTAGTCCAGAAAACAAAGCCCCAGACTTACACATGATCATCTTCTCACATCTAAAATGGATCTTCAGCTTTTAAATTTATCTTAGCACTGGTACACCTTATCTGGAAAGCTTAACTGCTCCTACAGCAAACCTGCTATACACATTCATTAAAAGTCTCAAGATACCTAGATTTACAGAAGTGAATGGACTGCCCTGTACTTCACCCATTTGACTGAACTTAGACATAATACTCAGATCTGACAATGGTAGCCAACACAGACAACAATCGTCAGTAGACAAAGCATCTTAAAAATATCACTGCTGACAGCCCGAAAGTCTTCGTAAGACTCTTCTACCCTAAGAATGTAGAAAAGAGAAGTTTGGAAATTTGTAAAAACATAAACAAAACTGGAACACACAGCTTTTTTGTGTGAAAACCAAAATACACGCAAGGAGAAAAGTAAAATCGGATGCAAAATTCGCTGAAAATTATTCTGATACCAGAATATATGCCCCCTTTTTGAAAAATTCGATGGATTGCTAACACTGCACACTACTATTAACATGTCAGTAAAATATTATTTTATTTTTAATTATTTGTACTGGCAGAAAGGATAATAAACCCCTGCTTTGTACCTAGTAAAACAGCAGGGGGGAAAAAGGAGAAACTATCAAAATAATCTTACTAGACTTCAGCAGAGGACATATCTCACACAACGGCATACCACATAATTCAGGACTCTCAAGTGAGGTCTTGGAAGCTTTCTGATGTTAGCTACTACTTTAATTTCCTTACTGTGGGCAGCATCCTATGTCCTAGTTCATCAGAATGGAAAAAGTCTTTTATAATGAGGAAACATAACAGGCAAAAACAAAAGACCCAATACAGTGAAGCACACAAAGCAAACCAATGCCATTTAGTCTGATTGTGCAGGGTTGGATGCCTCCTTAATATAAGTTTGTAGCTGACAAATTGTGTTTGGTTTTAGATGTATTATTTATGTCATTTCTTCAGGCAAAAGCAGGGCATGTTTGGAGAAACAAAACTTGCTTTATATTGTTCAAAGACCAGCCTACCTTAAAGAGAATAAAACCTGCTAGGCTACATATTTTCACTTTATGGCTTTCACAGTACATTCGATGGGGTCTAGAACGTTTAGTCTTAAAGAATGCAAGCTGAAGCCCTCAAGCAGAAGATCCGACATAAAGCCTTTGTGAATGGCAGAAACAGCACAAAGAGTGCACAGAACAAATCCAAATCCTTTACCACCCAACATTTTGTTACTAAGAAGTTCTTAGCCCTCATTCTGCAGATAAACCTTCATAAATAATAAAATTTAACTGATGCAGTCAACCTGAAAGAAAAACTCAGTGATGCGAACTCTGCCCTTCTTAAGCCTGAATGTGATCTTAGCTCTGAAGTCCATCACTGTCAACTTTAGTCACTTAACCATGGATCATCTAGTGGATAGACAAGGTATGAAACAGCAATGAAACAGATTCAGCTGGAAACTGGAGATGCTGCTGGAAAGAATATGCTAAGAAAAGCATGGAGGTGTGTAAACAACCAGCAATGAGAGAAATAAGAAAATTTCTTCTTACTAGTATGTTATGTGCTGTGCTTTGCATTTGTGGCCAAAACAGTGCTGATAACACACTCCTGTTTGGCCTGTTGCTGAGCAGTGCTTGCACAGTGTTAATGTTTTCTTTATTCCTGACACAGCAAGTAGTCTGGGGGTGGGCTTGAGGTTGGGATTGGATATAGCCAAGACAGCTGAGCTATACTACATGATGTCACACTCAGCAATAAACTCTCAGGGAGACAAGGGGGCAGGTGGGATGTTTGTGGTTATCACATTTTTCTGTGCAAACAACCATTACTTGTTGCAACTGTGCAAGCAACTGTGCAAGCAACTGTGCAAGCAACTGTGGCCCTGCTTCCCAGGAAGCCGCTGGACATCTGCCTGCTGACAGGAAGGAGTGAACAAATTCCTATTTTGCTTTGCTTGCGCACATAGCTTTTACTTTCCCTATTAAACTGTCACTATCTCAATCAATAAGTCTTCTTGCCTTTCTCCTGGCATCCCCCAGTGCTGCAAGAGACTGGATGGGTATTTGGCTGCTGGCTGGGGTCAGCCCACCACAGCCCTGAAGGTACTGAGCAGATACTGCTAAATAAGTGCTTAATTGTTCTTCCAAAGACTGTGTCTTTTCAGGAATAAGGAAGCATACAGATCACAACATAATTTTCTTTAAAATAGGAAAAAGAAAACAATTAAACAAAACCCAAGTCACCTGTTCCACAACTGTGGAGGCTAATTACATGAAGAATATAAGAAAGCATTATAAATTTTGCTCTGTGTACTAAAGCCAACAATTTACACAGGTTTTTAGTGTTCTTCAGCCTGCAATTACAGTGCATTCACACTGCTCCTTACATTACTGTATGTGAACTTTGAGTTTCAACAGGTATTTTTTAAATGCCGGAAGAGGCCAATTCCTATTAAGCGCTTTAAAATATTATTTAAAAAGATCTTGTAAGTAGCCCAAACCTATAATAAAATGTAATAAAATCCAGTTAGATCTTACCACTATATTTTTTATGCAAAACACATTATAAGCCACCCTCAGTGCAGTTCTTAATTCAGTAGCATAAGCACAACCATCCACCTTTAAAAACAATAAGGACATTGATCTGCTCAAGTGAGTCCAGAGGAGGCCACGAAGATGATCAGAGGTCTTGAACTCTAGGAAGACTGGCTGAGCTCTGGGCTTCTTCAGCCTGGAGAGTCTGGAGAAGAGAAGGCTCCAGCGAAACCTTCCAATCTCCATAGTCCTCCATACTCCATATCAGCCTTCCAGTACCTAAAAGGAGGCTACAAGAAAGCTGGAGAAGGGCTTTTAATAAGGGCAGGTAGTGAAGGGACTAGAGGGAATGGCTTTAAACTGGATATGCAGACTAGATATTAGGAAGAAACTTGTTACTGTGATGGTGGTGAGACACTGGAACAGGGCACTCAGAGAAGCTGTGGATGCCCCATCCCTGGAAGCGTTCAAGGACAGGCGGGATGAAGCCTTGAGCAAACTGGTCTAGTGTGAAGTGTCCCTGCCCATGGCAGTGGGGTTGGAACTAGGTGATCTTTAAGGTACCTTGCAAACCGAACTATTCCATGATTTTATGAAATGATGCTGTATCTTACACAAGTGCTTAGAAGCAATGCATTCTGAATTAGTCAGTTAAGCATGGTGACTAATTCACCATTATGCCAGAATTAGCTTACAGGTGGGGGAACAGACACTATTCCAGGACAGTTAATAAAAAAAAAAGAAAAAAATCTGTTTGTTTTTTTTTTTTTTTTTTTTTTCTCAGCAGAAGCTGTGTTACATGGCAAAGGGAAGAATGACACATCTTTCTTTTTACAACTTCAGGTTTTGCATCCCAAATACTATTCTATATGCTTGGGCCATACTCCTATCAGACAAGCAACAGCTACTCATAGTTTCATGCTGGGAAATCACCACCCTGGTGTACTGTAGCATATATAGCCACTTTGACCTAACAAAGCAGACATCCATCTTCAGACTGTAGGGCACCATTTGGGGCTCTGACCCAGCACCAAGTGATTCGCAAGACGGACACAACTAGTATGTTCTGGGGGGAGCGAGCTCTAAGCAGAGTGACAAGAACAGGGCCACCAGGCTTCAGGTCAGAGGATGATTCCTTGTCCCTCTTTCAGCAATTAAACATGTACCCAGTATGCCTACATGCCTGGCATAGATCTATTTGAACTGGTGCAGGGTGGAAATATGATCTGCAGTGGCTAAAAGACCTTATAATAACAAAAAACAGAATCAAAAGACTCTCCAGATCTCTGAGCCCAGTATTCTAAAATTATGAGTAGTAAGATAGGAGTTCCACTGACTGCCTTCTCCACAGCCACAGATCCTAAAGCCCATTCCAGCATCCTGAAAGAAGTTTTTTATTTGTACTTCAAGGAGAAAGCAAAAATGACAACCTGGTAAACTAAAAGGAAGGAAATCAGTGGCAGATAATATTGGGAAACTATGAATTTGTCTGGATGTCTGTACTAAACACCTGCCTTCACCAGTTCAACCTGTCTGAAAAATTTCTTCCTGGCTAGTCATTTAGGTTACTGCAAAGATGACCTATCAATGCAGAATCTGCGAAATTAATATCAAAGAATTTGGCCTACCTGTAGGAGGAGTAAATTTCCACTAACTGGTGACTTTCTAAGTGAGTAAGTGTTCTACAAACAAAAATTCAAATCCAATTGTATATTAGAAAACAAACAAACAAACAAACAAACAAACAAACAAACAAACCCTTTCCTACCTCTGCTAGGGTCGTTTTCTTTGAAAAGTACGGACCTCAGACATTGCGTTTGGCAAAAGGTTTATGACTTTGCTTTTATCTTTCACAAAAGAACATTTAATTTTCTGTGTTTACAAGAGAAGCATGTAATCTGTCAATCTGAACGATACACTTTTCTAGGTCTGTATTTTCAAAATTACAATCTTCCAGAAGTTTGAGGTACACATGCTACAAAAATAAGATGCTGGTATTTTATTTTTCTCCTTACACTCATTTACAGAACACATACCACTGTTCAGCTCTTACCTTTACCAAATGAGATTACAGGTCAAGATCCTGAACTTTATAATGGAAAAAAACCTGCAACTATGGATTTCATGAAATGTGTACACATTATAATTATATATACACATAATAATTTACATATGGTAATCTACTGTAGTTCCTTGCAATAGAGCTGGAATTGTTTTCAGAATCCAAAGGTTAATACGATTCTTGAAACAACTATAACTTATTTAAATTAAAAACTGGAACAATTTATGCAAGTCATTAAGATACTTTGATCAAAAATCAAGGAAAGTTGTCAGAGAACACAACAATTACCTCTACTCTCCCAGGCTTGAGCACACCGATTTTAACATAGGAAGACAAATGTATGTTACTAACAGAAACTGTTTCTAGACAGTTACTAAAATGTGTGAATCTGTCTTACCCACCTGGATAAAGGTTATTTGCCACTTAAAGCTTCAAACAAAACTTCTTATTTCAAAGCAATCTGCAACAGTTATTCAGCAAACAGCTAATATCTTAAAACCTGAAATCTATTACCTGAACTACAGCCTTTTAAGTAGTTTTGATTTTTATAAAAGACTCTTCACAGAGTTTTCCTTTGTCAAGTATCTATTTTTAGCTTCAGATTATGCTCTGTTTTCAAGCACACTGATTTATGCATACTCAACATTAATATTCTTAATATCTTTAAAATGTAGATACCACAGTAATAAGCATCTATCATATTTTGTAACTAATAAAGACTATTTAACCTGCCAAATTAAATTAATAATTCAGACTGCTCCATAATATCACTATCAATCCGGCAGCTTTTAACCCAACTGAGAAAATTACTTCCTAAGATTGTGATCTTTCAAATCAGAGATGATTTTTGATTTGCACCAGGCATATATTTACATATACACATACATATTTATATACATATATAAAAAAAATCTTACAATTGGGTAAGATGGTCATGTAAGAAAACAAGAATACCCCAAATGCACTGCAAAACAAGCATATCATTGCTTGCTAAAATTAACCTTTTGTAACACTGCAGCATTGGAAATACCTTGTGAAAAATCACTGGCCACTGTCTGCTAACATTCTGATACAGACTAATCTTGCATTCTGCATGAGCAACTATCTGTTTCTGGGATGTCTCTTCACATTGTGATTTACTGTCATCAATTGAAAGACAACTGCTTCTTTGCACAGCCATTTATATCTAGCAGGTCTCCTAGGACAGATCCAGAATCACATTAAAATTGATCTTGAGCTTTCAGCATCAGTTAGATAAATGAGCAGTCTAGCCACTTTATTCATTGTGAAGAAATAAATTTAGCACATCAGGGATACTTCTGCATGATGAATCCAGAAACAGGAGTGTATGATGAAGACACCTGAGTGACCCTGCCTGGATTCATGTTGATTCATGCAGAAGCTCATGGTCCTGCATCATGCTCTTTCTTGATGGTGCGAACTGCAGAATCAGCTTGTATGTAGCTCTTAGTGCATTCCACTTATTAGTCCTGTGATGATGGAGATGACAGCAAAGGCACTCGGGAACACTTGCAAAATCCAGCTTGCTCCCTGAGACAGGCTTATTGGACACAAGTTCAGCACTGGCCAGGAGATGTCCAAAATGATTAATGTGCAACAACTGAAGTGCCTTTTCAGCATGGTTGGAGAATCCATTTTACTTGGGTTTTTCATAAACTCTTGAAATATCCCAGAATTTCTAGTGCTCCAGATGAAATACCTATGGTGTAATTCTTTAGTTCAGCTGGTATTCATCTCATTGGCTGCTCTATCCCACTGAATCATTACTGGAAGTAAACTGCATGCCCTTGAGACAGGGATTATTGAGTTACCTATGGTGAAAAGCATCTAACACTTTTGAACTTCTCTGAAACACATAGAGATGCTAGGATACTGTATCTCCTAAATCATTCATTGAAAATGCTGCATATCACTTCTACAGAAAACTACACACTAAAAATGTTGCATACAAACCAAATGGTTAAGTATGAATTTAGCAATATTTAAAATAAATGGCATAACAGGTTTTATGGGTAACTCTTACAGTTCTTATGCTCTTAAGCATCATCACTGTGTATACCTGTTTACTAACTAAGTTCTGTAAAGGCAGAAAAAAAGGAGGATTTTTCCTTCTCAGTGTTCAAGGTCAGGCTGGACAGGGCTTTGAGCAACCTGTTCTAGTGGAAGGTGTCCCTGCCCGTGGCAGAAGGCTTGGAACTAGATGGCCTTTGAAGTCCCTTCCAACCACCCATGTCCAGTCAGGCCACATTTAGCACAAAAGTAAGAAGCCAAACATGAGAGTGAAAATCTGCCTTTCCTAGAACCGACTGAGGACTAACTTCAGCCTCAGGGTGTATCTTCAAACTTTGGTCATCCAATGTTATCAGGACGCAGTTCACTCAGCACAATTACTGGGTATGATGTTCCTATTCCTTGTTCTTGCAATACTAGGTGGAAATTAAAAACACCACAGAGTTTGCATTGAACTTTTGCTATATGATACCATGCCTCTTTTTTAACACAAGAATATGCTGAGTGCCTTGTGGAAAAATGGTTGTCCAAAACTAGACGAGCAAGCTTTTCTTAGTGCCTAAGAAGTGCTCTGTAAAAATCACTGTGAAACACTTTTCATTTCAGAAGTGGAACATACAGCTGGAACAGATGTCTCACATTTACCCATTTAGAATTAAACAAATATATATTTGTATTAATGTCTCTTACAAACTTCCTTGCATAAATAGTATCACATAGCTACTGAAGCTGATCTTAATTAAATAAGAATCAGAAGATACTTCTTTCCATGGTACTGGTCTGCTGCTGAAAAAGTATTCATTCTCAAAAAAAAAACAAACCCTAAATGCGGTAATTTGTATAGCAGCATGAAAATGCCATAGATCCAGAACACAAACTCCCTGACTATAATGCAAAGCAACATATCATTGTATATGCTAGGTTAGAATAAGTAATGATCTAAGTATGCATTATTAAATATATTAAATATGTAAGGCTACAAAATCTCCAAAGCAGATACAGAAGTCCATCTTAAAAATTCATAAAGATAAAAGATCAGTTTTTATATTCACATTATATAGTCAGGGTATCAATACACTGTGACTATGTACTAGCCCTCAACTTAATTCCATTCACAGCAAATCAGTTTCAGATAATGTCTCATATATTTATTCCCACTGAGAAAAATTACACTGTTATAGCCATCATAAGAAACATCCATCCAAGTGAAGATGATTTGCTGATAAGAAACAGCATGACTGCAAACAGAACACTAACATTGACACATTTTCTAGGAGCATTGTTAGAATACGAAACGAATTAGCAAAAATACTAAGTATAAAGCCCTCCTTTGATGTTACAGCTCATTTGATCTATCAGCTAACATTTCTTTACCACCAACTGCACAGTTCCAAACTATACTGTTATGCTGGCTGCAACAACCTGCTGACCCAGCATGAGCTGATGTGTCAGAAGAATCAATAGAGAACTCAAGTTTTTGCCTTTTTTTTTTTCTTCTCTGAACTGAAGTGCTGTGTAGTCAGGTGAGACAAGAGAAGCAGACACTTGTGGCCAGAAGTGTATGTGGATTCCTTTTCACCCACCATAACATGAAACGACTGCCTACATTGCCTACTCACACTTCCATTTACACTAAAAGATAATTAAATACTGGCATATTTTGGCACTGACGTGTTTCTGACTATGACGCAATTGTGTAAACTGCCCAGAATGTCACTGGTAAAACCGTGTTGCAATAGTGTATCACTGATGTGGTGAGTCATGTACCTTCCCTGCTGATGCTCCCCGGCAAAAGCGTAATTCCTGAAAAGTTCTAGTACAGTCACAAATCCACCATTCCGACAGGCCAGCATTCTTCAGACAGCCTAAATAAAGTCGCTAGCAGGAGCCCTGCAGAAGGGCACATGATTCAGGATAGTACAAGTATCATACTTTTTGCTCTGTCTTGTGCCAAAAATCTAGCTTGGTTAGTAAACTTGTCAAAAGGATCATCCTGTAAAGTAGTAGATACCTTGAATTGCTAGTGAGCTTCCACAAGCTCCAGTGAGCTTCTTCCCACAGAAGATGCATCTTGCAGGCTCTAAATCAGGAAAGGTGAGCTGTCTGCATTAATAAGATGTTTGCCCTTCAGCACAGGTTTTTGCTGAAACACAATTTTGACAGAGCACTGGGTTTTTTTACTACATTTGACACTAAAGACAAAAATTTGATAAAACCAAAAAAGTTCAACATTATTGCTCTACACTAAAGAGGAGGTTCCTTAGAGAAATTCTTAAGATCATAGGAATATACAGAGGATGTTCTTGGATAAACCACGGAAATGGCCGCTATTTGCTTTTTACTGGTAAGTCTTAACTTTCCTCTTTTTTAGACACATAGAGCAAAGTGAGTAAAAAATGCTCTCCATTCTGAGTTTCACATATCCTCACATGTTCCTCATCTCTTTCTTAAACATCCAAATATAAGTGTGAATTGAGAGTCACTACTCTTTGTCTCTATTTTCTACTTCTTAGATTTCACTTATGTGTATGTAAGAAGTTAATGCCTCTGGAGAGTCTGTTCCACTTCACCCCACTCCCCTTTATAGTCCAGCTTCAAAACAAAGAAGAGTAGAAGCAGGGAAAGTACATGCATTTGCACTCCAGCTCCACTACCTTTTATGCTTCTTGCACCTCCAACTGCAGTGCTATCCAACAGAACAGGAACATGACAAGAGACAGCTGAAGAAAAGACACCCTTATTTCCTCTCCTTTCTTAGGCTAAGTGGTCTCACTCTTGGACTCAAGATTCGGAGTTTGCCAGTGAACTTCCAGGTAGCTCTGTGCCTGCTCTCTTCCCTCTCTGCACACTGAGGACCCCTTACAAACCAGTATCCGGGGCACAAATGAGTGCAGAAAGTGACACGTGAGCTACATTCGCTTACATAGTTTACTAGTTGAGAGTTCCTACAGCAGATGTGTCAATACCTCTGGTACTAAAATGTACCATTTTAGTGCTCATTTCATACATCATGTAACGGCTAGGAAAATACTGACAAGCATTTTTTTACGGTATCCACTTTGAGATGTGAGAACTGTTTTCTTCCACTGTGCTCAATATCCCACTTTCTGCCTGATTTTCATGAAGAATTACTTGGGTAATTGAACTCTACCTGCAAGATATTATAATAAAAAGCATACTACATGCAAATATACAGCAAGTCCATTTTCACAAAACATGCACACCCATATCTGAAAAATGACAGAACACTGATGGAAGACGAGTAGGAAGGAACCTTGCCTGAAAGCACAAACAAGAAATCGAACGTAAGATGAGGAGAAAATGCAGGAGACTTCGAAATAGCAATTGCAGTTGTCCAAAGCCTCTTGATGTGGTACCATGTATAGAGCATAGAAAGGCAAAAAGAGACAAACTGCTGCCAAGAGGACAGAGAGATTAGGTACAGAAACTTAGATAAACAAATACTATGAATCTCTTCTAACCAGATCACTGGATTTGTTGAGATTCAAAATGATGGACAAAATCTGTGTTAGAAGAAAGAAAAAAGTGTATCTTTGTAGCTGAAGGTGGTATAGATAGTGATATAGATAAAGTGAAACAAAATTCATATAACGTACTGGTAGAGCCAGAATTCACTAAGATCTTCCACTGCTTCCCAAGACAGGCTTTGCAAAAGTTCAGTCTAGAGAACATACGGACAAAGCTGGGAGCCCATCTCAGAACTCTGGCTGAAAAACCACCTACTACTATGGCTCTCCATTAAGAAGTGAGATTATATTTTACTAATAGTGGATCAACTTAATCCCAGGAGATCCTCACCACATTCTGTCCCCACTGCGATGGGTTGCATATTGTACTTTTCAGCATATGTCTCCAAAATTCAGTACTGCTCACACATCAGTATAAAAATAGTTTCAGTATACTAGTCAATGCTACATCTACAATTAAGCCAAAGGGAGCTGGGATACTTTTAGACCAAAAGAAATGCAAAAGGCAGACATCCACGCACCATTCTAAATATGCTTATATTCCACAGATTAAGTTTTCAATCCAGAAAGATTCATCTTGTAGTAATTCTGATGCATTATTTAAATCCTCCTAAACCAGCTTACTATTAGAATCCGGATTAGTCTGTTGTGCTGTGCTGCAGAGGGAAACAACACATTGCCGCAGCAACTACAAAAATGGTGTTCTGCTTTTCAGTTTAGTAGTTCCCTATAGAAGAGATTGGATCATCCAGGAAAAAAATCTCTTTCTGTTCAGCATTTTTTCTAATGCACGAAACCAAAATTGAGTTTGCTAATATATCAAAATCAGTATTCCTCTTTACTGTAACATAATTAACATTCTCAGTTCAGTCTGGATTTTGGACTCACATCAAGGGGAGTACTACTTAACAGTATAAGCAGTGGACATGCTGTTTCTGGATGCGCCAGTGCTGGCAGGTCTGCTACAATGGGGCTTGGTTTCTACAGTATTTTTTTTTATGACTGGTATTTTTTTCCTTTTGCAAAGTCCATGTACAGCATTTCCCACATTTGAGACTTTTTACCTACCTTCTTAAAGTTTTCTAAATATTGGTAGTTACCAAAAGATAAAACACCATAAATTGTGGCTGAAATGAACAAAAAGGGTAAAAAATACCCAGAAAACACACAAAACAAAGAATATAAGTTTGTTTCCATATGAATGACTGGCACCCAGTTTTTATCTTTTTCTCCAGAATCTTAGGTGTAATGTTTCATTCTAATCATATACACAATTATTTTTAGCAACAAACCTTCTGCTATATCAGACTGCAAAACTGTCAAAATGCTCCAGAACCACCTGCTCTTTCCAATTCAGGGAGCCCACTAACGTAACATTCCACATTGCATGGTTTCTTTCACTATTTAATGTTTTTCTTCCTTCACCATGTCTGCAGTCAAGCTCTTTTTCATATTTTAATGAATATTCTTTGCTCTATTTCTTATGAATGAAATAGTTTTCTAGGACTTATTTTCTTAACCTGTGGAGACTGCTTTGCATAAGAACTAATGTGACAAGAATAATAGTGGAGTAAGCATACAGTTGGAGTTCTGTTTTTCCAGTAAAGCGCATTTCAGAATTGCACCTAATTCTAGCTCTCTTCTTCCTGTGACATACTAATTTAAATCTGCAAATGGAAGCTGAGATATTCTAAACTAGATCTATTTGAATCTTCTAGTCTTACTTTTTGAAAAATTCCATGGAATTGTTTTTCCTTACCCCAATTTTTTGTTAAACATTTCTTCAATTTCTATAGAGCTTTTAACAAACCTTTAAATGAACTTTTTTGCATTTATGGAAAAATATGAGAATCACCTTTCTTCACCGTGCCTCCTCTCAGTCTCCCTTAGATAGGATCACATTTTAGTTCTCAAGCTGCTAGCTATTTGCAATTTGCTTCTGAAACAGTATCAGCAGTGCACTTTAGCAAAAAGTCTAAATCACAATCAAAACTCAAAATAGCTTTTAAAAGCTACTGAACTAAAGATAAATGAAATACATAATGCCATTACAAGCTGAGAGAAAAATCAAATTATTTATTTCTTTAAGTGTTCATAACATCAAATATTTGACTCTACCCATTTTTACTAATCATACAAAATTGATTAGTAAAAGTAGTGAAAGCTCTCCTCAATTTGTACATAGAAAAAAATGAGACGTACAAAAAATGAAAATAAGATCACTTAAAATATTTCAACAAAAGATAAAGATTTGATTAACCTTTTGGATTAAAACGTTGGATTTCTTTTAAAAAGACTATGGTGAGGAAACCTTACTTAGAATCATAGAATCAGAATAGTTAGGGTTGGAAAGGACCTTAAGATCATCGAGTTCCAACCCCACTGCCATGCGCAGGGACACCACCCACTAAACCATGCCACCCAAGGCTGTGACCAACCTGGCCTTGAACACCGCCAGGAATGGAGCGTTCACAACTTCCTTGGGCAACCCATTCCAGGGCCTCACCACCAGTAAAGAACTTTACTTTACAGTAAAGAACTTCCTCCTTATATCAAATCTAAACTTTCCCTGTTTAAGTTTGAACCCATTACCCCTTCTCCTATCACTACAGTCCCTCATGAAGAGTATATCCCCAGCATCCCTGTAGCCCCCCTTCAGATACTGGAAGGCTGCTATGAGGTCTCCATGCAGCCTTCTCTTCCCCAGGCTGAACAGCCCCAACTTTCTCAGCCAATCTTCATACGGGAGGTACTTCAGTCCCCTGATCATCCTCATGGCCCTCCTCTGGACTTGCTCCAACAGTTCCATGTCCCTTTTATGTTGAGAAAACCAGAACTGCAAACACTACTCCAAGTGAGGTCTCATGAGAGCAGAGTAGAGGGGCAGGATCACCTCCTTCAACCTGCTGGCCATGATCCCTTTGATGCAGCCCAGGATACAGTTGGCTTTCTGGGATGCGAGCACACACTGCTGGCTCATGTTCATTTTTCATTGACCAGCACCCCCCAAGTCCTTCTCCACAGGGCTGCTCTCAATCTTTTCTCTGCCCAACCTGTAGCTGTGCCTGGGATTGCTCTGACCCAGGTGTAGGACCTTGCACTTGGCATGGTTAAACTTCATCAGGTTGGCATCAGCCCACCTCACAAGCGTGTCAAGGTCCCTCTGGATGGCTTTCCTTCCCTCCAACATATCAACCGAACCACACAGCTTGTTGTCATCGGCAAACTTGCTGAGGACACACTCAATCCCACTGTCCATGTCACCAACAAAAATGTTGAACAAGACCGGTCCCAACACTGATCCCTCAGGGACACCACTCATTACTGGTCTCCAGCTGGACATTGAGCCATTGAGCACTACTCTTTGTGTGCGGCCATCCAACCAGTTCTTTATCCACTGAGTGGTCCACCTACCAAATTGATGTCTCTCCAATTTAGAAACAAGGATGTCGTGTGGGACAGTGTCAAATGCTTTGCATAAGCCCAGGTAGATGACGTCAACTGCTCTAACCCTGTCCATCAGTTCCGTAGCCCCATCATAGAAGGCCACCAGATTGGTCAGGCAGGATTTCCCCTTAGTGAAGCCATGCTGGCTGTCCCCAAGCACCTTGTTGGTTTTATGTGCCTCAGCATGCCTTCCAGGAGAATGTGCTCCAAGATTTTGCCAGGCACAGAGGTGAGACTGACTGGTCTGTAATTCCCTGGCTCATCCATTTTCCCCTTCTTAAAAATGGGGGTTATATTTCCCTTTTTCCAGTCATCAGGAACTTCACCTGACTGCCATGATTTTTCAAATATGATGGACAGCGGCTTAGCAACTTCATTTGCCAGCTCCTTCAGGACTCATGGATGGATTTCATCCTGTCCCATGGACTTGTATACATCCAGGTTCCTAAGATGGTCTCGAACCAGATCCTCTCCTACAGTGGGCCTAAGGCCTTCATTCTCACAGTCCCCGCGTCTGCCTTCCAAGACTTGGGTGGTGTGGTCAGAGCATTTGCCAGTGAAGACTGAGGCAAAGAAGTCATTAAGAACCTCAGCCTTCCAAATCCAGGGTAGCCAGATCTCCTGATAGCTTCCGGAGGGGGCCTACATTGTGCCTAGTCTGTCTTTTATTCCCTACATACCTATAAAATCCCATCCTGTTATCCTTAACATCCCTAGCCAAGTTTAATTCTAAGTGGGCCTTAGCTTTCCTAACCTGGTCCCTAGCTTCCCGAACAACACCCCTGTATGCTTCTCAGGCCGCCTGTCCTTGCTTCCACCTTTTATAAGCCTCTTTTTTCCTTCGAATTTTCCTCAGCAGCTCCTTATCCATCCAAGGAGGTCTCCTGGCCCTCCTTCACGCTTCCTTCTAGTATGGATGTATCACTCCTGAGCTTGCAGCAGGTGATCCTTGAATATCAACCAACAGTCTTGGGCCACCCTGCCCTCTAGGGCTGTATCCCATGGAACCTTACTGAGCAGGTTCCTGAAGAGGCCAAAGTCTGCTCTCTCGAAGTCCAGGGCAGTGAGCTTGCTGCATGCTCTTCTCACTGTCCTGAGGATCTCGAGTTCGACCATCTCATAATCGCTGCAATCAAGGCTGCCCTGGAGTGTCACATTTCCCACCAGGCCTTCCCTCTTAGTGAGGACAAGGTCAAGCATGGCACCTCTCCTTGTCGGCTCCTCTATTACTTGCAGAAGGAAGCTGTCTTAATGAAGATGAATACTTTTCTTTTTGACTGATGGCATTTTCAAAAGTGTGAGATCACTACTCAACTAGAATGTTTCTTTTCTTCATGTTCACTATGTCCAAACATTTTCTTGTTCATGCTCCAGTTTTCAGTGTCTAGAAACAACACACCAAATCTAATGCTCAAATGAAAGGTGAAATGATTTTTGTTAGAAAATGGACTGCAAATTACTAATAACGTGAAGTGACAAATTTCTAGCATCTTCACAAAAAGATGATATATGCTTCAATGGAAATTAGAAAGGAAAAAAAACGTCATACATTCCATCCCCATAATTCTTAATTCTATTAAATGTGAATCATGGTTTTAGCTAAGTCATCTATACAGGAAACCTTTCCTTTCTGATGTGTAATCATTTTAATTTAGGTGTTGATAAAAAGCACCAGGGAAGCACATGATATCAGAAATAGCACTGTACAAATAAAATCTTAGCAATTGCTATCTTTAAAAAAAATTTATGTTGTTACAGCTTTCTAGCCATAAGGATGTTAGATCAAAACAGAGAAAACTTTTGTTTTATTTAACATATCGGTATAAGTTTGTATTCTGGATATGCAAAAGATGTTCATATGCCAAGAGACTGACAAGTTCTTCAGCTGTAACATTGGATGCTATCTTTCCTTACATTTAATTCTGAAATGCACTTATCATACAACATCTTCAGTAGTTTGCATACTATACATAATAATTTATTGCAGCAATTTGCTACTTTAGTTTTGCTATTTCCTACTTAAATAATTAATTATTCATCAACTTAAGAAACAATAGGTTCTTATGAATGCTATACTGTTTGTGTGACTTCTTTTTTTAAGCATAGAGTAACTTCTACTATTCAGCAACTGCCTCTAATTTTACCTAAAACACTTGAAGAAATTAAAAAAAAAAATTAATTCTTTTTAGGTAGCATTATTTTCTCCAAATACAGATATAAGGAAAAAATAAATACTTAGAAGCTGGATACTGTAAAATTTAAAGGGGGGTCATGGATGAGAAACATTCCTAGATTGACTACTACAAAGCATGAAGAAATAGTTCTTTAAAAAAAAAAAAAAAAAAAAAAGATGGGGAGCTTTAATTCTCCCAGTTGTTAGGAATTCCTTTTTTCTTAAAAAAAAAAAAATAAATAAAAATTGAAGAACCAAGCCCTGCACTCTACTTGCATCACCATGCAAGCAGCATTCAATTTACCTCAGTTTATATGTATTCAAGAGAGTTTAGTAGCATGAAAACCAACTAGGAATACAAACTTACTCAAGTTCTTGACCCAGAGTCAGTAACAATTTGTAGAAGTGAAGGACTATGGACCTGGGCACAAAATCATATAAAATTTATAAAAATACATTATTTTCTTATATAAAGTCTCATCTCAAACTCTCTCCTTGTGCATTTGATGAGGTCCTTGTCGTAATACATAGTAAACCTCATAAATAAGAAAGTATTCTTGTATTGTTGTTCATACAATTGTTGAACTTTGATTTTTATCTGCCACAAGTCATCTTACGTAACTGCAATTTAGTCTGCTCTTCACTGTATCTGTGTAATAAGAATCCACACTGGAATTCTGGGATGCACGTAACTGCACACCACTGCAACCTTCCTCCATAAACAGGTCATTGTCTTAGCTGTGGGTCAGCAAGCCTCATAAATTGTTACAATCCAGGTTCTCCGTGGGCTTCTAGAAAAATTATAACAATAGTTTCCAATACTCACAGATTATATAAGAAAGAAATATACAGTATTTCTATAATTATAGGCTATTCATAAATATTTTCTCAGAATAGTAATCAATATAACCTTGGAACAGAAGCAAGAGAGATCTGTCACAAAATCATTATGAGCTCCAGGTATTAGCAAACAATACAAACATAAAACAAGATATATACAAGAAGGAATTTATAACATAAATGCTTCATCTTCTTGGCTATGGCAACAGTAACAAGAATCATTATTAGTACTTGCAATTCTTAGACATAAGTAATTATTAGCATACCCTAGCAATACACCAGAAACCTAAAAAAAACCCCATAAACATAAACGTTTGTGCACACACACATAAAATGCAAGCATCCAGCTCAGAGGCATTAAGAGCTTTCCCTTGTGGAACAGAAAGCGGAAGCTTGGGTCCCTCTGCTGTTAGCAGGCTAGCTCAGTCCCGCTCTTCACCACAGACCCTGCATCAGGGTAGGCCTCTGGAGGCAACTGCAGATCAGAGGCTTATCGCTTCTACTTAAAATGCAAGGTTTATCTACTTCAGCTCAGCAATAGAGTGCATTCTGCCACAACATAACATTTATGGGCACGTTCTGGCTTACTGCAAGACAGAAAAAACGTCTGACAGATAAAAGTTATCACATTACAAAATGAACTTAGGGTCACAGCCTATGCATTTACAAAGAAATGGCGAAGTCTGAAAGCCTGTTCTCTTGGACTGCCTCCCAAAAAGCTTCATTTAAACATAAAAATGAGATGTACAGTACCTTTAACAGGGAGAGCTTAGAAGAGATTCACTTCACATTAGGGTTCTGCTACACTGAAGTACTTCTCAAAAGAGTCCTTAAATTAAATACTTCACATTGACATTTATCAAAACTCTTTCACTCCACTCACTGAGAGGTTTATACTTTATTTTCTTTACTGTCTGATTGCTTAAGCCAATGTGGGAAGTATGCTGGAAATCATGGTTACAAAGTATCACAGATCAGCTTCCTACTTTAAGTACTGCTGTAACAGCACATTTTTACAGGAGGATTGTGAAAACACTGAAGAAAAAGGACTGCAAGTGGATTAAACACTGAATAAACTTTAACCTATTATTTTCCACTTCAAATTTGTTATTACATCACAAACAAATAAGAAGGTCAATAGAAACTAGTTATATTTACCCACCAAGGCTTGATTTTACACAGGAAAAAAACCATACTGGTTTGAATTAGAAAAACTACATCTAGGAAGATGTAATACATCCTTGTCTATAGGACACATAACTCTAGGCAGTACCATGCTAAGCTGTATTAATGGACAGCATCAAAAAAAAAATTACAAATGCAAGGCTAAGTTTGCAAAAAAAGTATCGCAATTACTTTTAAACACCTACTTGCTTCTGTAGCCACTGTTCTCTCCTTCTTTGTTTTCTTCTCAAGCTTTTCAACTTGTTTCTTTCTCTCTTACTCAGCCTTTGGTTGAAGGAAATACTTGTAGGCTGCATGAGATCAACAGGTGTGATGTACTGTTCCTCTTCCACAGCACTTGTAGGTGAAGAAAGATTCATCACAAAAGGTGACCCATCAGCAATGGCATTTCCAGAAGATTGTCCAGGAGCTTCAAAATCACGCTGACTTTCTGTTTCTTTACGTAGCAATGTGGTAAAGGAAGTAACTTGAAACCTTTTTTGTAATTTGTCAGCACTGGAACTAGACAGGTCCTTCAAAGTAGAAACATCTTTCCTATTGGACTCTAACTGCAAGCCACTTCGTGTGTCAACAGGTGGATTTGTCTTTTGGCTATGGTAAATAGTTTCATATAATGAAGGTGACAGAACAAGTCTCTCTCTGATACTTAAATCCAAACTATGTGATCTTCTGTGAAAAGGTTTTATGGTGCATGCATTATTTATAGGATAGAAAGCAGAAATACTTCTCTTTTGATTTAAAGGAAATGTTTTACTTCTTCTCTCAAAACTGGAAGCTCTTACTTCTAGACAAAGTGCTTCTGTTAATTTGCCAGTACTATTATTATTCCTGGCCATGCATGAAAGCCCTTGATTTTTGATTTCCAAAGTTGCAGTTACCACTTCATGGCAGGCATCCTTGCTAAAGCCAGAGTGAATTTCGAGGAGAGGTAAGTGCTTCCCTGGTGATTTTGACAATTTAATAGAGAAAGCTGGCTGATAGTCAGTCCGACTTTTGCAGAAGTGTATATTTACTAACTGCCCACAGGAACATTTTTTGTTGCAAACGAAGTTAAAGCCCCCTAAGCGCGCTTCACAGAACGGACAGTGCAGTTTCCCAATTGTCCATTGTGCCTATTGATAAGAAAAAAAATACATCAAACACATTAAATGCAAATAAGTTATTAAGAAATCATTACTAGAGTTACTTTGCTCCATTAATAAAAGGGTTTACTCTTTGGTTTTCAAACATAACAAACAAGACTTCACAGCAGAAAGCAAATCTACCATAAATAATGTTTTGGTCAGAACTCTGCTTGCTGCAGTGATAACTTAACTCTAAGAACTCTAGAACACACATTTCAGAATGTAGGGTCTTTGAAATATGTTTTAAAATTGTCCATAGATAGAATAATGCTGCAATACTAATGAAAACACTAGCTCCTTTAGAGCAGTCAAATCAATTTACCATGTTAATCTGGAATTGGCAAGCACAGTTTCTCAGCTGAGTCTTCTGAATGCTGATACATTTCTTGCATACTAAGTACAGTGGAAGGAGTTTTCTTACAAAGAGAATATAGCTTTTTGCTTTGTTTACAAAAGCTTGAAATGGTATTTGCATTTTGGTGTATGTATTATTACAACATAATCTGTGTACAAATACTATGCAACATCCTTAGTACACTATCTGTAAGGAGACAGTTATTTTCATTATTTGTTATTCTATGAATTTCATTTCAATCTTAAAGGCACTTTTTCAAAAGAAAATATGTATCAAAGACCTATAAACTCCTACATATTAGCACACTCATTACTATTTTCAGTAAATATATCTGTCAGCAGAAACATTTTTGACGATTAAAGTTATGCAAGTGTTTGTAGGATCAAAGCCTGTATGAGAAACAACATTATCGACTCCAGTCACATATTATTCAACAGTGTGCCTGAAGTGGGGCTGAGCCATGAATACAGAAGCTGCGCATTTCTAGTTAAAGTATTGCTTTCAGTTGCAGATGTCTTTCAAGGTAGTTTGAGAAGATGATTCTATGACTGATGCTTGTCTGATTGAAAGCTTCAGAAAGTTTCAGTAAAATCAATTTTGCAGTTTCAGAAAAAAAAACCAAACTTGTTCAGAAAAAAGGTTATTTTTCATATGCAATGCTAGAAAAAGTTCTGAAACACTTCTTTGAGAAACATACTCTGCCTTGTGGGTTAAGACTGCAAAATGTCACAAAGCTTCGAAGATGTGCCTTTCACTGCACTTACGAGATTCTGTTTAAATCTGGATATGTTTTAAACCTAGAGAAAAAAAAATCTTAGTTGACATGCGTCCAAAGGCTTTCAAATCCCTGAAAATTCCTTGAACATGCACAGTCACTCTCAGTTTAGAAGGCTGACCAATCTAGGCATATGCTATTTCCAAAGAAGAATTAAGATGGTTCAGTGATTTACTGTAAGTCTCCTACACTCCATACCTGGGTGTCATGGGCTAGGCACTAAAATTCAGAGAAAGTCCTCTCTAGTGCTGCTAATGTGTCTTTCTGGAACTCAGGCATTATGGAATAGAAATATGGATCTTCAAATGGAGAGGAAGAGTGATTCATGAAGGTTTGAGAAGAAAACTAGAAGCCTGGCAAAACTGGGAATCCAATAGATGGTAGGAAGAAAAAGGACATCTCTATGTTGCACATGCAGAGAAACTGGGAGATGAGGTGCAGTACAAGGGAGTCCAGGACTGATTTAGCATGAGCTTGGCAATGGACTGATAAAGCATTGACTCAGTAAAAGAAGTAACAGCCTACTACTTGAGGAGGTGGTAGGGGGAAAATCAGCAAGATATGAAAAGGAGTTGAGGGTACACAGATTTACTGATGGACTGCATAAAGAAGAAAAACTGAGACGGGTTAGCCAAAGCTCATACAAGTGAAGAGTGATGGGAAAAAGAAAATGTAGGCTAATAAAGGTTACTAGCATCACTACCCAAATATTTGTGATTATTGAAGGTTATCTATACTAATGTGTGCATGAAACCCAATGAGATCGCTTAAGAACAGGGACAGATGGCAAAAAAGAACTGGCTGGGAAACAGTAGGTTTTTACAGCCTGCAAATAGGCTTTGTGCTTATGTAAAATGATTTAGCCTTTGATTCAGGAGTCATACGAGAGAAAATAACACATAATCACAAAATTATTCAGAGCCCAGGAGATCTGGGGATAAGTCAGAATTTTTTAAAAACCCCACACATTTGTCCATAAACCCACAGGATTCTTCCAGAGAAGTCAGAACCGAATGAGGCAAGAGTTCCCAGGATACTAAAGCACAAAATGAACACAAAGATATTGAAGATGTTCACAGAGAATTGCATTTTCTGCCTCTGCCACCAGTGGAGCACTACTCCTCGGCAATCTTGAGCAATTAAGCTTTTCCTAACCAGTCTACATGTTTTGTATTTCCCAGGTCTCCAACCTGACCCTTTAGGCTTTCAAAAGCAAAAGGCTGGCCATTTACAGCTAAAGGTGAAAAGAATAGTACTGCTATCAATACTGAATCCAATATTACTGAAATAATATAACATGCAAAGTACTGTAAGCACCTCCATTCCTATGATCAGGCATTCAAGATTAGGCAATTCTGTAAAGTGGGGAAATACTTTATCACTCCTAATTTTCACACACACCACCAAGATTAATGTTTGTGAAACAGATGCACTATTCTGTCATGCACTATTGAAGAGGTAATTTTAAAATTAATTAATGTTTAACAAAATAAAACAGAGAGCAATACAATGAGGAAAGATGAAACAACTTTTACTGATTTTTGAATGCTTACGTTTACAATCATGCTTTTTTCTTTCACATTTTCAGGGTACATTTGCTTAGACTGAAGTCACTTGCAATACAATAAAACTTAGACACTGAAGTTTAAGCAGAATGCAAGTATCATTTCTCTCAAAAATGAAAGACCCATCAGAGAAAAACTGCAGGGCAAAGGAAAAGCACAGTTTCTGCTTATTATATCTATTCAACAACATTAACTTGTAGACTTAAACCAAAGAAAATACTTAATTCAAGCACCAGTACAACAGGAAAGTTGTGGGACGTTTTGTCATTTCAAACGGGGAGTTAAAACTCAAAAGCAGTGACACTGCCTTCTCATCAGACCTTTGAATTTGCTTTCTACTGATGTGACAAAATAACACATTAAAAATAAAAGACTTCACATCATATTCCAGCAACAGCAATCTCAACAAACCGCCAGTGCAGTTTTATGGAGAAACATGCTTCTTACTATCACTGTCAACATATGCGCCAGTACTGCAAGATACAATGACCAAGACAAACCAAAACCCAAAGCCTAGATAATACTATAATTTTAAGCACTGGAAAAAACATGCAGAGGTGCCTGCAACAGCTGTTTGGACAAACTGAAATACATTCATTCATAAATGGACAGGAACAGAATTTATCACTTGTAGGTTTTGTGCCTACCTAAAAAAAAAAAAAACGTAAGATCAAAAAAAAGCCTCTGTAAATGGTAATGACAGAAGTTACCAAGAGCCCCCTCAGTTAGAGGGTCTCTGTAAAATAAGTGGACCTTGGAACAAAAGTGCCCTTGAAATTTGTTTCTCTTACTTATTTCACATTTGGGATTATAGAGGCAAGTAAAAAATTATCTACCTTCTCAATGACACATTTCACCCACTCTGGAATTGCTTCCAAGTTCACATGCCATACATTGCAAGACTCTTGAGCAGAAGATGAAGGTTGAGATGTCTGTTAAAAAAAAAGAATTATTGCATTGATATTCAACATTTATTTAAGCTTTTTTTTTTTTTGGGGGGGGGATTGTTTTTGGTTTGGTTTGGTTTTTTTTTGGGGGGGGGTTTGGTTTTATCTAAATATACCCAGGAGTCAGCTTCCCAAATTCAGTAAATATTAACAAATAATAGAACTCAAAGATGTTGGTGCATTCCTTACGCTAAAAATCAGGTAAATGCTGTCAATATTTCTCCATTTCTGAATCTAAGGATACTGGACAGATTTCACTGTGGATATGGAGGCGTTTGGAGGTGGTTTTGTTTTGTTTACAAGAAAGTATGCAACTTATGATCTTCCAAGAATATTCAGAAATTTATTTCAGAAGCAATATCAGCTGGCACAATTTTCCAGTAAAGAAAGGAGAATTTAAGTTCTAGTTTATATAAAGACTGTTTTCGGTACCACACAACTATGCCAAAAAGATTTTAAATTATTTTTCTAATGCTTGTTAGAGTAACAAGCAGAGAAATCACAGACTCTTAGTAGCTTTTGAGTTTTAACTGCGATGATGTGACTAATTGAAGAGAAAACAAAATCTTAAGAACTGTAGCATTTCATTAATTTATCCTAAAATAAAAACAATTACCTAACTAACTGCTTTTTAGCACAGAAGTGATACAACTGTAATCTAATCTTTTAATATGATTTAGAATGTCAGTAAAGTTATAAAGATGGCTAAAAAGATAAGAAAACTCTGGTGAGAAGGTCTTAAAATCTGTTGTTAAAATTTATGAATACGGAAAATCACTGACTCCTATGTTATGAAACTCACAGGAATAAAACTTCATGATGTTAAAAACTGAAAGTGGGGCTATACACAGAAGACAGAAGCTTTTAGAAATTCTCCAAGTAATGACAGCAGACAGATAGATCTGTTTGCCATGTCTATACTACCATCTTCCTTCTATCTTTGGAGAGTATCTGTACTTCAACTTGGACATAATTCTGATTTAAAGTGCTTATACTGCATTTGTAACTTCAACAATTGGTTTTAAGATTTGTTCTAAGATTTTTCTCTTTTTACTCATATTTCAGCTATGTCTTTGAGTAAATGTCTAAAATTCATCAGGGAAAGGTGACATACTGAAAACATTTCTCATCACAGTACAGTCTGCCTCCCAGTGTCTTGGGAAGTAGCACTAAATGACATCCTTTTATCTGCTATCTACATAATTAGGGAATGAGATGCTTCAGTCTTGTGCACAGTGATGATGGACCATGATCATGCTCCACCACGGGGCACAGAAATCTTCTTTTCACTACATTTTTCCCAAGAAAGAAGTTGAAATTTCCCTCCCATGCACACAAAAGCTGCTTCAAATGGTGCACAAAATAAAGACTCCCAAGTATGACAGTTATTACAGAACCTCAAGCTCTGTGAGAATAGTGATTAAAATAATAATAACAATAGTAATTTTTTCAGGATCTAAAAAATAACAACTTTGCTTCTACCTCTATTGTTTATACCATCCTCCAGTGCCAAAAAGAAGGGTGCTACATTTCCAGTGCGTTCATAAAAACATTAATAAAACTTCCCTTCTACTTGCTTTTTTGCTTTGATTCAAGATCATGCAATGAAAGCACAGTCTTTTGGCATATTTGGAAAAAGCCTAACTCTTTATGATTACTAACTGCCATTATAAAGCAGAGGAAATACTTTGTCATTGTTTTATTCCCTGTGATTATTTTACTGTTCATTTTAATAAATTAACAGAATAATGTAAATGACTAAGTGGTGTTTTAGCCTTGCAGAACATGCTCCCCCCTCAGGGCAGGCTAATCTGAGCTATTTTTGTGCACAGACTATCCCCTACTTTTTCAAAATGAAGAGCAAAAGTTTCTGATGTGGGGAACTCTCAATACACACTCAATTATGACAGCAGAAATCAGTGCCTGTATTTAAAACACTCCTTACAAAAAAAAGACTTCTCTATTAAGAGTTATTAAAACAAAAAATTACTTCATTAAAACTGTCAAAACAAGAACCCATTCTTATATGAAAAATGGTAACACTATATACTCCACACAATCTAGTAGTCAAATGAGTCATGAACAGCAGCCTTCCTATTGCAGAACAAAAAGGTGATTACTGCTTGCTTGGCTTCCGTAGTTTTGCTGCTTACATACTCTCTATGGAATTTTCCATATTTTAGAACTTATCTTCACAGTACATCAATTAATAACTGAGGGCAAGTCTAATTCTTCTCCTTTACTTAAAACCAGTGACACTGGAAAATGTTACAAACTCCCTCCATATGCTATACGTACATTAGATGGTTCTTTTTTATGAGATTTTTCAAGGCAAACAGAATTTGCTATATATTTTCTACATCTCCAGCAACGTAAAACATCAGCTTTTTGGTTATTCATTTCAACTTGTGATTCTTCACTTCTGTATGGCTACCTGTAAAGACACATACACAAAACATTCAATTCAGTCATCTGTTGAAACCACACATGGTTTCTTTTTGCGACCCAGAAGTCTATCAATAGCCTCTTCTGTATAAAGGAGACATTATTTACAAACATTCTCTGACCTTGTATAGCATGTAACCTAGACATTTTCAATAGCAAAATGAAAAGAGTTGTTTTTATTTCCAGGTTGCATACATTACTAAAAGGTAACAACTACAACAAAACCAAATTTAAAAACACACACCCCAAACAAAAAATGAAACCCACAAACTTCTTCAATGTTTAGATAAAAGACAATTCCAGTTTCCCCAGAATATGCCCATAAGTAATTTCTATAATTTCTTTAAAGATTCCATTAACATATTTTAATTTAAGGTGGCCAAGCAAAATATCATGGAAGAGACACAGAAAAGGCAGAATTTACACTGGAAACCTGTCTTGTTTATGACAAAAATGTGATGATTCAAATGCCCTGACTAAATCAGAATCTCTCTTAAGTTTTTATTAACCTTGCTGTGTCAGCACTGCTACTTTCTGCACCAGACACATTTCAAAAGCGTAATGCATAAAAATCCTGGACCTCTCTATGAATGACATCTTTTTTCTTCCAAGTAAATACAGGCTCAGAAGGATTTTTACAGGCTGCGTGTATCACTCTGCTCTGATAAATGAGGCATTAGACATCACAGGGTATTGAAAAAATTATTACCAGTTATGAATTTGTTTTTATCACTCAAAAACTTTAAAGCTGTTCTAATTAATTTATTGTTCATGATTTTGTGACACACTGCTAGAACGAATTTAATCTCATGATCTCGGCTCAAATGCCTCTACACAAATGCCCGTAGTATGGGGAACAAACAAGAGGAATTAGAGATGTGTGCACATCTACGGGGGTATGATATCATAGGCATCACGGAAACATGGTGGGATGGCTCCTATGACTGGTGTGTTGGAATGGAAGGTTACCGGCTCTTTAGGAAAGACAGGCCCGGCAGATGGGGAGGGGGAGTTGCTATTTATGTTAGGGATAGGCTAGAGAGTATGGAGCTCTGTCTGGGGACAGGTGAGCACTCGACAAAGAGTTTGTGGGTCAGGGTTAAAGGGAGAACAGCGATGGGTGATATTATTGTGGGGATCTGTTACAGACCGCCTGACCAAGGGGACTTGCTGGACGAAGCGCTCCATAGGCAGATAGGAGCAGCCTCACGCTTGCAGGCCCTTGTTCTCATGGGAGACTTCAACCACCCTGATATCTGTTGGAGGGATGGTACGGCCCGGCACAAGCAAACCAGAAGGTTCGTCGATTGCGTGGAAGACAACTTCCTTCTGCAAGTAATAGAGGAGCCGACAAGGAGAGGTGCCATGCTTGACCTCGTCCTCACCAACAGGGAAGGGCTGGTTGGGAATGTGACGCTCCAGGGCAGCCTTGATTGCAGCGATCATGAGATGGTTGAGTTTGAGATCCTCAGGACAGTGAGAAGAGCTTGCAGCAAGCTCACTGCCCTGGACTTTAAGAGAGCAGACTTTGGCCTCTTCAGGAACCTGCTCAGTAAGGTTCCATGGGATACAGCCCTAGAGGGCAGGGGGGCCCAAGACTGTTGGTTGATATTCAAGGATCACCTGCTGCAAGCTCAGGAGTGATGCATCCCAACTAGAAGGAAGTTTAGCAGGAGGGCCAGGAGACCTCCTTGGATGGATAAGGAGCTGCTGAGCAAAATTCGAAGGAAAAAAGAGTCTTATAAAAGGTGGAAGCAAGGTCAGGTGGCCTGGGAAGAATACAGGGATGTTGTCCGGGAAGCTAGGGACCAGGTTAGGAAAGCTAAGGCCCACTTAGAATTAAACTTGGCTAGGGATGTTAAGGATAACAGGATGGGATTTTGTAGGTACGTAGGGAATAAAAGACAGACTAGGCACAATGTAGGCCCCCTCCGGAAGCTATCGGGAGAACTGGCTACCCTGGATTTGGAGAAGGCTGAGGTTCTTAATGACTTCTTTGCCTCAGTCTTCACTGGCAAATGCTCTGACCACACCACCCAAGTCTGGGAAGGCAGAGGCGGGGACGGTGAGGGTGGGGACCCTGGGCCCACTGTGGGGGGAGGATCTTGTTCGGGACCACCTTAGAAACCTGAATGCATACAAGTCCATGGGACAGGATGAAATCCATCCACGAGTCCTGAAGGAGCTGGCAAATGAAGTTGCTAAGCCACTGCCCATCATATTTGAAAAATCATGGCAGTCAGGTGAAGTTCCCGATGACTGGAAAAAGGGAAATATAACCCCCATTTTTAAGAAGGGGAAAATGGATGAGCCGGGGAATTACAGACCAGTCAGTCTCACCTCTGTGCCTGGCAAAATCTTGGAGGGGGTTCTCCTGGAAGGCGTGCTGAGGCACATAAAACCAACAAGGTGCTTGGTGACAGCCAGCATGGCTTCACTAAGGGGAAATCCTGCCTGACCAATCTGGTGGCCTTCTATGATGGGACTACGGAACTGATGGACAGGGGTAGAGCAGTTGATGTCATCTACCTGGACTTATGGAAAGCATTTGACACTGTCCCACACGACATCCTTGTTTCTAAATTGGAGAGACATCAATTTGATAGGTGGACCACTCGGTGGACAAAGAACTGGCTGGATGGCCGCACGCAAAGAGTAGTGCTCAATGGCTCAATGTCCAGCTGGAGACCAGTAATGAGTGGTGTCCCTGAGGGATCAGTGTTGGGACCGGCCTTGTTCAACATCTTTGTTGGTGACATGGACAGTGGGATTGAGTGTGTCCTCAGCAAGTTTGCCGATGACACCAAGCTGTGTGGTTCGGTTGATATGCTGGAGGGAAGGAATGCCATCCAGAGGGACCTTGACACGCTTGTGAGGTGGGCTGATGTCAATCTTATGAAGTTCAACCAAGACAAGTGCAAGGTCCTACACCTGGGTCGGAGCAATCCCAGGCACAGCTACAGGTTCGGCAGGGAAGAGATCCAGAGCAGCCCTGTGGAGGACTTGGGGGTGTTGGTTGATGAAAAAATGAACATGAGCCGGCAGTGTGCGCTTGCAGCCCAGAAAGCCAACCATATCCTGGGCTGCATCAAAAGGAGCGTGACCAGCAGGTTGAAGGAGGTGATCCTGCCCCTCTACTCTGCTCTTGTGAGACTTCACTTGGAGTATTGTGTGCAGTTCTGGTGTCCTCAACATAAAAAGGACATGGAACTGTTGGAACAAGTCCAGAGGAGGGCTGCGAGGATGATCAGGGGGTTGGAGCACCTCCCGTATGAAGATAGGATGAAAGAGTTGGAGCTGTTCAGCCTGGAGAAGAGAAGGCTGCATGGAGACCTCATAGCAGCCTTCCAGTATCTGAAGGGGGCTATACGGATGCTGGGGAGGGACTCTTCATTAGGGACTGTAGTGAGAGGACAAGGGGTAATGGCTTCAAACTTAAACAGAGGAAGTTTAGATTGGATATAAGGAAGAAATTGTTTACTGTGAGGGTGGTGAGGCCCTGGAATGGGTTGCCCAAGGAAGTTGTGAATACTCCATTCCTGGCGGTGTTCAAGGCTAGGTTGAACAGGGCGCTGGGTGACATGCTCTAGTGTGAGGTGTTCCTGCCCATGGCAGTGGGGTTGGAACTAGATGATCTTAAGGTCCTTTCCAACCCTAACTATTCTATGATTCTATATCAGATATCTGTATTGTGCTAAGAAACAGCAAATGAGACATTTAAGCATTTATTTTTAGTTTAATTTGCACATAACTTCAACTGGAACTCAGATAAAAGCATGCAAGCACAGGATTTTGAGGTGTTTTCACAGTTAACTGTAGTTTAACTATACTGTTCTGGATATATTTTAAAAAGTTTTTATTTGTAATGTTTTATGTCTGCAACTATTAAAGGCATCTTGTTCTCACCTTGCTTTGTCTTTCAACAAAAATGCCAATATAAATATAAAATATTTCAGTTTGGCACTCAGAAACTAAACAGAGTCTGTCTCAGTGGGTCCTTCCAGCTTGGCACTGAGCCATGTTTGTTGTGGCTGTCCTGCTTTCAGATCAGTTGTTTTGGGTGAGCTCATGTTTTCCTCCAGAATAGCTTGCAGACCTATCAAAGTGTTAAAAAGCCTACGCTCCTTCATGTGTCTTGTTTTATTTCTTTCAAATGTTCTTTTATGATTCATTCCCCAAAAGGCAGGAGCAGAGGGTCCTAGGACCTCCTTCCCAAGTCAGGCTTTCAGCTCCTTTTCCTGAAAACCATTTGTCTAACCTTCTCTTACAGACCTTTGACAGAGATTTCACATCCTTCCCAAACTACTGAATTACCTTCTTATCTTCTATTATTTTAATTCTTCCCCTAACATCTACCCCGAATTTTCCTGCAATTTTCCTTATTTACTGTGAAGACAGAAAACAGCTCCTTTTCTCCATAAGAAAATTATACAACTTTAAACACCTGCTATATATATTAGCTGCCCTTCAAACTTGACTTTGTGCTAAATAAATCCACTTCTTTCTCTCTTTCCTCACCAGTTATGGTTTCTTGATCTCCAGCTCTCAGTGCTATTTAGTGAACTCTTCAAATAGGTCAGCTATTCTTTCATAGGAGTGTTTAAATCTGGATGCAGAACTCAAAAGTTTTCCCTGTCTAGTGAGCACACTACACCACTCATATAAATTTTTGAGGGTAAAAAAAATAATTGAGAATGCCTCACTATGGTGAAAACTAATATAAAATTCACTGGATCCATTTGAAAATGTTATTTATTACATTTATAAGGTCAGGAAACTATAATACTAAATAACAACTTCCAGGCTGAGAAAATTGGGGCTGTTCAGCCTGGAGAAGAGAAGGCTGCGTGGAGACCTCATGGCAGCCTTCCAATACCTGAAGGGGGCCTATAGGGATGCTGGGGAGGGACTCTTCATTAGGGACTGTGGTGAGAGGACAAGGGGTAATGGGTTTAAACTTAAACAGGGGAGGTTTAGATCGGATGTGAGGAAGAAATTCTTTACTGTGAGGGTGGTGAGGCCCTGGAATGGGTTGCCCAGGGAGGTTGTGGATGCTTCATCCCTGGCGGCGTTCAAGGTGGGGTTGGACATAGCCTTGGATGGCATGGTTTAGTGGAAGGTGTCCCTGCCCATGGCAGGGGGGTTGGAACTCGATGATCTTGAGGTCCTTTCCAACCCTTACTATTCTATGATTCTATGATTCTATGATAAGATCAATTAGATTTTCAGATTCATACATGCTCGTCAACATGTTAAGGAAAGAGGAAACAGGAATTGCATTTTTTCCCCTCCTCCCATTCTGTCTGGAAAACCTACGAGAAACACCACAGAAAGCTAGTGGAACTATTCACAAAGAAAACAACAAAAAATAGGTGAAGGATCAAGCAGGAGACATAGCAGTCAGAGAACTGGCACAGAGCTGATCAGCTTCCTGTTTATTCATCACTCCTTGAATGGGACACTTTCCCTTCTAGCACCCTCTCACTAATAAGAAGTCCTCTTTGATATTTATATTTAAGTCCCTTATACAATCTGAATTGTACAATGCATTAAGCTTTGCCCATTTCTTCTTCAAAAAGATTGCAGAAAAACATGAAGTAAAGCCCCAAGAAAAAATTCTCAAAAGTTCAAAATTAAGAACTAAATATAACCCCCTAAATTTCTATTGAAAACTTGGCCTAGAATTTTTCAACTAGCTTGCCCCTAAACCCCATAATGCATAAATTGAAAAAGAAAAAAATAATGGGTACAGTGGCACAGTGGGTTCTCAATGTCTTTTTGTTCAAAAGTCACCTGCGATCCTTTCAGAATACTGCAGCCATGGAGATTACAACAATAATTAGGTCATGAGAAATAAGGGCACAGAAACTTGAGCATTAGTTACCAAGAGTCTTGAAAAAATATTAGATGAGTGGCACCTTTGAAGGAGGATGACATGAGAGAAGCTAGATGAGCTATCCTAGCCAGCAAGTGTCCATACCAGAAGTTCCTGCTCCCAGAAAGGGAGGAACTGACACTTTGCTAGGAAGAGAAACAATCATGAAAGGCATTCTGCTACAAAAACATCCTTGCTGCTACTGTCTGATTTCCTAAGTGTTTATTCCTTAAGAGACACTTTTAAATGCATACTTCATCAGTGTTTCTCAATAAAGTAGGATTTAGACGGGGAGACAGAAAAGAAAGTTTAAAGAACTGTTTTCAGGCTTCCAGAAGAGCAAGGCAGCGAGGTGCACAAGAGCTGTGCCACCTGCTCCTTTGCCAGCCCCTGTCCTACCAGTTCAGCTATTGCTGGGTGATCAGCTCCCCTATCACAGCCCACTGGTTGATGAGAAAGGATGGCCAGTGTATGACACACTTTCTCTTGTAGCAAGAGTAGCCTAAGTAATTAAAAGGCAGTTAAGATACAGGCAGTTAATAAATGTAACATATTAACCTGTTAAAAAATCCTACTGCATGCTGCTGAAGTCAACAGGTCTAGCGGACATAGCAACAGAATTTCTTTGACGGGGAACAGACCTTAGAGGTCAACAGAAAACCACGTATTGGCTCGTAATGTCCTTCTTGCATGAGATCCTGCAGACCAGCACTGCCCGTTTCATGCTCTTGCATGAACAAACATTAGTTGCAGCACGGAATGAAGGACGACAGAGGCAGGAATACGATGGCCGCCTCCCAGCGTAACGTGAGCTACTGATCGCAAGCCACCAGGCTGCACAGCCGTCGCAGTTGCCCCGGCCGGGCACAGACCAACTTCGGACCGGGGTTCGGCTGGTCGGGAGGAGACCGCGGGGCGCGAGGCAGCCGCCCCGGGGTGGCACAGGGAGGGCTAAGCTGGGCTCCCCAGGCTCCCGGGGCATTTTGGGCGCTGACCGCCAGCGGCGACACCACGAAGTTAACTCTGAGAAGTCGGGGCCGCCGCCGCTGCACTCCGGCGCCCCCTCATGCACGTCCGGGACGGGCAGCCCCGCCGACCCCCAGCTCCGGGCAGGTGTCAGCACCTTCACGCTCACGCCGTGCACCCAGCACCCGCGGCTCGGCGGCCCGCACAGCCCAGGGCCCGGCTCGGCCCAACGGGAGGCGGCGGCGCCTCCCTCCGCCCTCCCGCCCCGACCTCACCGGGTTCAGCTCACCGGGCCGCGCTTTGCGAGGCTGAGGGGAGGCGACGTCGCTGGGGCGAGCGAGCGGGCGGGCGGGGAAGGGGCTGCGCAGCAGCAGCAGCTGCTCCGGCGAACGGGAAGAGACGGGAGACAAACGGCGGCGGAAAGCGCTGCGCTAGCGCGGCGCCTGCCCTGCGCTAGCGCGGCGCCTGCCCTGCCCAGGCGGCCGTGGAACTCACCCTGGGGCAGGCCAATCTTCTCGGGCGGCGCCGGCAGCGTCCCTCGTCTCCGCGGGAGGACGGGCCCATCGCCAGCCGTGGGGCTGGCCCTGCTGTCACCGGAAAGAGGGCAGCGGCCGCGCCAGCCGGCGCCCTGCCGAGGCCTGAGGGTGGCACGTCCTCTCGTCTCCTGACTGGCAGAGATGGAGCCGGGGTGGGATCAGCCAGGGTGACAAGGGTGCAGCAGTGAATTACGGGAAGCTGAATGGAAACTTCTCAATAAAAAGTGGGACAAAATATACGTGCCTTCACGCCTCAGGAACAAGCCCAGACCCAGAAGGCAGAAGAGTGGGGCCAGGGACAGCAGAGGGACCGGCAGGTGCCAGCAAGGAAACACATCCTGGCAGGGTGTCATCAGTAGCCCCTGACTATTTTAGTAGGCTGCAAGAGCAAAGTGGGAGCTTTAAAGTAAAAAAGGCGGGGGAGGGGGGAAGGGGGGAGAGAAGTGAAGTAAACTTGTGAAATTTTATGGGGAATTTCTGCAAATCGTGCAGAGCTGCGTGGGAGAAAAGGCAGGCACACCGCCCTGAAGAGAGCCCAGACCTCGCTAGTGAATAGAAGCTGGTAAACTAAGTGTGCTTTGTTTTCACCTCGGAAGTATTCTGGCCTTTAGTGATGGTACTGTGACTTGATCAGGAGCTAATGTGCTCGTAGCTGACAGTCTGCTAATAATAGTTGTTCAACTTCAAACACGGAAAGGGACCAGTTACTACAGCAGTGTGAATGTAGGGAAGGCTAGAAGATTGCTCAGGAATAAAAATTTAGAATCTGCCCACTTTTTCCTGTGGAGGTGGTTTGAAGTACTGAAACCTCAATTTCACTGTTTCTCCTACACTTATATATATTTTTTGTGATTTTTCATGCTTTTCAATGAACATTCCCTGTGGATCAAGACAAGGTCTGTCATCAGGTAAGCTATTTTTGATGAGGTAGAACTCATCGTAAGATTTGGGCTGTCATGGATGCAGAAGTGCACTCCCACTGCTTAAGGTTTTTTTTTTTTATTATTTTTTTTTTCTGTTTCAGTGCTTTTACCTGTTTGTTGGTTTTGGTTTTTTTTTTTTTTTTTTTTTTTATTACCCTGTTATTATTCTATAGATTTATTCTGTTCCTGCTATTTAGAGTTCTAATCATGTGAAAAGTTTTTAGACAGTGTGATACAAGTATTTTAAGTAACAGTATACCTCATCTGTTCAGAAAGCCTTGTTTTTCAGTAATTACAGCTAACTAACTTACTGTATACTTGTTTGTGCTTAAGCACTATAATTGGATCTTGTGGGTTGTCTTGGTTTGGTTTGGGGTTTTCTTTCGTTTTTTTTTTTTTTTTTAATAAACATCAGATTACTTTGTGCTATGATGAACCATTTTCCTATCTTACCATTCTCCCCCTACTCCGTGACTAGAAAAGCTGTTGGTTTTATTTTCGAGGAGAGGATTATTAAGGTCTTTTTAATGATTGTTATATTTGGTGAGATGTGCTAACTGATATTTTTTCTTGCTTAATGTAGACCTGGTGAAGAAGGTCTACATAAAGAAGTTCACAAATGCTTGCAATAATTCTGTTTTGCTCTGCCATGATTGTACAGTAATTATATGTACAAGAGACAGGCTGTTATTTTGAAATAATTTCTAGTGTGGTACTGTATGCTTAAATTTAAACTGGAAGGACTGCTTAGATAAAGCACTATCTATACAGTGTATATCTGTATGTATCTGTATAGTATATATAAGGAGTTGCAGGTTATAAGGCATTTTCTAGCAAACTTAATTGGTAAAGGCAGGTAGAAACAAGTGAAATAGATGAATTCAGGAAATGAAATAAAGGTTAAAATTACTTTAAGGCTTCACCGTCTGACATAAAGGAGTATTGAAACTATTAGGGGAGAAAGCTTTTACTCTTAAAATGTTGTCATCTCATTTGCTTCCACTTCAGTAAAATGTAGGCTTGGACTATTCAAGTTTAATGGCAACTCATCCTTAAGGAGAAATATCAGTGAAGATAGCATGGAGAGAAAGAAAATAATGGCACCGTATGACTCATGTCACAGCAACAGCAAATAGCATAAGGAAAAATAGAACGTTGCTACTTCCTATAAGATTATATTTTGAGAATTTTGTTCAGCATATTTGATTTTATTAAACAAGTGAAGCAAGGGCAATGTGCCATTCAGCTGTGTGGTTAGCTGTATTTATTTTCTTAGAGATAGTTTGTCAGAGGATGAGAGCAGGGCAGTTGGCCTGTGCAAAGTTAAGAGTGGCTAAGGTGATCACTAAGAAGTTTAATGGGTATTGCTTGTGTGCTGTGGCTTTGGGATATGTGACAGCCTGGTGCAGATGTTAATTTCAAGGCAGAATATATACGAATTGCTTTGTACTGGGATAGCCCCTTGAGTCTGTGGTGAGCAGTCCAAGGATCAGTGCCAAACTGATACACAGTAAATCAGAAACCAGAGAGTATTTTTGACATGCTGTTCTGAGACGGGGATGGTACAGTGGTAAGACTGTACTGAAGGCTGTATGCAGTGTATTAGTGAACACTGAAACAGAGCGCAGTGGTCTTGTGATTTGTGCATAGAAAATGACTCATGCTGGTTTTATGTCCATGGCACATAGATAGTATATCCAGGTCATGCATGCTTCGTGGACACTTCTGACACGTGGCAGTGTATTCCAAAAGCCCTAGCATGGACGCATCATTTTCCTTGCCAATAGTGTTGATGAAGCTGGGAAAAATAATCCTTGGCTGCCTAAGAAACTGAATGAGTCGACTTTTACTCCTGTAGACTTCCTTTCTAAAATACATCTTCTCCAAAAGAAAAAACTACATTTTCTCCAGATGTTCAATAGTGCACTAATGACTGATGGCATTAGCCTATTTCTGTAATCCCTGGGTCTGGGATGCTTGTTAGGCTGTCTCCATCATCTGGGCCACCTCTAAAATCTGCTTATCTATTATTTGATCATCTCTGCTGGAGGAAAGTATCTTAAGAAGATGGTCAGAGAGGAGAAATGAATGAAGAAATGGAAGCTGTTAGGTAGAATTTTCAGGTCCTGATACTGAGCACAGGAGGAAATTTATTGGTGCCATTACCTGTTTTTTTCTAAGTGGCTTGCATACTTGAACAGCACTGTAGTAGGAGAAGCCTTCACTATAGGATTAATTGTTGGAAAAAACTTTGCTAACAACACTAGGCATTACATAAAGCATAACATTTCATTGTATAGAGATTATAATATTTTTGCTTTTCATCGTCCTTTAAAAAATACACTAATTTCCAATTTAACTTATCAAAAATATACCCTGATTTCCAATTAAACTTATCATTGAACAGCTTTTCCTATTACAAAGTAAATTGTAAGAAAATGACATTTCTTCCTTTTTCCTTTGAAGATAAGGGTTTATATTTGCAGTTAAGGTTCCAAATCTGATTTGTAAATTTTGTCATACTCGTAAGAAATTTAAAGCTTATACAAAATACCCATCAGTTAATGAATCATTTGATTTCCTTTTGCTTCTTTTTGAAAAACAAACAGATCAGTCTGAAATTGCTCTGTATGGTCATAGGCTGTATTAGAACTAGGGAGAACATTTTTTAAGTCACCAAGGACTAGATGTAATAAAGTAATTCTTAATAACATTTTCTTATCTTGTGGTCACTTGTTTCCTGGAATGGAGCCCAGAACTCTGTTAAATGCGAACATCTGCTCTGTGCTTCAGAATCCTGCTGATAAGGAATCCTGCTGTCTTGAGGTAGGATAAAAGAAAACATCAGAAAGAAGACACGTTCTGCCAATGAGTAAGGTCAGTGAAGGTCATTAGATGTGTTCTGTTTATCACCTCTTGGGAACTAGTTCCTAGAAGTGAAAGTACTTACGCAGAAAAGAGACCCACGGTCACTTCTATCTACAACTTGCTCATTCGTCCCACATTTCTCCTAACTTGGGAGAACATACTAGTTACCTACTAGAGTTAAAAGCACACTTTCATTTTCTCCACAGTGGCACAGCTTCCAAGTATTTGTGGTATGTGAGACTATGAGGGGTGGAAGAGACCATGCGTGTGCCTAAAGAATTGTAGAACTTTTGGGAAAGAGAATTTCAAGGAACTTCGAGGGCTGATTCAAGTGTTCTGCACTAAGCTGACAAGTAAGAATTAACAGCCCTTTGAAATGGGTTTTGTACTATTGTATGTTTAGTTTGGGTGAACAATGATGTTGGAGTTAAATCAGTCATTGTAAATTTTGATCAGGGCTTTTGATTATGTTGATTCAGTTTAGCCAAAAAAGTCTAACTTTCCCTCAGAAGAAGTATGTCTTCAGGTGATGTGCTTGATTTGAAGAGTAAACTTAGATAAGCTGAAGAAACTGCAGTCCGAACTGCTCAGCAGTTTTAATGGAGAGGAAATCTGAAACTGAAGGTAAATTTATTTAAAGTCCCAAGAATTTGAGCAAGGAAAAGACTTTCACAAGTGATGCCAGAACTAAATGGATAGTCATTTAAAGAAGGATTTTAGAAATACATGAACACTGTAAGAAACAGAAAAAACAGAAGGGAATTAAAAAAATACGGATCAGCAAATAAGGTTATTTCTTAGAATGTAGAGTGGGAATAAAAACTGTTTAAATCAAAGCTGAATTAGAAGTTGCAAAGAATATTAAGAAAGCACTTAACAACCTTGCCTATTAGAGAAGTGGAAAATGACTGATATTCAGGTGAATAATGTGCAAAGTTATGCACTTGGATACTGCTGACAAGAATTTCTGCCATCAGCTGAGGACTCATCAAATGGAAGTAACAAGAGAAGAAGTGTTGGTCACAGAATTGGTCACAGAATGTCTATGCATTGACAGGATGATGTAGCTTTGAAAACACCATCTGTGACCTGGACTGTGGGTATATTTCCAGTACATACAGGGGAATATCAATGCTCTGGTAATTATTTAAAGTAATACAGATGGTTGTAATAATCCATTTCTCAAGAAAGAAATTGAGGCTAGAACAGGCACAAAGAAGTAATACTAAGATGATCAAAATGGATAGAGTCGGTGTTATGGGAAGACAGCTTTACTTATTCAGTTCAGCAAAAGAAATGCTGAGAATGGTTCTTCTTGATAGGTCTTCAGTGGGGAAATAAAAGATTATGGCAAGACTATATAGCCTAGAAGATGTGTGCAAAAAAAAAGAAAAAAAAAAAAAAGGTAGGTATGAATTGACTGTTAAAAAATTTAGGGTGAATATTGAAAAGTTGTAGTTGTTCCACCAGGGAGATCACTGGAAGAGCTTCCTAAGAAAAGCATTGGATAAAACTGATTTGAAGACGAAGTACAGCTGTATGATATGAAGCTTACAACAGTTGGTGTGAGACTTGAAGATCTCGAAGGTTCTTTCCAGTCTTGTTTTAGTACAGTCCCAGCTGTTTGGGTATTTTTGTTTGTTTGTTTCTTTGTAGGTTTTTATGATTGGTTGGTTTTTTTTGTTGGTTTTTTCTTTTAAATCTTACAGTTTCTGGGAAAAGGAGATTTTCCTTTCTAGTTTGCTATCTTGTGACAGTGTCTCTCTATGTGCTTAGTCCTGATTTTCCTGTCCCATGAGGGGCACTGCCTTGTCAGTGCTTATTACTTACATAAAACAAAATTTCCTAAGAAGTGCAAAAATGTCTTTTATATCCGTCAGAAGGGATGTAAAGGAGTTTGGGTTTTTTCAGTGCTGCTGTCATTCAAACATTCTGAACAGCTGTCCACTGTAATTTCTATCTGGTGAAGTTTCAGACTTCATAAGACTCCAGCAGTGTGTTACTACTGTCTAAATTAAATCTTTTTTTTTTTTTGGTTAATTCCAATGTTATATGATTTATGACAGCAGCCTGAAATTAATTGCCTTTCTAGAATTATCAATTTCACTTTTTCAACAGGAATTAGTAGAAAGCAGTGAAAGTTTCTTTCACTCATCAGTGCTAATGCCTGCATGTAACAGGCTTGTCCTCAGGCTGAGATGCAAATAAATTAATTATCCCCTTAAATTGGAAATTGCTGTTAGTGTAGAGACTCGTTAAATCAGTTTAGCTTTTAAGCAGTGCTTTTCTATCATATGGATGTCTGTATGCATAACGTATTTAATCCTATAGTTTGCAAATATTAAGTAGAGAGGAAGGAGAAGAATAAGCAACTTGTCTGACTGATGAAGAAATCAACATGTTTTTCATTTTATAAGACACCCCAGGTTAAGGTGTCTCATTCTCCTTGGGAGCAGATCAAAATGTTAATTTTATAAGACCTGTTTAGGTGGGCATACGCTGTGAGCAAGGCATTTTTGCATAATGGCATTCTAAACACTTCTTACCGTGTTAACTTGCTTGAATTTATCAACTAAAAAACTTTTTTTTCAATAAATCAATGGGCAATAAATTAATCCCTAAATTACTTCAGAGTTAGCTTATTTTATGTATGCATTCCAGTTCATATTACACAACTTAAGTGTTCAATTTTTTCGCAACTTACTTGTCTTATGCTCAGAGGATGGTATCTTGATTCAGATATCAATTTCAGTTGAGGACATAAATAATTTTGAGGTAATTTCTAGCTCTACTTTTTGGAAAAATAATTATTATATTTCACAGGTTTTGAATTGAGAATTGTGGTCTGACAAATGCTATGGTGTGCTTAGTATTTGCAATTTAGTGGCTTAACAGAAGCAAAACAGAGGACTTGGAAGCTTTGTTTTTCTAACATGATACTATATTCAAATACTCTTGTTGTAGTCAAAAAATCCTCCTACACTCATGCCTGATTATGCATAATATTTTTACTATTACGGAAATAGGATGCCTGTGAATTCTTCTGATGGATCTCACAGAGATCCAAAATTCTCCTATGATACAGTAACCTAAATATATCACATAGAAAGGTGCTACAGTAAACAATGTATTAACTTCAGTTATTTACTATCAGTTTCTATATAAACTGCATGTTACCTCATAGCTTTTGCCATGGAAGTCCTTCTGTGATCCTTAAATGTAAACTTTGTTTTATCCTGTCAAAGGGACCTATTAAAGTATCTATTTTCTTGACAAAACTAAGTACTGATGGGCTGAAAGGAAACTCCCTGCTTTGGTGAGGTGATTCAGGGCAGCTCTGTGCCTCATGGAGTCGGTGAAGAGTGAGATTCTTTAAAGGGCTGTTCTCTGTTCCAGCACATAGCAGGATGCTGCCTGAACTAGGGGGTAAGAACATACACCCATTAATCATGATGCTGAACTCTTTTAAGTAGAAGTACCGACGCTGCAAGCTAACAGAGCAATCACTTTGTCATAGTTTACTAACATCCTTTCTTCAGACTTGAGGCAAAGCAGGTTTCTGAGCAAAACAGTAAAATAATGCTATTAAAAATTTTGTAGTTCATATGTGGACATTACAAACTGCAGGCACTTTAAGACCTTTTTGGCTGTGGAAAGCTGGTATTCAGAGTCCTTTTTATGATTTTGATACCAGGTTTGATTGAGATACCCACACATATGTCTTTAGTGCTACTTAAATGCTCACATATTTATCATACTGGCAGATGCAGCATAGCCCTCTAGAGCAGCATCTGGAGGTCAGGTTCATTGTTTCAGGGCATGTCAAATGGCTCTAGAAGCTTATTTACTGGGAGTTGAATGGAGTATTAATATTACATCTGAGATTATTTGAGATGTCCAAAAAGTAGGTGTTCTTATTTACCCAAGTATTTCCGTTTTAAGGATAAGTAGGAAAAGAAGGTCAGAGAAAACCTTTTTGGGAATCAGTTTCCTGTAGTGAACAACTCCAAAAATCTGAAAGTGTTGTATTTCTGCCATATCCAAGGAATATTCTGTGCAAACTCTGCCTTTCCTTTTGAGCTTTGTAGCATGGCTTCTTAAGCAGCAAAGATTACTGACATTTGTATGGCAGCTTATCAGCATTGCAGAAGACGAATGCAGAGAGAGGCTTCTGCAGCTGGATGTCCTGGACTCCTGTGCTGCTGTGAAGGAGAAAGAGAGCCCCGTGCCATTCCTGGCCCTGATGCCTCCCTGGGAGAGATCTTGCCCCATTCCTAAGGAGGAGGAGATGCTCTATGAGGAGCTGGGGCATGTGGTGGCAGATCCTTCCACTGCTGCCAGGGCACAGATGGCTCACCTGGCAGGCCTCAGCACCCTCCAGAAAGGAAGGCCAGCAGCTCACAGGCCTCTTCAGCCCACTAGAGGCCATGCTTCTGGCAACAGTAGGGTGCCCCAGGAGCCAATGAAACTAGGATCAGGCCAGCAAGCTGGGGCATTCACTGGCCCCCAATGGGACTCGAAGGCACTAGCTAATAATCTAATTATAAAAGAAGAAAACAAAACTGTGGGAACTGCAGGTAAAGGCATAGTCCTCATTACAAACAGTGCAGCTGGTATTTCTATCCAAACACACAATGCTTTCTACTCCTTCTCCTGGTGCTGTGCACAACTTCTCCCTTGTGTCTGCTGCAGCCTGGTTGAGAGGGCCTGTCTGGTGGGATGGGGCACAGCCATTCAGCCCTTTGCCAGGGTGGGGTGGTCTCCAGGTACAGCATGAGCCTTATCACTCAGTAGCCCAGATGTGGCCTTCTCCAGATGGTGCACTCACATTACTCAAACTGTAAATCCTCACAGCCTGTGCAGTGATTTTTTTTGTGTGTGTGTATCTTCAGGGATGAGTATGACAGAGCCTGGATTTCTGACTGGAACTGTTAAATAATGCTACTGTATAACAGTGGGAATGCCATACACAACTGGCATGTAATCATAATTCTGTGTTGAGTGTCCATCTTCAGCCAATGCTTTGTCCTTTGGTCCATGATGTTACTGTTTCAGAATGTTCCAGATACTTGCTACAGCATCTCTTTTCTGTGCTGCAGGAGTCAAGATCTGTTGTGTATATTTCAGATTTTGTTTTGATGCACTTTTTTCTGCCTGTTTGGTTAGATTATCAATATCAATGACATATGAGAAGCAATATTTGTTGATTTCTGTATTAGTAGTGTCATAGTTTACAAGGAAGCCTGTGGTTCCTCATGCACAACAAAATAATTGTGAATGAATATGCAATGTAAATAATAAGGATCATAGGAAGCTGTTCTTTCATTTTAATTATTAACAATCCTATACTTCAATCGAAGTAATTATTCTTACATGTTATAAGGTGAGGTGAAATGACAAGAGCTATTAGTACTTTACAAGCAAATTTAGTTCTCTGCAACAGTCTCTGCTCAGTTCATGGGGTTATAGAAATAGCAGGACTGTAGTAACATTTTACTGTCCTTTTACGCTGAATTCTTAAAAGCATAATTCTGCATTAATAAAAAGGAGGAATAAAATGTTTTTGTATTATATTGAAAAGAGGGATTAATTGAAAACATTTGGAAAAATAATGTCCCTAAAGAATCTAAATAGATGGCTAAAAGAATCTATATAGTGTCAGGAAGTCATTTGTGCTCTGCATGTACTTGGAACCAGGCAACATGCCAAGGAGAAGCTAAGTGATGGGTCAAAGAATCACATTCCCCTCTTGGAATATTGCCTGTGTCAGGTTAGCAGTGAGAGCCTATTTGGGCTAGTGCTTGGAGAGCTCCAGGAGAACAGCTGGAGAGATTTGTGGACTGGTGTTCTCCCTCCTGGGCCCACACTAGCTCTTCAGCTTTCTGTTCCTGATTAGTCACGGTGTGTAGGCAGCACATCTGTCACTGCCCTGGATGATTCTGGGACACAGGCATGTCCCGAAGCAACCCACCTTTGGTGTCACATTAAAGTGGCACATCACTTACCAAAAGAGCTAAAGGTACTATTTCTGCATCTGAAGGAAGGAGCAACTAGATGTCATGAGTAAACTTGTGCCCATAACCATGCGTGTCTTCTAGTCTGAGAAATCAGATGTGTGCTTTGGCATTTTTTAACATAACATTTTTTAAATAAAGTAGAAACATCAGGAAAATTGCATTTTCAGCCATCCATAATCTTCCAAGAGGTTGAATTGTCAATGATCAGAAGCAATACAGCCCTGATCTAAACTGGTGGTCCTGCGCAGTTATCCTACACTATGTAGAATACATACATTTCTCACACTGCTTTGTAGAAAGTGCATGCTTGGAGTAGCCACAAAATCCAGCTCTAGGTATATGCCTTTGGTTTTTTTCTGTTTTCCATGTTTCTCCTAATGCAGTTTTTGGTACCTGTTTAGCCTGTGTATTTTTTTCTGTACTAATAGTTTAAAAACACTTATTTTCCCCTTTGCAAACTTTTGTATGTCTTTTGTTGTTGAAAGTACTAATATTCTGTGTTAGTTTTTTTTTATTTAACTTTTTTTTATTTGCAGTCCGTATGGTTTATGTATCTGCCACTGCTTTTCTTCCTTTTTTTGTTTACCAAGTATCTCCTCATAATTTTCTGAGCTCAACAAAAACATGCGGACAGTATCTCTTGCTCACTATAAAAATACGTATGGGATGATTTCTTTAAGTGAAACAAAAGTATAAACTGTGCTTTCTGACAGTGGGCCACTAAACAGATAGGAAAAGTTAAAACCGTAGGTTAGATCCATCTGGTAAGTGCTGGGTTGAGATTGGAAAATGTTGAAAGCGAGAGGCTCGAATGACCACCAGAGGGAGAGATTTCCACAGTCATTACTCCTCTATTGAAGGTGCCTGACTGCAGCCCCAAAAGCGAACGTCGGAGTGCCAGCAGGGGCATAAGAGTAAAGCTTGTGAGGAGATGTGTAACAGAGATGGCTAAAGCAAAATACTTAAGCTACCTAAACAGAAAGCATTATCTTGAAATGGCTGCAATTCTTACTTAACTACTATAAAGTTTGAGGAATTTAGAAGGTAAGAATGAAGAAATAATTTTAGCTGGCTAGATGTGTGATACATTACTGAGGAACTGCTTTTAATTAATGGTGGTGATATTTGTCTTTATGATTGCTACAAATCAAATATTGATGCACTGAGATTAAGTCTTTAATAGGGAAATTTATTTCATTACTGGAACGTAATTTTTCATATCAGTTCATTAGAGTGTAAACTGAAATGATATATCTTCTTGCTGTAGTGCTTATTGGTTAACAAAATTTTCACCACTAACTGTGGGAATTATGTAAAAAAAAAAACCCATAAAAACCTCATAAAAGCCAACCTATGTAATGAGTAATTAATCCACTTGTAGTACCTGGAACATTATGAATCTTATTTTGATCAGTATGTTCTGAGCAAGTAACAAGGTACAAATTTCTAGACGTTTCTGCAGAATGTTTGTTCTCAATGATTCTAAAGGTTTTCCTGAAGTACATTCCTGGGAATGAATGGAAAAGAGGGCTTGATTTATCCATGAGCTGTCAGCATTTTGCAAGCAGTCATTGATCTCTAGGTGTAATGAGCTCTAAGAAAGGCGTGGGCTGTGCTCAATTATTTAGTTACTGGTTTCTCTGAGATTTTACCAGAAACAGAGAAGGGTGAATAGCGATGAGATGCAAATAAAGTGGTCTGATTTGAATAACAGCCGAGCAATTAAACAGACCCACACCAGCTTGTGATTATGTTTGGTATCCTCCCTTCCCTCCTCCCTTCCCTCCTTCCTTCTCTCCTTCCTTCCTTCCTCTGAAATTAATTTTTAGTTCTATTAAAAATAGGGCTGCTGGGCAATAGCCCTCTTGAGCCTTTAGATTAGAAAAAAAAAAAAAAAATAATGGGCTTGATTATGTTGACCTAAAGACTAATTACTCTATCTATGGGGAGGTGTCAGGATTCAAAAAAAGGCAATATTAGGAACAATACCATTCAATGTGCCATGTTAAGGATTCAAATAACAATTTGTGGATTTACAGTATTGTAGGATGCCATTTTAGATCAAAGCACAAGATAAAAGGAAATGATAGAACAGTGTGTAGTTATCAGAAAGCATACTCTAACAGTTTATTAACAATAAGCAGTACTAAATCATAACTTAAACCACACCCAGTGGATTCTTGGGTAAGTAATCAAATCTGTAATATGTACAGACTGGTTGGAACTTGGGTGAAGTAAGGAGACTTAGTGCTGTTGATCTTTAGATCATGCCAAAGGCCAAAGTAATATTTACCTGGGCTATTGTCACTGAGGAGGGTAGTCAAAGAGCATTTTATTTTGTCAAAGAGGGTTACTTAATTTGGTAGCATTTTCTCAATATATCAAAAGCTTTTGATAATCTGTGCACATAAATTACTCATGTATTACATGGAAGTAGTTCCAGAATTCAGTACAAAGAAGATGGAGCACCCCCCCAGCAAGTCCATCTGAAAATTATGAACCTTGCTTACTTCCTATGTATTTGTTTTATACCTGCCGCAGTAGAACTCAGCATGCCTTTGGCCATTAGGAGCTACTTTAAGGATATCTAGTAATAACATTCAAAGGGAAAATACAGAAACATCTTTCTCACCATAATTAATTGCTAAATATTACAGTAATTTCACACTAGGTGCAGCTGAGGCAGGGAGGCCTATTGTGTTACGTACTATATTGAGACAGAATGCTTCTCCTAAAAATCCCATCTCAAGGTGGGAACCATCAATGAGCAGAATTTTACAGGTTTTGTCATCTAATAAAATAGAAGCATTAGATCAAGTGATGGACACCTGTGATTCTTACTTTAACAGTCTCTTGCAGTCTGAAAATGAGGCTCAGAATTAGCAGTTTGATAACATCAACCAAATTTATATTCTCCTCAGAAAGGGAGATGATATTAGGTAATATTTTCATCTTAATTTTTTTTCTTGAACACACAATTCAGATCTTATCAGAAAATTAGAATTTCAAAAGATAAAGGAAACTGAAGTTGTTAGTAATGAAAAACATTTAAACTGAAGTTTTGAGGGATGGAAAATCCGGTGTGCACTGGCACTCTCAAAATAATGCAAAGATTAACATAAACATTTCTATGTTATGTCATTGAGTCTGGTGATATGTAACATCTACAAGAGAAAACTTAAATATTGGCAGGGAAATGATTGGAGAGTGACCCACCAGCTATTTTTGGTTCTAGTTGTGCTTCAGCTGTAACAGTTGTTTTTTTCTCCTCCCTATCAGCTGGTGCAGTTCTGTGTTTCAACTTTAGTCTAAGAATGATGCTGGTAGCACATCAATGTTTTAGTTGCTGCTCAGTAACACGCACCCTGCTGTCCTGGGTTCAGCACCACGACACCTGCTCAAGGACTTTTCAGTCTCTCATGCTCTGCCCGTGAGGAGGGGCACAAGAAGCTAGGAGGAAGCAGAGACAGGGCACATGACCCAAACTAGCCAAAGGGGCATTTCATGCCACAGCGCATCATGCCCAGTATAAACTGCAGGGAGTTACCTGGAAGGGCAGATCGCTGCTCCAGTCAGGCTGGGTATTAGTCAGCGGGTGGTGAGCAGTTGTATTGTGCGTTACTTGTGTTTGTTGTTTTTCTTCCATTCCCCTTTTAGCTTTATATACCCTCCTCTTGCTATTTCCCTCATTATTATTATTATTAGTAGTAGTAGTAGTAGTTTTATATTATACTTTTTTATTATATTATTTTATATTACATTATATTATACTATACTATACTATTATATTATGTTATATTATATTATATTATATTATGTTATATTATATTATATTATATTATATTATATTATATTATATTATATTATATTATATTATACTTAGTTTTTGGCCTTTTCTCATAAAAACCTGTGAGGTGTACAGTCTCCCACACAGAGTGGTATGGGGAAGTGGGACAATGAGAAAATGGCTCAGTGGTGCTGAGTAACTTCCTGGGCTTAAACAATGAAAAGTTGCTGTGATTATTTTGATATAGAACTAAGGAAGTTAATTCTTGTGAATTGTTTATATGGACATAGGTTTTGAAAGACAGATATTCAGAAGTATTCCTCTAGCAAGTGTCATTTTTAAGACTTTTTTTTTTTTTTTGAGACAGTTTCTTCTATTTGGGGGGACAGGTTTCTGGGGATGTTTAATAGCTTATCTTAGAATGACTGATGTGATCAGTAAAAAATCAAGCAGTGTTCCAGAAGGCTGACCACCTCTGAAAAGAGACATCATCAGACTGCAGACAACATCCCAATATCATGACATAAATGGCTTAAGTATTTGGAAGAATAAGACCGAGACTTTATTCACACATATTGCTATACTTACTGCATCTTCACCCACAATGGTATTTTCATCAATGATAGAAATTTTCACTGATTTGGGGGCATCAAAAAGCATCTTCTACATGCACCACCTCAAGTTTAATTAACTTTTAGATTGTCTAATGAAATATCTTTTTTTATGTGAGATAATCAATGTATGTTAATTGGCGGTATGTTAATTACTACCATTGTCTCACCATCAAGCTGTCTCCACGATACAGAATTTGCATAGTGTTATTTGTATTCTGCAGAAATTCTGTATTTCTTTGTATTTCCAAAGAAAATAATGCATGATGGAAGAAAACACTAATATGGATTGAGTAAAATGCATATATTCAAATTTTGTATGTTTTTCCTTTGGCAGATGTGTTATTTCCCCATTACTCCTCCCAAAAAAAGCCTTCTTTGCTCTGGTATGCATAGTTCTAGACATTCACCTAACATGTCTTTTGTGGATTTGTTTCTGTAGGCACTATTTTACGTTTGGTACAACTGAGTATTGGCTGGCTACCAATAGTATTTACCTTGAAAAGAACTTGTAGTAGCTTGAAAAGATGGATGTGGATATTATTGCTTTTTTTGTATGTTGACTTATATGTCAACTTACAAACTGTATTTATTGCCCAGGAGCCCACTGTTAGTAGGAGTGACATGTGGTAGTAATATATCTGCCAAAGTACAGTAATCATGTAGTTTCTAAAAGGAAGCAATGAGAGTTTCTAAGGGAGCAACGTTTAAGAAAGTAAGATTTTATTTGAGAGAAATAATGATTCTATGATTCTATATGCTTAACAAATATTTGCCAACACAGACACCAGTTAAATAAAACATTTTCATCCAAATGCAAAGATGTGATAAGGGTTGTCACTCAGGTTTTGCCTTTTCATAACTGGTTTAGAAAACCATATGTCCCCTTTTCTAGATCAGGCATGGTATTTCACTTGGAATACTCTCCAAGTCATACTGGGACGCTTTTTAAAAGGCTATTAAGGATGCTGACTTGCTGTAATTATAAAGGCATACCAAACCAGAGCTGTCCACTCAAAGCATCATTGAGTTAAGAAACTATTTACCAGGCTAAATTTAACTTCCACTAGCTGTGTGACTGTGGCTAGACTCTCAAAGGTTCCTGAGTTGGCTTCTTTAAAGTTAGCCTGATGATTACTAGTACTGGTGCAGAATGGTGCTGGGTGTGAGCCGATGCATACTTGAGGTTTTCTCAAGCATCACTGCAGTTGGCTTTCACTGTAAATGGGGTTTCCATTTCTGTTATTGTAATTTGGTTGAAAGTTACCTTTATTTATAAAGTGTCTTGATAGGAGATAACTGAACTTTAAGTGAGGCCTTGTGTTTCTGACTGATTATTTTCAGAATTTACCCTGTGGCATGGCAAATGCTTTCAGGCGTTGCGCTTCAAAAACATAAGAAACTTGAAGAGTAATCCTTCTTCTGGTTCTTCTTGGTATATACTATGTCTCTTTATTTTAAATGCAAACTGTAATGTGGGTCAGTGATATTTGCTCTGAGTAGGGATTTACTGGCTCTTACTGGCTTTGCCAGGTTTTGGGTGTAAGTTATGCACAGATTTGAGTGGGCTGTGATTGCCCTCTCCAGCATATCTGACATAACTTTAGCATTTATATAATAGTAAACAAACAGAACACAACTCTTTGATTATTAGCTGTCTTAGGCTGTCCCAAAGTCACAGGTTTTTACCTGAATAGAAAAAGGCCATGATTAGACATCAAAAATGCACAATGAACCACTTTCATTCCAGAGTATTGATGGGATAGAAAAAAAAACAAACAAAAAACCCCAAACAAATCCTTGGAAAGGTGGATTCCCCTTTACCTCAAAAAACCAAACTAAATGAAAACCAGGAAAGATGACGTTTTTTATGGACAGGCCCAGAGTGTTTTATAGCTCAACAAAGATAGCACCACAGCCATAGCTGTTTTTTAAGGGCTAGACGCTGTCCATCCTACTCCTTGTTACAAAGGTATGCAGGAGAACACTGAGCCATAGGATGTCTAACAGAGGCTCTTCTTGAACTTCTAGAATTAACATCACCTCTCTTCTGGGTTGTTATTAATGCAAAATTATTTTTTACTTCCAGTGAAATACACCAATCCTCTAATTCTGCAACCAGACAGAAGTGGCAGGCACTTACTTCTTCAGGGAAATAAAGGTACATTTGATTAATCTTTGGCTGAATATTTTTACCCTTTGGCTGCTCCTCTCCCATTTGTTGAAGTCAGCTAGGTGAAATGAAGAATAATAATAGAATCATAGAATAGTAAGGGTTGGAAAGGACCTCAAGATCATCGAGTTCCAACCCCCCTGCCATGGGCAGGGACACCTCCCACTAAACCATGTCACCCAAGGCTATGTCCAACCCCACCTTGAACGCCGCCAGGGATGAAGCATCCACAACCTCCCTGGGCAACCCATTCCAAGGCCTCACCACCCTCGCAGTAAACAATTTCTTCCTCATATCCAATCTAAACTTCCCCTGTTTAAGTTTAAACCCATTACCCCTTGTCCTCTCACCACAGTCCCTAATGAAGAGTCCCTCCCCAGCATCCCTAGAGGCCCCCTTCAGGTATTGGAAGGCTGCTATGAGGTCTCCACGCAGCCTTCTCTTCTCCAGGCTGAACAGCCCCAATTTTCTCTTCATACGAGAGGTGCTCCAGTCCCCTGATCATCCTCGTGGCCCTCCTCTGCACTTGTTCTAACAGTTCCATGTCCTTTTTATGTTGAGGACACCAGAACTGCACACAATACTCCAAGTGAGGTCTCACGAGAGCAGAGTAGAGAGGCAGGAGCACCTCCCTCGACCTGCTGGTCACACTCCTTTTGATGCAGCCCAGGATATGGTTGGCTTTCTGGGCTGCAAGCGCACACTGCAGCAGGCTCATGTTCATTTTCTCATCAACCCACACCCCCAAGTCCTTCTCCGCAGGGCTGCTCTGAATCTCCTCCCCGCCCAATCTGTAGCTGTGCCTGGCATTGCTCCGACCCAGGTGTAGGACTTTGCACTTGGCATGGTTAAACTTCATCAGGTTGGCATCAGCCCTCCTCACAAGCGTGTCAAGGTCCCTCTGGATGGCATTCCTTCCCTCCAATGTATCAACCGAACCACACAGCTTGGTGTCATCGGCAAACTTGCTGAGGGCGCACTCAATCCCACTGTCCATGTCACCCACAAAGATGTTGACCAAGACCGGTCCCAACACCGATCCCTGAGGGACACCACTCGTTACTGGTCTCCAGCAGGACATTGAGCCACTGAGCACTACTCTTTGCGTGCGGCCATCCAGCCAGTTCTTTGTCCACCGAGTGGTCCACCTATCAAATTGATGTCTCTCCAACTTAGAGAGAAGGATGTCATGGGAGACAGTGTCAAAGGCTTTACACAAGTCCAGGTAGATGACATCAACCGCTCTGCCCCTATCCATCAGTTCCGTAGCCCCTTCATAGAAGGTCACCAGAAAGAGACAGAAAAGAAGAGGAAGAGAGAATGAAAGAAGAATAGGAATAATAGTCTGCATCTTGGAATGAAGAGACAAAGAGGAGGCACCTGTCTAACACTCTACCCAAGAAGGCTTTCAGAAGTTGCCAGCTGCCTCATGGATTTGAGTGTGTATCTAAATGCTAATACTAGTGCTAATTAATGCTAATTTAGCATGAATGTTCTTAAAACCTTATGGTGGTCATTAGCCCCTTCTTTGGAGAATTCAAATCCCAGGGTACAGCATATAAAAATTTAGATAACTAAATCAATTTGATTAATTCTTTCACGCATTCTTAACTTTTGATCTGGTACCATCTTTACATTAAGGATGAGTGCACTGCTTATTGCTCTTTTGGAACCTGACTTGGATTCATTACACTGAGCCCTAATCATTCTTGCATTCAAATGGAGTTGTATCAGTAATCAAAACAGAAGGATGGTAAAATAGAAGCAGCACATATGGTAATAAATCCCATGAAAAGCACACAGACTGTAGCATAAATCTACCATCTGCTCTAAGATTTACAGACTCACTCTTTGCTTACTAGATGACAAACAGAGTACCCATTCTGTTAGCCCACGCTGAAAGGGATTTTTCCATTGCCTAGTAATAAAATAAGGTGGGCTGAAATTTGCCACATACATAGGCTTGCCCCTCTGAACTTTCTCAGTGTATGGAAGAAGTCTAAGGTGCTATTTCTAGAAAACAATCTCCCCTCCCACAAACAGAGGTGTTACTCAGGAGTCATTGTAACAGCTAATGCCATCTTGAAGCACAGTGAATGTGAGAAGTTTCTACTGTTAAGGCTGTAATCTCTCATTTACAATTTAGAAAGGCAGCAGAATGAGAACACATTCTTCTTTAACTGTCTTCTTTAGCTTATACATTACCTTGCCATGGCTATTTTTTGCAGCTAAGATGTCTGCATAGTGCAGCCCTTTTGTGCCAGGTATCATCCAGCAGCCTTAATTGCTTCCATGTATAAGCAAGATTTACCTCTGTGCAAAAAGAAATCAAATCCATACTTTGTACTTTCCAAAACTTAAGTTTAAAATCATAACTTTTGAGCTGGATTTTCATGCAGCAGAACAAGACTGGAAGGAAGCTATCTTCCATCTCTTCAAAAGTAGCAATGATTTGCTTGCCTTTCACAGAAGCCTGCTCCACACCCATGCATTTGCTGACAGGACTACTGGGAAAATGTAGAAGAATCTCAGTTTCTGTAGAAGGATTCTGAATCAGTATCTCCAAAGCTTAACTATTCTGTTTCTACCCTCTGCTAACTGTGATCGATCAACTGGAGGACAGGAGTCCCGAGTGGTGAGCAAGCACACAGTGAAATATCTACACTGCCTCGAGTTCTGGAACTAGCAATTGCGCTCTTAATTGCATAACACCCTCAAGCCCTAATGCTTTGTCATCCCCCTGGAACGCCCTTTCAGATTAATTTTTCACCTCTGAATATAACATGATTGACAGTATTGGTATTTCAAATGTCTACATTTGACTCCAGATTTAAGACCTCAGACATAAATGAGGCACTTCAGTTCTTTCCTCTGAACTTTAGTTCCACATCAGTTGTCTACATTCTCATTTGGATCATGCATCAGTTTCAAGCACAGAGCCGCAGCTGCAGATAGAGGAAGTACAATCTGAAAGGCCTGATCTGCAAAACTGCTAAACACACACGGTATAATCCAGCCCTGATAGAAATCTTTGAAACTCAGACAACATAGGGAAATTTGTTCACCTTCTGTAAGAAAACGAAACAAGACCAAAATGGAAAAGAGAAAGTGAGGAAATTTAGGTATAGGTAAAATTAATTAAAAATGCACATGTAGACCATTAATCTCACTGTTATTATCAATTGTCTTTCTGAAACCTACTACAAAATTGAGCAGTGCAAGGGAACATTCCTCAGCACTGAAATTCATTTGTATATGCTATGGAATTTTTAATGTGTTTCCTACTATATTTTTTGGCCCATATGAGCTTGCACTGTTCCAAACAATTTCCAAGCCGAGTTTGTAACTTACTGCAGTTCATTTCCACTAGGCAGTTTGTATGTGCCCATGCTGCTTTAGAGGCTAAGATAATTTAGGAGTGTGGAAGAGAGCCGTTCTCTCCTGGTTAACGTCAGCAACTGGTACGCAGGCACACTGAGCTAAACTTATGATATATCAAGTGACATAAGAGGGATTTTGTCATTTTGTTCACTGGCATAACAAAGGACTAGTAACAATCTCACTTTGAAAGCTTCACTTATTCTTCCTTTCAAAGTAGCCATCCAGAATAACCTTGGATGCTTGACATATGGCTGAGCATCCTGAGACTATACATGAATGTATTTACCTCCTTCTCACATTTCAACCAGAACTGATATGTTCACTTGTACAGAATCTTTGCCTACTATTGCACAGAAAGTGTTGCCAGCTCTCAGAGGATTTACCAGTGTGAAAGCGTTGATCCTGCTTCTCAAAATGCATCCGTGAGTGCATTTTCTCACTCAAGCAAGATGAAAGTGCAAATGCACACTAAAAATCAGACAATATACATTATTGCAGGAAGCTTCATTAGGTGTTATGAGTTAAGAGAAATCCTAAAGTCATAAGCCAGGCAGAGTGAAAGCTATGTTTCCGAATATCACTCTAAAACATGTGTCTGCTCTGTGTGTACCCATCCAGTACAATTAACACGGATATTTAATACATGCAGATTACCCTGACTTAAGGTACTCTGAGAAGATAATTTAGCTTTACTTGAAAATTATTGCTAATACAGTGATATAGCTGAATGAAGATAATTAACTCATATCCTCAAGGGCAATTTCTTACTTGTTAAACTATGAAGACATCAAAGAAACTCTTGAAGATATAGAAGGGAAGACATTTGCTAATTGCACCTGTTTGAGTTATATAGATTCTGCAGCAGCCTGAGTTCAAGTAATCAAACATTTCATGTCCTCACTAGTGATGGAAAAAGAATTTCCTCTTTAAGACCAATTGAAATTTATTTTACCTCAAATCCTAAATGGTACTGAAGCACTTACTGAAGTCTTGAGTTTCATACCATAATTGATAATTGTTAATGCATGCTTTATCCATTATCCTGATGTCTTACTACATTCTGAAGCAGTCTCATTCTTCTTCCTCGATAACACAGTGTTCTGCTTGTCACACAATATGTCCATGGTGCTGTAGATTCTAGCTGAAAGTATCAAAGAGCCAAAGAATGAAGGTACAGAATCAAGAATAGCTGAAAGTTTATTGCCACAAATGTGGGAAGACCTGGAAGTATTTCTGAACAGTATTTCTTACTTTTGTCTGGAAAACAGTTTTGAAGACTTCAGTAATTTCAAGGATTATTTAATTGAAGGCATCGGTTTCAAGTCTTTCCCTTTAAAGGTCATTAAAATAAGGTATAAATAAATTTTGAATGGAGTTTACATGTTAGTTTAGTGTCTGTCCATTGACAGTATCTGTGTTAGCTTTTAAGCTGCTTATTATTTTTAAAGCTGCACATATTTCCTTCATGCACTATCAAGCTAAAATTGCACAGGGATGAGATGTTGGAAACAGCTGTGCAATACAATTAATTGCTTGAAATTTGATAGAAGGGGATGCAAAAATGCCATGATTCTTCTAACTGCATGTTTTGGATTGCACAAATTGTATTGGACACCTCAGAAAAAAGTGTACAGCCACTTTTGTTAAGCAACCAACCTTGCTTTTTTTTACACAGCTGCACTTGCAGTCTTTTCCCAGTTATATCTTTCCATCATTCCCAGGCTAGTCTACTCTGAACAGAAGCTATCAGCAAAAGCACTTGGCATCACAGATAGAAAAGCCTTGAGATTTGGAGCATAAGGGAAGCTGCGTTACTTCATCTCTTCATGTGAAGTATGCTGCATAGTTCTGGAGAGATGTGTAGGAAGCTGGCTGATCACCAGAGGTTCAAAGCAGTAGTAAGAAATACGAGAGTCCCAGACCAAGAGCTTTCTGTTTTAACATACAAATAGACAGTAGATGAAGAAAAGGAATTCAATATGTAGTCACAAGTGCTAATTCCTGTGTACGGCTGTATGGATTATGAATTATAATAAGAAGTCTAACTGGTTTGTCTCACTGCTGATTTTCATTCAACTCTTGACTGCTGAGCTTGGTCATTATGGCTTCTTTGTTACTTGGCATCCATGGGAGTCAGGCTATACATATGGTCTATGAAATCTAATAGAAACAAAAGCAAACATCCTTTCTGGCTTTTTAAATAAGGAAATAATAGCTTAGCAGAATCCTAATAATTGTATGCTCCACTCTCACACAGAGCAGCAACAAGAGAAGGCCTTTAACAACAATAGTATTTTGGTGACTCTGTTGGAGTTGAGATATGACTTTGTATATAAATTCTGATTTTTTCTCTATTTCTGATTTCCAGGGTGAACCTTTCAGGCAGTTAAATCAAGGTAATACATTATGGACACAAAATAAGCTAAGCAATAGAGATACAGGCAAAGCATTCTTATTAGGACACTCTGGAATAACAATAAACTGGATTTTGTATTATAGCCTTGACTTGCAACTATATGTCTTACCTAACAGATACTTTGAAGGTCAAGTTTACTAATGAAGTCACAGGTAAGAAAGAAATTCCTTCTCACCAGTTGGCTTAGAGTCCCAGTATGTTGGCATTGAAGAGCTCTTTCTGTCATTTCAGGTAAGAGATTGTTCATGCTGACAAATTTCACATTTTCCAAATTTTCTGTCAACGTTTCTAATTTCTGACAACTCTGAAGAACATATGTTAGCTGGAAGGGTTAGATCACAGCTCAGTCAGGCTGGGTATTGGTCGGCGGGTGGTGAGAGGTTGTATTCTCTTCCCTTGTTATTTCATTTCTAATGAAGAGTCCCTCCCCACCATCCCTATAGGCCCCCTTCAGATATTCTTCATGAGGGACTGTAGTGATAGAACAAGGGGTAATGGGTTCAAACTTAAACAGGGGAAGTTTAGATTAAAGGAGGAAGCTCATTACTGTGAGGGTGGTGAGGCACTGGAATAGGTTCTCAAGATAGCTGTGAATGCTCCATTGCTGGCGGTGTTCAGGGCCAGGTTGGACAGAGCATTGGGTGACATGGTTTAGTGCGAGGTGTCCCTGCCCATGGCATGGGGGCTGGAACTAGATGATCTTGAGGTCCTTTCCAACACTAAGTGTTCTGTGATTCTATGATTATAAGAGATGTGTGCTCAGTATCATAATTCAACAAACCCTTCTCTAGCTGGAGTAATTTTCTGAGTTAGAGAGCCTGTGCATGCCAGTCCGAGTGTGCAGGGAATTGCTTAATTTTTTCACTCTTTTTTGCGAAAGTTCACATTGCCATACAAAAACTTGGTAGCAATTGTGAAATATATTACTTTTGTTGGTCGGATCTACGATGTTCAATGCACATTATTTCAAATATCAAATAACTCATTGATCCGGGAAGTTTTGGTAAAAATATCATAGTTATTTCTGATCAAATGTATTTATTTTACTCTCCTCTTCCCACCTGCATCTTTATGTGCAGACACAACTGGGATAGTAAAACCGAAGTGTATTCATTTCTTCCAATGATCAGCGAAAAAGCAGTTTTGCACAGGTCACATTTGACTCTTAAGGAATTAAATCCATTCTCCTCTATAGATGAGCACTAATAGACACAGAACACAGTTACTAGTCTTTTCTTTGTGTCAGACTTTCTGGCACATCAGTGAGCATGACCCTGTACAACGAGGACAGAATTTAGATCTCAGTCTTGTAAAATTGGTGGATAGTACACATCAGATATGGAAGGCGCTATGTCTTTTTATAAGTATTGAAAACAATGCAAAATGGTAAAAGACAGCAGTCTATGGCTCATTACAATAGTTTTTGTCCAGCATCTTTCAGCAAAGCTGCCCTGAAACAAAACTTACCTTTAGAAGGTTTTAGTTGTGTTGATGAAATCCATTCGCGGGTCCTGAAGGAGCTGGCAAATGAAGTTGCTAAGCCACTGCCCATCATATTTGAAAAATCATGGCAGTCAGGTGAAGTTCCCGATGACTGGAAAAAGGGAAATATAACCCCCATTTTCAAGAAGGGGAAAATGGATGACCCAGGGAATTACAGACCAGTCGGTCTCACCTCTGTTCCTGACAAAATCTTGGAGCAGATTCTCCTGGTAGGTATGCTAAGGCACATGAAAAACAACGAGGTGGTTGGTGACAGCCAGCATGGCTTCAGTAAGGGAAAATCCTGCCTGACCAATCCGGTGGCCTTCTATGATGGGGCTACGGAATGGATGGACGGGGTACAGCAGTTGACGTCATCTACCTGGACTTGTGCAAAGCGTTTGACACTGCCTCACATGACATCCTTGTCTCTAAGTTGGAGAGACATCAATTTGATAGGCGGACCACTCAGTGGATAAAGAACTGGCTGGATGGCTGCACGCAAAGAGTTGTGCTCAATGGCTCAATGTCTGTCTGGAGATCAGTAACGGGTGGTGTCCCCCAGGGATCGGTGTTGGGACAGGTATGTTCAACATCTTTGTGGGTGACATGGACAGTGGGATTGAATGTGCCCTCAGCAAGTTTGCCGATGACACCAAGCTGTGTGGTTTGATTGGTACATTGGAGGGAAGGAATGCCATCCAGAGGGACCTAGACATGCTTGTGAGGAGGGCTGATGCCAACCTGATGAAGTTTAACCATGCCAAGTGCAAAGTCCTACAGCTGGGTTGGAGCAATCCCAGGCACAGCTACAGGTTCGGCAGGGAAGAGATTGAGAGCAGCCCTGTGGAGAAGGACTTGGGGGTGTGGGTTGATGAGAAAATGAACATGAGCCGGCTTCAGTGAGCACCTGCAGCCCAGAAAGTCAACTGTATCCTGGGCTGCATCAAAAGGAGTGTGACCAGCAGGTCGAGGGAGGTGATCCTGCCCCTTTACTCTGCTCTTCTGAGACCTCACTTGGAGTATTGTGTGCAGTTCTGGTGTCCTCAACACAAAAGGATCATGGAACTGTTGGAACAAGTCCAAAGGAGGGCCACGAGGATGATCAGGGGACTGGAGCACCTCCCATATGAAGATAGGCTGAGAAAGTTGGTGCTGTTCAGCCTGGAGAAGAGAAGGCTGCATGGAGACCTCATAGCAGCCTTCCAGTATCTGAAGGGGGCCTATAGGGATGCTGGGGAGGGTCTCTTCATTAGGGACTGTAGTGAGAGGACAAGGGGTAACGAGTTCAAACTTAAACAGGGGAAGTTTAGATTGGATCTGAGGAAGAAATTGTTTACTGTGAGGGTGGTGAGGCCCTGGAATGGGTTGCCCAGGGAAGTTGTGAATGTTCCATCACTGGCAGTGTTCAAGGTGGGGTTGGACGCAGCCTTGGGTGACATGGTTTAGTGTGAGGTGTCCCTGCCCATGGGAAGGGGGTTGGAACTAGATGATCTTAAGGTCCTTTCCAACCCTAACTATTCTATGATTCTATGATTCTATGACATACAAGAGGCTGTCTCCTTAAAAATCTAGCAAACACTATTTACCTGTAAAAACATTGACCTTTTCCTGCCCACTTGCTTACATGACATTGCACAGTCTTTTCTGTATGCTTGCAATTTCCTCTTTGTGCCTACCCATTCAAACCATTGAGTCACGATTTCTTTGCTCAAATTGCAGCAACCTTGATTCTTTCAGTTGCAAAGTATCCCATTTTGTCCTTTTGTGTTGAGCAGGATGCAGGTTTTACAAACTGATATTCCTTCGGGCCGTACTAATTTGTAAAATGTTGCAATAGGGTAAACTGAAGCAGCTTACATAGAGAAGTTCAGGAGCCTAATAAAAATGTGCTTGATCTATTTTAATTATTTACTGAATTAACTTGAGTTACTAAGTTACCCTTGCAAAATAGACATAAACAAGTGTTCAACTAATTTAAGTGTCTCTGCCATAAAGCCCTTTTCATAGTTTGGTGAGCAGTAGGGGAAAATCTGAAAGTGCTTGTCTTCAGAGGCTTGGAAAACAGGAGGCCAGTAAACATAATTTTACTTTGGCTTTAGAAATGCGGTCATATTTGGGCTACTTGGCAGTAGTACACAAGAGTAGAAGATTTTCCTGTGGTAAATGTTGTTATTTTACAATCCAGTACCTAAAGATAACATGGCTATGTTTAAAGTTAGTGGTTAAAATTAAGATTTCCCTGTGCTGGTACCATAGGCTGCACTCTGATAAACCATGTAAATCATAGCTTATCTTAACACTTACAGATTACCAAGTAAGTTTTTTGAGATTCATCTAAAATACCTGTTGGAAACTAATTTATTTTATGTTATATATATATTATTATTACTCTTGTCTATAGATACAACAGGATCATAGGGTATTTTTATATTGGTTTTCTTCTCTGTGTACATCTACCTCCAGGTAAAATTGGATTATTTTTTATTTATATTTTATACACATTAATATCTTTAAAATAGTATTTTAAAAATCTAGCACAGCCATTGCATTTTGAATGTATTAGGTATTCAAGATAAACTCTTCTATTATAAGTATGATTTGTCCAGAGTTCCTTTTGACAAAATCTAATATTTTTTATTACAATTTGCGTTTAAAAAGTGACAGATTTGAGAAGTGTAAGCCAGCAGCCTAAGAAAGAAGCACAACCACTTACTGTTGTGCTCTGAGGTTGTCGTTTCATGGTTCCTTTAATCTGACCAAAATGCCCTTTTCTCTACCGGCAGCCACTTGTTCCTAGTCCCTGTCTTGTGCAGATCTTAGTGTTGAGGTAAGTGAGCTGGGCCTGGGAAGTGATCCAGCTGGAATCAGCAAGATAAACAAATACCTTGAAAGATTAATTTTCAGCTGGATCTGTTTCCTGTTATGATTCATCAAGTGACCAAACAAATGTTCATGGGCACTCTGAATGTGCTGATGAGGGTTATGTGGCTGATGTAAATCAGCTCCTTCAGCAGCAATCTGCATTAATGTTGGGATTAAAGTAATATCAAACCACATTCTAAGTGTATCCAGCAATAGTCTTAGCCAGCAGTGACAGACATCTGTTTCCAATGGCAATTTTTTACAAGTGATCCTCGTTAACATAATACTTTGAAGCTTGTTCAGTAGATCTAAAATGATAATGTCTTAAGCTGATCCATCTACATTGTATCCAGTCATAGCAAAGTTTTCACAGAATGAAAACAACTGCATTGCAGTTGCTGATCTGGAAAGACACAAAAGGAAACCAGAGTACGAAAATAAGCAGTAAGAAATACTGAAAATGCTGCAGATGGCTACGCATAGTAATTTTAAAAGACTTCCTTTGTCATAGACAGGAACAAATTTATGTGTAACAGTGCTGAACAATATTTACTCTTCTGGTTTTTAGGCTTCCTTGTGAACAAATGCTAATAGTCATTTGAAACATGCCTTCTACCTAACTTCAGAAAAAATCCAGTTATAATTTCTGTGTCACGATCTCTGAAGAGTTGTTGAGTTCTTCATACCCTTTAGCACGAAAGGCAAAAGAAGGAATTCTTTACATTTTAAGATTAATTTGAGATGAGATTTGGAAAATAATTATTAACAATTTTCCCACAGTAAATTTTATTTACTTGAGGGGGAAAAATAAAGTATTGAAATCTGTCAGTGTTGGAAAGGTAATAATTTACTTTCTTCCATAGGCAGGAAAATCTGAAATACGGAAAATGAAGTTATTCAAACTTACACACTCATTCAAAGGCTGCTTCCTTCCATCTTCCAAATAGTGGAATTTGTATTCTACTGAGTATCAGCTACTACATTACCCTTAAGATCACGGTTTACTGTCGTAGGCAACTCTGAGTTACAGAAAAGAGAATTGACACCTTTCTTGTCTTACTGATAAATCTGTGCTTTAATGAGGCAACGGTTAAGTTAAACGTAATTCACTACAGTGGTTTGAGGCTTTCTCCCACTACTTACATCTCAACCGGCTTTAGGCAGGTGTAACTGATGCAATTTTTTCATAACCTATATGCGTGCGCATTTGCTATACTAACAAGATATGTCCAGGAGGTGGGTTGTTGATTATAAGCTTTTCTGAGAAAACTTGTCAGAATTTATTTCTCCTCAGAAGAAAAGACTATGTTATATTTAAAATTGAGATTTTTTTCTGTTATGTTGCATGCAAGAACTATACAGCAAAATCACCAAGTGCTGATCACCTAAAAATAATTACACTGGAATTGCTTTTTCATTGTTGTTTGAGCCTTTCTTAACATTTTCTAATATTTTTTATTATAATTAAATAATAATATAATACAATTTTTATTTTGGGACCTGCTGAACAAGAAGCTTGACCATTTCAAAGCTTTAGTTTGGGTACATATTGAGTAATACATGCCACCAAGAAACTGCAAATCACATGAGCATTATATAACGTGACAAAAGTAGATTTGTCCATAAAAAGAAGAGATTTTCTTTTTGCTATTCCCTCTTCAGGTTCCCCTCCCTATTTTCCACTTTTTCCAGCAGGTCTGTGTAATTTCTATTATTTTGCACAAAATTATGGAATATGACAGGGATGATTCAGCCTTGCTGGATGTGTTTGATCTAGTTGTCCGATATAAACACCTTGCACTGATTCTCAAAGGAATCACTGCCTTAGTGGGTACAAAAGCTCCTAGGAAGATTATATCTTCTTTATCTGACTTACTACCAGCTCCCCTTAGAGGTGAAATGATATAAAATGTCATCCTGGTGCTGTCCTCACATCACAGTAATTTTTTACATCATTAAAAGTTGGAACGTGAGGAAAATGGGCCATGTAGCAAAAAGAACTTCGGTGCAGTAGTGGGCTTACCTTGCCTGAACTCCAGGAGCCCACCAAAACTGCTCCATCTCTCCTCCTCCTCAGCTGGACAGAGGAGAGAGAATACGAAAGGCTTGTGGGTCGAGATAGGGACAGGGAGAGATCACTTGCCAGTTACTATAATGGGCAAACCAGGCTTGACTTGGGGAAATTAGTTTAATTTATTACCAATCAAATCAGAGTATGATAATGAGAAATAAACCTAAACCTTAAACTACCTTCCCCCTATCCCCTCCCTCCCAGTCTTAACTTGTGATTTGCTCTATCTTCACTCCACCCCAGTGGAACATGAGGACCAGGAACAGCGGTCCTGGTTGATTCATCACGTTTTCTCTGCTGTTCCCACCTTCTCAGGGGAGGACTCCTCACACTCTTCCCCTGCCCCAGGGTGGGTCCCTTCCATGGGTGCAGTCCTTCAGGAACAGACTGCTCCAGTGTGGGTCCCCCACGGGGTCACAAGTCCTGCAGTAAACCTGCTCCAGGTTTGCTGCGGGCTCCTCTTTACAGGGTCAGAGCCTCTTTCAGGTGCATCCACCTCTTCTACCATGGACCTCCCTGGGCTGCAGGTGGACATCTGCTCCTCCATGGACCTCCGTGGGCTGCAGTAGCACAGCTGCCCCACCATGGGCTGCACCACGGGCTGCAGGGGAATCCCTGCTCCAGCACTGGAGCACCTCCTCTCCTCCTTCTGCACTGGCCTTGGTGTCCGCAGAGCTGTTTCTGTCACATATTCTCTTCCCTCTCCAGCTGCAATTGCAGTTTTCACCTCCCACCATCCCATTCTTAACTGTGTTATCCCAGAGGTGCTACCACTATTGCTGATGGGCTCAGCCTTGGCTAGCAGTGGGCCCATCCGGGAGTTGGCTGGCTTTGGCTCTGCCATATAAAGGGGAAGCATCCGGCAGCTTCTCACAGAAGCCAACACTGAAACTCCTCTGCTAACAAAACCTTGCCATGTGAACAAAGAGGTGTTTCCAGAAAAAGTTGGCATCTCTCTGAAGATTTTCTGTAAAACAGTTCTTCTAGATTCAAGGCTTTTTTGTGAAATAGATTTGTCCTTGGTAGATACCACTTCTGATATGTTTTCTTTTAAAACGGTAAAGTACTTTGAGCAGTAAGTTGTCAGAGGGACTTTTATGGGTAAAAAAGTAAAGTGGAGATATTTAGGTAGAATAAAATAGAAATATAAAATTGCTAACAATTTGGCCGAGGAAAATATGATAGTGCTGTTATCCTCATGCTATTATGTGATTTGTTCTCAGATATACTCAGGCCCTGAGTTTCAACATCTTCATCTAGCTGTTAAAAAAAAAAATGTTTTTAATACCCCTCAATTGCTCACAAGTCCCAAAGTGAGAACCTGCTTTCTAGTACATGTGAAACTTGAAGTATAAAAAAAAAAAAGTAAAATCTCATAATAATAGACTTTTCTTTTTATTTACCAGCGTTACGGAAGCCAGTGACATTTCTGCTAGCATTTGTTATGCATTCAACTAGGCAGGTGCATTTAAACTTCTATTTCATTTTGTAAAAAGTTCATATTAGGTTAACGTATCCTAGTGTCAGATGCTATTCACTTTTTCAGAAATAACATGGGAAGGGAGGCTGCAGTGCAGAGCTCGGGGTGTAGAGAGCGCCTGCACTGCTGTCCTGAGGGAAGGGTGAGCCATGGGCAGGGCTGCACTCTGTGCTCCCTGGTGGAGGTCCTCCTGCAGCAGGTGGCTGAACTGCAGGAAGCTGTTACCAGGCTGAAAGGTGTCAGGGAAGCTGAGGGGAAGCAGCACCGCTTGCTCCGGGACCAGACTGTGCAGGGGCCTCGAGTGTCTGCTGTTGCTCGTGCAGAAAAGGAGGCTGCTAACCCAGGAAGCTGGGAAAAGGTAACAGAAAAAAACAACAAAAAAAGGAGGAAGAGGGCAATTAAAAGCAAGGGGTTTCCTCCTACATCTGTTGTCCCCACCCAGAACCGCTTTGCTGTCCTGCAGGGGGCTGATGAGCGACAGTGCTCCCACCAGGCGCAACCAGCTGGTGCACTGGTAAAGAAGGTCACTACTGGTGCTGCCAGGAAAAAGCGGCGGGCCGTAGTAGTAGGAGACTGTATGCTGAAAGGAACAGAGGCACCCATTTGTCGGCCTGACCCAGGCTCAAGGGAGGTGTACTGCCTACCAGGGGATCGGATCAGGGCTGTTGCAGAGAAGCTGCCTGATCTAGTCGGTCCCACTGACTATTACCCACTTCTAGTGATTCATATGGGTGCTACTGATATAGATAGCAGTAACCCAGAGAACATAAAGAAGGACTACAGAGCTCTGGGAGAGGTGGATAGGGGCTCTGGAGCGCAGATGGTCTTTTCGTCAATTCTCCAGGATACAGGGCAGGACCTTGAAAAGGCTAGGAGGATTGGGCAGGTTAATAAATGGTTAGAAGGGTGGTGCTATAGTCAGGGGTTTGGGTACCTTGAACATGGGACTCAATATAGTAGGCCAGGTCTACTGGGGGCTGGTAGAGCTGGTCTGACAAAGAAGAGGAAGAGTGGATTTTGTGGGAGGCTTGACAGACTGGTCAAGGATGCTTTAAACTAGATGTGTTGGGGGAGGGGGGCATCATTCCATCCCAACACACCCAGTCAGTTGCTAGCACCTATAGTAAACGTTCGGAGCAATGTAGAGATATTCCAGCTGCTCCAGCCAATGAGCCGGCTTCAATTGGATCTCAGCTCAAATGCCTCTACACAAATGCCCGTAGCCTGGGGAACAAACAAGAGGAATTAGAGATGTGTGCACATCTACGGGCGTATGATATCATAGGCATCACAGAAACATGGTGGGATGGCTCCTATGTCTGGAGTGTTGGAATGGAAGGTTACCGGCTCTTTAGGAAAGACAGGCCCGGTAGGCGGGGAGGGGGAGTTGCTATTTATGCTAGGGATAGGCTGGAGAGTATGGAACAGTGTCTGGGGACAGGTGAGCACTCGACAAAGAGTTTGTGGGTCAGGGTTAAAGGGAGAACAGCAATGGGTGACATTACTGTGGGGATCTGTTACAGACCGCCTGACCAAGGGGACTCAGTGGATGAAGCGCTCTATAGACAGATAGGAACAGCCTCACGCTTGCAGGCCCTTGTTCTCATGGGAGACTTCAACCACCCTGATATCTGTTGGACGGATGGTACGGCCCGGCACAAGCAATCCAGGAGATTCCTCAATTGTGTGGAAGACAACTTCCTTCTGCAAGTAATAGAGGAGCCAACAATGAGAGGTGCCATGCTTAACCTTATCCTCACCAGCAGGGAAGGGCTTGTTGGAAATGTGACGCTCCAGGGCAGCCTTGGTTGCAGCGATCATGAGATGGTCGAGTTTGAGATCCTCAGGACAGTGAGAAGAGCGTGCAGCAAGCTCACTGCCCTGGACTTCAAGAGAGCAGACTTTGGCCTCTTCAGGAACCTGCTCAGTAAGGTTCCATGGGATACAGCCCTAGAGGGCAGGGAGACCCAAGACTGTTGGTTGATATTCAAGGATCACCTGCTGCAAGCTCAGGAGCGATGCATCCCAACTAGAAGGAAGTTTAGCAGGAGGGCCAGGAGACCTCCTTGGATGGATAAGGAGCTGCTGAGCAAAATTCAAAGGAAAAAAGAGGCTTATAAAAGGTAAAAGCAAGGACAGGTGGCCTGGGAAGCATACAGGGATGTTGACCGGGAAGCTAGGGACCAGGTTAGGAAAGCTAAGGCCCACTTAGAATTAAACTTGGCTAGGGATGTTAAGGATAACAGGAAGGGATTTTATAGGTACATTGCAAATAAAAGACAGGTTAGTGACAACGTGGGTCCTCTCCAGAAGTTATCGGGAGAACTGGCTACCCTGGATTTGGAGAATGCTGAGGTTCTTAATGACTTCTTTGCCTCAGTCTTTACCGGCAAATGCTCTGACCACACTACACAAGTCTTGGAAAGCAGATGCAGGGACAGTGAGAATGAAGACCCTGGGCCCACTGTGGGAGAGGATCTTGTTCGGGACCACCTTAGGAACCTGAATGTATACAAGTCCATGGGACCGGATGAAATCCATCCGCGGGTCCTGAAGGAGCTGGCAAATGAAGTTGCTAAGCCACTGTCCATCATATTTGAAAAATCATGGCAGTCAGGTGAAGTTCCCGATGACTGGAAAAAGGGAAATATAACCCCCATTTTTAAGAAGGGGAAAATGGATGAGCCGGGGAATTACAGACCAGTCAGTCTCACCTCTGTGCCTGGCAAAATCTTGGAGGGGGTTTTCCTGGAAGGCATGCTGAGGCACATGAAAACCAACAAGGTGGTTGGGGACAGCCAGCATGGCTTCAGTAAGGGGAAATCCTGCCTGACCAATCTGGTGGCCTTCTATGAAGAGGCCACGGAACTGATGGACAGGGGCAGAGCAGTTGATGTCATCTACCTGGACTTGTGTAGAGCCTTTGACACTGTCTCACATGACATCCTTCTCTCTAAGTTGGAGAGACATCAATTTGATAGATGGACCACTCGGTGGATAAAGAACTGGCTGGATGGCCGCATGCAAAGAGTAGTGCTCAATGGCTCAATGTCCGTCTGGAGACCAGTAACGGGTGGTGTCCCCCAGGAATCGGTGTTGGGACCGATCTTGTTCAACATCTTTGTCAGTGGCTCTGACCACACCACCCAAGTATTGGAAGGCAGATGCGGGGACAGTGAGAATGAAGACCGTGGGCCCACTGTAGGAGAGGATCTGGTTCAAGACCACCTTAGGAACCTGGACGTATACAAGTCCATGGGACCGGATGAAATCCATCTGCGGGTCCTGAAGGAGCTGGCAAATGAAGTTGCTAAGCCACTGTCCATCATATTTGAAAAATCATGGCAGTCAGGTGAAGTTCCCGATGACTGGAAAAAGGGAAATATAACCCCTATTTTTAAGAAGGGGAAAATGGATGAGGCGGGGAATTACAGACCAGTCAGTCTCACCTCTGTGCCTGGCAAAATCTTGGAGCGGATTCTTCTGGAAGGCATGCTGAGGCACATGAAAACCAACAAGGTGGTTGGGGACAGCCAGCATGGCTTCAGTAAGGGGAAATCCTGCCTGACCAATCTGGTGGCCTTCTATGAAGGGGCCACGGAACTGATGGACAGGGGTACAGCAGTTGATGTCATCTACCTGGACTTATGGAAAGCATTTGACACTGTCTAGCATGGCATCCTTCTCTCTAAGTTGGAGAGACATCAATTTGATAGGTGGACCACTCGGTGGACAAAGAACTGGCTGGATGGCTGCACGCAAAGAGTTGTGCTCAATGGCTCAATGTCCATCTGGAGACCAGTAATGAGTGGTGTCCCCAGGGATCGGTGTTGGGACCGGTCTTGTTCAACATCTTTGTGGGTGACATGGACAGTGGGATTGAGTGCACCCTCAGCAAGTTTGCCGATGACACCAAGCTGTGTGGTTCGGTTGATACATTGGAGGGAAGGAATGCCATCCAGAGGGACCTAGACACGCTTGTGAGGAGGGCTGATGCCAACCTGATGAAGTTTAACCATGCCAAGTGCAAGGTCCTCCACCTGGGTCAGAGCAATGCCAGGCACAGCTACAGGTTAGGCAGGGAAGAGATTGAGAGCAGCCCTGCAGAGGACTTGGGGGTGTTAGTCGATGAGAAAATGAACATGAGCCGGCAGTGTGCGCTTGCAGCCCAGAAAGCCAACCATATCCTGGGCTGCATCAAAAGGAGCGTGACCAGCAGGTCGAGGGAGGTGCTCCTGCCCCTTTACTCTGCTCTCGTGAGACCTCACTTGGAGTATTGTGTGCAGTTCTGGTGTCCTCAACATAAAAAGGACATGGTACTGTTAGAACAAGCCCAGAGGAGGTCCACGAGGATGATCAGGGGACTGGAGCACCTCCCATATGAAGATAGGCTGAGAAAGTTGGTGCTGTTCAGCCTGGAGAAGAGAAGGCTGTGTGGAGACCTCATAGCAGCCTTCCAATAGCTGAAGGGGGCCTCTAAGGATGCTGGGGAGGGACTCTTCATTAGGGACTGTGGTGAGAGGACAAGGGGTAATGGGTTTAAACTTAAACAGGGGAAGTTTAGATTGGATCTGAGGAAGAAATTGTTTACTGTGAGGGTGGTGAGGCCCTGGAATGGGTTGCCCAGGGAAGTTGTGAATGTTCCATCACTGGCGGTGTTCAAGGTGGGGTTGGACGCAGCCTTGGGTGACATGGTTTAGTGTGAGGTGTCCATGCCCAAGGCAGGGGGATTGGAACTAGGTGATCTTGAGTTCCGTTCCAACCCTAATTATTCTATGATTCTATGATTCTGAATATTAACAATAATTAATGGAAAAATCATTTCACCACAGAAGCTTTTAATAATCATAAAATTATTTGAGTAAAATCCTTTAGGAGGGATGTCTTGTGTGAGTGCAAATCATAGCTTGCATAATTTCTGCAATCTGTTTTTTAAATTTCATCCTTAATTTCTTTGCTTTTTCATTCCATAGGACTTTCTCAATGAGGTTGCTATTACTTTAAGCAACTCTGGCATCATGAATCATAACAGATGCCTGAATATTGAAAAACTGTTTTTTAATACAAGAGATAAGCATTTACTGTTTCTAGAAGACTGTGCAATTTTAGCCAGGCTTAATGCCAAGGTCAGGATTTTTCTCTTTTATCTTAAGCCAAACCAGAAAATATGTAACTTTTATTTGAGACATTGTGGACCTTGTGCTGTCTAACTGTATATATAGTGAGGTTATAGATATAAAGAAAGCTCTCTCCATACAGAACTGTCCTACCCCATGGCGGGGGGTTTGGAACTCGATGATCTTCAGGTCCTTTCCAACCCTAACTATTCCGTGATTCTATGATTTTATGTTTGCTATAGGGCTTTTTTAATAAAAATGGACTAATACCCTTTGGGGAATAAGTTGATTTAGATTTGACAAATTGCCTTTTTCTAAAAATGGCTATGTTTTGAAGAGAGAAAAACTGTGGTAAATGTATGAAACAGAAACACTGGGTAAAATTTTCCACAGCTGTAGTAGTACCCAAGCAGAAGGAAATCAAAAGTAAGATCTGTTTTCAAAGGAAGCCCAGCCTTGCTCTGTAATTTTATGATTCTCTGCCAGTGAAGAGTATAGGAGAGATAAGGTTGGATAAAATAGAGGTGAAGAAAACATCAATGTATATGAGCCATGAATTTCAATCAAATAAAGGAGAAATATGCAGAATCACATTTCTGTTCATGCTTATGAGAATTCTGTAATGATGGGAAAGCTTACTCAGCTGTGATCTAAAGAGAATAAAATTTGGCACTTTGGATACAGATAAAAGTGTGAGAATACACAATATTTTCATTGCTAGACTATAAGCAAGTCCTGCTTTGAGCAGAAAGTAATAATTTTCACTGCTGTGAACTGCGTACAGAGAAAATGCCACTGTTCATTTTTTAAATGTTCTTTTTATATTTTGTTCTCTAATTTTATCTATGCTTAACTGTCCAAGTTTCAGTGCAGTTCACTTGGGGAAAGTATTTCCTGTATATATTTCACTGAGATCTCTGCCCTTCTTCATGCCAAGCCATTACCCTCTTATGTACTGGTGGCATAAAAATTTGCATTTGCTGATGTTACAGAATCTACCTAATTCAGTGGGAAACATTAAGACTGAAGGAAAAACAGACTCAGAAGTTCTCGTGGGAAGAGTAGATTAGCATGTAGGTATTAGCTTTTTCTTATAGCACAGATAATAGTGAATATTTTGTTCCTAGAAGAGTATGCCAAAACATGCTTGTGTAGGTCGTTGTGAATGAGAAAACCGACAAGTATGTCTGGGCTTTCAAAGTGAGTTACTTTTCTTAAGTTATAATTTTACAAAGTTGATTGTGTGACTGCGGTAAATGTTAAAATCAAGGACAGAGGGAGAAGGGTGAAAGAAGATAGTAGTCCAGGGGTGGACAGAGATGAGAGGGCAAGCGTCTCCCCACAGATTAAATAATTTAGTTTTAACTGGTTTGATTGAACATGTAATTACCTGTGATGACAACATTTTTTTTTTAAGGACATGTTACATGTGCCTGCTCCTCAGAGCAGATGCCAGGAAGAAGACACACAAGATAGCATCTCGGGGAATTACTTAACAGACCTAAAATTCCCAGACACACTCTTGGGTACTGGAAGACAAAACCAGCTGTTCAAGAGGAGTGGCCATGACCTTGAAGATTCACACTCAGGCTTTCTCCTAAAGATCTGCTGGAGTCAGCATATTTCATCTGAATTTGCACCTGACCAATGTTAATGATCAGGGGAATGTTCCTACCACAGGTCAAAGCTGCTACCAACTCACAGTACTGCCATTTCGTTTATCTAGGGCACATGGGAATAAGCCTTAGGAAAATGCTAAGAGCACAAGTGGAAACCTGTGAATGAATGGGTGAATCCTGAAAACATTCGGGCTCGACACTTGTGAAGGTACTAAAATCCACCTGAAGCATTGGCATGGTCTTTGGGGTCCTGCTACAGAAACAGAATTGCTCTCCTGTGTAGAGCGACAGCACATTGCATGTGGTACAGATGTACTGAGTAGGCAAAAGGATTAGTTTAAGGGTTGCTCTTCCCCTATTAATGGAATCTAATTCTAACAAACTGGAGGATCAATAATGGAAAGAGAGTTTCGTTTTCATGTTGTATATCTTGACTGTGTGTTTACTGTCTCCCTGGCTGCATAAAAAGTTTGAAAAGTCGCACCTGCCTTATTCATTCTAGTATCCTAATGAGTCAGAAAAATAAGGAAAAACAATAAGACAAATCTTTTACATTGTATCTAATAGGTTTATCTGCCTTAAGTTTTAATCTTCACTAAATATTTTATTTTAGTGTTTCTGTGTAAATACAAATGTTTCCAGTAGAAAACGATTCACCACTGAACATGATTTCCATTGCAGAGCATTGCGCAAAGGCTGAATAAATCTGTTCAAAGAATATACACTCTCCCCACCATGTGATGCATGGCATGCAGCTGCATATTATTTTTATAATCAGTAAATACTGCAGGAAGACTTCTAAAAGATTTGACACCTCTAAAAGATATTGCTGACAGCCTCAAAGTATTGCATAGCAGGAGTGATTCACAGCCTCAACAGACAGAAATTACAAATGCTGAGTGTCATTTTTCTATTCACATGTAGGAAATGGTGAGATAAGATCTTCTTTATTGTTACATGTTATATGAAGGGTAGAGAATTACTCTTTTAATGACCTATTACCCTGCAATATGTATCAAAGCAAAAGAAACATCAAATACTGTTATCTGACCTTGGCAACATTTCAGCATTTGCTATGTGTTACTGTGAAGTAGAGAACTTTATATGAAATAAAAGAGGAAATCGTCCACAAGAAGAGAAACAGGTTCTATATAATATAGAACATGGCTTTTTCAAAAAATCTTGGGTGAATGAGACTGTTAAGATTATATGTTTGTCTTTCTAATGTTTCAGCACAAGTCTAAATTCTTCCCTGTTACACTGGGCATACATGATTTACATAGAATAAAGAAAAAATTTAAAAGCATAAAAACTTGAGTTCATCCTTTTATCATTAGCAGAACCCAGAAGTCCTTCAAGAGTGACAGGCAGTATTCTAAGCTTTCAATGGCTGTCCTACCTTGGAAGTGAGGTAAAACGTAGGTGCTGTTAACATTTAAGCTAGTCTTGCAGAAGATATATATGGATTTTCCAGCAAATCCACTGCTAACCAAAGTCATACAATCATGGAATTGTAGAATTGTAGAACCATAGAGTATCGGGTTGGAAAGGACCTCAAGGATCATCTGGTCCAACCTTTCTTGGCAGAGCAGGATCTAGAGTAGATGTCCCAGCAAAATCCTAAAACTGTCAAATGCTGGGGAATCCACCACTTCCCTGGGGAGATTATTCCAGTGGCTGATTATTCTCATTGTGAAAAATTTTTGTCTAGTGTCCAACTGGAATCTCCCTGGGATCAACTTGTACCCATTACCCCTTGTCTTTTCCATGTGACTCCTTGTAAAATGGGATTCCCCATCTTCTTTGTGGCCACCATTTAAATACTGGAATGTGGTGATAAGGTCTCTCTGAGCCTTCTTTTCTCAATGCTGAATAAATCCACTTCTCTCAGCCTTCCCTCACACTGAAGGCTTCACAGTCCTTTGATCATCTTTGCAGCCCTTCTCTGGACCCTCTCCAGGCTGTCCACATCTATTTTGTATAGCAAGGACCAAAACTGACCACAGTATTCCAGGTGTGGCCTGACAAAAGCTGAGTAGAGTGGGATAAGAGTTTCTATATCTCTGCTTGAGCAGAGATACTTGACCTTGCCGTCCACCAGCACCCCCAGGTGCCTTTCCGCACTGCTGCTCCCCAAATACATCCCAGTAGATCCCCAAGTAGATCCCAGCCTGTGCTGCACTCCTGGATTATGTTTTCCCAGGTCCAAGAGCTTTTGCCTGTCCCTGCAGAACTTCATAGGATTCTCGTTAGCTCACTCTTCCAGCCTATCCAGGTCTTTCTGCAGGGTGGCTCTTCCTTTCAAAGTATATGCTTCCCCACTCAGTTTGGTATTGTCAGCAAATTTAGTCACAGTACACTTGATCCTGTCACGAAGATAGTATACAATATTGGGCTCAAATCAATCTCTGGGGGACACCACTAGTGACAGGTCCTAATCTAGTGGCTCCATGCAGCTAATAGGTGTAACAATCCAGAGCAAGTTGCCACAGTTGAGTTTCTTTGAGCATTGTGAGATGTGTGTTGTTAGCAAACCCGGAGGGCTTACTGCCTTCACCTTGCTACCTAGCTTCTTGCTAGAACTGCTGCCTCTGCAGCAAACCTACCTGATCACTTATGAGTCAGATCAGTTTTCACTCTGCCTACTTAAGCCTCACTTCACAGAAATACAAGCAAGTGGACATGAGAAATATTGCCTATTTCAGACACCACAGCAGAGCATCTTTCCTATCAATCGCATGATTCTTCACCTAATTTCCAGCATAATACACAAGTAACCCACAGATTACAGATCTGTTACATTTTGGTTGTAATCTCTTGTGATTGCTTGAGATAGGGGATAGTATAATTTGGTCTCTTATCTGATTTTTGTCTTCCAACACACAATCCTGAATTAATCTGATACTATTCTATGACTACAGGTTGCAAGGGCTGGTAAAACTCAGTTTGGTTTTCTGAAGAAATCCTGAGCAACCTTGGAATCATTAGAGATTATCACTTTGAATCTGGAAAGGATAAGGCAAAAATGCAGCATAACTTGAAGAGGACCAGGGAAGGACTTAGAGAATTATAGGTGTGTCAGCCTAATGTCAGTATTAGTTAAAGTGCTAGAATAATCCATTTTGTGAGCATCTGTGGGATAACAATGATGACAAAAGTATTCAATGTAGGTTTGTCAAGATCAAATAATGGAATTCAATGTAATTTCCTCATCTGATAGGAGAACCAGTGTAGCAAATGAGGAAGAAGCAGGTTATGTGGTATACTGGTTTCAGTAAGACTTTTGTCACTATCCTGCATGACATCCTTATTTGCAAACTAAGGAAATACGGTCCAGGTGAAATAAAGTGGGGAACAAATATATTTTCAAAGGTGTGCTCTCATTCTGGGAGATTGGAAGTACTGCATAAATCTGCCTGGGGCATGCTTCTGTTCAGGAATTTAGTTAATGGCCTGGATGGTGAAATAAAGAACATATTGAGAAAGTCTGCACATATCACTGGACTACAGTGGGTTTGAAGTACTTTGGAGGGAAGACACGAAGACTGGAATTCAGAGTGTCCCTACTAAATTAGAGAGTCTAAACCCAAAAGAGAATTTCTTTCGTGAGACACATCCATGAAACAACTGCAAATACTATTCTCTTTATTTATGTACATATTTTTACTGTACTTCTCCTTAAGTAGTCATACTCATTAGCAGTATTTAGCATTCTATTTTCGAAAGTTAGCTTTTTCTTCAAATTCTTTCCAGGACTGCAAAGACACTAGGGGAAAATATCTTAATAAGAATTCAGTGATCTTCACAGGATTAAGTGACCCAGGAATTCACTGTACCAGTACATGAAAAAATGGCGGAGGAAGCGTACATAATTTCTGAGGAATACATCAATAAGTTTTTCATAATTAATTGAGCGACTAATGTGATTAGAAGCTGTTTTTACTTAACCTAGAGAAAGAAACCAGTCTAACTATGTGAAATAAACTGAACTATATCCATATAATGACTACATTAGATATATATTCATGTATCTAGATATATGAAATAAATTGGACATATATCTATATAATAGATACATGAAATAAATGGTGAACATTTAGGAACAAGCAGTCAAGTTTAATTACATATAAGATCCATTTAAAAAATATATTTTAAAAGTGTAAATATTTTTAAATATTTAAATACTAAATATATTTTTTTAAATATTGCTGCATATCACATAGACACTTATCATACCCAGCCAGTGCAAATATCATTTACAAGTGATGAAAACATCACAGACTGGAAAAAGCTTTGTTAATGTTGAAAATATACCAGGTCTTGATTTCCCTTGAGGAGATTTTGAATGTGTTTCTTTTCAAAATGAGATAGTGCTTTAGTGTTCAAACAACTAGTCAGGGGAAGCAGATGAGTGCTTTTAACAGATACAGAAATACCTCCAAAGCTGCTAATGAGGATGTCTCTGTAAGGAGAAGTATGGTGAAAAAATGTATCATGAAGTTTTTCCAAAATGGGAGAGATGATTACTCTGAAAGTTGCTACAATCCTTTCATCTTTCCTTTGAAATGTCACACAGCTAAAAATCCCTTCCCTGACTGTGAAGGGAAAAAAAAATGTAATTCGTGCAAATGAGAACTGGAAGCTGGAATGAGACTAATTCCAAGTAGATGTTAAGTATGGGCTTTAACGACTAAGGTGTGAAGTATTGGAACAAAATATCAAAGTCTCTCTCTTTTTTTTTTTTTTTAAATGACTAAATGCTTTCAAATAAAAATTGGATAATATATGATATGGATAAATATAGCGGCAATTGGCAGAAATAAAATGGCCTGTGCTGTATAGAAAACTAGGCTAAATGATCAGAAATTCCGCTGGGACTTAACCCAGAGAAACAAACCAGTCTGTCTTCACTACTGCCAAACCTAGCCTTTCACTAGCTCAGGTTCATGTATAGACAGCCATTGCAGCTTTGTCATTTTATGGATATTGCTAATTTCAGCAATGGCCCATTTCAATAATCCTGTGCCAAAGGCTAGTAACTGAAGCCTGGTTTGATGCCAGCGTCAGACAAAATGAACAGGAGAAAATCTGGGTGTGGAAACAAGGTAGACTAACAAAATTTAGAATTATACAAAATACGTATCTATTTAGATAAAATAGCAGTCCCTCCTCTTCTAGTCTGGGCAGTTTATCACAGAAGATTCTTGAAGTGTGTGATTGTAACTGTTCAGATTTGTACATACATGTGTTATGTGTGTGTGAGAGATTAAACATCGAATTATAAATGTAACAATGCACCTGAACTCTGTGACTCCATCTACTGCAGTTTACACCTTCTCTAGTTGCTAAGTTGGATCCCAGACATACTCATGCACTGGAATATCTTCCCTTTATACTGCGCAAGTTTTCCGTGGGATACCTTCATCTCTGGTCATCTGGCACTTCCAGTCAATTTTTGTGCTTTCTTTGAAACTGCTTCTAAAGGTCATACTGCATGCAACTACCATCCTCTGGGTGCTAAGAGAAATTGTTAGCATAGCTGTAGGCGTTTCACACTTTTCACTTTACTGCCCAAGAGCATTCCCATTTAACTGACTAGAATAGACAGTGTAAGCTGCCTGCTTCGGCCCTTACTGTAGAACTGGGTGCTGTCAATGCCTGATGCAGCCCAAGCTGTTTAAATTATTAGTAGAAAATAATAATTAGTAGTAATAGAAAATAATAATTAATAGAAACAATAAATAATAATTAAATATATTAAAATGCCTACTTGCTCTGTTACTACTTTCTTTCCATTAGGCAAACATTTTCAGATGCTTTCAGAGTTAGCCTATTTTTTTCCCTTGATGTCCATGAAATTGCCAGCCCATAAACATGCAGCATCTACAAAAATACGTGTTTTAGTTTTTGTCAAGGGTGACCCTATATCTCAGGGTGATAAATAGTGGATATGTGTAGATAAAAATTGATCAGACGTATTTCTGTCCAATATCTGACGATTTATACAAAGAATTCTGGCTTGCTGAGGGAAGATGCTCTTGGAGAGTGCACACACTTGTGAGCTTGCTGTCTCCTGGTCCATCCACATCACCAGACTCTACACTATTTGACCTCTGTGCCTTCAGAAATGAGAAATATACTAAGTCTGAGCAGAAAGTTTCTGTCACAGAGATTGCTAAATGGCTATGGCTTGTCTGCTTTTTCCTCACAAGCTCCAAATCTTGCATATATATCATATGACCTCTATAACCCAGATAGAGTCATACCATCATTTGCCTTTAAAGGAAGGATTGTTCTTTAAACTACCACTTTCTTTGATGGTGAATTGTATTCATTCCAGCCAATAATTTTATTGTACTTCTTTCAACTCCATGTACAAAAAGCTCATCATATAAAACCTTGACCAGGTTGTTAAAAGTTGAGCTACCAATAGTTTAGTGACAAAGTTCTCCCCAACTTCATTTTGTTATGTCACAAAGTCTCTTTGCTTAAGAGAGTCATACCATCATATCTTATGTTTATGCATTCATTTCTTCCCAGCATTTCCACCCAGGGTATATGATGAACATTTGGCAGGTTCCCAGCTAAATGATGGCTTTTAGTAATTCAAGTCAGCCAAGATGCTGACTTGTTTCATTCAAGGGTTGATGATTTGTTTCTTCCACAGTGTGAAAACTGTTTTTGCTGTTTCTATTGTCTTTGCACAATTGACTTCCTGAGGTGTGTAATTAATTGGTTAGGTTACTTTTAAAATTTTTACAAAGCTATATTCCCCTGGTCTTTAAGAATCACAGAATCGTGGAATAGTTAGGGTTGGAAGGGACCTTAAGATCATCTAATTCCAACCTCCCTGCCATGGGCAGAGACACCTCACATAAAGCCATGCCACCCAAGGCTTTGTGCAACCTGGCCTTGAACACTGCCAGGGATGGAGCACCTTCAAATATATTTGCAACATCATCACCAGAAAACTTCCCTTCAAGCCCCAGAGAAGCAAAAGCTACCTGGAGAAGATGACATAAATCAAGCTGATTTCTTTAGAGCTATTGAAAAGTATTTTACAGGTATTGCATTGCATGGGTGACTTCTGACAAAATTGAAGCAGTGTGCGAAATTTCCCACATGGATTTCAACCCTTTTTAATGTTTTCAGGTGCATATGAGGGTATTAGCAGCATTTCTGGCAATTCTTTATGCTTCGCTGCAGCCTGAGTAGCATCTGAGTTCTGGCTTAATTTTAGGGTTGCTAGCCTGAATTGGAATGATGACTAAGAGTCAGCAAGCTCTATAGGAAGCTTATAAAATGCTATTTGTCAGGCTCAAAACTGAGTGTTTTCATCCCGGAACTGCTGAGGATTATGTATCACAGACTCTAAACCTTCTTGCATTTTACCTATTAATTGATTCCTAGTCACAGGCAACTGAAAAAAAATTTGGACATACCTGCCTAGAGTACCATCACATGCTGGTTAATTCTGGCCCCTGCTTGTACACATATATTTAAAGGGCATTCTCACTTACAAAATGGTTTAAGAGTGTGTGCTCTAGTAATTCCCTCTTGTGTCCATATCGCTATTTAATGTGTTGATCTGATTTAGAGATTTGACAGATTTATCTGCTGCCCTGAGGCAGAAACACTACTAAAATGAATAGAGCACTGACCTGTGTCCTAAAGCAACCATGCAGTTATGTAGTTTCATTCAGCAGCACTGAAGAATGTAAATGCCTGCTAATTTCAATATTTTCTCAAGCATTTTGCTGAAATAGAAGTTATTTCTAAGCATACAAATAGTCTCACTGAGACACCTGGAATCACTAGAAGTTAAAGGATGTGTCTTGCTTCTGTATTTGTGGACGTTAAACTCTTCACAAAAAGACTTTCCACAAGCAGAACATTTACCAGTCCACTTTAATGTGCACATTATCCCTTTTTGATGGAACTGGTATAGCCTGTGATGCTACTTTGCTCTTTTCCTTAGCTAGTAGCTGACTTCTGAATGGAATTCTCAAAATTTGAATTGCCGTCTTGCAGCTGAGTTATATAAAAAAAATTAAATCAAACTGGCAGTTTCTGATTGCCAGCTAAAATACATTAAAGTGCATTTTCATTTAATTTGAAAAGATGGAAGTGATTTTCTTCCAGCTTGTTACCTAATGCATTCCACCACCAGTTTATTTCCAGCAAATAAAACATTTTTTATCTTTCTAAAAGCATACATTGATCTAACTAACAGTGTTCATATTTGAGATATTGCTTGGCTATGTCTAGGACAACTGCTCATATCTGTATTTGGTGCAGAATTTTCACCTAGTGAAAGTGGATGGGAACTTTGAGTTTTGGTGGAACCGGGATTTTACTCACAAGTTTCATACTAAGAGTATGAAATTGATAAGATTTCTTACCTTTTGGTGCTTCTAAGTCCTCTGACTTTTTGAGATAGTTCATGTCAAGTGTTCCAAACAGGGGCATATGCATTTTCATGTGCAATTTTTTATTGGCAATTTTTTGACATATGATGTCTCTGCAGAATAAATAGCTCAATGTCATGGTCCTGGGCAGCGAATAAGACATTTAGAATTAGCCATAGAAACCATAATGACAGAGCTGGCAGGGCTTGCTACATTATCGTTGTATATTTTCAACTGCTGAATGCTCTTGCCAGTTAAACCATCAGTGCATAAAACCATTGTCATTGATAGTGACTTGTATATTACATTGGGATAGTCTTTGCTTAGGAAAAGAAACAGCAATGACAGAACTTCAGAGTAGGATGGTGACCTTCAAAGTGGGGTGTGCGCACCCCAGGTGATGTACAGGAAAATCTGTTGGGATTTGGGAAGAAAAAAATATTTGTTATTATTAATAAATAATATAAATATTTTTAATGTTTTTATTTCAGTTTTATCTTCTCCTTTTTAACTCTACTTTCATTTTATAATATGAATAATATATTAGTACAGAGGTACATATATTTGTTTTATAAACAAACAAACAAATGTATATTGTGAGTCAACAATAAAAAAATTTGGAAACAGTTGCTCTAAGACAGAAACCTAGAAGGATGGCAGAGTAGTATGCAGGTGATCATATAGCTGATTTTGCTTTTACTTATTAAAATTTACTTATTAAAATTTTCATAGAATCATACAATGCCTTGAGGAAGGAACCTCAAGGATCATCTGACCAACCTTTCTTGGCAAAACTTGGCTGTCCAGCCAAATCTTAAAAGTGTCCAGTGCTGGGGAATCCACCATTATTCCAGTGGCTGATTGTTCTCATTGTAAAACATTTTCCTCTTGCGTCCAGCCTAAATGTTGTACCCATTATCCCTTGTCTTTTCCATGTGACTCCTTGTAAAATGGGAGTCTCCATCTTCCTTTAAATACTGGAACATGGTCATAGGGTCTCTCTGAGCCTTTTCTCAATGCCTAACAAACCCACTTCTCTCGGCCTTGTCTCACACTGCAAACTTCACAGTCCTTTATCTTTGTGGCTCTTCTCAGTACCCTCTCCAGCCTGTCCACATCTATTATGTATAGCGAGGACCAAAACTGACCACAGTATTCCAGGTGTGGCCTGAAAAAAGCTGAGTAGAGTGGGATAATGACATCTTTATCCCTGCTGGTGATGCCCTTGTTGGTGTAACTCAGCTTCCCACTGGCTTTCTTTGCCTGCACAGCTGCATGCTGTTCACTCATATTGAGCTTTTTGCCCACCAGGACCCCCAGCTTCCTTTCCACAATTACTCTCTAGCCAGGCAGATCCCAGCCTGTGCTGCACTTGTGCTTTGTGTTTTCCCAAGTACAAGACCTTACACTTGTCTTTATTGAAGTCCATAGGGTTCTTGTTAGCCCAATCTTCTTCCAGCTTATCCAGGTCCTCCTGTAGGGTTACTCTCCCTTCCAAAGTATCTGCTTTCCCTCTCAGTTTGGTATTGTCAGAAAACTTGGTCAGGGTACACTTGAGCTTTAAATATTTTAGACCAACGTGGTTGTAATGAATTATTTCTGATTAATTTCAGAATCAGATCGTTGTCCTGTCATTTGTACTTGGAAAAGTAGGAGCTTAAGGCAAATGGAAACACCATCTTAGCTGCAGCTTTGCAACTATTGAATCATGTACAGGAATGTCTGATATCTCTGCAGCATGCTGCAAGCTTGGATTTCATCACCTTGTTGCAGTATAGGAGAAAGTGTATTGAATTATACTGGAATAAACCTGATGCATGGAAAAGAGGCAAATGCATGATCACTGTTAGGCTACCTATGGCTGAAAGACCAGTGACTTGATAGAGGCTGTGCTCGTGGGAATCAAGTTTTGGGTCTGAGAATTTTTGGGACAAACTATAGGATACAGCTTGATATTTTGAAAAATACATATCCAGGTATAGTTAGTATCCAGTGCACAGATACAGAGCTATGACCACATTATCTATATTTAGGGAGTATTAGCCATTTGGTTCAACAAAAGATCCTGTTGTGCAAGAAGATTTAGCCTGCAGGTATCCAAAGCTTCTGGCTTCTCACACAACTCATAGTTTCAGTCTAAAATCATGAATATAGAGACAGGTGTTTGTCCTTGGCCTTTACAACCACGCTGTTACTGTGACAAATTCAGAGACGGAGGTTGAACTACGGAATATGGAAAAAAATCTGTAGCTGCTGGAGAGAAAATACCTGTCTATCCTGCATTGTTGTAGCTTTTTGGGGAAAGATACCTCCTTCTGCAAAAATACATTTGATTTATTAATCCAGGGCCTGAAAACAGACCTCTAATCTCATTTCAGCAGCTAATAGTCTGGCCTTGAAATGTGTTATACTGCTTGATGATCAAATAAACATGACATGAACATGAGAGATCTATAGCTGTGGAGAAACAGTCACTACCCATGGCTACCATGGATAGCAATTATCCCTGATAACTACTGAATTTTCAGTTTGAAAAATGTTATGCATCTACCTGCTTTGCTATTAGGCTAGAACTTGTTAGGGTTAGAATTTAAGGGTATTGAATTTCCGTGACAGAGTGTGACATTGGAGGAAAAAGTATTAACACCAAGAATAATTTTGTTCCAACATAGATAAACAGATTTAGGGCTCATATTTGTAGCAAGGACAGTAATATTTAGATGAAATTACTTTTTTACAGAAAATGCTTGAAAATGAGAATTATCATAGTTGACAACTTGATAATTAAGATACATCCCTGGGGTCTTGAACATGTGGGCTGAAGTTATCAAACCTCTTTTGGATTTAGAGGATAGTCTTGAACTTCAGTCTTTTCCATGACCACAATGCATCCTGGCCAAGAGGCTATTTGCTATCCTGAAACTAGGCACTTTTCGTCTCTTGGTGGAGATATTCAGCAACTCATTAGAGCTGTGCCACTTTATATAAACAATTCACTTGTCACAGGGATAGGCATCTGAAACCACTTTAAAGCTACCTGCACCAAGTCACTGAATCATTCTCTCTGTGGACTAGTGGATATTTATTTATTTACAGACAGTAGAAGAGTTTTAATCAAGAGAGAGATGTACTGACTCTATACTATACCTCGCTATCCTTTACCATTAGGAAATGGGCAATCAGCTATGATCAACAATAGACTAATAGAAGCATTTTTTTTTTAATTAGGGTCACTACTGGATCCCATCTTCATTCATCTAATTAGATTAAATGTGTTATTTTCCATTAATATTAATTTTTATGAAGTGGTTTTAAATGGGGGATTTTGATATTCCAGGAAAATAGAAGAGAATCTGTTCCAACAGATGATAAATGTGAAAAGAAAATGCTGAAAGAAAGCCTATCCTCACTGAAGACAATGGAAAGAACTTCAGTGCAAACCCACCTTGCTTTTAACATGGCCAGAGCTTCATCCATTTTTCCCCCCTAAATTCTATATACTTGTGTGGTACTTGGCTTGCCTATATATGTCAGTGGAACATACACTATATATATAGTGTATATATATAATAGTATAATATAATATAACATAATATAATATAATATGATATGATATGATATGATATGATATGATATGATATAATATAATATAATATAATATAATAACATAACATAACATAACATAACATAATATATATTATATATTATATTATATTTTTTATATATTATAATATATATAATATATAATTTATAGATATTATTTATATTATATTATTATATATTATATAATATATAATGATATATTATATAATATATAATAATATTATATATATTATTTATATTATATTATATTATATTATATTATATTATATTATATTATATTATATTATATTATATTATATTATATTATATTATATTATATTATATTATATTATATTATATTACATTATATTACATTGTATTACATTGTATTACATTATATTATATTATATTATATCATATCATATCATATCATATCATATCATATTATATTATATGTAGAACAGACCTATATATTTGCTGAGCATTACGTATGTGCTTAAAATACTTTGCAAAAAATAATACATTGTTTGACAAAGACTTGTATTTCAAGATTCCATTGATTGTTTTTTCACTTGTCATAACCTTTATTCTCATGTAGTTCCAAAGAAAAATGATACTGTGAAGCTGTCCATACGTACTTGGTAAACCTGTAGCCGTTATGATTGCAGAACTTTGTCTAAATAGTAAAGATTTTCCTGAAGCATGAGCTGCTTTAACTTAGAACTGTCTTCATCCTGTGTCCATCCTGTGAACATGCTGTGAAGAATTGGAACACCCACCTCAGGTTTGAGGGAAATCAGGAGCCTAGGATAACTATAAAAGAAAGAAACTGATAAGGATCCATTGTCAGTGAACCTCAACAGAAGACAGATCAAAAATGGAAAAAGGAATTATAAAATGTGGCATGTACATACCAGAACTTCTCTTAAGGTGGTCTTCAGTACAATGACCCCTAACACAATAGGAAAAGGGAGTTCCTGTACAGGTAGCAACTGTTACAGAGAGAGCATTTGTTAAATTCTGGTTAGAATGGCATGATAAACACTATAGAAAAAACAGGCAGATGCCCAAATTCAGGAATGTAGCCTTAACAGCTCTGATGAAGACTGATGGATGCAGGGTTATAGACATCATGCAACAGACAGATATTGTAGCATCATCTCACGGAACAGTTATTTGCAAGATCTTGGATGTATATGTTTCTATATGTCCCTATTTTAAAGAAATTTGTATTCAGTTTCCTGTGTCTGATATCAACCTCATTTTGCATCTCACCAAGAAAAGCAGGACATGCTTTATTAGATTAAAAAGATTCAGATATTATGAGCTATTATTGTGGTACCGAGTAACAATTTCCTTTGAACAGCAAATTTTGCAGCCTACCTTCTTTCCCCCATTCAACTGCCTTAAAAACATGGAATAATTGAATATATTTACAGCTGCCAAGATCTTTAGCTTATACCAGATGACCAAGTGCAATGGAAACCAGAGTTAGGTTTTTGTCTGTGTTCATGTGAAAGAGGATACTCTATTTTAGCTGTCACAGACTTTTTGAATCTTACTAGGTTTTCAGATTTTGTTATAATTTATGGCCATTGATAATTACATTTTGATTTAACTATCCTGATTTACAGCAGCTGGGAAATCAAACCCACGTCTCTTAATAATGACACTTATTCTAACCAGTTTCCACTGTTCTTAATCCAGGAACTTTCTTTAGACTTTTTAATTTAAATACTGATTATTATTTTTTATCTGCACTCACAATTAATAATGAGACTAATGCTATTACTTATTGAAAAGACTTGAAATCTATTCCTCTATCCAACCATCAGAAAGATGGATGCAAGAGGAACTGAGTATTATACAGAAGTAGAAGTTTGCTCATAACTATATATAGCCTTGGATGGCATGGTTTAGTGGGAGGTGTCCCTGCCCATGGCAGGGGGGTTGGAACTCGATGATCTTGAGGTCCTTTCCAACCCTTACTATTCTATGATTCTATGATTCTATATATGATTGAGTAAGGTAGTTCAAGGAGAGAGAACTGTTTATAGAAGTAGCTACTGATAATACTTTTCTGAAAATTGAAACTAGAAGCAATAACTAAATCAGTTGCTCAGATGAAAATTTCAAATTTGCTGAAGCGAATCCTCTTAGGAAAAAGATCTTTACAAGCTCTCTTCTCCTGGGACAGTGCTTCCAAAGACACAACAGGCACACCAGTTTTGAGAAGGGCTTAGAGAGATATAAAAACTTCCCAATGATGACCAATCTGGTGACCTTCTATGAAGGGGCTACGGAACTGATGGACAGGGGCAGAGCGGTTGATGTCATCTACCTGGACTTGTGTAAAGCCTTTGACACTGTCTCCCATGACATCCTTCTCTCTAAGTTGGAGAGACATTAATTTGATAGGTGGACCACTCGGTGGATAAAGAACTGGCTGGATGGCCGCACGCAAAGAGTAGTGCTCAGTGGCTCAGTGTCCAGCTGGAGACCAGTAACGAGTGGTGTCCCCCAGGGATTGGTGTTGGGACCGGTCTTGTTCAACATCTTTGTGGGTGACATGGACAGTGGGCTTGAGTGCGCCCTCAGCAAGTTTGCCGATGACACCAAGCTGTGTGGTTCGGTTGATACATTGGAGGGAAGGAATGCCATCCAGAAGGACCTTGACACGCTTGTGAGGTGGGCTGATGCCAACCTGATGAAGTTTAACCATGCTAAGTGCAAGGTCCTACACCTGGGTCGGAGCAATGCCAGGCACAGCTACAGATTGGGCGGGGAGGAGATTGAGAGCAGCCCTGCGGAGAAGGACTTGGGGGTGTGGGTTGATGAAAAAATGAACATGAGCCGGCAGTGTGCGCTTGCAGCCCAGAAGGCCAAGTGTATTCTGGGCTGCATCAAAAGGAGTGTGACCAGCAGGTCGAGGGAGGTGCTCCTGCCCCTTTACTCTGCTCTCGTGAGACCTCACTTGGAGTATTGTGTGCAGTTCTGGTGTCCTCAACATAAAAAGGACATGGAAGTGTTAGAACAAGTCCTTGGATGGCATGGTTTAGTGGGAGGTGTCCCTGCCCATGGCGGGGGGGTTGGAAATCGATGATCTTGAGGTCCTTTCCAACCCTTACTATTCTGTGATTCTATGTGAAGAGACTGGAGTAATTCTGTTCAGTCAGAAACTTGTTAGAACTTATTAGAAAGATCTATGAGAAAAATAAAAAAAGAATGTAGGAGGTATTTCGGACTTTTCTTAATGCACAAATACAAGCCTTACTAATAAAAATGTATAAACCCATTTATAATCCTTTGCAAAACATATAATTAAAATATTAAACCCATTTCCAAATATGAAATGCGGGCCAAGAGCAAAATATGCTTTCTTCTTGAACTTAGTGTTTTTATGACCGTCATTACATTAGGGTAAAACGATATGTAAAGACATAGGAATAAATTATCTTCTGGTTTTGAACATAATTTAATCATTAATTATGGGACTGCAAAATCTTTCAGTAATTTCTCATATAGGTATGTTGTGCATAATTGTCTAGTAGGGGTTTATATCTTTCTCTGAAACTCCAGTTTATAGCCACTGATGGATAAAGATGCATCACTTGTCTTAATGAGTGGAGCTTCTCCGAGGGGCAGGTTGCAATTAGCCTACATGGATTTCACAGTAAAAGGGATGAGGCCAAATCTCCCTCTGGGTCATCCTGTCAAAGCCTCTTGGACTTCAGTAATTTTAATCCAATGGACTTGACTTCCTGCAGATTTCTAAAAAAAAAAAAAATATATATATATATAAATATATAAATATTTTATATATCTATATATATAAAATGCACTGAAGTATTAAGAAAAGCCAGACACTGTCCTTACCCCACAAGGCTTAAAAGGTACAGTTTCTGTCACCAGAAACGAAGAACAGTTGTTTATCCCTTTTTAACATTGTGTATGTACCTACCACTTAGTGAATGATTGAATAGAAGCTCCCACAGAGGAGGTTGTAGCCACAGTTTAAAATATGAATCCCTAAATGAACATCCAGGCTTTGACCTATGTAAGGAATACAATGGGTAATTACTTTCTTTTCTGCGATCTTACTTTGTGTGGTTTAAAGGCAAATAGAATATTAACTTGAATGATATTGCAGACAAAGAGTCATAAATACAATCTTTCTCAGCTCTAATCTTTCTCATTGTCTTGTAATAATCAAATACAAGTAAATTTACCCCCATGATGGCAATGTTAGTCTGACATCCAGATAAACAAACCAGATACGTGCACTTTTGCAGAAAACAATTTACTCCTTTTTTCATTTGGAAAGCCTTAGCCAGCATAATTACTTACCAAAGTCACACAGAAACATAGATAGAGAATAAGCAAAATGCAGTTGAATTCAAGGATGATATCATAATATTGATTTTTTACTAAAAATGGAATATGATGCAGAAGAGGACTGATGCAAAATGAGTAGATACATGAAGTGTATATATGGCTGCAGTGTAAATTTTCATGGAGTTGTCTTTAAAAAAAACTAAAAATGACTTTATGCAGTTAGTGAAGAAATGATGTTGTTTCTTGGTTCCCATAATCAAGAGCGCTGGATGGGAGAAGGGAGAATGCCCCACAGGGAGGAAGAATGAAGTTTCTGCCATACTCCTTTTTCTTCTAAAGGATTTGGACAGAAATAGCTATCATCTGGCAGATTACTCTACCCTTTGGACAGATGGAAAGAAGGAAATGAATTGTTCCTCTCAGAGGCATAATTCTATGCTTCTTTTGCAATTATATACTGCACTAGAGTACAGGTGAAAGAAAGCTTATCTAGACTTTCATGACTATCATAAACTGTGTCTTAGCAAGAAAAACTGTGAAGACCTTGAGGGCTACATGACTACTGGATACATAGAACACATTGTGACTGTTCTGATGAACAATCATGAAGATAAAATTATTGGAGAGAATAGGGAGTAAGTATCTGAGTTTTGGTGGGGTTTTGTTTTTTCAGAATTTTCTCAACAGCCTTTTCTCAGAATTTGTTTTGTAGTGGTAAAGACATGATAAAGTTTGAATGGTAATGGTTATAATGATAAAGTTTATATCCAAGAAGTCAACATTGGTGCTACAATGCTGAGTTCTTGAATATAAATAATTTGAGACAACATCTAAGAAAAGTAGTAAGGGCTAGCTTTGCAACTAAGTTCATTACTTCAACGTGTGCCAATGGGCAAAATTTTGATTCTCACAAAGCCTGCTTGAAGATGAACATTCCTAAAAGTTTTAACAGGACCTTGTGCACTACAATTACACTTACAACCTGCATGGTTGTAAAGTGCAATTGGGATAGTTTTGAGAACTTCAAAATCTGATGCCATCTGGTCACACGAGATTAAAAATGAGAACTGATAACTAGGTGACCGCATGCAACCCATTCCCCACCCCCACCCCCTATTTTACATATTTTGAACCTAAATGAGTGATAGCAGAAACTGCAGAGAGGGAGTTCTGATTACCACTGCAACTAGAGAGGGGATGTGATGAACGAGATGTGTTGGAGCTCCTGAGAGTACAGAAATTTTGCCTAGCACTGAAGAGTTGATGAAGAGTGATTAATGAGACTGAGGAGCAAAAAAATAAAAAACATTGGAAAAGAATTAATATTATCAAGGAACAGCACCAAAATATAATACAACCTTGCCCATAATTTTATGATGTTGTTTAAGATCTGATAAAATCTCATTTAACTGTAGCATTGTTTTTTTGTGGTAGACAGGGTCCTTTTGGCTTATCTTGATAGTAAACTCACCCATTAGGTTATAAAATATGTTACTATCTTTGTGTATCTAAGTCACACGGTTAGCCAAAATATTTGTTTGTCCTCATTGTGTTTTCCCTTGCTGAACTTCTTTAAGAGTCATCTAGTTAGTGAACTGAAAGTGAGGTGGGGGGCAGTGGCCTGCACCACTTACTCATCTGCACCCTGGACTTTTCCACTGGTCTGTTTTCCACTTATGACTTCCCTGGTCAACTTAAAGAGAGCTCATGTTGTTGCTGCGATGAATATATACAATTTTCTGAGATTTCTAGCTGTGCTGATGGAATTAGGTACCTGAGAACAGGCTAAGTAACACTCTTGTCCTTAGGATTTATTATTGGAAGGATTAAGAGGCTGTATGCTCAAAATACCAATTTTTGTGGACCTGCAAACTCCATTTGTTACATAGGAATCCTGGGTGATTAACTTAACCTAACTCCTGCTAGTTAGTAGGGTGGTTAAAAGTCAGAGCAGCAGCAATGAGTCAACCCTTAAAAACTGACTTCAAGTATGGGTTGCTGCTTGAAGAAGCATTTTGGTCTTCCACTGTATCCTTGGCCATATACTCCAACTGCCTCAAGCACTAGCAATTTGTGCATGGTACAGTGATTGACTAGGAAAACCAGTAAAGGAAAAGAGGAGATTTTCAGCTAAGTAATTCCTCAAAAGCACATTTACTTCCAGCAACAAAACAAGAAAATCTCCACCACAAAATAGGTCCCAGGTTCCTGGGAAGACATGGTGCCAACTAATGCCATAGGTAAAGGGGTTTAAGGGGAAAGACAACATCCTCATGGCCTTTGTCAAGGTCACTCTAAAAGCAGAGTCTATGTGGACCTCTACGGCTAGATGTGATCTGTCTCTGTGCAATGAAATAAACTGGTTTTCATTTAAAAGGATAAAGTTAGTTTACAAAGACAATATCCTTCTAAAATTTAATGTTTAGACATCAGTCTTGCTTTTTCCAAGTTGTATTTTTAAAAATAATAGCATTGTATTCATTTTAAGAAAATTAAAAATTAGTCATAACAATATCTTTTTTAAAAATGCACTTGGTTTAATATACTATTGAACTGCAGTCAATAATGTTGAGCTCTAGTCAGTGTGCATGAAATAAGCGGGTTCATGTCCTTTGCAAGCAATAATGTTGAAACTCTAGCAGCTCTCTTTATTGAATGAGGAGACAATGATATTACATGATCTACTTTTAATCTCTACTGTAGTATTGAAGTTCTGACATGGCAAGAGCAGAGGAAGCCACCAATTGCTACACCTGCTACTCAATTATAAGATTAAAGTACCTTAACTTTATTTTGGAAAATATTGATAAACTTATTTAGATTGGCCTCATATTTATAGATGAGGCCTGCAGAAGTTTAGCTAGAGATGTTTGTTTCATAACTTGCTGTTATTAAAGAATAATTTGTCTCTTATTTTATGTATCTGAAGTCAAATAACATATGTATATAAAAGCAGCAAAAATGGCCTTTGCAATAAAACCTTTGGAGAATAATTTTCCATAGGCTAAAATATTTTTGAAAATCTTTAAATGCTCATTGTAAAAAGTTCCTTCTCACTTGGAAGCTAGTCCATATTTTTTGGGGAGGGAGGAGGGTGCAGGGAGAGCAGAACAAAACAAACCTGAATGCATCCACAAAAATGTATCCATAAATAGAGTAACTAATAAGTGAAAAAAATAAAAATGCTTGCAAAGCTTGAAATGTGTTGGCAGTTGTTAAAACGATCATGCAAATACTGTTTAATATCTTGAAAAATTGGTTGAGATCTAGAATACTTCTGGAATCTAGTATGCATTGTCAGGAAATGCTTGAAGCCAGTTATGTGTTTTGCTATAAGATGAATGTGAATGTTAATTAAATAGATGAAATAATCTTAATAGCTACAAGAAAAAGTCTGATTTAACCGAGAAGCTGCTCTGATCAGTGCTAATCTGCAATTACAGAATAATATAGAATAAGATGATTGATTTTGGAAACTTCAGCTGAGAAATTATTTGTGAGCTAGTGGGTTTGATTACATTACAAATATCGGTGTTTAGCTTTTAAGAAACTGTTTAGCCAGTTTCCGTGTTCTTGGAACAGCATTGCATCACACAGGTGATTCTTAACCAGCTACAAAATCTTCGTTCATAGAGATCAGTTCTTAATGCACCACCTCTGTGTATTGTTTTTGCTTGTCTCTGACAAAGATGTGCCGATAAAAACCTCAGAAACATTGCTTTTTTCCCCACAGCCTGATTAGAGTCGACTAAATAGATTCTCAGAGTTTCTCTGGGATCAGATCTGTGCTTAGCAGCCTAAGCATTGAGAAAATGCACAAGTGGTTAAGAGACAACCTTCCACCTCTTTCGTCATCATAGCTGCACTGTGTACAGAAGGGGAAAGCAGAAAATTTAGCCCAAAGTCAAGTTTTCCCAGAATGTAAAAATTTTGTGAAGTTTCTATAAACTTATAAAAAATATTTGAACAAAAATGCTCGAAATTCTCTTTCCTTCAGAGAGGAAAGTGAACTTCTATCAAAATTCATCTTAAATTTCTAGTTCTGCGTAAAAGCTGCCCCAGGATTTTGACAGCAGGCACCACTAAGAACAGTTTAATTTCAGTGATGCTCCTTGAATATAAATAACATATACTCATTTTGGATTAAATATTTACCCAATGTTCTATTACTCCTAAGACTGTGAGGTGGAATTAATTATGCTCTTTTGTGGCTTATGCTGAGTTATGCTACAATGTTAATTATTACGGTAAGCTCTTGGCAGAGAAAAGGCAGAAGTAGCAAATAAATAGTTGCATATCTAAATAATTTCTGGTCTTAATGAAAATTATGAACACAACAGTTGTTGTAAGGTAGCTGAATGGAATTAAATAGGATGGTGGAATTTGCATTCTGCTCACCATTGTCTAGGATGATTGTGGTAATATGGGTATCTCAGGCAACCGAAAACACGGTTAATAACATGGGAAGCATAATAGGCACTCCAACATCCTGATGCGGTGGTTATTCGTGTGTCTTCATGGTATTCTTTTGGGCTATAGAGCCCAGATTATTGATCTGGTTCTAACTGTGGAATGAAGTGGGAACAGAAATCTGGCTGAGTTCAGGGCAGAGCCACCAGAAACTGAATTTTCAGTGTGTGAACCCAGCTGTACCATTTCCAATACGTGTTAAAGCCATGAAGCAGCACTGCTGCTTTGGCGTGACAGACACCAGAGCTATAAGACCTTTCCAGACCTGTCCTTGGTTGTCACTGTTCTGTTTGCAGAACTGGGAGTGTTAAGGAATAGGTCAAGAGACATCTCAATAGGATCTAATTCAGTACTGAAGCTGAATGCTGTGCTGATGTGCAATGCTGGTACCTGTTAGATCCAAGCTGATTCTTGCATAGCTAATGCAATGTCTCAGCACTGAATGGCTCTTAGTGGGCCACAGCTAGCCAGCTCCATAGACTCCATGGAGAACTGAGACAGCACAAATGTGATCCAGAAGTTGGAAACATAGGGTTCATTTTTGTGCTCTTGCACTGCATTTGTAGTTTACTGATTCGGAGCAGATTAATTGTAGCATTTCAGAGGGATTTTTTCCCCCCTCTTCATATATGTGATTTGTATGTGCAGGACTTCACAAACTGACCATAGCTAGAGACAGGTCACAGGGAACAGTTCTGCTACTGGTACTAAAATTCCCTCAGGCTCCTGGGTGGTTCATCTTCTCTGCAAGGTCAGGACTAAACAGAATGCCAAATTTGGACTCATTTTGGTCCAGAGAAGTTCGGCTGAGAGCTAGTCAGCTACAGTGTTAGCAATGGCCTTTAACTTTTCTGTCCCTTTCTCACAGCTTTTGGCATTTTACAGTAGAAAGCTTAAGTTTGCTTACACTGTGAAATATTTTGTGCTTTATGAAAGGTGGGAGCAGGTATCCTGAAGTGGATCTCATAGTGGAATGCATGTGCTTGTGTAAAAGGAATGGGTTTCAATGACAAAGTCATTTCATAGAATCATAGAATCATAGAATAGTAAGGGTTGGAAAGGACCTCAAGATCTTCGAGTTCCAACCCCCCCGCCATGGGCAGGGACACCTCCCACTAAACCATGCCATTAAATTCTTGTTTGCTTTTCTGTATTTTAAAGTTATAGCTATTTTTCAGAAGGATTTGAACAGTGAGGAACAGTGTTAATTCCTGTTGGCTCTATTTCCAAAATGCCTAATGAGAAAATTCAAGAAGGCTGGAGTTGGTAGGTTGTCTCCTGGCACATATTTCCTTCCACCTGTTTGAACTTCTCTCACAGAAAACTGCAACTTGACTGGATCAGTTTCAGTGAACTGAAATAATTCATTTCCTTAGCTGCCTAGTAAAACCCACATATTGAAACCATTACTGGAATATACTCTCTTGAATAACACAAATACTGTATTTTATCCTGGTGAATAGTAAAAAAACCAGCAACTCAAGACCCAAATCCTTTTCAAATCAAAGTGCAATATGCAGTTGTAAGAACAGGGTGCTGTGGTTGTAGCATTTCAATTTTATTTCAGCAAATAGATAACAGACAGAATTTGGAAGCATCAAGAGTATGTAGCTCTCTCCTTTTTTGAAACATATAGAATGAAAATGCTCAGGAAAGCATCTTCTGCCACAGTTCTTAACTCTTTTTCTTTTCATACTTTCTGAGGAACCTCTTGTTTGCTGCAGCTGTCATTACTGAATAACGTTAATATTTTAATTGGACTTTTTAAGGTTGTGCGGTGTTAAGGTTTCATTTACTCTCAAGTCAGCTTGGATTTTATGTGGTTTTCTTTAAAGAATTTTGCTGGGCTCTTCGTCTAGATTATCTAAAGACATTAGCACATCATTTAGCTGCTTGGGAGTATAACCGGCATTTTGGTGTTCAAATGCTTAGTAGAATTAAAGACACTATCACATCAGAAGAGTGAGTTTTCCTTTCGTCTACATCTTTCACCTCCTACTCCCTCCCCTTCCTCCATGGCTGTCTAAATTGCTTCTCAATCTAATTCAGAGTGAAATGACTTTCAGTCTCCGAACAAAAAAATACATTCAAAAAGTAAAGCCGATTTAAAAGATTTCAGTTGAAAAAAGATCCTGCCGACTTCTCTTCACCGGATTTTCTTGGCAAAAAGTATCTGGGGTTGACTTCCTTTGGCTGTATTAGTGCAAAACACCTCCGGAAACAATTTTCTCTAAAGTCCTTCGTGGATTCCTAAAACCCGCATCCCCTACGGCTTTGAAACGCTAATTCCAGGCTAATCTAATTAGGCTAATGATTTGCCACCACCATACAAGAAAGCTGAATTCTTCGTTGCATCAGGCTGGCTCTAAACAGCAGGAAGCACAAACTTTGCTTTCAGTAGAGGGGAAGGGTCTCTAAATAGGCAGCTGTTCAGAAGACAACCGTGCCGTGCAGTTGAGGGGAAATTAAAGAGAAAATAGGTCTGGTGGTGAAGGAGAAAAGCATATTTAAATATCGATTACGTTTTGTTTTGTCTGTGTCTCTGTAGTGTAAGTCTTCACTAAATAGGGCACAGAACATGAAAATGTCAGTACAACGGGCATGCAGGGCTGCAGCTCCGCTCTGTTTATCCACCGCATCTCCGTGCCTTGATCGTTTATAGTAAAGATCGCAAGCCTAGGGGCGGAGAAACGTAGCCGGCCCCCCTCGTAAAAAGGAAAGGGCCGAAATCTACCCAAGTGTTGTGAAGTTCTGAACTCAGCCTTATTTTTAAGTGCTGACCGAGAGGAGATGAAGACACCTAAGTGTGTGCAAGCCAGGCCCTGTGATCCTCATCTCAAGTTTGATTAAGTTAGAATCTGGCAAATCTTCCTTATAAGCAATTACTTATTTGGCTTTCTGCATTTTCTCAGCTTGCATGGCACAATTACAAAGCAGAGTGAAAGATCTCGCATCATTAAGAATACTGAGCAGCAAGATAATAGAAAGCCTGCCACAGAAGTTATGTCCGAGGACTTACTTTCTTTTACCTTTCACGGACAGCTGGAGTTAAACCTGTCAATAACGCCATTTTTTTATTATTATTTTTTTTTAATTACAGATGAGTCCCAGGGTTGTGATTTTTTTTTTTTTTTTAATTTACTGGTCATTCACTGATTTGCTTATGATGTGTCAATCTGACACCCTCCTTTTTATTCAAGATTGTTCACGGAGATATTTTTCTCATTTCACTTTCAGATACAGCCTGTAACGCATAGGTTTTTTTCATCTTCTCTCTCTCCCCTTCCCCTTCTTGTTGTTTTGAGAAGACAGTGATTTCAATAGTGTGTTGCACTGTAATTCCTGTCTCGGGAGAGCCGGGGGGCAGTGGTAAACAGGACAGCGGGGACCCACGCACTGGCGAGGAGCCCCCGACGGCAGCCACCTCTCCGCGGCGGGACGCTGGGGAGAGGGCATGAATCATCACGAAATGAACTTGCATTGATACAGCACTCGCAAGCGACAGCGCGGGAGCCCTGCAAGGTACGGGACGGCACAGCAATTCCTCCCGAGCCTCCCATGCAACACCGCTACCCCGTGATCCCTCTCTCCCTGCACCCACTGCGGCGTGGCTGGTGCTGCTCCCCGGGCAGCCCCATGCGCGCTGCAGCCGGACAGGGGGTGGTGGTGCAGACCCGCAGAAAATCCCCCTGTCCCTTGGCCGCGGATGTCCGCCGACATCCTCTCAGGCGCCGCGTTCTCGGGCCGCTGCCCCCTGCCTGCAGGTGGCGATATGCGCGCCGGCGCCACTCTCCCCGGCACCCCATTCAGCTGGCAGCCCCGTGGTGTGAGGTGCCCCCCGCCCCAGCCGACAGTGCCTGTCCAAGGAGAGCGGCTCCCCGCTTCGCACACCCTGCGCAAGCCCCGGCGCCGATACCTAGGGGAAGCCCAGAGTCCCCGCTGCCAGGGCGGAGCTGCGGCGTGCAGGTTTGGAAAAGGTGGGGGTGAGGAAGCAGCCTTAGCGGCTTTCTCTGCGGTGTCCCTACAGCGGGGAGGGGGCGGCGCGGACTGACGGACACCAGCGCCCGCCCTCCCCGTCCGCCGGCGACCCAACGAGACCCCCCTGCGGGAGGGCGGGATGGAGGGGGGGCATAGAAGGGGAAGGAAAGGAGGGAAGAGGGAGTGAGGAAGAAAGCGATGGGAAAGCGGAGAGGCGGACCATGAAGGAGCGGCGCGGGAGAGCGGGGGAGCGAGGGGCAGCAGCTCGGCGAGCGGCGGCAGGAGGGCCGCCCCCACCGCCCGGGGCTGCGGGCTGGGCAGAGGCGGCGGGGATGGGCGGGCGCTGGGCGGCTCCGCCAGCCGCCGTCCTCCGAGGCTCGGCCACCTCCCGCCGCAATATATAGGGGAGGAAAGGGTAGGGAAGCGCGGGTGTCCAGCGTGGCCAAAGCGCACGGGGCGGCGATGCCTCCTGCCAGAGGAGCGCACAAGTGACCGGAACCTCTTCCCATGCCCGTCTCCTGAAGCGAAACCGCCGCCCGGCATGGATGTGGCCAACAACACTACCTCCTCAGAGCTCTCCCCCGAGGGTGCCGGCGGCCCCGGCTTCGGCGAAGTGACTCTGGGCTACCAGCTGCTTACGTCCCTGCTCCTGGGAATGCTCATTCTGTGCGCCGTGAGCGGCAACGCTTGCGTGATCGCGGCCATCGCCCTGGAACGCTCCCTCCAAACCGTGGCTAACTATCTCATCGGCTCGCTGGCCGTCACCGACCTCATGGTATCTGTGCTGGTGCTGCCCATGGCGGCCCTCTACCAGGTGCTGAACAAATGGACGCTAGGACAAGTCACCTGTGACATCTTCATCTCACTGGACGTGCTGTGCTGCACCTCTTCCATCCTGCACCTGTGCGCCATCGCCTTGGACAGGTACTGGGCCATCACGGACCCTATCGACTATGTCAACAAGCGAACTCCCCGACGGGCCGCCGTGCTTATCAGCCTGACCTGGGTCATCGGCTTCTTGATTTCCATCCCGCCCATGCTGGGCTGGAGGACGCCTGAAGACCGCTCGGACCCTGACGCCTGCACCATCAGTAAGGACCATGGGTACACCATCTACTCCACCTTTGGCGCCTTCTACATCCCGCTCCTCCTCATGTTGGTCCTTTACGGCCGCATCTTTAAGGCAGCCCGCTTCAGGATCCGCAAGACCGTCAAGAAAGTGGAGAAGAAGAAAATCGCGGACACCTGCCTCACCCTCTCCCCCGCCGTCCTGCAGAAGAAAAGCAGCGGGGAGCCCGGCAAGGGTTGGCGGCGGACTGCGGAGCTCAAGCCCGGTGCCTGTGTCAACGGCGCTGTGCGGCATGGTGAGGACGGGGCTGCCCTGGAGATCATCGAGGTCCAGCGCTGCAACAGCTCCTCCAAGAGTCACCTGCCGCTGCCCAGCGAAGCGTGCAGCTCCCCGCAGCCCCCCTCCTTCGAGAAGCGCAACGAGAAGAACACGGAGGCCAAGCGAAGGATGGCTCTGTCCCGCGAAAGGAAGACTGTCAAGACCCTGGGCATCATTATGGGAACCTTCATCCTCTGCTGGCTGCCGTTCTTCATCGTGGCGCTGGTCCTGCCCTTTTGTGACAGTAAGTGCTACATGCCCGAGTGGCTGGGCGCAGTCATCAACTGGCTGGGCTACTCCAACTCCCTTCTCAACCCCATCATCTATGCCTATTTCAACAAAGACTTCCAAAGTGCGTTTAAGAAAATTGTCAAGTGCAAGTTTTGCAGGCAGTGAAGCCCTCCGCTCCGGGACGGGGGACCTGCCACTCGCTCCATCCACCTGCCTCGCGCTGCAGTGTCCCGCTCGCCCAGCCCCTCTACAGCGGCGGCAGAAGGGCAGGGGGTTCAGGATCCCGCTCTGCGCCCGACCTCCTCGCTCCTCTAACCGTCGGAAAGCCCCGCGGGACATGGCCACCGGGGACTCCGCGGCAACTGTTTCCCCGCCTGGCCTCCCCGGGGCTCTGCCGCCAGGCGCTGGCGCTGCCACGGCCCCTCGCTCGCCTCCCCCCGTCATTCTGGGTAAACTTAGGGTTTGCAGGAAGTTGCTAGTGGTCGGTGTAAAGCCACAGGGTCTGCCCGAGTAGCATCGTTAAAAATAAGATGAAAAATGCCGAAAACGGCCGTGACGGGAGGGTTTCTTGGACTTAAGAGGAGATGGCGGGGACTCAAATCCTGACCTCTGTCCGACAGCGTGAGGACGGAGGCTGAAGGTGACTCCTTGAGCGGAGAAAGGAGCTTTGGGCTCGTCGCTTTTTGAACTCTGAAACGACCAAGTGGATTTTCATGGGGGGAAAGCGAACGTGTTTTGTAACCTTGAAGGGTACTTAACATCAACATCCCCGTCCTGTGTTACGTGTGCGTAACCGCTCTCCTGCTATGCTAGGACCTTCCAGTCATCGAGCTTCCCTTCATCGCAGAGCAGGGAGGTGATGAAGCTTCAACCCCGACAGCATCCCTCACTCTATGGGGATCTTTTGTAATGCCTTTGACCTAGGGTCTCTCACCAGGGGTAGGCTTGGCGCTGTGCGACTGTCTGTGAGTTCACCACCGCGCACGCAGCGACACAGTGAGTTTAAGCAGCCTGTGAAATAGCGGTTTTTTTTTTTTTTTTTTTTTTTTTTTAAAGCCGCTGGGAAGTTTTCCCGGAGACGTTGTGGTTACTCCGGAGGCAGCCAGCGGCACCTATTACTTGGGGATAGAAAAAAACCACAATATAAAAAAACTAACAAGTGCAAACAAACAACAAAACGGACTGAACCGACCAACCAAAACATTACCACGTACTCCTCAGAGGCAGGGGAGGGAGGTAGCGGGCAGCCGCGGAGGAGTGAGCACGACCCCCGCCGCAAGCTGAGACCTACGGCAGAAGCAGCCAGTGTTACTGCGATGCCAAGGGCAGGGAGAGCTAAGCCTGGCCTGGCTGGTCCCCGCAATGTCTATCCTCGCGGAGGATTCCCCCTCTCCCATCAATCCCAGATGCTTGCCTCCGGGAAACCACGAGTGCTTCCCCGTCCTCGCCCGGCAGAGAGCTGCAGCAGGACAGCCTCGCCCACCTCACAGCCCTGCTCTCCTGGCCCTTTCCTACTGTGCCCCTGAAGATGGTGCCCGGCCCGTTACTGACACTGAGCCGGCTGCCGCATACCTCTGTGATAGGCTGCCTGAAACGAATGCTTGACCAAATACATACATATATATATTTTTTTCCTGTTTATTTTTGTGCAATCTGTGTTACCTCTAGCTAAAAGGGAATGTTAAATCTGTGAGTCAAGTGAATGTAAGTGTCCAGTCATTTCTGAACTTCAGCCGCTTACATTACATGACAGTAGTGCTTTTCACAGCCTCAGATATATAGTTGACTTTCTGGAAATCCTATGTGACCTCATTTTCTCAATTAAAGTGATCTTTGATCTTATCTCGTCTTTGATCACTTTTAACCACCTGTGTCCTGGATGTTTCTTAAGCGCCAGAGTGTGACAAGAGTCACTGCGGCGCTTAGGAAACCGAAACTTGTCCAGAGTGCTTGCATATCCTATGACTTTGGAGCCCCACCCGCCCGGGTGCGGGCTGGGCAAAGCCCCCGGGTACCTCGGCGAACGGGAGCGAGCGCTGCCGCTCGGCGGGTTTGCTTCTCTCGCCGCCTCCCCCCCGAGTCCTGCCGACTCCCGCAAGTGCCTTTCTGCACGTTCTGCTTTTTATATTTCTTACATTTTCCTTTGCAAACTTTCCTGCAAGCTCCTTGGCTACTACCCCACCTGGGAAAGCGTGGTCTCACAACAGATCCCGCAGGGTCCCTCCCAGCGCTCTGGGGGCTGTCGCATGAACGCGCGCCCGACGCCTCCGAGAGCCCTGGAACCCCGAGACACGGTCTACCGGGCAGCAGGGATGCATCTTCTGTGCCCCTTCGTCTGCCTCTCCCTCGTTCCGTATCGTTATCCCCTCCCGCGGCAGGGCGGCAGATGGCTGCAATACACACCGCCGCCAAGCCGACTCCGCCGAGCGCCGCTGCCGGCTGCGGCGTGAGCAAAGGAGCAAGAGCTCGGGCGGCCTGACCCGCCCCGTCCAGAGCAGGGAGGCGGGACGCGCCGTTCCCCGCCCGACGTCGCAGCGTTTCCCCATGCTGGAGCTCTGCACGCTCCTCGCATGGGCACGACGACAGGGAGGGGGCCCCGGGGGAGGGGGGAGGGGCACCGGGAGGGGCCCCGGACCCCTCTGCCCTCCCCGGTGGGACGGTCCGCGGGCTCCGCGCCGATGCCCGTCACAGCCAGCATCTCCGGGCCGCTAAAAGAGCTCTCCGGCGGCCTTCCGCCCGGCCCTGGGGGAGGCCACGCTGCTGCGCCACGGGCGGCTCCTGCTGCATCCCGCTCCTGGGATGCATCCGGTTGCTTTAAAAGATGGGGCTTTTTATTTCTGCGCTATAGTTTTCAGATTCTTAATTTGAGTTCCACTAAGATTACGCCCTCTATCCCCCTTCCTTCCCCCAAATAACCAGAAGATTAAGTGGGCTCTTTTTGGAGGGAGAAATCAATTCTATTTTAAATCAATATTTGGTTGGTTGCAGTATTGTATTTGCTCCACTAACGAGCAACTTCCTCACAGTTTAGGGAGCTTCAGTTCCTTTTTAAACGACCTATAGAAGCTCAAGCAATTAAAGCAACATCAAATCAGAAAGCAGAAAGTTTTAGTTTTCAGACAGAGCTGCATAGTACTGCGTTTTAGCAACTTGATTCAATAGTTGAATACCAAAGATCGGCATGGGTCTGAAGGCTTTAACCTTCTCTTCCTTAAAAAAGTACTTCTTTAGACTGCTATAAAGAGAGAAAAAAGCTGCGTAACTTTGAGTTTTCTCTGCTCTGTGGCTCCAGTCCAGGCTGAATTTGTGCCTGAATCACACATCTGACAAGAAGCACTGACAGAGCAATGCAAGCACACTTACACTGGCCAGCTATACTTATGATTGGGGCTGGGGAGACGACGGGATAGGAAACGGGGAAAGACATGCTGGCATAATCTATATTGGATAAAGCTGCAAAATGGATTTTGTGACCATAGAACTTCATTTCTTTAAGTAGAAATGTCCATAAAATGTTTCTCACTACTTTTTCCTGATAACCCCATCCTGAGAGAAACATGCTGTAGGTCTGGCAGAAACAACAGCAAAATCCCCCAAACAAATGTCCCCCAATTTCCTCATAGTTAAAAATCTGGTCTTCAGAATAAAACAGCTCTCAGGACAGCATTGTGACCCTTACATTAAAGTACACAATCAAAAAAATCATCCCTCAGAGAGAAGAAACAGAAAAGGATTCTGGGAGTGAATTTCTGCTTCATAGTTGCTCAGAGAAGTGATTTTAACAGTATGGGTGACTATTATCTCTGGATGTGGCTGGAGAAAATCCAAAGTGGCTATCATTTAGTATGCAGGCAGTCCTATCAGGGCTCTGCAAAATCTAAAAATGATCACACCTCTCATACTTAAAAAAAATGCCGTATCTTCTGTATTCCTGGATCTCAGCCCAGGTCACTTTGCTTGGGTCTATGTTGCTGTGAGCTTCACCTTATCTTGCTGCCTACAGATGAGCTCTTGTTAGCTCTGAGTAGTCACTGTGACTTCCAGCCACAGACAGGGGCAACTCTGCAGCATTAAATTCCTTTTGTGGGACTAGAAGCAAAAAACTTTAGGTGCATGCACCTTGCCATAGGAAGAATGTAGTCCAAGCTATTTGACATAATGAGATGGCTTCTTGGCTTGTGCACTGAGTACAGAAGACTTGTTGGTGTTTCACACCTCACTCAATCAAGAAAAAAGGCAAATTCTCAAGCCCACAAAGGACTGGAGGCTCAGCCGTTACATTTATATGTAGCCACAAATACCAACATTGCAGATGCTTGTGCCAAGGTAATTTGGCAGGGTGCCAGCACTGTCCTGCAGAATGTGGATGAGGGGCAGGCAACAGATGGATTATAAAATATTTTTAAAATTACTAATCCTGAACAAAATTTGATGGACTTTAAAAAAAGAAAGAGGCACAAAACCATCCAAACCTTCCCACAAGCTTCACAGATCCGTTGAAAATAGTGTGGGTCTTAAGAAGGAAAAAAGAATAATCTCACAAGCAGAAAGACAAATGAAAAAGGAACAAGAGTCTTGTGATGAAAATGCTGGCCAGCACAAGCAGAGGTCAGTATATGCTTCTTCTGTAATAACATCTTATTTTATTGTTTGTACTAAACAGCACTCGAAGCATGTTTTGCTATTAGGCAGCCTCAATATAATCCTTTCAAATTGACTTTCACATTTCATAGCTATTTATACACCTCTGCCAAACCACAACTTACACGCAGAAGCAATAGGCTGACGTAAGCTAAAGGTGTCATCTGTGGCCTATTTTAGTTTATACTTTGTTTCTGCTTTTTGGCATTACCACTGTGGTTGATTTGGTGGGTGGACGTAGGCCTAAGGGATTTTGTATAGAATGCACTGGAGGGAGTATCACCCAAACCATTAGATACAACACCTGGACCACACTCAGAGCTGTTTGGTCAGCCTGAATCCAGGCAACAGTGGCCTGACATCCAGACACTGATCTGAGGCAGACTGTGGAAAAGTCATGTCTAGTGTAGCCAAAATGCCAGGCTGGGTACTGCCTTCAAATTGGTGGCCCGTCAGCTTCCATCATTTTCCAGTTTCTTTCTGCAGCTTCCTGTATATGGTGAGTAACATGGGCAATTAGTATGGAACTGTTCAGGCAAAGGCCCTAGGGGAAAGCTGTTTCTGATTGCCTTTGGGGTTTTCCCTGGAGGAGTATTTTGGCACTTGTAGTATTTTGGTACTTGTAGTCTCTTGAAGGCAAGAAAGGGGCAGTCAGAAAGTGAGAGAATTAAGGGCGCAGAATCAGCTCAGCCTGCTTTTGTAGAGGAGGCTTGATACTGAAGAGCAGTCTCAGAGATTTCTGCTCCTAAAATTGAGGCTAATGCCCTTGTCACGTTGGATAGATTATTGTAAACCTGAGGCCAGGCCAGGGTTGAGCCAAAGAGGCTCTGATTTGGTTGAATTGACCATCGGAAGTTGCCTCAAGCACATTTTACTCTTTGTCTTTATCTTAGCCAGTCCTGAGACCTAGTGCCAGCTTTTTGTAAGGCAGGAAAGGTGGCTTTTCCTCCTGCCTTTGCATGCTCATCTGTGGGCTCTATCCCAGCCTACGGCTTGAGGCTTGGAACTGATATTACTGAATTAATGGCACACATCTGTGAGGGGTCATCTCTTTGTCCAAAACAACCTGGACTGTCTGAGCTCCCTGGAGTGCCTGTGGTTCTGGCCAGAGAGAGCTGAAAGCTGCTGATTGTATTCACTGATGTCATTCATGCTTTCAGGAGAGCTAATATTGGCGGGACAGCCGCACACTTTGGGTTGGACTTGCTTCACTACTTTTGATGTTTGAGAGTGTGCAATATTTATAGACTGGCTTTTTGTGGCCCTCTAGGAGCAGAAACTATCTGCAAAATATCAGCAAAGCCCATTTAACTATAAAACAGATGCAGAGATTTTAGTTTTTGATAAGAGTTCATTTAGGATACACAGCTATTTAACATCACACCTATCTTCATTCCTGTGATGTGCATTAGTTATTAGGTGGCAATAGACTTGGAGGTAAAGTTGGGAACTCCCAGATTCAAAGCCCTCCTTGCAAAGTCTAAAACCCTGTTCTAGCCATCTTATGTGCAAAGGAAAAGAAATATCCAGATAGAGAGAAAAATCCAGAAAGAAACACTAATCTCCAGGTAGAGAAAACGAAAAGAAACATCCAAATAAACAAAAAAAACCCCACATGTAGGAGACTCGTGGATCAGGTCTGTCCATTGAAGAATACTGCTGTCTTCAAAAGAGTTGCAGAAGACATGAATTTAGTTTATTATGTCTTAAACCAGCTGATATGCTACTTTATTTTGTCATACTTCAGTGCATGCACATTTAGTCAAAGCACCATACAGGTCAAAGAGGCAATTTTCCCCACTGTACTTCAATTACAGATGCTATTGTGAAAATCCTTGGTCTAGCTTCCTGAAAATGCCATTTTCAGTAGCCCTCAGAATTTATTTTCCCTCTTTCCTGTGGGCAAGTCAGCCAGTTGCTCAAAATTTCTGGGTAAAAATTCTCAAGTTTTTCAAAATTTCTAAAGTGAAATTACTGAGATCTGTCCTTGAAGCCTCATTTTGTCCTGCAGTTCAGTAAAACATAAAAAAAAAAAAAAATAAAAAAAAAAAAAAATCACAGTTTTGCACAAATTCTAGTCTATATTCAGCAAGAAAAAGAGAAGGTCACCAGCACTCTGTCTCTATGTCAGCCCCCATTTGTGGCTGTGGCTTTTTTCGTAGAAACAGGCAAAACAACGCTTCCCAACAAAATTCAAGTAAATGTGAGTATAATGTTTTTGAGAGTATTGCAAGTTTTCACAACATCACAACAGAACGTGATCTGTTCTAAAAGGTCACTATGAAGATATAAAAAGAATATTTCAGTTATTAAAATAAAAAACAGGTAACACTTCCTCTCACCTAGAATTATTAATCTCCTTTATGAGCAGCTCAGTGGAGAAAAATGTTTTAAGCAATACCAAGTAGCAGCTGTGTTCAGTGACTTATGACATAGACACAGTTTACGCCTTACAATAAGTTGCTAGAATTGACATCATGAAATTATGCAAAAATAGCCACATAAAAGGCACTGGCCACATCGAGAATTGGAATACATTACCCATATTATAGAATATTACAATATCTCATTAAAACTGTGTTTTATAAAAACAAAAATAAGAAATAGTGTTTTGGTTAAACAGCTTCTCTCCCCATCAAATTACTGCCCAGGCACAAGAGTTCTGAGGTAACCGTGCTATTTACAGGAGAAATAAGAACTTCTAGATGTGCGTCTCAACTGCCCATCCTGAAGTGCTCAGGGTTTCAGTTGTGGTCCTTGCAGGGATATCAGCTGAGGTGTGGGCAGCTGTGTAAGGGGCCTGCTTTGAGACCAGAACTTCTTGTGCAGTTCCTAGCTGCTGGTAGGATACCACAGTACTTAGCCCTGCTGAGTGCTGGCATTGTGGTGCTGCCTACAGGAACCTCCATCACTTGCACTGTAAAGGTATTTACATATCTGGACAGGTAATTTTAGTAAGTGACAATATTTATGAAAAGAATGTTAAGAATATATAGATAAATGGCAACTAGAATGAAGTATTTTTGTAAATAGAAAAACAAGTTGGACTTGTTTTTACAGGTTTATTTTTTACTTCCAACATCCAAATCAGTTTGGTGCTGCCCTAGGAAACATTACTAGGTTGCTGAAGACAAAAGAGAGAGCTTGCTAAGAGAGAAAACTAGTAGTGGATTATGAGATACTCGGAAATGTACCTGCATGGCAACAAGCAGAGAACTTCAATAGCTTTCTGATGTGTCACATACACCTCTTTTTATTTCATTCAAATATCTAAAGTTGCAATTATGACTCACCTCTCCATAGCTGTACTTAAAAATATATCTATATACATACATTAGAAGAAAGGCTAGTGACATATGCCTTGGAAGGAGAAACAATTGCATTTCATTCCAGGAACTTCCTTTAGATTTTGATAAATAAAGACAGGAAAAAAGGTGATGTCATTTCACTCATAATTCATTTGACTTCTACCACTGTATTTTAACAGATAAGGATGGTTATGGTCAGCACTCCCCTTGCACGGAAAGCTTCCTTTTTATTGGGCAATTGAATTTTTCCTTTCCTTTCCTTGGTGGATTTTAGGATTTATTGTATGCAGAAGATTAGTAGCAGTAGTAGTAATGTGAAGATACTGCAAAGCAGAGTAGCTTACAATAGAGAGCAAAATAGTGAATATATATAATATCCAGTAGAAGCTTTTACAGCCAGAATAGAGATTTGCATTTTTCTCCTTTTGTTGGATTTGTAACATGCATTTGTAAAGTTTTATCACTGTAGTCTGGTGTCATAAAGTAGTCCGATAAATCTATAGTTCTGAAGCCAGTCATTATGATTATTATTCTGGAAGGTTGCTGGGTTTTGGCATCACTGCTTATGAACAGGACAGTAGTTGCTGCAATGAAAATTTGTCAGTAAGATTGTAGAGTGGATCCATACCACATGCTGCTTATTAAAAATGACTGGCTATATCTTCTTCTGGATGCCATTGCCCAGGAAAGCATGCACAAACATGCCAGCCTGTCCAAAGGATGTAACCTTGTCTTCATTGTACTAGAGCCTAAACAAAAACACTCTAATTAAAACAGTTTGCATCTGAAACTAAGGATGTTGGACTCCTCCCAGAACAGCACACACAGGGTGCAGGTCGTCATACTCATGGTTGCTACATCCTGGGTCACTGTCCTTCTCTTGAGCTTAAGGCACTGGTAACGGCACAGCTTGCTGCTGTCCTCCTGCAAGGTCGATTTTAAGTCAAGAACATAAGATCTATTCAGGTTAAGATGTAGGTATGACAGCTGAAGTACCCCTGGCATTGAAGACTGCAAAGAGCAATAGTAGGGTGCACCTACTGTGTGCCTTTGGATGGAAGAGAAAGGGAGAAAACGAAATGTTTGTCCTTCATTGCTTGCAACTTCATCCTTTTCTCCTGAGGAAGCAAGTAAAAAAGCAGAAAAGGGATCACGTCAGATAAAGGTAAACATAGCTATATCAGTTGCATATTGATATTTTATCTGAAAATTTAAAAATATGCATTTAATTCAGGTGATTTTGTTGAAAAAATTTGCATTACTTAAAAAAAAAATAATCAGCTAGTTCTAACTTAAATACTACTTCACTACAAGCACTTTGAGTACCTGTTGATGAAAGGTATTTGACTGTGCTGTGAGGCTGGTTATACACTCATCAGAAGGTGGTCAGAAGGGTGAGAGACCTGCATCAGTTTCAGTAGAAAATGGGTTTTGACTTGAGCTTACTTGAAAGCCTTAAAGACTGATAAAATGAGTGTTGATTCTGAAGCTTGAAGATATCCGTGTGATCAGAATCACAAGACACAGTAAGCAAGTCATATTTAATCCTTTGATATGACTAATGGCAAGGACAGTCCATGTAGCCTTCTTCCTTTCTTTGTATTTCACCATCAAAACAGGAAAATGTAGAGTCTGTTTCTTATTGTGCCTTTTTTTTTCTTTTTTTTTTTTTTTTTTCAGTGCATACAAAAGCCTCTGAAAAGAATTCAGGAAAATATCAGCACTTAATCCCTGTCCAAAACCACACAAAAACTTAATAAAAAATGTATTGCAGCAGGATGAAATTCAAATGTTTAACAATCTTGGGATATAGTCAGTCTCTGGAAGAAAGAAGAATGAGGAGGTGTAGGGAACTATTGCACTCAACACTGGCATTAGGTGAAGTAAGCACCAGTTATCAGAAATGTCATTCATGCTGGCATGTTAAGAAACCAGATAGAATGCTTTAAAAGAAAAAAGGTTTGACAGTGCTCTTTTCTATTGGTTTTATATGTTAAGGATATAACTTTTAAAAATTAGGAAGTTAATCACAGGGTGCATGAACAGGCATCAATAGTAATGCCTGAAGCAAAATGCCCATTGCCCAATCCACTTGTAGACATACAAATTTGAATACTGGAATTTTTGGTGAGAAGTGTCAGGGTGCAGGATGGAGCAGGACATGTTGGCAAAAAATATCCAAATCTTTTGCCCAAAGCACAATCTTTCATCTTAACATTTATGGCATTGTGAGTGGCATAATGTTTAAAATACCAGAAGGAAGTCTGTTCTTATTCTGTTGATGAATGTTAGGAAAGGAATTATTCAGAGACAGTGCCCAATCTCCAGGCAAGAGAGAGTCACATTGTTCAGTGAAGTTCAGATAAAGACCAAGAGCTGACCTCACTGCCTGCACTGAACTAGACTCTTTAGGTTCCTCTCCTGCCTGTCAGCTTCATTCTGGTAATCTCAGTTTTACAGAGCTGTTTCTACCAACAAATGCGAGCTATCTCTCAATCACTGTGTTGGTGAAGAGGAAGCATTTTCAAATCATATATATATATATATATATGTATATACATATATATGCATTTCAGCTTACTGTGTATGGGTATTGTTATAGATGCTCACAATTCAGTTCTCTATGGTTGCAATATCCTGCTGGTTGGAATACATCTCTTAAGAGATAAGTGGTTTGTATCTGGAGCTAGATCCAGTTAGTTTTTTCATAGCATCATAGAATAGTTTTGGTTGTAAAGGACCTTTAGAAGTCATCATCAAACTCTCCTGCAATGAGCAGGAACATTTTCAACTAGATGATACTACTGAGAGTCCTGTCCAACCTGACCTTGAATGATTCTAGTGACGTGGCAGTTTCCACATCTCTAGGAAACAGTCTCTTCAGTGTTTCATGACCCTTGTCCTGAAAATTTCTGCTTTATATCTAGTCTGAATCTACCTCTTTTAGTTTAAAACCGTCACCCCTTGTTCTGTCACAACAGGCCCTACCAAATAGTCTGTATCCATCTCTCTGATAAGCCTCATTTAAGCACTGGAAAGCTACTATAATGTCTTACTGGAGTCTTCCTTCCTTCATGCTGAACAAGCCCAAATCTCTCAGCCTTTCATTACAGGGGAGGTGTTCTATCCCTCTGATCATTTCTGTAGTCCTCCTCTGTACTGGTTCCAACAGATCTATGTCTTTCCTATATTGAAGACTCCAGAACTGTACTCAGTACTCCAGGTGGGCTCTCACCAGAGCAGAGTAGGTAGGTAGAATCACCTCACTTGACCTGCTGGTCACGGTTCTTTTGATGCAGACGACTACAGGGTTGGCTTTCTTGGCTGTGAGTGCACATTCAACTGCCAGTATCCCCAAGTCCTTCTCAGCAGTGCTACTCTTAATCCCTTCATCCCCCAGCCTGTACTGATATGGGGGTTTGCCCCAATCCACGCATAGGACCCTGCACTTGGTCTTGTTGAACCTGCTAAGGTTCACATGGACACACCTGAGATTGTCCAGGTCCCTCCGGATGGCATCCCATCCCTCAGGCGTGTCAGCTGCAGCACTCAGCTGGGTGTCACCGTGAACTTACAGAATGAAGGCTTATGACTGCAGGACTTGGCAGACAGGCAGTCAGACCACATTAATTCAAAAGGGTTCAATATAATGTTGGCTGAACCGCATGGATATCTGTATGCCAGCAGGTGCAGGTTCTGATGAATGTGCTACACTGCTGAGCTTTGAAGTCTTACTTTTTTAGTACAAAACTGCTGTAACTGTAAATTGCACAAGTAGGAGTTGAATCTAAGGGAGCGTCAAGTTCTGATTGGATAAAACCCAGTGTCAGAAATATTTTGTTCGTGATCCCCAGAGTGTAATTAAGATGCAAATGAGGTCAAGCACCACATTTGTCAATTTGTTTGTTATAAAGAGATAATGATTTAAAAAGAGAATTATTTAGTAGCAATAGGACAGATTGGAAAAGAGGATAGAAATTAAGGAAGCATTTGGAGTGCAGAGAGAACATCACCACTGTGGACTCAGCAGCATCCTAAGAGTCTGTAGTCTGACCAGTGGTGGGTGGCCACACAGGTGATCAGCTTTGTCCCCTTTTATTATGTGTTGGAGGGAAGTACCCCTATTCTTAATGTCATGCACTGCACATTCGTGGTTGATCATATGCTGGACTTGCAGTCAGCTCTTCAACTACTCAAGTGTGTCAACAATCCATGAGACAATGGGCAGCAGCCTTGGAGACAATGGACTTTAGTTCCTCATGCCAATCCTTGAGAAAATGGACAGTGGAGTCTTAGCTCCTCACACTCATCTTTCACACCAGTCTTTGAGACAGTGGATGGTGGAGTCTGATTTCAGTTCAGTCTCTCACAGGGAGGCATCTGAAAAAGAAACAATAAAATAGGACATTTTTCCATCTAGAATGCCAGCTGAATCTAGACCTCTCTCTGTTATGTTTTATCATTTCTTTGCCTTGGAAGTCAAGGTACCGTGTTCAAGTAGCTGCTTCACATTGCTGTATCTAGATTTACTCTAGTGTCTTGCAGCTGCATAATTTGAAGGTTCAACATTAACCTCCATGTCCTTCAGTTTTAATGCTTGGTAAGGCTGCTTTAGAGTTCAGTGAAGTTCCTTTGTATGTGATTTGCAGTGTCATGTAATCAGGGGTCATTGGCAAACAGTACTCGTTATATAGGAGTGCTGGTAAATGGCCCAACAGCATTTCCTCCAGGAACATTTTGTCAAATCTGGGCTTTCTGAGGTAGTGGTGTATCAAAAATTCTATCCCATAACAATCTAAGAAAGGTTAGTTAAAATGGGCCACTTCAGTGAAAGCTGGTCAGAGTGCAGGTGTCTTCAGCTATGTTTTACTACTTGCATTTTCAAGTGAAGGATAGTATAGGGTACTAGAGCAGAGTAGTATGGCAATTGAGTGCTTATATTACTTGTTTTCTTTATGCACTTTCATACAGCAGTTGAAGTGGAGCTACACATATTACTGGGAAGCGAAGTTGAACTGATCATTGTGAATGAATTATTGAAAATTTTTCAGTTCTTTTTTTCTGCTCACAAGCTATAATGAACATACCCCATGCCATTTTGATACCCATCTCTTCCTGGTGCTGTATCATTGCCACTGGCTTTAGAAAGTCACATTGGGCACCTTCTCCTAAGAATCTGGTGATCACATTCTGGTTTTGGGTGCTCATAAACACTGGCTTTGCCCATCTCCTGTTCTTCGTCAGTGGGTGTAGATGTCACTTAATATAGGCTCTCCTTCAGGATTGGAGGAGACTGTTCAGCAGCAGCAGAGGGGTGGCAGCAGCATATGGGCTGTTGCCCACAGATTAGCAATTTCATCAGGTGATGTGTCTACTGTTACGGGAGGAATCATCCTTTGCCAAGCTATCATGCAGAGCTCCACTGATGCAGATGTTTACAAAAGCTAGTTAAGACTGATGTAAGAGCTGCAGTTCAGAGTATGACAATCTGTAAAAAATGTCTTTGCAGAATTAACCAGCTCTGTATTTCACAAGTCCTTATTTCTATGTCATCTTGTTGCTATGTAAAATGTGCTTAAAATGAATATTACATTTCTGTATGAGCAAAACTAAAAGAACAAATAATAAGGTTAGCCATGTTTAATTGTTTATAGGTATATTTTTTATAAATACATGATACCTTAATTCATGTGATGTTGAACAATTGTTAATGATTTCTCTAAAGCAAATACAGATCTTTGCACATGAGTAAATACCTATTTCTCTCAATTTGGTCTCTTTTCCAGTTTGCAAGGCCTTGTGGGTTTTGCTGTAAAAAATTTAAGAGCTTTCAAAAGGAGAACAAAGGCAACTTTTACCACTGGTAACAGATTTTCTCTGAACATTCTTATTAACAAGATCTTATCATCAATATACAAATAAAAGTAAATAAGAAAAGGGAACAAATTCATTTGGTTATGAAAATATCGTGTGTCATTTAATTCTCCCCTGCTCCAGTATATTTTTGTTAACACAGCATGTTTGCCCATCCGCTCCATCCCTTTCTGAGGGTATTGCTGAAGGCTGCTGATGACCATTTCAGTCTGCTAAAATACTGTGCCATAATGAGGGCAGACCAGTGCAGAGAACAAGTAAATTCAGCAGCTCTGTCCTTAACAGTCTGTCCTCTAATATATGCCTCTCATGCTATCATCAAGCCCCTGTGGCTGGTGCAGCAAGGTCTGAATGAAGCAAACACCTGGGCGCACCTGGTCAGAGTCACCTCTTCCCTTTGTGTTTGGGCTGATATCTACTGGTGCTATTTACCAACCAAAGAACCACCTAAAACCTCTAAAAATCACCTAAAATGGTCTAATTATTTTGAAAATAATCCACAAACCATTTTTCCAGTGCTCACACTCTAGTGTTCATTTTCAACCAAATCTAAGCAGGCATGCTTTCAATATTTATTACTTTACATCTTCCCCAACTTTATTCCTTTCCCATTCACAGGGAGGTTTGTGTGTTTCCATAATGTTCTGCAGTTGTAGCATTTCATAATTTATGGCTCACCAGTGATTCACTGCACACAGATTGATAAATTGCTAGACAGGGGCAATACAGAGGACATTCAGTCTTGTTTTTTCTGTAGTCTCGTGAATATATTACTTTGGTTTTCAGGAATGTGTGGCCATCAGAATTAATTATTAAAAAAAAAAAAATAGCCTCTATTGTCTCTGTAGATTCCTGAATACTAACTACAGAGGTATTTTGGCTTGTTTTTCCTGAACAAATTCAACTGCTTTCTACCATAAGCATTAACTGACAAATGAAGCATTTTCCCTCCTGTGAAGAAAAGCGTGGAACAAATAGGAAAATCAGTGGTGCCTAATATAGCAGGAAAAACTCATCTAGCAACATAGTTACAGTCTCTGATGTCAGATGAGATCATTGCCGATACGAAGACAATGAGGCTTATTTAATGATGCCAGTCTACTTTAATTTTGTTGTAAGAAGGTTGTATACAGCGTGGAAGCTTACTCACTTTGCATAATACAAATAGGGAAGGCTTATTGTCAGGAAAATGTGACAAAAAAGCTAAAGCATATAATTCTCACACTGCAGGCATAGCAGTGATTTGAACAAACACATTAGCCACATACACTGGCTGCAGTCACTGTGAAATTGGTGACCCAGGTGATACATTATTATTAAAAGAACTACTCAAGAAATGTCACCTTTCTTGCCTATTTCCATTTTAGAAGAGCTTTGCGCAATGGCAGCAGTGCATAGACTGGACTTTACGCGACCCCAAGCAGCTACTGGCTACCCCTCAGCAACCAGTGATCACTCCTGTGGCTGCATGAGTGAGAGGATGGGTGGGTGAGACTTTTTTGGGCAAGACAGGTGGCCAGGGAGGGCCAGGGATTTTACCTGGCTTTTGCAATTTCATTGATATGCATTGCTGTAACTCAGTGATGATGATGTGAGTGGGATGACGGTCAGCGGGCCGGTTGCTGATGACTTGAAGACATCTAGTTGGTGGGCTATAAAAGTATCACATGGCAGGCAACAGCATACAATTGAGTTCATTTGCTGTTTTCCCCTAAAATCTAATCCCCTTGAGGTACACATCGGACTTCCCCATCTTCCTGCATTACCCACCAAGTATACCTGGGTCCCTGAGCAAAAGCAATCCCATGAGTGGGTTTGCCTTTACCTGAAGCAGGAATAACCCAGACTGTCTTCCCCAGAAAATATTTTATATGCACCACAGGAACTTTGTCCCTTTCTACAGTATGTAGAAGTTCTGACTGGACTGGACCAGCCCTGTTGGCAGATCCTCTGGTGTTGTCCAACCAGGTGGGCTTTGGTGAATGTGTATCCCAATGTTTGAAAGTCCTACCACCCATTGCTCTCAGTATAGTTTTTAATAGCCCATTGTATCTTTCGATTTTCCCCGAGGCTGGTTGTCATGGGTTCAGCAGCAGCTGTCAAGTTTTTCTCCATAGTAGCTGGTGCAGTGCTGTGTTTTCGACTTTCGGTCTGGGAACAGCGCTGATAACACCGATGTTTATAGTTACGGCTTAGAATGTTTTGATCTGACCAAGGACCTTCTGAGTCTCATGCTATGCCAGGGAAGGGGGGAAGCCGGGGGAAGCAGAGACAGGACACCTGATCCAAACTGACCAAAGAGGTTATTCCATACCACAGCACGTCATGCTCAGGATGTAAAAAAAAAACTGGGGGCCGGAACCCGGAAGAGTTTTTGTTTAAGTTCACAGCTCTGTCGTCGGGTGGTGAGCAGTTCTATCTTCTTCCCTTGTATTTCTCTTGTTGCTATTATTATTGGTGGTGGCGGCAGTGGTTTGTGTTGTACCTTGGTTGCTGGGCTATTCTTGTCTCGACCCATGGGAGTTGCATTCTTTTGATTCTTCTTCCCATTCCTCCCCCCCACCCCTTGGAGTGGGGGTGAAGAAAAACTCTTCCCTTCTATTTTTCTCTTATTATTATTATTGGTGGTAGCAGTAGTGGTTTGTGTTACACTTTAGTTGCTGGACTGTTCTTATCTCAACCTGTGAGAGTTGCATTCTTTCGATTCTCCTTCCCATCCCTCCAGGAGCGGAGGGAAGAAAGAGGGGGAAGTGAGTGAGTGAGCAAAACTGTGCGTGGCTGAGAAGCTTAAACCACGATACTGGTGCGTGGTAGGGGATGTGATATGCCCATTCAATGCCATGCTCTTTGGCCCAAGTGTCTATCAGGCTGTTCCGGAAATGAGTCCCATTGTCTGACACAATTCTCTCTGGGGTGCCGTGTCTCCACAAAATCTCTTTCTCAAGGCCCAGGACAGTGTTCCGGGCAGTGGTGTGAGGCACAGTGTGTGTTTCCAGCCATCCGATGGTTGCTTCCACCATGGTAAGCACATGGCACTTGCCTTGGCAGGTTGGTGGGAGTGTGGTATAATCAATCTGCCAGGCCTCCCCGTCTTTGTACTTCAGCCATCGTCCTCCATACCAAAGAGGCTTTAACCATTTAGCTTGCTTAATCGCAGCACATGATTCACACTCATGAATAACCTGGGCAATAGCGTCCATTGTTAAGTCCATCCCTCGGTCACAAGCCCATCTGTATGCTGCATCTCTGCCCTGATGGCCTGAAGTGTCATGGGCCCACCGGGCCAAAAATAATTCACCCTTATGTTGCCAATCTAAGTCCTTCTGAGCCACTTCAATCTTAGCAGCTTTGTCCACTTGTTGATTGTTCCAGTGTTCCTCAGTTGCCTGACTCTTGGGTACATGAATATCTGCGTGGCTTACCTTCACCAACAGGTTTTGCACCCGGCCAGCGATATCTTGCCACAGTGCAGCAGCCCAGATGGGTTTACCTCTGCGTTGCCAGTTGCTCTGCTTCCATTGCTGCAACCACCCCCACAGGGCATTTGCCACCATCAATGAGTCAGTATAGAGATAAAGTACTGGCCACTTTTCTCATTCAGCCATGTCCAAGGCCAGCTGGATGGCTTTCACCTCGGCAAACTGACTCGATTCACCCTCTTCTTCAGCAGTTTCTGCAACTTGTTTTCGAGGACTCCATACAGCAGCCTTCCATCTATGATGCTTTTCCACAATGCGACAGGACCCATCAGTAAACAAGACATATTGCTTTTCACTTTCTGACAGTTCATTATATGGTGGGGCCTCTTCAGCATGCATCACCTCCTCCTTCTCTGGTGACATTCCAAAATCTTTGCCCTCTGCCCGGTCCATGATGACTTCTAGAATTCCTGGATGACTGGGATTTCCTGCTTGAGCTTGTCGTGTAATTAGTGCAGCCCACTTACTCCATGTAGCATCAGTTGCATGATGAAGAATACAGGGATGTTGTCCGGGAAGCTAGGGACCAGGTTAGGAAAGCTAAGGCCCACTTAGAATTAAACTTGGCTAGGGATGTTAAGGATAACAGGAAGGGATTTTATAGGTACATTGCAAATAAAAGACAGACTAGGGACAATGTGGGCCCTCTCCAGAAGCTATTGGGTGAACTGGCTACCCTGGATTTGGAGAAGGCTGAGGTTCTTAATGACTTCTTTGCCTCAGTATTTACCGGCAAATGTTCTGACCACACCACCCAAGTCTTGGAAGGCAGATGCAGGGACGGTGAGGGTGGGGACCCTGAGCCCACTGTGGGGCAGGATCTTGTTCGGGACCACCTTAGGAACCTAAATGTATACAAGTCCATGGGACCGGATGAAATCCATCCACGGGTCCTGAAGGAGCTGGCAAATGAAGTTGCTAAGCCACTGTCCATCATATTTGAAAAATCATGGCAGTCAGGTGAAGTTCCCGATGACTGGAAAAAGGGAAATATAACCCCATTTTCAAGAAGGGGAAAATGGATGAGCCAGGGAGTTACAGACCAGTCAGTCTCACCTCTGTGCCTGGCAAAATCTTGGAGCGGGTTTTCCTGGAAGGCATGCTAAGGTACGTGAAAACCAACAAGGTGGTTGGGGACAGCCAGCATGGCTTCAGTAAGGGGAAATCCTGCCTGACCAATCTGGTGTTCTTCTATGAAGGGGCCACGGAACTGATGGACAGGGGCAGAGCAGTTGATGTCATCTACGTGGACATATGTAAAGCCTTTGACACTGTCTCACATGACATCCTTCTCTCTAAGTTGGAGAGACATCAATTTGATAGGTGGACCACTCGGTGGATAAAGAACTGGCTGGATGGCCGCACACAAAGAGTAGTGCACAGTGGCTCAATGTCCAGCTGGAGACCAGTAATGAGTGGTGTCCCTCAGGGATCGGTGTTGGGACCGGTCTTGGTCAACATCTTTGTGGGTGACATGGACAGTGGGATTGAGTGCGCCCTCAGCAAGTTTGCCGATGACACCAAGCTGTGTGGTTTGGTTGACAAGTTGGAGGGAAGGAATGCCATCCAGAGGGACCTTGACACGCTTGTGAGGAGGGCTGATGCCAACCTAATGAAGTTTAACCATGCTAAATGCAAGGTCCTACACCTGGGTCGGAGCAATGCCAGGCACAGCTACAGGTTGGGCGGGGAGGAGATTGAGAGCAGCCCTGTAGAGAAGGACTTGGGGGTGTTGGTTGATGAAAAAATGAACATGAGCCGGCAGTGTGTGCTTGCAGCCCAGAAAGCCAACCGTATCCTGGGCTGCATCAAAAGGAGCGTGACCAGCAGGTCGACGGAGGTGCTCCTGCCCCTTTACTCTGCTCTTCTGAGACCTCACTTGGAGTATTGTGTGCAGTTCTGGTGTCCTCAACATAAAAAGGACATGGTACTGTTAGAACAAGTGCAGAGGAGGTCCACGAGGATGATCAGGGGACTGGAGCCCCTCTCGTATGAAGATAGGCTGAGAAAGTTGGGGCTGTTCAGCCTGGAGAAGAGAAGGCTGCGTGGAGACTTCATAGCAGCCTTCCAATACCTGAAGGGGGCCTCTAGGGATGCTGGGGAGGGACTCTTCATTAGGGACTGTGGTGAGAGGACAAGGGGTAATGGGTTTAAACTTAAACAGGGGAAGTTTAGATTGGATATGAGGAAGAAATTCTTTACTGTGAGGGTGGTGAGGCCCTGGAATGGGTTGCCCAGGGAGGCTGTGAATCCTTCATCCCTGGCGGCGTTCAAGGTGGGGTTGGACATAGCCTTGGATGGCATGGCTTAGTGGGAGGTGTCCCTGCCCATGGCAGGAGGGTTGGAACTCGATGATCTTGAGGTCCTTTCCAACCCTAACTATTCTATGATTCTATGTGTAGAGGAGACCCTGCCTTTGAACATTCAGCCCAGCACGGGTAACTGGGCTGCCAGGAGGAGCTGTGGTTCAATGCCAATCACTTCTGAAGCAGCTCGAGCCCCTTCATAGGCTGCCAGTGTCTCTTTTTCAGTTGGGCTATAGCTGGCCTCAGATCCTCTGTATCCACGACTCCAATAGCTGAGGGGTCGACCTCGAGTCTCCCCTGGAGCTTTCTGCCAGAGGCCCCAGGTAGGACCATTCTCCCCGGCTGAGGTGTAGAGTACTCGTTTTACATCTGGCCCGGTCCAGACTGGTCATAGGGTACTGCATCATCCCTCATTTAATTTGCTTCAAAGGCTTGTTGTTGCTCAGGGCCCCATTTAAAATCATTCTTCTTCCAGGTCACATGACAGAGGGGGCTTACAATGAAACTGTAATTCGGGATGTGCATCCTACAGAACCGCACAGCACCCAAGAAAGCTTGTGTTTCATTCTTACTAGTTGGTGGAGACATTGCTGTTATCTTGTTGATTACATCTGTGGGGATCTGGCGACGTCCATCTTGCCATTTTATTCCCAAAAATTGAATCTCCTGTGCAGGTCCCTTGACCTTACTCCGTTTTATGGGAAAACCGGCTTTCAGCAGGATTTGGATTATTTTTCTCCCTTTCTCAAAGACTTCTTCCGCTGTATCGCCCCACACAATAATGTAATCAATGTATTGCAGGTGTTCTGGAGCTTGCCTCTGTTCCAGTGCAGTCTGGATCCATCCACGGCAGATGGTAGGGCTGTGTTTCCACCCCTGGGGCAGTTGGTTCCAAGTGTACTGGACACCCCTCCACGTAAAAGCAAACTGTGGCCTGCACTCTGCTGCCAGAGGACTTGAGCAAAATGCATTGGCAATATCAATCGTAGTATCCCACTTGGCTGCCTTTGACTCCAGTTCATACTGAAGTTCTAGCATGTCCGGTACGGCAGCACTCAAGGGTGGTGTGACTTCATTTAGGTCACAATAGTCTACTGTTAGTCTCCACTCTCCGTTAGACTTTCTCAGTGGACATATGGGGCTATTAACAGGTGAGTGGGTCCTACTGATCACTCCTTTTCTCTCCAATCTACAGATCAGCTTATGGATGAGAATCAGGGAGTCTCGGTTGGTGTGATACTGCCGCCAGTGCACTGTTGTGGTCACGATTGGCACTTGTTGTTCTTCGACCTTCAGCAACCCCACAACAGAAGGATCTTCTGAGAGACCAGGCAAGGTGGACAGCTGCTCAATTTCCTCTGTCTCCAAAGCAACAATACCAAAAGCCCATGGGTACCCTTTTGGGTCTTTGAAGTACCCTCTCCTGAGGTAATCTATGCCAAGGATGCATGGAGCCTTTGGACCAGTCACAATGGGGTGTTTTTGCCATTCCCTCCCAGTCATATTGATTTCAGCCTCCAGTACAGTCAACTCTTATGATCCTCCTGTCATTCCAGAAATAGAAATGGGTTCCACCCTTTGACAGCTTTATGGCATCAGGATACACTGTGCACCAGTATCTGCTAGAGCCTTATACTTCTGTGGGACTGATGTGCCAGGCCATTTGATCCACACAGCCCAGTAAATCCGATTGTCCCCTACCTCCACCTGGCCGGAGGCGGGGCCCCTCTAATAGCCTTCACATTGGTCACTCACATCTTGTTGACAGGAATTATTCCTTATCACAGGAGCTGGAGTAAAATCAGCTCTTCCACTCCATCTGGGAACTTGCTCACCAGAGACTGAAGCTGCAGCCTTCATGGGGTGATCAGCCTTGACCTTTGTTCTCCTCTTCAATTCATGCACCCGTTCCTCCAAAACTGAAGTAGGCTTTCCATCCCACTTCATATCTTCTCCATGATCACGCAGGTAAAATCATAGGGTGGCCCGTGGTGTATATCTTCTATATCTTCTCTCTTGAAAAGTAGGACGCCTTTTGTTAATAGCTGAGACTCGTGTTGGTATATGTGAGGAGCTGGATAGATCGTCTTTCAATTGTTTGAGGTCCTGGGACAGTTTTTCCACAGCTGAGAAGATGGAAGGGGTGAGATTGTCTTTAAACTCTCGGAGTTTATGAAGCATTTAACCCACTGTTGGTGGTATTATGTCATTCCAGGGTGCTGTTGCCAATGAATAGGCATATGATGGGGGTGCATTCCATGTAAACTTCTGCCACACTCGACTTCATCTGTATGTATGGGTATATCCCTGTTATTCGGCTTGATATTATAGATCATCTCTACAATGGCTGATTCCCTCACAGACTCGATGCCCTTTTCTAGAGTAGTCCACTTGGCCGAACGACTCATAACGTTGTCCTGGTATGGAAATCTTTCTTTCATAGCTGCCAAGAGCCGCCTCCAAAGGCTAAGGGACCGTTTCTCTCTTGCCATTGCTTTGTCAATTCCCTCTTCCCTAGCAAGTGGCCCCAGCCGTTTGGCTTCACTACCTTCTAGTTCATGACCGTTGGCTCCATTGTCCCAGCATTGGAACAACCAGGTGATGATGTGCTCCCCTGTCTGACAGGTAAAGTATTTTCGCATCTTCTGTAGCTCGGTTGAGGTCCGAGATCGGGAAGTCGCCTCTTCTTCTTCTTCTTCTTCTTCTTCATCATGTGATGATGACTCCTGGTCAGACGCTGTCCCAGGCAGTGAGTACGTTGTTCCTTCATCTTGCTTTATCTTTCTTGCTCTTTTTTGCTTTTCCTCTTGTGTACAGGGGCAACCGGTATTGGTAGGAGTTGGTCCTCTGGTTTAGCTGCGGTGATTATCACTGCGGTTTGGGTAGCTGCTGTACTTGTCACTGGGGTTTGAGTAGTGGCTGTACTTGTCCCTGGGGGTCGTGTAGCTGCTGTGCTTGGAGCTGGAGTAGCTGCACTACCCATTACTTCGCCCTCAGACCCAGGGACATTTTTTTCCTTTTGAAGGTGCTGGATGGTGTTGAACAGAGCTTTGCATGCATTGGCCAAGCCCTAGCACGTTGCCATGATTTGTCCATTTCTGGTGTGACCAGAATGACAACACACCTCTTTTAAGTGTTTTACTAATTTTTCTGGATTTTGCGTTTGTTCATTGGTGAAGTTCCAAAGCACTGGAGGGGCCCACTGGCCTAGATACTTGCCCATGCTATCCCACACACCCTGCCACTCATGACTATGCAGCCTCAAGGAAAACCTCTTGGACCTCCTATATCGTCATTTAACCCTAGACAAGGCCCCAACCCAACTCTGCATGACTCTCGAGACCAGACAAAATGGTTGTGGGTAAAACACACTCGGTATGTGTGCCAACATGGTGATCCCCATCACAACCAGCAGGCAGGTCTCAAAGGTATCTAGAGGCCATTCAAAACCTTCAAAATTCTCAAATGATGCTGTAAACAGTCTGGTGGGGGGGCTGGGAGCATTAAAGAATGTCTCCTTCACAGGTTGACCACCTGAGGAGGTGAAAAAAGATGTATAATTGCTAAGCACTTCTATTATATACCTCCTAATATATAGAGTCGGTGACCACACTGGGAAGAAATCTGGGTCAGTTTCATGATCACTAAGGCTATTGTATTAAAAGTCATTCCAATAAAGTACAATGTAACAAGAACCTTAACCCAAAACCCATGTCTGAGAAATGTTAAGATAAGAAATACCGGCTGTAAGTAAAGTATCATACGCTGAAACTTTGAGATCCAGAGCAACAACTTGGAGAGCCAATAAATCAGCATTGTGACAAGTGATTATTAATCCTGTCGTTATCTCAACTCCTCGTGCACCATGTTGGGCGCCAAAAAGAACTGTCATGTTTAAGCCATAAATTACTCAGCCTGCTCACTCACATCCCCCTCTTTCTTCCTCCCCTCACTCCGGGGGGGTGTGGGGGTGTGAGGGGAGGGAATGGGGAGAAGAATCGAAAGAATGTAACTCCCACGGGTTGAGATAAGAGCAGTCCAGTAACTAAGGTATAACACAAATCACTACTGCTGCCACCAACAATAATAATGACAAGGGAAAGAACAAGGCAAGAGAATACAACCTCTCACCACCCGCTGACTGATACCAAGCCCAACCCGAGCAGTGATCTAACCCTTCCAGGTGACTGCCCCCAGTTTATATATTGGGCATGCTGTGCTGTGGTATGGAATACCTCTTTGGCTAGTTTGGGTCAGGCGTCCTGTCTCTGCATCCTCCCGGCTTCCCCTCCTCCCTGGCAGAGCATAAGACTCAGAAAGCCCTTTTTCAGACCAAAACATTCTAAGCCGTAACTATAAACATTGGTGTTATCAGCGCTGTTCCCAGGCTGAAAGTCGAAAACACAGCACTTCACCAGCTACTATGAAGGAGAAAAATGACTGCTGCTTCTGAACCCATGACAGAAGGAAGCATGAAACAGTGTTGCAAATGGCAAAAAAGATTTAGAGGCACAGGTTTATCTTGTCTTGGGATAGGTTATTTTTACTTAGTTTCGTATTTTAAATAGAAGCAAAAAAGTGAGCTGATGTTGCCCAGATGAGTTAGACTTTCCTGTAGCTGGTTAGAAATGGTCAAGTCGCCGCTGTGAGCCACATATTAATCTGCTTGAACCAAAGCAGCACTATAAATGGCCATTTCCATCCATGCCTGTTATTTAGTCCTGCTGGCATTTGCATTTTCAGATACCTCAAACTGTAAAAAGATCAGAAAGTCTTGTACGGGTTCAGTGAACAAAGTAGGGACTTTTCACAGGCTTTGTGGCCCTGAAATGGAACAAATTTTCCAATTGAGTTTTTGTACCACAAATTCTCTGACTGCTTGCTGAAAACACAGCTTTTGGAAGTAAAGCAGAGAACCTAAATCCACACATCTGATATTTAAAAAAGACAAATGCTTCATTTTAAAATGAACTGTCTGAAATGTTTTTACTTACAGCTACTGCTGCTTGTCTTCGAATCATAGAATCATAGAATAGTTAGGGTTGGGAAGGATTTTAAGATCATCTAGTTCCAATCCCCCTGCCATGGGAAGGGACACCTCACACTCAATCATGTCACCCAACGCTCTGTCCAACCCCACCTTGAACATCGCCAGCGATGGAGCATTCGCAACTTCCTTGGGGAACCCATTCCAGTGCCTCACCACCGCCACAGTAAAGAACTTCTTCCTCATATCCAATCTAAACTTCCCCTGTTTAATTTTTAACCTGTTACCCCTTGTCCTATCACTACAGTCCCTAATGAAGAGACCCTCTCTAGCATCCTTATAGGCCCCCTTCAGATACTGGAAGGCTACTATGAGGTCTCCACACAGCCTTCTCTTCTGCAGGCTGAACAGCACCAACTTTCTCAGCCTATCTTCATACGGGAGGTGCTCCAGTCCCCTGATCATCCTCGTGGCCCTCCTCTGCACTTGCTCCAGCAGTTCCATGTCCTTTTTATGTTGAGGACACCAGAACTGTACACAATACTCTAAGTGAGGTCTCACAAGAGCAGAGTAGAGGGGCAGGATCACCTCCCTCGACCTGCTGGTCACACTCCTTTTGATGCAGCCCAGGATACAGTTGGCTTTCTGGGTTGCGAACACACACTGAAGTCGGCAAATGTTCATTTTCTCATCGACCAAAACCCCCAAGTCCTTCTCCCCAGGGCTGCTCTCAATCTCTTCTCTTCCCAACCTGAAGCTGCACCTGGGATTGCTCTGACCCAGGTGCAGGACCTTGTACTTGGCATGGTTGAACTTCATCACGTTGGCATCAGCCCACCTCACAAGCGTGTCAATGTCCCTCTGGGTGGCATTCCTTCCCTCCAACGTATCAACCAAACCACACAGCTTGGCTTCATCAGCAAACTGCTGATGGCGCACTCAATCCCACTCTCCGTGTCACCGACAAAGATGTTGAACAAGACCGGTCCCAACACCAATCCCTGAGGGACACCACTCATTACTGGTCTCCAGATGAACATTGAGCCATTGAGCACAACTCTTTGCGTGCAGCCATCCAGCCACTTCTTTATCCACCGAGTGGTCCACCTATCAAATTGATGTCTCTCCAACTTAGAGAGAAGGATGTCATGGGAGACAGCTTCAAAGGCTTTACATAAGTCCAGGTAGATGACATCAACTGCTCTACCCTTGTCCATCAGTCCCGTGGCCCCTTCATAGAAGGCCATCAGATTGGTCAGGCAGGATTTCCCCTTACTGAAGCCATGCTGGCTGTCACCAACCACCTTGTGGTTTTCATGTGCCTTAACATGCCTTCCAGGAAAACCCGCTCCAAGATTTTGCCAGGCACAGAGGTGAGACTGACTGGTCTGTAACTCCCCGACTCATCCATTTTCCCCTTCTTGAAAATGGGGTTATATTTCCCTTTTTCCAGTCATCGGGAACTTCACCTGACTGCCATGATTTTTCAAATATGATGGACAGTGGCTTAGTAACTTCATTTGCCAGCTCCTTCAGGACCCACAGATGGATTTCATCAAGTCCCATGAACTTGTGCACATTCAGGTTCTTAAAATGGTCTCGAATCAGATCCTCTCCCACAGTGGGCCCAGGGTCTTCATTCTCACAGTCCCCGCATCTGCCTTCCAAGACTTGGGTGGTGTGGTCAGAACATTTGCCAGTGAAGACTGAGGGAAAGAAGTCATTAAGAACCTCAGCCTTCTCCAAATCCAGGGTAGCTAGTTCTCCTGATAGCCTTCGGAGAAGGCCCACATTGTCCCTAGTCTGTCTTTTATTTGCAACGTACCTATAAAATCCCTTCCTGTTATCTTCCACATCCCTAGCCAAGTTTAATTCTAAGTGGGCCTTAGCTTTCCTAACCTGGTCCCTAGCTTCCTGGACAACATCCCTGCAATCTTCTGTTGTGGTTTAAGCCTCTATAAACTCACGCAGTCACTCTCTCACTCACTCCCCACTCTTTCTGCCCCCAGTCCCTGGGGAATGGGGAGGAGAATCAAAATAATGCAACTCCCATAGGTTGAGATAAGAACAGTTTAGTAACTAAGGTAGAACACAAACCACTACTGCTACCACCAATAATAATAATGGCAACAGAAATACAAGGAAGGAATACAATTGCTCACCACCAATCCCCAGCTGAACCAAGCAGCGCACCCCTCACAGTGCACCCCCACCCTTCCGGGTCTCTGCTCTCCGTTTCTACATCCTGGACATGTCGTGCTGTGGTATGGAATAACCTCTTTTGTCAGTTTGGGTCAGGTGTCCTGTCTCTGCTTCCTCCCGGCTTCCCCTCCTCCCTGGCAGAGCATGAGACTCACGAAGTCCTTGGCCAGCCTAGACATTACCAAGCAGTAACTGAAAAGACTGGTGTTATCAGCACTGTTCCCAGGCCCAAAATCAAAAACACAGTGCTGCACCAGCTACCAAGAAGGAGAAATATGACTGCTGTTGCTGAACCCAGGACACTTCCCAGGCTGTCTGTCCTTGCTTCCATCTTTTATAAGCCTTTTTTTTCCCCTCTAAGTTTCCTTAGCAGCTGCTTATCCATCCATCTCCTGGCCCTCCTTCTGAACTTCCTTCTAGTAGGGATGTATCGCTCCTAAGCTTGTGGCAGGTGATCCTTGAATATCGACTAACAGTCTTGTGCCCCCCTGTTCCATGGCTATATCCCATGGAACCTTACTGAGCAGGTTCCTGAAGAGGCCAAAGCCTGCTCTCTTGAAGTCCAGGGTACTGAGCTTGCTGCATGCTCTTCTCACTGTCCTGAGGGTCTCAAACTCGACCATCTCATGATCACTACGACCAAGGCTGCGCTGGAGCACCACATTTCCAACCAGGCCTTCCCTGTTGGTGAGGACGAGATCAAGCATGGCACCTCTCCTTGTCGGCTCCTCTATCACTTGCAGGAGGAATTTGTCTTCTGCACAATTGAGGAACCTCCTGGATTGCTTGTGCCGGTGTGTACCGTCCCTCCAACAGATATCAGGGTGGTTGAAGACCCCCATGAGGATGAGGGCTTGTGAGCATGCGGCTGCTCCTATTTGTCTATGGAGTGCTTCATCCACAGAGTCCTCTTTATCAGGCTGTCTGTAACAGATCCCCACAGTGATGTCCGCCATAGTTGTTTTCCCTTTAACCCTGACCCACAGACTCTCTGTTAACTGCTCACCTGTCCCCAGACAGAGTTCCGTACTCTCCAGCCTATCCCTAACATAAACAGGAACCCTCCCTCCCCATCTGCCAGGTCTCTCTCTTCTAAAGAGCCTGTAACCTTCCATTCCAACACTCCAGTCACAGGAGCCATCCCACCATGTTTCTGTGATACCTATAGTATCATATCCTCATAGACAGGCATAGAGGCATCTGAGCCAAGCTCCAAATGAAGCCAGCCCATTGGCTCCAAGCATTTATTATCGGTGCTGGTAACTGGCTGGGTGTGTTGGGATGGAATGATGCCCCCCTCCCCCAACACATCTAGTTTAAAGCTTTCTTGACCAGCCTGGCAAGCCTCCTACAAAACCACTCTTCCCCTTCATTGTTAGACCAGCTCCACCAGCCTCCAGTAGACCTGGCCACTCAGATGGAGTCCCATGTTCTAAATACCCAAACCCCTGACTACGGCACCACTGTTCTAACCATTTATTAACCTGCCATCCTTGATGGCACAACCTTCTGCTTGTGGCATTATAAACATGATGAGGCACAAGCAGAAATACACCAACCTTGAGAGGGACAAAATTTTGCCTGTTTGAAAACAATTGCGCCCTACCATGAAACTTGGAAGCCTGCTGGGATGCGAAAGCCAGGTGCACAGACCTCCTGCTTCTTGCCCTTTTTGCCTTCTTACCCTTCCCTCAGTCTCATTTGGAAAAAACTTTTCATAACTTTATTTTTTTTATGTCTATATCCATTTCTTCCTTGAAATCCCCTGTGAAGAGAGTGCTTCATTCCCCTGCCTGTATGACCTCTCTAATTCTTTATTTGCTCTGTGCCCTTGTTCAGGTTTACAGCCTCCAAAGGCCTCAAGGTGTTTTGGTTTGGGTATCCCACAAGGAATATTGATGGATGTGAATGTGACACTGTAACTTGAATAGCAGGATTTTCGTTATTTTCTCATTTTGCCTTGAATATAGAAAGGAAAACTTTTTTTTTTTTTTTTTTTTTTGTTTTTTTTTTTTTAATGTCATGTTCCTGACAAACCACTGAGTACTTCCATAAGACATTCCGGTAACAGTGCCTGGCCAGCTTTTAAAAAGGCACTTCCTGCACTCTATTCATAATTTAAATTAAAAATATTGATCGCCTGTGATGAGACCTAAACTACCTACTTCTTATTAAACCTAATTAAAAACATTATCAAAGAAGACTTGAAAAATTCAATCTTATTGGACTAATGGAAATTTCCTGCCAACTGCCTACAGGCACAGTTTGTTAAAGTGCTAAATCCTATGGTTTGGGGTCATCAACACCTAGTTCTACAATTTCAAAGCAAATATTTTCTTGATTTTACTTCTTTTCAAAGTCCATCTCAACAGCTTGGTCATTTAAAATTGAGAACTTATGAGGATCTAAGGGAAGAAAATGAAGCACATTTGCCTCCTATGCTGCATGATTGAGAGGACAGGGAAGTATATTATCCAATCTAAAATCCCGAAAGATGTGATGACTGGAATTGTTTTGCTTATGTATGTAGTTTTCCTCATAAAATAAGTCAACTAATTTCAAAAGCAAAATATTTTTATTATTTAAAAAATATCAAACTGCATATGAATTATATGCAGTTGTCAGGTTTTCACAGAATCACAGAATCATAGAATGGTTTGAGTCAGACCTGGACCTTAAAGATCACCTTGTTCCAGCCCCACCTGACATGGGCAGAGACACCTTACACTAGACCAGGTTGCTCCAAGCCCCGTCCAACCTGGGCTTGAACTCTACAGGGGATGAGGCAGCCACAGCTTCTCTGGGCAATCTGTGCCACCACCCTCACAGTGACGAATTTCTTCCTAATATCTGATCTAAATCTACTCTCCTTCAGCTTAAAGCCATTCCACCTTGTCCTGTCACTACATGCCCCAGTAAAACATTTTAAATCATTATTTTCACTAAATTATTGTTTATTAATTATATAATAAATAAATTATTGGAATACATATATTTGAAAGATTTAATTTTAGGGATTACACAAGTTGATTTTCAGTCGTGGTTAAAGTGAGTGATTTGAAACCTATTGAATTGAAACAAGCCACCCTGAATGTCCCACCCATTTGCTGTTAACTAGTCATAACTGACTTTGGAAAGGTATACAGACATTGAAAGTGAATCAGCTGCGACAGACAGAACTTTCCAAATGTCACCTCCTCCTCAACTTAATTTCTTCCAGAAAAGACTCACTTAGTGGAATCATCTGCAAGTGGATGTATTGATGTTTTTTTTCCTTTTGAACAGGAAAAAATCTAAAATTTGTTATTATTTTTCCATCATTTAACTCTCAGTATTTTCCTTCATGGATAGCCAGACTAATATTCAGAGAAGACACCAAAGCTCCACCTCAGCCCTGAATCTTCTAAGAGGTTCTTTATTTTTCATCAATAAAAAAGGTTTGGAGTATGCTAAATCTGGAACATACAGTAGATTGCTAAGAACCTGATTTTTGAAAGGGAAAATGAGGTCGTGCACCAACATTATGCTTTATTTTTTCAGTCTTATCTCAAAAGCTACTGAACTATGTCCTCAATCCTCTGGGAATGGATGGCTGTTAACCATAAAATGAATTTATATTTACAAGCTTTGCACTCAATATAAATTGCCTTCTTTTCTGGCATAATCTCTCCCTCCTTGAATTCAGTCTTTCAAACCAAAACCAAAATGAACTAAACATTCACATCCATTACCTCGTTTATTACCCATCTGCCGCTAAGGTACTTTCTAAATGGCTTCAATGGTATTAAATAATTCATAGGTATTTAAAACATATATAATTGGAGGTGTCAGTTGCAGTCATTTAATAACATCCACGTCCATCTTTTTGTAGATAAACAAATGAAAGCTGCTAGCCTGAATGAAGATTTGCTTTCATCTAGTCCCACTCCAGCATGCATAATTACATTTTATAGGTGACTTGCCAAAACATGCTGTCATAACATCATGGCTGTTTAACCAGGAAGACATATTAACATGTATTTTTTATAGATTCATCAGAGAGAGAAAAAGCTAACCTTACTTTCCCTAAAGAAAAAAAATTGGTAGTATCCTAGATAGTCATATGCAAAATATAGTGAACATTTACTGCGTTGTTCGGAAGTCTCTCTCTGTTTGAACCTGCAACTGTGAAGTTCAGGCTGTTGATGAAACACATGTGTATGAGACCACTTTGCCTTTCTTTGTTAATTAGGTAGAATATTTTATTGTGCAAAGAATGTCAAGCTGGAGAGCAAAGGTGTGCCTGCTTTTGTGGAGTGGCACGTCAGATGGTACCTGTTATATGCTTTGCAAAAGTTCCCTTTAGCTTGGTCTGCTGGCCTGCAGCCAAACAACAGACTTCCTATAGTGTCGAGCAAGAAAAAAAGGAAGGTTAGTACAGGGATAAGGTGAGGCTAACTTTTCCTTAGAGACTATTCAATAAGATGCAGGGACGGTGAGAATCAAGACCTTAAACCCTCTGTAGGAGAGGATCACGTCTGAGACCATTTTAAGAACCTGAATGTGCACAAGTTCATGGGACTGGATGAAATCCATCTGTGGGTCCTGAAGGAGCTGGCAAATGAAGTTGCTAAGCCACTGTCCATCATATTTGAAAAATCATGGCAGTCAGGTGAAGTTCCCGGCGACTGGAAAAAGGGAAATATAACCCCATTTTCAAGAAGGGGAAAATGGATGAGCCAGGGAATTACAGACCAGTCAGTCTCACCTCTGTGCCTGGCAAAATCTTGGAGCGGGTTTTCCTGGAAGGCATGTTAAGGCACATGAAAACCACAAGGTGGTTGGTGACAGCCAGCATGGCTTCAGTAAGGGGAAATCCTGCCTGACCAATCTGATGGCCTTCTATGAAGGGACCACGGAACTGATGGACAAGGGTAGAGCAGTTGATGTCATCTACCTGGACTTATGTAAAGCCTTTGACGCTGTCTCGCATGACATCCTTCTCTCTAAGTTGGAGAGACATCAATTTGATAGGTGGACCACTCGGTGGATAAAGAAGTGGCTGGATGGCTGCACGCAAAGAGTTGTGCTCAATGGCTCAATGTCCATCTGGAGACCAGTAATGAGTGGTGTCCCTCAGGGATTGGTGTTGGGACCGGTCTTGTTCAACATTTTTGTCGGTGACATGGAGAGTGGGATTGAGTGCGCCATCAGCAGTTTGCTGATGAAGCCAAGCTGTGTGGTTTGGTTGATACGTTGGAGAGAAGGAATGCCACCCAGAGGGACCTTGACACGCTTGTGAGGAGGGCTGATGCCAACGTGATGAAGTTCAACCATGCCAAGTACAAGGTCCTGCACCTGGGTCAGAGCAATCCCAGGTGCAGCTACAGGTTGGGAAGAGAAGAGATTGAGAGCAGCCCTGGGGAGAAGGACTTGGGGGTTTTGGTCGATGAGAAAATGAACATTTGCCGACTTCAGTGTGTGTTCGCAACCCAGAAAGCCAACTGTATCCTGGGCTGCATCAAAAGGAGCATGACCCTCTACTCTGCTCTTGTGAGACCTCACTTGGAGTATTGTGTACAGTTCTGGTGTCCTCAACATAAAAAGGACATGGAACTGTTGGAAGAAGTCCAGAGGAGGCCCACAAGGATGATCAGGGGACTGGAGCACCTCCCGTATGAAGATAGGCTGAGAAAGTTGGTGCTGTTCAGCCTGCAGAAGAGAAGGCTGTGTGGAGACCTCATAGTAGCCTTCCAGTATCTGAAGGGGGCCTATAAGGATGCTAGAGAGGGTCTCTTCATTAGGGACTGTAGTGATAGGACAAGGGGTAACAGGTTAAAAATTAAACAGGGGAAGTTTAGATTGGATATGAGGAAGAAGTTCTTTACTGTGGCAGTGGTGAGGCACTGGAATGGGTTCCCCAAGGAAGTTGCGAATGCTCCATCGCTGGCGATGTTCAAGGTGGGGTTGGACAGAGCGTTGGGTGACATGATTGAGTGTGAGGTGTCCCTTCCCATGGCAGGGGGATTGGAACTAGATGATCTTAAAATCCTTCCCAACCCTAACTATTCTATGATTTTATGAATCTATGTCTTGCAGATGGCATTGTCTGACTCCTGCTTGTTGATGCACAAGAGGAAGACCTTTTCTATAAGAGAACAAAATGTTTTGGAGACACACCTCACTACCCAGCTCTGTGCTATCTGTTACTGCCACAGCATGCTTTAGAGCCTGTGCTGGGCCGTCCTCAGCCCCATGCTAACACACAGAGCCACCATCTCCTGGAAAAAAAATAAATCACTTACTGCATCTTGGGAGATGGCAAAGGGGAGGCTTTCTGTAGTCTCCTGGTCCTGCTGGACACCTGCCGTTGAGCCCAAGGGGCCATTGTCAGCTCCACGATCCTCTGCAGGAAAGACTCCCCTCATTCCTCACTAGAATAATCACCATGAACTGCACTTCCAAAACTCAATGTTGCTTTTACACAGAGACAGTGTCTGCCCTTTTTAATACTTGTTCTAATTAACACAGCAGGAAGCAGTTATGGGTTTAGGTTCCTCAAAAGCAGAATATCCCCAGGACTCAGGGATATTCTGGGCTTCTTCCAGCCCTGGTTGAACCTGCTGACAAAAACATCTCTAACTGTGAGGTTCATTTTCCAAATCAGCACTTACCCAGCATCTCTGGACTTGCATTCCTGGTTCATCTGCTTTTTTTGCACTTTAACTTAGTGCCTGGTCATATGGCAGCTTAGACAAGTAGCAGTGATTGCATACTGCTTTCCAGGCTGGCATTTGTCTGCCGCTTCTCCCCCCCCTCACTTCAGAACAATTTCTTTTTGGTAGGGGAAGCAAGAAGAAGGATTTGAAGGTTAGTGGAGGAGAAACACAGGGAAAAAAGGGCATAGCCCAGCTGTCCAGCAGGGATTTGGGGGTGTGGGTTGATGAAAAAATGAACATGAGCCGGCCAGTGTGCGCTTGCAGCCCAGAAGGCCAACCGTATCCTGGGCTGCATCAAAAGGAGTGTGACCAGCAGGTCGAGGGAGGTGATCCTGCCCCTTTACTCTGCTCTCGTGAGACCTCACTTGGAGTATTGTGTGCAGTTCTGGTGTCCTCAACATAAAAAGGACATGGAAGTGTTAGAACAAGTCCAGAGGAGGGCCACGAGGATGATCAGGGGACTGGAGCACCTCTCGTATGAAGATAGGCTGAGAAAATTGGGGCTGTTCAGCCTGGAGAAGAGAAGGCTGCGTGGAGACCTCATAGCAGCCTTCCAATACCTGAAGGGGGCCTCTAGGGATGCTGGGGAGGGACTCTTCATTAGGGACTGTGGTGAGAGGACAAAGGGTAATGGGTTTAAACTTAAACAGGGGAGGTTTAGATTGGATCTGAGGAAGAAGTTCTATACTGTAAGGGTGGTGGGGCCCTGGAATGGGTTGCCCAGGGAAGTTGTGAATGCTTCATCCCTGGCGGCGTTCAAGGTGGGGTTGGACATAGCCTTGGATGGCATGGTTTAGTGGAAGGTGTCCCTGCCCATGGCGGGGGGGTTGGAACTCGATGATCTTGAGGTCCTTTCCAGCCCTTACTATTCTGTGATTCTGTGATTCTGTGATTTGGGGCAGTTTTTGATGTCACTGCTTGAGGAGAAAGCAGTGCCCTACAAGCTACCTGGCCCCAGCCTCCTGCTTTATCCTCAGGCTGTCCATGAACTGAGTGGACATGTACTGGGCCAAATGCAGGTGAGCCTGGCTCAGTTTGGGGCTCATCTAAGACTTTCTCTAAGTAAAATTCTCACCGTGAAGGGTCAGGAAGCATTAAAAATGCAATCTGCCCTTCCAGAAGTCAAGGGCACGTTTGCCAAAAGGATCTGTGATGTGCATGGCTTGTCTGCCATGTCTAAATGTACTGTAAAGCAGGGAACAGACAGATACTGTCAGGGAGCTGCTTTTTTGTTTTGCCATGCAGTAAGCAGCACATGTTCCTCCCCAGTGCTATTGCTGAGGAATGTTTTAGAGCCTCTTCCATGTTTTGGTGTATACTTTTTCCCCAGTCAGAAGCAAAAAAACATCCATCTCAAAATTAGTCATGTTTTTCTCTCTTTGAAAAGTGATCAGTGAAGTGTTGCTGCTGCATTGTGCAGAGAGAGAACATTGTTACGGCAGCTTTCATTTAACTGCAGCTGCAAACATTATGTTAGCTAATCAGCTCTCTGCTCTCCCTTAATTTGCTCCCTACAGCCCTATAGTTCAGGGAAGACTGTACCAAAATATGTGAAATGCTCAAAAGCAAGAAGCCATTTAGGACAGAAAGAGCAATGGAAAATAATTGATGAGAGCCAGCAAAGCCCTGTATTAAATTACCAGTGATAGATCAAAGGACAGCTACACAGTTTTGAATAATGTAGCTTTGCATCTTTCTCTGTCATTCAGGCCAAGATTTGATTTGAAAATTGAGGGGTCCAGTCCATGCTAATGGCACCTTTGAGAAACTCCAGCTGCATTCATTCTACAGCGCAGGTGAAGAAAAAACACTTCTTTTTCCTGAAAACCAACAGAGGTCAGCAGTTAGCATGAGCACTTACAGGGAAAATTCTGAATACGCAGTCTTAGTATTGCTGAATGTTGCAGGAAAAATGAAAACCCAGTTGTTTTTTTGCCACAATAATGAAAAAGGGGGGGGGGAGGAAGGAGGAAATTACTATCATTTCAGCTATCCAGCTCTCTAACATCCAGTGTGGCGACTGGTGTCCCTTTTCAGATGCAGCACAAAGACTCCACAAAGACTCATTCCAATCAAAGGAGGCACTGGCATGCTCCTCCTTGGCATGGTTTTATGCTTAGAAGAAAACCCAGAGCACTCCCTGGCTTCTACCTTCTACAGTTCATCTGAATCACATCCATCATGGATCTACATGACTGGGAGCTTCAGAGCACTGGAAGGAGTCTTCTTCACCTTTTGTGGTTGAGAAGAGTTAGGAAATACCTGTATTGAGGAAAGTGCAGGGGTTGTTTCCTTCCTAAGCCTGAAGGTTGGGGAGGAAGATTCTTGGAGTAGGGAAAGCCCTGAATAACGGTTATTTACCATACTCTGCACCAAAAAAAGGGATTAAATAAGCTAAAGAAAAAACGTCAATTTATGCTACACACGATTCTTTTAGAAAAAGTAAACAATACAAACTTGATGCAGTCTTTAACTGAGTCTTGATTGTATCTGACTTTTTAGCTCATCTTCCCTACATCAAAACCTGGAAGAGATCCTTCAACTGGTAGAATCTGGCGCAGTTCCATCCATTTCAGTGGAGTTGTGACAGTTGATGCCAGAGAAGTCCTGCTCTCAGGACTAATAAATGCTGCTATCACTGCTGCAAGATCTGAATGCTAAAGCTTCCTCCTAGCCCGTCAGATGCTAAATGCCACTGAGCTTAAAAAAGGGATGTGGCAGCAAGCAGCCTTTCTGAGATCCTGGCTTCTGCTTGAGAACTGATAGACTTTGCCATCAAGTACCTTGATGTGCTCACAAGACTACCTACTGGTGAACAGTTCAGCTGGGCCTTTTTTTATTTATGTTCTTGATGTTCTCTGTTTCTAGAAAAATTGCTGCCATTATGGCTACAGAATCACAAAATAGTCTAGGTTGGTAAGTCTGGCTTTATTAGTCTTTGGAAGCAGTCTCTGTCTTGCACACAAGGAAGAATAGATGCTGAAGATGCTGAAGCAAAGCTTAAAAGTAACTGAACTAACTCCTTTCCTGAAAGACTTATTTTTTTTTTTCTGTACACTTGAAAATTATGCAGAAAAGAAAGCTTAAAATAATACTGTATTTTAGACCATATATTTTTACAGAATCCTCAGTAAATTATATTCTGCAAGTATGTGAATACACATATTTGAATGAGGACTACAATGATTCTATGTATGTACCTGTATGAAGCCTTCCTGTATCATCCGTTAGTTGAATAAACAGATTTCTTTTTTTGGCCTGTACTTCATTAATTTTAAGTAGGTATTCCAGGGCTATGGGATGTGCATCAAGAGAGAAAAAAAAAACAACTTGTTGCTGAAGTCTCTGCAAATTCTGTATCCTGTCTTGCATACTTTCATACTTTATTTCAGTGTCTGTACTTCTGCATGACCATAGCATAAAGCAAAGAGTAAAACATTTTCTAGCATTGGACATTTTCTATCAGCAGCTGAAATATTTGCTTTTCTGATTACTGAGGAAGAGTTTGGCTAATGTTAGATTAACAGAAAAAAATAAAGGTTTTCTGCATCTAAATAGTAGAGATTTCAATCATAGAATAGTTTGGGTTGGAAAAGACCTTAAAGCTCATCCAATTCCAACCCCCTTGCCATGAGCAGGGACACCTCCCACTAGACAGGTTGCTCAAAACACCATCCAACCTGGCCTTGAACACTATCAGTGATGGAGGATTCACAACATACTTGTCCAGCCTGTTCCAGTGCCTCACCACTCCGATGGCAAAGAATTCCTTAAATCTAACCTAAATCTCTCATGTTTAAGTTTCAATATTCTTTTTCAGTTTTATTTCAAGAGAAATATGGATATTTATTCTACAACATGATGTAATCTTACCGTGTAGGCTTGAAAATTATTTCAGTAAGGGAGAAAAGGAGCTTAGCTCATTTAGAGCAGCAAAACATTTTTAGATAAATATTGAGCAAAATACACACAACATTATATCTGAGTTCACACTGTATTTGGGAGAAAAGACACGCTACGTCAAGTTTCATAGATTTAGCCAAGGTTGGATCAGTTTAGCTTTCAAAATATGATAGATTCATCACAGACTAATCTGATCTGTCAAGGGAAATAAGATAGGTAAATCCTTGAATAAAGGTAAAAGAATAAAGCTGCAATTTTTGCTTGAAACTTTAAACAAACAAACAAAAGGTTTCTCACTGATTTCTGTATTTTTTTCTTATTTAAAGAATCCTGTAATAATAAGAAGCAGATGGATCAAACAGATAAACTATTCCAAGGGAACTAAATACCAAGGGTTATATATTAGACATGGAGCATCAAGGCTTGTATGGCTGTATGCAGACAGTTCTAGTTGAAAAGAAACTAATTTCTGATCTGCTCTCTTGCTGATAAACTGTAATTGGGGCCTGATTAAATATAAGGAGACGTTTATTCTTTCCTACCCAGTATGACCTGACAGACCTGGTCATTTCCTGCCAGAAGCTGGAACAAGCTTTCTCAATCACCATCAAAATGCATTTAGCTTGCTGAGAAAAAGCACTTGAGCAGTGTCTTAAAACACTTCTCATTTACTAAGCAAAATGGGATGCAGCACACAAGGGAAGCATTTGAAATGTGGACCAGCATTTTAAACAGGGATTCAGCAGCAGATCATCAACTAATCAGTGCCGTTTATTTGATTATTTTCCCAATCGCTCGTGCAAATGAGGTCCCAAAGTCCTTCGGCACCATTGACGGCAGGATCCTTCACAATCCTGTCTCCCATCATTAAGGCATACTAAAGCAGCTCTGCATAGGGTTCATGTATCACGCAAATACAGCTGAAGCAAATAAGCAGGAAAGATGCAAATTTTGCATTGGGATTGCTCCTGGCCTGTGCTCCCATCCCAGTTTAAAGGCTGATGGGGAAGTTCAGGACGCAGGGCACCAAGGAAGTCAGTGCTGATGCTGAGCTCCATTTGCTATAGTTCTGCTCTGGTTACACAGCCAGCTCTCCCCAGGCTCTTAATGTCAAGGTGTGACTGCAAGCTTTTAACTTCCATTCTGTGTTTCATGGCTGTGCCTTCATTCCTGTGCTGCAATAGGAGACTCGTGCTTGCATCCTTTGGAAGAGAAATATAACTCAACAGAGCTTACAATGTCTTAAACTGCATTGGGAATTATACAGAGTCCTCCTATGTCATCGTCCTGGCATTTTGGAAATCCTCTTCTGACCTAACCAGTGCTGAAGACCAAAGAGACAAGTGTCATTTGGTCTTAGGACACACTGAAATGTGCACTGGCACACCAAAAGAAGTAACTATGGGGACCTTGGTCTACACTTCTGGAAGCTGCAGCTGAGCTCAAGCTTTCTTTTACTACTTTTAAATTCCTAAGAGTTAATACAGCAATTTGATTTTTACTGTCCTTTTAAAAATATTTTTATCATTACTTTTCTTGTAGGTTGACCTGATCTGCAGAGGGGCTTGACTACTATTTTCATAAAACAACCTGATCTGCAGAGGGTCCAGGTTGAAGTTTTGACAGTAGTATCTTTGTTGTATCATAGTTTTAACTGAGGATCACCAAGGAATCTGTCTGACCCACAGGCACAGTTAGATGGCACCATCTCCTGCTTCCTCTTCACCCTCCTTTATTTGTTCTGTTTGAGCCTATTCCAATATCTGGTAAACCCATAGCACTATTTCTTTTTATTTCACATAGCTTTCCATTAAACCTTTCATGAACTCTTAACTGCTTCACTCATGCTGTTCTTATGGTTGGGACTTCCTGCCATGTAATATACCCCACTGTTCCATCAAAGCCACTCACAAAAATCCATCTGTTCTGTAAAGAAACCCATTAACATTAGCGACTATACTTTCTTGCTCTGCCGTGTCGTTAGGGAGACTATTATACAATCTTTATCCTTTATCCTTTAAAGAAAAGGAGAGGTTTATTGTATTTGCCTTTCATTTTCCATACACAGCAAAGCATCATATGTGCTTGTGTTGCCCATAAATACATACAATACAGTTTTCTCTAGAAATGCTTTACAGTGACATAGAAGGAAAGTAATTACACTCAGTGAGAAGAGGTTGAGCTGTGGCAATTTATGCACATTTTTATGCATAGCAGATAATGTTTGAGTTTCCATTAGTTGCAGGATCACAAAGAATTTTAGAAACTTAGTGTTGTGTGTACTGTTTGCTTAGAGTTGAGGCTGAGTCATAAAACATGCATTTTGAAGAGGAGGTATCTGATTAGAGCTGGAGGGATGATCTATATGTTTAATCAGCTTGCTCTATTTAAAAAAATGTCACATTGTAGTGTACAATAATATGTAAATTTTATTAAAAGATGGAACCCACATGGACATAGATTCTCTTGCTATTCCCTTGCACAGAGGGAGGAACTGGGAGACGGCAGAAAGAGTGCTGGATGTTTGTCCCCTCTTTTGTGTTTGAGAAATCAGACAGATCAAACTATTCTCTTGAGATATCTGATAGGGGGAAAATTTACAGTTCAGCAACATTCTCTTGCAATGAATATTTGATATGAAAATTTTGTTTTTTTAAAACTTGCAAGCTTTTATTGTTATACTTATCAAGATGTGCATGTTAAAAAGCATGAACATGAAGTCAAGAATAAAAAATACACATCTGTAGTTCAAAGTTATTTGTGTATGTTTGTGACTGTTTGACCCTTTAAGCCTGCAGTCCTTGGGCTGCTCTTCCTATAATTAACACCTGATAATGCTAGGTTCTGAGTAGGAATGATTCTGATAGGGATACATGCAGGGGCAGGAAAATCAGAAGCAATTAAAATGTTCATTTTTACTATCGGTAGCTTGGTGGGAGATCAAGCTGTAGGCTCACCCAGGCTGACCTCATCACCTCTGAATTTTTCTCTAACTTCAGCAGAAAGCATGTATACATACCGACTTTGAATATCTTTATATGAAAGCACGCAATGCTTTATCACATACACAAAAAAATCCAGGGCAAGTATATATATATATAAAAAATCACACTCCTCATCAGTTCTTTGTTTGGACAAAATATAGAGCTTAAAAGGGGATAAAAATTATGAAGCTGACACATCACTACTCCAGCAAATGATGAAAGCAAAATGTGGAAAGAGGGATAAAGAGAAAGACTAGGCACACTTCGTAACTGCAGAAGGTGGTGGTGTTGAGAATTGTGTGTGTAAAAGTGAGACTACTTCCCAAAGCAGCACAGCTATTTGAGCAGAAAACACAATACCAATTAAACAAAATTACCTGTACAGGCAACAAAGAAAGATTAAAAGCACAGCTTCTCTCTCAGAAGGAAAATGAATAAAAATGTATCTCCGAAGGCCAGTGGTACGGATAAAACCTAGTCTCTGCTCAAGACATGCTGCAGATACATTAAGCCCAAACCTGCAGCCTTCTGAGCAGCCCCTCCTTTGCCCTGATGTTCTTTCTTTCGTAGAGCATCATTTATCCCTGTGAATGTATGTCCTACTCCAAGAAATTGATTGTATTTACCATTCTTACAATGAATTGTGAGCATTGTGTTTTCATAAAAAGGATGTGAGGAACCTTGCTGTTTGAGACTCTTATCTGACTCAGTGTTAAGGAATTAATTCCTGTTCTAACCCAGCTGCTTCTTGGTGGCTTACTGCCCTTTGCTGTGGTAGAATAATAGATCAAGACCATCACACATCTACAGCTGAGTTTCTTTCAAGCAAACCATGTCAGCTTATGAAAGAAATTATACCACTGTAATTTAAATGCCTCGTACTCCTTCATTTAAATTGTATTGTGCAGCTGCCAAAATTGCAGTCTAAAATAGATTGACAACAGCAAAAAGAATTTGAAGTTTTCACTTTCCTGGATATAGAAACCTGACTTTGAGGTGGGTCTTTTCTGTATATAGGCAACGCCAGAAATCCAGGTAGGTCTTGGCTAGTGATTTTCCGTTTGGTAAAACTTGAGTGTATCATTTGTTCTAATATATAACTGATTTTTTACTTTTAACTTCAAAACAAAAGATGCTGTTAGGTACATACCACCATAGAAGGAGTCACCATTAAAATTTAAGTCCTCCTACATGTCAGTTATATTACCACTATACTCTTAGCTGATATTAGTATTTGGTCTGTACCTATTTCCTGCTGTTGAACCTTGTTCTCAGAGGAGCCCCTGGTCCATCACTCATTGGTCATATTCATGTTTCTGTATAACAGGAATGCAGTGAAGCAATATATTCCTCCTATAACCACTGTAAGCTAGATCCACAAGCCTATTGTCTAATATGTGTGTGGTGCTTTTCCAATCTGGTGAGTGATCATTTTCTATGCTATTCATGATGGGAGGGGAATGACAAGAAAAGTTGTAGTTCCAGAATGAATATATATATTTGTAGAATTTTATGAAATATATGTATTTCCCTACAATCATCTTTCACAATTCACTTCCTTTTTTCCCCTTTTCTTTTTTTTTTCCCCTAAATACAGCATGCTTTTGATGTACATAAGAAGCTTTTTTGAGTGAGAGAGTATGATAGAAAGCTATCTGAACAAGAACTGCCATTTCAGAATGACTCTAGAAAGCAATCCCTTAAATCTCCAATGATATCTTTCTGACAGATGTATAATCTCTGCAAATTGTTGGTAAGAGCAGAGAACAAACCTGTCAGCAATTCTGGCTCTCACTGCTCTGATTTGAAGGAATGTGCAATATGCTGGAGAAAACTAGGAAGCCACAAATAGCTTGTTAAGTGGAACTGATAAAATACAGACTGTGGTGATGCACAAGTGTCTGACAGAGCTTAATGCTGCCCATCACTGAGAAGGTTAGACAATCTTGCTGCTAGAAATGCCTCGGTATCTTACTGAAACTGGAACGGTCACTGCAAAAGGAACGGAGGACCTGTGCAAAAAACAGCACTCATGGCACTCATGCCTTGACAAATTCCCTTGGTCCTGCTGTTTGGACAGAGGGTGATGGAGTGAGGCAGTGGGCTACACTGTATTGCCTACAAGGATGTCTCTGTACCTAAAGCTCTGCTGTGCGCTGTGCTCCTTGCCTCCCCAGCGGATGCACCACACATTAAACCCTGTCTGCTCTGGCCTTGTGCACCAGGCACATCCCTCATAGGTTGTCAGTGAAGCAAGAGAACTGCAGGTGGCTTGTGAGATACTAGATGGAGGCTACTGCACTGCATTAAAGGTCTGAGAGATGCAGGTGTCCTGGCAGGGGACCAAGTAATAAAGACACAATCAAATGCAGGAGATCTGACAAGTCCTCAGTAATCTGCGCAGATGTCATAAGAAATCTATCCATTTAATACCACTGGGTGATTGTCAGAGGTTAGAGAAGTCTGGAGTATTCTTTTCACTTTTAGCCCATTATCAATGTTCTCAAGGTCACATAGCGACAGAAAAATGTGGATTGGCTTAAAGATTTACGCTAGATATTAGGAAAAAAATTATTCACCACAAGGATGTTGAGGAACTGCACAGGTTGCCCAGAGAAGCTGTGGCTGTCCCATCCCTGGCCATGTTCAAAGCCAGCTTGGATGGGGCTTGGAGCAACCTGTTCTGGTGGAAGGTGCCCCTGCCCATTGGCAGGCAGTTGCAGCTGCAAGGTTTATGAGATATCTTCCAACCTAAATTTTTCCATGACTCTGAGATTTGCTTAAAAAAACCCAATCAACAGTAAAAAACTGATGACCTTTTGACACTCCATATAAGCAAAATGATAAAGGCAGGCTCCAGTGCCTGGGACCCGAGGGCTCAAATATGCGATAATGGCCCTGAGGAGCCTCACCTGAGCCTCCACACAAGCGCCATGCTCCCAGGGCTCTGCAAGCCTCATTTCAGCTCAGGCCTGGGAAACCAGTCTGTGCCTGAACTGCAGTAGTGATGTCCATATCTCCAGCTCTGCCTCATGCATGGGTCTTGGACATGGTTGTGTGTATTTCCTGGATGGACCCCACGGGTATATCGTAGCTTGCCTCTAGTCCTGCTTTTGGTCCCCGTGGCAGGACGGACTTAGCATGTGTATTGCAGCCTTGCCTTCGATCCTACCTGTGGCATCAACTTATTTTGCTCCTGAGTGAGCTTCCCATGGAGTCTTGGACTGTTGATTGACCTTGTACTAGCATCCAAATCTGCATGATGTGCACAGTTCCTGAGGGACTGTGCCCCATGGAGGAAGATATGTTCTGTGCTGATGTTGGCCTTGCCTCCTGGCTTGCCTGCATTCAGGGAACAACAGCCCTTGCTACTCCTTGCTGTGTAGCTTCAAAGCTCTGCATGCATTTTAAGTGCGGTGTATGTCATAGAATCATAGAATCATAGAATAGTTAGGGTTGGAAAGGACCTTAAGATCATCGAGTTCCAACCCCCTGCCATGGGCACGGGCACCTCACACTAAAACATGCCATCCAAGGCTATGTCGAACCCCACCTTCAATGCCGCCAGGGACGAAGCATTCACAACTTCCCTGGGCAACTCATTCCAGGGCCTCACCACCCTTACAGTAAAGAATTTATTCCGCATATCCAATCTAAACCTCCCCTGTTTAAGTTTGAACCCGTTACCCCTTGTCCTCTCACTATAGTCCCTAATGAAGAGTCCTTCCCCAGCATCCCTAAAGGCCCCCTTCAGATATTGGAAGGCTGCTCTGAGGTCTCCATGCAGCCTTCTCTTCTCCAGGCTGAACAGCCCCAATTCTCTCTTCATATGGGAGGTGCTCCAGTCCCCTGGTCATCCTCGTGGCCCTCCTCTGCACTTGTTCTAACAGTACCATGTCCTTTTTATGTTGAGGACACCAGAACTGTACACAATACTCCAAGTGAGGTCTCACAAGAGCAGAGTAAAGGGGCAGGATCACCTCCCTCGACCTGCTGGTCACACTCCTTTTGATGCAGCCCAGGATACGGTTGGCTTTCTGGGCTGCAAGTACACACTGCCGGCTCATGTTCATTTTCTCATTGACCAGCACTCCCAAGTCCTTCTCCGCAGGGCTGCTCTCAATCTCCTCCCCGCCCAACCTGTAGCTGTGCCTGGGATTACTCCAACCCAGGTGTAGAACCTTGCACTTGGAATGGTTAAACTTCATCAGGTTGGCATCAGCCCTCCTCACAAGCATGTCAAGGTCCCTCTGGATGGCATTCCTTCCCTCCAACTTATCAACCAAACCACACAGCTTGGTGTCATCGGCAAACTTGCTGAGGGCACACTCAATCCCACTGTCCATGTCACCAACAAAGATGTTGAACAAGACCGGTCCCAACACCAATCCCTGAGGGACACCACTCATTACTGGTCTCCAGATGGACATTGAGCCATTGAGCACAACTCTTTGCGTGTGGCCATCCAGCCAGTTCTTTCTCCACCGAGTGGTCCATCTATCAAATTGATGTCTCTCCAACTTAGAGAGAAGGATGACATGCGAGACAGTGTCAAAGGCTTTACACAAGTCCAGGTAGATGACATCAACTGCTCTACCCCTGCCCATCAGTTCCGTGGCCCCTTCATAGAAGGCCATCAGATTGGTCAGGCAGGATTTCCCCTTACTGAAGCCATGCTGGCTGTCACCAAGCACCTTGTTAGTTTTCATGTGCCTCAGCATGCCTTCCAGGAGAATCCACTCCAAGATTTTGCCAGGCACAGAGGTGAGACTGACTGGTCTGTAATTCCCCAGCTCATCCATTTTCCCCTTCTTAAAAATGGGGGTTATATTTCCCTTTTTCCAGTCATCGGGAACTTCACCTGACTGCCACGATTTTTCAAATATGATGGGCAGTGGCTTAGCAACTTCATTTGCCAGCTCCTTCAGGACCTGTGGATGGATTTCATCCGGTCCCATGGACTTGTATACATTCAGGTTCCTAAGGTGGTCCCGAACAAGATCCTCTCCCACAGTGGGCCCAGGGTCCCCACCCTCACCGTCCCTGCATCTGCCTTCCAAGACTTGGGTGGTGTGGTCAGAGCATTTGCCAGTGAAGACTGAGGCAAAGAAGTCATTAAGAACCTCAGCCTTCTCCAAATCCAGGGTAGCCAGTTCTCCCGATAGCTTCTGGAGAGGGCCAACATTGCCCCTAACCTGTCTTTTATTGGCAATGTACCTATAAAATCCCTTCCTCTTATCCTTAACATCCCTAGCCAAGTTTAATTCTAAGTGGGCCTTAGCTTTCCTAACCTGATCCCTAGCTTCCTGGGCAAAATCCCTGTATTCTTCCCAGGCTGCCTGACCTTGCTTCCATCTTTTATAAGCCTTTTTTTCCTTTGAATTTTCCTCAGCAGGTCCTTATCCATTCAAGGAGGTCTCCTGGCCCTCCTGCTAAACTTCCTTCTAGTTGGGATGCATCGCTCCTGAGCTTGCAGCAGGCGATCCTTGAATATCAACCAACAGTCTTGGGCCCCCCTGCCCTCTAGGGCTGTATCCCATGGAACCTTACTGAGCAGGTTCCTGAAGAGGCCAAAGTCTGCTCTCTTGAAGACCAGGGCAGTGAGCTTACTGCACGCCCTTCTCACTGTCCTGAGGATCTCAAACTCAACCATCTCATGATCGCTGCAATCAAGGCTGCCCTGGAGCGTCACATTTCCAACCAGCCCTTCCCTGTTGGTGAGGACGAGGTCAGGCATCGCACCTCTCGTTGTCGGCTCCTCTATTACTTGCAGAAGGAAGTTGTCTTCCACACAATTGAGGAACCTCCTGGATTGCTTGTGCCGGGCCGTACCATCCCTCCAACAGATATCAGGGTGGTTGAAGTCTCCTATGAGAACAAGGGCCTGCGAGCGTGAGGCTGCTCCTATGTGTCTATAGAGTGCTTCATCCAGCAAGTCCCCTTGGTCAGGCGGTCTGTAACAGATCCCCACAATAATGTCACCCATCGCTGTTCTCCCTTTAACCCTGATCCACAAACTCTCTGTCGACTGCTCACCTGTCCCCAGACAGAGCTCCATACTCTCCAGCCTATCCCTAACATAAATAGCAACTCCCCCTCCTCATCTGCTGGGCCTGTCTTTCCTAAAGAGCCGGTAACCTTCCATTCCAGCACTCCAGACATAGGAGCCATCCCACCATGTTTCTGTGATGCCTATGATATCATAGCCCCGTACATGCACACATCTCTAATTCCTCTTGTTTGTTCTCCATACTACGGGCATTTGTGTAGAGGCATTTGAGCTGAGATCCAATTGAAGCCAGCTCATTGGCTGGAGCAGGTGGAATATCCCTACATTGCTCCGAATGTTTACTATAGGTGCTAGCAACCGACTGGGTGTGTTGGGATGGAATGATGCCCCCCTCCCCCAACACATCTAGTTTAAAGCATCCTTGACCAGTCTGGCAAGCCTCCTACCAAATCCACTCTTCCCCTTCTTCAGACCATCTCCACCAGCCCCCAGTAGACCTGGCCTACTATATTGAGTCCCATGTTCAAGGTACCCAAACCCCTGACTATAGCACCACCCTTCTAACCATTTATTAACCTGGCCAATCCTCCTAGCCTTTTCGAGGTCCTGCCCTGTATCCTGGAGAATTGATGAAAAGACGATCTGCTCTTCAGAGCCCCTATCCACCTCTCCCAGTGCTCTGTAGTCCTTCCTTATGGTCTCCGGGCTACTGTTATCTATATCAGTAGCACCCACATGGATTACTAGGAGTGGGTAATAGTCAGTGGGACCGACTAGATCAGGCAGCTTCTCTGCAACATCCCTGATCCGAGCCCCTGGTAGGCAACACACCTTCCTTCAGCCTGGGTCAGGCCGACAGACGGGTGCCTCTGCGCCTTTCATATTAGAGTCCCCTACTACTATGACCTGCCACTTTTTCCTGGCAGCACCAGTAGTGACCTTCTTTACCAGTGCACCAGCTGGTTGTTCTTGGCGGGAGCACTGTTGCTCATCAGCCCCCTGCAGGACAGCAAAGCGGTTCTCATCAGCCCCTGGCAGGACAGCAAAGCGGTTCTGGGTGGGGACAACAGACGTAAGAGGAAGCCCCTTGCTTTTAATTACCCTCTTCCTCCTTTTTTTTTTTTTTTTTTTTTTTTTTTCTGTTACCGTTTCTCAGCTTCCTGGGTTAGCAGCCTCCTTTCCTGCATGGGCAACAGTAGACACTCGAGGACCTGGAACAGTCTGGTCCCGGATCAAGCAGTTCTGCTTCCCCTCAGCTTCCCTGACACCTTTCAGCCTGGTAACAGCTTCCTGCAGTTCAGCCACCTGCTGCAGGAGGACCTCCACCAGGGAGCGCAGAGTGCAGCCCTGCCCATTGCTCACCCTTCCCTCAGGACAGCAGTGCAGGCGCTCTCTACACCCCGAGCTCTGCACTACAGCCTCCCTTCCCATCGGCTCCGTTTGGGTGCCTACGCTGGCCACCACCGGCACAGCCAGAGTGGAGCTCCCAGACCGAGCCTTACTCGTACGGCGAGGGTTCACCATCCCACCCACCACCCCGCTCTCCTGCCCGCGCGAACTGCCTCGAGCCCCCCCTGTTCGCCGCGCTCCGGGTCACTCGCGCTCCCTGGGGCAGGTTTTTAACCAGTCAGCTCTGCCGCCGGTCCTCCTGGCCCCGCCCCTTCTGAGTCAGCCGCTCGCCTCCGCTGAGCTGCAGGCTCTGGGGCAGGCTTTGTCGAGGACTTGAGGCTCCCTCGGTGCAAGTTGCTGCTCCGAGGTGAAGCTCGTAGACACCGCGCCTCCCCCCGATCAGGCCCTGCAGGCGTCCCCTCTCGAGACAGTCACCTCAGCAATTTGCACACAAAGCTAGTCTGATAGCAAAGATAAATTATATTCTGGCTATTCAAACAGCCAGTTAGAAAAGTAAGCCAGCAATTCAAACATGCCAATAACCAGTCATAGTCTCCAACATTCAGTAGTTTACAGGACTGCCAATGTCCTTGACACTTGAACAGTGGGGGTGGCCAGGTCTGCTGTCCCTGCTGAATGTGGGGGGTGAAAAACTTCCTTTCAGTAATGACCTTTTTTCTCCTTGCAGTACCTCATCCTGATGTAATTTCTATGTTGGAACACTGCAAGGCTTAAAGTATTAGCTGTAGTCCCCACACTACCCAGGTACTAGCTCTTCGCATGGTGGTACTCTGATATTTGCAATCAGCAGGCACTATTACAATCAGCTGAGCTGTTTGAACTAAAAAGCTTCTCGTAGTGTAAGCTTGTCTGCTGCTTAAGTCAGCTGTGGGCTCCAGACTGTGTAAGGATTTATTCATGCAAATGAAGAGATCGCACTGCAGCGGGTGGTACACAGCATGGGAATCATTCCTTTAAATTTTTAAAACTCAGAGCAAGGAAAGGCATTATATGGATATTACACAAAAACCTATAGGAATAAAACTGACTTCTTTAACTTTGTATTCTGTTGAATTTCAGGCTAAAATGACATTCCTTGCTGTCTCTTGGTGCCCTCACATGACAGTGTTTGAGTGTTTGGTGTTTCAATAACTGGTTTGAGAGTTTTGGGAACTAATTAATTGCCTTCAAGAAATACATTGAATGTTTGGAACTTTCCCTGTCCATGTGGTTTTGCAACAGAATATTCAGCATCTAATCATAGTTTTTCTTTCTGTTAGCCTCCAGCCTAGAAAATTTCAGTGCTGTCAACTGTTTCATAAAATACTGAAACAAAGCTCAGTTTTGAGAGACTTTTGATTTGAGTCAGAACAGTTTGCTGTGTAGAAGACCCCAATTTGGGCTTCCTCTGTAACCCCTATTCCCTTTGCAGCCTACATCTCGGTGCAGTAGAACTCCAGCCTGCAAAAATTACACACTTCTTTTCAGTATAGCTTGTCTTTCTCTTGTGGATGGAGTTCCCCCATGCCCCACTCTGACTACGTTGTCTGCTGCAGCCCCATGGGCCAACTTTTGGACTGGCTTTGAAGGGCAGCCCCACACGGGCTGGGGGAAGTAAATAGCTTGGCTGCAGCCCCCTGCACAGGGATGATCCCTTGTGATTGCATGAGGCCTGCAGCTGATCAGACAAATTTTGGCAACTGTCTCTGTATGTCCTTATGCATCATTCACCCTCGTAACAAACTAAGTGCAAAAATGTTAATAAATAAGTGAAATTAATAGTATACAGTTAACAAATAAATGAGATTCATGTGCTCTGCGTTTGCCTGCAATTCATATTTCCTGAGGCTGAGTCCAGCAAGTCCAGATATCTTGGGAAACTGATATACTTAGATGTACCACTGAAGAGCACTTCAGCTTAAGTACATAGTGCAGACTAATATTTTAAGCGGTGAGGTTTGGAAAATTTGGAGCAAATGTTAGTTCTTTTAATCTTTTTATCCTAGTCCAACTACTGACTGACAGGTGTATTGCAGTAATGGGAGATGAACTGGGACATTCCAATTCATAAACCCTCAGAGAGTGATTTCAATGGATTTGTGAAACAAGATTAATCACCACTGATGAGGTATTATAGCTTCCACACATCCTCTCATTCTTTTTCACCACCCAATTTTTTTTTTACCCAACCTCCTGTTTGTAAGATAGAGCAATGTTGAAGCAAGTCAATAGGAAACAGCAAATATTCTGCAGTGATCTGGTAACATTTTCTGTTTCTTTTGTGAGAAAATACCTTTGCCACAGTATATTATTGTTTTTATCCAAGCAAGATGCATACTCTTCCCCCTTTTATTTTGATATTATTTGACGGATTTATAAAGCTTCTTTTATAAAACATCTCTTTTTGGAGGGGTAGCGGGAGTGCCATATCAGGGTTTCTCTAAACTCTTGTAAAAGTACTGCCTGTGTCTAGGCCATAGATTGCAAGCCAGCTATGTAGAAACATCTGTTTTTCAGTCTTGTAAAAGCCTGAGACTAGCACTGGTGCCTACAGAGTAATAAAGCTTACAAACAGTGACATGCTATGAAAAAAGGAAGATAATCACTGGACATCTGTTTCTCATCCAGGTTGTATACTGGTACTGAAGAATTTTTCCGTCAGTTCATTTCCTTAGGGCCAAGGTTTTCTTGTTTTTCTGAAAAATGCAGAAATCCCTAAGCAAAGGGAATTTGCTTGGCAGTAGTGACTAGCCTGGTCTAGTGTTTATGGTGATGCTTGAGTAGTGACAGACCTAGGGGATCTTCAGATCTTAAAAGGTCCTTGAGACCTCCTTGGATGGATAAGGAGCTGCTGAGCAAAATTCAAAGGAAAAAAGAGGCTTATAAAAGGTGGAAGCAAGGTCAGGCGGCCTGGGAAGGATACAGGGATGTTGTCCAGGAAGCTAGGGATCAGGTTAGGAAAGCTAAGGCCCACTTAGAATTAAACTTGGCTAGGGATGTTAAGGATAAGAGGAAGGGATTTTATAGGTACATTGCCAATAAAAGACAGATTAGGGACACCGTGGGCCCTCTCCAGAAGCTATCGGGAGAACTGGCTACCCTGGATTTGGAGAAGGCTGAGGTTCTTAATGACTTCTTTGCCTCAGTCTTTACCGGCAAATACTCTGACCACACCACCCAAGTCTTGGAAGGCAGATGCGGGGACGGTGAGGGTGGGGACCCTGGGCCCACTGTGGGGGAGGATCTTGTTCGGGACCACCTTAGGAACCTGAATGTATACAAGTCCATGGGACTGGCTGAAATCTATCCACGGGTCCTGAAGGAGCTGGCAAATGAAGTTGCTAAGCCAGTGTCCATCATATTTGAAAAATCATGGCAGTCAGGTGAAGTTCCCGATGACTGGAAAAAGGGAAATATAACCCCCATATTTAAGAAGGGGAAAATGGATGAGCCAGGGAATTACCGACCAGTCAGTCTCACCTCTGTACCTGGCAAAATCTTGGAGCGGGTTCTCCTGGAAGGCATGCTAAGGCACATGAAAACCAACAAGGTGCTTGGTGACAGCCAGCATGGCTTCAGTAAGGGGAAATCCTGCCTGACCAATCTGGTGACCTTCTATGAAGGGGCTACGGAACTGATGGACAGGGGCAGAGCAGTTGATGTCATCTACCTGGACTTGTGTAAAGCCTTTGACACTGTCTCGCATGACATCCTTCTCTCTAAGTTGGAGAGACATCAATTTGATAGATGGACCACTCGGTGGATAAAGAAGTGGCTGGATGGCTGCACGCAAAGAGTTGTGCTCAATGGCTCAGTGTCCAGCTGGAGACCAGTAACGCGTGGTGTCCCCCAGGGATCGGTGTTGGGACCGGTCTTGTTCAACATCTTTGTGGGTGACATGGACAGTGGGATTGAGTGTGCCCTCAGCAAGTTTGCCGATGACACCAAGCTGTGTGGTTCGGTTGATACCTTGGAGGGAAGGAATGCCATCCAGAGGGACCTTGACACGCTTGTGAGGTGGGCTGATGCCAACCTAATGAAGTTTAACCATGCTAAGTGCAAAGTCCTCCACCTGGGTAGGAGCAATGCCAGGCACAGCTACAGATTGGGCGGGGAGGAGATTGAGAGCAGCCCTGCGGAGAAGGACTTGGGGGTGTGGGTTGATGAAAAAATGAACATGAGCCGGCAGATGCTGGGGAGGGACTCTTCATTAGGGACTGTGGTGAAAGGACAAGGGGTAATGGGTTTAAACTTAAACAGGGGAGGTTTAGATTGGATATGAGGAAGAAATTCTTTACTGTGAGGGTGGTGGGGCCCTGGAATCGGTTGCCCAGGGAGGTTGTGAATGCTTCATCCCTGGCGGCGTTCAAGGTGGGGTTGGGCATAGCCTTGGATGGCCTGGTTTAGTGTGAGGTGTCCCTGCCCATGGCAGGGGGGTTGGAACTCGATGATCTTGAGGTTCTTTCCAACCCTTACTATTCTATGATTCTATGGTTGTCACCACTCTAGATGCTCTATCATAGAAGGCCACTAGGTTGGTCATGTAGTACTTGCCTTTGGTGAAGCCATGCTGATTGTCTTGAATCACCTCCCTGTCCTCCATGTGCCCTAACATCACTTCTAGGAGGACTTTCTCCATGGTCTCCTGAGGCACAGTAGCAAGGCTGACAAGTCAGTAGTTCCCAGGGTCCTCCTTTCTACCCTTTTAAAAATAGGCGTAATATTTCCTTTTTTCCAGTCACCAGGGACTTCACCAGACTGCCAGGACTTTTCTGTTGGTACCAAGGAGCTTGCTTACTCAAAGCATTTGGTGCAGTTTTGCAACCTTACTGAGCTTCTGCCACCTTGAAAGAATTCCTTACTGCTTCCCCAGCAGCAGGATGCCCAAGGGAGCTTACAAGGGAGTGAACTTTTAATTAGCCCATGTAAAGTGTTGCTACCATGCAGCTGCACTGGCAGCTTCTTTCTGTTGGAGAAAAGGGGTTATTTGTTCCCACTACACTGGCTCACAAAAAACGAAATGCACTGCTTTTCCTGAAGAGACGCATCAGTTCTGCGCCAGCTTGTGTGCCTGTAGTGTATTGCTCACTGACTGCTGGACCTACTGGTGGAGGATTATGGGGAATCATGGAAAGGCATATCACATAGGGTGGTTCCCACTGCTTCATCTGGGGAATCCTAACTGTAGGTGCTCCTCGTTTTGCAAAAGAGAAGGCCTGATTACTCTTGCTCAGGTACCTGCTGTATAACTCAAGGACTAGGGTGTGGTTTTGTGTTGGTAAACATTTAAGTGCCTGAGCCCTATGGAGGTGTCTAACTGGTGGCCTGCACCTATGCCACAGCCACTATTGCTGGAGAATTCTTGAGTATATTCTTCCATATCACTAACTCAAGACACAGAGGAGTAATGTTAACAGTTGTGATTTGCTTTAAAGTGTAAGATTATTCTAAGACGAGAGTTGTTACAAGTTTTCCCTCCAGCTACTCATGTGAAGGCAATTTGGACAAAGCTTTGAAAAATGAGAAAGCGGTATAGCACAAAAGGGACAGGGGAGGTTACGTACTAAACAGTTCAAATTAAAATTTCAAGGAGGCTAATGCAACTAGTCAAAGTAAATCTTCTAACCTCTGTGTTCCGCAGTTGATTAAGAGCGTAAAGTGAATTCAGAATTCAGGTGAGGTGAACCTTATTATATTAACTTTGTAACTAAACATAGCTTAATGGATTAAAAGTGTTTTGAGGAATCAATGTGTATTTGGATGGGTAATTCATACACCATAGAACTATGCATCTGTCCAACAGAATTTATAATTGAAAAGATTGAGGACTTCATTCTACTTGTATTAAACCAATTATAAACCTGCCCTGAACTTCAGTGGCTGGCTTTAAATATAAAATGTTCTTTGCAAAGAATTTGTTAAAAGTAGAAGTCACAGAGACAACATTACTATGTCTCCAGGGCTGAAATCAGTAAACTGTAACCAGCTATGAGAGCTGACAGACACTTGCTGCAGAAATACCCCAGCACTTCTGTCAGAGATGCAAAGATGTGCACTTGCTAGAGAGGGGAGCCCTGGCATATGGTCCTCCATGCTTGCTTCAGAATGACTGCAGACTTGCCCGTCTGCATGAGGAGCAAAAGCAAGCCTGCAAACTGGTTGATATTTAATTCACTTCTTTTATCTGTGAGCCACCCCTTAGGGAAAGAAGGAAAGAAGATGACTATTATAAACCTGGAATAAAACCTCTTCTGTTTAGCAACTCTTTCTCTCCATTTCTCTAATTGTTTTACTTAAAGCTTTCCCTGGACCAAGAAATTTTTCTAAAAATCTCAAATCCCCTACCAAAATAAGATTTATTTGATGTGCAGAGCACTGTCTGAGTAGAACAATGGAGAAAGTGCCAGCAGAAATAAATGTACAGTCTTGACTTTCAGACAGCTGAAGGCAAAAATCTCCCATAGGATTTTGTTTAAAAATATTTTCAAAAAATAATGAGAAATAGGAAAAGCACACAGGACACAAAGTGCCAATTAATTCAATAGTTTTTTGCAAGCTTAGTTTGCAGTAAATAGCTCTTGCATGCTAAAAACTCCTCAGAGGGATTGGTTTTATTTTAATGCATGGGAGAAAGTGACTTTAAAGCCTCTGTATTTTAGAAGACAGAATACTCCAAGGGTTTGCATCTCTGACTGAGGTGGGCAGGGAAGAAAAAGCAATGTGCTTTTAGTTACAGTCTGGAGCCAGAGGGGCAGTTAAAAGAGTAAGTAGGAGCACTTGGAAATGTCATTTAAAACCTAATGGTCTTTAAAACATAAGTAGCCATACTGTGGTAAGATAAGGGGTTTTAAAATAATTTTCACTAAATAAGTGATAAAAGGAGTATAAAAACAGTATAAATGAGCAGATCACCAAAGAATAAGTTTCCAGCAAACAAGTAACCAGACTTCATGCATTTTTCAGGCAGGCCTGGGGGACACATTGTGCTAGCCTAAAGACAATGAATCAGCTTTCAACTGTAGTATTGGATGGTATTTGAAAGAGCCATCTCTGAAATCCAGGAAAAAAGCCCACAGTGAAATAAATGCCAGCAGCACACTTCTTCTAGAAAGATCCTTGTTAAATAATAAAAAAAAACACAGATAAGCACCAAAGTTCAATGCAATGCATTAGGAAAATAAGACATTTTATTGTGGTAACAAATGTTAAAATTTTGGGGGAATTTCTTAGGAAAAAGAAAAAGCTCTGGGGAAACTCAATGTGGGAAAGACCCAGCTTGTTTTGTTGGAATCTCTGGAGGTGGAAATGTTTCAGAGCTTCCCATTTGTCATCTATTTTGGGACAGGGATTCCTCATGCCAGGAGGACAGGCTTAGACAAAATGGCTCAGGACTTAGGTCTGCTCTTCTCCATGGCCTGGGCCCAAGGGAGGAGCTCAGTACCAGGTGCAGGAGAGGCAGTTTTTGTTGCTTCCTATATAATTCCTTTGTCTATAGTAAATGTAGTAAGATTAGAACAAAATTTCAGCCAAAATTCAGATGACCAAAAGTGAAAATAAGGAAGGCAATAGCATTCGTAGATCTAGATGAACAATGTTGACATGTATGATTTTGAATTGGTCTCTTTAATGCATTTTATAATTCTTCTTACTGTGAGACAAGTTCTGACTGCACCACGATGCTACCAATAAATAGGGACATGCAGTCACTTTGAAAATACTTTCTGTATTCAGTAGCTAGTCCGTTTTTTAATCTGAAAAAGTCTCTTAAAACTATTCTGTCAATTATGTATCTTGCTGAAATTGCAGGTCTAGAATAATTAATCTCCTACATATGGATCAGAGATCTCAACACAGCTCTATATTAGAAATGCATATAGGTGTCCTGGGTTCAGCAACAGCAGTCATTTTTCTCCTTCTTGGTAGCTAGTGCAGCGCTGTGTTTTTGATTTTGGACTGGGAACAGTGCTGATAACACCAGTGTTTTCAGTTACTGCTTGGTGATGTTTAGGCTGGCCAAGGACTTTGTGAGCCTCATGCTCTGCCAGGGAGGAGGGGAAGCCGGGAGGAAGGAGAGACAGGACACCTGACCCCGACTGACCAAAGAGGTTATTCCATACCACAGCACGTCATGTCCAGGATGTAGAAACGGAGAGCAGAGACCCAGAAGGGTGGTGGGGGTGCACTGGTGGGGGTGCACTGCGTGGTAGGGCTTGAAATTGGATGGTGAGAAATTGTATTCTTTTCCCTTGTATTTTCTCTTGTCATTATTATTATTGGTGGTAGCAGAAGTGGTTTGTGTTATACCTTAGTTACTAAACTGTTCTTATCTCAACCTGTGGGAGTTGCATTCTTTTGATTCTCCTCCTCATCCCCCCGGGACTGGAGGCAGAAAGAGTGGGGAGTGAGTGAGAGAGCGACTGCGTGAGTTTATAGAGGCTTAAAACACTACAATAGGTATAAAGTATAGACGTTCCCCATAGCAGCCAGAGAAATTTAAATCCACATGCTACATAATTCTATAATGCCTCTGCAATCAGTTTAACTTATTTGTTAGTTGTGTGTGATTTATAGGGTCGACCTACACTATTCTTATAATTTTCCTTGTAGGATAACAGATTATTCAAATTTCTTTCTGCTTAACAGCACTTGAAATCTTTTCATATTTATTGAAGAGGTAGCTTTAACATTTATAATTTTGCTTTGAAGGGTCTTACAGTCCAGCAGTGATTTTTCATGTAGTTTCCATACCCAACAACTGTAGCTACATTGGCAAGTGTTACGATATAGTCCTTGCCTAATTTTATTACCCATTTTAATAGCAAATAATGCTTTCGTCATGTAAATGTAAAATAATAAACAAAGATCTATCAAGTAGAAAAAGTGTAAAGGAACCATAGAATCATAGAATCATAGAATAGTAAGGGTTGGAAAGGACCTCAAGACCATCGAGTTCCAACCCCCCTGCCATGGGCAGGGACACCTCACACTAAACCAGGCCATCCAAGGCTATGTCCAACCCCACCTTGAACGCTGCCAGGGATGAAGCATTCACAACCTCCCTGGGCAACCGATTCCAGGGCCTCACCACCCTCACAGTAAACAATTTCTTCCTCAGATCCAATCTAAACCTCCCCTGTTTAAGTTTAAACCCATTACCCCTTGTCCTCTCACCACAGTCCCTAATGAAGAGTCCCTCCCCAGCATCCCTAGAGGCCCCCTTCAGGTATTGGAAGGCTGCTATGAAGTCTCCACGCAGCCTTCTCTTCTCCAGGCTGAACAGCCCCAATTTTCTCAGCCTATCTTCATACGAGAGGGGCTCCAGTCCCCTGATCATCCTCGTGGCCCTCCTCTGCACTTGTTCAAACAGTTCCATGTCCTTTTTATGTTGAGGACACCAGAACTGCACACAATACTCCAAGTGAGGTCTCACGAGAGCAGAGTAAAGGGGCAGGATCACCTCCGTCGACCTGCTGGTCACACTCCTTTTGATGCAGCCCAGGATACGGTTGGCCTTCTGGGCTGCAAGAGCACACTGCCGGCTCATGTTCATTTTCTCATCAACCCACACCCCCAAGTCCTTCTCCGCAGGGCTGCTCTCAATCTCCTCCCCGCCCAATCTGTAGCTGTGCCTGGCGTTGCTCCTACCCAGGTGGAGGACTTTGCATTTAGCGTGGTTAAACTTCATTAGGTTGGCATCAGCCAACCTCACAAGCGTGTCAAGGTCCCTCTGGATGGCATTCCTTCCCTCCAAGGTATCAACCGAACCACACAGCTTGGTGTCATCGGCAAACTTGCTGAGGGCACACTCAATCCCACTGTCCATGTCACCCACGAAGATGTTGAACAAGACCGGTCCCAACACTGATCCCTGGGGGACACCACTCGTTACTGGTCTCCAGCTGGACACTGAGCCACTGAGCACAACTCTTTGCGTGCAGCCATCCAGCCATTTCTTTATCCACCGAGTGGTCCACCTATCAAATTGATGTCTCTCCAACTTAGAGAGAAGGATGTCATGCGAGACAGTGTCAAAGGCTTTACACCAGTCCAGGTAGATGACATCAACTGCTCTGCCCCTGTCCATCAGTTCCATAGCCCCTTCATAGAAGGTCACCAGATTGGTCAGGCAGGATTTCCCCTTACTGAAGCCATGCTGGCTGTCCCCAAGCACCTTGTTGGTTTTCATGTGCCTTAGCATGCCTTCCAGGATAATCCGCTCCAAGATTTTGCCAGGCACAGAGGTGAGACTGACTGGTCTGTAACTCCCTGGCTCATCCATTTTCCCCTTCTTAAATATGGGGGTTATATTTCCCTTTTCCAGTCATCGGGAACTTCACCTGACTGCCATGATTTTTCAAATATGATGGACAGTGGCTTAGCAACTTCATTTGCCAGCTCCTTCAGGACCCGTGGATGGATTTCATCCGGTCCCATGGACTTGTATACATTCAGGTTCCTAAGGTGGTCCCGAACAAGATCCTCCCCCACAGTGGGCCCAGGGTCCCCACCCTCACCGTCCCCGTGTCTGCTTTCCAGTACTTGGGTGGTGTGGTCAGAGCATTTGCCGGTAAAGACTGAGGCAAAGAAGTCATTAAGAACCTCAGCCTTCTCCAAATCCAGGGTAGCCAGTTCTCCCGATAGCTTCTGGAGAGGGCCCACGGTGTCCCTAACCTGTCTTTTATTGGCAATGTACCTATAAAATCCCTTCCTCTTATCCTTAACATCCCTAGCCAAGTTTAATTCTAAGTGGGCCTTAGCTTTCCTAACCTGATCCCTAACTTCCCGGACAACATCCCTGTATTCTTCCTAGGCTGCCTGACCTTGCTTCCACCTTTTATAAGCCTCTTTTTTCCTTTGAATTTTGCTCAGCAGCTCCTTATCCATCCAAGGAGGTCTCCTGGCCCTCCTGCTGAACTTTCTTCTAGTTGGGATGCATCTCTCCTGGGCTTGCAGACCCTATCACACAAAGTATTGACTAAGGAAGAAAATTATGAGCTACAAGGAAGACAAATCCTTTAGGACAATTGTACCACACAAAAAGATGGAAAACCTGCTCACAATCTGTCTTCCTTTTCCAGTAGAATAGTAATATCCCTGAGGCTGAAAAAGGCATGAAACTGATGTAAGACCACAATCATATCCAAAGTGGAGTTCAGTATGCATTGATAACAGAAACAAAAACAATCCAAAGGAAGTAAAATTTAGTGATTATCACATCCAGCAGTTTAATTCATTTGTGTCCATTACCTACTTTTTCTGTACAAATGGCACCAAGTCAAACACTTTAATGAAAAAGAATTGGGACATTCTAATTCTACAGAACATTTCCAATTAAATTTCCAATTTAATTCTACAGAACATGTCCAATTTAAACCTTATGTATACTGAAACTATTATGTGTCTCAATAAATAAACATTTTACCTCAAATGAATATTTTCTTTTGCAAGCTGTTATTTTGGAGACCAGAAGAAATCAAGCATACATATCTAAAATTTACAAAAGGGTTAGAAAACGCTGCTAAGTTCCTTGTACAGCCTCACCCATTGCCATGTCCCATAGCACCCTCTTGTTGAGAAATGAGATGACAGATGACAACTTGGAGGTATTTTGCTTCAATTCATGTTTGCTGTGTTCCATGCAAGTAGTCACTGTGTGAATCCAGTTCCTTCCCTATGGCTGAACAAAGCCATTCCAAAATGATTCCACTGGGTCCCAAATTCTCAGAAATGTCCCTCATGGCTCAGGAGAGAAGAAGATGAGAGAAAACATTATGGAGAGGAGGGAAAAGTTTTCAGGAGGAGGAGGCATGGCAAAGCCATGTTTTAGTCCCTCATTGTAAATTTTATCTTGGTATTGAAGTTTTCAGGGCATACTTTCCAGGCCTCAGAGACAGTAAAGATACATTTCTACTTGTATTTCCTCAGGAAAAGCTATCATCCTTTATGTTCAAACATCCTATTTTTTTGGTGGGATTGTAATTACTGTGTCATTAAGCCCATCACTGATTTTATGACTGTATGACCCCTATTCATATTGTCATAATCCTAGAGAAAATTTTTACATGAATGAATTTTTCACTTACTTTCTTTCCTATTTCTGGGCTACCAATCTGGGGCCAAGACAGAAAATGTGCATAGAGTACCATGCAAGGGAATCTATTGAAATTTATGCAAGAAAAAATGCCAACCAGCACTGCATTTATCATCTTTCCACCCATCGATGCTGCTTAGATGCAATAGAAAAGTCATAATGCCCTCTTTTGGAATGAGAAAATGAGATCATCTGTGGGAAGATCTAGCACAGTGATACCACTGCCTGCATTTTCAAACTTGTGTAATCCGTATAAAAATTCTTGCTCCACCCATTGTCTTGATTTTCTGTTCAAATATTGTGCTGCAGCATGTGCTATTTATCCTTTCTACAGGCTAGTTGACAGTTCTTGTACTCAAATGGAAAGATCCTGTTGAAAATATTTTCAAGAGTTTAGGCAGCCCAGGCCAGCAAAAGGCTGCTCTGGGATGTCTGACTGCTCTCTGCAGGTCAATAACCACACAGGCAGTATGTAGCTGATCCACTCCCTCTTCCAAATAAGTGAGGTAGCAAGTTCCGTAACACTGCACACACACTCCTGAAAGGATGTGCATTTAAACATGATACCTTAAAGGACCAAACAAGCACCTTTTGAATAGTAATTATGAAGAAAAAATATATTTAGGAGAAGTGAGAGCCCACTCTGTCATGGAAAATTTCCATCTGCCTCCTATTAAGAAAGAAGAAAATACTTTTCTGGGAATAATTCTGACAAGACAAATGATTTTTCATGCCTACAAAAAGCTATGCTATAAGCTCCAATGCCTCTCTTTCTTACCCATTTATAGCATTCCAGATTACTTGGATTTTTGTTTTTAAGTCACCATGACTCGTTTTCTGTGGGAATGGAATTAGCAGTGTTACACTGCTAATTGTGAAGCTAATAGACATTTGCTGTAAAACTCGTGAAGTTTTGAAACATTCTCAACATTGTACACAGGTATGAAAGTTGTAACGTGATATCTGCTGTACTCCATTAAAGAGTTCAGTAAGACTTGTGTCATAAAATGCTGAGGCCTAAATTTCTGCAATTTCACAGCAAACAACCACTATTAAAGTTTTTTAACCTCCCAGTAAAAAGAGGAAAAAATTAAGAGAAAAAACATTTGCATTTCTATGAAAAAATTTCAGCAACCCTTTCTATTAATAGATGCACCTATTTTCATTTAGCTGTAAACAATTTTAATAGGGGGAAAGACAAAAAAAGAAAAAGAACAACCAACCATTTGATAGTTTTATACAGTATTAAAATAAAAACAAATAGACTATTGTGTAAAGAAAAAAAAATTACTGAGGTGAACTGCATCTTTGAAAACAGTACAAGAAAATCACCCGCGAAGTGAAAAGTGTCTTTGTCAGCAGATTTTCTCAGATTAGCTCTACCATTTGCTGTGTTTTCCTCCTTGGTTGTCTCCCTTATCCCTCTGTCAAAAGCAGAAGGAAATGTTCGCTTGCATCCTACCTCCATCACAAATCACAGTCCTGTGTTCCAGCTCCGACCCGCTTTTATCACCAGTTTAAGCTAAGAGGGCAGGCTAAGATACATATATATGTTTCTTCAACTATCCCTGCTGTGTAAGAAGTAACCTTGGGTAAAAATGCAGGATGAGCAGTTGGAGATGGTGATATTGTAAACCTTGACAGCAAGAAAAGCTAAAGGCTTGTCTTTCACTGTCCCACTGGCAGCAGTGCTGATGGAGAAGGACTAGCACAACATGCAAACTGAGCTACTCAAGGATTTGTCAAAACCTTTTCAGTATCAGCCTGCTTAAAGGATTGCCTTTTGTCTTTCTGGTCAGCAACTCACAGCAGTGTTGCAGAGCATGCTGTGCTGCCAAAGCAAGGTTCTTCATAAACAGCATGAGGAAGTTATAAAAAGTGAGAAAAGAAAAAAAATGAGAAATAGAAGTCCCACATTTGAAATATTATTTATGCAGGTTGTGGAGGAGAGAGTACCATTATATGCAGTCTACTTTGTGGACTGGTTAGGTCAAGATCGTGAGCATGAAGGCCTTGGGGCATTGAATAGATTTATGCATGCTAGAAGACAGTGGGATTAAGTAAACTTGTTCCATCCTGCTCTCCATTTTTTTCCACATACTGAATTTGAGCTCTGTACTGTGATAGCAAGAAGTCTTACTAATCAGTTTGCCACTTATGCTCATTTCCAGATAGGCTACTGTGGTCTTTTGCTTTACGGTCACACAGTTCTTGCAAAATGAACAGGATGTTATCACCATCCGTGGACTGTAGAAATTCATGTTATTGTTTGGACTAAGTCAGCTCTTCTGCCTGATTTGCTGACCAGCCAGAGCAAGTTTATATTTTAAAGTATACTGCATTTTTGCTGTTCGAGCAATTCATACACCACTGCAAATATGACAATGCTGAGCAACTTTGGAAGACAGATTCTTCAAATATTTGCCTAAATCACATATTTGTGAGGCCAGAGAGTTAGAAAAAACTAGTCAAAGAGGAAAACATAATGCTGTCTTAGGGTACTACTAAAATCTAGCAAGACTCACATCAGGATACTGCAGCTTTGAACTCTAATTTAAAGAACTTTAGCTGTGATCTGTGTGATATAACAAGACTGTGATTTGTGTTAGAAAAGGGATAGTTTGTCATAAAATATGGTGAGGAAAAATTATGAAATGAGAAACCATTAATTAACTATACGAAAAACTGAGTTATTATATCCACATTACTAAGGCAATGTTAAGGAAAGTCACCATCTGTAACTTCATTGAGTATAAGCAAGTATTTAAAAAACATGGGATTAAAATACTTCTAGTTTAATTTAGAGAACAATGTAAGCCTGTGATGTGGTAATAGCCCTTTTACAATGTTACAAGTCTGTGAAGTGATAATAGCCCTTTTACAATGTTTGCGTTGTAATTCTGTGATGTGATGAGATTAAGTAGTTCCCCTAAAAACAGTGTCTCCCATAAATCTGCTAGCTTTGGGTACTCCTCATCCATGCATCTGGTGTTGCTTATCGCTTGTTTGACAACCACACTGCTCTAAATCTTAGCCAACTGTCAGAAACTTGCAGACATGGCTAATCTTTAATTAATTGTGATGACTGAGGCATTCGACCTGCTAAAGGTGAAAAGTGCGGCCTGAGGAAGACCACTTACTTCATCGTGAAGACCCCTGCCCACAGGAGGAAGACTTCTTACTTCATCTTGAAGACCCCGGCCCACAATTATCGGAAGGCAGTGCGCAAGCGCCAAAAGGGGAGGGGGCTTATGATAATGAGTACCTGAACTAATTGTAATATCCCCACTTCTGTCTCAGAAACCTACTGAATACGCACGTTTGTGTGTAATAAATACCTGCTCATTTACCCCCCCCCCCCCCGGTGTGCGATTTGGGCAGAGTAATGACTCCCGGAGCACCCAGCTCTGCTTGCTTATCTCTTATCAACGAGCACAATAAACGAATTGGCTACTAATGTTGGTGCTAGTGTTGAGGTTTTTTTGTGGCCAATTGGCGTTTATAACATCTGCAAATGATACCTTTGAGTAGGAAAAACATCAGGTGCAGCCTCAGGGCACTGAGACCTACTGGCTGGACTGCAGTATTAATGTTTTTAAGGTAAGGACTTCCTACTGGAAACATGTTATGTTACCAAAGTGCATAGGATATTTCAAACTGCACAGGAACCAACACAGAGAGGGAAAATAACTAAGACCAGTAAAGGTAACAATCAACACCTCTGCTGAATGTAGCACCATTGTTATAATAAGAAGATGGCAAGAAACAATGTATCAACTATAATGAAAATATTGTCACTGTAATTACCACTTGTGTAAAGACCAGGGGCTTATAACGTGATTCTCAATTATAAAATACAGCCTTTTATATGAAGCCCCACTGCATTAAGTACAAAAATGATTTCAAAATATCTTCCAAATTATTTTATTTAGAAGAAAACTTCCTTTAGGATCTCTTTGGTAAATCACCCTTCAAAACCTGTGTTTCGATCTCCCTGACTATTAATTTATTTGTTTACTGCAATAGGTCAAAAGCTTTAACTTCTTAGCTAGAAAGGTGAAGGAAAATATGTCTCTTTTACCCTGAGAAGGGAATTAACACTGTAAATCAACTGCCCACTGTCCTCAGTCCATGAATGCTTTCTGGAGCTCAAAGACCATTTTTGTCAACAACTGGTAGCTAATTATTATCCAGCGTTACTTTCAAAATAATGATGAAATAAATAACAGTGTTAGTACCATATCGTTCCTTATCATTTGTACAAAATATACTGAACAGCTCTACAATTCTACTATTACTAATGTCTTCAGAGCAACTAGGCACTCTCTATATTTTTGCATAAATAATTTCATTTAAATGCTATTCTAGTAACCAGAGCTTCTTTAGTTCTACTATCCTGTAAGTATTCAGATTTTTCAGCCACTTTTAAATCAGATTTTTTGAAGATATTAAAAAAGTTCTCTGATCCCTGGGTTATAAAATCCAGTTTCACTAATTTTTTGTAGTACGATAGGAAAGTTCAGGCTCTAAAAGTCCTTTTGTCTTGGTTTTCTTACTCCATTTTTCCTAATCCTTGTTTCAATTTTCAGTTCAGAGCTTTGGTAGGAGAGTTTCTTTTAGCGATTGCCTGTCTTTCCCATAGGCTTGCTGGTTTTAAAGTAGCAAAATCGCACTAATTTGTACCCTCTCTCTGCTTCATCTACAAAAATGACTTGATAGTATAGCTGAGATGAAATATATATATTTGATAAAAATAATTATGAAACACTAGAGATTATTTATAATTCTGTTACAACATATTACAACTCAAAATTAATGTGCCTGTCTTATTTACAGACGTGCACTCTCATGCAGTATCCTTGTCTTTGTACTGCTATTTGACCACTTACACTGCATTTCCTGGTCAGTCAGCTAAACTTTTTTTTTTTTCAGAGCAACTTCTTAGACTATGGTCTTAAAGCAAGGATTTCCAAACTGAGTGACCTCATGCTATCAGCAGCATGTGACCCAGTGAATGAAAAGGCAGCTAGCAGGGAGAAGAGAGCAGCTCTTCCTCTGAGTATCCTCATAAACAGACATACCTTCTCATAGGTAACAGCTATAATGATGAGAGGCAATTGATGAAGCAGTTGGGGGGCCTCGAAAAGAACAGAGTATTTCCAACAGATCACCTGATTGTCATCACCTTGGCAACTTTCCTGGAAAATAGCAGCTTGGTGCATGTTCTTCCTTGCTTATATGTGTTGGAGCAGGAGCACAGTAGGGGACTCGCTCCTTAGGTGTCAAGAGGTTGAGTTTGAGAGGGCTCTCAGCCAGCAGAGGCTTATCATTCCCAAAGGCCAGTACTGGGACAACTTCATGCTCTTTCTACCTTCTTTTTTCAAGGCAACCTATTAACACTTTTTACTCTTACTCATCTGTGTCATACTGCTGAACAAGATAGTAGGAGGCTTGTTTCTCAATATGCTTGTTTAATATCAATTATTAGGTCCTTTTTAGGCAAATGTTTCTATTACATATAGAAATCCTTCACAAACCCCACAAAGTTTGGCCTACAAAGTAAACAAAGAAAAGGACAAAAGGTGAGAGGGGAGGGAAGGATCCTCTCAAGTCAGACAGTCCTGTTAACCAAGTTTTATTCCCATGAATAACAGTCATTCTTTTGTTACGGATGGAGACGTTGTTCTCGCGTGCGGAGGATGGTCACCTGTAAGCCAAAGTGTTAAGCCTCTGTTGTACACAGGGACTTGCCTGTAAGATATGGTCTGCTGGTTTCTGTTTTCTGTGAATCATAGAATCATAGAATAGTAAGGGTTGGAAAGGACCTCAAGATCGACCTTCTGTGATTAACAATGATGCTTGTACGTCTTAGACAGCACTCTTTAAAAAGCATAGTTCCACTGAGTTATGTTGTAGAGCATATATGAATTTGCTTACCTGTATTAGTATATTATCTTGTAGTTAGCGACTTTGTAGCTAGTATTACAAATGTTAAATGGATAATTTTTCAAGTATTTGCTTTTACGCTCTCTCTCTACTCCCGTGTTCTTATTCACAATGTAACAGAAGTAATGGCATAAACCTTGAGGAATTTTTACTGAGTTTTTTCTCTTTACTTGGTATTTTCAAATGGCTTGCCCACCTGTCTTCACTTTATGCATAGTCATTTTAGCTGATTATTTCATACACTGTTCTACATTTAGAAAAACTTCACTGTAACCATGGTAACTATTTTTGCTTAGGCACAGTTAAGAATGTGGGTTCATTTTAATTTAGCTGAGAAAAGTATACAAATGCTCTTGAAAGTTCCTGAAATCATTTGGGTTATTATTTGCTTTCATTTCAGGTTCAACAGAGACAGCATTGCTCATAGCCTCTCTCTTGCTTTCAATGATTTTTAATTTTTTCTGGCTTAGTAGGCGTGGGTTGTAAAGGATTTATCTAAAATTCGGGGAGCTGAGCTTGGGCAGCTTGCCTTCCTGGAGACAAATATCCATGTATGATAAGATCTGGCTAACCACAAGCAGCACTGCAGTATTCTTGTTTTCACTATTATACCAGAAAGACCGTAGCCCCCTGTAATTCAGGTTTTCTTATGTCCTGTGCTGGCTTGACCCATAATCTTTGCAAGCTAGATGGGATAGGGCTGTAATAACCTGAAGAAGAGCCAAGAGGGCCAGAGAGAGGAGAAATACTTGTCTCACTTACCTGTGCCTTTACCTTTATGTAGACTGAAGCATATTTCTGATGTCCAGTCATGAAAAGTGTTTTCTAGGACAGGCATATCAGGAAAGCAGTCCTGAAAGGATTTCCTTGGCATATTTCCCTGTGCAGTTAATACTGCCCTAGCTCAGCCATCCTAGTGATCAGAGAGAGAATAGAAAATAAACACTTCATTCCAAAATACAGGTGCAGCATGCACTCAGGAACTGATACAATCTCTTTCTGATCCAAAGTTCAGAAAAGTTCTGGGGAAGAGAGAGAAAGCTGAACTTTGAAGATCATCTTTACTGCAGCAGATTAAAAACCATCCCCTGGTAGCATCCCTGGGAGACTTGTGTGAATGTCCTATGCCCTAGTTCTCATTCAGGACAAAGCTCAGGACACCAAGGTACAGCTTATGACCACAAATATTTATATCCCTGTGATTTAGAAGTCACAGTGCAAGTTAATCCACACGTAGCTGACTGTAGCCTGCCAGCTGTGATGATAACTAGAATAAAGTAATCTGAATCACATGGCTTGTGGTGAGCCCAGAGCATAGGACGTGATGGTCTCCGTTAACGCAGCAATCACTCTTGAGTTCCCACGGCTTTCTCCTCTGTAATTACATGTTATAATATTGATATCATTACTATAATTAGCTGAATAACGTTTAGGAAATCTGTCAATATTTCTCGCTCACCAATTGACAGCATGTGTAGTGATTTGACTGCTTCTGCAGATGGCTGTATAGCACATTTTACAAATGTTCTGGTTTGTTAGGAATTTTTTGTCTGTCAGAGCATTATTTATCCAGTCAGTCTTTTCAGTGTTCAAATTAATCTATTATTCCAAGAGTTAATAACTATATCTGTTCCTTGCTGTCTGTTATGAAGGACAGTGCCGTGTATCAATCTTTGTGATGCTTAACACTGAGCTTTTTATACCAATAGGAGTTGTACTACAGAAAAAAACACACGCCCTGCAACGAGATGATGTCTCAAGACAGTTCAAGGCTAGTTTTGCCCCGTGCTGAGGTTATCAGCAGCTAGATAGTGGTCTCTAGCCAGTAGTCCCAAATTCTGCTATTGTCTCATTGCCTGTGGTGCCTGAAAAGCACCAACTGCCTGAGAGAAATCCTCCCACTTCCTTCTCATCTTTGTGCACTTCAATAGCTGCTGTCTTGCAAAGGGATGGTGAGAAATCAAGAAATCTTCATTCAGTTGTGACTACTTTGCTTCTGCTGAGTGACAAGTGATTTGTTTCATCTCCCACTCAAAGTCAGCCACAGCTTTTCTATTCATATTGTACAAAGGGCAAGAAAAAGTGAAAAGTGTTATATGAGGTGCAAATCTGAGGGCAGATGTCAATCTGTACAGTTCATCACTCGAATTGGCTACTGCTTTAATGAGGATGCCTAAGGAGCTACCAGGGAATGCAACCCATGCTGTTAGCTACAGAGCTCTGTCACCGGATTCTGTCACTGAAATGCATATTCATGTTCTTTTATTGAAGGCCATAACTCCACTGAAAGGATTCATAGGTCAGTTTATATTGGTTGTTGGACTCCCTCCACTCATTTGCTCAGAAGGACAAGGTAATTGTCAATTTAATAGAACTTAAGAGAACAGAAGAACACTTAAGAGAACAGAACAACTTCCTGAAAGTGGAGGGACATTGTAACAGTTTCTCTTTACTGAAAAGTACAGGTTGAAGATGAAGACAATATAACATATATTGCATATGCTGCATCTTGTGCTTTTTGGAAGCTGTGTTTTGCTGATTTTAGTAACATGCTGCATGTTTTTTTGGTATTACTCTTCAATCAAACAGTTGAGCAAAGCATTGCTGTTAGGAATATATAGAAGAACAACTGGGGAGAATTTCTTTTTTGGGTCGAAAAAGACAGAAAAATGTTGTAACAGATTGGAGTACTACTTAATAAATTTATTATTGTATTTTATGGAGACTAATGTTGCCCATAAAACTAAAAGCAACATTTGGTACCTATTTTTAATATTCGAACACTGTCTCACTGTGTAATGGTGGCTTTTAAAGAAAAGGGAAAGTTATATAAACTTGTTATCTGGTGATACAGCTCTAATTATTGGGACAGAAAATAAAATGAAAATTTAGTAGCAGAAGTAAAGAAAAATATATATTTATATGCTGAAAAAATAGATGCAAATACTGGGAGATTGTACTAATTTTCATTAGGATTCTGAACAATCAATATATAATTTTCTGGGAAGTGTAACTTTCCAAAACAAAACAGTGTAGTTTTGTTAGAGACGATTGTTATATAGTTGTTTATAGTGAATCATTGACCAGAGCATTTTTTAAAGTTATGCTGAATTGCTTGTAAAGACAATGTAACTGAATAAAATTTCAATCATTGTACTTTCAGGCTAAGATTTTTCTTGTGTGGTGTTCTTATGAATTTCACACAGTTACTTGATACTGTATCAGTATGGCTGTGGCTATTGATGGTGCCAACATTTTAAGCAGGGTGTGCTCACGCTGCAGATCTTGTGCTAGGGACCTTAAAACGTAAAGCATGTCGTAAGATAAGAGTTTCAAGCTGCTTATTTTTTTCATGATATTTGTGATGTTTCCCGTTGTTGCTGGCACAGTGGTGACTGAACCAGAGAGTCAATCTTTAAAAAGGAAGAGTCACTAGACGCACTGTACCCTTCTGCCATTCTCTTCCATTTTCTGTTCCATAAACAGAGGTAGATCTTCCCTTCTTCCTGGTACTACCTCCTCTCTTCTAAGCTGCCACTCACCCATAGTCAAGTTGTCACAGAATCATAGAATCATAGAATAGTTAGGGTTAGAAAGGACCTTAAGATCATCTAGTTCCAACCCCCCTGCCATGGGCAGGGACACCTCCCACTAAACCATGCCACCCAAGTCTGTGTCCAACCCCGCCTTGAACGCCGCCAGCGATGAAGCATTCACAACTTCCCTGGGAAACCCATTTCAGGGCCTCACCATCCTTACAGTAAAGAATTTCTTCCTCATATCCAATCTGAACTTCCTCTGTTTAAGTTTGAACCCGTTACCCCTTGGTCCTCTCACTTTGTCCATGCTTTCCTGACCAGGGTCTGGGGGTGCTGTTAGTAAGGTACTAAGGGGTATGTCAGATTGGGCAGAGAAAAGGACATATTAGCAAACAGCTCCAAAGAAATTTTTCCAACTCCTCCTGAGCAAAAATCAGCAGTGAGGTAAATGCACACATTTTATCTGAAGAGTTTAGTGAATAACTTCTTGCATTATTCAGTCACCTCTGTAGGTTGTAAAATGCAAGTGGTACAGACCAAGGGTAAGAATAATGGAAATACAAGCCTAATGCTTACTAGACAGTTTTGTTTTCTTGTTTGGCGAGGGGCTTCATCACTACATCTTCCTACCTTCAGTTTCTCACTGCTTCTGGATTTTGGGAGGATATTGTGAAAATAAATACTCTTCAATATTTTGGGTGCTTAAATTGGAAAGAAAAATTTACACCATAAGTGTTAGAGCCTGACAGATATTATTATTTACTTCTGATTATTTGCGGAGTTTTTTTATAGTCATATTTATATGAATGGTACTAAGTTTTCTAAGAGGGTGGAAAGGAATCACATAGGAATTTAACAGCAATTTACCAGTCATTGGGACTGCTTCTCAAGTGTTACATTTAGGTGTTTGGGTAGATTTTTGGAATTTGCCTCATTCAATTATACTAGCATACAAGCTTTCAAGACCCAACTAAAGAGTTTGTTTATTGAACAGGACTAATTCCTGTTTTCAGTGGTCACTGCTGGCATTGTCCTGACTCCTGCACCTGCAAGATCAGCCGCTGAGTCACAGTAAGGATAAGATAAATGAAACAAAACTTGCCTGGAATTAGATACTGTCTTTGGGTCTTCTCTTGTTTCTCTTGAAAATTCAGTGTTTTTTCACCCTACAGCCCACAGAGCCCATCAGAGGAAGCATCCCTAGACCGGTGCTAATGAGTCAGGGAAAAGTCATTAAAGAAAGAGTCTATTGCCATTGGCTGTGTGAGCTCATGGCACTTGCTAAGTGGCGGGCTCCCGTTGATGGGAAAACTTTAAAGTGTCCACAAATCCACAGATGTTGGAAATGGTTTGTAAACCACTGGCAAAGCTTTCCCAGGTCCAGGCGTGCTGTGTCACGTTCTCTTTCTGATGAACCACATCATTATGTTTTTTGGATTCCACAAAATTGCTTGCACCAGAAGAGAAAACCCCTGAAAACACTCAGAGCCACAACAGATAGCAGCAACCAGCTTGTTCTGTGCTTGAAGGGTGTTTCCAAACTTGTAATTGTTTTTTTGTCTTTGATAATCCTCTGTATGTCTTTCTGGTTTAGGTGACCCACAAAATAGCTGTATATTAGACCCCGGCTCTGCACTGATAGAATAGGGGCTGGATCACCCTTAATTCAGTGATTTTAGGACCTGGCCTTAATTTCGTTTTATGCTGTAACAGCTGGAAACATACAACTACTTCTCTGGTGATACATAAATTTTACAAATATTGAATATTAAAAATAATTCCCTTCTCATTAGCAAGAATAAGCAAGATAATGTGTGAATACATCAAATATGGTCTTCTTATTAAGAATCAGCTTTACTGAGTGCCTATTTAAATTTTATCTACCTTGTAAAGTGCTGCTAAAAGGCAGTAGATTTAGCAGTTTATCAGTACATACGTAATAAGGAGCAGAGTCTCTTTATATTGATTTGGAATACCTGTCCATCTAATAGCTTTAAAAAATCACTGATGCGACAACACATTTGGCCACAAAGAAGGTGGAATGAAGAAGTCATTAAGGCCAGACGTTTTTCTTGAGGTCATGAGACTCTATTTTTGTTTCAGAATTTATATGTTCAAAACACAGAGAAGTAATCTCTGGCAATTTGCATTAGTGTCAGGTTTGAAGCTACTTCTGTAGTAATATTCTGCTGTACAAAACTTTGCATTGGAACTTCCTTCCTGAGAGATGAACTATGGAGTATCTTCTGAGAAATATCTCTCAATCCTGCAAATGCAAATCTCCAGAAAAGAGCTGGACAAACTTTCACATTTCAGCATCAGAAAAAATTCTGCTCTGTCTCTGAAATTCCCTCTGGTCAAGTTTTAGTTGGGATATGGTGTGAGTGCTGTAATTTCAACAGGAACTGACTATATCAGGGCCTACGAGACAGCAGTGCAGCTGAGCTGGGGCAAAGAAAAAATATTAAGGACTGTATATAGTTCTTAAACTCCTGAAGAAATATGAGAATATGAAAAGGCTGGGTTTTTTTTGTCTCGCAGACTTTTATTCTTACATTCAAAGGATAGCATAGACACTTCCAGATGAAACAACCAGTCTCCTTTTAAACAATGTCTCATGCTGATATTTTGGGAGAAAAATGCCCACCTTATTATATATTTATAATCATGAACTAGGAAAGTGTTATTTTCTTCTAATTGAAGCATGTGCATAATCAGTGTGTATATTATAAACTGGTATCTCTTACACACTTCTACTAAGAATACTAAATAACTGGTGATGAACACTTGATTTTTATGCAAAATCATTTTAGAGAGTGACATGAGTTCTAATACACAGAATTTGGCCAGACACTCCATGTGTTGCAGCAGGTCTGATTTGTTATGCTTGACCTTTTAATGAATTATATTTACATAAATTATGTTTAGATAAATATCTTGCTTGTAAGTAGTAAATGAATCTACACATTGGTAAATATCCATATAATATTAATTGGAGTACTTAATTTCAGTTCTTGCTAAGAAAAATCCAATCAAATATCATGCTTAGGTATAAATTTAATAGAATTATAGAATGGTTTGGGCTGGAAGGAACCTTAAAAATCGTCTAGACCAGGTTGCTGAAAGCCCCATCTAATGTGGCATTGAACACTTCCAGGGGTAGGACAGACACAACTTCTCTGCGCAACACCCTCCTATCCCTACACTCTCTTGTAAAAAGTCCCTCTTCAGTTTTCTTGTTGACCCCTTTAGGCACTGGAAGCTGCTCTAAGATCAACATGGAGCCTTCTCTTCTTCAGGCTGGACAAGCCCAGCTTTCTCAGCCTATTTCCATAGCAAAGGTTCCAGCCCTTTAAGCATCTTTGTGGCCTCTGGACTTACATGAGCATGTCCACGTCTGGGCACAAAAGCTGGATGCAGTACTGCAGGAGGGATCTCGCAAAAGCAGAGTAGAGGGAGAGAATCACCTTCCTTGACCTGCTTGTCACTCTCTTGAGGCAGCCCAGCACACGGTTAGTTTCTGGGCTGCAAGTGCACATTGCTGGCTCATTGTGAGGTACTCATTGACCAACACCCCCAAGTCCTTCTCCTCAGAGTTGTTCTCAGTCCATTCTCCGGACATTCTGTTTAGGTACTTCTGTTTTTCTATTTCTTCACAAAAATATTTGTTTCTTTCTAACCACTTCATATCCTTCCCCAGTGGAAAACTGAGTCTGCTTAAAGCAAAAGAATCTGACAGCAATGATGAGAGAAGTATTCTAGTGCCTTCACAAACTTGCTTGGGGGCTAAACTTCAGGATTTTTCAGTTCCATGATTGTTCTTACATTTCAGTTTTGGGTGCAGGACCTCACATGAAAGACATGGCATTTTTTTTTTTCCGTGTAGTAAAATACTTTTTTATTTAATCTTTACCTAGATTTCAGTTAAAGTACTACATTGTACTAGTACAAAGTTGCTAAGATTGTTGCACAGACAGTGTTGCAGGCAGAAGACATATTTTTGTTATGAAAATGTGAACATACACAAAAGATTATTGCAGGCAGGGAATATTATTGCAGGGAATAATGAAAGATTATTCCCTCAGGTTAGCCTCAGCAAAAGTAGGTTTTTATAGGAGCCTTCTCCTAATAAAAAAAAAAAAAAAAAAAAAAAAAAAGTGGATTCCAGAGAGTAAAGAAAGATCAGATTTTAGATGGCAGAATATTTAGGCATTATGTAATAATTCCAGGTTCATATATACAGGGAAGTTAAAACTATCACAGAGTTTTGTCAGGTGTGCTCACACAGCCAGTGGCTTGTTCAGCTGCATTTTCTCCAGATTAACTGTGAGGTCAAGTACTGGGGGGAGGGAGTGGTGGGAGCTGAGCTATTAAGCTTTTTCCCAAATTGAACATGTTAAGCAGTGAGGAATATGGGTTTTCTGTGACTGTACATATTGAAAAGAGGGGATGATGGTGAGAGCTGCTGTATCGGCCCATGAATTAAGATCACAAACTGAATACTGAAGAAAAGAAATCCTTACTGCCAGCAACATGTCAGGCTTGTCTCAGGTATCCTGACTCCCTTCGAATGGGACCTCACTTGTACTAAGAGCTGCAAACAAGACTGTATCTTACTATGTGATGTACTTCTGGTATGGACTGCAGCTAACTCCTGGACTGAATTATAGCCTAGCTGAAATGAGTCTCAACCTTAAGTATCTGAATTCATTTGAGCAGCCACTACTGCCCTGGCTGTCGGCAAACCTTAGTTTTTCTCAGACATCCTGCCTCCAGTCACTTGTGAGGGAATGGGGGAAGAAAGCATTACTTTTCTGAAATACGTTCCAGCAGATGTGTTGGGAAATAATGTTAGTCTTACAGTAGACATTTTGGAACTATAGGTACAGGGAACACATAAAGATTCTTTGTTGTCCCACACCCTCTCTAAAAGCACTTGATTTTTTTTTTACTCTGGAGTTATTGTGCGCATTATGCAGACCTTAGCCTGTGTTTGATGCGCTCTGAGAGAAGGAAAATTATCAGTGCCGAAAATGAACAATGCCAACTTCTTCTGTGGAGTTGACTCATAATAGTGCCACACTTCTTTTCTGGGAGCCTGGCTCTTTTGAATGCAAATGCTGTATTTTTTTTGTTTGTGTGCAGGCATATATACACACACATTACAAAGAATGTTTTTAGAGCAACCTTCAAATGCTAGCAACCGAGCTGCATATTAGTACCCTTGGAGTGGGAGATAAAAGTGCCTGATGTGCTAAGGCAAACAAAACACTGTGAACGAGGACAACTATTTCCAGCAAGCTGGAAAAGGAATGATGCTGTTCTTGGTTTTCCTCAGCCCAGCATGGGATGCTCTTCTGAAATGTTCCCCTTGAGCTGGTCTGCATGCTCTTGGGCAGACGACAGTGTTTATGGACACGGCTGGGAGCTTGTTGCCTGTCTTTTCCCCAGGTGACACCTAAGCCTCTTTTGTTGTGCCTTGGAAGAGCAAAAGTCAACAAGGGGATGAACAGAAGCAGCAACAACACCACCCAGCTCAAGTGAGCATGTTGTTAGAATGGTGGCAGCTTTGGCCTGATCTTGCCAAGAACAAAAGCATGTGCACTGAAGAGGATCTCATGGAGAAGAAACAGAAGAAAGCATCTCATGGAAGAAGAAAAGAGGGAGGACTAGATGAGCATCAGGATTTACATGTCTTGCGGGAGAACTGGTAAAGGAAAAGGGGAAGGGCAGGCAGGAGTCTGAATGGGTCAGTAAGAGAGTGAGGTGGGCCCTCTCATCCATCTTCATCTTCAGTCACGGGTGATTTTCTGCACCTAGACACCAAAAGATAACTATTTAATCATGTTTTTGTTATGATTACCTCTCTTATCTTATTCATACATTGAGTTATTTGAGTGATTTGTTTATATTTACTGCAACATTTGCTGTAGCCTCTACTCTAGGATATTCACATGCAGACAGGCTTTAAATAATAACTTTAAGTCCTTAAAGCAATGACAGTACAATGCTCTTAGAACTTTACAATCACAGATGGTGCTGAGGAAATATTTCACAATGAATAATTTATCCATCAGACAAATGGAATGTTCCCAGCTTGTTCATGAACAGATCATGAAGGTGTTATTCAAAGATTTTTCTTTTTATTTTTTTTTTTCCAGCAAATGGTACTTTGCGTTTGGTACATTAATTGTTTCTTCCAATAATTGTGATATACATTTTTTACTCTATTGGGAGTTTTATAAAATACTAACTGCTCTTTCTGTTCTCAGTCAGTTGGGGAGTGTATCTACTGCCTTGACATGTATTGAGAACCTGTTACATAATATGGGCAGCTGAGCAGAAGATCAGATGCATATGACTAAGAAGAGCAAATTAAAGAAAGTCCTACAATACAAATAACGAGACTACTTCCTAAAATGTTAGGTAAACATGATTTTTAAAAGAGATTTTGTTTTCATAATGCACTGTGTAAGAATTTCAGTAGCCATTGGCTTTTTGAAAATAAGGAGCATTGTTGAACCAGATCTCATTACTTATTAAGACAGGTTATCTAAGTTTTCAGAAGATGTCTAAAGTAACGCTATGCACACCCAGCTTCATAAGGGAAATCTATTCAGAGTGAAAGACTTTCAAAGTGAGGCTCCTGGGAGGAAGGTTTGTATTCTAAGAGTAATGTTCTATTTCACTGACTACAATAGTAGTAATCTGTTAACCTCTGAGGCAGCACAGCACTGGGGCCTCATAAATAAAGCTGAAAAAATTAATGAAAACATATAAAGATAATAAAAGCCTCACAGCCACTGCTGAAGAACTTGGTCAGGAAATTGAAAGCTCTTTTCAAGATGTGTGAAGAGGCAGATAGATAATGAAGCTTGCGGTTTTTGTATAAATCGAGAATAAAACCATGCATTGGAAAGGAATTGGAGAAAGCTATAAACCAACAGACCCTAAACCATACCTGGGACTATGCTTTAGTAATCAATAGGAGCTTCAGTCTGCCACAGCAACAGAATCTTTCAGATTCCCCAGCAAGACAAAAGTATATACTTTTGCAGTGGTTTATCATTGTAAGGTTATCTCACTCTTATCTGGATGGTGTCTCTAATGAACCCTCTGTTCCACCATGCAAATTACAGAATCCCAGAACCACAGAAGGTTGAGGCTGGAAGGGAACACCAAGGGTCATCTAGTTCAAGCTCCCTGATCAAGCAGGGCCACTTAGAGAGCATTGCTCAGGATTGTGTCCAGATGTCTCTTGAGTGTCTCAAGGAAGGAATTTACTACATGGATTTCATTAATGTTAATTTAGCATGCTATCAGTCACCTAGCAAGGATCTGTTGTGAGTAAGTGCTGTCTCCCATCTTGGGTAAGGAAGTATCTCTTAGTCTGACATAAGGAATCTCAAAACTTAAGTGGTGTCCCTGCTCAAGAGGAGTCACCTGACATTCAGTTTAGCTGCAACTTAGAGAGAACTCAAATTGGACTAATCCAAAGAATAGTAAAAAGTCTCTTTGCCTTGAGGAGAAATCTTGAGGGATATCAAGCTCAAAGGGAGATCATCACTATGGAACCAATGCTGCTTAACAGGGAGAGCTCAGAGAAGGCTCACTTAGGCTGTCATTCATAGAATAAAGTGGCTGGCTTATAGTCAAATTGCATACAATGGAAAGGTATGCTTGAGACTCCTTGTACCCATCACTTTCTTTGTTCCTTGAGAAATGAGTCTTGGAAAAACCACCCTCTATTCATGGAAGTAACACCCTCATAGCATGCTTGGTATTCCAAGCTCATATGCATTGATGCTAGCTGGGTCACTCTGTTCCTTTGTGGGATTTCTGGAGGAGTTCTTGTCCCAGCTACAGCTCAGCTCTTACAGCTTCTAAAATGTGTAACCAGACTTCTTAGTTTCATAGAATCATAGAATGATTTGCATTGGAAGGAACTGTAAAGGTCACCGTGTTCCAATCCCCTGCCATGGGCAAAGACACCTTTCACTAGACCAGGTTGCTCCAAGCCCTGTCCAGCCTGGCCTTGAACACTGCCAGGGATGGGGCAGCCACAGTTTATTTGGGCAATCTGTGCCAGCGCCTCACCAGCCCCATAGGGAAGAATTTTTTCCTAACATCTAATCTAAATCTAGTTTGGTTAAGGAGGTTGTGTGTTGCCATCACAGAAGGTATCTCCAAAGTAAACCAGTTAATTTCAGCAAAGTTTGGACAGCATCAGTAGAAAATTACTAGGTAAGAACAATAAAGTTCTGTTAGAAACAGTTTTTAAAATGCAATCCATTATGAGAGAGCTGAGGCTGGGGAGGATGCATCTCTTGGCATAGCTTTTGGAAAAAAAAATTATTCCCTCCACCCCAATTTTTGGAAGAAAACGCCCCAAACTCCCATGCAAAAGGTGCGGTTTACCTGTTTCTTTGTTCTTCAGAGCATGATTTTATGGGATAGATTTATTAAAAGCAATTTCAGGGCAAGCATACCTTTGAGAAAAGTGAAGAAAAAATGTGTAGTAGACAGGGGCAGTTCATAGTAGTTCAAAGCATCCAAATCTGTAACTATTATCTTAATTTGCTTTGTTGGGGAAGGAGCTGATACCCTTGGGCAGGAGGGAAGGGGATTCAAAGCAACTCCCAGGTGGGTTAGAATCGATTTCAAGGTGGAAAACAACAGTGCTGACTACAAAATGATCTTAAATGAGGTACAGAAGAAATTATAGAGGACAACAACAGAAAATGTCAGCTCTAATTTGGGGGCATGCATATTTTTGTTTTCCTTTAGGGAGTTCATTTATGATTTTTTTACAAAACTGCTGGGCTCTGGTCTGTTTGGAAGCCCAGTGTGGGGCAACCAAAAACAGATGAGGAAGAGGCTGGGATTTCGTCACTGGTATGTCACAGGACACAACACAACTGTACAGAAAAGGCAATAACCCTGCAGACTTTGGCTGCTAAACTGATTCCACTCTCTCTGGCTGTGGAACATTGTGTATGGAAACCTTGGGCGATGACTCCGTGACTGAGCCATGCTCAACGTGGTGATGTCGATGGCAGTGTCCATGCAGCCCATGGGTGCTGCAGCACAGGCAGGCTCTGATTCCTGTCTCTGATGAAGAAACAGCTTTTTTTCCTCTGCCTCTGAATTTGACTCGAGTTTCTTCAGATCTTGCTGTCATGATGTCATTCTCTGGGATGTTTTTACTGTCCAAAGGGTGAATAGCTCCCGTTACAAATGGCTTCTGGAAGAATAAATGCCCTAATAATGTTCTTCTATGTGATGGGGATAATTCTCTGCTGCTGCAAAGGGAGTTTGAGTGATCTTTGCTTACACACAGCTCCCTTTGGCACTCTTTGTTTGGAAGGTTAAGGGAAATGTAGAAATAAGAGCTTTCAGAAAGGAGAAGATATCTTTGTACAACTGTTGCACTGGATTGCTGCATTTGCTTCCTGTTTGGCTATAAGATTGCCTGCCCTATTGGAAGGCCCTAATTAAAGGTGCCCTACTGCTGCTGGTGGGGAGGCTGCTGCTTTATTTCCATTCAGGGACTTCACAATGACAAATGAAACGTTATGAAGGGCTCCAATGTTGATTTAGCTGCCTCAGCAACCAGTGCTGCCTAATCCCAGACCTTCTCTGCTGCCTCCTCAATAACCACCCGTGTGATGGCTAACAAATTCTTAACTGGAGTTGGTTACTGTGCAGGCTCTTCTGTGCAGTGGTGTGAGTGTCATTCCCTGGGAGATCTGGAAGCATCTCTAGGTGGTTTATTCCTGCAGGAAAGGGAGATTGCACAGGGGCTGCAGTGGCTGATTTTTTACTGGTATCCTCAGCCATATTGTGGGAGTTCAGTCCTGTATATACCGAGGCGTTCGTGCGGACTGCAGTGATCCTTCCTCATCACCTGCTGCAGATTCTCTTTCCCTGTGCTAAGATGCTGATTATTTTTATTTAAAGCTCCTTCTTTCCTTGCTCCCTCATCCCCAAAATCCTGTCTCCTGTGGCTCTTACCTTGTTTGCCTGTTCTTTATTGCATCAACTCCTCGAGCGCTCTGTGCTGCAGCTCTGTCCATGGATCCTGCCCATGCTGGTCCATCAGTCCCAGTGGTGGGGTGTGTTGCCAAAATGACATCCCATCACTCAGGGCTCCTTTCAGGATTTACTGCAAGTCATTGCCTCTCCATAGCAGTCCAGTGGTTGTGTCCCCCATGCCCCTCCCCAGCCTAGCCTGGATACTTGCCGCATGTACTGTGGATTCATCACGAGCCTGCAACATAATCTGTGTCCAGCTGGAAGAAGCAGCTTCTCTTTCTTTCTCTCTCCTATTCCTTTCCTTGTAGTACAAGAATATAGCATTGGGTGGGTAGAAAGAAGTCAACTTCACTAGTGCTTACCTTAATTGAATTACTTTTCTCAATGATTGAAGATTATACAGACTTTAGCAGTTTTAAATATGTTAATCTTTACTGAAAAGGCAGAGAGGTCTGTGCTGAAGGATTACATAGAGCTATTGGGGGGGAAGTATGCTTCTTGCTGCCTTTGATCTTGTTTTAGCAAGTGATTTTCATCACACCTAATGCCTCAAGTTGAAGAAATTCTGATTTCTGGGTCACATTAGTTAGTGGCCACATCACCTGTGTTGGGGTAGCTTGCAGTGCTGATTCAAATCTTAATGACATGGAATGGGCAGAACTGAATGCTGGGGCACTGCAACAGAAATATTCTTTCATCACGTGGGTTTATGCTGCAGCTTTTATTGGTGAGCGAATCTGAAGGGCATTAATATGTACAGAAAGCAAAATAAGTCCCTGTTGTCTCTTTCTAGTGACATTTCTGCATTGCATAAGATCTTAAAATTAGAATGAGTTTAACATTTGGGTTTTTTTTTTAATCAGGAACTGAGATTTTAATATTGAAACCACTGATAAGCTCAATGTAATAACATGGGAAATGTAACTGTTTGGAAACCACTAATGAACTTTACTGTTGTGTAATGAAGTTGGTACATGCGCTGCTGAACAGTGTGATGTGTCTTATTAGATAACTGAGGAGCTGCAGGTGGTTCATAGGTAACATGAGGCTGGTGTAACACTGGTCACAGTCGCATCCCTGTTCAACTTAAAACTCGTTCTTAAGGAATTCTTGGCTTTATGAGCTCCAGAGAGCTATTGACCTGTCCTAGTGGTGGTTTAAAATCTTATCCCCTTATCTGCTGTTAATTTCCTAATGTCTTGGTTTTCCTGTGGTTGAGTCTTCAGATGTTTGGGCTTATATTCGCCTGTGTACATTTGCCACGAGTCGCTGAACTCAATATTCTTGGGTACATCTGGAGGCTTGAATATGTGTGATGCATCCTGACAAAGAGGAAGTCAGACAAGAAAGCCAGGAGGCCTGTGTGGAGGAGCAAGGAGCTCCTGGACAAACTCCAGCACCAAAAGGAAGCCTACAGAGGGAGACAGGACAGGTAGCCTGGAAGGAACACAGAGAAGTATTGTCTTAGCAGACAGGGATCAGGTTAGCAAAGCTGAAGCCCATTGCTCCAACCACACTGCCCAAGTCACAGAAGGCAAAGGCAGGGATTTGGAGAATAAAGAACTCTTTGCTGTAGAAGATCTGATTCAAGACCATCAAAGGAACCTGAAGGTGCACAAGATGATGAGACCTGATGAGATGCATCCATGGGTTCTGAGGGAAGTGGCAGATGAAGTGGCCAAGCCAATATCCATCATATTTGAGAAGTTGTGGCAGTCTGGAGAAGTTCCCACTGACTGAAAAAGGGGAAATGTCACCCCCATGTTTAAAAAGGGAAAAAGGAAGATCTAGGAACTCCAGGCCAGTCAGTCTCTCCTCAGTGCCCAGCAAGATCATGGAGCGTGAGGAGCAGGTCGAGGGAGGAGATTCTCCCATTCTGCTGCACTCTGGGGGACCCCCTACCCCTGCAGTCCTGATCCAGCTCTGGGGCAACAGCACAAGAGGGACGTGGTCTAGTGGAAGGTGTCCCTGCCCTTGGCAGGGGGTTGGATCTGGATGAGCTTTAAGGTCCCTTCCAACCCAGACCAGTGTGGGATTCTTCTTTTCTCCATCCCTGAAACAGCCCTTTCTGTAGCCATACATACCAAGCTTGGAGGAAAAAGAGCTAAAAGTCTTGCGGTGACTGTTCTAGTGGTGCCTTTTCATCCCTTTCTAATTGTGGAAGCTTCTGGAGGAGTTAGATCTGTTCTTCAAAGGAAGAATAGCTGTGTCTTTCTGTACTTCTGTATGTTTCTCTGTATGTATGTGAGAAATAACTTGTGAACTTGGAAGAAATGGGTCTTCTTACTCCTTGGTTTAAAGGAATGGATTTCATATCTCCAGGTATAGGGGTGTTTGATGGTACTTGGCACATGATCCAGGTTCTATGAAGCTGATGTCTAAGGCTTTTCCTGTAGCTATAAGTGGGACTAACGGAGAAGTAAAGGTGAGGAACCTCATCTAGACCAGAAGATGTAGCATTTGGAAATTATTAGAGCCAACAGTTGTCAGCCATTCTTCTCAGCCGCACTGATGGCTGAAATTTGTCTTCATCAGTTTGTAAGGAAGTAGCTCCCTTCCTTTCTACCTGATGATTTAATTTAGGTGTTTAAAAGAGTTTCTTGTGTTCATGCATGTGCAAATACCTGTTTGTATCCACTGCTGGTTCAAAACCCTGCACCAACAGACCAAACCAAGCGAACAAATACCCCCAGTGCTTTGAAACATGCCTCAATAAATGGAATTTTGTTGTCTCCATGCAAATACCATCAGATTTTTCAAGACAACCTGCTAAACTTACCTGTAACCTGTGAAAACAGTTACCTTGTAAGAGATGAATGTGTCTGATGGGATGTGGGAGCTCTGATCAATCTCTCTCCTGATGGGCTGGGCTGCATCAAAAGGAGCGTGAGCAGCAGGTTGAAGGAGGTGATCCTGCCCCTCTGCTCTGGTGAGACCTCACTTGCAGCACTGTGCAGTTCTGGGGTCCCCAAGTGGGAGGTGTCCCTGCCCATGGCAGGGGGGTTGGAACTTGATGATCTTGAGGTCCTTTCCAACCCTTACTATTCTATGATTCTATGATTCTATGATGCATATTGAGAGAAATATGCTCAGCAGGATTGCCTAGTTGTGGCCTTATAGCTTGGTAAACATGGCATTGCTATCACTAGTAAAGAGGCAGCAGGCTGCAAACTAGCCCTGCAAGGTTACAGAACTTGTAACGCTTTTTCTGAGCTTGGCTGACTGCAGCTTTGCTTGGGCTTGTTTAGCTGTAGCTGCATTTTGATTGTAATGGACAATGGTAATTGCCTATTTTCTTACTTCTGCTTATAATCATATGATGTAATCATATTTTTATATAGCTATTTGTCGTGGTTTAAGCCCAGCCTGTCACTCAGAAACTACACAGCCATTCGCTTACTCTTCCCCCTTCATCCGCCGGCTCCAGGAAGGATGGGGAGGAGAATCGAAAGAATGTAACTCCCATGGGTTGAGATAAGAACAGTCCAGTAATTAAGGTATAACACAAATCACTACTGCTACCACCAATAATAATAATGATAAGGGAAGTACCCAGGGAAGAGAATACAGCCGCTCACCACCTGCTGACAGATACCCAACCAGACTGAGCAGTGATCTAACACTTCCGGGTAACTGCCCCCAGTTTATATACTGAGCATGATGTGCTGTGGTGTGGAATACCTCTTTGGTTAGTTTGGGTCAGGTGTCCTGTATCTGCTTCCTCTCAGCTTCCCCTCCTCCCTGGCAGAGCATGAGACTCAGAAAGCCTGTGGTCAGAGTAAACATTACTAAGCAACAGCTAAAAACATCGGTGTTATCAGCGCTGTTCCCAGGCTGAAAGTGAAAACCACAGCACTGCACCAGCTATGAGGAAGGAGAAAAATGACAGCTACTGCTGAAACCAGGACACTATTAAAAAGTAATATTCTGCGTAGAATGGAATATTTATATCAGAATAATGATGGCAGTATATAAAGGAGTACAGGTATGGAGTGATAGCAAATGCATTGCAAGTGGGGACAGAGTGGAAACAGCCTGCATGCGTAGGGTGAAGTGATGGGATGACAGTCAAGGAAGCACAGCAGGTGAGTGGCACATCATAGAATCATAGAATAGGTAGGGTTGGAAAGGACCTTAAGATCATTTAGTTCCAACACCCCTGCCATGGGCAGGGACACCTCATAGTAAACCAGGCCATCCAAGGCTATGTCCAACCCCGCCTTGAACACTGCCAGAGATGGAGCATTCACAGCTTCCCTGGGCAACCCATTCCAGTGCCTCACCACCCTCACAGTAAAGAATTTCTTCCTCATATCCAATCTAAACTTCCACTGTTTAAGTTTGAACCCACTACCCCTTATCCTATCACTGCAGTCCCTCATGAAGAGTCCCTCCCCAGCATCCCTAGAGGCCCCCTTCAGGTATTGGAAGGCTGCTACGAGGTCTCCATGCAGCCTTCTCTTCTCCAGGCTGAACAGCACCAACTTTCTCAGCCTATCTTCATACGAGAGGTGCTCCAGTCCCCTGATCATCCTCGTGGCCCTCCTTTGGACTTCTTCTAACAGTTCCATGCCCTATTTATGTCGAGGACACCAGAACTGCCCACAATACTCCAAGTGAGATATCACGAGAGCAGAGTAGACGGGCAGGATCACCACCCTTGACCTGCTGGTCATGCTCCTTTTGATGCAGCCCAGGATACCGTTGGCTTTCTGGGCTGCAAGCACACACTGCCTGCTCATGTTCATTTTTTCATCGACCAACACCCCCAAGTCCTTCTCTGCAGGGCTGCCCTCAATCTCTTCTCTGCTCAACCTGTAGCTGTGCCTGGCATTGCTCCAACCCAGGTGCAGGACCTTGCACTTGGCATGGTTAAACTTCATTAGGTTGGCATCAGCCCACCTCACAAGCGTGTCAAGGTCCCTCTGGATGGCATTCCTTCCCTCCAACATATCAACCGAATCACACAGCTTGGTGTCATCGGCAAACTTGCTGATGGCGCACTCAATCCCACTGTCCATGTCACCAACAAAGATGTTGAACAAGGCTGGTCCCAGCACCGATTTCCGAGGGACACCACTCATTACTGATCTCCAAATGGACATTGAGCCATTGAGCGCAACTCTTTGCGTGCAGCCATCCAGCCATTTCTTTATCCACCGAGTGGTCCACCTATCAAATTGATGTCTCTCCAACTTAGAGAGAAGGATGTCATGGGAGACAGTGTCAAAGGCTTTACACCAGTCCAGGTAGATGACATCAACTGCTCTGCCCCTGTCCATCAGTTCCGTAGCCCCATCATAGAAGGCCATCAGATTGGTCAGGCAGGATTTCCCCTTACTGAAGCCATGCTGGCTGTCACCAAGCACATTGTTGGTTTTCATGTGCCTTAGCATGCCTTCCAGGGTAATCCGCTCCAAGATTTTGAAACGTACAGAGGTGAGACTGACTGGTCTGTAATTCCCCGGCTCATCCATTTTCCTCTTCTTGAAAATGGGGTTATATTTCCCTTTTTCCAGTCACCGGGAACTTCACCTGACTGCCATGATTTTTCAAATATGATGGACAGTGGCTTAGTAACTTCATTTGCCAGCTCCTTCAGGACCCGCAGATGGATTTCATTGGGTCCCATGGACTTGTATACGTTCAGGTTCCTAAGATGGTCTCGAACCAGATCCTCTCCTACAGTGGGCCCAGGGTCTTCATTCTCACTGTGTCTGCTTCTGCCTTCCAAGACTTGGGTGGTGTGGTCAGAGCATTTGCCAGTGAAGACTGAGGCAAAGAAGTCATTAAGAACCTCAGCCTTCTCCAAATCCAGGGTAGCCAGTTCTCCCGATAGCTTCTGGAGAGGACCCACATTGCCCCTAACCTTTTGTTAGCAATGTACCTATAAAATCCCTTCCTGTTATCTTTAACACCCCTAGCCAAGTTTAATTCTAAGTGGGCCTTAGCTTTCCTAACCTGGTCCCTAGCTTCCCGGACAACATCCCTGCATTCTTCCCAGGCCGCCTGACCTTGCTTTTACCTTTTATAAGCCTCTTTTTTGCTTTGAATTTTCCTCAGCAGCTCGTTATCCATCCAAGGATTTTTCCTGGCCCTCCTGCTGAACTTCCTTCTAGTTGGGATGCATCGCTCCTGAGCTTGCAGCAGGCGATCCTTGAATATCAACCAACAGTCTTGGCTTCCCCTGCCCTCTCGTTCTATATCCCATGGAACCTTACTGAGCAGGTTCCTGAAGAGGCCAAAGTCTGCTCTCTTGAAGTCCAGGGCAGTGAGCTTGCTGCAAGCTCTTCTCACTGTCCTGAGGATCTCAAATTCAACCATCTCATGATCGCTGCAACCAAGGCTGCCCTGGAGCATCACATTTCCAACCAGCCCTTCCCTGTTGGTAAGGACGAGGTCAGGCATCGCACCTCTCCTTGTTGGCTCCTCTATTACTTGCAGGAGAAATTTTTCTTCCACACAATTGAGGAACCTCCTGGATTGCTTGTGCCGGTGTGTACCATCCCTCCAACAGATATCAGGGTGGTTGAAGTCTCCCATGAGAACAAGGGCCTGAAAGCGTGAGGCTGTTCCTATCTGTCTATAGGGCGCTTCATCCACTGAGTCCCCTTGGTCAGGCGGTCTGTAACAGATCCCCATAATAATGTCACCCACCGCTGTTCTGCCTTTAACCCTGACCCACAAACTCTCTGTCGAGTGCTCACCTGTCCCCAGACAGAGCTCCATACTCTCCAGCCTATCCCTAACATAAATAGCAACTCCCCCTCCTCATCTGCTGGGCCTGTCTTTCCTAAAGAGCCGGTAACCTTCCATTCCAACACACCAGTCATAGGAGCCATCCCACCATGTTTCTGTGATGCCTATGATATCATACCCCCGTAGACGTGCACACATCTCTAATTCCTCTTGTTTGTTCCCCATGCTACGGGCATTTGTATAGAGGCATTTGAGCCGAGATCCAATTGAAGCCGGGTCATTGGCTGGAGCAGCTGGAATATCCCTACATTGCTCCGAACGTTTACTGTAGGTGCTGCCAACCGACTGGGTGTGTTGGGATGGAATGCTGCCCCCCTCCCCCAACACATCTAGTTTAAAGCATCCTTGACCAGTCTGGCAAGCCTCCTACCAAACCCACTCTTCCCTTTCCTTGTCAGACCAGCTCCACCAGCCCCCAGTAGACCTGGCCTACTAAATAGAGTCGCATGTTCAAGGTACCCAAACCCCTGACTATAGCATCACCCTTCTAACCGTTTATTAATCTGGCCAATCCTCCTGGCCTTTTCAAGGTCCTGCCCTGTATCCTGGAGAATTGACGAAAAGACAATCTGCACTCCAGAGGCCTTAACCACCTCTCTGAGAGCTCTGTAGTCCTTCTTTATGTTCTCCAGGCTACTTCTATCTATATCAGTAACACCCACACAGATCACTAGAAGTGGGTAATAGTCAGTGGGACCGACTAGAGCAGGCAGCTTCTCTGCAACAGTCCTGATCCGAGCCCCTGTTACGCAACACACCTTCCTTGAGCCTGGGTCAGGCCAACAGATGCGTACCTCTCTTCCTTTGAGTATAGAGTGCCCTACGACTACAACCCACTACTTTTTCCTGGCAGCACCAGTAGCGATCTTCTTTACCAGTGCATCAGCCGGTTGTTCCTGGTGGAAGTGCGGTTCCTCATCAGCCCCCTGCAGGACAGCAAAGCAGTTCTGGGTGAGGACAACAGATGTAGGAGGAAGCTCCTTGCTTTTAATTGTCCTCTTCCTCCTTTTTTTGTTGTTTTTTTGTTTTGTTTTGTTTTTTTCTGTTACTGTTTCCCAGCTTCCTGGGTTAGTGGCCTCCTTTCCTGCATGAGCGACAGTAGACACTCGAGGCCCCTGCACAGTCTGGTCCTTGAGCAAAGCAGTGCTGTTTCCCCTCAGCTCCCCTGACACCTTTCAACCTGGTAACAGCTTCCTGCAGCTCAACCACCTTCTGCAGAAGGACCTCCACCAGGGAACAGAGTGCAGCCCTGCTGATTGTGCACCCTCCTCCAGGAGAGCACTGCAGGCACTCTCTACACCCCGAGCTCTGCACTGCAGCCTCCCTTCCTATCGGCTGTGCCTGAGTGCCTAGGCTGGCCACCGCCGGGGCAGCCAGAGCAGAGCTCCCAGACAGGGCCCTGGTCATACGGTGAGTGCTGACCGTCCCGCTTGCTTGCCCTTACAAACTGCCTCCAGCCGGCCTTGCTCGCGCTCCGTGAGGAGGTTTTTACCCGGTCAGGGGTGATGCCGCTCCTCCTGGCATCGCCCCCTCTGGGTCAGCTGCTCGCTCTCCTGAGCCGCTGGTTCCTGGGTAAGAACCTGTCGAGGACTTGAGGCTCCCTCGGTGCCTGTTGCTGCTCCGAGGTGAAGCTCCTGGACGCCAAGCCTCCCCCCCTTCAGGCGCTGCAGGCATCCCCTCTTGAGACAGTTACCTTCTTTTTTTTCTTTTTCTGTAATAATTAGATCTAGGCTAATAATCCTTTGTGTCAGCTATTCAGCTGGTAAGATTTTGATTGCATGAACACTAAATTTTTGTCTTAGTGTTTTCTTTTTGCTCACAAAAACAATTTGAGTGTAGCAAAATATGCCTAAACCAGAGCAAAGCTTAGTTGTCCCACTGAATTTAAGCCATTTTAAATTGAGCTCTCCATTTATGGTTCACTTCAGTTACAACCCCACTACATTCTCAGCAGGATGAAACCCAGTCTCGTTAGCTCTGCTGCACCATGTTGCTCATTCCCAGACAGGATTTTCAGGTTGCTGTGGCTTGTGTACACTGGGTATAGGGTAGAAAGCAGGGGACAGGAAGATGCTGGCATGACACAGTGAGCTGCTGGTAGATGTGAGCCAGCCTGGGATCCTTTTAGGCATGGAGGTTGAGGTTTTAACCTTTCCCACCAAAAAGTGCAGAGCACATGGCTCACTCTGAGTCAGGCGTGGCATGGGAGGCAGCAGGTGGAGGTGGTATGTGTGACAGGATCACATGAGCTTGAACATTCACCCCTGTATTAGCATGGCAGTGAAGATGTTGTGTTAAATCTGCCTGTTCTGCCAACCTTACCCAGAACATGTCACCGACTGAGTTACTAGCAACAACTTTCAGAGACTGAGTTAATTGGTTTTGGATTAGGAGGTAGAAGAGCAGTGCTGGGGAGAGCTCGTCATTGCAACTACAAATGTGTAGAAGAGCAACTTGGACCAAGAAGCTGCTCCCAGAAAGGCTAAATGCAAGTTCCTCCTAACTTCTGTGGGTACATGGTTAAGTTCAATAGACTAGCAGATGTTGATACGCTGTCAAGTACCAGATGCACTTAAACATCCTGACTGTACTCTTAACAGGAATTCTTCAGTAACTCCTTTACACGTGAAAATGGTTCACACATTTACTGGGTGCAATGAATAACTCTGGCCGCTTAAGCATAAAACCCCCACCATCATTGTGAGAAAGCTAGTTACCGTAAGTGGACAGACTTAAGGAGAAAACAATAAAATTCAGCAGTTTGCCTGCTGGTCAGCTTACAAGCGAGAAGATTTGCCAAGATTTGTCTTCTCAAATGCTGTTGTAGAGTGGGTAAGAAAATAGCTTTACAGACCTGTGAAGTGTAATCACGACATGGTAACAGAAAGAGGTTGATGTGCATAGAAATACCCATTTACATGCTATATAGAAAGCATGCTAAATTTGATCTATATGTAGATAATTACTCTTGATTATGTGTTATGAAGAATTACTAAGTAGGCAAAGCAAATGCAAGTCAGACACAAATTATTATTACCTGAGCTTTAGATTTGTGTTTATATTGTGGAAAGTGCTGAAACTGAACATGCCTAAGATAAATCAACTGCTCATTTCTCTATAGAGGAGACCAAAGAATTTATGACATAAAATAGTCTTATGCAGTGCTTTTGCAGCGAATATTCTCAGTTAATTTTTCACTTCCATTACCTTAGAAAAAGAAAAATCTGACAGCTGACTATTTTTCTTTGCTCTTTTTGAAACATTTAATGTAGATAACCCCCCACCAGCAATATTTTCATCTTTATCAAACTGGGATATCAATCTTCACAAATTTCAGATCCTTTACAGCCCATTTAATTTAAAAATATATATTCTTTGGGTTTTTTTTTCTCTTTAATTCCACAGACATAATTCTAAATGAGCAAGTTCCTGGGTAAGTTCCCTACTTTAATTTTTTTGGAATACATCAGAACTTTAATACTAGCTTATGGTCGGGATCATTGACCTTTACTCTGCTCTCGTGAGACCTCACTTGGAGTATTGTGTGCAGTTCTGGTGTCCTCAACATAAAAAGGACATGGAACTGTTAGAACAAGTGCAGAGGAGGGCCACGAGGATGATCAGGGGACTGGAGCACCTCTCTCATGAAGATAGGCTGAGAAAATTGGTGCTGTTCAGCCTGGAGAAGAGAAGGCTGCGTGGAGACCTCATAGCAGCCTTTCAATACCTGAAGGGGGCCTCTAGGGATGCTGGGGAGGGACTCTTCATTAGGGACTGTGGTGAGAGGACAAGGGGTAATGGGTTTAAACTTAAACAGGGGAAGTTTAGATTGGATCTGAGGAAGAAATTCTTTACTGTAAGGGTGGTGAGGCCCTGGAATGGGTTGCCCAAGGAGGTTGTGGATGCTTCATCCCTGGCGGCGTTGAAGGTGGGGTTGGACATAGCCTTGGATGGCATGGTTTAGTGTGAGGTGTCCCTGCCCATGGCAGGGGGGTTGGAACTCGATGATCTTGAGGTCCTTTCCAACCCTTACTATTCTATGATTCTATGATTCTATGTTGGAGCAATCAAGTGTTTACCTTTCTGAAGTGAGGGTACCACATGTGCTGTTTCTGGACAGCCAAGGCCCTCATCCTGTCTTGCTTTTCATATACAAGTGATCTTGACTCTTCCCCTCTCCTGCAGTGTGTAGGAGGGACACACTTCTCTTGACCTCTGTAGATAATGCACTTATGCCTCTGGCTATGAGAACTGACTTTTTTTTCACTATCTTATACTATTTTTGGAGTGTTTAGATAGATGGCGGATTTATCTATCACACATAAACCCACAAGCATCAACAACTAAGCAGGTAATTGAATTGAACAATGCCTGAGTCTTTGAAATACCTGCATAAGTCACCCCACAGGTGCGACCTTGACTTATTGGAAGGAATGAGCTTTGCCATTACTTTCAACACCTGGCAGCTTTCTTTTCTGTAGAATCACTGCCTCCCAGGGCCTCTAAACAAAAATTTGTCCCACATATGACTGATATCGCTTGTCCTGATGTTCCTTTCTTCTTGGTGTGGCTCCCTATCAAAATGAATGTCCTACCCAGACTCTGCCAGATTTGACCAGATAACACGTGGTTTAGTGGGAGATGTCCCTGCCATGGCAGGGGGGTTAGAACTAGATGATCTTAAGGTCCTTTCCAACTCTAACTATTCTATGATTCTGTGATTCTATGATATGTGTCTAATATATATTGCTTACCTGGGACAAAGCATTTTTCTCTTTTCCTTCACCATGGGTTTTACATATACCTGTGAGATCAAGCCGTTGCAGCAAAGTAGTACATGTTGCATTTGTAGCTTTATTTTGCTGAAGGCACATAGTTTTAGGCATGAAGCTGTGTAGTGCAGAGGTTACTGAGCTCTGCATCCTGAGGCCTCATCCCCAGAGGCAGAAGGAGGTGACAGAATAGCAAATTGAGGAACATGCACACATTTCATGCTAAGCCAGGACCCTGTCTGGCGAAAGGCAAATCTTACCAGGGCCTGACTTTCAGCAGTAAGTGCTCAGCCCTTCCTGAAGGCAGGTGTTTTTACAGCACCTCAAACTGACAAGGCAAAATTAAAAGAAAGACAAGCTGCTTTCATAATTTTACCCTGCCACAGTTCAGCACATCTTCTCATCAGGGTTTAGACTGTTTCACAATCTTCAGTGTTATGGTTTCTGAGCTAGTAGCTTCATTTCTATTGGTACTGTATGACTGCTTATAAAGGAATGAGAGTGATAGATTTGTTTTATGGCATCCATTTCTCCAGCTGGACTATGGGCAGTCTGAAAACATGTAAAGCCCCAGTGGGTTTATAGAGTTTGCTATATGGCCAGACTCTATACCCTACCAGACTGGGTTATAGAGAGTATAGAGAGTTTGGCCCCATGGACAACTCTAGTGTCTTCAGAAGAGGGACTGTTTCTCACCTAGACCATGCATTCAGCTTTACATGTTTCTTTTGTGTGCCACTTCTGTTTACTGTATTTTGGCAAAGGTTTTGAACAACCAACCATTCAGGACAAAGAACTTGTTTTGTTCTTGTGCAAAGGGGGCAATTTTGATTCCATGGCACCCCCAAAGCTTGTGGTTGAAATAGTGAAAGAGGTAACAGATGGAGACCAGATAGTTGTGAGTGTACAAGGAAGCAATGAAACAATGTTAGGCAGCATGATAAATCGCCTAATCATTAAAGGGGTTTTGTGTGGAAACAACGGCAAAGAGGGCATTGAAGAAGATTAATGAGTTAATTTTAGCACCTGTTTATAAAAGCTTCTCTAAATATGTGCTGCAGTGTTGGAGAAAGCCCAAAGGGCTCCTGAAAACAACAAGTGTCAGGTAGTGGCTGAGATTTTTGGCCCTTGAGTAGAAACGAGGATGCAGCTGGCCTTGCGATATCATACAGGAGATGGTTGGGGGGTTAACTAACCAAAACGGAACTTTAACACAAAGAGGAAACACAATCCATGTGACAAAAAAGAAGGAATAATGGAGAGTTGCAAAGAGAGAAAGGGCACAGTTAAGGCAACTGACCATTGCAACAACTTTCAGAGTAGGCATGAGCAAATCAAAATCTTGGAGCGGATTCTCCTGGAAGGCATACTGAGGCACATGAAAAACAACAAGGTGCTTGGTGACAGTCAGCATGGCTTCAGTAAGGGGAAATCCTGCCTGACCAATCTGGTGGCCTTCTATGATGGGGCTACGGAACTGATGGACAGGGGCAGAGCAGTTGATGTCATCTACCTGGACTGGTGTAAAGCCTTTGACACTGTCTCCCATGACATCCTTCTCTCTAAGTTGGAGAGACATCAATTTGATAGGTGGGCCACTCAGTGGAGAAAGAACTGGCTGGATGGCCACACGCAAAGAGTTGTGTTCAATGGCTCAATGTCCATCTGGAGATCAGTAACGAGTGGTGTCCCTCAGAAACTGGTGTTGGGGCCGGTCTTGTTTAATATCTTTGTTGGTGACATGGACAGTGGGATTGAGTGTGCCCTCAGCAAGTTTGCCGATGACACCAAGCTGTGTGGTTCGGTTGATATGTTGGAGGGAAGGAATGCCATCCAGAGGGACCTTGACATGCTTGTGAGGTGGGCTGATGCCAACCTAATGAAGTTTAACCATGCCAAGTGCAAGGTCCTGCACCTGGGTTGGAACAATGCCAGGCACAGCTACAGGTTGAGCAGAGAAGAGATTGAGAGCAGCCCTGGGGAGAAGGACTTGGGGGTGTTGGTCGATGAGAAAATGAACATGAGCCAATGGTGTGCGTTCACAGCCCAGAAAGCCAACGGTATCCTGGGCTGCATCAAAAGGAGTGTGACCAGCAGGTCGAGGGAGGTGATTCTGCTCCTCTACTCTGCTCTCATGAGACCTCTCTTGGAGTATTGTGTGCAGTTCTGGTGTCCTCAACACAAAAGGGTCATGGAACAGTTGGAACAAGTCCAAAGGAGGGCCACGAGGATGATCAGGGGCTGGAGCACCTCCCATATGAAGGTAGGCTGAGAAAGTTGGTGCTGTTCAGCCTGGAGAAGAGAAGGCTGCGTGGAGACTCATAGCAGCCTTCCAATACCTGAAGGGGGCCTCTAGGGATGCTGGGGAGGGACTCTTCATTAGGGACTGCAGTGATAAGACAAGGGGTAGTGGGTTCAAACTTAAACAGGGGAGGTTTAGATTGGATATGAGGAAGAAATTCTTTACTGTGAGGGTGGTGAGGCACTGGAATGAGTTTCCCAGGGAAGCTGTGGATGCTCCATCTCTGGCAGTGTTCAAGGCGGGGTTGGACATAGCCTTGGATGGCCTGGTTTGGTATGAGGTGTCCCTGCCCATGGCAGGGGTGTTGGAACTAAATGATCTTGAGGTCCTTTCCAACCCTAACTATTCTATGATTCTATGATTCTATGATGCATCTGTGAAGGTCAGAGGAAAGGTTGCTGCAGCACTGGATAGGCAATGGACATCAGCTATCCAGTTGCACCAGCTGTGTGTGTAAGGGTGGACACAAATGGCATATGCAGATATAAATGCAAGGTTTATGGATATGTGTGAAATGGAAACGACATGGAGCGAGTTCTGAGTTAGGGACGGCACAGTTTATGGACCTGATGACAAGCTGCAACATTGTCCTGAAGCATCAAGATGGATTGGAAAGATATTAAAGGCTGTCCCTCAGTCACATGCTGTTCAAACTGGCAACCAGGTATCAATGTAGTGTCAGAGAGGGAGACCAGGATTTCAGCCTGTGCTGAAGGGAAATGGGTGAGGAGCAGACAGGTAGCTCTGCGAGCTGTCTGTCCTTGAGATAAAAGCATTTCTGAGATGAGTGCAGGTGAGAGAAGTGTCGCAGGGACGCAGAAAGCTGAAAGGGGATGAAAAGTAGCCTCTGAATAACATACCACAGGAGTGACTAGGGGGCAGGTGGAGTACCAGAAAAGAACAGAATACTGGGTACTAAGGGTCACTGAAGACAGAGTACTTGTGGAAAAAGAAATCATTAGACCTCTTCTGTTGACATGTTTCATCTGAGTATAGAGGAAAAACATTGGCTTTACAGCAAGCCTGAAGTTATTCCATTACATTCCTTGATGTGTCAAAATTAACATGGAGACCACGTGCTTTATAGGTACATCGCAGTCTTGTGAGTGATTTAGAAGTAGTAACCTATAATTTTTGAAGTAGAATGTAGCTCACTGACTTCCTTACAAACCTTAATTTCCATCTTTGCTTTTGCAGGAAGCTTCCTGCAATTTCCAATTTTATGCAGCATTTTCTGTGGGATAATAATTTTTGTTTCTGAGTCTACAATGACCATATACATTAAATATTCATTATAGAACAGCAATTAAAGCAAATATGCCCCCCCCCCCCCAAATGTTTATGACTATTTTAAATACTCAGAACTTAATTAAGGAAGTTGTGAGATTAAAGAATTAAAGTAAGGCTTTATTGGGTGGTCAAAGGGTTAAGTTGTAAGAATAAAAACATCTTAAGCTTTTGTAGTGCTAAGGCCAGGGGGAAAAATGGCCAGTAAAAATAGAGAAGAAAGACTAACTAAAAATAAAACTTAGGGTTAACATAGAAATTGCACCTCTTTACTTAGCTTCTGATTGGTGTTATTTATTGACAGCCTATATTTGCCTATCTAGACATGTCTTGCTTTTGAGAGTAGTATTTTCAATGAACTATACCTGTATAGCTTTCTCTAGAAATTACTGAGGTGGTACTGTCTAAATTACCCTAGCACTGAAGAATTTATAAAAAACTTTTGCAGTTCAAAATCATGATTATATTTTGATTAACTAGTGACACATATATGCAAGTTTGTGTAAAAGAAAACACTAGGAGATAGGGCTTTTGTTTTAGCATATTGTTCAAGATGAATATCAGTGGCAAACCAGTCTGTGGTTCACCAGGGACAAGAATTCATCCTCCAAAGATGTTGTATGAAATGTTTAACTTCATGCCTATACTAAATGCTCCGAACTTCTTAACATACAGATTTCTACAGCTGCTTCTGTATAATTAGCATTTATTCAGCCTGTGAGATTTAGCTCAGGGTTTGTCACTCTGTAAAACTTTCTTAGAACTCCTGAAAATATATATTGTAAAAGTAGAAACTTCACTGAAGAGGTCAGTCAAGGAAGCATATGCAGCAACGGTTTTTCTTATTTATCCCTCTTCAAATACTAGTTTGATTAGAGAAAAAGGCTTGTCTGGAAACCCACTATTGCTATTAATCGACAGCTCCACTGCTGCTCACTTGGGTTTATCTGCCTAGCTCTAGAAATGCGAAACTTGTATCACCACAATCTTTCAGTTTGAACACAATCATCCTTCAGTCTGTTGAGAGAGCACCACATTATGTTTTACAACCTAATGAGCCAGCAGTTTGTTAACCTCTGTGTTATTTTATTTGTAGCTTTAATAAAAACAAGACTTCCAAGCCTCTCTTCCTTGCACTGAAGAAGTCTGATATGGTGTATTTTTGTGCACAGAAGTTTGCTTCAATGCCATTTTCCACTGAAATCTGTGCCAAGGCTCTTAAAGAAACTAATGCAATAGTTTTGAAGCCATGATGCATGATTTATATAATACTGCTCCTTTACATCAATTACATCTCCTGCTTTGCCTGAGCTGCCTCTTCCCCCAGTAAAAGTCCCACATATCAGGACTTAAGTGATATGATTCAGCTCATGCCATTAAATGACAGTGAAGTTTACAAATAGCACTGTACAACTAAAAGCAGATTTTGGCCTTTTTTGGTTTTTTGCAACACAGTTCTATTGTCTTGAAAGGTAATTTTTAGAATTTAAAGCCATACTGTCAGATACTGGCCAAGCAGTCTTCGTGTCTTCACCAGTGCTCCCAGAAGGATTTTGAGCTGGGGAACTCATTGTGAACTGCTTTATTGAAAGGCTGTGGAAAAAATAACAGCAAATAAAACAACAGCAGAGCTATCTGAGCAAGATATGTCATACAGCCCCCTCAGGTGTATGAGCATGGCTGCTTGCTGCTGCTGCAGCTGAACTTGAGAAAAGATCACAAAATAGCTGAGAAGTGATGTATTTTGAATATATATTGTGGAGAAGCTCGTACGAATTATCTGACATAACAGATGCTCCTTGAGTTAAGTAAATAGTTTCAATTAATGAAGCTTTCAGTGCTTTCACATATTTACTTTTCTTGTGAGCTCTTATTGGGAAGATTTGGAATTCATGCCTGTAATATTCTCCAAGTTGAAAAGATTTTTGTGGTTTGGGTTTTAAAATTCATATTAAAATCAGTTTGTTTTGATTGGAATTGCAGTTCTTCAAAGTCGAGTGCTTCCTTTAGACTTAGAAGGAATAAGAACACATTTCAGCTATGGCATATGGCACTTCAAACATGCTCTCTATTTATTCTGTCATCATTTCAGGCACGTAATTTCCATTAATTTTCATGACATGTGCTTCCATCAAAGGATATAGTTTCTTTATAGTGTTGCCTTAAATAACTTGGAAACTAATATTGGAAGACATATCTGATGCCTCCTGCCCTTAGAAATCGATGTTAAGCCTCAGTGAATGCCTAAGAAAACTTGCTGTGCATGATGAAAGGCATGTCCTGGCTCTGTAATCTAGGAGAGGCATGGTGGCTCTGGAAAGAGGCAAATTTTCCAGGTGAATTGTTATTGTGGGCTGCTGGTTCCTTGAATCCTGACTCAAATTCCTTTCTGGCAGAGTTTAAATGCTATCTGGGATCAAAACTGTTTCTCCTTGTTTGCACAAATTATGTAACTTATCTTTGTGTGAAGTGAAACCAAATTTCACGATGCATGGAAAAATTAGTCAGCTCCTGTGATCACCCACTGTGCCTCAGTCAAAATGATCAAGGAAATAAATTCAAGACTCATTTCTGTTTTCGTAGTTTTCAATTATTGGATTCAAATGGAAATATCTGTAATCCTGTGCTTATGAATCTGGGAAGTACATTGACATCTGTGGCTCCTTAACATCTCTTAAGATGAAATCAGAGGGTTTTTTTGGCAGAACACATGAAAGCAGAATCCAAACTGTAATGGATCCTTCATAGGACTTTATTCCTCTCTTCTATGGCTAGTGAAAACTCTTGGACTCCTAAGAATTTCTGGACCAGCATCTGCAGACTTCTGTCAAGAAAACTACAGCTAACTTAATGAAAAATTATCTACAAAAAGAGTCAGTTGAAGCTGAAGACACAGGCACAGTCTGCCCTGTGCTGTAGGCACAGGCTCTGGTTGTGAATCTGATTAAAGTGCTGCATTGCTAAAAGTCTGTTCAGAGAGTAAGACACAATAGAGGGCAAGGGAATCTAGAATTTGTGTGTTTCATAAAACCAACATGTCATACATAGAATGAATACTGTTTTGTTAAGGTTGTGATTACTTTGCTCCTGATTTGGCCTGGAAACAGCATTCTGTATGAGTTTATGCTGTTGGTGCTTCAGATCAGGAGTAATTCAGTGAAATTAATTGTGTATTTCAGTGGAAAGCTAACACAAAAGAAAGAAGAAAGAGATGTGTTAGTAAATCACAAAGTAAAATAAATTCTTAGTAACTCTGCTCTGCTTTTGCAACTCAGGAAAGTGTGGATAATTTTGACTAATACTTCAGTATTCCTCGTCTCATGTAGTAGAAGCTTGCTTTAGATTTTGGAAAGCATTTAGGATTTTCTTGTAGAACAATTTTTGTATTAATGAAAGCGTACTCATCAAAATACATTTGAGACCATTAAGATTGAAAAGACATGAAAGAGAAGACGGGGCGTTTTCAGAGCCTTAAACCTTGGTGAGGTGGTGATTTTTTGCTAAAGCACTGTTGCCCAGCCTGCCTCTTCTGATTTACCTGTAGGCAATAAGCTCATCAGTATTAGCCCCAGAGTATTACAGCCCCAAATTCTAAAGGTCTTCTGCAGTAGTCTTCAAACGCAGGCTGATTTGTGGCTTTATATCCAAATGGGGTCATATCAATTGAGTCAGCCACCCTGGTGTAGAAGTGCTATGCCACCTGGGAAGGGCTCACAGAATTGCACCAGCTTCAGCTGCCACCTCTCAGGAAAAGTCCTATTTTTAAACTAGGACAAGACACAACACAACTAACATTTTTTTTCCTTAAAAATTTTATCTGTTCTCTTGTCTTTGCAGAAATGCTGTTTAATTCCTCCTACTCCTTATTGCCATCTAGTGAACCAGACTAATACCCTCCCTACCCCATTATTACCACTCTGATTCAATTTCCTGAGTATAAAAGTCCAAAAGGATTAAATGCTTCTCCCCCTGTCTATGCAGACAACATAATCCAGGCAGAAAAACCTCAGCCTCCTGGTCAGGAGATGAGGAAAAATGGGGAGGAGAATCAGGGTTAAGACCTTGCACTACTTAGGAACAAAACCACAGAGAATGACAATTATTGGCAAGCACCTCATTCTACAGGTACACATGGTGTGGACTTTACTGACCTTTGTGCCATGGCTATCTTTAAATAGAACTGTCTGAAAGTTTTTTACTGTATGTGGACACTATTGACTTCTAATGGATGCTACTTTTTTATAGCTGAAAGCTCTATGACCCCTAAGAATTCCTTTTGCAGAGAAATTTTTCTTTATATTTTGCAGTATGTGCTTAGGAAAAAAGATATTTTTCATATAAATTTTCAGATTGGTCTAACATCTTTCTCCTTATTTGATTTGCCCACAATCAGTCATTACCTCTAGCTGCTAGTTTAAAACACTGTACAATAAGAAACATTATTCTGTCTTATGTGTCCATCTCTAGGGTTCCTAATTCATTCATTGAATCATACTGTGAATTCAGAATATGGGTGATTTAAACACATTTTAAAATGTTGATTCTATGCAATGCAGAGACCAACCTGTCACTATCAGAAAGATTGCATCGCATTAGTTGCAAGTAAGGAGCACAAATGGCTTCTTCAGAGTCATAATTCCTGGTTTCTAAACCAGCTGATACCGACCCATGTGCTGTGGCATGTATGCTCACCTATCATATTCTCCTGAGACACTGTGCTCCAAGGTAACACCAGAAATAACAGATGATGTTACATATGTTTGATATTTTTTGTGTGTGTGTGCTGTTTTTTTTTTTTTTTTTTTTTTTTTTTTAACTCTCTAAAAGGATTAAGCAATGCTATGCAAAATGTTATTATAGCTTTTGGCAAAGTAACTTCTGTCTTCCAGAACCTGGGCTGATTTTTGAGCCTATTGTCCAGCTTCATTTGAGTTTCCTCAAGTATTTTGTTACTACAAGTACCTTCATTCATGCTTGCAATGTTGTCTCTGCCCATGCTTCTTGTGGTCTTGAGACTGAAATAGTCACGGGTCTACTCAGTCTGAATTACGGTTGCAAGAGTGGCAAGATGTGATTCAGCTTCATAAAATCACACAATCATAGTATGGTTTGGGTTGGAAAGGACCTTAAAGATCATTCAGAAAGCCAACCGTATCCTGGGCTGCATCAAAAGGAGCATGACCAGCAGGTCAAGGGAGGTAATCCTGCCCCTCTACTCTGCTCTTATGAGACCTCACTTGGAGTATTGTGTGCAGTTCTGGTGTTCCCAACATAAAAAGGACATGGAACTGTTGGAAGAAGTCCAAAGGAGGGCCACAAGGATGAGCAGGGGACTGGAGCACCTCCCATATGAAGGTAGGCTGAGAAAACTGGGGCTGTTCAGCCTGGAGAAGAGAAGGCTGTGTGGAGACCTGTCCTGGGTTCAGCAGTAGCAGTCATTTTTTCTCCTAGGTAGCTGGTGCAGCGCTGTGTTTTTGATTTTGGGCCTGGGAGCAGTGCTGATAACACCAGTGTTTTCAGTTACTGCTTGGTGATGTTTAGGCTGGCCAAGGACTTTGTGAGCCTCATGCTCTACCAGTGAGGAGGGGAAGCCGGGAGGAAGGAGAGACAGGACACCTGACCCAGACTAACCAAAGAGGTTATTCCATACCACATCACATCATGTCCAGGATGTAGAGACAGAGAGGAGAGACCCGGAAGGGTGGTGAGGGTGCACGGTGGGGGATGCACTGTGGGGGTGCACTGGGGGGGTGTGCACTGCTTGTTGAGGTTGGTGATGAGCTATTGTATCTTTTCCTTGTATTTGCCTTGTCATTATTGTTACTGGTGGGGGTGCACTGTGTGGTCAGGCTTGATATTGGATGGTGAGGCAATTGTATTCTTTCCTTGTATTTGCCTTGTCGTTATTATTATTGGTGGTAGCAGTAGTGATTTGTGTTCTACCTTAGTTACTAAACTGTTCTTATCTCAACCTGTGGGAGTTGCATTCTTTCGATTCTCCTTCCCATCCCTCCAGGAGTGGAGGGAAGAAAGAGTGGGGAGTGAGTGAGAGAGCAGCTGTGTGAGTTTACAGACTTAAACCACGACAAGACCTCATATCAGCCTTCCAATATCTGAAGGGGGCCTATAGGGATGCTGGGGAGGGACTCTTCATGAGGGACTGTAGTGATAGGTGCTTGGTGACAGCCAGCATGGCTTCACTAAGGGGAAATCCTGCCTGACCAATCTCGTGACCTTCTATGAAGGGGCTACGGAACTGATGGACAGGGGCAGAGCAGTTGATGTCATCTACCTGGACTTGTGTAAAGCCTTTGACACTGTCTCCCATGACATCCTTCTCTCTAAGTTGGAGAGACATCAATTTGATAGATGGACCACTCGGTGGATAAAGAACTGGCTGGATGGCCACACGCAAAGAGTAGTGCTCAGTGGCTCAGTGTCCAGCTGGAAACCAGTAACGAGTGGTGTCCCCCAGGGATTGGTGTTGGGACCGGTCTTGTTCAACATCTTTGTGGGTGACATGGACAGTGGGATTGAGTGCGCCCTCAGCAAGTTTGCCGATGACACCAAGCTGTGTGGTTTGGTTGATAAGTTGGAGGGAAGGAATGCCATCCAGAGGGACCTTGACACGCTTGTGAGGTGGGCTGATGCCAACCTAATGAAGTTTAACCATGCTAAGTGCAAGGTCCTACACCTGGGTTGGAGCAATGCCAGGCACAGCTACAGGTTGGGCGGGGAGGAGATTGAGAGCAGCCCTGGGGAGAAGGACTTGGGGGTGTGGGTTGATGAGAAAATGAACATGAGCCGGCAGTGTGCTCTTGCAGCCCAGAAGGCCAACCATATCCTGGGCTGCATCAAAAGGAGTGTGACCAGCAGGTCGAGGGAGGTGATCCTGCCCCTTTACTCTGCTCTCGTGAGACCTCACTTGGAGTATTGTGTGCAGTTCTGGTGTCCTCAACATAAAAAGGACATGGAACTGTAAGAACAAGTGCAGAGGAGGGCCACGAGGATGACCAGGGGACTGGAGCACCTGTCCTATCAAGATAGGCTGAGAAAATTGGGGCTGTTCAGCCTGGAGAAGAGAAGGCTGCGTGGAGACCTCATAGCAGCCTTCCAATACCTGAAGGGGGCCTCTAGGGATGCTGGGGAGGGACTCTTCATTAGGGACTGTGGTGAGAGGACAAGGGGTAATGGGTTTAAACTTAAACAGGGGAGGTTTAGATTGGATATGAGGAAGAAATTGTTTACTGTGAGGGTGGTGGGGCCCTGGAATGGATTGCCCAGGGAGGTTGTGGATGCTTCATCCCTGGCGGCGTTGAAGGTGGGGTTGGACATAGCTTTGGATGGCATGGTTTAGTGTGAGGTGTCCCTGCCCATGGCAAGGAGGTTGGAACTCGATGATCTTGAGGTCCTTTCCAACCCTTACTATTCTATGATTCTATGATTCTATGATAGGACAAGGGGTAATGGGTTCAAACTTAAACAGGGGAAGTTTAGATTGGATATGAGAAAGAAATTCTTTACTGTAAGGGTGGTGAGGCACTGGAATGGGTTGCCCAGGGAAGTTGTGAATGCTCCATCCCTGGTGGCGTTCAAGGTGGGGTTGGACATAACCTTGGATGGCCTGGTTTACTGTGAGGTGTCCCTGCCCATGGCAGGGGGGTTGGAATTAGATGATCTTAAGGTCCTTTCCAACCCTAACTATTCTGTGATTCTACGATCTAGCTCCAACCATCTTTCCATGGGCAGGGACACCTTCCACTAGAACCTGGTTGGTCAAAGCCCTATCCAGCGTGGCCCTGAATACTGCCAGGGATGGGGCAGACAAGGCTTCTCTGGGCAACCTATGCCAGTGTCTTTCCACCTTCACATTAAAAAATTTCTTCCTAATGCCTAATCTATATATCTTCTCTTTCAGATTAAAGCCATTACCCCTTTCCTTATCACTGCATATCCTTGTAAAAAGTCCCTCTCCAGATTACTTGAAGGCCCCTTTAGGTACTGGAAGGCTGCTGCAATGTCTCCCTGGAGCGTTCTCTTCTCCAGGCTGAACAAACCCAACTCTCTCAGCCTGTTTTCATAGGAGGGGTGCTCCAGCAGTCTGAGCATCTTAATGGTCTCCTCTGGACTTGCATGGGCAGGTCCACATCCTTCTTGTGTTGTGGTCTCCAGCGCTGGATGCAGTACTGTAGACTGGGTCTTGCCAGAGTGGAGTAGAGGGGGAGAATCACCTCTCTCAACTTGCTGATCACGCTTCTTTTGATGCTGTCCAGCATATGGTTGCCTTTCTGGGCTGCAAATGCATGCTGCTGGTTTGAGTTGACCTTCTCATTGAGTAATAGCCCCAAGTCCTTCTTATCAGGGCTGCTCTCAATCCGTCCCCTACCCAGCCTGTATTTGCACCAACCCAGGGGCAGGACCTTGCACTTGGCCTAAAAGAAAACTTATACAGTGATGATAGGTAAGATAATAGGATTAATTAAGACTGATAAATTGTATTAATATATTATTTATAACTGTAAATGATGGAGAAGGAATTAACATTTGAAGAAGCAAAACTCTCTCCTCTTTGGAGAAAGAAGGCTAGATTCTGAGGATTACATTCTGTTTTTCTACAAATCCACAGTAACACTGTCAGTGGTGGTAAAGTTACTCTGACTCATTATAGGTAAAGATCATAGAACCACAGAATCAGGGAACAGTTTGGGTTTGTAGGATCATAGAATCATAGAATAGAATCATAGAATAGTAAGGGTTGGAAAGGACCTCAAGATCATCGAGTTCCAACCCCCCCGCCATGGGCAGGGACACCTCCCACTAAACCATGCCATCCAAGGCTATGTCCAACCCCACCTTGAACGCTGCCAGGGATGAAGCGTTCACAACTTCCCTGGGCAATCCTCTATCTCCAACCTCCGTGCCATGTGCAAGGACACTTTCCATTAGAACAAGTTTCTCAAAGCCCTGTCCAACTTGGTCTGAAATGTTTCCAGGGAGGGAAACTTCTCTGGGCAACCTGTTCCAGTGCCTCACCACCCTCACTTTAAAGACTTAAAATTAACAACGTGCTTACAGTGCTGCAGAACTCATTTTTCAGTAACAGGAGTGGAACAAAAATCTGCTTGACGCCAAAGGTAAGTCATGTCAATGTCTTGAAGAGAGTGTGATGGGTGTAAGCAGGCAGAAATGGAGCCACAGAGTGGTTAGGTGTAGAATAATAAAAAATATTTGGGCTTAACTACATATAAACACTGATGAAACAGGTGGATGTTGAACTGCCAGGTGATAATAGCATGGCCTGGGTCCTTGCCCGAGTCACATATGGATGCCCGCTGCAGTTCTTGCCGCCAAAATGAGAGAAATGGGGTGAGGCTCTGTGTATGTATTTGAGAAAAACAGGTTTGGCAATACCTCTGATGAGCTATAACATGACTGTGTTCGGCTGTTTATCTAAAGACATCTGAATCGTTTCTAGGGCAGGGGCATCATTTAAATGTATGATGTGTCTTGTGCCTGGATGAGCCTGAGATTCTTGGGTAGATTTTAGGAGAGAAATTTGAAGAAACAGGCATTTGGTGAATACTTAAAAATAAACTAAAAATGCCTCCCATTCTGGTTAGATGTAGGGGTAGAGAGGTGAGGGGAACCGCTTCTAACAGCTGTGCTGGAGGCCAGCAAAAAGTACACATAACTAGCAAATGCCTTTGGGAGGAGGCTGTCCCTGAAATTACTCATGAGTACTCCCTCTGATTTAGATTATCTTCTGGATGAAGAGTTCAAACCTGGCGGTGTTACTCAGACTTGTACAGTGTTTCAGCTTCATGTACATGCCTCTGGGCACAAACTAAGTGATTTCTGCTCTGTGCTCTGGTCAGAGGGAGGGGTGGCTTGGAAAAAACACACCCTGAGCAGAGAGCAGGATGATTGGTGTGCCTCAGTTTAGGCAGTGCTGGTTTAGATCTCTCTACAGAGAAAGTGAGGATTAGATGGGCAAGGTGAACTCCATCTTAGCTGCTTGCAGAGCCACGAACAGAGGAACCGCTGTTATGTCACTCAGATTTTCAAGAATTAGCAGCCACTCTACAACATCAGTGTGCTGTGCAGGGAAAAAGTTGGTTAGTCATTTTTGAGTGCTTTGCAGCCTGAGGATAAGGAAAACCCCAACTATGCCTCCCAGCAAAGCAAACAGGAGAAAGGCACTCTCTTTAAACATGAAAAACAACAGGGAGCCAAGTGTGCACCAGGGAAAACAGAGGGAAAGGACCAGACTGTAGCTCAGTTTCTCCTGCTTGAAGCTTGGTGGTAGGCGCAGAGTTGCTCAGCAGGTGTAAGCAACATTATCTTGTTCTCATCAGGGTAGGTAGAGCCATTTTTGTAACCTCAAGAGGAAAGAGTGCTTTTTCTCCCCAACTGGTGTTTTAATCGGAGGTATGCTCCCTTTGAAACAGTTAGGACCTGCTTTTCCCTCACAGTACCAGGAAAATGCCTGCTCTGGCCTAAGTGGTTCATTTATACCCACTGCTGAGAGTAGTGCTGGTTTCTGTTGTAAATTTGTTAGGTGTATGTGTGCATGTGAGAGCTTCTACTGGGATATAAGATAATAACATTTTTTTTGACAAAAAAACCCACAATTTACATAGACTTGGAGTTGATTCATGTCACAGTGATTTGGGTGATGTTACTGCTTTGGTTTTTTTACTCCACATTATAGTAAATGGTTTATAATATAAAGAGCAACTTTAAGTTAAAAATTAAAACATTTCCTTTGCTGGAGGGAGTGCTGCATTTTAGTCAAAATAAACCTCAGTGCTTCTGCTGTAACTGTGCTTTTGGAAGGTCTTAATGCAATTAAGGTTCTTTCATATGTAGTAATGTAATGGCCTGCAGTATGAAAGCAGTTGCTTACTGAATACGGTAGGGAATTGCAGAAATCAGTCTTGCAAAGTTACTTGCTCATTGTGAGGGTGGTGCGGCATTGGCACAGGTTGCTCGGAGAAGATGTGGCTGCCCCATCCCTGACAGTGCTCAAGGCCAGGTTTGATGGGGCTTGGAGCAACCTACTTTAAGTGGAAGGTGTCTCTGTGCCCGTGGCAGGGGTGGGAACTGGATGAGTTTTAGGGTCCTTTCCAATCCAAACCATTCTACAATTCAATGAATCAGAGCCACGTTCCATTTCCAAGGTTTGCTCAACTGACAGCTGAGGCATGCAGGACCTTTCATGATTAAACACTGTGTCCAGCTAGGCTAGATAATTTCCCTGTTCTGTTTTCATCTAATCAGGACAGCCAGAAAACTAGTTCCAGACACTGAGCTGATATTTTGCTGAACTAAATAACTGAAATGCATTCTTTGAAATCTGGTTTTAAATAATTCCTTCTAGAACTGAGAATAAATTCAGACACCTCTGTTACTGTGTCAACTGGAAGAGCTCTTCTCATTTCCACATGTGATGTTGGAGCTTTCAGATGTGCCCAGAGGGGTAAAGTCTGTTCCTTTATGAGGCATTTAGGTGCATAACAGCTTGAGATCCCTCAAGCCAGACATTAAGCACCTAGCGCTCCATAGGCAGATAGGAGCAGCCTCACGCTTGCAGGCCCTTGTTCTCATGGGAGACTTCAACCACCCTGATATCTGTTGGAGGGGTGGTACACACCGGCACAAGCAATCCAGAAGGTTCCTCGATTGCGTGGAAGACAACTTCCTTCTGCAAGTAATAGAGGAGCCAACAAGGAGAGGTGCCATGCTTGACCTCGTCCTCACCAGCAGGGAAGGGCTGGTTGGGAATGTGACGCTCCAGGGCAGCCTTGATTGCAGCGATCATGAGATGGTTGAGTTTGAGATCCTCAGGACAGTGAGAAGAGCGTGCAGCAAGCTCACTGCCCTGGACTTCAAGAGAGCACACTTGGCCTCTTCAGGAACCTGCTCAGTAAGGTTCCATGGGATACAGCCCTAGAGGGCAGGGGGGCCCAAGACTGTTGGTTGATATTCAAGGATCACCTGCTGCAAGCTCAGGAGCGATGCATCCCAACTAGAAGGAAGTTCAGCAGGAGGGCCAGGAGACCTCCTTGGATGGATAAGGAGCTGCTGAGCAAAATTCAAAGGAAAAAAGAGGCTTATAAAAGGTGGAAGCAAGGTCAGGCGGCCTGGGAAGAATACAGGGATGTTGTCCGGGAAGCTAGGGACCAGGTTAGGAAAGCTAAGGCCCACTTAGAATTAACCTTGGCTAGGGATGTTAAGGATAAGAGGAAGGGATTTTATAGGTACATTGCCAATAAAAGACAGATTAGGGACACCGTGGGCCCTCTCCAGAAGCTATCGGGAGAACTGGCTACCCTGGATTTGGAGAAGGCTGAGGTTCTTAATGACTTCTTTGCCTCAGTCTTTACCGGCAAATGCTCTGACCACACCACCCAAGTCTTGGAAGGCAGATGCAGGGACGGTGAGGGTGGGGACCCTGGGCCCACTGTGGGAGAGGATCTTGTTCGGGACCACCTTAGGAACCTGAATGTATACAAGTCCATGGGACCTGATGAAATCCATCCAAGGGTCCTGAAGGAGCTGGCAAATGAAGTTGCTAAGCCACTGCCGATCATATTTGAAAAATCATGGCAGTCAGGTGAAGCTCCCGATGACTGGAAAAAGGGAAATATAACCCCCATATTTAAGAAGGGGAAAATGGATGAGCCAGGGAATTACAGACCAGTCAGTCTCACCTCTGTGCCTGGCAAAATCTTGGAGCGGATTCTCCTGGAAGGCATGCTAAGGCACATGAAAACCAACAAGGTGCTTGGGGACAGCCAGCATGGCTTCAGTAAGGGGAAATCCTGCCTGACCAATCTGGTGACCTTCTATGAAGGGGCTACGGAACTGATGGACAGGGGCAGAGCAGTTGATGTCATCTACCTGGACTGGTGTAAAACCTTTGACACTGTCTCCCATGACATCCTTGTCTCTAAGTTGGAGAGACATCAATTTGATAGGTGGACCACTCGGTGGATAAAGAACTGGCTGGATGGCCACACGCAAAGAGTAGTGCTCAGTGGCTCAGTGTCCAGCTGGAAACCAGTAACGAGTGGTGTCCCCCAGGGATTGGTGTTGGGACCGGTCTTGTTCAACATCTTTGTGGGTGACATGGACAGTGGGATTGAGTGTGCCCTCAGCAAGTTTGCCGATGACACCAAGCTGTGTGGTTTGGTTGATAAGTTGGAGGGAAGGAATGCCATCCAGAGGGACCTTGACACGCTTGTGAGGTGGGCTGATGCCAACCTAATGAAGTTTAACCATGCTAAGTGCAAAGTCCTACACCTGGGTAGGAGCAATGCCAGGCACAGCTACAGATTGGGCGGGGAGGAGATTGAGAGCAGCCCTGCGGAGAAGGACTTGGGGGTGTGGGTTGATGAGAAAATGAACATGAGCCGGCAGTGTGCGCTTGCAGCCCAGAAGGCCAACCATATCCTGGCCTGCATCAAAAGGAGTGTGACCAGCAGGTTGAAGGAGGTGCTCCTGCCCCTTTACTCTGCTCTCGTGAGACCTCACTTGGAGTATTGTGTGCAGTTCTGGTGTCCTCAACATAAAAAGGACATGGAACTGTTTGAACAAGTGCAGAGGAGGGCCACGAGGATGACCAGGGGTCTGGAGCACCTCTCTCATGAAGATAGGCTGAGAAAGTTGGGGCTGTTCAGCCTGGAGAAGAGAAGGCTGCGTGGAGACCTCGTAGCAGCCTTCCAATACCTGAAGGGGGTCTTTAGGGATGCTGGGGAGGGACTCTTCATTAGGGACTGTAGTGAGAGGACAAGGGGTAATGGGTTTAAACTTAAACAGGGGAGGTTTAGATTGGATATGAGGAAGAAATTGTTTACTGTGAGGGTGGTGGGGCCCTGGAATGGATTGCCCAGGGAGGTTGTGGATGCTTCATCCCTGGCGGCGTTGAAGGTGGGGTTGGACATAGCCTTGGATGGCATGGTTTAGTGGGAGGTGTCCCTGCCCATGGCAGGGGGGTTGGAACTTCATGATCTTGAGGTCCTTTCCAACCCTTACTATTCTATGATTCTATAAGTGCCTCCTTGATTTGGGAAGAGTTAATCTGTTTTCTGAAGTGACAAGCAGCTCACTTCTCTGCTGGAACTGCACAGTTTCTCTGTGCTTAGGAACCATGACTCCAGGCGCCCAAGTATATCAGTATGGGTTTTAGGGTGACCTCGTAAAACTGCTGTCCCTTTTTTGTAAGGACTGCTTAGGGGGCAGAGTGGTTCCATCGGTCTCACTCACTCCTCTCTCTGCAGCCCATCTCCACCCATATCCAGCTTCTACTAAGACTCCCTAAGGCTCTCTTGTCCCTGAAAGCAGCGGTGGATCACGTAGCGCGCCAGCCTTCTCCATGTCTGTGTGGGAAGCTGCTTGTTTTGATGTATATTCTTTCTTGCAAATAACAGTCCACCCTTTCTTGCCTTCAGGAAAATTCTTGGATCTTGAGCATTCAATCAAGTCCCATCTTCACCTTCAGTGTCCTGAAGGCTACTTTCACAGTAGAGTGAGGGCAAATTTCAGTCTTTTGCCTTGCTAACACACAGACAACAACCACAGACTGCTTCCCTATCCCCCACCTCCTCTAGGCTGTATGTATAAGAGCATCAGTGTATTTCGAAGCAGAGGGACTAAAGCTCAGCATACATCACTGTATTGGCAAGATCTCTTTATTTGCACAGTACATTTTTGTATTTATCGATGTTTGCACAGCACAGTTTTTCTGGAAGCTGGTAAAGCAGAGAAATCATCCAGTAGGTTGTCATGCTCTTCTGCATTACTGCACACCTGAACATCTTGTGGTAACTCTCCCATTGGATCATCAAATCCTATTGGGATTGAGTGCACACTCAGCAAGTTTGATGACACCAAGCTGTGCAGTGTGGTCAACACACTGGAGGGAAAGGATGCCATCCAGAGGGACCTTGGCATGCTTGAGAGGTGGGCCTGTGCAAACTGCATGAAGTTCCACATGACCAAGAGCAAGGTCCTGCACCTGGTCAGGACAATCTCAAGCACAAATACAAGCTGGGTGGAGAATGGATTGAGAGCGGCCCTGAAGAGGAAGCCTTGGGGGTGTTGGTTTATGAGAAGCATAACCAGCCAGCAGTGTGTGCTTCTAGACCAGAAAGCAATCTGTGTGATGGACTGCGTCAAAAGGAGTGTGATCAGCACACCAAGACAGGTGATTCTTCCCCTCTACTTTGTCCTGATGAGACCCCACCTCCAGTACTGTGTTCAGCTCTGGGGTCCACAACACAAGAAAGATGTGGACCTGCTCATGCAAGTCCAGAGGAGACCATTAAGATGCTCAGACAGCTAGAGCACCTCTCCTATGAAAACAGGCTGAGAGAGTTGGGTTTGTTCAGCCTGGAGAAGAGAAGGCTCCAGGGAGAAATTGCAGCAGTTTTCCGGTACCTAAAGGGGCCTTCAAGAAATCTGGAGAGGCATTTTTTACAAGGATATATAATGTGATAAGAAAAAGGTTAATGATTTTAATCTGCAAGAGAATACATTCAGATTAGATATTAGAAAGAAATTTTTTATTGTGAGGGCAGTGACACACTGGCATAGGATGCCCAGAGAAGCTGTGGCTGCCCTATCCCTGGCAGTGCTCAAGGCCATGTTGGATGGGGCTTTGACCAACCAGGTTCTAGCGGAAGGTGTCCCTGCTCATGGCAGAGCATTGAAACTTGGCTCTTTAATGTTCCTTCAAGCCCTAATCATTCTGTGCTTACAAGATTCTATGATTCTATGAAATAAACTGTAAGGTTTTGCAGATTTTTCCTTTTTGTCCCCTGATTTTTTCCTTGTAGTAAGGCAGCTGTCCCTGCATCATTTACAATGTCTCTGTGGCAGCTTTTCTGTGTTCTTTCTGCATTCCTAACTTCATTTCTTCTTCAGTACCTCAGAGGGTCTTTTTTCTTCACAGAGATCACCAATATTCACAAAATTCAGGTGAATATAATGTCACAGAGATTCTACTTCTCTTTGTCAAATTGGAATTAAATTGGCCAACAGATTAAAAAGCTGTTGGGAAGACCTAACAGTCAGAGTGATTGCACAAACCTCATTTTCTTAGGAAACCAAGCTAGAAGGTGGTAATATATCAAAGACAGATAGCTGGTCTACATATGAGGACATTACAAATTTTTCTGAACATCACAAATAAACCAGCAGAGATTTATGCTTCTTAAGAACTAATGCCAGCAGATGGAAACAGAGTTTTATGTAGACAAACAAGCCTGAAGGCAAACGGAGGAAGGATCAAACAGAATGTTGGATAAAGTCAGTGGGATTTTTTTGTAGTAAAGCTGAAAAGACTGCAAAAATTAAATCAGCATATATGAAAAAATGTTAAGGGATGGTAGACGGGGATTAAAGTGGCAGAGTTGTCAAGAATTACTAGCCTTTAGAATCATAAAATCGTAGAATAATTAGGGTTGGAAAGGACCTTAAGATCATCCAGTTCCAACCATCTTGCCATGGGCAGGGACACCTCCCACTAAACCATGCCATCCAAGGCTATGTCCAACCCCGCCTTCAACGCCGCCAGGGATGAAGCATTCACAACTTCCCTGGGCAACCCATTTCAGGGCCCCACCACCCTCACAGTAAACAATTTCTTCCTCATATCCAATCTAAACCTCCCCTGTTTAAGTTTAAACCCATTACCCCTTGTCCTCTCACCACAGTCCCTAATGAAGAGTCCCTCCCCAGCATCCCTAGAGGCCCCCTTCAGGTATTGGAAGGCTGCTATGAGGTCTCCACGCAGCCTTCTCTTCTCCAGGCTGAACAGCACCAATTTTCTCAGCCTATCTTCATACGAGAGGTGCTCCAGTCCCCTGATCATCTTCGTGGCCCTCCTCTGCACTTGTTCTAACAGTTCCATGTCCTTTTTATGTTGAGGACACCAGAACTGCACGCAATACTTCAAGTGAGGTCTCACGAGAGCAGAGTAAAGGGGCAGGAGCACCTCCCTCGTCCTGCTGGTCACGCTCCTTTTGATGCAGCCCAGAATACGGTTGGCTTTCTGGGCTGCAAGCGCACACTGCCGGCTCATGTTCATTTTTTCATCAACCCACACCCCCAAGTCCTTCTCCGCAGGGCTGCTCTGAATCTCCTCCCCGCCCAACCTGTAGCTGTGCCTGGCATTGCTCCGACCCAGGTGGAGGACTTTGCATTTAGCATGGTTAAATAAAAAGAGACAAGTTGTTTTATAAGAAGCATAGTTGAATGTCATCTACAGTGCTGTGGTTAGTTTTTCCTCTTCTTAAAGGCAGTATGTTTAAAGAGTACGATCAGTTTGATACTGAGCTTTAAGGTTATCCTTTGTACAAGAATACACAGGTGTAAGTTGGGCATGTAACCTTTTCAGAAGGAAAAGTATACCCTAAGCTATCTGACTAAAAATGAAAGTGTAACAACAGCACAGTGTAAAAATGGTTGGAAATTCTGATTCAGCAGTTCAGGTCCCTATGGGCCAAATCCTGATTTGATGATATAGTCAGAAAATGCAAATTTTGAAAGGACTAAGATCAATCTTTTCTGAATACTTGCATAATGTATGTCATCAAATTTTATTCAGTAATCCTGCAGAGAAGGTTATTATTTTCCATGCTATATAATTGAAAATGATTAGCTTCAATAATTTGTGGCTGAGTTATAGTGTATCATTCAGAAGGACATCCAACTTAAAGCTGATGAGTAATGAGCCAATTCTCTTCTGTTGTAATGATTCGTTACAGTCACTGTTAAAGAGTTGAATTATATTTGCAATTTATTTTTATTTCCAATTTCACTTTCAGTCATGGGTTCTTGGGACATATTTTCTGCCAGTTTAGAAAGGTCTCTAAAATTGGACACTGATGCAGTTACTTGGAAACTGCTTTCAAATTGTCTGCTAATCTTTTTTAGCCACTGTTTTCAGCAAGAAGATGGTTCGATAGTCCAGGTGCTTTGAGCTGTGCTTAGCTGAAATTAGAAAGGAGTAGAAAGGAGGAAACCCGTACAGGCGCTTCTCTACTTCTCAGAGTTCCGAAGAGCCAATTTTTGCTGTTTTCTTACAGGTTATGCAGCATGTAAAAAAAAGGGTCCAGTTTAAAATTCAAACTGAGTTTTATGGCTAGCGCTTACAGTTTTCATATGTAGGACTGTTTTGATGTCTACAGAAATCTACAACTTTGTGTTCACAGGTAGTGTCTTAGAGTGTTACTTACAGAGTAGAGCTTTGAAGCTGAAGAAATACTAAGAAGAGCTCACTATGCACATTCAAGACTGATTTTTTGATTCATCTACAACTGTGAATCTTCTGTGTTCTACTTCTGAGATTACTCAAGCATTGCAGTGCAAATACAGGGAAAATGTATACTTTTTTAAGCCTAAATGTGTCAATATTTGCTGAAAGCAGATTTTAAAAAAAATACTGCAATGTGGAGTTCCAGATTATGTAGCACTGTTTAGTTACAGAATTTGCTTAGACAGAGCCCATTAAAAAGAAAAGCATATTTCTAATGCAACAAACACACAGAGAAGAGATCACCAACTGCATTTTTATTTTATTATACATTGCAACTACATGTATCACCTATACTCAAATCTAAAATTAAAATTTTGAATACAAGGATCAGAAGTACCAGGGAGCTGGGGAAAAGGCTGTCTGTTAGGGTTTTCTTTTTGTGGAGCTGAGGATGACACCACAAAGGGCAGAGAAAGGAAAGGCACAATTAAAATAGGGCAAGTGAAAATATTTTATCTTACTTGTTTCGTGTTCAATTGCCATTTCTCATTCTAGATGCCAAAGAGTTCAGTTCTGTGAAAGGTGTGATGAGTACAGTTTCTGTGTCAGTCAGGCAATCTTATGAGCTCAAGTGCTCATCTCACTTTTGAAAGCCATAAGCAAAAATGTTGCAGATGTTTACACAAAGTTTTATTTTTCCAACATACAAAAACAGTCATTAGGTCAAATGAAATACTCTTGTCTGAGATTCAGTATATCCTGACTTAGATTTCACACAGTTAGTCTAAACACACCTCTCATGAAGTGAAATAAGTTAAATCAGAAGAAACAAACCACATCCATCTTGGAGAATAAAGTAGAAAATCTATATAGTTCCTGTTGAAGTGGAAAGTGTGAAAAAGACAATGAGTTTCAGATCTTGTAACTTGCTGTATGAAAGCATATCTGCAACATGCATCATTGAAGTGCTTTTTTTAGGACTTTTTCTGACATACGTGTTTTAAAAAGTGGAGATAGAAAGTCTTTGGCAAAAAATACAGTTATATATCAAGCAGTGTTTGTTCTATGGAAAATTTCTCTTCATCTGTAAATTGCACTGCAACCTAGAGAAAAAAGTTAAATAATAGTCACTAGAGTAGTAGGCTCTTCCTACTACTAAATTGTTTAATACAATCCTAAACTTTCTTTGTCTAAAATTATTCTCTCCTGCGTTTGACCACTGAGGGCTAAGAACCCAATTAAAACCAAAATAGAACAAACCTATGAAAATTGAGTACATATGCTGAAACAACAACAAAACAAGAGAAAAAAAAAAAAGTACTGGCCATTTCAGTCTTACCTCGGTGCTGGGCAAAACATGGAACAGAACCTTGTGGGAACTATGCTAAGGCACATGGAAAATAAGGAAGTGGTTTGTGACAGCAAACATGGCTTCACTAATGACCTCTCGAAGTGAGTCCAGAGGAGGCTACAAAGATGCTCAGAGGACTGAAGCACCTCCCCTAGAAAGACAGGCTGAGAGAGTTGGGATCGTTCAGCCTGTAAAAGAGAAGGCTCTGGGGAGATCTCATAGCAGCCTTCCAGTATCTGAAAGGGCCTACAAGAAATCTGGAGACGGACTTTTAACAAGAGCATGTAGGGATAGGATAAGAGGTAATGGCTTTGAACTGAAAGAGGAGAGATCTAGATTAGACACTATGAGAAATTCTTTAATGTGAGGGTGGTGAGGCCCTGGCACAGGTTGTGCACAGAAGCTTGGCTGCCCCATCCCTGGCAGTGTTCAGGGTCAGGTTGGAGTGGTCTTGGAGCAATCTGGTCTAGTGGAAGGTGTCCCTGCCCATGGCAGAACATTGGAACCAGGGATCTTTAATGTCCCTTCCAACCTTAACCATTCTATGAGCCTATGAAAAAGGAAAGTTGCACTGTGATTATTGTTACATTTTCTGCCATTCTTCCAGGTACACTTATGTTGCTGGTATCACCTAGAAGGATACTGTGAATGCAACAAAGTTATTACTTACTTCTAAGGCATTTATAAAAAAGTTTTAAAGACAACCTCTGCATCTAAGAAGATGTTGTCATTTCACTTGACTGCAATATAATATACACTGCTACAATTGATATAATCAGAGCTTGAGCTGTAGACATGCACAATTAGAAGTAAGAATTGTTAAGATGAATACTGTTGCTTCTCTGTTTTGGATTACCGTAAGAATAACAAAAATTCTTTAGCTGTTGTATGTTGTAGTAGAAATTGCTGTAAAAATGATGATATTAAAACATTTTTTTTAGTTTCTCTTTCTCTATTCTGTTTGTTATGCTGAGGTTGAGAGCTCTTCCCCATGCTTCTGATGATAGACCAAAAATTTGAGTGGATTCCCTATTATTGTAAACAACCCCCTATGTAAGCAGAAGCAATAATGATATATTACTCTTTCATGCTCTATTGCCAAGCTATGTGGTAAAAGTTGCTATATATTTATTGGGAGGCTTGTGGCAGTAATTTGTGCATGCTAGTGGAGGTGTACCTCCAATTTCTTAATGCTTGTAGTGTGAACTTGAAGATTTTTTCATCACAACTAGCTGACAGACTCTCAGTTTATATAAATGAGACTCAATCAAATGGCTCTCCTGGGCATGCCATGGCTTGTGTACTTGACACTGCTGGAATGTTATGTTACAACTCCCTTTGGGAATTAACAAATAACTATCCCAGCAAGCTACGACTGGGCTGTGTGAAACAGCCCAAACTATCCTCTGTTGAGTAATGAACTTGTAGGTTGGTGGTGTAATGAGCACATCAGCTTGCTCTCTACAAGACTTTGATGGCACAGGAACGCTTTTAAACTGAACAGCATTTAGAGTTGAATTCTAATAGTTAAGATTAAACCACAGGTACAGATGTTTGTGTGCTTTATTTTCTTTTATTTTCGAGAAAGCAAGATAATATTTTCCAGACTCAAACCGAGTCCTTCTGGGAAGTGAGTTTAAAAAGTCGATATTGAACATATGGTGTGTAGAAAGGCCAGCTGAGATTAAAACTTTTTTCCTTGTTAAACTCACTTTTAATTTTGGAAGCACCAATTATTCCATTGTACCAAGAAAACATCAGCAAAGCGGTACTGCAAGTACCAGTAAATTAGGCTTTCTTGTGAAGGGTTGTATTTTAAGTGACTTATCTGACTCATGGTGACTTCTAGCAAGTGTATTACTAATTTAGAGCAGTAAAATGGCATGAAGTTTTGAGACTGGATTATCCTTAACTACTGCCCTAGTGTGGCTTTAACTTGCCAAGTGACCCCAAAATCACAGCAATGTTAAAAGCAGAATTAAAGTGGTATAAGCTGAAAAGCTTTTGTTTACTGTGTTTGGGAATGCAGGTCTATTCTGTCTGTGTATCACAGGAACATAACGTTTCCATAATGGAAAGCCAGAAAAGAGTTTCCAAATGAAAGACAATGGAAGGACTTCCAAGTCAGTACTGTGTATAAAAAAGCTGTTGAGGGTAAGCTTTTCTGGTTTTACTAAGGGAATTTTGCAAATTCTCTGTTATTCCGTGTTTCTTTGTAAAACTACGTACCCACTGTTCTCCCAAAGAGAAACCTTTAAACTTGCTGATCCTGTTGGGCCGTATAGCAAGACGAAGGTGACAGCATGCCTGGGGTGACACAGCCGCTTGGAAGGTTTAAATCAGCATCGATTTTCTGAGTTCTACCTTCTCCCTCACCAACAGTACATTGTTCCCTCCTTTGCGTTATGCTGGGAGCTATATCCTAAGTGAGGATTGGGTTTAGGAGATAATGGCATTTCATATATTAAACTTAAACACTTGGGATTAGTATCTACAAATATGTTGGAACATCCACAGTTGTGTAGATGCATCTATAGGGGAGTAGCTATTTCTACGGGCATGCAGGTGCATTGGATGTAGCAGGGAACAGGGTAAGGCTGCATTCCCTTGGTACGGACAGGGAAACTAGTTGCTTTCCTTTTGAAATAGTATATCTGATTGATGTCTATAGAGAGTTTGCAAGCAGAGACTTGATGAACCCAAATGTGTTTAGCCTCTCTTTAGCCCTGGACACTTTTCAGAAGCACAGACTATTTTGTGCCTTTCTGCTTTGGCAGCCAGTCTCAGTGAGCAGCTGAGCCCTTAGGGGTTAAAGGCACGGATGAGTGAAAGAGACCAGCTTTCCTAAATTAAGTTTCTTCCTGGAGGGTGGGATTATATGTGGATATGAGGGTTTGCAGTGGAGCTGTCTTTTTCAGCAAGGTAGGTTATTAATCAGCTCCCCAGTGCATGCAGCTTTGTCTGAGCGTTGCTGCCAAAGCAGCCTCCTAGCCTGAAGGAAGACTTGAGACGATCAAGCCACCACTCTGCCAAGCTGCTGTGACAGATATGCTGAATTTGCCCCATGAAAGCACCATCTTTTCTGATTTTGTCTTACTGAGAATAAATGGATCATGCAAGGGAGTAGACATTGCTTAAAACACACTTGGTGATGTTCTGCCTTGCTGATGTTCTGCATGGCTGGCAGTAATCTTAGACACAGGAGCCATTCACACTCAGCTGGTTACTATCCAAAAGTAAAACCTAAAAAATGTCAAAGCTGGAACTGTAGAGATGCTGCATAGGGAACAGATGTTTGCTACAGCTTTGATCTCGTATCAGCTGGTAATGTTTGGCATGCCCACGGTAGCTAAGTACAGGGAAATGCCTCATTATGTTAAAAGCTGTGGCTGCCCGTACAGCTTTGTAATTAATTGTAGAATCCTTCAACCATCACCCTAGTGATCCTGCACTTTGCAAATGGAATGTTCTTTGCTATCATGTTTTTACTCTCAAGATCACCCACATTGAAGTAATCTGCAGGCTCCAGTCTCCCTTGGCTAGGATCTCAACAAACCTAAGTCCCTGATGCTCAGTCACCTGGTCCAACCAAAGTTGGACCATGAAGGAAAAGTATTATCTCATGCCATGCTGGCAGAAAAGATCCAGCGTTACCACTGCTGTCATGCTACAGGTCAGATGACAAAGTGGAGAGATCAATGCTTTCCTTCTTACTCTTCCTCTTCTACCTTCTGCTTCCACATTTTAATTTATCTTCTTTTTTTTGCAGCTTCTCTCACAAACTTCCCCATACTTTCCTCAGCACCGCAATCCTTCAGCCACCTGGAAGCGTTGCTGTTTCTGTAAGAGACGCTTTTTCTGTTGGGCAGTCACTGGTGAACCAGATAGATTGTGCTGGTGGATGCATGGTGGGTGCATGGGCTGGAGTGTGAGAAGTCAATTCTCCAGAATACAGGACAGGACCTTGAAAAGGCTAGGAGGATTGGCCAGGTTAATAAATGGTTAGAAGGGTGGTGCTATAGTCAGGGGTTTGGGTACCTTGAACATGGGACTCAATATAGTCGGCCAGGTCTACTGGGGCCTGGTGGAGCTGGTCTGACAAGGAAAGGGAAGAGTGGGTTTGGTAGGAGGCTTGCCGGGCTGGTCAAGGATGCTTTAAACTAGATGTGTTGGGGGAGGGGGGCATCATTCCATCCCAACACACCCAGTCGGTTGGCAGCACCTACAGTAAACGTTCGGAGCAACGTAGAGATATTCCAGCTGCTCCAGCCAATGAGCCGGCTTCAATTGGATCTCGGCTCAAATGCCTCTATACAAATGCCCGTAGTATGGGGAACAAACAAGAGGAATTAGAGATGTGTGCACGTCTACGGGGGTATGATATCATAGGCATCACAGAAACATGGTGGGATGGCTCCTATGACTGGTGTGTTGGAATGGAAGGTTACCGGCTCTTTAGGAAAGACAGGCGCGGCAGACGGGGAGGGGGAGTTACTATTTGTGTTAGGGATAGGCTAGAGAGTATGGAACTCTGTCTGGGGACAGATGAGCAGTCGACAGAGAGTTCGTGGGTCAGGGTTAAAGGGAGAACAGCGATGGGTGATATTATTGTGGGGATCTGTTAGAGACCGCCTGACCAAGGGGACTTGCTGGACGAAGCGCTCCATAGGCAGATAGGAGCAGCCTCATGCTTGCAGGCCCTTGTTCTCATGGGAGACTTCAACCACCCTGATATCTGTTGGGGGGATGGTATGGCCCGGCACAAGCAATCCAGAAGGTTCCTCGATTGTGTGGAAGACAACTTCCTTCTGCAAGTAATAGAGGAGCCAACAAGGAGAGGTGCCATGCTTGACCTCGTCCTTACCAACAGGGAAGGGCTGGTTGGGAATGTGACGCTCCAGGGCAGCCTTGATTGCAGCGATCATGAGATGGTTGAGTTTGAGATCCTCAGGACAGTGAGAAGAGCGTGCAGCAAGCTCACTGCCCTGGACTTCAAGAGAGCAGACTTTGGCCTCTTCAGGAACCTGCTCAGTAAGGTTCCATGGGATACAGCCCTAGAGGGCAGGGGGGCCCAAGACTGTTGGTTGATATTCAAGGATCACCTGCTGCAAGCTCAGGAGCGATGCATCCCAACTAGAAGGAAGTTCAGCAGGAGGGCCAGGAGACCTCCTTGGATGGATAAGGAGCTGCTGAGCAAAATTCAAAGGAAAAAAGAGGCTTATAAAAGGTGGAAGCAAGGTCAGGCGGCCTGGGAAGAATACAGGGATGTTGTCCGGGAAGCTAGGGATCAGGTTAGGAAAGCTAAGGCCCACTTAGAATTAACCTTGGCTAGGGATGTTAAGGATAAGAGGAAGGGATTTTATAGGTACATTGCCAATAAAAGACAGATTAGGGACACCGTGGGCCCTCTCCAGAAGCTGTCGGGAGAACTGGCTACCCTGGATTTGGAGAAGGCTGAGGTTCTTAATGACTTCTTTGCCTCAGTCTTTACCGGCAAATGCTCTGACCACACCACCCAAGTCTTGGAAGGCAGATGCAGGGACGGTGAGGGTGGGGACCCTGGGCCCACTGTGGGGGAGGATCTTGTTCGGGACCACCTTAGGAACCTGAATGTATACAAGTCCATGGGACCGGATGAAATCCATCCATGGGTCCTGAAGGAGCTGGCAAATGAAGTTGCTAAGCCACTGTCCATCATATTTGAAAAATCATGGCAGTCAGGTGAAGTTCCCGATGACTGGAAAAAGGGAAATATAACCCCCATTTTTAAGAAGGGGAAAATGGATGAGCCAGGGAATTACAGACCAGTCAGTCTCACCTCTATGCCTGGCAAAATCTTGGAGCGGATTATCCTGGAAGGCATGCTAAGGCACATGAAAACCAACAAGGTGCTTGGGGACAGCCAGCATGGCTTCAGTAAGGGGAAATCCTGCCTGACCAATCTGGCGACCTTCTATGAAGGGGCTACGGAACTGATGGACAGGGGCAGAGCAGTTGATGTCATCTACCTGGACTGGTGTAAAGCCTTTGACACTGTCTCCCATGACATCCTTCTCTCTAAGTTGGAGAGACATCAATTTGATAGGTGGACCACTCGGTGGATAAAGAACTGGCTGGATGGCCGCACGCAAAGAGTAGTGCTCAGTGGCTCAGTGTCCAGCTGGAAACCAGTAACGAGTGGTGTCCCCCAGGGATTGGTGTTGGGACCGGTCTTGTTCAACATCTTTGTGGGTGACATGGACAGTGGGATTGAGTGTGCCCTCAGCAAGTTTGCCGATGACACCAAGCTGTGTGGTTCGGTTGATACATTGGAGGGAAGGAATGCCATCCAGAGGGACCTTGACACACTTGTGAGGTGGACTGATGTCGACCTAATGAAGTTTAACCATGCTAAGTGCAAAGTCCTACACCTGGGTAGGAGCAATGCCAGGCACAGCTACAGATTGGGCGGGGAGGAGATTGAGAGCAGCCCTGCGGAGAAGGACTTGGGGGTGTGGGTTGATGAAAAAATGAACATCAGCCGGCAGTGTGCTCTTGCAGCCCAGAAGGCCAACCGTATCCTGGGCTGCATCAAAAGGAGTGTGACCAGCAGGTTGAAGGAGGTGCTCCTGCCCCTTTACTCTGCTCTCGTGAGACCTCACTTGGAGTATTGTGTGCAGTTCTGGTGTCCTCAACATAAAAAGGACATGGAACTGTTAGAACAAGTGCAGAGGAGGGCCACGAGGATGATTAGGGGACTGGAGCACCTCTCTCATGAAGATAGGCTGAGAAAATTGGTGCTGTTCAGCCTGGAGAAGAGAAGGCTGCGTGGAGACCTCATAGCAGCCTTCCAATACCTGAAGGGGGCCTCTAGGGATGCTGGGGAGGGACTCTTCATTAGGGACTGTGGTGAGAGGACAAGGGGTAATGGGTTTAAACTTAAACACGGGAGGTTTAGATTGGATATGAGAACGAAATTTCTTACTGTGAGGGTGGTGGGGCCCTGGAATGGGCTGCCCAGGGGCAGTTGTGAATGCTTCATCCCTGGCGGCGTTGAAGGTGGGGTTGGACATAGCCTTGGATGGCGTGGTTTAGTGGAAGGTGTCCCTGCCCATGGCAGGGGGGCTGGAACTCGATGATCTTGAGGTCCTTTCCAACCCTTACTATTGTATGATTCTATGATTCTAAGTGTCTCATCGGCGTTTGATAGTAGAAATTTCAAGATCCTGTCTTTCAATTCCAACACAGATGAAAAATTATTTTGCAGCAGAAAACTTTCTGCGAAAAGCTAC